>OX451738.1:277492488-278735353 GCA_948472305.1 Vicia faba | reverse complement strand
TGTAGTTATGTTGATTTGGTGGGGAGAACTATCCCACAACTTGTAACTAATATGGATAATGAATATCTAAATAGAATGCCTCGGTCAGATGAAATTAAGAATGTAGTGCATAATATGGATGACAATTATACTCCAAGCCATGATGACTTTGGAGATGTTTTTCCAAGTCTATTGGGATATAACAAAGATCGATATGATCAATTCAGTGAATCCATTCTTCGAACAAAGTTGGATCATTCTTAATCTCAATTTAATCAATGTGACTTTAGTACCTAAACAACATGGAGCATATTCTATAGATCTATATAGAGCTCTTGCACTTGCAAACTTTCAATTAAAAATTATCACTAACATCATTGCATATAGATTGGCGGTCATCTTAACTCCTAAAATTGTTTTAGAATACGAATGAGACTTCATTAGGGGGAAACATATTTATGTGTGTATTCAGATTAATTCAGAAGTTATTAATATATTAAACAATAAATCCTTTGGAGGTGGTATGGGTTTGAAGGTATACCGTCATAAAAGCCTCTATACATTGGCAATATCTTATTAAAGTTCTTGGTCAATTTGGCCTTGATCAAAAGTTTTATGATTTAATACTTATCATTCTACACTCAGCCAAACTATCAATCACGATAAATGTTAAAGTTATAAGATTTTTTTTCTTTCTCTAGAGGAGTGAGGCAATGAGATCCTATGTCTCTCTTGCTCTTTTGCATTACCGAAGATCCACTTAGTAGAAAGTTATTTATGTTGATGGATGGGGTAAATAGATATGCATATTTATTGGTAAGAGAATTGTTCCTAGCCACACTTTTTTTGCATATGACCTTATGATATTTTACAAAGCTATCGGGAAAAAATGCTCGAGTCATTAACCATATCCTTCAAGAATATGGTCAGAATTCTGGTCAACACATAGGTCTAACTAAATGTAAGCTTAATAGGGGAGGTACTTCTAAATCTAGGTTGAGGTGCATTGCAGATATGTTTGGATTCACTGTGGAACAAACATCATTTAACTCTCTTGGAGTTCCTATACTATAAGGCAAGCATATAACTCATCATCTCTAATTTATAGCAGATAGAGTATTGGCCAAACTAGTTACTTAAAAGGGACAACTTCTTTCTATGATGGTATGGTTCAATTGGTCTAGTCCGTCATACAAGGCATACTTTTGTATAGTCTTAGGATTTATGAATGACCAATCACTCTTCTTAACAAACTAGATTCTTGCATTAGAAATTTTGTATGGACAAATAACATAGACAATAGAAAGTTGATTAGTACTTATTGAAAGGTTATTTGTTCACCTCTGTCTAAAATAGATCTTGGTATAAGAAATATTAAGACAATAAACAAAATTGATTATTTATCTCTTTGTTGAAAGTTGTTGACTAACTAGAATTCCTTTTCCTTTCTAGAGGAACATGGGTTGAGAATGAAAAAAATGGTAATCATTTCACTAAATAACATATGAAATGATGATGTCTCTAGATTCCATCCCTCAACAAAAACAGATATTAGATTGGCATTGATCCTCTTTAAACTGGTTATATAGGTGAAGATAAATCATAATCATTCATCCATCCTCTATCACATGTGAGAGATATTATGAAACCCGCTCTATCAACTTACTCCCATGAGTTGGAATCTTCAATTTTTCATCGGTCGCCCCTAAAATTATCGATTATTCAAATGAATAAAAAACTAGTCACCTTTATGTACCATAAGTGTATAGTCATGCATTGCTCATACCGTTCCTCCTCTTGATATGCATTTGTCGCATGTTGATTTTGTAATGCTCCTCGTCCTACGCATCGACACTGAGTAATCTTGTTTCAAGTCCTTGCCTACCCACTGCTAGTAAAAAATGATTCTAGACAAATTTGAAGAAAAAAATACAATATCGGATGACTCTAACTTAAGACCTCTGATGGCAAAACACTTAGCTTATCTCAAAAGTCGTATACTAAAGATATTTGATCAAGTAAAATTGATTTCCAAATGTCTTTAGCATAAGACTATACTCCAGATCTTAAGTTTTTTTTTGTCAAGGGTCAGATATCTTACACCCAAGTTATCTAATTTACTATATTAAATAAAAATGATGGTCAAAAAACTTATTAGAAAGACTTTAGGAGATTAACAAGACCAAACAACTTCAAGTAAGAATCTTTTATACACAAAAAAATTAGTATTTTCTCCCAACGCAAACCACTAAACAAGACAACTTCAAAATTATAATGAGGAAAAATATCGTAAGACCTTCTGATTACTTATAATTTTCTTTTTATTTTCTAATATTTATGTTTATTTAAACTTGTTAATAAAATGTGAGGCTCTTGAAATTAATTCAAAAGGTTAGACTATGTTTGTTTCAAAGATTAAAATTATAATTTTGAAATTTATTATTTTCCAGACTTTTATTTTAATTTCATGTTAAGTAATTTAACTTAGAAATATTTATCAAATATGTTTAAATTAAGTTTTAAAATAAAATATATAAGAGTTAAAACCTTTAGAGAGATAGTATAAATTAATTTTTTTTCCAATTTTTTAGAGAAAATAATTTTTTCAATTTTCATAAAATTATACTTTTTGGGAATAGATAAAAAAAATATTCCCAAACTTTTTTAAAAAAATGTTCTTTTAAATTGTATTATTTGAAAAAAAACTTGTTTCGAAATTAATTTCAAAAAAGTATTTTAGATAATTAAATAAAAGGATTTTTTATTTCAAAAAAATTGTAAAAATAAATTAATTAAACATTTAAACTGATTATTAACTTAAATTGATTGATTAAATTGTTTATAATAAAAGGTTCATTCATTAACCATTATAATAATTTTAATTTTTTTAGCTCATGCAATACAGTTTGAAATAATTTGCATTTTTAAAATATGAAAACAATTTCTTTGCATTTGTAATGTTTCTAAAAAAAATGTACAATCATTTACTTCAAAAATCCATTATCTTTTTTTTTTAACAAGAAATGAAAATAAAAAAATATTTTCAGAAATGTGCTAACAGTCTATAATGTTTGCGTCTAAGAAGCATATTGACATGAACGCAGATTCAATTAAAGAGACCTATGAAGATTTTAGTAGGTAGAATTTGGTTGTAAGAAAAAGGCAATGGCATTTTGTTGAGGACAAAAACTTCTTAACCAATAAACGTTTAATAATACCTTTAAACAAATATATAATCTCAAAGTGCAACAAGAAAATGACAATGCATTTTGATCTTGATTTCTCATCCCCTCCTTTTCCCTTTAACAAACCAACAAATTCAGGGTCATCCATAAAATTCATCAGCACATTCACCCAAAGGGATTTATCCATTATCATTTGATCAACAACTACAGTTAAAACAGGTAGCACACATACAAGTTTTCATATAACTACAAAATATGTTAGATTTCCCCAACAGTTAAACCTTGATTTAGCAGACACGAACCTCAGTCTCTCCAACGGTGTCCACAGTTTGGGTTGCAGCAAACGAAGAAAAGCGTCATTCCTTCCTCCCCTCTGGCAGTTGCCTACATACATAAAAAGAAATCAGATGATCCATAAGTACTCAAAATAAGGTTTCTGATCAAGACGGTGTTTGATATTTGCCAAAAATGTGTTCCAAGGAGTAAGGAAGAAAGCTTATTTCTTCAATGCTTTTTAAAGGGAAGCGCAACTTTTCAAGTTCAAAAGATTTCGTCGAAACTTCTTTCACCTAAACAACCTATACGCATTACTTCTAGTGGGAAGATATAAATATCTCCAGTGTATCAAAATGTCATTAAGGAACTTGGCCAGTGTTCAGTGTTCTGTTAGGGAACTAATTTGCCATTTTTTGGATGAAGAACTAATTTGTCATTTGAACAAGAAAATAAAGTAATTTACACGAAACCAGAGGTCTAAGATGTTTCCTATTTAGCAGAAAATGTCCCCTTTTGTTTCTTATTCTGAGGAAGGACTGAGAATAATATAACAAATAATGAGACTACAGCGTATCAATAATATTTTGCCACTAAAAGGAAAATAGCATAGTTTTATGCATTTCAACAATCTTTCCTAGAACCATAACATAACACCGCAATGATGGAGACCACAACTTCTTGACATGCAAAGCTGAATAACAGTCACACTTGTTCAAACTTTATTTTCATTTTAAACTTTAGGAGGCAGGTAGATGCACCAGCTAATGAATGCCATTGCACCAAAACAAGATAAAGACAATATAAAGGTTTTCAATTTGTCCGGTCTTACACAACAACTCACATGTCTTGTAGCATTTATTCAATTGTCATGAGTTGCGACACTTTATAACCCTATACAGTTAATACCTATATTTGATAACTTAAGCAACCCAAAGAATCTATGTTGTCAATAGCAAGCAATAGCGGAATAAATAACATAGTGGTGGTGGGGTTCAGCGTGATGACGCTATTGGTCCACGAGCCGCTGGCAACAATAGCGGTTGTAGCAGCCCCAAACCGCTGTCGCAGCTGCTATTGCATCCGCTACTAGAATTTTGGGGATAAATTCCTCAAATTCTCTTTTTTAACCTTTGTCTTTTTTTAAGGGTATAAATTTTAATTTGAACTCTTTAAAGAGTAATGTTATGTTCTTGCTAACAAATAACTGTTTTGCTCTTCTTCCTATTTGTAGTTCAGTTCTATTTTATTCTTCTTCTCTGCGTGAGTTTGATTTCTCCATACTTTAAGTTCTTTAACTATTAATTATGATGATCTCTTTAATTTTGCGTAGTCTATTTTTGAGTATTTATGTTTACCTCATACACTGATTTTTAGTCGTTGCAATAGCAACTATCCCGCCATCCGCTACACCATTATAGCATTTTAGGGGGTTGGTGCTATGTAACGTATCCGAGATTAACACATGGCAAAGTATAATATCTCCACACTTTTACACACTATCAAATGATCAACAAGACTAAAACATACGGCATAATTTATAGCATGAAGGCTACATATTGAGTCATTGATATTTCATATTTGAATTCACAGCTTATCCCTAAGCACGAATACGCTTTCCTTAGAAACAAAGATTTTTACTAGCTATAACCACTATTTGACAACACAGTACTAAATAAATAGCGCATCGTAGAACAATAGAAACAACAACCAAACTTTATTCCACTAAGTGAGGTCAACTTCATGGGTCAACTTTCGCCATAATGTTCTATGTAGGACCATCCGTATATCCAAATCTTTAATCTTGAGGTTCTTTTAATAGGTCTTTCTCTACTTTTAGTTGTTTGACTTCTCTCCAATCTACTCTCCTTACCACAAAATCTAAGGGTTTTCTCTCTACATGCTCAAACCACCTAAGTCTTTCCCAGTATATTTTCTACTATAGGTGTTACCCTAAGACTCTATAATATTGTCATTTTTAATCTTATCTTGTGTAGTCTTACCACATATTCAATGCAACATCCACATCTCTGCTATACTTACTTTAATTTCGACATCTCTGCTATACTTACTTTAATTTCGTATTGATTCTATTATGCTATAGCATTGTAGTACTGCTATAGCAGCTTATATGAGTGTCATAGTACAGCAATTATACCTGAAAAAACACAGCTTCACCATGGTTGCACTGAACGCAACGAACAGCCTTGGTACGAGGAAGAGTTGGATCTGCAGCTACATCCTGCAAGACTTGAGTACGCTCTCCAACAGAGTGATGAATCTCATTTCTATAGACACAGAAGTTATCAGCGTTCTCCTGGTGATCGCAATTGCGGCAAGCATAGAGAAGTACTTTAGCTTCTCTGTCTTCTTTAGGGTACAGAATGTTGTTACTGAATTGAACAAAGAAAAGTGATTAGTTAATTTATGAAAGATAGAAAGGGGGTCAAATTGAAGATGAAGAGAAGAGAATCGAACCATTCGCGGCAAAATTTCATGGTACTCATGGTGGTGGAGGAAGAAGAGAATGACCTAATTCCACACACTCTGTACTCTGTATATCAATCTTCAAGGGGGCGACGGGGATGATGTCGCAGCGGACTTGGATCTTTTTCTAGTGACAATTGGGTTTTGGAGGTTTCAATTTCTTTTTTTTAGTCTAAAGTGGTTTTAGAAAATAAAGGGTTTTTGACGACAACAATGGTAATTTTTATTTTTATTTTAAAGTCAATTCTAAATAGCAAACTCGAGACGATCGTTCAAATTCGAATTAATCTAAATAAAAATTATAAAGAATAACGTAAAAATTGAATATTATTAAATGTTTTTGAAAGTCGGTTTATAAAAAGCATTCGAATTTGATTATATTTCTAATTGATTTTTAAAACCGATCTAAATCAAATCGAATCACATGTATATATATATTTTAATACATATTTAATTTTTTATTAATATAATATATTGAATTAATTTATTAATTGATGATACTTATTTTTTTTAAATTATTTAGTTTAATTTTATCTATTTGTTTATTTGTTTCAATCATAATGGATTATTTTTATTTTATAACATTAATTTTTATATATTACATATTATATTAAATATATTATAGGGTTAAATATGTTTGATTCGTATAAATATCTCAAATTTCATTTTTAATTTCTATTAAAAAATGATATATTTTGATTCTTATAAAAAATTTATTCATGTAGTTTTAATCCCTATTATTTTCTAAAGTTTTAAATATTGTTTAATTATCTTTAAATTTTTAAATTTTTTTCAAAAGTGTTTAGAATATTATAAAATATTTATTTATCAGAGTTTAGAATTTTTTTAAATTGAGAAGAATTAAAAAAAAAAAATTTTAAAAGATATCGATAAAAATAATGAAAATCTCGATTTAGAAATTAAATGTTGAGTTCTTTTTTTCGAGAAACTTTTAATAACATTCTAAACATATCTACAAAATAATCATTTAAAAGTACACATTGATTTAACAGCAGAGACTAAAACTGTGTGCATAATAATTTTGTAAGACCTAGAACATGCGAGTTTTTTTATAAGACCAAATACAAAATTTAATAATTTATAAGAATCAAAAACACATTTAACATTATATATATATATATATATATATATATATATATATATATATATATATATATATATATATATATATATATATATATAATGGGTTATTACTACTTTTGTCCCAGTCATATAAATCTCTTTTGGTTTACGCATTGTAATTTTTTTTTTCAAAACAACCTTGCCATTTCAAAATACTAACAATTTAGTCTCTAAAGTCAAAATCCGCAGGTTTCCGCGGATTTTAACTTTAGACACGAAATTGTTAGTATTTTGAAATGACAAGGTTATTTTTAAAAGAAAAAAATTATAAGAGGATAAATCAAAAATGACATATATGAAAGGGGTTAAAATGGTAATGATCCAAATATAATTTGTAATTTAAATATTCAAAAATCGATCCAAATTAAAAACACATGAAATTGGATTGGATCATGTTGCATTTAATGGCAAGATTATTAAATGTGTTTGAATGTCGATTTGTAAAAACTACTCGAATTGGATCAGATTTCCGATTGATTTTCAAACCAATCTAAATCAAATCGAATCACATAAATAAATATTTTAATATATATTTATTTTTTTATTAATATAATATATCAAATTAATTTATTAATTGATGATACTTATTTTTTTAAAATTATTTAGTTTAATTTTATCTATTTGTTTTCATTATTTCATTTGTTTCAATCATAATGGATTATTTTTACTTTGTAACATTAATTTTTTATGTATTATATATTAATTAAATATATTATAGGATTAAATATGTTTGGTCCTTATAAACATTTCAAATTTTATTTTTAATCTCTATTAAAAAAATAATATATTTTGATCTTTATAAAAAATTTATTCATGTAGTTTTAATTCCTATTATTTTCTAAAATTTTAAATGTTATTTAATTATATTTAAATTTTTTTAAAAAATTCATAAGTATTTAGAATACTATAAAATATTTATTTATCAAAGTTTAAAATTTTTTAAATTAAGAAGAATTAAATATGAATTTTTTTAAATTTCAAAAGATATTGATAAAAATAATGAAAATCTCGATTTAGAAATCAAATGTTGAGTTCTTTTTTTCCGATGAACTTTTAATAACATTCTAAACATATTTGCAAAATAATCATTTAAAAGTACACATTGATTTAACAACAGAGACTAAAACTACGTGCATAATAATTTTGTAAGAACTAGAACATGCGAATTTTTTTATAAGACCAAATACAAATTTTGGTAATTTATAAGGACTAAAAATATATTTAACACTATTATATATATATATATATATATATATATATATATATATATATATATATATATATATATATATATATATATATATATATATATATATATATATATATATATATATATATATATATATATATATATATATATATATATATATATATATATATAATGAGTTATATAAGTCTCTTTTAGTTTACCCCTTGTAAATATTTTTTTCAAAAACAACCTTGTCATTTCAAAATACTAACAACTTAGTTCTTAAAGTTAAAATTTGCAGGTTTCCTGCGAATTTTAATTTTAGGAACGAAATTATTAGTATTTTAAAATGGCAAGGTTATTTTTGAAAGAAAAAAATTACAAGAGAGTAAATCAAAAATGACATATATAACAGGGACTAAAATGGTAATAATCTAAATATAATTTATAATTTGGATATTCAAAAATCGGTCAAAATTAAAACTGCATGAAATTGGATTGGATCATATTGGATTTTTTAATCAATCATTTAAAATCGAACTGGACCACGTGCAAATTTATCTTTAGATCTGATGAATTTTTAACTTAAAATCGATTCAATCCGAATGGTAAACACCCTTATTAAGAGGTAAGGAAAATACACAATTAATTGGGGAACAAAATTAAAATTGCTAAGATATTTTATATTTACAATAAGGAATGTCATGCAAATTTTTTAAGAAATATATCTGAATAAAATCATAGAGATGATCAAATAAAAAATTTATGCTTTGAGCCAATACTAACAAGCTTGTCAGCGTAAATATTATCTTCTATAAATATGTGAGATGCCATAGATTGTATTGGTTGAGTTAATGATGCATATAGCCTTCTATCTTTGAGTTGCCAAGGAAAAAGGTTGTGATTAAAGAAAGCATGTACTACAAGCAAGCTTTCACATTCAAGTAAAAAAAAGAGATTATTTGTTTACATAATAAATCCCCGTTCACCCTTGCTCTAATAAATTCAAAACAAAGAGCATAGTCATTGTCAATTAAGTTGGAGAAATTTCTTACATGTTTACTCCTTGAGTTTCGAAAGATTCCACCACAAGCAGCAAAACTAAGGATTTCAAACGCCATGTCATACGAATTACCTTTGGTCCACCCAAGACGAAGGGTTGCCAAAGCACATCAGCAATGAGAGGAGGATCTAGATGGACAATTTTAATAGAGAATTCCAACATTGAGTGCTAGAGTTAGAAGGAAAAATATTATTTGATGTGTTATGAATTATGGAGTCTTTGTAAGTAGTCCAAGAAGTTCATGTATTCTGAATATAGGATGGAACATATCATACTTGTTTTGGGCCAGCTAAAAGGCCCAACAGTTATGGTCCAGAGAGTAAAACGAACCACTACATCACATGCAAAGCAAATATGTTGTCCTAGTCAAGAATACAGGTGATCTCAATCCAATATCCATTAGACGAGTCTCTATATTTCACGTTGATAGATCAATAAATTGTTATAAATACCATACTATATAATAGATTCAGAAATTTATATAATGTGGATTTATTTTTGATTTATTTAGAATGGAGCATGATGCTCTGTTTATATAAGAAAAGTTGAACATTCAAGTTCTACATTTAAGGATTACCTTTCTTATTCTGTTAAATTAAAGTTGACCTTACTTGTTTTAAGATAGTGTTGATCTTTCATATTCTAAGATATAACTGAAAATTAAGTTTATGCTATTAATGTAAAATAAGAGTAGGACTCATCATATTCTCTATTACTCTCCCCACAAACTCAGTGGTGTTTGACACTCTGAGTTTGTCTCTACGAAAACAAAATTGAGGACGAGCCAAAGATTTTGTGAGAATATATGCAATTTGAAACTGTGCAAGAACATGTTCAACTATCAGCAATTTGTTGAGTATTTTTTCCCTGACAAAGAATATGTATAACTCCATATGTTTTATCCTTGAATGCAACACAGGGTTGTGGATAAGAGCAACTGTACTTTGATTATCACAGTAGATGATAGGAGTAGGAATAGGCAATCACAATTCTTGAAGCAACGATTGAACCCAAAGAATTTCAAAGGCAACAAGAGCAAGGTTGTGATATTTTGCTTCAGCATAAGACTTGGCAACAAGAGTTTGCTTTTTAGACCACCAAGAGATGAGGTTAGGTCCCAAAAGTACACAGGCACCAGAAGTTGAGTGTCTGTCATCCATATCTGATGCCCAATCAACATCACAGTAGGCCCTGAGATGAATAAGAGCAGCAAAACTAGCTTGTTTAAACACCAATCCATAATCACATATACCTTTAAGATACCTTAAGATTCTCTTTGCTGAAGACCAATGAAAAACCAGAAGTTGAGACATAAATTGACACACCTTATTCACAGAGTAACCGAGCTCAGGTCTGGTGATTGTAACATGTTGTAGAGCACCTACAATGCTCCTATAAAGTGCTGGATCTTCAAAGAAATCAGTACCAGCTTTATAGAGTTTAACTGCAACAATGAGAGGTGTAATAATACTTTTGCAGCCGTCCATCTTTTCTCTTTACATGAGATCTCTCATGTAAGTGTTTGTTGGCAGCAATTTTAATAAAACAATGAATTGATAATATTTTTCTAAATGTCTTAACATTTGAAGCAAACTGTTTTGAATGATGTCAAAGCAGATGTCTTAACGTTTGCCACCTGAGCTGAGCGCAACTACATATTTGTTTAAGTTTTCTATTTCGTGTTTTTATGCGCGCCATTATTCAGGATTTGTGACTCGTAGCTTGCGAAAAACATGGAGGAATACTTTTCTATTTGAATTATCCTTATGGATTATATCTTGGCTTGTTTTCATGGAAATATTCAAAAGATTGAAATATTTGTTTTTCATCCCAAGTCCACTGTTGCGCCTTTATAAGGACTTGCTTCCTTATTCAAAAAACTGCAACTTTTGAAGAAGAATATATTCTTTCTGTTTTAGAAGTCTAAGCATTTTAATTGTAATACACTCTAAGTATTGGTTTAATACTTGAGTTGTAATTTAAGTTGTTAATTGTGCATCATTCATAAGCTTTTAAGTATTGAATGGTTGAAGTCTTTAAAACTTAATAATTCTACTGTTCTTCACTATTAGTGATTGAAGGGATTTAAGTAGGGCCTCATACCTAGGTGTGTCTTAGATATAAGTATAACACGGGTAGTGATTAAGTAATTAGATTGTAAACTGGTTGTTTACTGAGGGTCTATGAATTAATACTATTTAGTGGACTTGTCCCTGGCTTAGTAGCCCCCAGAGTAGGTGTTGTTGTACACTGAACAGGGTTAACAATCCTTTGTGTTTTTACTACTTTTATTATTGTTGCATTTTACATTATCCTCAAATATTTGTGTCGTGACATCTCCTTCAACATCACATATCTGATACCAGAATTTCAATTGGTATCAGAGCATGCATCCTGCTCTATATTTGGGTGAGATTCAGAGAAGATACTTTTTGGTACTATGGACAAGGAAGGGGGATTTGTGAATAGACCACCCATTCTGAATCGAAGTAATTATGACTATTGGAAACCACGTATGGTGGCCTTTTTAAAGTCTTTGGACAGCAGAGCTTGGAAAGTTGTCTTAAAAGGATGGAAACACCCTGTCAAATTGGGAGATAAGGGAGAACCTACTTCTGAGTTAAGAACATTTTCAGATTAGTGAACACATGTGAGGTAGCTAAAGATGTATGGGGAATTCTCCAATATACTCATGAAGGCACATCCAAAGTTAAGATGTCAAGACTTCAGTTGCTCCCCACAAAATTTGAGAATTTGAGAAAGAAGGATGATGAAAGTATTAATGATTTCCATATGAACATTCTTGAGATTACTAATGCATCTAGTGCTTTAGGAGAGAAAATACCTGAAGACAAATTGGTGAGAAAGATGCTCAGGTCTCTTCCCAAGATATTTGATATGAAAGTGACTGCTATAGAAGAAGCTCAAGACATTGACAAAATGAAAGTGGATGAACTTGTTGGATCCCTTTTGACATTTGAATTAAGCATCAATGAAAGATCTGAAAAGAAGAACAAACACATAGCCTTTGTATCAAATGCTGAAGATGAATAAGAGGATTGTGATCTGGATGGAGGAATATCAAATGCCTTAGTTATGTTTGGAAGACAGTTTAACAAAGTCGTAAAAAGAATGGATAAAAACCCAAGATCAAATGTCAAGGACATTGTTGTACCCCAAAAATTTTTCTCTCATTTCTCAAGACATTTCCTCACAGGGATTTTCAAAAGTTCAAATTTGCACAAAGTACAATTGGGCTTTCAAGCATCCAATCAAAGAAAAACATTCATGCTCCAATTTCACATCCTTCGATTGGGTTTTTGACCTCTTTAGATGCAAGCTCGACTTACATCCTTCGATTGAGCATTGGCCCCTAACATGCTTGCTTTGATTCACAAAGCAATGACTATCTACATGCATCCTTCAATTAAGAAATTACCTTTTTTCTGCATCCTTCGATTGCACCATTTGCATCCTATATGATTGTTTTGGTGCACATGACAATAACCTCCTGCATGCAAAGCAAGTGATCTAGTAAGCAATTAAGAGCCCGTAGATAACTACGGATGAAAAGGGTGCTAACACCTTCCCTTTTCATAACCTACCCCCCGAACTTAAGAAAACATCTCTAAAGGTCTTTCATGTTCTTTTCAACCTTTCCTTATTAGACAAAATAAAAGTCGATGGTGACTCTTGCTATCTACAACAATTGCGATCAAACGCAAACAAACCAAGTCAGTTCTCCCACCGTATCACTGACATCTCATCTGACATCCATAAGTTAAATGAGTTTGGAAGAAAAAGGGATGAAGAAAAATCCACTAAAGGGAAAGGAATACAATGTCATGAATGTGAATGCTTTAGTCACATTAGAGCTGAATGTCATACATATCTTAAGAAACAAAAGAAGAATTTATCTGTTACTTGGTCTGAAGAGGAATCAGAGAGTGATCTTGAAGAATCTGCCAAGCATGTTAAAACATTGACAGGAAAATATATCTCTAATGAAGAGTCTAGTGATGGGGAACTAACCTTTAATGAGTAGCTGCTTCATACAAAGAATTATGCCGCATAAGTGCAGAAGTGTGCCAAGAAGGGGAGGAATAGAAAGTCCTCATAACTCAGCTGAAGGCAGAAAGGGAAGAACATTTGAAAATTATTTCTAATCTGGAAAGTGAAGTGACTTCTCTGAACTTAAATCTTGATAGAATGGTCAAATCTCTCAAGATACTGAATAATGGATCTGACACATTAGATGAAATTCTTCAAGCAGGAAGAGTGACAGAAGACAAGAGTGGCATAAGGTTTAATGAGAAAAAGGAACCAAATTCAGAAGAACCTTCATTAGATTCTGCTCATTCCAAGTCTAAACCAAATATATCTAATCAAATGTCTAGATATCATGGCAAACATCATGGTAAGAAAAAGGTTAATCACATCAAAGAGAAATCACAATCTTAGAGATGTCATCACTGTGGAAGGCTTGATCATATAATACCTTTCTGTTTCAAGTTGTATGAGTATCCTAAAACCAATCCTCTTCCCAAAACTGATCAGATCCACCAAAATAAAATAAAAAAGAAGAAACAGTGGGTTCCTAAGTCTAATGTTGCTAGTTTCATAGCTCATACCTCTATCAGAGTATCAACCAAAGATGATTGGTAATTTGACAGTGGTTGTTCTAGACACATGACAGGTGTCAAGAATCTGTTAGTAGATATCAAATTTCATTCCACCAATTATGTGACTTTTGGTGATGGAGTCAAAGGTGAAATCAAAGGAGTTGGCAAGCTGGAATGTTCAGGAGTCCCTAAGCTCGATGATGTGTTACTTGTTAAAGGGTTAATAGCTAACCAGATAAGTATAAGCCAATTGTGTGATCAAGGATTCAAAGTTAACTTCACCAAGGAATAATGTTTTGTTTGCAATGAAAAGAATAAAGTTATTATGAAAGGAATCAGATATAAAGATAACTGTTATTTATGGGATCCCCAAGAGTTGAACGTCCCATCAACATGTGCTTTAGCCAAAGAAAATGAAGTTAAACAATTGCATCGAAAATTGGGACACTTGCATCTGAAATAAATGGAAAAATCATATCTGAAGAAGCCGTGAGAGGGATTCCTAAGCTCAAGATAGAAGAAGGGAGAATATATGGTGATTGTCAGATTGGAAAACAAACTAAGATGTCACATCAGAAGATCTAACATCTTACTACATCAAAAGTTTTAGAACTTCTTCACATGGACTTGATGGGACCTATGCAGGTTGAAAGTCTTGGTGGAAAGAAGTATGCCTATGTTATTGTAGAGGCTGAAATTATCCTAAGTTCAAAGATCATCTTGCTAGGTTGATGGTGGTTTAAATTAGGCTTGCTTGTTAGATAATTTTTGTCTTGGATCGATGAAAATCGTCTTGTACATTCTGAGTTTTTTTGTTTCAAAAATAAAAAAATAAAAAAATCTAAACTTTTATAAATAATTATTAAAAAAAAAGATATGTGTCTTTGTTTAAAGAATTATATTTATAATCCTAGAAATATTAATACCAAGAATTCTATTCTATTCCTGTGTATGTGTTTTGAAAATAATTGGAGTATCTTGAAATATTTATAAAATATATTTAATTTAATTTAAAAAAAATATAAAAAAGTTAAAATAATTTAAAATGAGAGATTATAGATAATTACTTCTTATTTCTATTGCATGAAAATAAAAAATAACAAATTCATAAATAAATCATATTCAATGATTAAAAGATACTCAAATATAATTTGAGAAATATGATTTCTATTTTAGAATAAAATTAGAATCTATATACATGAAAAATCAGAGTGCGGAGGTACCTAGAAAACATTTCAAATATAAAAAAGGAAAAACATTCAAAATGGCGCCAAAGTGGTGCAAAGCGGCACTTTTGCCTCCACGGTCTTCTCCTTTCTAGCATCACGCATCTCCATACTCTCGAGTAATTCACTCAGTTTCTCTCAACGCGCGAAAACTTACAAGGTACACTTCCATTTCTTAATCTCAACCTCCATTCTACATAGAGATTATTTCAAAGTTTTCAACTCATATAACGTGACTTTTATCTATATAGCTATTATTTCATGTTAACTATTTATTTCTTAAATACATTTTGTGCTCATGTTTTCATATAACCAAGCATGTATTTCTTATAGCATAATGCATCTGTATGATTTTGGTTCTTGTTTTATATTTTGTTAGATGCAGATAGATCTCAATGTGAAAATTTCATAGCTTTTGAATTTGGATTTTTGTTTTGTTTCTAGTGATTGAAGACTACTTTTGTTACGATTTTCACTAAACACGACACTGATAATCACTTGAAAAAAATAGAATAATTAAACGTAACCATTTATGTCTGCATTAAAAAACAACATATATTAGACACCAAACACAACTTTAATGGGAAGTGTTGGTGCTATATGGACTTATGGTGCTACTGATGATACATTATAATAACCTAATAACTTGAAAGAAAAACTAATCAGTCCATAGTTTAAGATTAAATAATGACTTTGTCATTATCATTTAACATACAAGTCACTAAGCAGCACAATAATACACACTAGTGCAGTCTTCAGGCTGTTCCTTTCTCCTGAAGGCTGTGACCATTTGTAATCAGTTCAGGCTGTTCAGGATTCGGTTTTGGTTCTTGTGATTTCCTCGCTGGTTTTGGTACTTGTGATTTCTTCACAGGACTTGGCTCTTTTTTTGTCTTCTCTTTGGCTTTGGCCAGTTTGCTAGCTGGGAAGTGTAGTCTAGCCATCAGAGGGCGCGGTGTTCGCAATTTCCTTTCAAACCCCCGCACACAGATATACCCTACAAAGCATTTTCAGTAGCTGTTAGGTGTTAGGTTAATTGGGCACTTACTTTTCTATTCAGTTACTATGTTGGTTCCTCTAGCAGAGAAGAATCACATTCTCTGACTTAAATTTTACCTCTCCAAAAGGCTTGTTGAATTTCTTGTGTTGATAAACCTGTTTGTGAAAAAATAAATCAGAGCTCCATTATTCGACACAGTAATGTATGCCATAATTTATTTTACCATGCTATGCATTCTTTACCTTTAAATATTGATGTTGTGGAGGTTCCGAAATATACTGTTCTCCTATTGAGGTTCCAGATCCAACTTCGGGGAACACTAACAGGGTTAAGGCTCGACTCATGGTCAGCAAATACCTGCTTCGACCGACACATGTTAGCGGTGCTTAAATTGCAACCACTCAAGTATAAAAGGGATTGAAATTTTAGCAAAATCTGTGATCTCACTATTTTACCTCGTTGACTTGGAAGTAAGTGCCATTTAATGGAAAGCTCCCGCGTGTAGCTGTTCGACACGGTATCTGTTCGTATTTATTATGAGAATTAGTAACAAATAAGTAAGAATGAGTAAACACGTGGTTAAAATATTTAATATGATATGGATTCAGACCAGAAGTGTTCCTCTAATGATCTGTGAGTTTGCTTCCCGGAAACTGTTGCATGAGAAACACTCCTTCTCATTGCAGAGTTGTCCGTATTCTTCGCGAGATCTGCATTTGCATTCAGGTGCCTGTGTTGAATCTGCTGTCTCTCCTAAATTTATAATTTATTTAAGAAAATGAGTTAGAAAGTACCAAGAAAATGAAACAAATTATATATTTTGAAACTTCCCAACTTATTTTGGTGCATAGTGCAAAACAAGACTTCTCAGGGTAACAGAATCGTTATTTTTGTCTACCTGGAGTCCATATAGCAAGAAGATATTTGCCAGGATCATCAGGTTCTCGTTTGTCCCACTGTAATGTACACGTAGTTAGTATAAGTTGGACATATAGGATAAAATATATTTACAAACGCAGTAATAACTAACCCCTTCCAGAAGAGGATGCGTATCCGGGAGTTCATAACTGTATGAAGGAAACATAATATCAGCATAAGTTGTTAGAAAATTTTCACTCCTAGGGTATTTAGTTGGAGATGTGTTATGTTACTTACACACAATGCTCAGTTCGCAATCGGCTAATATTCTTTAGCTTGGGCACAGGAATGGAGGCAGCCTCTGGATTCAAAGCAACCAGAGCCTTTGACATTTCACCTTCTTGAAGTTCCATGTTTTGTTGCATATAGTTTTGTAAATTCAGAGTGAACTCCTCTATGTTAAGTTTAATGGTAGGAATTTCACTTGGATCTTCGTAGAAGGCATCTTCGATATCACTTAGTATTTGTTCCGAACATTCTGGCTCTGGAGTTGTCGGCTCTTCAATGATAGGTTGGCAGATATTTATTTCAGATCTTGCTAGTTGTCCGCTAACTTCTGTTTCGGGAATTTCTTCCACTTGGTTTGTGTTCTCAGCAAGAGGCAACTGCAACTGACTCATGACTACAGGTGGGTTTTCATTGGGCACACTATTTCCAGCTGCAATTACTATACTCTTCTGCTCTGGTCCAGGCAGGGCAAGTCTTGCACTGCAAGCAGTAAGCTTCAGTAGTTTATCATATCATAATTTACAGTACATGCATTTGTTAGATTTTTAGTGTGGTAATGAGAAATTTTCACCGAAGTAGCCATTTATTAAATATACTGTTTTGATTAGGACTGAATGCTATGAGAGTGATGTCACTATAATGAGATAACTACTAGCTAGTACTATAATTCTGGATATATGAACATAGCTAAGAATAATATTTACAGGGCCTTCTAAAGTTCTAATGTATGAGAACATAGTTCTACCTGATGCTGCATAGTTTTCCCCTCAGAATTTTAATAAATATATTCATACCTTGCAAATGCACTAGCAAAGTGTCGGCATTCTGCTCTCATTGGGCATGCATTGCAATTTGGTTTGCTTTTTGTACAGAAGACCTGCATTCATCACAGTTCATGTCAAAATCACAACAGACTTCGGTTAAATAGGGTTGGTCTCTCATAAGAAAATGAAACCTACCTTTCCAAATGTAATCATCTGGTAATGTAGCTCATACCTGTAATATATAGCAATTTCAATAAAACATAAACAAATAATAATCAATAGGTATATTACCCTTTCTAAGCTTACAGAAACAAAGAAAACATTAGTACTTATTTCTGTCTGTTTGCTATGTAAGTTTAAAAGAAATATTTACAATGTTTTCTGATCTAGCTTGCACAAACGAGGCCAGAGGTACTTTTGTATGGACTCCAACACTGGGTACCTGCAATTGACAATGATATTAGCTCTTCTCATCCAAGTAAACAGAACCACTTAGTATAATTTGTTTATACAGTACTTACATTTCTAGAAACGAAAAAGAAAAAAAAAATACTTACATTTCTAGGAGATGCAACTGTAATGACTCGGGCAGTGGCTGGAGAGGTACCCATCCCAATCGTACTGCTATACGTCCAACATTTGTGTCTACCTGTTATATGACAATAATTTATTAGATTTATTCCATATTCCTGCAATTGCATACCTTTGTTTTCAACTTACCGGGAAGGCAAGATGGTGCAGTGTTAACAGGCGCACACACTCCACACTTTTCAATCCCAGTCCTCGTACGCTCAGCAAATACTCTCTGTATGATGAATTGAATTTTATTATGCACATATATATGTATATTTTGCTACATGAAGGTCTAGTTGCTTGAGTTACCAGTGGATCAATAGGTTAGAACGCTGGTTTCGCCAACCACACAATCAAGACATGCTAAAATTGCATAATGAGAAATAGTATTTCAATTAGGTGGTTTAATTAATCATTCACTTACTTTGCTTGGTCAGGTGGAACGTCTCTGAGCCACTCAAGGTCAATGCTTCCGTGATCATCAACCACTCTCTTCAGGAATTTCTGCATAATAAACAATGTAAAATGTGCTGCATCAATAAGTTTGCTCTGTCCAGAAAGTGACTAATATCATTTCATTGAAGTTTCATTTTACCTGAATACGCTCGGCAAGCCTGTTGTTCATGCCCCGTTCTTTGATGGTATTAGCAATGTCACCGACATCTGCACATCTCACGGCATCCCAGTCTAAGGAGTCCATGGTGTCTTCTGTCTTTTCCCTTTTCCCAGCCTCAGCTTGTGCTTTTCTTCGTAAACTATCCCAGTCAAATTGTTCCTTTTCCTCCTTTAATTGATTTTTGGTTTTCTTTATTGGGTCAGAAGTTACCTCATTGGTTTCACTCCTCACAACATCTTTGTGATCACCAAAATTAAAATCCCTTTCTTTCTGAATCAGATCAAGAGTTTGTCCAGCAATGTCAAAAAAGCTTTGCTGCATGTGATTACTCTGTTCCTGAGGATGGACTTGAGATGCATTAGTTTGAGAATGAGTGACTGCAACACAGCCTGCAGATTCATCTGTTTGAAAACTAGGTGTATTCATCTCATTTTCATCTTTATTCTTTAAGATGCCACTTGACAAAGCTTCCGTGTTGAAAGGATCAGAGCAGTTAACTTCACGTGCTCCTAAGTTGAGTGTGAGTTTCAAATTATATTCATGGGACGGAATGATGGATTCTCTTACAGAGCTTTGAGCGACATTTGATTTTTTCCAGCTTTCTGTTGCATTGTCATCTCTCATGTTCTCAATTAATTTGCTTCTTTGACTGTTAACTTCAGAAAACTTGGTTGAACTTACCATTTCAAGAAGCTTAGAGAAGGAACCACAGTTGTTGTATTTTGCTGTGCTTGACAGATCTTCAACTTCCGAGTTGCTATCTGAGCATGATCCTATCTTCTCAGGATTTTGATCATTTGAAAAATCTCCAGATATTTGAGATGAAATGACAGAGGATTGGGATGAAACAATGTCATTTAACTCTTTCCCAGTACCATCATGACATGATTTTTCTTCCCTGTCCTCAATCACCACCATTGGGCTGTGGCATTCTGTAATATTTCTTTGAGGTGATACTGTTTGTTTGCAGTTTGATTCATCTGTTAAGCTAATTGGGCTACTGGTAATTCTGCAGGAATCATTGCTGTTGACAGTTTTTTCTCTAGAATGCTCAACTATATCAACTGTCATAGAACTCTGGTTGCAAACAGATTGATTCAATAAGTTTACATCACATTCGGTGTTCTCTTCTGGTTCCACCACACACACTTGTTGTTTGTTGACTGCCAGGCTCGTGCCTTCTCCGCACATGCTGCCTGACTTTTTGGGAAATCGAGCAGCAAGTGACATGAATGCAGAACTGTCAACAGAGAAAAAAGTTGTTGTGGCATGTTGTTAAATTAAAAGTCAGCTAAAAAAAAAACTAAAAGAGTATATACCTGGAAAGATGGTCTGTGACATTTTGAGTGAGGAAAACTCCCACCACTGAATCCACAACTGATCCTTTCCATCGAGAAAATCGCCTGTCTCCTGTTGATTATGTTTTATATTAATATACGAAATATGTGACTAAAGCCAATTAATGCAAAGGAATAAACTTTGATTGATGGTCTTGCACTGATACCTTGTACAAGATGCATACGTGCAATAAATGATTCTGCTCGTCCACGGAACACATTACGTTCTCCTTCCCACCATTTGGCCTTTTCTTCATCTGTTCCATCAACCCCATCATGGTTTATATCTAACAGCAAAAGCTTCCACACTCTATCAGTTTCCTCATCAAGATCAACTTTAGGTCGTGGGCGTTGTTTTTTGATGGGATCAAATGAGCCCTGAAAGGGAACAAGTGCAGTCTGCCCATATAAGGCAAGTTCTTTCCCTCCCGTGTTTATGTTTAGCTGTCTAAATTGCTCTGTTAATGCTTCAACATTATACGTTATTTTCCGCACTACTCTGCGAGCAGTACCTGCAATGCAAAATTACATTGTATAATTTGTCCTTTGGCATATACTATGTTACCGACACAAAAATCAAGTGTTTAGTGGAAATACCTGATGGTTTCCCCAGTGTCAGCTGGTGATTTCCCAATGCAGAATTATGGCACTGTTGCATCTCATCTTTGTTAGGACGCATTGAACTTGAAAGAACACTTCTCTTTCTACTTCGCTTCTTTTTTGCACATGACACATGCATATCTTCAACTAAGACGTCAGTGCATGTTTGTGGTCTTTCTGCTTCTCTAATTGTTTGCCGGTCTGAAAAGTCCAGTTGTTTTGCATTGTAATTTGGTTCAATGCAGTTTCTAATTCTCATTAGAGAATTATAGTCACAAGTTTGATTTGGTAATAGAGATATTTCTGCCATCCTTCTCAAAGATAATCTGAACTCATCAAATGTTTGAGTGCTATGAAAATGATTTTCTCTAGATTCATTTATGATTCGGCGTACAGCTGCATTATATCCCAAACCATACATCCAGGAGCTGTCGTTTGAAGCATAAGGATGCACTTGAGCATCTTCGGGAGCAAATATTGGTGGTACTCCATTTTTGGTATTCACAGAAGATGTAATATGAGTGTTAGAAGTTTTTCCCTTTTCAGTTCTCCTTTTCTTCTGGATATTTAGAAACTGAGGTGGAAACTTCGACTGGTATGAGTGAAATCCATTAGAGTGTGCCCCAATCAGATTCACGCTGCTGTTATCTGCATGTTCAGTGGTTCCAGAATGCTCTGTCCCGCAACCAACCATTTCCATTAGTAACTTTACTGTTGAAGCTTGACCATTATCTGCACGTTCAGTGGTTCCAGAATGCTCTCCCTCGTAACCAACCATTTGTGAATTTACAGTTGAAGCCTGACCATTGCTGATGTTTCCATCCTCAACCTCTGCAAGACTCTTTCTTTTGTTTTTGTTCCTGGCATTCCGCTTCCTTCCAGGAGGATTGCATTTTGGAAGACGTGTATTTGGAAACTGAAGCGGAGGCTTTGACTGGTATGAGTGCAATTCATTATAGTGTGCCCCGATCAGATTCATGCCGCTGTTATCTGCGCGTTCATTGGTTCCAGAATGCTCTCCCTCCCAATCAACCATTTCCATTTGTAAGTTTACTGTTGAAGCTTGACTATTATCTGCTCTTTCAGTGGTTTTAGAATGCTCTCTCTCGCAACCAATCATCTGTAACTTTACAGTCGAAGCCTGAGCATTACTGATGTTTCCATCCTCAGCCTCTGCAAGACCCTTTCTTTTATTTTTGTTCCTGGCATTCTGCTTCACCTCAAGAAGATTGCTTTTTGGAAGACATGTACTTGGAGCTTGTGTGTTTTCAGATAACGACGTGTAATTATGTGCTATCTCTTTCACCAAGGTGTTTTGATCATTGGCGAGGCTTTCATTGCACATACTACTTTCATCTCTTCCTCCTGTGTCAAAATTTATGGACATTCTACACGATATTATGGTAGGTTCAGACATGATTGGTTTAGTCAACTCACCTGTCATTTTTTTGGGTGTAAAAGTCCTGTTCGCTCTCTTTCTCACACACTTCCTCTCACCTTCAGGTAATGCTATGTAACTATGTAATGCCTGCTTCATCCAACTGTCTTTATAGGCAAGGCCTACAGGTGTTTCCTCTACTACATCGTCCATTTGCACATTTACAATTTGTCTGTGAGCAGAACTTTCATACTTCGTTGCCATATCAAAATCCGAGAACCTACTCATTGCTGTTTCTTTAGATTCTGTCATCAGCACCCCAGTCAGTCCTCCTGTCATTTCTGTTTGGGAAGTAGGAGACTTGTTCATTCGTTTTCTTCTCTGATACGTATTTTCTGTCAGGCTTCCTCTCGGCTTTTCCCCGGGAGAATTAGTTTTTGAAGGGGATGTACTTAGGGTTTGTTCATTATTAAAAAATGACATGTAATTGTTTTCTGCTGCCTGCTTAACGAAGGGCTCTATATCATAGGCAAGGGCTACATCAATATCCTTCAATTCTGCACCAGTTTCTTTGCATGGATGCACAGTTAGGGTATGTTCATTATTAGAAAATGATTGGTAATTATTTTCTGCTGCCTGCTTCATGAGAGCCTTCATATCATAGGCAAGGTCCACCTCAATTTCCTGCAGTGCTGTACCAGTTTCTATGCTCGGATGCACAATTGCATTTTCTCTGTTGGCAGAACTTTCACCTCTTTCTCCTCCATCAAAATTTAAGGACTTTGTACAAGAATTTTTCGCAGATTCTGGCATCGTTTTTCCAGGCAAGTCTTCGGATACTTTAGTAGGAGTAGAAGACTCATTTAATCCCGGCCTTCTCACATAAGCAAGATCTGGGTATGTTCCCTCTATGACTACATTCTCTTTGACAGTAGAACTCTCTTCCATTCCTCCTTTGTCAAAATTTGTGGAACTTTTACAGGGTGGTCTGGCCAATTCAGACATCGTTTCTGTAGTCAGTTCACCTGTCACTTCTGTTGGAGGTGTAGGAGGCTTGTTCAATTTCTTTCTCACACGTTTCTTCTTGCCAGTTGGGTTTTCTTTTGGCTTTGCCTCAGGGTGGATGCTTTGTGAAGATGCCTCAGGGTGGATGCTTTGTGAAGATGTATCTGGAACTTGTGTATCTTCTGGTAATGACATGGAACTGTTTGATGGATGCTTACCCGGAGTGTATAAATCAAAAGCAAGGCCAACATCTGGTTCTTGTACGGCTACACCATTTTCTTTGTCTAGAAGTCCAGTTGTACTTTTTCTGCCTGCAGAACTCTCATCTTTTGTACCTATTTCAAAATTTAAGGACCTTCTACATGATATTTCGGCAGCTTCAGGAATTTTTTCAGTGAGTTCTCCGGTCACTTCTGTTGCAGGAGTAGGAGCTTTGTTCAATTCTGTTCTTCTCACATACTTCCTCTTGCCAGTTGTGTTTCCTTTTGATTGTGCAGGCTTTGGCGTAGCTGGCTTAGGAGTTCTTTTGGGTTTGCCTTCTCTAATGACCTTGGGGCGATGCTTTTTTCTCCTCGGCTTTTTTTCTGGTGTTTTATTCAGACCCGTACCGAGGCTGCTCCCTTCATCTGGGTTGTGATTCTCCTTCAACGGTGAAGAAGCACCAGTAAGTTCCACAACAAGGCCGCATAGCTCTTTGTTCAGTGAGGGTCCATCCTTGTTAAGCATTTCGGTAGGGTCATCCGGGGAAGTTCTCTTGCTACAGCAAGCATTGTCAGATGTTTCTGCATCAAAAGTTCAAACAAAACTGAGAATAAAAGCAATACAGGCTAGGTTTCATACACAGTATTTTGACAAGTAAATATTGAACCGAAAGCTATGCCTCTTGAACAAAAGGTCTAAAGATTTCCATAGGGCATCATAGTCTCAAGATTTACAAGTTTCAAAGGAAATTGTATTCTAATATGCAGAGAAATTTGTTTTAAGTGAAAAACTAGTTCTTTCAAAGAAAGCTTAGAAATTCAATATTGAATATACAATTCTTCATTTATCTACAAAACCAGTGATCATGAAAAAAAAAAAGTGTAAGACACACTATTTGCTTAGGAGTGAGATTGAAACTACTAAGACAATACGATAACTGATCACTAGCACGAACACATCTGATCAAAGACATGTTCGGCGTCTGACATGTGTCAGCAAACACTGTCGGCCGACACATTCAATTAATCCATTTTCTCAAATTATTATTGGTCTAGGTGTGTCAATGTCGTATCTAAAGTTATTATCAGTGTCAATGTCATGTCTCAAATTATTATTGATGCCGACGTGTCAATGTCGTGTCTTTGTATATGTCCGTTCATCTAATTGACGACTATCGATTTTATCCTTAAAGCTTAATGTTTTCCCCTTATCATCCTAAGCATTGCATCTTCAAATATTCTTGTACGGTTTTTAATTTTTATAGCATGTTGTAAATTATTGCTAATACTCATTCTGTTCCTGAGTTTTCCATAGAAAAGTAAAAACAAAAATACAACACAATATTAAATTAAAAATAGATGTGAGAGTTAAATACAGTAAAATTAACTGCAGTACTTCACTTACCTTGAGGAACCCTTGGAACAAATAGATCATTCAATCCATTATTGTTTCCGAGCTGCGTTGCATAAGAGTTCGACGAACCCACCTCTGCCGGAAACATAAATTTGGCCGAACCACCTAGGTCACTCCAACATGAAACATTACCAAAACCTGTCTTTTCACAGATTTTGCCATTATCACTTGCATTGTCTGCAATTGTAGCCATAGGCACTGATCCATGACAAGATTCTCTGTTTTTCTCTGACCCATTTGAGAATTCAGAACATGCAACTGCTTCATTACCATGATGATGGGTTTGGTCGTTTCCCTCCGCTGGAGTGCAGATCGGAACTGATTTTGGTAGAATTGGCTTAGCAGGGGTTGTAGGAACCCATGGAATCTCTGTTTCTGGTTCCTTTCTCCCCATTTCACCAATCTCCATTTTCACAATTCACCTCAAAAAAATTTATTTTTTTTGAAAAAAAATATAAAATTGGAAAGTGGGTCTATCCTAAGACAGTTGACGGAGCTCAATTTTTCGATAAAGGGGAAATTTTTGATCAATCTTGGGAATTTGCATTAACAAGATGAATCATGAACCTAACAGAAAAAAATTAAAAAATAGAAAAAAAATAAATAAGAAAATTGAGAAATTGAAATGAATAAAAATGAATGAATAAATGAGAAATTGAAGAAGAGAATCTGATATAAAAAATGAGATTGAGTTAAGAAGTAATTAATTACCTTTGCAACATAACTGGCGACAGATTAAGCTCGTAACTACTCAGTAATTGTTGATAGGTTTTTGAATAATTTAAGCTAATTAAACAAAAACCGATTATTTTGTGAAAAAAAAGATGGTGATTCTGACTCTGATCGTTGGCTTTGGGAACTCCGCTTCTTCTTCTTCTCCTTCCTTATGCTTCTAACAAAACCAGAGAATAGGAGAAATTCATGGGAAGGGTAGTTACACAGTCAATGCTTGAGATCTGATAGCATAGTTACACTGTGAGTTCAGCCTCTGATGAGAGAAGAGAAAGAAGAACACACAAAATTCTTAACCTCACAACTAGGTTAATTCATTTATAGACTCTAAGCGAGATCAAAGGTGTAAGGTGCATCTATATATATAAAAAAAATTATTCTCTCTTTTACGTTTACTTATATCATAACAGAGTTCTTTCTGAATGCAGAAAGAAAACTATCATGCAAAACTTTTTCATTAATGAAGAATAATTTTGTAAAATCACTACGCCTGCATTGCATGCATGCAAATTTAATTTTTATACACTGTCAGCGCGTAACTATTATTATTAATATATAAAATAATAATAACAGTTAATTATTATATATCTGATAAGAGATGTTTTGAAATTATAAAGTCGAACTCTTATAATAAAAAAATATATTTTAAGGTTTGAATTAATAAATTAAAATTAATATATATATTTTCTATTATTTTTTATAAATAAATTTTAATTTTTTAAATTTATTGAATAAATAATATATATAAATTTTTAATTGTCTAAAATACACCAATTATTTAAAAAGTTTAAAAAATTAAAATTTTCTTATAAAAAAAATGGAGGGAATATCATTTAAAAATAAAATAAAAAATATTTGTATAAAATAATTTATTCCCAGGAAGATGGTGGTGGTTGATGAACAAGAAGTTACAAAAGAATTAATATAAATGGATTTGGATTCTCTCCTGCGTGCTGCCTATTCAACTTAGAGGTTAAGGACAAGAGGGATGGCAAAAGTGAAAGTGTAGGAGGAAATAATCTAAGAAGAGGAGTCAATGAATTAGATTAATCAGTATTAATAAATTTTTCTAAAAATAAAAAACATAAAGATATATTATAGTTCTCCTTTCCAAACAAGGGTACTGCAGTCTCCTCTCATCCCGTGCGAGATTTCACTATATAAGTCGATCCACTTGACTCTCTTAACTATTTAACACAATTATAAATGCACACCACCTTTTGAGTTTACAATATACAATAAAAAGCACACAACTTTCACTTGAATACAATGATCACTTACACTTAGTGAACGAAACATAATTGACTAATAGATTTATATGAAGTTGCTAAACTCGTATCAAACTCTATACAATTTTGCTAAAATTAACGATGTTGTTGTTTTTAAAATGACAAATTACTTGTTAAACATGACAATCATCGTATATAAATCTATTATTGAACTTTGTATATAAAAATGTAAGTTAAAAAATTCTAGGTTTAATATTACTACAAATCATAAGAATTATCTACCACCAATGTACATTAACCTAATAGTAAAGACAACCAATTTGTAAAAAAAAATAAAATTCGAACAGTCCAATCGTAGTCTAGTTATAGTTTAAAAGCAAGAAAAAATCGATTTCAAAAAATATTAATTGAAAGATTAATATAATTCAATTAAATTTTATAAGAGATTAAATTGAATCCTTTTATTATTGAAGATTAATTTGAGGTTTGTAATTTTTGTGAAGGACCAAAATCACTCATTTTAATAAAATAAGGTTTTTTTAATGATGTTTTCAAAATTGTGTCTGCAATATTAAAGTCTATAAAAATAATTGACTTAAATATGCTTTTTATCTATATTTTAACGGTTTTAATTTTTTAATCTTCATATTTTAAAACTCAATCTTCTTATCTCCATTTTATAATTTTAAAGATTTTTTATCCCATTCACTTTTGCAAATGTGATTTTTTAAACAAGTTTAAATAATGAATGATGAAAATTTAATTTCTATCACAACAATATATGATTCTGTCAAATTATAACCTCTTTGTACTTTATAGAAATTCTTTTGCCATGACTTATTTGAATTATAGGCATAACTTATTTACACTAAATTTTTGCCATAACCTCTTTTGGATTATGATCATAACTTGTTTGCATTATAAATTTTGACTATAAACATTAGTTGTTAAACTTAATTTTTCCATAACTTGCTTGTGTTAAACTTTTTGTTAACCTATAAGTTTATACTATATTTGCATATAACAACATAATTTACATATATTTTATTCTATTAAGGAACTAGAAATTAAATAAATTGTTCCACTACAAGTCTTGTGAATGTTTCTAAGTCTTTTGAAAATGTTCTTTTGTAAGTGAATCATTTTTAATTTTCTTTGTGTATTTCGAGGGAACAAGTATGATCGTACTTGATGCTTAAAGATGGAAAATTCGTGTCGCCTAGGGATTAGTTATGTCCCTCTCCACCATTTTCCATGTTTTTGTTAATAAAATGCAATACCCTATACTAGAAAGTGTGATTAGATGAATTTAACATTGAGATATTACTTTTATCTGTTTAAGATGCATGTCTTTGATCCAGAATTAAATGCTCCATAATTTGTGTTAACTTACGAGGTTTTCGCTCGAAGTTTATTGAAAGTCTCTGGGGACGTGGCCACTCAAGGGTCGGTACCCCCCAGGTGAAAAAGGGGGGTATGAGTTTTACACGTGGCAGAACCACCATGAACTTTGAATTGACTAGTTACCGATAAGGGGTGGGATGATTATAGCCACTTTTATGGTTTACCACTTTCTTTGTGCGTGTGTGTGTTTGCATCTTGGGATTTTTATTGCTCTAGTCATATGTTTATGGCGTCTATGAGAACACCTTGAGTATTTGTGTCGGGGCTTCGATCTATTCGGTCGTACCTTGGAATCACCGTTACCTTTCATAGTCATAAAGAAAATAAATATTTTAGAACTTATGCCTCATTCATTAAGATTAAAATATTTCAATAAACTTTGGTGAGATAATCAATTATACAAAGAAACAATAACATGATAAGGTTGTAAACATAACTAGGTGGACATGTGCACCACTTATTCTCCCAAGTTTATTGCTTGTTGGATCAACCACTCTTGCTTACTTGACCGACGTGATTTGTTCTTCATGCAGTAGGCTAGATGTTCATACTCCTTAGTTGGCCGATGAAGGAAGCTGTGATGATTTCCATGGCCTTGCATTGTCCTTGGTCTTGTTGCAGCGCTCGGTAGATCCTTTTGGTTCCTTCTAGGTCAACATTAATTACGACTGGCTCATTGTGAAAATTGTGAAATTTTAGCTTGAGGTGAACCAAGGACGCTACTACATCTAAAGCCTACGTACAAGGTCGATCGAGTATGCAATTATAAACTCTCTTGCAAGGAACTGTGAGTTCACATTCCTAATTTCTTTTCCTTCTCCCAAGGATATCATTAGCTCAATGTATCCCTAATGTTGTACCCCAAAATTTTCCCTCCCATTTTATCAATATTTCTCATCACAAGGCTCTTAGAACTCAAGACCAAGCTAGGGTTTGCTCTGCTCAAGAACACCTCCTTACACTGTTGACCTAAATTAGGGTTTGAGTTTGCACAGGGATATTTTGACCCACAATGCCCAAAGTGACTTTCATACTTCATGTTGGACTCATAAGTTTGCCCATGCCAAGTTTCAAGCCTTGAATCAAATTTTTGCCCAGTCAATTGGACAGTTGACCTAAAAATCAGCTGTATTGGGGAAAAAGTCAACTGTGGCCAATTGACAGTCAAACCTCATGAATTTTGACCCACATCAACATTATGAACTCATATGAACCATTTGATCAAGTTTGGATCACAATTCCACAAGAAATTTGATCAGATCACCAAAAGGGCAAAATGGTCATTTTTAGGGTTTTAACTACACAAAGGCAATTTTTGACTGTTTGACCTAGCCAATGGAAAATCAAGCCCAACCATGGACTCAAGGACTCAATGACATTGTCTTGACCTATTCAACAAGTTCAAAAGGTCTCAAATGCATAGGATTGACAGATGAATTTTTCAGTCAACTTATCAAAATTTGACTGTACACTGAAAAGTCAAACTTTGACTTTTTGGTCAAAATCAAGTACCAAGGGTCATTTTTCATCAAGACATGTCAAATTATAAAACTTGTTCATCAAGAAACCCAAAATTGCAAATTAGGGTTTAAAATGGAAAATTTTCATAACTTAGAAATTTTCTAAGTTATAAAATTTTCTTATTTTTTCCTAACTTTGCCCCACATTTTAACCAAGATGCAAAGGGATTCAATCAAAACTTACAACATGAAAGTTGTATTCCATCACAAAGTCTACAACTTTGATTCACAAAGTTTTCTCAAAAGAAGCTTGGATCTTAAGTTATGATTTTTGGAACAAGGGTACCTAAAACTTTTAACTTAGAGAAATTTTGCCCTAGTTTAGGCAGGATTTTGACCCATCTTCTTGGCCATTTTTCACATAGTTCAACTTGGATTCTTAAGTTTCATTTCAAAGATGGATTATAGTACATGTTGCAAGCTTTCCAAATTGTCCAAGAACTCAAACACATTTGTGGTTAGGGAGAATCGAATGCTTGAAGTTGGCAAAAACTCACTTTGTAACCATGGCCAATACATGTTCATACCAAGTTGCAAATCTGACCAAACTAGCTTAGTACATAATTACAGGCCTCTAAACCAATTTACACTAAAAAATTGAATGCAAATACATTGTACTTTGGCATTGTTCTGATCAAGAGAGCATTGTACATTGAACATTTCCATTTTGGGCATAAAGATCACACTTCCATTTACATAAAGCATGCTTTATGTCAAGTTTCATTTCTTGAGCCATACACCAAGCCTTTTGCTGCAAACATGCCACCCTAATGTCAGGCAAAGCTCAACAACTTTGTGCAGCTAGGTTCCAAGCCAGTACAGCCTTGCATTGTCAACTCTCACTTTTTGCTTCAAAACAAAGGCATTGTATCAAAAGACCATAACTCACACATCTGAAAAAAAAGGAACAAAAGCCAATATTTGAAACAAGTTTCTCATACCCTTGCAAGTCAGAAGCACGAGCCCTTGGCCTCTAAAACCTCCTCATACTCAAAAACCACATTTTCTTTCAAAACATGGCCAGTTCTGCAAATCACAAGCCACCATCAAATCCCCTGGTGCGTTTTGTCCAAAATCACTTCAAACACATTCCAAACCATATACATAAGCTATCCAGACCATTCATAAGTTGCTGTAACTCCATTAACACACATCACCATTTTTGTTTGGAAGCTTTGTAGGTTGAGTTCTGTAGCACGATTCAGGCCACTTCAAAACAAACTAAGCATTGGAAAAGGTTCAGGGGACATCAAGCAAGCTCAAAAGAACCTCAGGCCCCATTAAAAGTTGCTGCATTGTCCAACTCAAACTCAACTGAAACAGGTATTTCATGAACTTCTATCTCTCTATTTAGGAACATTTAGACTTAGGTTTGTGAATGAAAGGTGTTGTACTCATTGCCTTGAAACCATACATGTGCTTAGTTTTCATTTATATTAATCGTGTTAGGAGAATTTCATCCATGAACTTTCTGAAAAAACTAGGTTAGAAATTAGGGCCAGAGAAATTCTCTCTGGTCTTTGAGAGTTAGCTTAAGTTTTTTATATGGTTAGATTCGTGATTTGATGCTCTACAAGTTTCATGTTTTGAGTTTTGTCAAAAGATCACAAATACAGGAGATACAAGTTTGTACAGGCATGCGCACGTTTTTCCAAACTTCTGGAGGTTGAAGATGAAGTCTGGGCTGGGCCTTGATTTCTTTGCTTTTGACACCTCCCAGCTTACTTTCAGCACCCCCTGGCCCATTTCTTTGTATTTTCATCATTTTTGTATTTTTATTTCTTTTCTGACTTTAATATTTTATTTTCAAATATAAAAAATATTCTAAAAATATTCTAAAAATATTTTCACAATTTTTTTCATTTATTAGATATTTTATTTTAATTTTTCCTAATATAAACAACAATTTAAATACATATATTATTTTATTTAAACTTGAAAATAATGCAAACAATACTATTATTTTCATTTCTTTTTTTATTTACACCAAAAATATTTTCTTGAATATATTGAATTTTTGTAAATAATTTATTTTACTTTTTATATTAATTCATGAAAATAAAACCATAAAATTATTTTATTAAAAGCATAGAATAAAAACACAAAAATAATACATTTTATTTTTATTGATATTTTATACTAAAAAATAATTTTTTTAATATAATTTTATTTTTGGACATATTAATATATTTTTGTACATAAATAATACATTATATTTATTTTCTTAAAGAATTAGGATTTTTGCCCTAAAAATAATTAAAATTAACTTTTTATTTATTTCTTTACATTAAAAATACTCTTTGCATACATGAACAAATAAAAAACCTTTTTTGCATAATACATTTTATCTAATATTTATTTATTGTATTTTATTTAAATATTATGCCTTGCAAATTCAATTTGGTTGTAATAATTTAGGGTTTAATTTCTTGCAAAATAATCCCCTATTCAAATTTGTACCCCCTCCCTATATCATGTTGTAATAGCTTAGAGTTTAAATTCTCGCACCTTTAAGTTTTCAATTATGCTATGATTAGAATTAGGGTTTGTATGCAAAAATCCAAATCAACAAATAGCTTGACCTAATCAAAGACAAAAATGCATGAAAAATAAACACAATGCACACTTGCACCCCTAAGGGTTTCAATCCACTTGTTGCCTTCAAAAATGGGCCATGGTATGCATGTCAAGTACTTTGGCAAAACAAAAACAAAACAAAAGATCATAGTCCCTCGATGATGCTATCTTGGTTGCCTAAACAAAAATGATCAAGTCCCTCAAGAAAGTTGCCAAAAATACTTGACACAATTGCTATCATAGTCTATACGATGACCCGCGCCTGTCCCGTTTAACATCCTAACACAAGGTTGTCCATCAAATACAATGGTGAAGCAACACTATTAAAAGGGTTAAAAACATAAGAAAGATCTTTGAGTAAAATATGGTAGATAACTCTTAGTTACTTGATCAAAAACTTGCAAAAGATCCTTGCTATCTTCAAAACACACTTCACAACACAATTTCAAAACCCTACTTTCAAACATTGAAAACTTTTCAAAAGACAAAAACACCTTTGTATACATTCAAACAAGAATCATTACAAAGGTTTCCACAACGATGGCCTCTTTTCAAAAACATCTTTCAAAACCACACACAAAGCACCATTTCAAACAATTGAAAAACACCATTTTAAATAATTGAAAAGCAAAGCAAGTGATTTAAACAAGTAACTAAGAGCCCATGGATAACCATGGATAGAAAGGGTGCTAATACCTTCCCTTTCTATAATTTACTCCCTGAACCCAAGAAAACATCTCAAAGGTCTTTCCTGTGCTTTTTGACCTTTCCTTAGGATAAAATAAAAAGTCGGTGGCGACTCTTGCTAAACCGAAACATTTGCGAACACAAACGCAAAATCCCAAGTCAGTTCTCCCACCGTATCACAGAACTGGAGACTCTGCTGGGGAAAACTTTAAAAGTGGAGTAACCTTAGGGCTTAGATCACCCTTTGCATGATTATATTGTTTGCTTTGATTGCTTTACATTTGGTTCTCTTGTTTGGGCTTGAAATCCTCCACCCAGATTTGGGAAACATTCATAGGTAAATAGCAATACGTTGTGGAAACTGTGCGGTGTATACCGACATGGTTGAAGCAATAACTAAATTAGTGCGACATATTTGTGAGTACCGGTAGCCTTTGAGTCAATCAGAGAGAATACAGGGCCGCTGAGTGATGTCATGAAGCACTAATGAACTCTTAGAATATTACTTGACCATCTTGGCCTTTTATTAGGAGTAGTGAGATGACCGGCTTTGGTACAGTCTGAAGTTCGTAGATACTCGATACTACACTCATTGAGGGTTGTTTTCTTGGAATATTTTGGTCGCTAGTTAAGTGGCTAAACCAAAACAATGAACATAGTAAACAATCCAGTGATATTGAGCTCCTTAGAACCCGGTTACTATTTATAGGACAGGTTTGATCCAACTAAACTCAAAGAGGGTATTTAGTATTTACCTATGAAACCTCATGCAAGCCTGAAACTAGGGTTTTTGTGTGACTTGCTTGTACATGTGCTTGTGCATACATCATGAACATCATAAAGCATCATATGCATCCACTAACCATTTCAAGGGTTTGGATCTTCATCTTTGTTCTTGTTTTGTAGGTCATGGAATCTCTTCGCAGGAAAATAATACAAGTCAACCTTGTGAGAATACCTCCTCAACTCAAGGAGCTCACTTCCAGGATTCCAGAGAATTCTCTCTTCAGTGAAAGACATGGTAGACTTCTCAACTTGGTCAACTCCAACATTGAGGAAGACATGGTGAAAGTTCTCTTCCAGTTCTTTGACCCCCTACACCACTGTTTCACATTCCCTGATTACCAACTAGTACCTACTTTGGAGGAATTTTCTCAACTCCTGAGAATTCCTATTCTTCATCAACTACCCTACAACGGTACGGAAAAAGAACCAAAGCCTGAAGATGTTGCTCAAGCATTACACTTGCAACCATCTGACATCAAGGGACATTAGGAAACCAGAAGTGGTGTCAAGGGTTTCTTGGCAAAGTTTTTGTTTGAGAAGGCACAAGACTGCTGGAATTCTCTTGATCTACAAGCCTTTGAAGAGATTGTGGCACTCCTTATCTATGGGTTGTGTTAGAACATAGTTTGATTCTACAACCCTCAGTTAGAGTTTTGATGATAACAAAATACAAGATTAAATGAATTATGAGATTTATATAAGACATATATGCTACTCAAAATTATGCTTTGTATTTACAGAAACTCTGATGGAATCAGCATCAGAATATCAGTATCAACGTCAGCATCAGAAGATCAAACATGTGCTACGCTGAAGCCTAATGAACAAAATCTGCGCAAAACATACTCTGACTCTGATCAAGATGCTAACCATGTCATCAGCACTCAGAAACTCCAGAATAAGCTAAAGCCAAGAACACTCTGATTGTCATTAGCAGAACACTCTGAAGTGTCAACGTTACTATACATTCAAGACAGATTAATTACCAACGGCTTTATCCCAAGACAAAGATCTTATCAAAAAGGAAAGAACGTTATGAGCATTGAAATGGATTTATGGACAACAACGTATCTATTCCTAGGTTATTTAAACAAGTCAGTGAGAAAAGAATTGGCTAATACTCTTTACGCACGGACGCATACGAAAACTCTCTCACTCAAATTGCTAAAGCTTTCAACCACGCCTACTCAATAGCATTAGCAGTCTAGTTTCATCTAAGCTTCATATTGTGTATTATCACAGTTGTGATATATAGTTTTTCTAGAAAACATCAAACACACATTTGTTCATTTATCTGTAAAAGAATTTCCTTGAGATAAACCAGTATGTGGTTAGACTCAATAAGGCTTTAATAGTTGTTAAAGCAGTTGTGTATTCAGTTGAATATAGTGGATTAAGACCTCGTTGGAGAAAGGCGAAATCACCTTGACGGGTGGACTGGAGTAGTTTGAGATTAAACGAACCAGGATAAAAATAACGTGTTGTCTGCATTTGATTTCAAGTTTTACAATTCAACCCCCCTTCTTGTGTTTTTCACATCTTCAATTGGCATCAGAGCGCCTGGTTCTGAGCTTATAACACTTAACCGTGTCAGTACAAGATCCAGCGTTAGAAAAACACTATGGCAGGACCACATCAAAACATCAGCAATGACAACAATGAAGAAAAAGACAGATTCAGTGGCAAACCTCCAGTCTTTGATGGAGAGAACTTTGATTATTGGAAAGACAGAATTGAAAGCTTCTTTCTGGCCCACGATGCTGATCTGTGGGATATGGTGACTGATGGATACACGCACCCAGTGAATGCAAGTGGTAAGAAGATTGACAGGAAAGCAATGTCTGATCAACAAAAGCGTGATTTCAGAAATCATCACAAAGCAAGAACAATTCTTCTCAGCGCCATATCTTACTCTAAATATGAAAAGATATCAAACAGAGACACTGCAAAGAATATGTTTGACTCTCTGAGAATGACGCATGAAGGCAACATTCAAGTTAAAGAAACTAAAGCTCTTGCGCTCATTCAGAAGTATGAGGCATTCAAGATGGAAGAAAGTGAATCAATTGAAACGATGTTCTCAAGATTTCAAATTCTGGTTGCTGGTCTCAAAGTTCTGGACAAAGGGTATTCTACTGCTGATCATGTTAAGAAGATAACCAGAAGCTTTCCAAAACAGTGGAGGCCAATGGTCACAGTGCTGAAGCTAGCTAAGGATCTCAACAAAATCTCTCTGGAGGAACTTGTCAGCTCCCTCAGAAGTCACGAGATAGAGCTAGAAGCTGATGAACCCCAAAAGCAAGGTAAGCCATTAGCTTTAAAATCTAACAAAAAATCTGACTCCAAAGTTTTACAGGCTGTAGAAGAAACCTCTGATGGGTCCTCATCAGAAGAAGATGAATTGTCTCTCCTCTCCAGAAGGGTGAACCAACTGTGGAAGCAGAGGCAAAGAAAGTTCAGGAATCCAAGAAGATCAGAGAATCAGAATGAATCCTCCTCCAGATACAGAAGGTCAGAACCCTCCTCTGGATACAGAAGATCTGAAGGCTCTTCAAGAAGCAGAAAACCAAACAACAAAGACATCATCTGCTATGAATGTACCGAGCAAGGACACTACAAGAGTGATTGCCCAAAGCTTCAGAGGGAAAAGCCCAAAAAGAAGTTTGGAAAGGAAAAGAAGAAAAGTCTCATGGATACATGGGATGACTCTGACACATCTGAAGCTGACTCAGAATCAGATGATGAGAGAGCAAACATAGCTCTCATGGAAAACATAACAGAAGACAGTGAAGCTTCTGAATCAGACTCTGAATCAGACACAGAAGAGGTATTTCCTGACTTTGCTATTAACTTTACTAAGGCTGAACTAGCTGAAAGCCTTAATGAAATTCTGGAAAGATATCAGCAGATCAGAGTCAAATTCAGAAACCTGAAAAGGAATCTTGCTTCTGACTCTGATAAAACTGAGAGTCTAAAATTGGAGAATTCTGAGTTAAAAGATAAAGTTCCAAAATTAGAAAATCTATTACAAAACTCTCAGAAAGAAACATTCTTGAAACTCCCAGTAGTGCTGATGAGATCATCAAGGAGTATGATCACAGCTTTCAGAAGTTTCTAGCTAAAAACATAGATAGAAGCAAAATGGCTTCAATGATCTATGGAGTTAGCAGAAATGGCAGAAAAGAAATAGGATACCAAGGTAAGGTACCTACACCAAGGAATGCCATGGATTTAGTGATAAAACGCACTTCACTTGATTCTCACTTTGTATATGGGCATACACACGACATCAAATATACTAGTAGTAATTATTCTATCAAACCAAAATTCAACCAAAGTTTTGGTAAAACTAACAAATCAGGACCCAAGAAAATATGGGTACCCAAGGATAAAATAATACATGTTGCAGATATCTTTAGCAGCAAAGCAGAAACACCAGTCATGGTACCTGGACTCTGGCTGCTCACAACACATGACGGGAAGAAGGCATATGTTCCAAAGCCTGGAACTTAAGCCTGGAGGCCATGTAGGCTTTGGAGGCAATCAAAGGGGAAAAACCATTGGCTCTGGAACAATAGGTAACGAAAATCTTCCCTCTATAAGTAATGTTTTATTAGTAGATGGATTAATGCATAACCTATTATCCATAAGTCAATTAAGTGATAACGGTTATGATATAATCTTTAATCAAAATTCATGCAAAGCGGTTAGTCAGAAAGATGAGACTATCCTATTTAATGGAAAGAGGAGAAACAACATTTATAAAATCAAACTTTCTGAACTGAAAAGTCAGAATGTAAAGTGTCTTATGTCTGTTAACAACGAGCAATGGATCTGGCACAGAAGATTGGGGCATGTTAGTATGAGAAGAATATCTCAGATTAACAAACTCAATCTGGTCAGAGGACTTCCTAACCTGAAGTTAAATTCAGATGCTCTGTGTGAAGCAAGTCAGAAAGGCAAGTTTTCAAAACCAGCTTTCAAATCTAAAAACGTTGTTTCCACCTCTAAACCATTAGAACTTCTACACATTGACTTATTTGGACCAGTTAAAACTGCTTCAGTCAGTGGCAAGAAGTATGAGTTAGTAATCGTAGATGACTATAACAGATGGACATGGGTAAAGTTCTTAAGACACAAGGACGAGTCACACTCTGTGTTTGTCACCTTCTGCAACCAAGTTCAGAATGAAAAGGATCTTAGAATCGTCAAAGTCAGAAGTGATCATGGTGGAGAGTTTGAAAACAAAGATTTTGAATCATTTTTTAATGACAAAGGCATTCTGCATGATTTCTCTTGTCCTAGAACTCCCCAGCAAAATGGAGTTGTAGAACGAAAGAACAGAACATTACAAGAAATGGCCAGAACCATGATCAACGAGACTAACGTTGCTAAGATCTTCTGGGCAGAGGCAATAAATACAACGTGCTACATTCAGAATAGAATCTCCATAAGACCTATTCTGGAAAAGACTCCATATGAATTATGGAAGAACAGAAAGCCCAACATTTCATATTTTCATCCATTTGGATGTACTTGCTTTATTTTGAATACTAAAAATTATTTGAACAAGTTTGACTCTAAAGCACAAAAGTGTATTATGTTAGGATACTCTGAACGCTCAAGAGGGTATAGAGTATACAATACAGAAACACAGATTCTGGAAGAATCAATCAGTGTTCGTTTTGATGATAAGCTTGACTCTCAAAAGTCAAAGCAGAATGAATTACTTGCAGGTATGGAAGTTGAATTCACAGGTACTGAAGACAAGTCATCAGAAGCTCTCAAAAAAGACACTCCCTCAACATCAGAAAGAGGCACTGCAAGCAATCCAACACCTTCTGTTGATCAACTTCAGAAAAGACCATCCAGAAGCAGCATGGATCACCCAGAAGAAACAATCTTAGGAAGAAAGGAAGATCCAATCAGAACAAGAGCCAGCTTCAGAAACTCTGAAGAATCCCTCATGGGACTTGTTTCTCTAATTGAACCATCAACAATTGATGAAGCACTTCTGGACAATGACTGGATTCTAGCAATGCAAGAGGATCTGAATCAATTCACAAGAAATGACGTATGGGATCTAGTTCCTAAACCAAAAGGATTCAACGTCATTGGGACAAAATGGGTGTTCAGAAACAAACTGAATGAACAAGGTAAAGTCATCAGAAACAAGGCACGATTGGTAGCACAAGGTTATAGTCAGCAAGAGGGGATAGACTATACAGAAAACTTTGCTCCAGTCGCCAGGTTAGAATCTATCAGACTTTTAATTTCATTTGCAGTTAATAAAGGCATCACTTTATATCAGATGGATGTTAAGAGTGCATTCTCAAATGGCTATATAGAAGAAGAGGTATATGTGCACCAACCCCCTGGTTTTGAAAGTTCAAAAAATCCAGAATATGTTTTCAAACTAAAGAAGTCACTGTATGGTCTGAAACAAGCTCCCAGAGCTTGGTATGAAAGACTGAGTAACTTCCTGTTAGAAAAGGAATTCACCAGAGGGAAAGTGGACACAACCTTATTCTGTAAGACAGTTAAGAATGACATCTTGGTATGTCAGATTTATGTTGATGATATCATTTTTGGATCTACTAAACCTTCTCTGGGAAGAAAGTTTGCTAAGTGTATGCAGGCAGAATTTGAGATGAGCCTGATGGGGGAACTGAAATTCTTTCTGGGCATTCAGATCAATCAAACCCCAGAAGGAACTTACATTCATCAGAGCAAATATGTCAGAGAACTTCTGAAGAAATTTGATCTATCAGAATGTAAGCCATCAAAGATTCCAATGCATCCCACGTGCATTCTGGAAAAAGAAGAGGTAAGCAAAAAGGTAGAACAGAAGGTCTACAGAGGTATGATTGGTTCTCTTCTTTATCTGACAACTTCAAGGCCTGATATTTTATTCAATGTATGCATTTGTGCAAGATTCCAATCAGATCCTAGAGAATCTCACTTAACAGCTGTTAAGCGAATTTTCAAGTATCTGAAAGGTACTACTAATCTGGGTCTATTTTATAGAAAATCAAGTGATTACAGCTTAGTAGGATACTGTGATGCTGACTTTACTGGAGACAGAGTAGAACGTAAAAGCACTTCTGGAAGTTGCCAGTTTCTGGGAGAAAATCTGATCTCATAGTCCAGCAAAAGACAATCCACAATTGCTCTATCAACAGCAGAAACTGAATACATAGCAGCAGCTGGATGCAGCACACAAATGCTCTGAATGAAAAGTCAACTTGAGGACTTCCAGATATTTGAGAGTAACATTCCTATCCTCTGTGACAACACTTCTGCTATTTGCTTAAGTAAAAATCCAATTTTTCATTCTAGGGCTAAGCATATAGAAATAAAACATCATTTTATTAGGGACTATATTCAGAAAGGGATTTTAAATTTAAAATTTATTGACACAGACCATCAATGGGCTGATATTTTCACAAAACCACTTTCTGAAGATAGGTTCAACTTCATTCTGAAACATCTTAGCATGAAGCTCTGTCCAAAATAAAACTGTTTTAATTTTATATATTAACCTTCAGAATTGTGCTTACTTCTCTGTGAACTTCTGATTAATCCTCTTTCAGAAATTTTAGAAATGCAGATTGTATCAGAATCTATCCATGAAGATCTGAGTGCTTCAGTTCAAGAATAGATGTGCTGTTCACTCAAGCAAACAAGTATCATCCAGTCATCAGCTGTTTCCTGAGGCTGAACACGCGTTCACGCTTCTGAAAAGGCAAAGCGCTGATTGGATGCATTGAGACACATGTCATGGGTAACCGTTTAAGTATCTTTCTGAATCCCCTAAAATCAGCTCATTTAATTCTAATAATCATTATTAATTTCTCTCTCTTAAACGTTTAGGTTTTCAAAAACTTTTTAGAAATCTATTTAAACACTTCACACCATTCACACACTTTTACCGTCACTTTCGTTTTCTATCAACATTTCTGATTTAAGTGTTCTTACTTTCTCAAGAAAACCTTTCAATCTCTTTCAAAAACCTCGTGTGAACATGGCTTCTTCTAGCAATCCTTCTTCAGGTTCCCAGAAAGATGCATCATCTGAACAATATGAAGTTCCTCTCAGAACGCTTCTCACTCCAATCAAGAACCTTGAAGTTCTGTCTGAAATAATAGTGGATTTCAACAGTCTCAAGGAGAATGGTTTTGATTTATCTGAAGAGGTTCAAGATCAAGGTTGGGAAAAGTACTTTGACTGGCTGGTGGGTCCAACATTTCCTATTCTGGTAAAGGAATTTTGGATTCACGCTTCTTCTTCAAATCACCAAGTTACATCCTACATCATGGGGAAGAAGATTGTGATTACTGAAGACCTGATTGCAAGACTGATAGGCTACAATGGTGGTGGTATTCGCTGTATTGATATGGCAAAAAGGTGTGCAGATGTTGCTGTAATTGCAAGGGAAATTTTCACGCTGGGGCTTCCCTCCAGCAAGATAAGGGACTTGAAAGACAAGCACAGAATTTGGGCAAAGATCATTCTGGGCTGTTTCAACCACAGGAAGCCTACCAGCTCTCCTGATTACATAAACATTGATCAGCAGTTTCTGATCTATTTTATCTCTCAGAAGGTCAAGATTAATCTAGCTCATCTTCTGTTCAACCATCTCAGAACAAGTGTCAAGGAAATAAGAGAAGATGAACGTACTAAAAGGGATTGGATACCCTTGGGAAGACTGATATCAGATATTCTGACATAGAATAGGCTGATTGATCATCTGCAAGAGGCTCAAGAAATCAGCACCCTGGAACCTTCTGTTGGCAAGCAACTGAATGCCAAAAATCTGAAGAAAATGAAGCTGATAGAGAACATTAAGAAGGAGCCCAGCGTCACTCCTTTTGCTGAAATCTCCAGCAGAAGAGTCCCTCTGGACGACTTCCCTATGTTCTCAGAAATTGACTCTAAGCCTCAAATCATTCTGAGATATTTGGATGCTTGTAAAGCTGATGGTACAACACCTAATCTGAATATTCAAGATCTTCAGCAGAAGGCACCAGAGGTTGTTATGAAGAAGTCGAAGAAAATAAAAGCTGCTACAGAAGGATCATCTCAACAGACTCCAAAGAAAAGAGGTAATCATGTTTCTGTAACTGTTTTAGATTCAACTGCTGTTTCCACATCTATCCATATTCCAACTCTATCTGAAATCCCAACACCTCAAACTTTCGATGATTTTGACGTTGACTTTGACCCTTCTGAGTCATTAACCCTCAGAAGATTCCGCTCCAAACCATAAAATACAAATACAGCAACCATACCAGAACAAGAACTTGAAAAAGTTCTCTATGATATTGACCAACACTCCTCCGCTCCCCAAACAGAAAATCCAAATCCAAACATAGAAATTCCCATCTCGCCACAACCTGAAACTCCCCTCTCACCAATACCAGAAACTCCACTCTCTCCAATACCAGAAATCCCACAACCTTTATCTCCTCAACCATATATTAATCCACCCTCTCCTCAACATGAACAAACTCTACAACCTGAGACTCAAACCTCTGAGGCTCAACACTCTGAATCCCCTGAACCGCAACCTTTGGCCATTCAATTGCCCTGTGGTACCACTGTTAATATTCCTCAACTTCCCTCTTCACCAGAAATAACTCCACCAAATACCCCATCAAGTCCAATCGTAATTTCTGACTCTCCCACTCCCTCACCTAAGAAAAATTCAGATGACCATAGCAAGACTGTCATTGATCTAACAGTCTTTGAACGCCTTGCTGCAATAAACCACAAAACTGCTATCCCTAAACCAAAACAACCAGATGTTGGTCCCAACATTTTGAACTTTGAAACAGATATACAGAAGTGGATCACTTCTTTGAAACAAGCAAGTCTGGAACTGGTTGATCCTGCTGTATCAGACCTCCTCTGGACACAATTCAGAAGATGGGTATGCGCTGAAACCTTTAAGTTGCAAGACCAGAGCTATGGACAGTCTCAACAGAACTTCAGCAATCTGCTGAAGGAAATGGAAGGTCCAGTTCTGAGCAAGCTGCTGAAGGAAGAAGCTCTCCATCTGGACATTGTGCCTTGGTCTGAAAAGCGTCCAACATCTAAAGTTCAACCTGCAGAAGAACAGATAATTCAAGATGAAGACTTGGGTCAAGAAGAAGTTATTGCAGAAAGCTCTAAGAAGCAGCCTGTATCTGAAGATCCTCAAGCTTCCTCTCTTGACAGGCAGACTCTAGAGGATTTGAAGAGATCTGATATGCTGATGAATGAAAGGATGGACAAGCAGGACATCAAGATTGACTCTATAGCAAACATGGTATCTAAGCAACAGGAAACCAGCAATCAAATCAAGAGCATGTTGGAAGCTCTGTTCACACGACTTCCTCCTTCTTCTTAGAATTTTTCCTGTGTTTTCCTTGTTTTCTTTACATGTTTGTCTGTAATATTTTTACTTGTTCTAAACTATCATTGCTTCTGTTTTTAATACAAACGTTTTTTGCTCTGATCATTTTAACTCTGATTATTCATGCTTTTTGATAACTGACAAAAAGGGGGAGAAAGAATGATATTTTTCAATAACGGATTACTGAGACAAAAGTCTCAAACATTCTAACATTCTGATATATTTGAATTTCCTTCTTCTGAAAAGCTTACATGTACAAGAATCTGATAAACTCTGATAAAGTAAAGTTCTGATGCTCAAAGAAAGTTCAGTAAAGTTCTGATGCTCAAGGTCTCAAGGAATCAAAGGGAAGTAATCAACTCAGGGGGAGTTTTTCTCTTCATTACTCTGATACTTTTTATTCCTTATCTTCTTATCTCTGATACCTTCTATTCGTTAATTGATTATCTCTGATACCGTTTTCTCTCTATCCTTAAACTCTGATACCTTTCATCATTTTATTTTAATTGAAAAAATCTGGTTTTTGTCATCATCAAAAAGGGGGAGATTGTTAGAACATAGTTTGATTCTACAACCCTCAGTTAGAGTTTTGATGATAACAAAATACAAGATTAAATGAATTATGAGATTTATATAAGACATATACGCTACTCAAAATTATGCTTTGTATTTACAGAAACTTTGATGGAATCAGTATCAGAATATCAGTATCAACGTCAGCATCAGAAGATCAAACATGTGCTATGCTGAAGCCTGATGAACAGAATCTGCACAAAACATACTTTGACTCTAATCAAGATCCTAACCATGTCATCAGCACTCAGAAACGCCAGAATAAGCTAAAGCCAAGAACACTCTGATTGTCATTAGCAGAACACTCTGAAGTGTCAACGTTACTATGCATTCAAGACAGATTAATTACCAACGGCTTTATCCCAAGACAAAGATCTTCTCAAAAAGGAAAGAACGTTATGAGCATTGAAATGGATTTATGGACAGCAACGTATCTATTCCTAGGCTATTTAAACAAGTCAGTGAGAAAAGAATTGGCCAATACTCTTTACGCACACACGCATACAAAAACTCTCTCACTCAAATTGCTAAAGCTTTCAACCATGCCTACTCAATAGCATTAGCAGTCTAGTTTCATCTAAGCTTCATATTGTGTATTATCACAGTTGTGATATATAGTTTTTCTAGAAAACATCAAACACACATTTGTTCATTTATCTATAAAAGAATTTCCTTGAGATAAACCGGTCTGTGGTTAGACTCAAGAAGGCTTTAACAATTGTTAAAGCAGTTGTGTATTCAGTTGAATATAGTGGATTAAGACCTCGTTGGAGAGAGGCGAAATCACCTTGACGGGTGGACTGGAGTAGTTTGAGATCAAACGAACCAGGATAAAAATAACGTGTTGTCTGCATTTGATTTCAAGTTTTACAATTCAACCCCCCTTCTTGTGTTTTTCACATCTTCAGGTTGGTCCTGTTCCCAAACCCTGATCAACTTATAGATGTGAATGCTGTAAAGATTTACATATCTCAGAATCCTGTACCTACACTGCTTGGGGACATCCTACACTCATTTTACACACGAACAATGAGGAAAAAAGGTGTTCTCATGTGCTGTACTCCTCTCCTAGCAAGGTGGTTTATTTCTCACCTTCCACAATCAGTTTTGAAGAATGAACAGGGTTTAAGGTGGTCACAACGGTTGATGACCCTCACACATTCTGATGTACATTGGTGTTCTCGGTCCAGAGAAAATGTCATCATCATTGATCATTATGGGGAATTCCCTAATGTCCCACTACTTGGCATTAGGGGAGGCATTACCTATAACCCCTGTTTAGCTCTAAGATAGTTTGGATATGCTCGGAGGGATGACCCTCATGACATGTTGATTCCTGACCTAGTTTTTGACTTCGACAACGATGCGCAAGGACTTCGACAAAGGTTTATCAGAGCTTGGAGGATGCCCAACAAAGTGGATAGTAAGACACTGGGGTACAAGAATTCCATCCCCCTTGAGCCTTATCTCAAGTGGGTGCGAACCCGCGCCCAGAATCTTATGATGCCATATCCTCACATTATCCCCTTTATCAAAGAGCCTGTTATGGAAGGAGAGGTTCCATACACCCTCCTACATCCTAACATGCCAACCTCATGGGAAGAAATGCAAAAAAGTTGGATCCAACTCAAAGAAGAATGAAATACTTTTAAAGCCAGCTTCTATGCCAGTGAGAAAAAGGTTTTGGAGCTTACCCGCCGACTTCATGAGGAGGAAACTCTCAACACTTACATCGCACCAAAGAGGATGCGCAATGTCTTTTTACATTAAGAATTTTGTAATATTTTGCCCATAGGGCACTTATGTACTAACAATTTCTTCTTAATGACGTGTGTTCCTTTTTGTTTACAACAAATTTAAATTTCTGAATCCTTGAATGCATTACATGAATAACATACCATTCATCACATGCATAAACAGGTCTTCACACCAGGTTTCCTTATCTTTTTGCTGTTTATTTCAGTAAGATGGATTTGGAGCAGACGGTTAAGGATCTGCAAGCACAGAATTCTCAATTCCAGCAACTCCTCATGACCTTAGCAAAGGGTCAAGAGGACCTTAAAGCACTGTTGGAGAAAAATAAAGAGAAAAAGAAGAAAAGGCCTGGAGTAGCCACTTTTGGAAGAAGGTTTGAAAGCAATGCTAGAAAAGTTCTTGAGTTCCCCTCAACGTCTGATGAAGGGGCTGGTAAAGGAAAAGGAGCTGCGGAACCTTCTGAATCTAAAGTTGAAGAGGAAGAAGAGGAAGAGGATGAAGACTACTCCGAACAGCAATATCCCCCGGCGGATGATAAATATAAAAATCTTGAGGATCGATTGGCAGTCATGGAGTTGCAAAGGGTACCTGGTTTAGATTTCGAAGAACTAGGGCTGGTCACTGGGATCGTCATCCCTCCTAAGTTCAAAGTACCAACATTTGCTAAGTATGACGGTCTGTCCTGCCCAAAGATGCATCTGAGATCGTATGTCAGAAAGATCCAACCCCACTCATCTGATAAAGACCTTTGGGTACACTTTTTTCAAGACAGTTTGTCAGGCACACAATTGGACTGGTTCTATCAACTTGAGAGATCAGAGGTTCATAACTGGGAAGACTTAGCCGCTGCTTTTTACCGTCAATACCAATACAACACTGATTTGGCGCCCAGTCGTACTCAACTACAGAGTATGGGTATGGCTTCTAATGAAGGGTTTAAAGAGTATGCCCAAAAGTGGCGTGATCTGGCTGGAAGGGTGCAACCACCATTGTCGGATAGAGAGCTGGTTGACATGTTCTTAGGGACCCTGTCTGGCCCTTTCTTCAATCATTTAATTGGAAGCTCCTCCGCGGGATTTACCGAATTAATTTTGACCGACGAAAGGGTTAAGGCCGATATTAAAAGTGGTAAGATTCAGAAAGATGCCTCCGCATCCACCTCTATTAAGAAGACCTTCCCATCTAAGAAGGAAGCCTCTACTGTTTACTCTCAGAAAAGTCAGGGAAGAACTGAGCGCCGACCAACTGTAGGGGCTGTAATGATTCAAAACTCTTCAAATGATCAACCTCGCGGCAATCAGTCAAGACCTAATCAACAACGGGTAGAAAGGCCACAACGGCAATTCACCCGAATCAACATGACGCCAGCTCAAGTACTCCCTCATTTGTTAAAGCTGAATCTTACCAGTTTGAAGGAAGCGCCAAAGAACCCTAATAGCTCCTCTCCATACTACCACTCCAATGCCAAGTGTGCTTACCACTCTGACAGCGTTGGGCATGATACCAATAATTGTTGGGCGCTTACGAACAAAATACAAGACCTGATTGACGCAAAGGAAGTAGAATTTGATGCTCCTGAGAAGCCCAATGTGATTTCTGCCCCAATGCCCAAGCACAGTCATAATGTTCATGCCGTTATGGAAGACCTTCATGTTACCAATGTTGCTGACCTTTTGAATCTCTTACCAGTGATTAAAGTGAATTTGATGAGAGCCGGGATATTCCCAGACTGCGGAAAAGACTGCTACTTTTGTTTAAACATACGAGCTGATTGCCTAATGTTGAAGTCAAACATCCAACGCCTGATGGATACCCAAGAGATACTCTTCCAGAAGACCCCTGTTGATACCTTCACTCCTGTCACTCCTGCTACTTTTGCTACTTCAACCAACGACATCGCAATAATAACCATATCCGACAATCTTCCCAAGGCTTGCAAAAGGCCTGTCAAGATTACACCTGATCCTGAATTTGTACCTTTAAAAATCACCATGCCGGGGCCTGTCCCGTATCAATCTAGCAAGACGATACCATGGAACTACAGAGGAGAAATCTTCTATCATGGCATCAAACAGATTGAATCAGTCCAAGAGAATTCTGAAGAGGAGACCCCTGATATAGGGAACATTGCAGGAATAAGCAAGATAACCCGCAGCGGACGGATTTTTTCTCCAGAGATTGCTCCCCCTCGAGCAGTTTTCGGACCCTCGAAAGCTTCTGTGCCTGTTAAACCATCTGTGCAAGGCCCGATGATTGAAGAATTGGATACTCCTGAAGTTAGACCATCTGTTGATACCACAAATAAGGGTAAGGGGATACTGGAAGCGCCTGTCAGGATGAAGGCTCATGCTGTGGTTATCCCCGAAACCACCCAGAAAGAAATGGAAGAAATATTGAAGATAATCAGAAGGAGCGACTACGACGTCGTGGAACAGCTAGGGCATACCCCTTCTAAAATATCCATGTTGGCTCTTCTACTATGCTCTGAGGCCCATGCTAAGGCCCTGATCAAATTTTTGAAGGCGGCACACGTGCCCCAAGAAACTTCGGCTGACCAGTTTCAGGAGTGCGTGGCCAGTCTTACTGCTGATAATGGGCTTGGTTTTTCCGATGCTGACTTGACTCCCAAAGGAAGGAAACACAACGACGCGCTACATGTCTCAGTTGAATGCAGGGGAACCACCCTCTCCCATGTCTTAGTTGATACCGGTTCTTCCTTGAATGTGTTGCCGAGGAAAGCGTTGGACCGTTTGGACTGCGAAGGATTGACCCTCAAACCAAGTAACATCGTTGTTAGGGCCTTTGATGGGTCCAAAAGAATGGTTCACGGAGAGGTTGACATTCCTATCAAAGTAGGCACAGAAGTTTTCAACTCCACCTTTTATGTGATGGACATCTGTCCTTCATATTCGTGTTTGTTAGGAAGACCGTGGATCCATTATGCCGGGGCAATTACCTCCTCTTTGCACCAAATGCTGAAATATCCTGTTAAGGGTAAGATTATAACGGTGCACGGAGAGGAAGAGTACATGATAAGTCACCTCAACTCCTTCCGCTATATGGAGTTGGATGGTGAATTCATCGAAACACCTTTCCAGCATTTTGAGGAAGTGTCTCCTGAGGTCGCAGTTGCGAAGACAATGGTTGAGGTTCCTATCGTTCCCAAGCATGTATCTAGGATGACATCTCTCAAGGACGCAAAGGCTGTAATTAAAGAGGGAAAGAGCATAATGTGGGGGCAACTACCTGATTTTCCCCATAAGACAGACAAATTTGGACTAGGGTTTACCGCTGCAGGACAGAAGGCCATGCGTCGCTCCAAGGCTGGAGGACCACCCGTCAAAATCACCTACCATGGAATTAATGCTGTAGAAGATGAAGATGAAGAGGACAACTTCGCAGATTGGATCTTTCCAACCGTCGAAGGGGGTTTAAGCAACTGAGAAGCAAAGGATTTTATTCCTATCACCTTTATCAACCAGTAATTTTATCTTTGAACAATTTCCCATTTTTGGTCTGTAATAACTAAACAATTCGTACACTACTTTCACCTCATGCCTTGCCCGGGGCATGTAGGTCCATTTGTAAGGGCTTGATTTTCTTCATTATAATATGCCATGTTTTAATGAATCATTGGACGTTTTCATCCATAAACTGTTGTGCTCATTTTCTTCCTTTTGCATTTTGTTTTGTTTAAGAATGGCTATCCCTTACACACAGCCGCACTCACAAATGTAGGTACCCATCCACTCCGGATCCCATGGGTGACTACTCTGCTTTAGCCTACGGTAACTCTGAAGATTTGGTCAATCATGCTGAGTACGAAGTTGACATAGACTGTGAAGTGCCGGGAGAGTTAGCCAAACTTTTGCAACAAGAAGAGAGGGCTATTCTTCCTCATGAAGAGTTGCTAGAAACCATCAACTTAGGGACAAAGGAAGACAAGAAAGAGGTAAAAGTGGGTGCCAACTTGGAACCAAGTGTCAAAGAGCGCTTAGTGCAGTTGTTGAACGAATATGTTGAAATCTTCGCCTGGTCTTATGAAGACATGCCGGGACTAGACACCGATATCGTGGTCCACCGTCTCCCTACAAGAGAAGACTGTCCACCGGTCAAGCAAAAGGTCCGCCAAATGAGGCCCGACATGTCTGAGAAGATCAAAGCTGAGGTAATGAAGCAATTCAATGCTGGCTTTCTGGCTGTTACTTCCTATCCACAATGGGTTGCTAACATTGTGCCCATACCTAAGAAGGACGACAAAGTCAGAACGTGTGTGGACTATCGGGACTTAAACAGGGCTAGCACTAAAGATGATTTTCCACTACCACATATCGACATCTTGGTTGAAAACACAGCTCAACACAAGGTATTTTCCTTCATGGATGGATTCTCGGGATACAACCAGATTAAAATGGCCCCCAAGGACATGGAGAAAACTACTTTTGTCACACAATGGGGTACCTTCTGCTACAAAGTGATGCCATTCGGACTGAAGAATGCAGGGGCAACCTATCAACGCGTCATGGTAGCTTTGTTTCATGATATTATACATCATGAGATCGAAGTTTATGTAGACGACATGATAGCTCGATCACAGATAGAAGAAGAACACCTTGATCATCTGCAAAAGCTGTTTGCCAGGTTGAAGGAGTATAAGCTCAGACTGAACCCAAGCAAGTGCACTTTTGGAGTTAGGTCTGGTAAACTTTTGGGATTTATTGTCAGCAACAAAGGCATTGAGGTTGATCCAGCTAAAGTAAAGGCTATACAAGAAATGCCTTCCCCCCGCACTGAAAAGGAGGTTAGAGTATTCTTGGGACGCTTAAACTATATCGCGAGGTTCATCACTCACCTGACATCTACCTGTGAGCCAATTTTCAAACTGTTGAAGAAAGATCAGGTAGTTGAATGGAACAATGATTGTAAAGTTTTTTTTTGATAAGATCAAGGAGTATTTACTGGAACCTCCTATCTTGATGCCACCCGTCGAAGGAAGGCCGTTAATCATGTATCTGACTGTTTTGGATAACTCAATGGGGTGCGTACTGGGCCAACATGACGAGTCTGGCGGAAAAGAGCATGCCATTTATTACCTTAGCAAAAAGTTTACCGACTGTGAGACTCGCTACTCACTGCTCGAGAAAACTTGCTGCGCTTTGGTATGGCTGCTCGCCAGCTAAGGCAATATATGTTGACTCATACCACTTTGCTGATTTCCAAAATGGATCCGATCAAGTATATCTTCGAGAAGCCTGCTTTATCTGGAAGAATCGCTAGATGGAAAATGATCCTGATTGAGTATGATATCCAGTATACTACCCAAAAAGCTATAAAGGGGAGTGTACTAGCTGACCATCTAGCTCATCAAGCCGTCGAAGATTACCAATCTATGAGATTCGACTTCCCTGACGAGGACATCATGACATTGAACAACATTGAAGGTAACGGACCGTATGACGGACCTGAACAAGGATCCCGATGGACCCTGTACTTTGATGGTGCTTCAAATGCATTTGGCAACGGTATCAGTGCGGTACTCATTTCTACGGAAGGTTGCCATACACCCTTCACTGCCCGACTTTGCTTCAGCTGTACCAACAACATGGCTGAATATGAAGCTTGCATCTTTGGTCTCAAGGCTGCTATAGACTTGGGAATCAAATCTTTGGTCGTATTTGGGGACTCAACTTTGGTTATCAGTCAAGTCAAAGGAGAGTGGGACACAAAACATCCTAATCTTATCCCATACAAAGAACATGTCTTAACGTTGTTGCCTCATTTCGAGTAGATTACTTTCGAACACTTCCCGCGAGAAGAAAATCAGCTAGCAGATGCTCTGGCTACAATGTCTTCCATGTTTAAACTCAACTGGGATAACGAGGCTCCCCAAATCACCATCGAGCGAATGGATGAACCTGTGCACTGTCATGAGATTAATACCAAAGAAGTAGTGGAACAACCCTGGTTTCATGAAATCAAAAGGTATCTCCAGACTCGAGAATACCCTGAAGGAGCTTCAGTCAATGACAAAAAGTTCTTAAGGAGATTTGCTGCCAAGTTCTTCCTAAGTAATGGCATCCTTTATAAGCGCAACCATGATTGTGTTCTACTTTGTTGCATGGACAAGGTTGAAGCAGAGTTGATCATGATCGAAATACACAGTGGCACATTTGACACCCACTTGAGCAGACATACGATGGCTAAGAAGATTCTAAGGGCAGGCTACTACTGGTCTACCATGGAAGCTGATTGTCATCAACATTCCCGTACTTGCCACAAATGTCAAGTCTACACCGACAAGGTACACATTCCTCCCGTTCCTCTCAACGTTCTGACAACTTCTTGGCCATTCGCAATGTGGGGCATTGACATGATTGGAGAGATCAAGCCTACGGCATCCAATGGACATTGCTTCATCCTGGTGGCTATTGACTACTTCACCAAGTGGGTCAAAGCAACTTCCTATGCCTCTGTTACAAAGAATGTGGTTGCCCGCTTCATCAAGCAGAACCTCATATGCCGGTATGGTATCCCCGACAGGATTATCACGGACAATGGTATAAATTTGAACAACACTATGATCACCGCTCTATGTGAACAGTTCAAGATTTATCATCACAATTCATCTCCCTACCGGCCGAAGATGAACGATGCTGTTGAAGCCGCGAACAAAAATATCAAGAAGATCATTAAAAAGATGACAGTCACCTACAAGGACTGGTATGAGATGTTACCGTTTTCTATGCATGGATATCGTACCACGACACATACTTCAACAGGGGCAACTCCTTTTTCTTTGGTATATGGCATGGAAGCTGTTTTACCTATGGAAGTTCAGATTCCTTCCTTAAGGATTATGAAGGATGCCGGTTTGAGTGAAGACGATTGGATTCAGACCCGGCTTGATCAACTTAACTTAATCGACGAGAAGCGACTTACTGCTGTTTGTCATGGTCAGACGTATCAAAAACGGATGATCAAGGCTTTCAACAAGAAAGTCAGGCGTCAGGTATATCAAGTCGGAGATCTTGTAATCAAGCGGATCATCTTGCCGCAAAGTGATCTCAGGGGCAAGTGGACTCCTACTTACGAAGGACCATTTGTGATCAAGAGCATTTTTTCTGGTGGGGCAATGATTCTAACCACCATGGACGGCGATGACTTGCCGCACCCTGCGAATGGAGACATAGTAAAAAGATACTACGCATAAAATGACCCGACAAGTTGAAAACCCGAAAGGGCGACTTGGGAAAAAATGGGCATCCCGGTGAATCGAAAACCCGAAAGGGAGGTTCGGGCAAAAATTAGGGATAAAACAAAAAAATCTGTACACCCGGCAAGTTGAAAACCCAAAAGGGAGACTTGGGCAAAAAAGGGTTTCCTGGTGGATCGAAAACCCGAAAGGGCGGTCCAGGCAAAAGTTAGGAAATTAAAGCGTATGACTATGTCTCGTCGGATCACTTTAAGAACAAGCTCTTCACCAACAAGCTCCAAGCTTTTGATCAATCCAGTCATCGGCGGACGAAGCAGCGAATGGATAAGATACTCAAAGTTGTGAATGCTATAACAGAATGGGAATCCCATGGAATTGTTACACATAGCCATCTTTCTTTTGTATAAAATTTTTCAATTTTTATGACAACATTCTCTTACTAGGATGTCTGTCTCCTTTGTACAAAGATACTTACAAAAGTTAATACAAAGATACTTCAAGTGCAGAAATTTGCTTGCCTTTCTTTCCTTTTTTCACTTATGTTTTTATTTGAAAACGTCCAAAGTTTTGTTAAATAGGCATATGCATTTGAATATAATCACTGCTTACAAATAAAACGAAATTGAGAAAGGATAATTACTGATAGGTTGAAGGTGTAGGAAGATATCTTTGTGCCATTCCAGGAGAAATCCCCTGCAATACATTGTTCAGATCCTCAACAAAGCCAAAGTCTCAAAGTATGTGTCCCCAGCGGAGTTAAACTTCAAGATCCCCAGTGGAGCCCGAAAACCCTGAAATACTATCCCCAGCGGAACCAGAATATTCTAAACCTTCTTCCCCAGCGAAGTCAAATTTCCAACCACCAACCCCCGGTGGGAACTGTTCAACTTCCCCCAATTTCCCCAGCAGGCTATCCTAAAAGTCTGAGAACCAAGCAAATAACAGTTAACTTCTTGGCTTATCCCCAACTAGGATGCTTCCCCAGTAGTTTGGCATACAACCCAAGCTCCTGATTTCACCGGCCGAGTAAACATTCTCCCCACAAAGTTATCTTCCAACAGATCGAAGATTCTCGGTCTCATTTCTCCAAGCAGAAGCCTCCCAGGTTTTAACTCCCCAGTAGAGATTTTCAGAGTTTTCCCTATTTCCCAGGAAAGTCATGAAGGATTCTCATTCCCTGCAGAAGTTGTCAAAGGCCTTGTTAATCCCCACAAATTGCCAAGGATTTTTAATCTCCAACAGTGGATCCAGAATTTCTCCTTCTCAAACAAACATAAATCTCTAATTCCCAAGAAGTCAGCAAGGATCTCTCATATTCAGCAATCAAAGAGTTCTGGATCCTCAACATCGGTCAAGGATTTACTTTCCTCGGCAACAGTCAAAGATTTCATTATCTCCAGTTATCAAGGATTTATTTTCCTCAGCAAGACAGCCACTCAGCTTACATGCCCATCCATTACATTCACATATCATAAACATTGATGAAACTCAGTTTATTGCATCATACATATCATGCAACATAACTTTGTGTTTTAGCTAACCTTTTACCCTTTTCAGGATAAGATTAAAAGGCTATCATTAAAAATTATTCAAATACAGTATAGATACACCCCATACACGGTGGTCATTCTATTACTCATTCATAACTTCAAGTCAAAATAAAGTACGGATACACCCCAGTCACGACGGTCATTCTACTACTCATTCAGACTTCAGCAATCTGATACAGACTAGATACGCTCTAGACACGACAACCATTCTATCTCTCATTCAGATTCAACTATCAACTACAAGTTCAGATACGCTCCAAACACAAATGCAATTCTGGCCCTTACACCAGAAGTTTGATTCTCCCCAGTGCATTCGCCACGAAAGTCATTCTGTCACTTATTCAGATCCCAGTTACAGTCTCAGATACACTCCAGACACGGAAGTCATTCTGCTACTCATACAAATCTCAACTTCAGATACGATACAGATATACTCCAGACACGACAGTTATTCTGATATTCATCCCAAGTTCAAATACAGTTACAACTCAGATACGCTCCAGACACGGACGCCATTCTTTTACTCATACAGACTCAGTCTCCAGATACAGTTCAAATGCATTCCAGACACGGATATCATTTTGATGCTCATTCTTCTGACCTGTAACATTGCAATTAAACAAACATTCTTGGATGGCATCTTTAAGACCATATCCAGCAAGATTCTACCATCTCCAAATGGCATCTTTAAGCCCATTTCCTCAGCTATATTTTGACGAGTGCAAATTTACGGGTACTCTAGTGTCCAATCCTCTTTTACCTTCGAGTCGCGAAAGGCAAACTTGCCAATCTAACTCTTCAGGTTCAAGAAGATTGAACAGGGGCAACTATTGTACCCCAAAATTTTCCCTCCCATTTCATCAACATTTCTCATCACAAGGCTCTTAGAACTCAAGATCAAGCTAGGGTTTGCTCTGCTCAAGAACACCTCCTTGCACTGTTGACCTAAATTAGGGTTTGAGTTTGCACATGGATGTTTTGACCCACAATGCCAAAAGTGACTTTCATACTTCATTTTGGACTCATAATTTTGCCCATGCCAAGTTTCAAGCCTTGAATCAAATTTTTGCCCAGTCAATTGGACAATTGACCTAGAAATCAGCTATATTGGGGAAAAAGTCAATTGTGGCCAATTGACAGTCAAACCTCATGAATTTTGACCCACATAAACATTATGAACTCATATGAACCATTTGATCAAGTTTGGATCATAATTCCACAAGAAATTTGATCAGATCACCAAAAGGGCAAAATGGTCATTTTTAGTGTTTTGACTGCACAAAGGCAATTTTTGACTGTTTGACCTAGCCAATGGCAAATCAAGCCCAACCATGGAATCAATGACTCAATGACATTGTCTTGACCTATTCAACAAGTTCAAAAGGTCTCAAATGCATAAGATTGACAGATGAATTTTTCAGTCAACTAATCAAAATTTGACTGTACACTGAAAAGTCAAACTTTGACTTTTTGGTCAAAATCAAGTGCCAAGGGTCATTTTTCATCAAGACATGTAAAATTATGAAACTTGTTCATCAAGAAACCCAAAATTGCAAATTAGGGTTTAAAATGGAAAAATTTCATAACTTAGAAATTTTCTAAGTTATAAAATTTTCTTATTTTTTCTTAACTTTGCCCCACATTTTCACCAAGATGCAAAGGGATTCAATCAAAACTTACAACATGAAAGTTGTATTCCGTCACAAAGTCTACAACTTTGATTCACAAAGTTTACTCAAAAGAAGCTTGGATCTCAAGTTATGATTTTTAGAACAAGGGTACCTAAAACTTTTAACTTAGAGAAATTTTGCCTTACTTTAGGCAGGATTTTGACCCATCTTCTTGGCCATTTTTCACATATTTCCACTTGGAGTCTTAAGTTTCATTTCAAAGATGGATTATAGTACATGTTGCAAGCTTTGCAAATTATCCAAGAACTCCTAAAACACATTTGTGGTTAGGGAGAATCGAATGCTTGAAGTTGGTAAAAATTCACTTTGTAACCATGGCCAATACATGTTCATACCAAGTTGCAAATCTGACCAAACTAGCTTAGTACATAATTACAGGCCTCTAAACCAATTTACAATAAAAAATTGAATGCAAATACATTGTACTTTGGCATTGTTCTGATCAAGAGAGCATTGTACATTGAACATTTCTATTTTGGGCATAAAGATCACACTTCCATTTACATAAAGCATGCTTTATGTCAAGTTTCATTTCTTGAGCCATACACCAAGCCTTTTGCTGCAAACAAGGCTCCCTAATGTCAGGCAAAGCTCAACAACTTTGTGCAGCTAGGTTCCAAGCCAGTACAACCTTGCATTGTCAACTCTCACTTTTTGCTTTAAAACAAAGGCATTGTATCAAAAGACCATAACTCACACATCTGAAAAAAAGGAACAAAAGACAATATTTGAAAAAAGTTTCTCATACCCTTGCAAGTCAGAAGCACGAGCCCTTGGCCTCTAAAACCTCCTCATACTCAAAAACCACATTTTCTTTCAAAACAGGGCCAGTTCTGCAAATCACAAGCCACCATCAAATCCCCTCGTGCATTTTGTCCAAAATCACTTCAAACACATTCCAAACCATATACCTAAGCTATCCAGACCATTCACAAGTTGCTGTAACTCCATTAACACACATCACCATTTTTGTTTGGAATCTTTGCAGGTTGAGTTTGTAGCACGATTCAGGCCACTTCAAAACAAACTAAGCATTGGGAAAGGTTCAGGGGACATCAAGCAAGCTCAAAAGAACCTCAGGCCCCATTGAAAGTTGCTGCATTGTCTAGCTCGAACTCAACTGAAACAGGTATTTCATGAACTTCTATCTCTCTATTTAGGAACATTTAGACTTAGGTTTGTGAATGAAAGATGTTGTACTCATTGCCCTGAAACCATACATGTGCTTAGTTTTCATTTATATTAATCGTGCTAGGAGAATTTCATCCATGAACTTTCTGAAAAAACTAGGTTAGAAATTAGGGCCAGAGAAATTCTCTCTGGTCTTTGAGAGTTAGCTTAAGTTTTTTATATGGTTAGATTAGTGATTTGATGCTCTACAAGTTTCATGTTTTGAGTTTTGTCAAAAGATCACAAATACAGGAGATACAAGTTTGTACAGGCATGCACACGTTTTTTCAAACTTCTGGAGGTTGAAGATGAAGTCTGGGCTGGGCCTGGATTTCTTTGCTTTTGACACCTCCCAGCTTACTTTCAGAACCCCCTGGCCCATTTCTTTGTATTTTCATCATTTTTGTATTTTTATTTCTTTTCTGACTTTAATATTTTATCTTCAAATATAAAAAATATTCTAAAAATATTTTCACAATTTTTTTCATTTATTAGATATTTTATTTTAATTTTTCCTAATATAAACAACAATTTAAATACATATATTATTTTATTTAAACTTGAAAATAATGCAAACAATACTATTATTTTCATTTCTTTTTTTATTTACACCAAACATATTTTCTTGAATATATTGCATTTTTGTAAATAATTTATTTTACTTTTTACACACTTAATATATTTAATATTAATATATATATATATATACACACACACACACACACGCATATACTTTATTTTATTAAAAGCATAGAATAAAAACACAAAAATAATACATTTTATTTTTATTGATATTTTATACTAAAAAATACTTTTTTTAATATACTTTTATTTTTGGACATATTAATATATTTTTGTACATAAATAATACATTATATTTATTTTCTTAAAGAATTAGGGTATTTGCCCTAAAAATAATTAAAATTAACTTTTTTATTTATTTCTTTACATTAAAAATACTCTTTGCATACATGAACAAATAAAAAACCTTTTTTGCATAATACATTTTATCTAATATTTATTTATTGTATTTTATTTAAATATTGTACATTTAAATATTACGCCTTGCAAGTTTAATTTGGTTGTAATAATTTAGGGTTTAATTTCTTGCAAAATAATCCCCTATTCAAATTTGTACCCCCCTCCCTATATCATGTTGTAATAGCTTAGAGTTTAAATTCTCGCACCTTTAAGCTTTCAATTATGCCATGATTAGAATTAGGGTTTGTATGCAAAAATCCAAATCAACAAATAGCTTGACCTAATCAAAGACAAAAATGCATGAAAAACAAACACAATGCACACTTGCACCCCTAAGGGTTTCAATCCACTTGTTGCCTTCAAAAATGGGCCACGGTATGCATGTCAAGTACTTTGGAAAAACAAAAACAAAATAAAAGATCATAGTCCCTCGATGATGCTATCTTGGTTGCCTAAACAAAAATGATCAAGTCCCTCAAGAAAGTTGCCAAAAATACTTGACACAATTGCTATCATGGTCTATACGATAACCCGCGCCTGTCCCGTTTAACATCCTAACACAAGGTTGTCCACCAAATACAATGGTGAAGCAACACTGTTAAAAGGGTTAAAAACATAAGAAAGATCTTTGAGTAAAATAGGGTAGATAACTCTTAGTTACTTGATCAAAAACTTGCAAAACATCCTTGCTATCTTCAAAACACACTTCACAACACAATTTCAAAACCCTACTTTCAAACATTGAAAACTTTTCAAAAGACAAAAACACTTTTGTATACATTCAAACAAGAATCATTACAAAGGTTTCAACAACGATGGCCTCTTTTCAAAAACATCTTTCAAAACCACACACAAAGCACCATTTCAAACAATTGAAAAGCACCATTTCAAACAATTGAAAAGCAAAGCAAGTGATCTAAACAAGTAACTAAGAGCCCATGGATAACCATGGGTAGAAAGGGTGCTAATACCTTTCCTTTCTATAATCTACTCCCCGAACCCAAGAAAACATCTCAAAGGTCTTTCCTGTGCTTTTTGACCTTTCCTTAGGATAAAATAAAAAGTCAGTGGCGACTCTTGCTAAACCGAAACATTTGCGAACACAAACGCAAAATCCCAAGTCAGTTCTCCCACCGTATCACACCTAAGAACGAATTGTCCTGTTGTTGAATGCTTGCAAGTGTGATCTTTCATATGGCCATAAAATTTTATTCTTCAAACCTATCTATTCAAACAATTATGAGTATATTATATCACATGAGTTGTCGCCATTGATTAGTATCTAAGATACGTCAAAGTGACCGAGTATGGAAATTTTGACCAGATGAAAGATATCATCCAGGACTCTTCTGACTTTCTCGCTATCCCTGAAAATGAGCATTGGTCTATCCGAGGTCTTGGCTAATGTGTTTACGTATTCCTTATGGACGACCATCAATTATGCATTCTTCCTCTTCATCGTCCCTTTTGATGAGATGTTTTCCTAAAACACACCTCTAGTAATGGCTGTAATATGCTAGCGTTTTCCCTTACTGACTCTTTTCTCTTAATTGTTATCCTCTTCACCATTAGTCACGAGATTAACATCATTGTTATAAGACTTGTTCTTTGGATACTCCTTTTAATCCCTCTTTCCAACTTTTGTATACTCGGACGAACGACCTATCTTTATTAGAGCTTTTAAGACCAGGTTAAGCTCACAAATCAAACACAGGATTTTAATAGGCTAATATCGAAAAACTAAATAGAAGTTTTACCAGGTCCACCTTAACAACTAAACAAGATATTTTTAATTAGTTTATCTCAGAACCAAAATACTTTCTCATAAGAGATATATTACAACAATGACACACACTAGAACTAAACTAGCTCGTAGATAAAAGTTCAATCTCAAAGCACTAAAGCAAAAGTGGAGAGAGATAAAGAGATAGATGAGTGAGAATAAGTATTCAAAATAGGTTTTTTGGTGGTAATGAAACAAGAAATGGGACCTCTATTTATATAACAAAGCGTGGCTCAAAAATAAAAAGAATCCATCGAATTTTTAATGCTCGTAATCTTATGCATATCACATAATCGATTATGGATTATGCAATTTAAATTTGGAAGGTTTTTAAAAGGAGCTGTCACTAATAAATTAGGAGACCTAATAATCGACTATTAACTCTACAAAGGTGATAACGAACTAACCTTGGTGGACTAATCAATTATGCCATGTAAAAAACCCTTTTAATTGATTAGAAAGAGTCTTTAATGCCATGTAAAAAAAACCTTTATGATAGTTTTAATAAGGAAAAATTATATCAGGTGTCCTTTAAGTTATTTTAATGTAATAGGTTAGTCCTTTAAAGTTTTTTTTTTGTAACAAGCCATTCCTTTAAGTTATCTAACGTCTACACCATTATCTTTTTTTACAAATTTAGCTCCAAAAACTATTATGTGGCATTAACGTGAGTGAGGTGGCACTAACGGTGCTGAAATGTAATTTTTTCTTTATGTTTAAATAATAATCCAAATATATAAAAAGTTAAAACATAGAAGAAAAAAATTTACGACCTGAGTAATCACTACTCATAACATTTCAATACAAATTTCTTTCACCTATACAATAACAACCAATTTCTTTTCATACAAAAACTCATTCATCATGATCAAATACACATAAAGAGTAAACAAAAACAAAATTAAACTTCAATCACTGATTAAAATTAAAAAACTTCTTAATTTACACGTTCATCCCTCTAACCATGCGCTTTATCCCTCTAACCATCATCCTTCATTCTTCCATTTTCTTCCGCTGCCTCCATTATCAACAAGAACAACCATTAACAACTAAATAATAATGGATCTATAATCAAATAAATAAGAAAGAGAAACAAGACCAAACTGTGCACACCTGCAACCACCAAGACCACCCTCTGGCGACGCCTCATTAACCATAACTATCACCATTTCCGACGCGTCTACAACAACATTCAACATCAATCGTATCTCACTAACAACAACTAAATAACAAAAAAAAAATAGAATGAAAGAAAATAAGAAGAAAAGAAACTTTTCCGGAACCACCCTTTCCAACGCAACCACATCCACCATCCAAAAACACCATATCTGAATTGTCACCTTGCTTAAAAACGAGAAAACTCACAGCGCCGACGCTAGAGAACCACAAATCTAACAAAACCCCATAAAAAAATCAATAATCAAAACCCAACACGAAATCTCTAAAATGAATCATGATTAAAAAAAACCCTAAGAACTCAATATGAAAATAAGAAAGAAAAAAGAATGTCAAAAGGAACATACTGATCCAAAGAGGGACATTTCAGTTGGAATGGATTTAGAAGAAACCCTAAGTTGGTTAAAAATGGAAACAACATTAGATACAGGTAAAACATCAACCTTGACACCATTTTAAACACGAAGTTGTTCCCAGTGTCGTCGAAAGCCTTAAGGTAAAATAAATTTGATTTGTTTGTTATATATTCTTACTTGTTAGTTTTATGATTGAATTTCAATGTTACACCAGTTAGTGTGTAAAGTTATGAAGCCACCATGGAAGAACAAGGAGAGAGCTGAATAATAGAATAACGGTGAAAACTCATAAATTTCTAACTTTTCTTTCTCTCTCTCTCTCTCTCTCTTCAAAAGCTACAAGTCACAGTTTCATTGGAAGTCATAATTCTAGGTTAACTGTTTCATTCCATGTTAGCACCATTAATGCCCTCTCACTCACGTTAATGCCACACAATTTTTTTGGAACGAAATTTGTAAAAAAGGATAACTGTGTAGATGTTAGATAACTTAAAAGACTGACTTGTAGCAAACAAAATTTAAAGGACCAACCTGTTACGATAAAATAACTTAAAGGACCCCTAATATAATTTTGCCTTTTAATAAAATGAAAGGCTTTTTGATCATTCGAAAGTGTTTGTGTGTGATTTTCCTTAGTATTTGAAGATCTAATCTTATACCTTTATAAACACATATCACTGGACACGGCAACAACAAGCTTTCACACTTTCTCTCTTTCACAACTCTGAATATTCAAGATCCATTGCTTGATATATCCATGATTTGGCACTTCATATGGGACTTAAATTTTTCTATCTGACGAGGTTTGATAACTCTTCCTAATAGGTGCCATCATCATTGATATTTCTTGACTAAGATCATCAGGGATTCTACTAAACTCCTATTGACATTAAGTGTTACCCTTCATAGATAGACTTTGTCATCTTGATCTTCAAGCACCACATCTGGATCATCATATCAAATAACATCTTGATCTCCAAGCATCACAACTTAATCGTAATGTCAAATAAAGACTCCACCTTATAATGTTATCATCATTAAAACTAAATAGGTCAACATATTCATGCAAATGTTGTACCAATAAGCACATAAATCCATATTTCCAAGCCAGTAAAATGATATTTTCTTCCACATCCTTCACATTAGTTGATGAACCAATAAAAATAACATCATTTTGAGAGAACCAATTTAACTAGAAAATAAAGTGTCAAATCATAGTAAGTTACCCCATAAACCCTAAACTACTGCCCAAATAGAGAAACTACTCAAAAAGAGACACGGGGTGCCTAGGGAGAACTAGTAACCAATTCAACCACTTAAGAACCCTATACCAAACTGTCAAAGCAACTTCATAAATAACAAAAAATGGGAAAATGACTCTAAAAATACCATATACATAGGATAAAAAACCTCTATCGGGTTAAAAATAACCACATGCTTGAACATATTCTCTCTATATGAGATCTTATATTTCAAAAGTTTCCAAAAAAATCACTACCTTAAAATGGGCCCAACTAACCTAGATAAGGGGAGGGTCAAGTCCCCAACCTAGAGATGGATATCAGAAGGATTGTTTATCTCTAGTTGAGATAAAAAAACAAAGGCTATATGGAAAACCTCATCCCTAGAATGACACCACCACCATCTATTTTTATCTAGAGTGAGAGTCATTCCTTGGAGAGTAGTAAGAAGATTGATAACCAAGATTTGCACATAGTAAAAAGTGTTGTTGCTTAGAAATGGTAATTGTCCTAGAAAACCTAATCTTAAGGGGTATGGACCAAACCAAAGGGTCATACTAGAAATAATTATGAAGACCCAATCCCACACTCAAACTAATACCACCCATAAACCATTATGGATGATCATCGTCTTTGGAGGAGAAACACTCTTCTTCACTAAGATGATGCAAAAAGAAAACTCAAGAATCGACCCTCATAAAGGAATAGATAACAAAAGATCCATATCTAATAGCTAGGATCTCACACCAGAGACGAGAAACACCCATGATCAACCTCCACCTCCATTTGGACAATAGGGATAAATTAACCAAACTATGACTGTTAACCCCAATCCCCCTTTACACGTAAGCTTACAAACATCATATTTGAATCACCCTTCACACCATCATATAGAAATGTTATTTTAATCCTAACTAACTTCTTCCACACCTTCTAATGCACTTTTAAAAAAGACAAGAAGAAAGTAAGAATATCATTGATCAAAGAACTAAGCAAGATAACCCTTCCCAGACTATATGCTTCCCCAAATGAGTCTGATTATTTTAAAGACTAACAAATAGGTCCCATATATCCTCGACTCAGAGGCTATCCCCCACAAGAAAATCAAGATACCCAACATGAAGTGGCTTTATATTAGAATTGGAGAAAATCACCAAGCCCAAAATATCGGGGTCCACATTGACCCATATAAGACTACTCTCCACAAAATTAATTTGAAAGCTCGATGGAAACTCAAAACACCTAAGGATAACCTTAATGAGTCAAATATTCTCAAGTGAATGATCAACCAAGATTAAGGAATTATTTGTATACTGAAGATGAGAGACCGCTAAATCAGAAGATCCCACCCTAAAGCTAAATAAATGATCCAACTCTATAACTCTAGGAAACAACCCATTAAGCCCTTCTACCACAAGCAGTAAAAGAAACAATGCTAGAGAATCGTCTTGCTTTAACTCCATATGAATGCTAATCTATAGGGCAGGACAACCATTCACCAACAACATAAAATTACCATCAAGAACATGAACACACATCTAAGATCTCCATTAATAATTGAATTTGAATATAATAAGTATATAATCCAGAAAGCTCTAACTGATTTAATCATAAGCTTTCTCAAAATCTACCTTAAAAATGAGACAATTTTTCATATTCTTCTTTGCTAAGTCAATCAACTCATTTATAACCCCCAAACTTTCTACAAATAATCTCCCTTTGAAATTTTTTGATTGATTAGGAAAAAATAAGCTTATTCATCACCTTTATTAGTCTAGTTGCCACAACTTTACCTACCAACTCGTACAAGGACCCCATCAGGAAAATTGGCCAGAAGTCACCCAAATAAGACATGGATTTGACCTTAGGGATCATGACTACAAAATAAGAGGAAAAGCTCTAAGAGAGCAAATCAAACCAATGAATCTGATAAATCATAACCGCCAAATCATTCCTCAGCAGATTCCTAAATTTTCTCAAGAAAATGTTAAAATCACCGGAACCGTCACTCTTATTGCCCTCACAATGCGCCATTATCCCACTCTAACTAAAAGAGAATAAATAGAGAAGGAAAAACAATGTATTCCTCATAAAAAATAGAGCGAAAATAAATTCCATACAGACCAGGCCTATCAATTAGAGGTTCTTTAAGTAGGTTGAAAAATAATTAGCAACCTCTTGTCGAACCTCATACACCCCTTCAATCCAACTATAACATATCTTAGGAGTTAAAATAATATTTATCCTATTCCTACTTTTGACATAATCATTAAAAAACTAGTGTTAACATCTCTCACCTTTAACCACTAAGCTTTGGATCGTTGTTCGTTTACAAATGTGTTTGAATTGACGGTGAACATAATTGATTCTAACATAATCAAGTAATTGATTTTAATAAAATTGAGTTTAGCAGAATCGATTTATGTTTAGATACATTTATGTAAAAGTGAATTGAAAAATAAATTTCAGTGGTAAAATCACTCAGAATCAATTCTGGAGGCAAAAACTATAAATTCTACCTTCAACTAAAATCAATTTTGAAAGTGGAATCAATTTTACTTTTAAAAAACCAAACACTTCAAAATCACCCAAAATCAAATCTACATCTCTATAATTGATTATGAGTCTTCTATAAGTGAAACCAAACATACACTACAAGAACTAAAATTTACAATAAGTAAAGTTTCTTCATTTGAAATTAATATATTAAGGATTTTTTTCCTAAAATTGGTTGTTGGAAGTGGTAATAATAATGAAAAGAGAACCTTATAGACTAATCAATCCGTTTGTGATTTGTCTATTTTCTTTATGAGAAAAGGAGTGATGTACTGACAATGTAAAATAATTCTACACTATCAATCAATCACGATCATGTATCTAACTATATCACCCTCTTATTTTAATTAGTGGGATACCGGTGCGTTCGCACGAATATCAGTATGGTACACACATTTGTTCCCAAAATATAATAAAAATAAAATAATTTTTTTATAAAAGAGATAATAAGTCGGTGTCAATAATTATATATATATATATATATATATATATATATATATATATATATATATATATATATATATATATATATATATATATATATATATATATATATATATATATATATATATATTATAAATATTATTTTTGTTTTGGAATTAATGTCAAAAATATTTAAACCAATAGTAAAGTTGTTCTATTATTATTTAATATTTTGATCAGTAACTTCGTGTTTTCGTTATTATTCAATATTTTTATCAGTGATTTCATGTTTTCATTATTATTAACAATTTGATCAGTGACTTCATGTTCCTGTTAATATTGAATATTTTGATCAGTAACTTCATGTTCCCGTTAATATTCAATATTTTAATTTGTAATTTAATATTTCCGTTAATATTCAATATTTTGACCAGTAACTTCATGTTCCGGTTAATATTCAATATTTTGATCAGTAACTTTATATTCATGTTAATATTCAATATTTTTATCAATCCATATTCTCGTTAATATTCAATATTTTGATTAGTAATTTAATATTTCTGTTAATATTCAATATTTTGATAAGTAACTTCATGTTCCCGCTAATATTCAATATTTTGATCAATAATTTCATGTCCCCGTTAATATTAAATAGTTAGATCAATTAACTTCATGTTCCCGTTAATATTCAATATTTCAATTAGTAACTTCATGTTTCCGTTAATATTTAATAGTTAGATCAATAACTTCATGTTTTCGTTAATATTCAATATTTTGATCAGTAACTTTATGTTCTCGTTAATATTCAATATTTTGATCAGTAACTTCATGTTTCTGTTTATATTCAAAATTTTGATCATTAACTAAATTTTCCCGTTAATATTCAATATTTTGATCAATAATTTCACGTTCTCGTTAATATTTAATATTTTCTCGTTAATATTCATTATTTTTATCAGTAACTTTATGTTCCTGTTAATATTTCATATTTTGATTAGTAATTTTATGTTTCCCTTAATATTCAATATTTGTATTAGTAACTTTATGTTTCCGTGAATATTCAATATTTGTATTAATAATTTCATTTTCCCGTTAATATTTAATATTTTGATAAATAACTACGTATTCTCGTTAATATTTTCATATTCCTATTAATATTTTATATTTTGATCAATAATTTTATAAAACGTTTTTATTTAGTTTTACTAAAAATCATTTATTTTTGATGTGTTTAAATAATTTTATTTAGCTTTCTGTTGTAAATGAAGTTCTAACCAAACACATTTTCACTCCATCTGCATTTTGACGCCAGAAAATTGTTGATTAAGAAAGCTAGGACATTAATTTAGAAGAAACTCGAAGAAATGAAGTTGTCATCCGAAGCTGTAGCTCTAAAAGAAAAGAAAAAAAAGGAAAAGGCGCAACTTACGAATGTTGTTTGTCAAGTCAAAAGAGAGACATGTAGGAAAGGACCTCCGAATGTTGTTTATGGTCTTTCATTTGAACACAAGAAAGCCAATCCGATCTCAATAACTGTTCTGATTTTATTGTCACCTTAAATAATTATGACTATATTGTTGCAACAAATTTGTTGCTTCTATCCTCCCATTCTAACTCAAAGGTACCATCAATTTACTATATATCTGGTTGCTACAATGCATTTTTTTATAAGCTCAAATAAGATAATTTGAATTAATTTATGATATAGTATAAAAAGTATAGGTACGAACTAACATCACATTATACATTGCGATAATACAAATATATCATTTTTAAGAATATTAATTATTCTAAATTTTATTAAGAAATACAATATATTAAGATCTTAATTAGTATTGGTTGCAATTTTTTCTCCAACATCCACTATGTCAAACAAGACATTAGACAACATTTTTTTTTAAACTTTTAACAGCGCTGCCTAAAGCAGCGTTGCTAAAAGTAAAGACATCGCTTTTTTTCAATATAAAAGTGCTGTCTTATGTTCACTTTAGACAACGCTTTTACATTAAAAACGCTTTTTTATGCACCCTTTTAGACAACACTTTTAAAATAGATAACGCTTTTTTATATACCTATTTAGCAGTGTTTTTGCTTTAGACAGTGCTTTATGTAATTTTTTAAGTTAGGCTTTAGACAACGTTTTTCTTTAAAAATGTTGCCTATTCCCCCACTTTAGATAGCGCTTTCCCACTTTAGGCAGTGCTTTTTTTTGACTTTTTACAGCGCTTTTCTCTTAAAGCGCTGTCTATTGATCACAATATTTTTTTAATAAAATACATATTTTGACTTACAAAAGCGTTGTCCAATATATATAATGCATTTTAATCAGATTTTAACCATATTTGAACTAGGTTTTCACCATATTATGCACCATATTTGGTAGCTTCATTTCAATAAAATATACATATGTAAAAATTCCACATATATATAAATTGATGATATATACAACAACAACTATAAAATTTATGATACAAGTTAAAATTATACAAGTTGAAAATCCTAAAATTCAAAATTGATGTTACATCTACATCTTACTATCTTCGAGAATTCTCATAAAACAACAACAACATGAATATCTTATCTCTATCTTCTACAAATGCACCTATAAACCTGGAAAAAAAACCAAATGATCGAAATTCATAACATGATAATATTAATGTTGCACTTTATTCGAATTTAATTTATACTCAAAAATCGAAAGTTCTCATCAAAGGAAATAAGACAATATACCTTAGCTTATAAAATTCTCAACCCGATAATGAATTGACACCATTCCTCCTTAAGTTCATCCAATTGATCTTTTGAGTAATGTGCACAGTTGAATTCCTCAAAGTACTACATACATAATAATATAACATAGTATGTGATTTAGTTAAAATAATATGTCATTTTATGAGAAACACAAAATATGAAAATAGCATGTAATTCCTAAGTTAGAAATCCATACCGTGGATGGAATCTCTAATCGATCCAAAAGAATAGTTTCTTTGATAAAACTCAACATGAAATAGCCGCAATATATTCTATTACGCTGGTGAGGACACTACACATGGAAAGAAAATACAAATATATATCAGGATATACCCCTTAAATTGTTTTATCAAGTATCATCACTAATGTAATCAAAACTTAATATCTCTTTGTGAAAATATACCTCCATTTTGATCCATGTAACGTTGTTGGCTCTACTTTTTGGCACTCGAATATCTCTTTGGGAGTGAAAAGCTAGTAGAACGCTATAATAAAATATAAACGACTGTTTAGAACAATCTCACATAGAAACATAAACATAAACACAAATCCAAATATATATCTTTGGGAGCGAAAAACTTACGTGTCAATCATCTTCTTCAAATCTGGATATGTTGACCAATCATTGTATAACGAATCTAGATAATACACAATATCTCTTACGGGATTAATCGCAACCAATAACTAGTGTCCACTGTAAGATTAAACAAAGATTAAACAATGGCCAAAAATAGAAAATTATAATAGATCAAGTTAGGATGAAAATCTAACCCGTTGCCAGTATTATATGGTAAAAAGAACAACTTTTCAGTATCCTTGCTGGCCATGAATAAACCGAGTACATATGCTATGACATCATCTGGTCTTGTTACGATTAACCCTGAATTGACAGTGTTGGGAGCTACGAAGCCAAATCTTGCTTCTAATCCACACAGGCACACAATATTGTCATACATAAACCTTAAATTAAAACATCATTAACATTATACTATATTCATTAAAATGAGGAAATAAATTGTTCATCTAATTAAACAAAGTTGATCGGGGTATACCTGATGTATGTATCGATAACACCGAGGCCTAATTCCAAATGTTTAAAAACTTGCTCCATATCCTCTCTACCAATTACTTCCATGTATTCAAAACTAAAGATGTCTGCACTCATAGGTATAAGGCGGGTACCACCATCCAGAATATCTGTTATTCCTAAATATGTCAGAAGGCACGACCTATACTGAGCAGTAGTTTTTTTGCTAGCCACAATCTTCTTAGCAACATTGTTTTTTTTTGTGTAGAAATATTGTTAATTTCAGGCGCCTTACCCCTACTGACTTGTGCAATCTCTTTAGCATGAATCTAATTATCATATAATTAGTTAGGTGAAGTATAAAATCATAAATTAGTATTTTTTATAGCATAAATGTCATATAATTGTGTTGTACCTCAATTGATGCAACTGACTTGGTTTCCCGCCTAATCCCCTTATCTTTTGGAATGGATTTTGTTGGAGTCTAACATTACTATGTAAACAAAATGTAAGTAAAATTGCCTTAAAAATTTGAATAGTAAACGGTTTTAAGCATACCTCATCATCTATGCAAATGAGGCTTGACAGCCATGCAACAAATGGGCATACACATGACATAAAATACACAAGTAGTGATTATTCTGTCAAACTAAAATTCAATCAGAATTTTGGTAAAACTAACAAATCAGGACCCAAGAAAATATGGGTACCTAAGGATAAAATCATACATGTGGCAGATATCTTTAGCAGCAAGGCTAAGACATCAATCATGGTACCTGGACTCTGGCTGCTCGTGACACATGACGGGAAGAAGGCATATGTTCCAAAGCCTGGAAGTTAAGCCTGGAGGCTACGTGGGCTTTGGAGGCAATCAGAGAGGAAAAATCATTGGCTCTGGAACAGTAGGTAATTGAAATCTTTCCCCTATAAGTAATGCTTTATTAGTTGATGGATTAATGCATAACCTATTATCCATAAGTCAATTAAGTGATAATTGTTATGATATAATCTTCAATCAAAATTCATGCAAAGCTGTTAGTCAGAAAGATGGGACTATCCTATTTAATGGAAAGAGGAAAAACAACATTTATAAAATAAAACTTTTTGAACTAAAGAGTCAGAATGTAAAATGTCTACTTTCTGTTAACAACGAGCAATGGGTCGGGCACAGAAGATTGGGGCATGTTAGTATGAGAAGAATATCTCAGATCAACAAACTCAATCTGGTCAGAGGACTTCCTAATTTGAAGTTCAACTCAGATGCTCTGTGTGAAGCATGTCAGAAAAGCAAATTTTCAAAACCTGCTTTCAAATCCAAAAATGTTGTTTCCACCTCTAAGCCATTAGAACTTCTGCACATTGACGTATTTGGACCAGTAAAAACTGCTTCAGTCAGTGGCAAGAAGTATGGGTTAGTAATCGTAGATGACTATAGCAGATGGACATGGGTAAAGTTCTTAAGACACAAGGACAAGTCACACTCTGTGTTTGTTACCTTCTGCAACCAAGTTCAGAATGAAAAGGATCTTAGAATTGTCAAAATCAGAAGTGATCATGGTGGAGAATTTGAAAATAATTTTTTTGAATTATTCTTTAATGAAAAAGGCATTTTGCATGACTTCTCTTGTCCTAGAACTCCTCAGCAAAATGGAGTTGTAGAACGAAAGAACAGAACATTGCAAGAAATGGCCAGAACCATGATCAACGAGACCAACGTTGCTAAGATCTTATGGGCAGAGGAAATTAACACAACGTGCTACATTCAAAATAGAATCTCCATAAGACCTATTCTGGAAAAGACTCCATATGAATTGTGGAAGAACAGAAAGCCCAACATTTCTTATTTTCATCCATTTGGATGTACATGTTTTATTCTGAATACAAAAAATTATTTGAACAAGTTTTAATCTAAAGCACAAAAGTGTATTATGTTAGGATACTCTGAACGCTCAAGAGGGTACAGAGTATACAATACAGAAACACAGATTGTTGAAAAGGCAATCAGTGTTAGGTTTGATGATAAGCTTGACTCTCAAGAGTCAAAGCAGAATGAACTCCTTGCAGGCATGGAAGTTGAACTCACAGGTACTGAAGACAATTCATCAGAAGTTCTCAACAGAGACACTCCCTCTACATCAGAAAGAGTCACTGCAAGCAATCCAACATCGTCTGTTGATCAACTCCAGAAAAGACTACCCAGAAGCAGCATTGATCACCCAGAAGATACAATACTGGGAAAGAAGGATGATCCAATCAGAACAAGATCAATATTCAGAAACTTTGAAGAACCCCTCATGGGACTGGTCTCTCTGATTGAACCAACAATAATTTATGAAGCACTTATGGAAAATGACTGGATTTTGGCAATGCAAGAGGAACTAAATCAATTCACCAGAAATGACGTATGGGATCTGGTTCCCAAACCAAAAGGATTCAACGTCATTGGTACAAAATGGATGTTCAGAAACAAACTGAGCGAGCAAGGTGAAGTCATCAGAAACAAAGCACGACTGGTAGGACAAGGTTATAGTCAGCAAGAGGGGATAGATTATACAGAAACCTTTGCTCCAGTCGCCAGGTTAGAATCTATCAGACTTTTAATATCATTTGCTGTTAAGAAAGGCATCACTCTGTATCAGATGGATGTCAAAAGTGCATTCTTAAATGGCTATATAGATGAAGAGGTATATGTGCACCAACCTCCTGGTTTTGAGAATTCCAGAAATCCAGAATATGTTTTCAAACTAAAAAAGTCACTCTATGGTCTGAAACAAGCTCCCAGAGCTTGGTATGAAAGACTAAGTAACTTTCTGTTAGAAAAGGAATTCACCAGAGGGAAAGTGGACACAACCTTATTTTGTAAAATAGTTAAGAATGACATGTTAGTATGTCAGATTTATGTCGATGACATTATATTTGGATCTACTAAACCCTCTCTGGGAAGAGAGTTTGCTAAATGTATGCAGGCAGAGTTTGAGATGAGCCTAATGGGGGAACTCAAATTCTTTCTGGGCATTCAGATAAACCAAACTCCAGAAGGAACTTACATTCATCAGAGCAAATATGTCAGAGAACTTCTGAAGAAATTTGATCTCTCAGAATGTAAGCCCTCAAAGATTCCAATGCATCCCACGTGCATTCTGGAAAGGGAAGAGGTAAGTAAAAAGGTAGAACAGAAGGTCTATAGAGGTATGATTGGTTATCTTCTCTATATGACGTCTTCAAGGCTTGACATTTTATTCAATGTTTGCATTTGTGCTAGATTCCAATCAGATCCTAGAGAATCTCACTTAACAGCAGTTAAGCGAATTTTCAAGTATCTGAAAGGTACTGCTAATCTGGGTTTGTTTTATAGAAAATCAAATGATTACAGCTTAGTAGGATATTGTGATGCTGACTTCGCTGGAGACAGAGTAGAATGTAAAAGAACTTCTGGAAGCTGCCAGTTTTTGGGAGAAAATCTGATCTCATGGTCCAACAAGAGACAATCCACAATAGCACTATCAACAGCAGAAGCTGAATACATAGGAGCTGCTGGATGTAGTACGTAAATGCTCTTGATGAAAAGTAAACTTGAAGACTTCAATATATTTGAGAGTAACATTCCTATCCTCTGTGACAATACTTCTGCTATTTGTTTCAGTAAAAATACAATTCTGCATTCTAGGGCTAAGCATATAGAAATAAAACATCATTTTATTAGGGACTATATTCAGAAAGGGATTCTTAACTTAAAATTCATTGAAACAGACCATCAATGGGCTGATGTCTTTACAAACCTCTTTCTGAAGATAGGTTTAACTTCATTCTGAAGCATCTCAGCATGAAGTTATACCCAGAATAAATTGTTTTATTTACATATCTTAAACCATCAATTTTGTTATTTTCTGTGAACTACTGATCAACCTTCCTTCAGAGTTTTAGAAGTACAGATTGCATCAGAATCTATCCATAAAAATATGAACGTTTCATTTCAAGAATAGAAGTGTGCTGTTCACATAATCAAACAATTGTCATCCATTCATCAGCCACTTTCTGAGTCTGAACACGCGTTCACTTTTCTGAAAGGTCAAAAGCGCTGATTGGGTGCATTGAGACACACGTCATGGGTAACCGTTCCAGTATCTTTCTGAATCCCCTAATTTCAGCTGTCATTAATGCTTATAATCATGACTAATTATTTCTCTTTCTTACTATTTATGTTTTCAAGAAAAACTATTTATACTCAAATTTTACTCTTTACATTTCTTCACTTTTACTCTCTCAATACTTTCTATCGTTTCTAGTTCGTACTTTCAAAAACCCTTTCATCTTTCTCAAATCTTGTGTGAACAATGGCTTCTTCAAGCGTCCAAAACATCAGAACTCAGGAAACTGCCTCAATGGAATAGTACGAAGAACCTTACAAAACGCTACTCACCCCCATTGATAATCTGGAAGTTCTTTCAGAACTGATTATTGACTTTGAAAGCTTGCAAGAAAATGGCTTCAATCTGTATGAAGACGTCAATGCTCAAGGTTGGAACAGATACTTTGACCGTCTTCTAGGGCCAACATTTCCAATTCTTGTCAAAGAATTCTGGATACATGCTTCTTCTTCAAATCATCAAGTTACCTCTTATGTCATGGGGAAGAAAATTATCATTACAGAAGACCTAATTTCAAGGCTTATTGGTTACAATGGTGGAGGTGTCAGATGTATTGACATGGCTGAAAGATGCTCTGATGTAGCTTCTATTTCAAGGGAAATATTTACTCTTGGTCTTCCCTCCAGCAAAATCAGATATCTGAAGGATCATCACAAAATTTGGGCTAAAATAATTCTGAGGTGTATCAACCACAGGAAGCCAACTAGCTCTTCTGATTATATCAACATTGATCAACAGTTTCTGATCTATTTTATTTCAAATAAGACTAAGGTAAACCTCCCACACTTTCTGTTTAATCATCTTAGAACTAGTGTAAAGGAAACTAGAGAAGATGAATGTACCAAAAGGGACTGGATACCCCTAGGAAGACTCATATCAGATATTCTGGCAGAGAATAGGCTGATAGAGCATTTGACTGAAGCTCAGGAAATCAGCTCACTAGAAGCAACTGCTGGGAGGCCTCTGAATGCAAAAAATCTGAAGAAGATGAAAATCATTGAGAATATCAAGAAGGAACCCAATGTTACTTCTTTTGCAACCATCACTTCAAGAAGAATTCCTCTGGATGATTTTCCTCTTTTCTCTGAGATTGACTCCAAGCCAGAAAAATAGTCAGATATATGGATGCTTGTAAGGCAGATGGTACTGCACTAGAAATCATTATCCAGGACTTGCATCAGGCTGCTCCAGAAGTTGTTCTGAAGAAGAACAAGAAGAGGAAAGCTGCAGCAGAAGGACCATCTCAGAGGACTCCAAAAGCTGCCAAAAAGAAAGGTATTCCTTCCTCTGTTCCTGTTTTAGAATCAATTAATTTATCAACATCTGAAACCATAACCACTCAACCAGAACATCCAACCCCACAAACATTTGAAGACTTTGACATAGGGTTTGATCCATCAGAAACTCTAGGTCTGAATGAAACTCACCCCTTTTCTCATAATCCAAACCCTGAACAAACTCAACCAGTACTTGCCAAAGTTCTGTCTGATATTGATTCATTTGACCAAGACCTTTCAGCTCCCGTACCATAAAATCCAAATCCTCAACTCCCTGATAATCCAAACTCTGATACCACACCAGATATTCCACAACCTCTCTCTCCACAACAAGATATTCCTCATCCACCATCACCTCAACCTGAACAACAACAACCAGAAGCTCAACCTTCTGAGAATCAATCCTCTGATATCCATGAACCAGAACATCACCATGTTTCAATAAACCAACCTGAAGAACCTCATTCAGATTCTGATACAATCCCAATACCTGAAATCACTGAACCACTTGCCATTCGCATGCCTCTCACCATCCACGACATCCCAGAAATTCCTTCATCGCTGGAATCCACACCACCAAACTCCCCTACCAGTCCAACCATCATACCTGACTCTCCCACTCCTTCACCCAATAACAGTACAACTCACAACGTAAGACTTGTCATTGATCCAATTGCGCTGGAAAGACTAGCTGCTATCTCTCACAAAACTGCCATTCCCAAACCAAAACCAACTGAAACCACATCAGATGTTGGTACAAATTTGTTGATTTTTGAAACAGGGGTACAGGAATGGATAAATTCCTTGAAGTATGCTAGTTTAGAGATGATTGATCCTACTGCTTCTGATTATATATGGACAAGATTCAGAAACTGGCTGAGTTCTGAAACACTAAAGCTAAAGGAACAAAGTTATGAACAGGTTCAACGGAATTTCAGTGCTAAGCTAAAGGCTTTTGAAGACCAAGTTCTGAGCCATATGCGCAAGAAGGATATACTCCCTCTGGATAATGCTCCCTGGTCAAAGCATCATCCCTCAGATGAAGTTCAACCAGAATCAGAAGGTCTCTCCCTGACTGCTGCTCCAGAAGAGATGATCACAACAGAGGAAATAGTTCACTATGAACAAGCTGCAGAATGCTCTGAGAAGCATCCAACTACTGAAGAATCTCCAGCACCTTCCTCAGTCATGCAAACTCTAGAAGAGTTGAAGAGAGCAAATACTATTATCCAGGAAAGGTTGGATAAGCCGGAGGACATAAACAAAGAGATCAAGAGCATCTTGGGAAAACAAGAATAATCTAATACCCAAGTCAAGGGCTTGCTGGAAGCTTTGTTCACACGTCTTCCTCCTCCCTCTTAGACTCTTTTCTGTTTTAAATCCGTATCTGTAACGCTTAATTTTTTTTCCTTCCACTTCTGTTCTGGAACTTATCATTGCTTCTTGTTTTTAATATAATTCAACTATTTTGGCTCTGATTAAATTTCCTTTTTGATAACTGACAAAAATGGGGAGAAAGTAAGATATTTTAAATAATGGTTTACTGAGATAGAAGTCTCAAACATTCTGAATTACTTAACCTCTATCTTCTGAAAAGCTTGAACAGGTACAAACTCTAATAAAAGATAAAGGTAAACTCTGATGCACAAGGATCTTAAAGGAACATGTACAAACTCTGATAAAAGATAAAGCTAAACTCTGATGCACAAGGAACTTAAGGGAAGCAATCAACTCAGGGGGAGTTTCTTCTAAACCTTTTATTCTTTATTTCTCAATTGAAAAATCTAGTTTTGTCATCATCAAAAAGGGGGAGATTGTTAGGACATAGTTTGATTCTACAACCCTTGATTAGAGTTTTGATGATAACAAATACAAAGAATAAAATACAAAGAACAAATATGCTCCTTAAAATTATGTTTTTATGTATGCAGAAGTTCTGATCTTATCAGCATCAGAAGATAAGCCATAAGTGCTACACGCTGAAGCAATCAGAACATACGCTGAAGATTGATGACCAGAACCTGCGCTAAATCAAAGTAAACTCTGATTCTGAACAAGAACATACCAATCCAAGTCATCAGTATTCTGAAGCGTCATCAGCAAGAAAGGAGATAAGATTCTGAAGCGTTACTGATCATTCAAGACAACATCAATTCCAACGGCTTCTTTCAGACATGATCTTCTCCAAAAGGAAAGTGTGTTAATGACATTAAATATGCTTTATGATCAATGTTATTCCACTGCCTATTTAAACATAGTCAGCTTCCAAAATCAAGCAGATTGGCTACATAACCACTCACGCATATTCAAAGTTGCAGGCAATTTCATTTTACTTTTCTAAGCTATAATCATGTGTAATTTATCACAGTTATGATAAACAGTTTTTTGTTAGAAAAACAACAACACATATATAATATAATTATATTGAAAAAGTGTTCCTTGAGATTAACCGGACTGTGGTTGTACTCAAGAAGACTTTAACAATTGTTAAAGTAGCTTTTGTAATCTTGTTGAGATTAGTGGATTAAGACCTCGTTGGAGAGAGGAAAAATCACCTTGACGGGTGGACTGGAGTAGTTTGAGATCAAACGAACCAGGATAAAATTACTGTGTCATTAAGCGTTTAGATTCAAGTTTTCAATTCAACCCCCCCCCCCCCCCCCCCTTCTTGTGTTTTTCACATCTTCAGAAATCTGTGTTGCTTCAGCAAGCACGGTGACACCACTATTTTACATAGTACTTTTATCATCTTGTTCTTGGGTATAAAATGTGTATCTATTAATTGCGTATGCGCTATAAGAAAACACATGCAAACTTAGACCATATGCCAAACATCTCAACCTTTCTGTTATTGAAGCGGGATCTGAATGAAGCTTTGAAAAAATATGATCCTTAAACCATGGTATAAAACTTTGATTGTGCTCCCGTACTATCCAATTTTCATTTCTATTCTGATTTAACCCTCGAAGTACATCCTTGTGCATTTCAACATATGGCTCAACCTCACTGTCATTGTGCATAACATACATATGCACTTGATCTCGTTCATCCCTTGATACTGTCATAATTTTATTTCCAATTAATCTTTTACCTTCTTTTTTTTTCTTTTCAAAAATATGACTTTTGGGGAGTCCAATGGATTGAATTTTTGACAAATATTCAGTACAAAACTCAACTGCTTCTTCAATAATGTATCGCTCAACAATACAACCCTCTGGGCGACTTTGGTTTTTCATGTACCCTTTTAATATTTTCATATAACATTCAGCAGGGTACATCCATCTCATATAAGCTGGTCCTCACAACTGTGTCTCTTTCACAAGATGAACAACTAGATGTACCATTATGTCAAAAAATGAGGGAGGAAAATACATTTCAAGCTCACATAAAGTAATAACAATTTCTTTTTGCAATGTTGGTAAGATCTCAGGATCAATCACCTTACTACAAATTGACCTAAAGAAAAAACACAACTTAGTTATCGCGCTCCTTACTTTTTCTAGCAAAATAGAACATATATCTATTGGTAGAAAATTTTCCATTATAACATGGCAATCATGTGTCTTTAAACTCTTTAACTTGAGGTCTTTCATAGACAGAAGTCTTCTAATATCTAAAGAGTATCCTTCTGGAACTTTAACTTCACTTAGAAACTTACACAATATTTTTTTCTTCTTTCTAGATAGAGTAAAAGCAGCAGGTGGTAGATATGTTCAACTTCCTTTCTTCACGGGTCCTAGTTCAGTTCGTATTCCCATCTTTAACATATTCTCCCTTACTTTAAGGCCATCCTTAGACTTTCCTTTAATATTGAGTAATGTACCAATAACACTTTCAAATACATTTTTTTCAATATGCATAACATCGAGAAAATGTCTCACATACATAGACTTCCAATATGGCAATTCAAAAAAATTGATCTCTTCTTCCACCCACCTTTGACAACCGTATGCGCAAAAGGCTTGCCAAACTGAGTACACACATTTTTCACCTTTTCAAAAATTTGATCACCTGACAATGCAGGTGAAGCTTTACCTTGTTCGGTGTCTCCATTGAATGCTTTTCTCCACACACGGTAGTGATGTTTAGAATGTAAGAATCTACGATGACCGAGAAACACATTCTTCTGACAAAGTTCCGAACGCGTCGTATCAATTCCATCTTCACAAACAGGACACGCACGTTGACCTTTAATGCTATACCCAGATAGATTCCTGTATGCTGGACGTTAATTGTGCCAAACAACATCGCCCTCAAATTGAAACTTTTTTCCTATATCCATCATAAACCTCCACCCCGTTCTTCCACAAAATCTTTAAGTCTTCGATCAAAGGTGTCAAGTATACGACTATGCCATTCCCTGGTTGTTTAGGCCCAGAAATTAACATAGATAACATCATGTACTTACGCTTCATACATAGCCATGGAGGTAGGTTATAAATCATAAGAATCACATGCCATGTGGTATGTGAGATACTTTGAAGACCATGCGGGTTCATTCCATCAGTAGATAAAGCCAAGCAAAGGTTTCTTACTTCTTCTCCAAAATTAGGATAATCATTATCAATTTTTGACCACTATGGTGAATCTGTCGGATGTCGATACTTTCCATCAATAATTATTTCATCTTCATGCCAAGTCAGGTGTCTTGCATCGTTTCACTATGAAACATGAGCCTAAATCTCGGAATTATAGGAAAATACCATAAGACTTTTGTTGGAGACAATTTTTTCTTATATCGAGACAAACCGCATTTAGGACACTCATTTAATGATGCATATTCGTTTTGAAACAAAACACAATCGTTTGGACAAGCATGTATCTTATCATAGCTCATGTTAATAGAGCACAACATTTTTTTGGCCTCATAGGTTCGATTAGGAAGAACATTATCCTCCAGAAGCATATCTCTCATAAGGGATAATAACTCTGTGAAACTTTTATCCGACCATCCATTGCCAGCCTTTAAGTTGTACAAATTTAATACCGTAGACAGTCTTGTGAATTTAGTGCAACCTTTATACAACGGTTTCTATGCATCACTTTCCAATCTCTCAAACATTTTTGGACAATCCTGAAGATCTTCTTCAAGTGCTTCTGCAATATCTTCGACTCGATCAAAATCGTATGTATCCGTGTCCTTGTCATCTGAAGCATAGGCCATACTACTTTTCTCCCCCAGTTCAACATTGTCGTTACTTTTTTCAACGTGAAATATCCAACACGTGTAACTTCTATCAACTCCATGCATCAGTAAATGCGATTTCAATCCATCTGCGTCAACCCGACCCATATAACAACAACCCAAGCAAGGACACTTCATTCGAATGGGGTCTTTGGCGTGTTCAACAACAAACTTAACAAATTCTAATACCCCATTCTCGTACTCTTTTGACAATCGATCGGCAAACATCCATTTTTTATCCATTGTTTTACTACTAAGTGCCGTTCAAAATATTGGAATAGAACGAAAACACTGAACAAAACAAGCGTTATTTCGGTTATGCAAAAATATTATAACAATAAACGATAACACTACAGAGTAACAACTAAAGACTAACACACACAAGCACACTTGAAATCCTATAAACAACAAGAATCAGTAATGTTGAATTTGATGTTAATATTTTCCAGTCATGATAAATAGAAATAGATCCTGCCATTTTGAATCATCAAACTATATTTTTTTGGACAGATGAATTAGAACATAAAACCCTTTTCGTCTTCTGTGATCGGTGGGAACGAGAACTGACTGTTTTTTGAATGCTGGTTCGTGTTTGCGTTTGTTTTCGTAAAATGTCGCGGTTAAGCAAGAGTCGCCACCGTATTTTATTTTATCCAACAAGGAAAGGACAAAAGCACAGAAAAATTCCTTTTCGAGATTTGTTTCTCGGGTTCGGGAGGTAGATTATAGAAAGGGAAGATATTAGCACCCTTTCTATCCGTGGTTATCCACGGGCTCTTAGGTACTTGCTCACTGTGTTTTCAAAAAGGTTTGCTTTTCTTTGTGATTGTGGGTTTTGAAAAGAGTTTTGTTTGAAACTTCATTTTAACTCTTGCTTCTGTCCTCAAGAGTGTATGAAGTGTTTTTGAAAACTTTGTTCGAAAAGTGTAAGTGTGAAAAGTTTGTTTTGTTTTTAAAAGGAGCAAGTACTTAAGAACCTCTACCTACTCAAAAAGGAATTTAATTGTGCAAATGTCCTTTAGACAGTGCTATCCCACTATTAAGGAGTAGGTAGCACCATCGTTGGAGTTTTCGGGTCAATTCGATTTTAGGGACGTGTGGTCACTAAAGCAACGTTAGGACACTTTAGTGGTAATCCTAATGTCTTAGATCATTTTTATCGAGGCAACTTATGATCTTGGGACAAAGGACGACCTCTAAAACATCCTATACTTAATGACCACATTTGAGGCAACCAAATGAGGTGTACCCTAGGAGTGGCATGTGCAAGTGTGTCAATTTTCATTTTATGTTATCTTTGTACATGTTATGGTGAGTTGTGGTTGATTTTAAATTTAGATAGATCTTGCCATGCAATCCTAGTTAGCATACATCTAAGCAGTTAATATATATACAGGAATTTAAAGTGCGAGAATTGTAAATCCTACGCTATTTCAAGGCTTCGGGGAGGGGGATTATTTACATGTCCAAAATTGGGGGAATAAAGCAGTAAAGAAGGTCTTAGTTTAAGCTATTACATCCCAGTAAAATAAACGCACGTGAATCTAAAAAAAATCCTAAGAATAAGAACTCTTTTTGTTGTTTTATTTTATTTTGGGAAAATAATCTAAATCTATTTAATTTTAGTTTTGGAAAAATGTTAAGATAATTAAAGGTTAATTAACAAAGTTAATTTAATAGAAAAAGAACTAGCCTAATGTTTTTGTGGTTTTTTGATTTTAATGTTAATTAAAAGGAAGTCTATGAAAACAAAAATAAAATACAAGGGGAATCCTTCGATCCAAGGAGAAAACGGGAGTTTCGACCCAGGGAGAGAAATAGAAGCTTCGATCCAGAAGGGGTCATGGTCCTTTCGATTGGGCCAAACAGCAAGGCGTGAGTAGCCTTCGATCCAGGGAAGAGGACTGTCTTTTGATCATGGAGGTCATGGCTTTCGATCCAGGAATGAGATGCCTCCTTCGATCCAGCATGCTAATAGGTTCGATCCAGAGAAGGTGTCTCCTTCGATCTGGGCTGTTATACCTGAAAAGTATGTGAGCGAAATAAAATGCAGGGCCTGGGTATTGAACCCCAGGCCCTTCGATCCTGCACTTATTAGGGTCTCTTCAGGCTATGTCTGCAGCAAATATTAGCAAATGAAAAACATGACCTGGGTGCCAAACCCAGGCCTCTTGATCCTGTCTAGGATGACAAATCGAAGGTAACAACAAGTAATGATGTGTTATGCAAAAAACAAGGTTGGATAATTTACCCTCTCTTACCAGTAGATTGGAACTTCGATTTGGGTACTGGCTGGATGAACACCTTTGATCTGGGATTTCTGGGCGTGGAGGTGTTCGTTGGGTGGCAGCTTTGGCTTGTGCAAGGATTGGGTATGGCTTCCTGGAAGTGCTGATGACTTTTGGCAGCGTAACTCCAATGTTTTTTGTTCTCCTGTTGAGTTTTGTGTGTATATCCTCGTGTAATTTTCGTTCTATGATTTTCCTCTGATCTTCGTGTCCTGTAATGTGCCACTGGCCCTTGTATTTATAGGGGTGTGAGGGTGCAGTAATGGCAAGAGACAGCCATTAAACAGGCCATTAAATTCCACGAGACAAGAAACGGACACATTAAATAACTTCCTTTTTTGAAACATTTGTGTCTCTTGAATGAACCTGGACATGTTGATTTGGGCGCCCTCTTGATGACCTCCTTCGAATGGGTTGATGGCATCCTTCGAATGCTTTTCGAAAGCTTCTTCGAATGGACCCTTTGAATGCCTCTTCGAATGGACCTTCTGGAACTCCAATCGAAGGACACTGTTATAATGCCAATCGAAGTGCTCCTTCAGAATGCCAATCGAAATGCTCCTTCAGAATGCCAATCGAAGGGTTTTTCAGAATGCCAATCGAAGTGCTCCTTCAGAATGCCAATCGAAATGCTTGTCAATAATGCCAATCGAAGGGCCTTTCAGAATGCCAATCGAAATGTACTTAAAGCACCACTCAAAAATTTTCCTTTTCCTTAGGCAAGAGTTTGTGATCAATCATGCAGGGGGAAGACTTTGGAAAACATGAGAGGGCAAATTTTGGGGTGCAACAGTTGCCCCTGTTCAATTTTCTTAAACCTGAGGATATAGATTGGCTTTCGAGCCTTTCGTGATTTGAAGGTGGAAGATAATTGAACACTAGAGTGCCCAGAAATTTGCCCTCGCATGGTGTAGTATCAGCATTGTGATGTCGGGAATGGGCTTACAGATGCCATTTGGAGATTGTTGGTAGGAGGATGGGCTTATAGATGCCATCTGCAGGAGTGTCGATCGCGTAAGAGATTCCTTAGCGAGAACTTGCATACCTGTTGTTGTAGAAGATTCCACTGGGGAAGTCTAACTTTGTTGAGATTTAGGAACCTTCCTGTACTTCAACTGAGAGAATGCTTCAGCTGAGTTTTAAGAACCTGTCCTTAATTCAACTGGGGGGAAACATCTTCATCCAGATCTAGGAACTATCTCGTGCTCAATGGAGTAAACCGCTGAGGTTATAGAACTTGTCCACACTATGACGGAGGAAAACATCAAGATCTAGGAACTGACTCGTGCTCAATGGAGTATACCGTTGAGGTTATAGTACTCGTCCACACTATGACGTAGGGAAATGTGATGTTTTAGCTAGGAAAATAAATCCCGGAGCTGCTGGAGAATAGAGTTGAGTGTGGATGATTGTCAGAATTGCATCTGCGTCTGAAGCGTATCTGAAATGTATTTGAATGAGTGACAGAATGACATCCGAATCTGGATCATATCTAGACTGTAATTTGAAATGAGTGACAGAATGACATCCGAATCTGGATCGTATCTGGACTGTAATTTGAATGAGTGACAGAATGACATCCGAATCTGGATCGTATCTGGACTGTAGTTTGAATGAGTGACAGAATGACATCCGAATCTGGATCGTATCTAGACTGTAGTTTGAATGAGTGACAAAATGACATCCGAATCTGAATCGTATCTGGACTGTAGTTTGAATGAATCTGGGATAAGTATCAGAATGTCAGACATATCCGGATCGCATCTGAACTATCTCTGGAAGGAGTCTGGAATAAGTATCAGAATGTCAGCCATATCTGGATCGCATCTGAACTGTCTCTAGAAGGGATCTGGAATAAGTATCAGAATGTCAGCCATATCTGGGTCGCATCTGAACTATCTCTAGAAGGAATCTGGAATAAGTATCAGAATGTCAGCCATATCTGGGTCGCATCTGAACTATCTCTAGAAGGAATCTGGAATAAGTATCAGAATGTCAGCCATATCTGGGTCGCATCTGAACTATCTCTAGAAGGAGTCTGGAATAAGTATCAGAATGTCAGCCATATCTGGGTCGCATCTGAACTATCTCTAGAAGGAATCTGGAATAAGTATCAGAATGTCAGCCATATCTGGGCCGCATCTGAACTATCTCTAGAAGGAGTCTAGAATAAGTATCAAAATGTCAGCCATATCTGGGTCGCATCTGAACTATCTCTAGAAGGAATCTGGAATAAGTATCAGAATGTCAGCCATATCTGGGTCGCATCTGAACTGTCTCTAGAAGGAATCTGGAATAAGTATCAGAATGTCAGCCATATCTGGGTCGCATCTGAACTGTCTCTAGAAGGAATATGGAATAAGTATCAGAATGTCAGCCATATCTGGGTCGCATCTGAACTATCTCTAGAAGGAATCTGGAATAAGTGTCAGAATGTCAGCCATATCTGGGTCGCATCTGAACTATCTCTAGAAGGAATCTGGAATAAGCATCAGAATCTCATCCATATCTGGGTCGCATCTGAACTATCTCTAGAAGGAATCTGGAATAAGTATAAGAATGTCATGCATATTTGGGTCGCATCTGAACTATCTCTAGAAGGAATCTGGAATAAGTATCAGAATGTCAGCCATATCTGGGTCGCATCTGAACTATCTCTAGAAGGAATCTGGAATAAGTATCAGAATGTCAGCCATATCTGGGTCGCATCTGAACTATCTCTAGAAGGAATCTGGAATAAGTATCAGAATGTCATCCATATCTGGGTCGCATCTGAACTATCTCTAGAAGGAATCTGGAATAAGTGTCAGAATGTCAGCCATATCTGGGTCGCATCTGAACTGTCTCTAGAAGGAATCTGGAATAAGTATCAGAATGTCAGCCATATCTGGGTCGCATCTGAACTATCTCTAGAAGGAATCTGGAATAAGTTTCAGAATGTCAGCCATATCTGGGTCGCATCTGAACTATCTCTAGAAGGAATATGGAATAAGTATCAGAATGTCATCCATATCTGGGTCGCATCTGAACTATATCTAGAAGGAATATGGAATAAGTGTCAGAATGTCAGCCATATCTGGGTCGCATCTGAACTATCTCTAGAAGGAATCTGGAATAAGTATCAGAATGTCAGCCATATCTGGGTCGCATCTGAACTGTCTCTAGAAGGAATCTGGAATAAGTATCAGAATGTCAGCCCTATCTGGGTCGCATCTGAACTATCTCTAGAAGGAATCTGGAATAAGTATCAGAATGTCAGCCATATCTGGGTCGCATCTGAACTATCTCTAGAAGGAATCTGGAATAAGTATCAGATAGTCAGCCATATCTGGGTCGCATCTGAACTATCTCTAGAAGGAATCTGGAATAAGTATCAGAATGTCAGCCATATCTGGGTCGCATCTTAACTATCTCTAGAATGAATCTGGAATAAGTATCAGAATGTCAGCCATATCTGGGTCGCATCTGAACTATCTCTAGAAGGAATCTCAGAAGGTGAGGATCTTTGCATGTTGATTGATCTTTCCTGAAAAGGTAAAGAGTTAGTTGTATGCAATGTCATGATGTATGCATTTTGTAATGATGTTCTCAAAATAAAATGAGATTTGTGTCATATGTATTTTGTATGCATATGTTATGAATGTTGTTGAAGTGTAATTTTGTCTTGGACTTTGCTCAAGATGTTTCCACCGGGGATTCCTGCTTTGTTGTTTGAGGAGAACTCCGCTAGGGGATATTGAAAACTCTGTGGGGAGTATGTTTATCTCTGCTTGGGAAAAGAGTTTAGGAGTCTTAGTCGTCCGTTGCTCTACTGGGGAGTCGAAGTTGAACTGATATCTGGTCGGGTCCAGGTTTCGCAGTAACTTGCTGGGGATTTTGATGATGAACTCCGCTGGGGATAGAAAGAACTACGCTAGGGATGATCTTTCAGTTGCAACTTGCTGAGGATAACCCAGCTAGACTCTTGTGAGGATAATCTCTGAATTTGGTTAAGGAGACTTATTTGAGCTTTGCAGGGGATAAGCTTCCAGAGTCTACTGGGGAAGAGGAGTTGTGGTCCTTTGATTTGTAGTAGTCGGAGAGGCAAACTCAAGCTGGGGAGTCTTGGTGTTGTTGGGGAAATAAACCCTGTCGTCAGTCTGCTAGAGAGGTGACATCTTTGTTGGGGAAGTCCTCGAGGATTCTTGAGGTTGATTCAGCTGGGGAAAGGTTTTCAGAGATTAAACCCTTGCTGGGAGTCATCCTATGAGAAGGATTTTGGGGAGATTTGTCACTGCCCCTAGCAGCGAGTGTTTGCGGCACTGCCTGGAAATGTTTGACTGTACGTAACCCTTTGCTGAGATTGGCGTTCAATGCCCCAAGTGACGGAGATGGAGACTTGCCCCTGGTTACTCTGCACTTCTTCAGAGATTTCCTGAAATCTTGACTGGACTGCCCCAGGTGTGCTGGATAGTGACGTGTCATGCCCCCTTGTTTATAGGAGATTTGCCAATGGAAGCGTCATCCTTTTTGAAGTGATTTTGTTCACTGAGAGGGCTTTCGTTCATCGGATATTCGTTGTGTGAATTTCTCCGCTGTCAAACAAATAGCCAAATGCAAACAGTGATATTCAAATAATGCAAAGTTTATGCTTGTCTCGAAGTTTTGAAAAGTGCGTTTTTTAGCAGAAAACTTTTTATAAGACCAATTCAACACAAGATTTAGGACAAAGCCTTACAGGAGTCAGGATACCTTTTGTAACAGTATGCTTTCGAACTAACCCATGCTTCAGTTAGGACTTTGAAGGGTTATAACGTGGCTCGGTTCACGGTTTAAGAAACAAAGGATAAAGGCTCAAAGTATATTTGTACCCACCCGCTCTTCGTGATGTTCTTCAATCCTAAACTCAGTTAATTGTGCGTCGAACTCTAATCGAATTTGGAACGACGTTTTTGGTGATGGTTCACACAAGTTGAATTTGTTGGAAGGCAGTCATCATTTTTTCCCCAACATTTTTCATGTTGTCAAGGATTTGTAATGACCTTGTTCTTTTGATTTGTTATCCCTAACTTTTGCCTGACTGTTTCTGTTTTCGAGATTACAATCAGCGGGATGCCCCAGCTTTCTTAAGCCTCCTTTATTGGTTCTGGCTCAGTGGGCTTTTTTCTTTTGAGAGATTGACTTCCTGTGAGATAAGGAACCACCACTGTCTTTTGATTCCAGAGGAATGCTCTTGATGTCGTTCGTTGTATTATGAACTGAGAGTTTTGTGACTTCAATGCGCATCTTTTGAATTAACTGAGAGACTACGCTGCCCCAGGTTTAAATCAAAGGTTTCAATTTGTTTAAAAACAGAAAACTCCTACTTCTTTGGCTCGAAGGGGTTGACTAGGGATTATCTTCCTTATAACTCCAGTGTTTAGGATTTGAAAGAAATGCATGTACATCGTCAGCAAGGTCTTTCCAAAAGCATACTGTATGAGATTATGGCATTGTTTCGTCATCCTCCCTCTAAAGGCTTGTAACTTTTAGCAAGAGTTGAATGTCATAAAATGAGTAAAAAGCATAATTTAAATGTAATTAAAATGATTGGATCAAATCAAGACAAACATATGCAATGCATTAATGAAACAAAGTTTGGCATTAATAGATAATTGTTTGAATAACAAAGATATTACAACTTGAAAATTCAAATGAACAAAAGACATTCTCAATGATTTGGCATAGGAGCAGTGATTATGTTTGGAGTCTCCGGAGGGTCAAACTTGATCTCCTTGGCATCAATCATGTCTTGGATCTTGTTCTTCAGAGCCCAACAATTGTTTGTGTCATGTCCCGGACTGTCAGAGTGGTATGCACACCTTTCATTGGGATGATAGGTAGGAGCGGAAGTATTCAGGTTCCAGAGAGGAGCCTTTAATGTAATCAGCTCTGCCTCCAACAGGCGTTGTAGCGCTTGACCCAGTGACATGTTGATCTTAGTGAATTGTCTTTTAGGCGCGACCTCCTTACGCTGATGCCCCTGTCTTTGTTGAGCAGGTGTAGGATTAGAGATCAAGATTTCTCCTACGTATTGGTCATGACGACTCTTTTGACCATACACAACATTGGACTCTTTCCTCTCATTGTAGGGCTTTTTCTGAGTATCAGAAGGTGTTTCTTCTTGAATCTTCCCACTGTGGACGCCAGCTTCGACCCTTTCGCCGGTCAGTATTAGCTCGGTGAATCCGGCTGAAGAGCTTCCGATCAAGTGTTTGAAATAGGGACCAGACAAAGTCCCAAGAAACATGTCCACCAACTCCCTATCAGACAGAGGGGGTTGGACTCTTCCAGCAAGATCTCTCCACTTCTGAGCGTAGTCCTTAAAGCCTTCGCCTGTATCCATAGACATACCCTGAAGTTGAGTACGCGTGGGAGCAAGGTCGGCATTATACTGGTATTACTTGTAAAAATCAGCAGCAAGGTCCTCCCAATTGCGGATGTTAGCTCCTTCCAGTTGACAGAACCATTCAAGTTAAGTCCCTGAGAGACTGTCTTGAAAGAAATGGATCCACAAGTTCTTATCAGCAGTGTAAGGTTGGATCTTCCTCACATATGACCGGAGGTGCAGCTTTGGACAGGAAGCTCCGTCATACTTGGCAAAGGCAGGTACCTTGAATTTATGGGGAATCACCACCCCAGGGGATAGACCTAGATCTCTGAAGTCCATACCGGGCACCTTCTGTATCTCCATAGCGTTCAAGCGGTCTTCCAGCTGTTTGTACTTATCCTCAGCAAGAGGATACTGTTCTTCATCATAGTCCGTCTCGTTGTCAGAGACCAAAGGGCTAGGAGCCCTCCTTTCTTGTGGACTATCTTTCCCTTCAGATGGGGTGGTCAGGTCAATTTCATTCTGCAGCCCGTTCCCAAACCTGCGTCCAGTGTTGAACAGGATGGTCCTCTTTTTCTTCTTCTTCCTCTCTTTCAGAATCAGGGTCTTCAGGTCCTGCTGACCCTTATCTAGGCTCATGACCAACTCTTGGAATTGGGCGTTCTGGGCCTGGAGGGCCTTGATAGCTTGCTCAGTGGAAGGTTCAGTAGACATGATGATTGCTGAAATAAACAGCGAAGAAGATAAGAGACCTGTACTGGGAGATTTGTTATGCAATGATATGTATGATATACATATGCAATATTTTCAAGGATCTCGCGGGGTAAACAAGAAACTGTTAGAATTTGAATTTTGTAGATTTGATTGAAGGAACTTCATGTTGCTAAGAGTCCTTCTTCAAGAGTCAAGCTCACCATATCGAGTGGGTCATAGCCCCTGACTCAAGTTTATCGTGTTTTGATTTCTAGACAACCTTGGCTAGAGGAAAATAAATCCCCTTTGCCCCTTGCTAGACTTTTGATGTACCATAACCTGCATCACAGACCCTTGAGATCCTTGAAATGGTTAAGGTATGATGTTATGATGTATATGCTATGCGTTTAAGCAAAAAGTGAGGTGATGTAAGTGAGCCCTGCAATAAATCCAATTTGTTGGATAAGGACTGTAAACAAAACCTGCAAGGAACCCCTGTTGTCAGATAACAAGTAGTTCAAGTTTGAAGGCACACAAGTCACACATATAGCCTTAAGTTTAGGCTGGCATGGAGTTTAGGCATTACCCTCTTTCAGTTTAGTTGGTTTAAACCTGTCCTAAAAAAATAGTAACCGGGTTCTAGAGGATCTCAATATCACTGACTACCCTCAATCGGTCATAATTCCAGCTTAGCAACCTTTTCTTGCGGCCGAAACCATCGCGAGAGTTTAGTCTCAATGAGTGTAGCATATTGCTACTGTTCTATGGCCAAGTTGGTCAATTTAAGGTTCTAAGGTCAGTTGGTGCTTAATGACTCCTCAGAAGACCCATATTCTCCTGGTTTCAACACAAGGGATATCGGTACAGACCAAGGTGCCACACCAACGTAGCTACAGCTTCATCCGTGTCGGTCTACGCCGGACAGATCCCTCACAGTTTATTTCTACTTACCTAAAAAGGGTACCCCCAGATCCGGGTTAGGATCTATAGAACTCCGATACAAGCCCACAAAATTAAAAGCACACAAAGCAATACAATTGAAAACACAAGTGATCTAATCCCAAGGTATACCTCACTTATTAATCTTTCCCCAGCAGAGTCGCCAGTTCTGTGATCGGTGGGAACGAGAACTGACTATTTTTTGAATGCTGGTTCGCGTTTGCGTTTGTTTTTGCAAAATGTCGCGGTTAAGCAAGAGTCGCCACCGTCTTTTATTTTATCCAACAAGGAAAGGACAAAAGCACAAAAAAATTCCTTTTCGAGATTTGTTTCTCGGGTTCGGGAGGTAGATTATAGAAAGGGAAGGTGTTAGCACCCTTTCTATCCGTGGTTATCCACGGGCTCTTAGGTACTTGCTCACTGTGTTTTCAAAAAGGTTTGCTTTTCTTTGTGATTGTGGGTTTTGAAAAGAGTTTTGTTTGAAACTTCATTTTAACTCTTGCTTCTGTCCTCAAGAGTGTATGAAGTGTTTTTGAAAACTTTGTTCGAAAAGTGTAAGTGTGAAAAGTTTGTTTTGTTTTTAAAAGGAGCAAGTACTTAAGAACCTCTACCTACTCAAAAAGGAATTTAATTGTGCAAATGTCCTTTAGACAATGCTATCCCACTATTAAGGAGTAGGTAGCACCGTCGTTGGAGTTTTCGGGTCAATTTGATTTTAGGGACGTGTGGTCACTAAAGCAACGTTAGGACACTTTAGTGGTAATCCTAATGTCTTAGATCATTTTTATCGAGGCAACCATTTCGAGGCAACTTATAATCTTGGGACAAAGGACGACCTCTAAAACATCCTATACTTAATGACCACATTTGAGGCAACCAAATGAGGTGTACCCTAGGAGTGGCATGTGCAAGTGTGTCAATTTTCAGTTTATGTTATCTTTGTACATGTTATGGTGAGCTGCGGTTGATTTTAAATTAAGATAGATCTTGCCATGCAATCCTAGTTAGCATACATCTAAGCAGTTAATATATATACAGGAATTTAAAGTGCGAGAATTGTAAATCCTACGCTATTACAAGGCTTCGGGGAGGGGGATTATTTACATGTCCAAAATTGGGGGAATAAAGCAGTAAAGAAGGTCTTAGTTTAAGCTATTACATCCCAGTAAAATAAACGCGCGTGAATCTAAAAAAAATCCTAAGAATAAGAACTCTTTTTGTTGTTTTATTTTATTTTGGGAAAATAATCTAAATCTATTTAATTTTAGTTTTGGAAAAATGTTAAGATAATTAAAGGTTAATAAACAAAGTTAATTTAATAGAAAAAGAACTAGCCTAATGTGTTTGTGGTTTTTTGATTTTAATGTTAATTAAAAGGAAGTCTACGAAAACAAAAATAAAATACAAGGGGAATCCTTCGATCCAAGGAGAAAACGGGAGTTTCGACCCAGGGAGAGAAATAGAAGCTTCGATCTAGAAGGGATCATGGTCCTTTCGATTGGGCCAAACAGCAAGGCGTGAGTAGCCTTCGATCCAGGGAAGAGGACTGTCTTTTGATCATGGAGGTCATGGCTTTCGATCCAGGAATGAGATGCCTCCTTCGATCCAGCATGCTAATAGGTTCGATCCAGAGAAGGTGTCTCCTTCGATCTGGGCTGTTATACCTGAAAAAGTATGTGAGCGAAATAAAATGCAGGGCCTGGGTATTGAACCCCAGGCCCTTCGATCCTGCACTTGTTAGGGTCTCTTCAGGCTATGTCTACAGTAAATATTAGCAAATGAAAAACATGACCTGGGTGCCAAACCCAGACCTCTTGATCCTGTCTAGGATGGCAAATCGAAGGTAACAACAAGTAATGATGTGTTATGCAAAAAACAAGGTTGGATAATTTACCCTCTCTTACCAGTAGATTGGAACTTCGATTTGGGTACTGGCTGGATGAACACCTTCGATCTGGGATTTCTGGGCGTGGAGGTGTTCGCTGGATGGCAGCTTTGGCTTGTTCAAGGATTGGGTATGGCTTCCTGGAAGTGCTGATGACTTTTGGCAGCGTAACTCCAATGTTTTTTGTTCTCCTGTTGAGTTTTGTGTGTATATCCTCGTGTAATTTTCGTTCTATGATTTTCCTCTGATCTTCGTGTCCTGTAATGTGCCACTGGCCCTTGTAATGGCAAGAGACAGCCATTAAACATGCCATTAAATGCCATGAGACAAGAAATGGACACATTAAATAACTTCCTTTTTTGAAACATTTGTGTCTCTTGAATGAACCTGGACATGTTGATTTGGGCGCCCTCTTGATGACCTCCTTCGAATGGGCTGATGGCATCCTCCGAATGCTTTTCGAAAGCTTCTTCGAATGGACCCTTTGAATGCCTCTTCGAATGGACCTTCTGGAACTCCAATCGAAGGACACTGTTATAATGCCAATCGAAGTGCTCCTTCAGAATGCCAATCGAAATGCTCCTTCAGAATGCCAATCGAAGGGTTTTTCAGAATGCCAATCAAAGTGCTCCTTCAGAATGCCAATCGAAATGCTTGTCAAGAATGCCAATCGAAGGGCCTTTCAGAATGCCAATCGAAATGTACTTAAAGCACCACTCAAAAATTTTCCTTTTCCTTAGGCAAGAGTTTGTGATCAACCATGCAGGGGGAAGACTTTGGAAAACATGAGAGGGAAAATTTTGGGGTGCAACATCTTCCCTTGTACCTGAAAAATTTGAGGGTTTGAGAGGGGTTTGTCTGGCCAAAGCGAACCCTTTTGAGGACTTGGTCGATTAGTTCGTTTGAGAGGAAGATTCTGATGGATTTTAGGAATTGGTTGAGGTTTTCGGGGGAAGAGGTGGTTGTGAGAAGGGTGTAGACTTTGTGTACGTCGTCGTTTGGATTGAAGGTGAAGAGGCGGTGGAGGGTGGCATTTGAAGGAAGAATGGACCTTGAAAGTGAGAAAGAGAGAAGAGTACCTTGAAAGTGACGGTGGAGGACGGTGGTCAGTGGTGGAGAGAGAGCCTCATTTTGTAGAGAGAGACGGTGGAGGACGGCAGACAACGGTGGAGAGAGAGAGTCGTTGAAAAGGGTTTCGCGTGAGGAGGGAATTCAATCTGTGAAAAGAGAAATAATATTGTTTCTAATTTATAATTTCTAATTATATAACTTTAGACAGCGCTTTTGAGAAAAGCGCTGGCTAATATGGGTCTTTAGACGTGCTTTTGAAAAGCGCTGGCTATTGTGGTCCTTTAGCAGCGCTTTTGAGATTATTCTTTTTTAAATTTATATGACTTTAGACAGCGCTTTTGAAAAGCGCTGTCTAAAGTGGTCCTTTACCAACGATTTTGATAAAGCGTTTTCTAAAGCAACACTTTTAGCAACTCTTTTTAAAAGTGCTGTCTAAGGTCACATTTTAGCAGCGCTTTTATTTATTATTGTATACAGTATCTGTTTTTTTTAAATAATTTCACTTATAGCAACGCTTTTGTATAAAAGTGCTGTCTAATATGCGTCATTAAAAGCCCTTTTTGTCGTAGTGATCACAATGAGATTTTTTTTAAATAACTAAAATTTTCAATTTTAATACCCAACTAATCAATCTTTCTCTATAATTTTCAATCTAACCATATTTCAAACAAAAAAATGGATTAAAGAGGAGGCGTCACTTGAATTGGCGCCTCCTATATTTTTTTTACTTTTTTTAATTACCTGCGAATTTGGTATTACCTACAAATTTTCTTGCGGATATTCCTGCGGATTTACCTACAGACAAACACGCGTAAGTAAATCCGCAAGTAATCCACAAATAAATCCACAAGAAAATCCGCAGGTAACATCAAATTCGCAGGTAAATCTGCAGGTAATTAGAAAAAATAAAAAATATAGGAGGCGTCAATTTAAGTGACACCTCCTCTTTAATCCATTATTTTGGTTTAAAACATGATTAGATTGAAAATTATGGGGAAAGATTGGTTAGTTGGGTATTAAAATTGAAAATTTTAGTTATTTGAAAAAACGTTTCTCACAATGACCATGATCACCACTTATGAAGTAGTTGTCTCCTTTGACAAGTGTAACCCTATCTGCTCCAGATCTATAATACGCAATTTCTCGAGCATTACATGAATTATAGTTATTCTCAGTAAATTTCACCACATTGTCTTCTGAAGGGTCATAATTAAATACTACATGTAAAAAAAATCAAATTTAATATTACAGTTTTGAGATTTTCTAAAAACATTTACTAATTTCATACATGAATAAAAAACAATACGAGATTCTTACCAAGTATGTCACCTGCGTTGAAAGTTGTTTCTTCAGGCCAGTTTTCAACATTAAAGGTCCAACCTTTATCATCACCAACAATGCATGTCTCTGCATAAATCATCTTAAAATGAAACAACAACACACATGATAGTAACATTATAATAATGCCTGTGTTATTGCCTATTTTCTCACCCATCTTTTAATTGATCTAGCTACCGCGTGCCAAATAATTGAGTGCTAACTAAAGAGACCAGAGAGATGGTTTTATAGAACAAATGTAATTAAAAAATTACTTTACTGAGGAATGTTTCCAGCCAAAGCAAGTGTGAGTCTTATATGATGAGGAAGATGGAATGTCGCGATTGTATTGTCTGATCTGCGAGGTTATATCTGTTAATCCTTTTAAGAACCATATCAATTACTTAAATTCCAAAACTGATACCGAGTTTGGCTCAGTAAACCGGCTTGAATCGGATTTTACCAAATCTTGCGAAAATTTCAAGGCTTGGACTTCAGATATTGTCGACCAAGTCAACATATTTTCTCATGTTCTAAGCCGCGAGAAGGCTGGTCGAGGATATCGGTGTCTGTGTTACTCCCCTTATCAAGTTAGCTGGATTCAAAACAACATACAAAATAAATCGTAAACAAAGTGCCAAAAGATGGTTACCGAGAAGAGAAATGGTACGCTTTTCTCATTAAGTTCCTTATTGGTTGCTGAAAGGGGACACTACAAAAAAGAAGCTTATTTGCCACGTGAAAATCACGTGGCAAACATCAAAATCACGTGGCAAAACAAAATTAGCGACGTGGAGACTTATGTCGCTGGGGAGCCAGTGGCAAGCCAGTAGCGACGTGATTCCCACGTCACAAAGTTGTGACGTGGTATTCACGTCGCAACAGCTTTGTTGTAGGGAATATAATATCTGACTTTGCAGCTTTAGTTGCGACGTGAGAATCATGTCACTAATTTGTGACATGATTCCCACGTCGCTACAGGTGACGTTTTTATTTTTTAAAAAATTGTTTAGTAATTATTTTTTATATTAATTAATTAATGTAATAAAATTTAAATGATAAAATTTATATAATAAAATTTAAATAATAAAATTTATATAATAAAATTTATATAATAAAATTTATATAATAAAATTTATATAATAAAATTTATATATTAAAATTATTAGAATAATAGTATTTTATTTTATATTTCGAATAATAGAATTTTATAAAATAAAGTCATATAATAAAATGTTATATAATTTAATAATTTAAAATGATAAAAATAAATACCTTACATAAATGCAAATATAAAAACGAAATAAATAAAATGTTTTCACGGGGCATCTTCACCCGGATAATTATCAAGATCAACGTCATCAATTCCGTCATCATCCGGCTGTGTATGATCAGGAACATTTTGATTTCCACCACCTTGCATAAACCGTCTCATCTGCTCCTCCATATCAGATTGCCTCTTCCGCATGATCTCTAACTGCTGCTCTGCTCTTGCCTCATTGTCGTCATTTGGGCCTCCATTTCGCGTCTCACTTCACTTGCCGCCAATTGTCTTACTGTTTCAAGTTGAACCTGTGTCAGATTCGGTTGACGTGACCCCCCTTCTCCATCTCTAAGTCGTTGAAACAGATTACGATCACCAACTCTCAAGCCGGCGGCCAAATTTCCTCCCGCAAAAAAGTAACCATTAGGCCCTTTTCCATTAACAACCTCATTTCAAATATAGAAATCAACATCACCATTAAGCGGCTCCCCTTCTGCTGGCCTATATTGCAGATTGTGTTCCAGAAAACGTGCTAGCAATGTCTGATAATCATCCTACACATACATTAAATAATACAATTAAAAAAAAATTACATATATATATATATATATATATATATATATATATATATTAAATTTATGCTAAATTAAAACAATATATTAAAAATTTGTCACGTGATTTTCACAAATCAACTTATGAATTGCCACATGATTTTCCCGTGGCAATGTATCAGTTGCCACATGAAAATCAGTCACCTGGCAATTTATCAGTTGCCACATGATAATCACGCCACAACTTATAGATTGCCACGTGAAAATAACGTCACTATTTTTGTTATTAACTTAAAAAAAAACATAAGTTAAATTACTTACAAAAGCTCTCTTGGTGCGGTCGTCGACAAAACCTCCCGATTTCTTTGTCCGAGTCCTCGTAATCAACTCAATGATCAATGGTGGTCTCCCCATCTCCTTAGTCTAAACAATAAAGTTAAAAATAATTAGTAAAAAATATTATGAATAAAAATATATATAACTTAAAAAATGATTCCGTATGATTCTAGGAGTTAACATCAAGTGATTGAAATAGTGACTGCAAAAATGTGATGTTTCCCGATGCAAGTAATGTGCACATATAGATCCTTCTACTCTAGCTTTATTTTTTACCGATCTCTTTGAATCACCCATGAACCTTTCAAATGGATACATCCACCTATATTGAACAGGTCCACCAAGATAAGCTTCATATACAAGATGCACAGGTAAATGTTCCATGGAGTCAAAGAAACCAGGCGGAAATACTTGTTCCAACTTACAAAGAATGAGTGCAATGTTTTGGTCCAACTTAATGATGTCTTCCACTTTTAAAGCTGACGCACAAATATCTCTAAAAAATTGACTAATTTCAGTTAGTGGGTCAAGAACATGTTTGGGTAGCGATCCAAATGCAATTGGTAGCAACTGTTCCATAAAAATGTGACAATCATGACTTTTCATACCATGTAATTTTCCAGTGTTAGGGTCAGCACACCTTGCTAAATTTGATGAATACCCATCGGGCATTCTCAATTCTTTTAACCATCAACAAACCGCTTTAGCTTCTTGGGAAGTCAGACTGAAACAAGCCTTGGGTTTTAATAATTTTCCATTCGGTTGAGGCTTCAACTCCAACTCTCTTCGATTACACCAAATTCCCATGTCTTGTCTGGCCTTCTCATTATCTTTTGTTTTTCCTGTCACATCCATCACTGGGTTAAATACATTATCAAAAAAATTCTTCTCAATATGCATAACATCAAGATTATGGCGCAACAAATTATCTTTCCAATACGGAAGATCCCAAAATATACTTCTTTTTGTCCAATTGTGGGTGACGCCGTATCCTTCTATTCGGCATGCTTTGCCAGCATTTGTAAATTTTGGTAGTTCACATACTTGGTTCCATATAACCCCTGGTGGCAATCGAGGCGGAGGCAAATCTTTCTCTCGTACATCTTTTTTAAAATTTGTCTTGTTTCTTCTATATGGATGATTTGCTGGTAGGAATCTGCGGTGACAGTCAAACCATGAGCTTTTCCCACCTTTATCCAACGTAAATGCTTTGGTGTATCCCATGCAATGCGGACAACCCATTTTTCCATGCGTACCCCAACCAGACAACATGCCATATGCTGGAAAGTCATTAACGGTCCACATTAAGGCAGCTCGTAATGTGAAGTTCTGTTTACGGGATATATCATAAGTCCATTCTCCAATCCACATCTTCTTCAAATCATCAATTAAAGGTTGTAAGTACACATCAATTCCGGCTTTTGGACTGTGCGGGCCTGGAATAACACACGTCAAAAACATGTATGGTTTTGTCATGCACATCTCAGGAGGGAGGTTGTAAGGTGTTACAATAACTGGCCAACAAGAATACTCACTTCCTGACGCTTGCACGTATGGGGCAAATCCATCAGAGCATAATCTAAGCCTGACATTTCTAGGTTATGCAGCAAAATCTGGATGTGTCCGATCAAAGTGCTTCCATGCCTCACCATCAGATGGATGTCACATAGTGCCAGAACTTGTTTGGTTTGTATGATGCCATGTCATTTGACTTGCACCGTGCATTGAAGCAACCATTCTTTTTAACCTTGGTATTATAGGAAGATAAAACATGGATTTTACTGCTACACGCTTTTGCTTGCTGTTAACGGCTCTACTGCGAACTTGATATCTTGGACTATTACAAAACTTACACTCCTCTAATGATCCATCTTGAGTACCAAACTCATTGTCATAAAACAACATGCAACCGTTAATGCAACAGTCAATCTTTCTTACTTTTAAACCCAACTTCGACACCCACTTCTTTGCATCATAATAACTTGTAGGCAAGTTGTCTTTCGTAGCGGTGGAGTCCAACATCATTTTTGCAAAATGTTCCAGACATTGATTAGAAACATTCCAATTTGACTTGGCGGCCAATAATCTCACACACATTGATAGCTTCGAGTCTGACGACCCCTCAAACAACGGCGTATTCATCTCGTTCAATAATTGATAAAATCTTTGCGCTTCCTCATTCGGCAACTCTTCCCCGTCAAAATCTCCAGGTTCATCATATGTCACGTTCACACCAAAAGCATCCTCAACCATGTCACCGATCAAATTAAAGTTCTCCTCATACTCCATAACCGGTCGACTACTTGAAGCATGCGTGTTGCTAGTCTCTGGTACATTAACCGGTAGTTCTTCACCATTATACGTCCAAACCCAATAATTTTCAATGAATCCCCTTCTATGCAGATGACGTGTTACTTCCTCTGGGTCACTAATTATTGGTCTACATTCACATTTAAGACAGGGACACCTAACCCCTCCTTCGCTTCGACAATAATCCTGAGCAAACGCCCACTTAATAAACCCATCAACTCCTACTATAAAATTGGGTTTAAGTCCATTTCTTCCTGGATATGTTCTATCGTACATCCAACTGCGATAATACCGATAATATTCCATACTGCACATTTATACAATCATTGTCTTTTTCATTAGAAATATTAATCAACTTAAATATTATTCTTAAACTATTTAATACTATTCTTAAAAATATAAATTTTGCTTTTTTATATATATACTAATATATAAATAAATATTCAAATGTAAAATATATAATTTTTTATTACATAACAATAATATCAAAAAACAATAATATAACATATTTACTTTTTATTATATATACAACAATAATATTAGAAAACAAATAATGTAACATATATACTTTTTATTATATATATAACAATAATATTAAAATAATAATATAATATATATATTCTTTTTTTAATTATGTTTTTTATAAATTCTTATTTTAATATATAATTTTTTTCTCCATATCTTTAACATATAAATAAAAAAATAAAACTATTATAATAAATATAATATACATTTTTGTTTTTAAATATGTTATTAAATTTATGTGTTAACATATATATATATACATCTATAAAAAATAAGACTTTTAATTTTATGTTTTCTAAAAATTTTTATTACCAGTACATATACTACTAACAAAATACATATATTTCCTAACCACAAAATACATATACCACTAATCTATATAATACATATAAAATCTAAAAAAAAATGCATAAATACCTCTATATAATTTCTTCACTAAATTTGCTTCTTCTTGGGTAGCTCTTGGTGTTCTTCTTCAAATTTCTCTACAAATAATGAACAAATAAACAAATACCCTTTTTAATATTTCTTTCCAGTATAATAAATAATGAACAAACGAAATAAACATTTATCAAAATATGAATACCTTATTTTTCTTCAACAATTTGGGATGGAGGAAATTTGATTCGGGAATTTGGGTTTGAGAGGAAGAAGAATGGGTTTGTGAGGAAGAAGAAAGGAAGAGGAAAGGAAGAAGAAAGCAAAACAACGCTGCTATAACAGATTAAAATTTTGGAGATGTAAAGTCAAGTAGCGACGTGACTGTCACGTCGCAACATTGCCACGTGATAATCACGTCGCTACACACTAAACAGAAAAATTATTCTCTCTCCCACTCTGCAACCCTGTCATCAACCAACTTTATTTTCCCCCCTTTAATATAGCGACGTGGCTATCACGTCGCTACCAAAATTCAAATTTCCCCCTTCTGTAGCGACGTGTAAGACACGTCGCTGATGTTTTTACTTTACAACGTTCTCTGATTTGCATTATTTGTCATTAAAATATATTAGTGACGTGGTTATCACGTCGCTACTACTCACGTGATAATCACGTCGCTAATATATGTCGTTGGGGACATATATTCTTGTAGTGGGAGGAAAGCAAATTTCAGGATCGGTGTTTTGATCTTGATCCAGCTGCAACTCTAGACGAGCTTCTTCATACTTCTACAGAAGCAAAAGAAGCTTTGTAGGTTATAAATTGGTGCGAAACAATTACTTGGATTATTATGCTTTTAGCATTCATGATATTTTAGATATAACTGTACACTGTCACACTTGGTTGTTACATACCAATGTGATGTGAGATTAACAGAAGATGTTTTAGGAAAAGGGTCATATTTTAGTTTGTAACATTTGTCTTAGACATTAAGATCTAATGATTGCTTGTTGTCATATGAATTGTAACTCTTGTTGTAAGAGACTTCAGGACACATTCACATTGTAACTGTATTTCAGAGCAATATTTTACGGGTAAAGAATTGATTCAATCAAAGGCTGAAACGAATTTTAAATCCAGCAATTATACATGTACCTGTTTAGTGTAAGTGTGTGCAAAAGCTTAAGCAGGGTTAGAGTTTTTATTTGTTGGTTTTAGAATTGAGTTATATCATTTCATTCATAATAGTAGTGATAGATTTAAAAATTTACCTGATATTATGGTTCCTCAATATTTCCCTAGTTGATGAAATGCTATCAAATCTGCTGGAACTTTTACTTTGTGCACTCCTAGCCTCTTGACGTAGTCGAATACCGAGTGTTATGTCTTCTTCCAGAATTTAGAACTCAGAATTAGTATCATTTATCTTGCAACACATGTCTTCTACGACATCAGTGTTAGAAATCCTGCCACTTCTTACTGCCAAATCATATGATATTTCTTCTAAATCTCTCCCAAACATCGTAGTAGCTGCTATAAGGCGAGACCTTGATAATGCTGCTATGTCGAAACATGTCGTCTCCGTATCAAAAACCAACTGAACTCCCTATCACGTGATTATAATTTTGCAAGGGTATATCATGTTGAACATGTATCAACGACATGGTTATCACAAAGGAGTGCAAAAATGTCACAGTAATAGAGTTGTGATAAAAAGTATGGATCACTTATCTTTTAAATGACAACCTCGGCACAATGATTCATGCCTCATTCGGTTGGACATTCTGTTGTCAAATTCTACAAGGACCTGCCTCATTCGGTTGGACATTCTGTTGTCGAATTCTGCAAGGACCTGCGACTGGAAGTGCGAGTCCCATGTTTGTCCAAATCTGGAGGCGGCCATGAACTTGGTATCCCCGAGCCAATGAATCATTCCCGTTATTAATGAAACATATGTCGACCACTTTGATTTCTACAATTCTAAAGAATAAAGTAGCAAAGGGATAAATCTTACAGAAAATAATATCAAAACACATTATTGAAAGTGCACTTCCATAATTGCTTACTAATAATGTTATATAGTTTTTAATAAGTGGTTAAAGAAACAAAGAAAAAATCATCCATATACCATAAGAATATATGCCTCTCAGAAGATTTTCTTACAATCTCATAGAATCAAAAGTATCATAGACTTCATCATAAGTGGTGATGAGTTCTTGTCCATCAGTGGAAAGCATGAAATCAATTTCCAAATGTTAAAATTATATGATATACAAACACAAATAATGCATTACTCCATTACTTACAATTCATTCATCTTAGTGTCATATTGTTGTACCCCAAAATTTTCTCTCTCCTTTTTTTCAAGACTTTTCTAACAAGGATTTTCAAAAGTTCAAATTTGCACAAGTACAATTAGATTTTTAATGCCTCATATAGCTTTCATGGATCACATTGGGCTTTCAAGCATCAAAATTAAAGAAAAGAAAGCTTACTTCGATTCACAAAGCTTCGACTGGACTTTGGCCTCCTTTAAGCTTGCTTCAATTTCCCAAGCTTCGACTGGACCTTGGCCTCCTTCAAGCTTGCTTCAATTTCACAAAGCTTCGACTGGGCATTGGCTATCTTCGTGTTTGCTTCGATTCACAAAGTAAGGGCTTCCCTCATGCTAACATGGACAAGGCAATGGCTTCCCTCATACTAGAAGGCACAAGGCAATAACTTCTCTCATTGCTTCGATTCACAAAGCAATGGCTTCCTTCATGCTAGCATGCACAAGGCAATGGCTTCCCTCATGCTAGAAGGAACATGGCAATAACTTCCCTCACTGTTTCAATTCACAAAGCAATGGTTTCCCTCATTGCTTCGATTCACAAAGCAAGGGCTTCCCTCATGCTAGCATACACAAAGCAATAACTTTCCTCATGCTAGTAGGCACAAGGCAATGACTTCCCTCATTGCTTTGATTCACAAAGCAAGGGCTTCCCTCATGCTAGCATGCACAAGGCAATGACTTCTCTCATGCTAGTAGGCACAAGGCAATGACTTCCCTCATTGTTTTGATTCACAAAGCAGTGGTTTCCCTCATGCTAGCTTTGACTCCACCTCTAAACCCTTCAACACACATAATTTCTACACTATGACATACAACTGGTGGATTCAAAGAACATACAAAAGGCCCATTCGAAGAACATGAATTGGTGGATTCGAAGAACCTACAATATGGTTCATTCAAAGAACATACAATATGGTCCGTTAGAAGAACATTTAATAGGTCCATTCGAAGGATATACAATGGGTCCATTCGAAGAATACACAATTGGTGTTTTGTCTTTTGGTGAGTCTGGTCGAAGGCTACTGAACAAAGTCCTATGTGCTGCCAAGTCCAACTCTACTGTACTGCTATGAAACAGTCCTGCACCAAGCTGCCACAATACTCCAAAACTGCTGCAAAGTAGTCCTGCTATGCTGCTCCTAATTTGCACCAAATTGGTATATAAAAGCTGCACCTCGAAGGCTATGAAGACAACATACCCAATTTGTTCAAACTTTATTTGTTCCCCCCCCCCCCAAAAAAAAACCTCAGCCAAACTTCATCTATAAATAAGAGGTTTCACAACACATCTAGGGTGAGTTTTTAGTAGCTCGAGAGAAATTTGTTGGCAAGGCAAAGAAAGGAGAGAACATTTGAAACATTCTTAAACCCATAATAAAAAAATACAACACCTTTGTTTCTTTCTTTCGAATCCAGAACCAAAGAAACACAACACTTCTTTTCTTTCTTTTGAATCCAGAACCAAAGAAATACAACACCTCTGTTTGTTCCCTCTTTCGAATCCCAGTTTCTTTATCCCTCGAACTCAGATTCCTTCCTTCCTTCGAATTCAAGGATATACAGAGCAGCAACTCAAAGTCCAAAACACATTTCATCTTCAAGGTAAGTCTTCTTGACTTTAAACCTTTCATTTCAGGCATAACATGTAAATAACCTTTTGTTTATTTTTAGTTTCTACCCTTTCGTTTGTTTTCTTTTCTTGTCCAAATACATGTTAAGAACTAACCTTCAAGACCATAAGAAAATGTTAGCATGAATTCGACCCATACTTCTGTCCAATCCCAAATGAAAGGAAACAAAAAAAGGTGTGTGAATCGAAGGATGCATGCTTCGATATACACTGGTTGCAGGCCTAAACGAAAGAAAACAAAAGGGGTGTGAATCGAAGGACATATGCTTCGATCCAGGATTTATTTTCTTTCTCTCTTTTGCACTATATTTATATTTTTCTATATATTTTCTTTCATTACTATTCAATATGGTTGTAATAATCAGGACTTTTATTGCTTTCCACACCCCCATTTGTACATTTGTATCCCCCATCCTCTAAAGTGATGTAATAGCTTAGGACTTTACATTTCTGCAATTTAACGACTTAATATAAATTGTTAGTAATTAGGGTGTGTATGGCAAGATAAAACCAACAAGTAGACAACCCTAAATTCAAGACAAAAATTCATGCAATCAAACACACTATTCACACACATGCACCTCTAGGGTAATCTCACTTGTTGCCTCGGAAAATAGTCATGTCCCTCGAATATGGGCGTTTTAGCAAATAACCTTGATAAAAATATCATAGTCCCTTTGTTGTACCCCAAAATTTTCCCTCTCATTTCACTCAAGACATGCCCATTAAGATCCCCTAACTTGTCCTAGGATGACCAAGAATTGACCAGACAAATTCTCTTCCTAAAGCAATAAGGCTCAACCTAGGGTTTCACTTATCATCAATATGATTGAGTAACAAGGGTCCCAAAGGTTCTCCATTGTCCTAATATGTCCTCAATATTATCCATGCCAAAGTTCATGCCTTGAACAACAAGTTTGCTCAGTCAACTGCTCAAATGCCTGGAAATCAACGGTACTAGGGAAAAAGTCAATTGTGGCCCAAATACAGTCAAACTTCAAGATTTTTGGTCAACATCAACATTTTGAATTAATATACATCATTTGATCAAGGGTTGATCATGATTCCTCAAGAAATGCTCCTAACTCATCAAAAGTCAAAAACGGAAAATTAGGGTTTCTATAGGAAAAGTCAACAAAACTTTGACCAAGCATAACTTTCTCATACTTTATCAGAAATTTTCCAACCAATGCTCATTTTGAATAGAATCCAATTCCATACAACTCCTCTTCATCCATCAAGGTCAAGGAATGCCTCAATCAAAAGATACAAGTTCATACATTATAGGTCCTTTCAAAAAGTCAACAAAAACACCTTTTGGGTCAAAGCTCTTTACATGAACATGGAAGATACAATTGAGATGAAACCAAAAGGTTTGTTTAGAGTACATCCTAAGCTCTCTAAAAAGTCCAAGAACACCCTCTTAGGATTAAAACTGAGAGAGATATTCATTGCTAAAGTTGACCAATTTTTGGAAATGTGCATGAAGCAAATAATGACCAAAATTGAATTTTTTTCAAAATGGGCCCATGTTTTCATGTTTGAAACTTGTTCCTAACATGGACCACGACCGCTGAGCTCAATCGTACATTAATTCATTATTTTTATTATTTGTTTTGATTTTTTATTCATTAAAAATCAAAATAAATCAAATAAAATAGTGAAATAATAAAATAAAATCCAAGATTTGTTTTATGACCACATAATGAGTCTAGAATCAACTGGAAAATCAAATATTTCGTGCAAGGGGTGATTGGAATGAAAAGAGCATGATTTGGCCTATTTTGGAAACTTAACATACAAATTTCAAATCAAATCTTTTCTCCATAATTCTCCAAGATCCCATCCAATTTTGTTAACCTAATACATTCTCATATATATGTGTAACATTCCCAGACCAAAAAAAAAACAAGGATTGGCCGCACGAAATTGACACAAGAAACTCCAAATTTTTGGCAAAAAGTGGCAATCCGATTTTGATTTACAGGGAGATTCAAAGCATTCTGAAGGTTGCAATCAATTCCTGAGCACATTTGGAAGCTAACTGGATCGTTCTCACACATCAAATAATCCAGAACAAGCATCTACAACATCACAGTTTGCTTCTTGTTCTTGAATTTGATTTTGATAATATACGCATTATAAATGAATTTTGAGTATGCATTCATGTTTATATGATCATTTAGAACATGTTTGAATGATTAATTGCTTGTTTTGACGCGTGTATGACTAATTGCCATTGTTAGGGTTTTGAGGTTTGTTTTAGGGTTTTCCATTACAGGAAAAATTAGGCCAAAAGAAGAGTACCATTGTACTCACGAGATCAAACCCAGTTGATCCATGTAGTTAGATTGAATTTATATTACTTGGTTGAGATTTTGGAAATATGCAGGTCTTTTAGCAACAGTCATGTCTGTGGGTAAAAGTTCTTTGGCTAAGACGACAACCAGTGGGGAAGACGGTGGCGTGGCACATCAGGAGTGGAGCATTTGAATTGCGCGTGTTTTCTGTCTTAAACACTTACCCTTACTAAATATATTGTATTATGTTTGTTTTATATAACGAATGTTAATTTGGCTCACATTGGCAAGGCTGAAGGGTTTAAGGCGCGCACGTGTGGGAGGTTAGGGGTTCGACCCCTGCCTCCTGCATATTATTTTTCCTAACATTTGTTTCCAGATCCCATGTGCTGTTGCTCAATGTGCATATCATAGGCCTCATCATCATCACCATGAGATCAATAAACACCAGATCTGACGTTTCAGGATGGCAGCCACATGATGGATCTCCCAGCTTGCTCCACACTGAACCACACGCTGGCTATGGGCTTACAGTTTTTGGGCCTTGGACAAAAGTTTCAGCTTGCAACCCCCAATTTGGGTTCACACCCCCCTCAGGCCTATTTCTCAATTTCTCTATTTTTTTTAATTATTATTTAGTTTTTATTTATTTTGTTTTAAATCATTTTTTTCAAAATCCTAAAATCAGAAAATAATCACAAAAAAATCAGGACTTACTTTTTTTCTTAATAAATTAATTTTTTGCCAATTAATTAATTTAATTAACTTTAATTTATTTTCATTAATTAAAATTAATTAGAAGATTAGGTTAAATTTCAAATCTTTATCATAAAAAATCCCAAAAATATTTTCAATGAGCAAATTAGATTTTTTAGGGTTCTGACCTTTTTTCGAGTTTTAATTCTCGCGCGTTATTATTTTGCCATTCGATTACTTTTTTTTTATTATTGATGTAACTGCACCCGGTTTGTAATAGCTTAATTAGGGTTTACAATTTCCGCACTTTATTTTTCGTTCATTATTTATGTATCTACACCAAAGCCCTGTAATAATGTATGACCCTTTATTTCTCGCTTTTATATTCCTTGTATGCTTGTATATAACTGTTAGTAACTTAGGTGTGCATGACAAGAATAAATCATCAATCTGTAGATCACTAATCTCAAGACAAATATATGGAAAAAAGCATTGTCTCACACTTGCACCCTTAGGGTATACCTCACTTGGTTGCCTCAGAAAATAACGGTAACAATTCTCGAAATGTGAGAATTCTTAGTGGCTGTCTTTAAGTCTAAAGATATCACTAGCCCCTCGACGACCCTCTCGACAATTGCCTCGGTTAAAAAAGTGATCTTAGGGCTTTAGGACAGTTACTAAGAGTTTTTGCTCAGTTTCCTTTAGTGTGGGTACGTCCTTTTCGATAGTCCCTCAACATATGACGACTAGGGCTACCTACTCACTAATAGTAGGATAGCACTGTCTAAAGGATATGAGGAAAAGAACAAACTTTTTTGGAGTAGGTAGATAGTTGTTAAGTACTTGCTCAAAACAATTCATTTTTACACCACACTTTCAAACATTTTTCCAACAAAGTTTTCAAAACGCTTTATCATACTCTTGAGAACTGATACGAGAGTTATCATAAAGCAAACAAAATCTTTCAAAACACACAAACACGAAAACAGTTTTCAAAAATTTTCAAGTACCTAAGAGCCCATGGAAAACCACAGATGGAAAGGGTTCTAACACCTTCCCTTTCCATAATCTACCCCCCTTACTCAGAAAATCTCGAAAAAGGTCTTTTTATGTTCTTTCCACCCTTTCCTTTGTTTGATAAAAGAAAAGTCAGTGGCAACTCTTGCTTACCGCAAAATTTATGAACAAAAAACACAAACCAGTATAATAGTCAGTTCTTCCACTATATCACACCCTTGATGTCCCTCGATGTTGCCTTCGGAAAACGACCTAGTCCCTTACGAAAATTGCTAAAACGTCTCATAGGTTGCTTTCTATGACTATACAATTGACTCATGCCCGTCCCTTCACATCCAACAATGGAGCTTCTTACCAATAAATGGTAAGATAACAACATCTAAAGGAGGAGGAAAATAATATAGACCTTTTGAGTAGGTAGGACGCTCGTAGTTGCTTGCTCGCAAACTAAAACCATTTCCACACTTACACTTTCAAAACATCTTCTGAAACAAACATCTCTTTGAACTATTTTCAAAACCAACACTTTGTATGCATTCTTATAGAGACTAGAATCATTACAAAGTTTACCGCAACAAAGGTATTTTGAAAAATATTTTCAAACTTACACCGCAAAGCACATTTTCAAATAAAGCAAAAATGATCTAGCAAGCAACTAAGAGCCCATAGATAACTATGGATGGAAAGGGTGCTAACACCTTCCCTTTTCATAATCTACCCCCCGAACACAAGAAAACATCTCAAAGCTCTTTCCTATTATTTTCACCCTTTCCTTATTGGATAAAAGAAAAGTCGGTGGCGACTCTTGCTATCTGTAACAATTGCAACCAAACGCAAAACAACCAAGTCAGTTCTCCCACTGTATTACAGAACTGGCGACTGTGCTGGGGACTACTTAAAAGTGAGGTTACCTTAGAGTTATATCACATTTACTTGCTTTTATTGTTTGATTTGTTTGCTTTACATTTTTTGGTTCCTTGTTTGGGCTTGCATTGATCCTCTACCCAGATCAAGGAACACCTTTTATGTAAGTAGCAATAGATTGTGGAAACTGTGCGGGGTATACCGACATGGTTGAAGTGATGGCTACTTTAGTGTGACATATTTGTTGTTACCGGTAGCCCTTGAGTTTAGTCAAGGAGAATATGGGGCCATTGTGTGGTGTCATGAAACACTAACTGACCTTAGAACCTTTAATTGAACAGCTTGGCCATTATGAAGTAGTGAGATATACGACTTTGGTGCAGTCCAAAGTTAGTTGATACTCGATGCTACACTCATTGAGATCAGACTTTCGGGATATTTCGGTCGCTAATAAAGAGGCTTGCACTGAAATAATGCCCAATGAAGAAAGATCAGTAATATTGAGATCCCCTAGAAACCGATTACTTTCTAGGACACGTTGAACCAACTAAACTTCAAAAGGGTACTTACCTATGAACCTCATGCAAGCCTAAACCTAAGGTCTTATTTTCTTTGTGTGTATATGTTTGTTTGTACATAACATCATGACATCATACCATGGCATTTTGCACTAACCATTTCAAGGACCTAGAGATTTACTTTTATTCTATTTTGTAGGACATGACCTCCACTCGTAGAAATACTATCCAAGTCAACCTCGTAAGAGTGCCTCCTCAACTCAAGGAATTGGCATCAAGGGTCCCCAATGATTCTCCTTTCACCAAGAAATACGACCGTCTCGTCAACTTGGTTACAACAAGATTTGAAGAAGATATGGTGAAAGTGCTATTCCAATTCTTTGACCCTTTACACCATTACTATGCTTTTCCTGATTACCAACTTGTGCCCACCATGGAAGAATTTTCTCAACTCTTGGGAATCTCTATCCTTGATCAACTACCATTCAACGGTATTGAAACAGACCCAAGACCCGAGGAGATTGCTCGAGCTCTACATTTGCAACAATCCAACATTGTGGCCAATTGGGAAACGAGAAGTGGTGTCAAAGGGTTCCTAGCCAAGTTTTTGTTGGAGAAGGCTCGAGATTTTTGGGATGCTCTAGACCTACAAGCCTTTGAAGAAGTATTGGCTCTTCTCATCTATGGGATGGTACTGTTTCCCAATCCAGACCAACTTATAGATGTGAATGCAGTTAAAATCTTTCTATCTCGCAATCTGGTGCCCACTTTACTTGGGAATATCTTGCATTCTCTTCACACTCACACCATGAATAGAAGAGGACTTCTTATGTGTTGCGCTCCTCTGTTAGCGAGGTGGTTTATTTCACATCTTCCCCGATCTGTTATGAAGAATGAGCAAGGCTTAATGTGGTCTAGTAGATTGATGTCACTCATACATTATGATATTTATTGGTGTGCTCGATCTATGGAGGACATTACTATTATTGACCGTTGTGGAGAATTCCATAATGTACCTCTACTTGGAATTGGGGGATGTATCACTTACAATCCTTGTTTGGCTCTGCGACAATTTGGGTATGCTAGGAGGGATGACCCTCATGATGCACTTATCCAAGGGATTGCATTTAACTATGAGAGCGATGTCTAAGGTTATCGTCAGAGATTCATATGAGCTTGGGGCATGGTTAAAAAGGTTGATATCAAGACGTTGGGGTATAAGAACTTCATTTCTTTGGAGCCTTATATCAAGTGGGTACGAACTCGCGCACAAAACCTCATGATGCCTTATGAAGCCATCCTACCTATCACCATCTAGACAACAAGGATGACCAGTTGAAATGGTTACAAACTGAGATAACCACAATGAAAATCCAGCTGATGGGACAGATGGTGGGCTAGATGGCTCTTATCCAAAACTTGGCTCAGGGACAAGAAGAGTTGAGAGCTTTCTTCAGCAAGCTTCATCAAGACGAATGCAACTGTATGAAACAAACAGTCGAGGCTGGGGATTAAGTCGTTAATCATCCCCTGATGAGACAAGAAGTTGGCTTGGTGGAGAGTAGACCTTTCCAAATTGTTTTTACGTCACAAGCCCAACAATAACCTCGCCAACAATGACAGGGTAGTCAGCGTAAGCGAGATACATCCAAGAGGCAATATACCAAACTCAACATGTCGATGTTGCAAGCCTTGCAACACATGTTGAAGTTGAATTTGGTAACATTAAAGGATCCTCCTTGGAATCCTAACACTTCCGCTTCTAGTTACCATCCCAATGAAAGGTGTGCATATCACTCCAACAGTCCGGGGCATGATACTGATAGCCGTTGGATGTTGAAATATATGATTCAAGACCTGATCGATGAAGGAGCGTTAGAATTCTCACAAGATGGCTAGATTAAATTTTTCTGTCATCCCTCAAAGACACACCCTCTGAAGTGACAAATTTAGACGGAGAAATTTTTGTTCATTTGAATTTTCAATTGTAATTTCTTTTGTTTGTTCAAACACTTATCTTTATGTCAGACTTTGGTTATTCTCATTAATTCACTGCATATGTTTGTCTTGAGTTAATCCATTCGTTTTCACTATATTTAAACTGTGCTTTTTACTCCCTTTTGTGATATTCAACTCTCGTTAAAAGTTGTAAGCCTTTAGAGGGAGGATGACGAAAACAATGCCATAATCTCATACAATATGCTTTTGGACAAACCTTGCTGACGATAAACAAGCGTTGTTTCAAATCCTAAATAGTGGAGTTATAAGGAAGATAATCCCTAGTCAACCCCTTTGAACCAAAGAAGTTGGAGTTTTCTTTTTCGCACAAATTGAAACCTTTAATTAAAACCTGGGGCAGGGTAGCTTTTCAGTTAATCCAAATGCGCATTCGATCACAAGCTTTCAATTTGTGCACAACGAATTACATCAAGAACGTCATTCTGAATCAAAAGGCGGTGATGGTTCCCTATCAAATAGGCAGTCATTATCTCTCAAAAGAAAAGCCCACTAAGTCAAAACCTACGAAGGAGACTTAAGAATAACTGGGGCATCCCGTTGGCTGTAATCTCAAAACAAGAGCAGTCAGGAAAAATTAGGGACAATAAATAAAAAAAGAGGTCGTTACAAACCCTCAACAACAGAAAAATGTTGCAAAATGACTGCCTTCTCAAATAAACTTCCAATATCCGAACCATCACCTAAAATAACATTCCAGACTCAACTGGAATTCAAAACATTCAATTAACTGAGTATAGGGCTGAAGAACATCATGGAGAACGGGTTGGGTATAAATAGACTTTGAGCCTTATCCTTTGTTTCTTAAACCGTGAACTAAGCCACACTACAACCCTTTAAAAGTCCTAATTGAGGCATGGGTTAGTTCGAAAGCACACTGTTACAAAAGGTATCCTGAATCCTGTAAGGCTTACTGTAAATCCTAAGTGGAATTCATATTCTTACAAAATTCTTTTTATTTGATAAAATGCATTTTCAAAACTTCAAAACAAATATAAACTTTGAATTATTTTGAATACCGCTGTTTGCATATAGTTATTTGTTTGACAACAGAGAAATTCACATGACGAACATCCAATGAACGAAAATTCTCTCAAGAAACATAATCATTTCAAATGGGAAGACACTTCCAATGACAAATCTCTCATAATCAAGGGGCGCGGCGTGATCATTGTCTAGCACATCTGGGGAAGTCAAGTCAAGATTCCAAGAAATCTCTCAAGAAGTGCTGAATAACCAAGGGCAAGTCTCTATCTGAATCACTTGGGGAATTGAACATGTATTCCAGTAAAGCGTCACGTACGACCAAGCAAACATTTTATGTTGTTTCTACTATGGACAGTGATAAATCCTCACGAAGTCCCTTTCATAAGGTGATCCCCAGTGAAGTCTCCAAGAGCCACCTCTATAAGGTTATCCCCACTGAATAATCTTCACAGATAAGGGTACAAACCCCACAAGGCCAAACTTAAGGATACCCCTACAAAGTTGGATTCATGCAATCCCCGGCAAGAGTTTCAATCTCCGGAAAACCCTCTTCCCAGCTGAGTTGGTCGTAAGAAAAATCCTTGAGGAGTTCTGTCAAAAGAATACATCTCCCCCGCAGTTCGTCAAATATTATCTTCAACCGGGTTTATTTCCCTAACAAACTACAAATTCCCCAACTTGGGTTTTTGCCTCACAGACTATCACAAATCAAGGGACCATGACCCCTAATCCCCGGTGAAGTTGTCAACAGAGTCATTACTATCTCCGAAAGTTGCTGTAAAGCCTGGAACTCGACCAGATAATAGTTGTTGTACCCCAAAATTTTCCCTCCCATATTTCTCAATACATGTCAAGTGAGGTCCTCAAATTGCTCAAGGAAGTCCAAGAGTTGACCAGACAAACTCTCTTCTAAGGCAATATATCTCAAATTAGGGTTTCATTTTGCATCAAGATACTTGAGTCCAAAGGATCCCAAATGCTCACCATTGTCCTAATATGTTCTCAAGATCATCCATGCCAAGTTTCAAGCCTTGCATAGGAGGTTTGCTCAGTCAATTTGCTCAAATACCTAGAAATCGACTATGATAGGTCAAAAGTCAACTGTGGCCCACATACAGTCAAACCTCAATATTTTTGTTAAACATCCTCATTTTGAAGTATCATTCATCATTTGATCAAGGGTTGATCATGATTCCTCAAGGATTGCTCACAATTCATCAAAACCCAAAAGTTGCTAAATTAGGGTTTTGTAGGAAAAGTCAACTCAACTTTGACCATGCATAACTTTCTCATAATTTATCAAAAATGACCCATCCAAATCTCATTTTGAAGAGGATGTAATTCCCTACAATTAATCTTCAGCTCCCAAGTTCAAAATATGTACTCACAAGAAGATATGAATTTGGACATTATAGGTCATTTTGAAAAGTCAACAAAAACACCTTTTGGGTCAAAGCTTCATACATGAACATGGAAGACTCAATTGAGATGATACCAAAAAGGTTGCTTAGAGGACATCCTAAAATTTCTAAAAAGTCCAAGAACACATCTCTAGGATCAAAATTGAGAGAGTTATGCATTTTCCAAGTTGACCTTTTTTGCAAAATTGCCAAAAGTCAAATATGTCCAAAATTGCATTTTTTGCTAAAAGGGCCCAACGTTTTATGCTTGCATTGGGTTTGTAATGTGATCCAAGACCCATGAGACCTTCCACTTTTCATTCTTTTATTTTTGTTATTTATTTTGATTTTATTTCATTTAAATCAAATAAAATCAATATAAAATAATGAAAATATCAAAAATCAATTAAATCTTGAGATTTTGTGCATGATTAGAGTCACTATACAGCTGGAGACAAGATCAAATCATGCAAGGCTTCATATGGACAAAAAAAGATTGAAATTTCTTGTTTTGGAAAGATTTGGTGCAAGGAATAAATCATTGATCAATCTTCTTAAATGGAAAAGATTTGATACAAACTTGAACCATAATACACTCTATTATACATAGTGAACAAAGGCAAATCAAAAGGAGGGGGAGAAATCGTGAAGGAGGCAGAACCAATTGCAAAATTTCAAAGAAAAAGTGCAGACCAAATTCCAAGTTGCAAGCCATCTCAAGCCATTCCAACCATACCAATCAATTGCTGGACGTCTCAGGATCGTGTTTCAATCATTAGCAAGCCTCCCCACGCCCTGAAATGCATTGTAGCAGTCACACGGTTAGCTTAGAAATTCGTTTTCGTTTTTATTGATTCATACATCATTTGCACGTTTTGATTACATGTTCTTGTTCCTTATTGAGTTTGCAAGCTAATCACTATATTCAATTGCATTTTTATTGATTGTACGTAAAACTGCCATGGCTAGGGTTTGTTCTTTGTTTTTAGGGGTTTCTTATACATGAAAAATTGGACATTGATAATGGTACCATGATGCTCGTGAGGTTGAAACGATTTGATTGGTACCATTAGTTTTCATTTATCATGCACGTACAGGGTTTTGGAATGGACAGGGGCTATACCTACGCTTGATGTCTGTAGGTAAAAGTTGCAAAATCTAAAGCGACGGTGGGGAGGAAGACTACAATACGTGGCACTCCCTGACTTTCCAGTTTGAATTTCACGCGTTTCAAAATTTAACATTTTGTTTTTGTTATATAATATTTGTTTATGATTATATGTACAACTAAAACAGCCAACTCAGTTGGCAAGCGTGCAAAGGAGGAATGTTTGAGGACCTGGGTTCGATCCCCAGGTCCCTTATTTGCTTCATATTATTTTTCAATGAAGGATCAGGTATACCTCATGCTCCAGCATCCACCATGTGCTACCAGGATCTGACCATCCAATCCACAAATGCTTCAGATCCAACGCCTTCCCCCTGGAGGACCACCATGCGCCCCAGTCCAACGTGCACATGGGATTGGGCAAAGTCAACAAGGCCAGGAGTTTGTTGGGCTCAGAATTTCAAGCAACACCCCCTCTCTTGCTAATGCTATCAGGTCCATTCTTTTTTTTCTTTTCTCTATTTTTTCTTTTATTTAAATTAATTTACTTAATTATTTTTAACAAAATTAATCTCTTTTTTCAAAAAATCATAAAATCAAAAGTTCATAAAAAAAATTAGAATTAGGTTTTTTTTTTATCAAATTTAATTTAATTTAGTTTAATTTAAATTTAGAGAAATTCTAACTTTTTATATATAATTAAAACCAATTAGAAAAATTAGGATTAGACTCTTGATTTAATCTTTATTTCTTTCTCAAAATGAAAATACAAAATATAGGTTAATTTAATTATTTTTCTTAATTAAAATTAATTAGTAATTAGGTTCTTTTTTTTCAATTGAGATTTATTGTCTCAAATAACAAAAGCGACAAAAATGATTTTCCCTTTAAATTACAATTAGGTATAGTCAAGGGTCAAAACCCTATTTGTCTCGCATACGATTCATCGCGCGTGTTTATTATTTTTGCAATATTGATGTAACTTTCTACGGTATGTAATAGTTTAATCTAGGACTTTCTTTTATTTATCGTCTTTTGCGGGTTTCTTTGGCTATGTAATTAATCCCTACCCCAAAGCCTTGTAATAGCGTAGGTTTATTTTCTCGCATTTTAATTCTCGCAAATATTAACTGTTTAGATGTATGTTGATAGGATTGTATGACAAGATTGCATGATAATTTAAAACGGATATAAAACCCTAATGTGCAAAGATAATAACTGAAATCAAATCACTCGCACATATGCACTCTTAGGGTATACTCTCACTTCAGTTTCCTTAGGTAAACGATCACTAAGTATAGGGTGTCTTAGTGGTTGCCCTCCTATCTAAACAAAGATCAAATATCCCGTTCAGAAATGTTGCCTCGGAAATGTCGCCTCGAATATGATCTTAAGACTTTAGGGTTATTACTAAGACGTCCTAATATTGCTTTAGTGATCGTACGTCCCTTATGAATTGACCCTTACAACTCCAACGACGGTGCTACCTATTTCTCAATAGTGGGATAGCGCTGTCTAAGGGAAACAAGAATAGAAACGATCATTTTTCGAGTAGGTAGATGCTAGTAGGTACTTTCTCTAATCAAACTTTTCGCACTTACACCTTTCAAAACAATTTTCAAAACAAACTTCGTCACATCCTTGAGGACTGATACAAGGGTTATCACGAAATAAAACATTTTTTAAAAACAAAGCACACAAACACAAGCAATTTAAAAATGAGCAAGTACCTAAGAGCCCATGGAAAACCATGGATAGAAAGGGTGCTAGCACTTTCCCTTTCTATAATCTACCCCCCGTACTCAGAATATCTCGAAAAAGGATTTTTTTTTCTGTACTTTTTTCCTTTCCGGTTGGATGAAATAAAAGTCGGTGGCGACTCTTGCTTACCGCAATATTTTGCGAACAAAAAACGCAAAATGCAAACCAACATTTTCAAAATAGTCGGTTCTGCCACCGTATCACAGAACTGGAGACTCTGCTTGGGATTAAATAAGTGGGGTATACCTTAGGATCTAGTTCATCATAATTTCTTCTCTTGATTGTTTTGATTGCTTTACTCTTAAGGGTTTTGTTTGGGAGTTACTATAGATCCTAACCCGGATCTGGAGACACCTTTTAGGTAAGTAGCAATAGACTATGAGGGAACTGTACGGCGTAGACCGATACAGTTGAAGCAGTAGCTACGTTGGTGTGGCACATTGGTTGGTACCAGTATCCCTTGTGGAGAAACGAGGAGAATACAGGGCCGCTACATGGTGTCGTTAAGCATCAACTGACCTTAGAACCTTTAATCGACCAACTTGGCCATTAGAAAGTAGTGAGATAGCCGGCCTCAGTGTAAAGCTGAGAACTGGTTGATACTCGATGCTACACTCATTGAGACAATACTCTCGAGATAATTCCGGCCGCAAGAAAAGATTGCGTGAGCTGAGACCATGACCGATGGAGGATGGTCAGTGATATTGAGATCCTCTAGAACCCGATTACTTTTGCTAGGACAGGTTGAAACCAACTGAACTTCAAGAGGGTACTACCTTTGACGTCATGCAAGCCTTAAACTTAAGGGCTTTGTGTGACTTGTTTGTCTTTGCCATGCCTGTTATCTGCTATACCTGTTGTTTTTTATCATGACATCATGCATCATAACATGGCATTCATATTTCATTATACTAACCATTTCAAAGACCAAGGGAATTTATCTTTGTTTCTGTTTTGCAGATCATGGCTTTTGTGCGCAGAAATACCACCCGAGTTAACTTTGTGCAAATACCTGCTCAACTTAAAGAGTTAGCCTCAAGAGTTTCTGAGACTTCTATGTTCATTAAGAGACATGGTCAGCTTCTTAGCCTGGTCACCTTAAATCTTGATGAGCATATGATGAGTTTACTGTTCTAGTTCTTCGATCCTGTGTATCATTGCTTCACCTTTCCAGATTACCAGCTGGTTCCCACTTTGTAAGAGTTCTCTCACTTATTGGGAATATCCATCCTTGAACAAGTACCCTTCACAGGTATGGAAGAGGTTCCTAGACCAGAAGACATTGCCTCAGCTCTGCATCTGAAACAGGCTGATGTAGTATCCAATTGGGAAACACGAAGCGGGGTCGAAGGTTTTCTAGCCAAATTTCTGATAGATCAGGCTCAACTATTTTGGGATAATTTGGATTTTCAGGCTTTTGAAGATGTCTTGGCTCTCCTTATCTATGGTCTTGTTCTCTTCCCGAATCCGGATTCCTTTGTAGATGTAAGCGCTGTTGTTGTACCCCAAAATTTGCCCTCCCATATTCATCAAGAATTGTCAAAGTCAAGGTCACAAAATTCCCCCAGGGTTGTGCAGCTCAACTGTCTCCTAGACAGTCAAAACTAGGGTTTGAGTTCTGGTCAAGCAAATGAACTTTCCAAAGGCCCAATCAAGTCTCATGTGCCTACAAAGATGGTCAAGCATCCTCATATCAAGTTTCAAGGCATTCAGCTCAAAATTGCACAGTCAAAACCCTAGATTGCACTACAGTCAACTGTAGGGGCAAAATGGTCATTTGACAGTCAAAAGTTCAAATTTTTGGTCAACATATCATTTTGAAGCCACAAACATCATTTGATCAATGCTTGATCATGATTCTCAAAATTTGGCTCAGAAATCATCAAAGATGCAAAAGTTGCTATATTTGGACAGCTGAAAAAGTCAACTGAAATTGACCAGGGCATAACTTTCACATGGATTATCAGAAAAATTCCATCCAAAGCTCATTTTGAAGAGAAAGACATTTCCTACAATTCATATTCATGTTCCAAGTCCAAGAAATGCTCTCACAAAAAGTTATCAATTTCAACATTATAGGTCATTTTCAAAAGTCAACAAAAAGTGACTTTAAGTCAAAGGCCATAACTTGAGATTGGTAAATCAAAATGACATGGGACCAAAGGCATTGTTTAAAGGACTCAAAGACCTTTCCAAAATGTCCAAGAACATGTGAAAAGCTTAAAAATTGACCAAGTTATGCCTTGTGGAAGTTGGGAAATTTTTGGAAATTTTTGAAAGTCAACAATGATGCAAAAGGCCTAAAAATGCAAATGGGCCCAATTATCTTCCAAATTTCTTCATGCCAAGCCTATGCACGACCACTAGGCCCAAAGGGAAGTATTCTCATATTTTTTAATTATTTATTTGAATTAATATTAATTTATATTCATTTAAATGATTTTAATAAATAGAAAATATAAAACTTGACCAAAATAAATCTTTTCATACATGTTTGGATCCAATATTTCGTGCATATCCCAATTAAGCAAGTTTTGGATTGATTTGAACCTAATTGACACAAAAACCATGAAAAAAGATGTGAAAAGATTCTTAACAAAATCAAATATTTGAATTCATCAATGCATAAGATTTTGTCTAATTTTCTTGACCTAAATCACTCCATATATGATCAGCATCACAACCCTAACCCTACTGGACAAGAGGCTGCGCTGAGAAACCTCATACAAACTTGCAAAAAATTCTCAAAAAGCATAAAACTGTTTTCAAGGTTCTAGGTCGATTGAGGTCCCAATTTCTTTTTCAAAAGCTTGCCAAGGTTGCCCTGATCAATTTCCAATCCAGAATATCCATTAAAACGTCACGAATTGGTATCCACGATTCAGACTGTGAAGAGAAAAATGCCAAATCATATATCATAATTCATGCATCCTTTTATGTTTTTGTTGATGGATTCTTGTTCTTTGCACTGTTTTAAAACTAACTATCACCTTTAATTTGATTATTGCGCTATGCATAAAATTCTGCCATGGACGAAAGTTAGGGTTTGCAGGTTCACTAATTTGGGGTTTTTGAGATGAGGGAAAATTGAGGTTCCAGACTTAGGCCATTGCATTCAGCTCTACTGGACGAAGGAATCCCAGTAGTCGCGAACAATTTATATTCACCCATCATCTAATCGCTATTTTCTTGTAGGTGGCATACAGCAACGCGTGCAAAACCGTTCTCATAGGCCTATGTTTCAGAAAAAAGTGAGGACGATGATGTGTTGTCCCTCATTGATTCGTTGATTTTGAATTTACGCGCGTTTTGCCCATTATGCGTTGAGTTTGCTTTTTGTTATTTGTTTGATATTATTTGTTAAATAAAACATAATGGCTCAGTGGCCAGGGATACACGCATATGGCCTTCAAGACCTGGGTTCAAGTCCCAGGTCTTGCATATTTCGTTTATTATTTTGTGATAACCGTTCCCATGCAGCGTAAGCATCACAATACACCATGTGCCTCCATCATCAAGCCAGCCACGTACATCCCAACGTTGGATCAGAGGCCAGAATTCAAAGCGTATCATACACTCCCAGTCAACGCGTCCTACTGGATTCAGAAAGTCAACAAATTCTGGATAGCATTGGGCCTAAAGTGCAGGCTTATACCTCCAAAATTGGGTTTACCCCCCCCCCCTGGTTTGCTTCCTCTCTTTCTATTTATTTATTTTTATTATCTTATTTTGATTATTATTCTATTTGTTTCAATTAATTAATTATTTTACCAAATATCAAAATTCAAAAAAAGACTAAATATAAAACATATTAACTTAATTATTGTCATAAATAAAGGCTTGTAAATATTTAATTCAATTAGGTTTGTAACTTTAATTCTTTTTCATAATAAAAACATCAAAAATAGAATTTAGGTTTAATAACTTTTTATTTTCTTTTTAATTTTCCCTTTTTTTCAGAATAATAATATTTATCTATTTATTTGTTATAATTAAAATTGTACATAATAAATTTTAGGTTTAATTTAGATCTTAATTTAATTCTTTCATAATAAATAAAAACAATAGAATTAGGTTTAATGTCTTATTTTAACTTCAAATTAATTCCTTTTCAAATTAAATCATAAAAAACACAAAGCATCAAAAATAATTAATTTTTCATTCTTATTTTAATTTCTTATTAATTTAATTATTCTTGCAAAAAGGGTCCAACGCCCGTCACTGTTAATTATTTAATTTCGCGCATTTATTTTATTATCGCTTATTATAATTTTGTAAATGTCCCTAAGCCATGTAATTTACTTTTCGCACTTTATTTCTTCGCATTATTTATTTTTCCGCTAAATCGGGTCCGGTTTAATTTTGGCGATGTGGACCCGCGCCATTTGTAATAGTTTAGATTTATTTCCTCGCAAATATTTAACTGTTAACCAAGCATGAAAGAATGAATGTCTTAATAAAATCAAGCGTAGAACACGACAAACATGACAAGACAAATAACTGAAACATAACACACAATTCGCACACACCACCCCTAGGGTACGCCTCACTGTTGCCTTTCGAAAGGTGATCGTCGAGTAGAGGATGTCTTAGTAAGTCCTCATGATCCGGGAACCTGGCATGAGGGTAGCTTCTAAGGTGTCTTCCCATTGCTCTGGTGATCACCACGTCCCTAAAACTCGAATTGACCCGAACACCTCCAACGGTGGTGCTACCTACCTCTCAATGGTGGGATGGCACTACTTTAAAGGACATTTACACAGACGAATTCCTTAGGATAGGTAGGTTCTCGTAGATACTTGCTCTCTTCAAAACAAACAAAAATCTTTTCACACCGACAATTTTCAAAAGCTTTCAAAACAATTTTTCAAACACTCTGACATATGAGTCGATCTGAAATTTTTCAAAGAATCTTTTTAAAACCCACATTGAAAAGCAAATAAACAATTTGAAAACACATTGAGCAAGTATCTAAGAGCCCATGGATAACCATGGATAGAAAGGGTGCTAATACCTTCCCTTTCTATAACCTACCTCCCGAACCGAGAGCAATCTCTTTAAAGGAATTTTTCTGTGCTTTTGTCCTTTCCTATTGGAGAAAATAAAAGACGGTGGCGACTCTTGCTTCCGCGACATTTCGCGAACCAGCGTTAAACAGTCAGTTCCAGATCCACCGATCACAGAACTGGCGACTCTGCTGGGGATAAAACTTAAAGTGAGGTGTACCTTAGGGCTAGTTCATAACTGTGTTTTCAATTGTTTTCCTTGTGTGCTTTAAATTGTGGGACGGTCTTGGGAGTTCTATAGATCCTAACCCGGATCTGGGGATACCTTCTTAGAAAGTAGCAACAAGGCTGTGAGGGAACTGTGCGGGGTATACCGACATGGTTGAAACAGTCTGCTACGTTGATGTGGCACTTTGGTGTGTACCGGTAACCCTTGAGTTCAGTCAAGGAGAGTACGGGGCCTCCGCGTGGTGTCGTGAAGCATCAACAGACCTTAGGAACCTTAATTGAACTATCTTGGCCTCTTTAGGGTAGTGAGATAACTGACTTTGGTGCAGTCCGAGGTTGGTTGATACTCGATACTACACTCAATTGAGGGTTGCTTTCCTGGAATATTTCGGTCGCCAGTTCAGTGGCTAAATCGAAACGATGAACAATGAAAGCAATCCCGTGATATTGGGAACCTTAGAACCCGGTTACTTTGATTAGGACAGGTATGAACCCACCAACTTCAAAAGGGTAATACCTAGACCCCATGCTGGCCTAAACTCTAAGGGCTCTTTGTGTGACTTGTGTGCCTTCGTACTTGACTATTCGCATGCTTGTTGTCTAACCCTTGAGTTCTTGCAGGTTTGGTTTATAGTCCTTAATTAGGACTCATAACAAAGTTTACCGAATGTCTTGCAGGTTCTGTTCATAGTCCTTAATTGGGACTTATAACAGGGTGAACTAATTTCTTGCAGGTCTTGTTTATAGTCCTTAACTAGGACTCATGACAGGGTTAACCAAATTTCTTGCAGGGTTTGTTTTAGTCCTTAACCAGGACTCATAACAAGTTTATCAAGTTTCTTGCAGGTTTTGGGTTCGTAGTCCTTAATTGGGACTCATAACAGGGTTACCTACATTACCCCGTGCATCATGACATCATACCATTGCATACATCCTAACCCATTTCAAGGATCTCAAGGGCTTATGATGCAGGTCACGATGAACCAACTGCCCAGCAAGAGGCAAAGAGGATTTATTTTCCTCCAGCTAAGGTCGTCAGAGGCTATGACCCACTTGATATGGTGAGCTCTGACTCCTGAAGAAGGTCCCCTTGACCAAGGTTGTTTGGAAATCAAAACCAGACATGATGATTAAAGTCAGGGGCTATGACCCACTGGATATGGTGAGCCTTTGACCCTTGAAGAAGGACTCCCAACAATATGAAGTGCTTTCAGTCAATTCACCGGTTTCCAATGCTAACAAATTTCTTGTTTACCCTGCGAGGTCCTTGAAAACATTGCATGCATATCATACACATCATTGCATTACAGGTATCCCTTCTGCAGGTCACTCACCCTTCTCGCTGTTTATTTCAGCAATGGCTTGCCCACAAGACAACCAGGACTTTCTTGCTCAAGAGACTCGGTTCGGGGAAATCCCCCTGAATCTATCCAAGGGGGAGGAGGAGCTAAGGATACTTCTCACAGAGCCCTCCGCCAGGGACAATGCTGAGGATGGAAAGTTGGAACACCTACAAGCTGAGATGGATGCTATGAAAGCCCAGATGCTGGGACAGAAGAATATCATTCACTGCCTAGTTCAAAGACAAGAGGAACTCTGGTTTCTCTTCAACCAACTGCTTCAGGGTAACCTACTGGGGCAAACATCTGAGGGTAAAAAGCCATTCATCATCCAATCATCCTCGAGACAAGAAGATAAGGGGAAAGCTCCTCAGATGACTCCAGCGCCACAAATTCAACGCCAACCTCACCGAGTTCAGCCAGACAAGCCCAGGAGGCAATTCACCCAGCTCAACATGTCGCTGTTTCAAGCTTTGCAACGCCTATTGAGGTTGAATCTGATCACATTAAAGGCTCATCCCCGGAATCCCAACACAGCATCTCCTGCCTATGACCCCAATAAGAGATGTGCCTACCACTCTGCTAGCCCAGGACATGACACCAATGAATGTTGGGAGCTGAGGAACAAAATCCAGAACCTGATCGATGAAGGGACAGTGGAGTTCACACAAGATGGACAGGTTGAATTTTTCTACCATTCCTCCAAGGATCATCAGTCGAAGTGACAAGCTCCGAGACTAAGAAACTTTTGTTCATTCGAATGTTCAAGTTGTGTTTCCTTTTGACTGTTCAAACATTTATTCATGTTAAACATTGTTATCACATTAATGCATCGCTTATGTCTATTTTGAATCCATATATTCGTATTCACTAAATGCCAATTATTTTCATATTATTTTCATATTCTTTCTGATGTCAACTCTTGATCTAAAATTCTAAGCCTCTTGAGGGAGGATGACGAAAACGATACCGCGATCATTACAGTATGCTTTTGAACAGACCCCGCTGATGAGGTACAGGCATTGTTTCAATCCCTAAACACTGGAGTTATAAGGATGATAATCCCTCGTCAACCCATCAGAGCCAAAGAAGTAGGAGTTTTATTTTCGAAAATTGAAACCCTTAATCATAACCTGGGGCAGGGTAGTTCTCTCGGTTGATCCAAGTGCATAGCGAATGGCACCAAAGAGATCCTTAAACAAAAAAACAGTAATGGTTCAGAACAATCAAAAGGACAGGCAGTCATTATCCAAAAAAAAAAATCATAAACGAAAAGCCCAAGAAGTCAAAACCTATAAAAAGGGACTTATAAAACTGGGGCATCCCGCTGACTGTAATTCCAAAAAAGGAAACAGCTCAGGCAAAAAACAGGGATAACGAAATCAAAAAGAAAGGGGTCCTACAAACCCTCAACAAAAAGGAATGACTACCTATTCAAAATAAGTTATCAACATCCGAATCATCACCGGAAAATCAGAACAAAGACTCAAAACAAGGTCTAACGCACGATCAACTGAGTTTAGGTTTGGAGAACATCACGAAGAGCGGGTGGGTACAAATAATTTGAGCCTTTATACTTTGTTTCTTAAACCGTGAACCAGGCCACGTTATAACCCTCAAAAGTCCTAGCTGAAGCATGGGTTAATTCGAAAGCATACTGTCACGAAAGGTATCCTGACTCCTGAAGGCCTACGGTAAATACGGAGTTGACATCACGTTTTACAAACATTCACTTGTTTTATGAAAAGATGTAATTTCAAAATCTTCAAGACAGACATAAGCTTTGCATTTTTAACATAACTTTGTTTGCATATGACTTTTTGTTCGAACAGCAGGGAAATTCGCATAATGAAAGTCTAATGAACGAGAGTATCTCCAATCAAGGGGCATGGCATGACTATTGTCCATCATCTGGGGCAGTTAAGTCAAGATCCAGAGAATCTCTCAAAAGGCCAAACAGCCTGGGGCAAATCTCCGCCTGAGTCACTTGGGGGCATTCCAGCAACAAATCTTGCCTGATCAAACACCCTTTGATGGCATGACAAAACACTTCTGACAGGGGCAATTCCCTACATCCTGAGGACACGGACATAGTCGAAAAAATACTGCGCATAATCAAAGACCCGCTAGGTTGACATACCTAGGCAAAAATAAGGGCTTCCCGGCGAACCAAAAGGGTTCGGGCAAAATGAAGGGATGAAATGAAAAAGATCTGTACACCCGGCAAGTCGAAAACCGGAAAAGGCGGCTTGGGCAAAAATGGGTATCCCGGTGGACTGAAAACCCGAAAGGGCGGTCCAGGCAAAAGTTAGGGATCAAAGCATACGACTATGTCCTGTCATTCATATCACTTGCCTACCAGAAGAAGGTTTGTCCGTCAACAACTATCAGCACCTCATAGGTCTTTCTCTCCCACCTCAGAAACAGGGGCAATAAGGAGTCACCTAAGAGCAATCTAATGGTTCTATCCCCCAAGGTGCCAAGATAGGTTCAGCTAAAGAACATAACCGGTACATCTTAAATCCCCAGAGAGTGGTTCAGTAAAAACAATACCTTCTTCTCCAAGCTATTATCAGATTGTCAAGGAAATTGAGTATCCTCCCGTAGATCTCAACCTCCCCAGCAGCAGCACATATTCAATACAAGCATCCCCGGCAGTCTTGGCCTAAAGATTGTTCCCCGGCGGTATCTCAGTCACTTCCCCTGCATAACAAAACTTCCCCAGGAGTCCAATCCAGTTCCCCCAGGAAAGTTGGGATTCATATCCCCCAGCAATGAGCTTATCCCCAGTAGATTCTGGAAGCTTATCCCCTCGCAGAGCACGAACGTATCGCCCGGCTTTATTTAAAGAGTTATTTCCTTAACAGGATATAACTGGGTTATCCTCAGCCAGAAGCCACGGGAAGAGCGTCGTCGACAAAGCCTTCCTACCCCAGCGAAGTCTATCAACGCTTCCTATACAACAAGGGTTTCCTCAGCAAGTCGTTCTCAATTATTCAGCAAAGCATTTCTCTCCCCACAGAGTACCGCTTCCTAGCATGGTCGTCAGAGTATCTTTTCTCCCCGCAGAATCTTCCATTTGCCAAGTTTATTCCTCAACGGAGTTATCTTCTCCTACCAGTATTCTTGCAACTACCATCCCCAGCGGAAAGGAAATCAATACCTCAACATCAGCCCAGGATACGACTTCCTAGCGCCTGTCAAGGATTTACTTTCCTAGACAAAAACATACATTCATAAAATGTCACATACATCATTATAGCATGCATAGACACATCATATCATACAAGTCTCATTTACATCAAGAACGTCATTGCATATCATGCATTGCATATGACTGACTTTTACCTTTCAGGAAAGATGCAGTTTAAATTCTCAATCACATTTCAAGACCGAAACCGGTCCAGTCCAATCGACCCTAAGATTTTCCTGATTCTTACCCAGTCCAAGGCCTTCTCTGGTTCAGTCAGATCGACCCTAAGATCTCCCTGGTTCTTATCCCAGTATAAGACACCCAAGATTTTTCTCAACGAGCGTTGTTGAAGATAAAGTCACCCAAGATTTCCTTAACGAGCGTTGTTGAGGTCACCAAGATTTTTCCTCAACAAGCGTTGTTGAAGTTAAAGTTTCTTTTGTGGTCCCCTCTCCGACGGTGAGCGTGAGGTGGTAATTCCTTTTTCGAGATGTTTCCCTCTCCGACGGTGAGCGTGAGGTGATAATCTTTTGTGGTCCCCTCTCCGACGGTGAGCGTGAGGTGGTAATTCCTTTTTCGAGATGTTTTCCTCTCCGACGGTGAGCGTGAGGTGGTAATTCCTTTTTCGAGATGTTCCCCTCTCCGACGGTGAGCGTGAGGTGATAATCTTTTGTGGTCCCCTCTCCGACGGTGAGCGTGAGGTGGTAATTCCTTTTTCGAGATGTTTCCCTCTCCGACGGTGAGCGTGAGGTGATAGTCTTTTGTGGTCCCCTCTCCGACGGTGAGCGTGAGGTGGTAATTCCTTTTTCGAGATGTTTCCCTCTCCGACGATGAGCGTGAGGTGATAGTCTTTTGTGGTCCCCTCTCCGACGGTGAGCGTGAGGTGGTAATTCCTTCTTCAGATGTTCTCCTCTCCGGCATGAGCGTGAGGTGATAGTCTCTTATGGTTCCCTCTCCAACGGCGTGTGAGGTAGTAATCCTTTCTTTAGATGTTCTCCTCTCCGGCATGAGCGTGAGGTGATATTCTCCTATGGTCCCCTCTCCAACGGCGTGTGAGGCGGTAATTCCTTCTTCAGATGTTTCCCTCTCCGGCATGAGCGTGAGGTGATATTCTCTTATGGTCCCCTCTCCAGCGGCGTGTGAGGTGGTAATTCCTTCTTCAGATGTTTCCCTCTCCGGCATGAGCGTGAGGTGATATTCTCTTATGGTCCCCTCTCCAACGGCGTGTGAGGTGGTAATTCCTTCTTCAGATGTTTCCCTCTCCGGCATGAGCGTGAGGTGATATTCTCTTATGGTCCCCTCTCCAACGGCGTGTGAGGTGGTAATTCCTTCTTCAAATGTTTCCCTCTCCGGCATGAGCGTGAGGTGACATTTCCTTCCAGATTATAATTTCCTATAGTTCCCTCTCCAACGGTGAATGAGGTGACTCCCTTTGAGATTATAATATCCTTTGGTTCTCTTCCTGACACTACAAAGATGGTAATTCTCACCAAGATTTTTCTCAACGAGCGTTGTTGAAGTTAAAATCACCCAAGGTTCTCTTACCATTCATGATTAAGGCAGTAACCATTCCTGGTTCATTCATCAGCGTTTGAAGCTCCAGACTCAGCTCCTGTAACCAATCAGGACATATCTATATCAAGCATCTAAAATCAGCTCCTGCGACGTGTCAGGTACTCATTTTTCTGTTTTGCAGGTATGCAGGTTCTCGCTAAGGAATCTCCTACGCAATCAACGTCCAGATGGCATCTATAAGCCCATCATCCTATCCAAGCAACATCCAAATGGCATCTATAAGCCCATTCCCTCATCATCATTGCTATTATGTGAGCGCAAATTTCTGGGCACTTTAGTGTTCAATCATCTTCTACCCTCGGATTACGAAAGGCACGTCAGCCAATCTGCATCCTCAGGTCTAAGAAGATTGAACAGGGGCAACTGTTGTACCCCAAAATTTGCCCTCCCATATTCATCAAGAATTGTCAAAGTCAAGGTCACAAAATTCCCCCAGGGTTGTGCAGCTCAACTGTCTCCTAGACAGTCAAAACTAGGGTTTGAGTTCTGGTCAAGCAAATGAACTTTCCAAAGGCCCAATCAAGTCTCATGTGCCTACAAAGATGGTCAAGCATCCTCATATCAAGTTTCAAGGCATTCAGCTCAAAATTGCACAGTCAAAACCCTAGATTGCACTACAGTCAACTGTAGGGGCAAAATGGTCATTTGACAGTCAAAAGTTCAAATTTTTGGTCAACATATCATTTTGAAGCCACAAACATCATTTGATCAATGCTTGATCATGATTCTCAAAATTTGGCTCAGAAATCATCAAAGATGCAAAAGTTGCTATATTTGGACAGCTGAAAAAGTCAACTGAAATTGACCAGGGCATAACTTTCACATGGATTATCAGAAAAATTCCATCCAAAGCTCATTTTGAAGAGAAAGACATTTCCTACAATTCATCTTCATGTTCCAAGTCCAAGAAATGCTCTCACAAAAAGTTATCAATTTCAACATTATAGGTCATTTTCAAAAGTCAACAAAAAGTGACTTTAAGTCAAAGGCCATAACTTGAGATTGGTAAATCAAAATGACATGGGACCAAAGGCATTGTTTAAAGGACTCAAAGACCTTTCCAAAATGTCCAAGAACATGTGAAAAGCTTAAAAATTGACCAAGTTATGCCTTGTGGAAGTTGGGAAATTTTTGGAAATTTTTGAAAGTCAACAATGATGCAAAAGGCCTAAAAATGCAAATGGGCCCAATTATCTTCCAAATTTCTTCATGCCAAGCCTATGCACGACCACTAGGCCCAAAGGGAAGTATTCTCATATTTTTTAATTATTTATTTGAATTAATATTAATTTATATTCATTTAAATGATTTTAATAAATAGAAAATATAAAACTTGACCAAAATAAATCTTTTCATACATGTTTGGATCCAATATTTCGTGCATATCCCAATTAAGCAAGTTTTGGATTGATTTGAACCTAATTGACACAAAAACCATGAAAAAAGATGTGAAAAGATTCTTAACAAAATCAAATATTTGAATTCATCAATGCATAAGATTTTGTCTAATTTTCTTGACCTAAATCACTCCATATATGATCAGCATCACAACCCTAACCCTACTGGACAAGAGGCTGCGCTGAGAAACCTCATACAAACTTGCAAAAAATTCTCAAAAAGCATAAAACTGTTTTCAAGGTTCTAGGTCGATTGAGGTCCCAATTTCTTTTTCAAAAGCTTGCCAAGGTTGCCCTGATCAATTTCCAATCCAGAATATCCATTAAAACATCACGAATTGGTATCCACGATTCAGACTGTGAAGAGAAAAATGCCAAATCATATATCATAATTCATGCATCCTTTTATGTTTTTGTTGATGGATTCTTGTTCTTTGCACTGTTTTAAAACTAACTATCACCTTTAATTTGATTATTGCGCTATGCATAAAATTCTGCCATGGACGAAAGTTAGGGTTTGCAGGTTCACTAATTTGGGGTTTTTGAGATGAGGGAAAATTGAGGTTCCAGACTTAGGCCATTGCATTCAGCTCTACTGGACGAAGGAATCCCAGTAGTCGCGAACAATTTATATTCACCCATCATCTAATCGCTATTTTCTTGTAGGTGGCATACAGCAACGCGTGCAAAACCGTTCTCATAGGCCTATGTTTCAGAAAAAAGTGAGGACGATGATGTGTTGTCCCTCATTGATTCGTTGATTTTGAATTTACGCGCGTTTTGCCCATTATGCGTTGAGTTTGCTTTTTGTTATTTGTTTGATATTATTTGTTAAATAAAACATAATGGCTCAGTGGCCAGGGATACACGCATATGGCCTTCAAGACCTGGGTTCAAGTCCCAGGTCTTGCATATTTCGTTTATTATTTTGTGATAACCGTTCCCATGCAGCGTAAGCATCACAATACACCATGTGCCTCCATCATCAAGCCAGCCACGTACATCCCAACGTTGGATCAGAGGCCAGAATTCAAAGCGTATCATACACTCCCAGTCAACGCGTCCTACTGGATTCAGAAAGTCAACAAATTCTGGATAGCATTGGGCCTAAAGTGCAGGCTTATACCTCCAAAATTGGGTTTACCCCCCCCTGGTTTGCTTCCTCTCTTTCTATTTATTTATTTTTATTATCTTATTTTGATTATTATTCTATTTGTTTCAATTAATTAATTATTTTACCAAATATCAAAATTCAAAAAAAGACTAAATATAAAACATATTAACTTAATTATTGTCATAAATAAAGGCTTGTAAATATTTAATTCAATTAGGTTTGTAACTTTAATTCTTTTTCATAATAAAAACATCAAAAATAGAATTTAGGTTTAATAACTTTTTATTTTCTTTTTAATTTTCCCTTTTTTTCAGAATAATAATATTTATCTATTTATTTGTTATAATTAAAATTGTACATAATAAATTTTAGGTTTAATTTAGATCTTAATTTAATTCTTTCATAATAAATAAAAACAATAGAATTAGGTTTAATGTCTTATTTTAACTTCAAATTAATTCCTTTTCAAATTAAATCATAAAAAACACAAAGCATCAAAAATAATTAATTTTTCATTCTTATTTTAATTTCTTATTAATTTAATTATTCTTGCAAAAAGGGTCCAACGCCCGTCACTGTTAATTATTTAATTTCGCGCATTTATTTTATTATCGCTTATTATAATTTTGTAAATGTCCCTAAGCCATGTAATTTACTTTTCGCACTTTATTTCTTCGCATTATTTATTTTTCCGCTAAATCGGGTCCGGTTTAATTTTGGCGATGTGGACCCGCGCCATTTGTAATAGTTTAGATTTATTTCCTCGCAAATATTTAACTGTTAACCAAGCATGAAAGAATGAATGTCTTAATAAAATCAAGCGTAGAACACGACAAACATGACAAGACAAATAACTGAAACATAACACACAATTCGCACACACCACCCCTAGGGTACGCCTCACTGTTGCCTTTCGAAAGGTGATCGTCGAGTAGAGGATGTCTTAGTAAGTCCTCATGATCCGGGAACCTGGCATGAGGGTAGCTTCTAAGGTGTCTTCCCATTGCTCTGGTGATCACCACGTCCCTAAAACTCGAATTGACCCGAACACCTCCAACGGTGGTGCTACCTACCTCTCAATGGTGGGATGGCACTACTTTAAAGGACATTTACACAGACGAATTCCTTAGGATAGGTAGGTTCTCGTAGATACTTGCTCTCTTCAAAACAAACAAAAATCTTTTCACACCGACAATTTTCAAAAGCTTTCAAAACAATTTTTCAAACACTCTGACATATGAGTCGATCTGAAATTTTTCAAAGAATCTTTTTAAAACCCACATTGAAAAGCAAATAAACAATTTGAAAACACATTGAGCAAGTATCTAAGAGCCCATGGATAACCATGGATAGAAAAGGTGCTAATACCTTCCCTTTCTATAACCTACCTCCCGAACCGAGAGCAATCTCTTTAAAGGAATTTTTCTGTGCTTTTGTCCTTTCCTATTGGAGAAAATAAAAGACGGTGGCGACTCTTGCTTCCGCGACATTTCGCGAACCAGCGTTAAACAGTCAGTTCCAGATCCACCGATCACAGCTGTCAAGATTTTCCTTTCTCGCAATCCCGTGCCTACTCTGCTGGGTGATATCTTGCATGCCCTTTATACTCGTACCGTGCAAAGAAGAGGGACTCTCATGTGTTGCATGTCGTTGCTGTCAAGGTGGTTTATTTCGCACCTCCCTAAGTCTGTGCTGAAGAACAAAGAAGATTTGGGATGGTCCTACAGAATAATGTCACTTGCCCATACAAACATTCTTTGGTGTTCCCGGGCTATGGAAGACACTACTGTTATTGACCGTTGTGGGGGGTATCCTAATGTTCCATTGCTTGGAATCAGAGGGGGTATAACTTACAATCCTTGTCTAGATTTGCGGCAATTTGGTCGTGCTCAAAGAGATGGTCCCCATGAGCTACTTCTTGAGGATATTGCATTTGACTACAAGGAGGACGTTGAGGAGCACCTCCAGAGGTTTATACGAGCTTAGGGCATGGTGAAAAGATCTGACCCCCAAGAGTTGGGACCAAGGACTTCCCTTCCTATGCAGCCTTACCTCCAATGGGCCTGAGCTCGTGCTCAGAAGCTTGGGATGCCCTATGAAGTCGTATTGCCAGTAATTATGGAGCCCACAAATGAAGAAGGCATTCCTTACACGATCCTCTATCCTTACATGCCCACTGATCCTGGGGAGTTGCAGAGGTCTTGGATTCAGCTGAAAGATGAGCGAGATACTTACCGAGAAAAGTACCATGAGCAAGAAAGGAAGATTTTGAAGCTCACCAGTCAAATCGAGGAAGAAAGAGTGATCAATGACTACATCGGCAAAAAGAGGAAGCGTCCATGGGACTTTTGATTTTTATTTTCTAGTTTTATATTTGTTCTCCATTTACTTCTTTGTAACGCCTTAAAGGCATTGTTGAACCTTTTACAAGTTAATCTAATAAAGTTTGTTTATTTTTTGGTTTACAAATGTAAATTTCCCAAAGTCTTTGAAATCATTACATACATCCCATTATCATGCACACCATTACAAGTTTCTCATCTTCTTCGCTGTTTATTTCAGCAGAAATGTCTTCTGATCAAGCCATCAAAGATCTTCAGGCACATAACGCCCAATTCCAACAGATGTTCTTAAGTTTGGCTAAAGGGCAAGAGGATTTGAAGACCCTGATTCTGAAAGAGAAGAAGAAGAAGAAGAAGGTTGGTATTCTGAACATGGGTAGAAGATTCGGAGAAAGGATAAGACAATCAGCTGATCTGACCTCCTCATCCAAAGACGGGGAGAACCAAGAAAGGGTAAAGGACCCTAGTCTAGCAGTTTCTGATAACGATACGGATTACGATGATGAGCAATATCCACCTGTTGAGGATAGGTACAAGCAGCTAGAAGACCGTCTGAGTGCTATGGAGATTCATAAGATCCCTGGTTTGGATTTCGGAGAGCTGGGACTGGTATCGGGAGTGGTGATCCCTCATAAGTTCAAAGCTCTGGTTTTTGCCAAGTACAATGGAGTATCCTGTCCAAAACTCCATCTCCGCCCGTACGTCAGAAAAATATAACCCCACACTGCTGATAGAAATTTGTGGGTACACTTCTTTCAAGATAGTCTGTCAGGGACTCAGTTTGAATGGTTTTATCAATTGGAAGGAGCCAGTGTCTAAAACTGGGAAGACCTTGCTGCTGCTTTTTATAGGCAGTATCATTATAACGCCGACCTTGCTCCCACTCGTACTCAGCTCCAGGGTATGTCTATGGGTACAGGTGAAGGCTTTAAGGATTATGCTCAGAAGTGGAGAGACTTGGCTGGAAGAGTCCAACCCCCTTTGTCTGATAGGGAGTTGGTCGATATGTTTCTAGGGACGCTATCTGGTCCATTTTTCAATCATCTGATCGACAGTTCGTCATCTGGGTTCAATGAGTTGATTTTGACTGGAGAGAGAGTAGAAGCTGGCATTCGAAGTGGTAAGATACAAAAGGATTCTTCATCAAGTGCAGTAAAGAATCCTTTCACCGGTAAGAAGGAAGCTAGCGCAGTCTACGCCCGAGGGGGCAAAGCAGACCTGAACACCGTCAAGCGGTAAATGCTGTCGTGATATCAAGACCAACAGTTGCTACACAATGCAACAACCAGAAAAGGGTAGAAAGACCACAACGACAGTTTACGCGCATCAATATGACTTTGGATGAAGTTCTTCCTCATCTGTTAAAGTCTAACTTGGCAACCTTGAAAGAGGCTCCCAAGAATCCCAACACTGCTTCTCCCAGATATAATCTCAATGCACGGTGCGCCTACCATTCAGAGAGTCCTGGCCACGACACAAACAACTGCTGGGCTTTGAGGAATAAAGTGCAAGATTTGCTGGAAGCTAAAGAGATTGATTTTGATGCTCCGGAAAAGCCCATCGTTATAACTGCTCCTATGCCCAAGCATGGTCGTGGAGTCAATGCTGTGGACACCGATTCGTTTGTAACCTTTGTGGAAGAGATCTCTACTCCTTTGATGACTGTTAAGAAGAATTTGTTGTTGGCCGATTTATTTCTGGGTTGTGGTGAAGGTTGCCACATGTGTACCATTCTGCCTTCCGATTGTTGCTTATTGAAGTCAGGTGTTCAGCACCTGATGGATAATAAGGAAATTTTGTTTGAGAAGACCACGATCCCGTTTGAAGATGTTGCCATTATCACCATTTCCGCCAACCCTTCCAAGGTTTACTTGAGAAAACCTGTTAGGGTTACACCCGTTCCAAGAATTGCCCCGTTAATAATCACCGCTCCGGGTCCCATCCCATATACCTCAGATAAGGCTATCCCATGGCATTACTGTGATACGGTGGCCAGAACGGGGACGTGGTTTCCCTATTTTGTTAAGGAAATTTTGTTGGTTTGCATTTTGCGTTTGTGTTTGCAAAATGTCGCGGTAAGCAAGAGTCACCACCGACTTTTATTTTATCCAACAAGGAAAGGAAAAAAAGCACAGAAAAATTCCTTTTTCGAGATATTTCTGAGTACAGGGGGTAGATTATAGAAAGGGAAGGTATTAGCACCCTTTCTATCCGTAGTTATCTACGGGCTCTTAGGTGCTTGCTCATCATTTTCAAAATTGTTTTCTTTGTGTTTGTGGGCTTTGAAAAGTTTTTTTTTGTTTTAACTTCGATTTAACTCTTGCTTCTGTCTTCAAGAGTGTAATGAAGTGTTTTTGAAAACTTTGTTTATAAAGGAGTGTAAGTGTGAAAAAAGTTTGTTTTGATTGAGCAAGTACTTAAGAGCTAATCTACCTACTCGAAAAAAGAATCGTTCTATGTTTGTTTCCTTTAGGCAACGCTATCCCACTATTAGTGAGTAGGTAGCATTATCGTTGGAGTTTAAGGGTCAACTCGAAAGGGACGTACGGTCACTAAAGCAATGTTAAGACGTCTTAGTAATAACCCTAATGTCTTAGATCATTTATCCGAGGCAACAATATCCGAGGCAACCATTCCAAGGCAACTTTAATCTTTGAACAAAAGGACGACCACTAAGACATCCTATACTCAATGACCGTTTACCGAAGGCAACCAAGTGGGAGTGTGCCCTAGGAGTGCACATGTGCGAATGATTCAATTTCAGTTTATTTATCTTTTCACATTTAGGGTAATCTAACTGTTTTAAAATTAATCATACATTCTTGTCATGCATCCTATTATCATACATCTAACAGTTAATAATTTGCGGAATTTAAAATGCGGAATTTAAACTACGCTATTACAAGGCTTCGGGTATTTACATAGCCAAAAACAAACCCTTTGAAAATAAAAGCGATAAATATAAAAGTCCTAATTAAACTATTACAAACTGTAGGCAGTTACATCAATATGGTAAATAATAAAAATAAAGCGCGCGAGAAGAATTAAGATAGACGAGAATTTAAGGTTTTGACCCTTCTAACCTAATTAAAAGAAAAATTGTTTTTTTTTTGTTTTTAATAAAAGAAATAAGTTTTCTAAATTAAATATGCAATTAATTAGTTAATTAAATTAACTAATAAAAATAATTACATGACCTATTTTGGTTTCTTTGGTTATTTTAGAAAAAAATAAAATATAATTAAGTTAGTAATAAAACCTATTTATTCTAATTATTTTTAAGTTATTTACAAAAAGAAATTAAAGTTTTACCTAAAATTAAAATTTAATTAAGAAAAAATCCTAAATCTATTTTTATGTGATTTTTATATTTGTTTATTGATAAAAAAATAAAAGGGATTAAAAGAAATAAACAAAATGAATAAAACATGAAAATAAAGATGGGCCTAGTAGCAAAAGTAAACAGGGGGTGCAATCATCAGAAATCCCTAGGCCCGAATCTTCGAAAGCTTCATGCTCTAACTATGGTGTTTTTTTATTCTTGCGTGGAACCTATGATTCAACCATCCATAACTGTTCTATATAAACTCAAACAAACGTTAGCATACTATAAAATATGATTAAAATTAGAGATTCAAAGTTTAAAATTTTACCAAACCGGTGTTGTCAAATGGGGGGCGTGCTAGGCGTGTGAAGAATTTCTCTTGGGCCTTGTAAGACTCTTGAGGAATTCAAGAGGATGGTTTGAGGCTTGATGTCAATTAAGAGAGACCGGAACCTCGAGATATGACTTGCACCAATTCTTTGATTTCTGGAGAGCTTTTTGAAGAGCTTTTAGAGAGCTTTTCGAAGAGCTTTTTGAGAGCTTTTTAGAGAGTATTTTCGTCCCTTCCAAGCTTGTATGGATCTATATTTATAGAGGAGAATGAGGAGACAAGAAAGCATGGGAAGAATCTCCCTCATAATGTTATGTTTTAAGACCATGATCAAAATTTGAAAGAAATGCCATATTTGATGATTTTATGCCATTTTCACATGTGGATGAACCTGGACATATTTTAAGAGTTATTGCACGAAATCAATTGACATAAACCAGCATAAAACTTTCCCAAAATGGATTCATATCAAAATTTATATTATATCTATTATTTATTTATTTAATTCTGAATTTTAATGAATAAAATATCAAAATAAATAGCATAAATAGTAGAAAAATGTATGGGTGGGCTTAGGGACCGTGGACCATGTTAGGAATGAGTTTAAAACTTGAAAAGATAGGCCCATTTTGAAAAAATCCAAGTTTGGTCAATATTTGCTTCATGCATTTTTTCAAAAATTATCCAACTTTGACAATCTATATCTCTCTCAATTTTAACCTTATGAGGGTGTTCTTGGACTTTTTAGAAAGCTTAGATGTCCTCTAAGAGACCTATTTGGTTTCATCTCAATTGGATCTTCCATGTTCATGTAAGAAGCTTTGACCCAAAAGGTGTTTTTGTTGACTTTCCAAAATGACCTATAATGTCCAAATTCATAACTTCTTGTGAGTGCATATTTTGAACTTGGGAGATGAATATGGATTGTAGGTAATTGCATCCTATTAAAAATTAGCTTTGTATGGGTCATTTCTCATAAAGTATGAGAAAGTTATGCTTGGTCAAAGTTGAGTTGACTTTTCCTGCAAAACCCTAATTTAGCAACTTTTGAGTCTTGATGAATTATGAGTAATCCTTGATGAATCATGATCAACCCTTGATCAAATGATGAAATATACTTCAAAATGAGGCTGTTGAGAAAAAATATTGAAGTTTGACTGTATGTGGGCCACAGTTGACTTTTGCCCTAGCATAGTCAATTTTCAGGCCTTTGAGCAATTGACTAAGCAAACTTCCTCTGCAAGGCTTGAAACTTGACATGGATGATCTTGAGAACATATTAGGACAATGTTGAACATTTGGGGTCCCTTGGATTCAAGTATCTTGATGCAACATGAAACCCTAATTTGAGGTAGACTGCCTTAGGAGAGAGCTTGTTTGGCCAACCCTTGGACTACCTTGAGCAACTTGGGGATCTTTCTTGAAATGTTTTTAGAAATATGGGAGGGAAAATTTTGGGGTACAACAACTGCCCCTGTTCAATCTTCTTAAACCTGAAGATTTAGATTGGCTTTCGTGCCTTTCGTGATCCGAAGATGGAAGAGGATTGAACACTAGAGTGCCCAGAAATTTGCACTCGCATGAAGTGGTAATTGTCTTGTGATGTTGGGAATGGGCTTACATATGCCATTTGGAAATTTCTGACGAGGGGATGGGCTTAAAGATGCCATCTGGAGGAGTGTCGATCGCATAAGAGATTCCTTAGCGAGAGCTTGTATACCTGTCGTTGAGGAAGATTCCGCTGGGGAGGGCTGATCTTTGTTGAGAGAAGTAGAATTTTAGGAGCTTCATTCGTCCGTATTCCAGTGAGGAAACATCTCTGTTGAATTTTAGGATCTTCGGTCGTTCGTATTCTACTGAGGAATCATCTCTGCTGACATTTAGAAACTTCAGTCATCCGTTGTTCAATTGAGGAATTATCTCTGCTGACATTTAGGAACTTTAGTCATCCGTTGTTCAACTGAGGAATCATCTCTGCTGACATTTAGGAACTTCAGTCATCCGTTATTCAACTAAGGAATCATCTCTGCTGACATTTAGGAACTTCAGTCATCCATTGTTCAACCGAGGAATCTTCTCTGTTGACATTTAGGAACTTCAGTCATCAGTTATTCAACTGAGGAATTAACTCCGGCTTGAGGAAGCGGAAGTGAAATGCGTATCTAGTTGTGTACAGGCTGCACCGTGACCTACTAGGGAAAGGTGAAACCGATCGTGTTTGATAGGTATGGGTCTTACAGTGTTGTGGACTGCTGTCTGGAGATAAGAGAAAAGAAACCTGGATAGTAGGGTTATAAGAAGGAACCTGGGTAAGGTTTCTTTGTGAGGAGTTTGGATAACACTACATCTGAACCGAGAAGGAACCTGGGTAAGGTTTCTTTGTGAGGAGTTTGGGTAAAACTGTGTCTGAACCGAGAAGGAACCTGGGTAAGGTTGCTTTGTGAGGAGTTTGGGTAAAACTGCGTCTGAACCGAGAAGGAACCTGGGTAAGGTTGCTTTGTGAAGAGTTTGGGTAGAACTACATCGGGACTGAGGAGGAACCTAGGTAAGGTTGCTTCAGGATGAGTCTGGGTGAAACTACACCAGGAAAGAGAAGGAACCTAGGTAAGGTTGCTCCAGGAAGAGTCTAGGTGAAACTACATCGGGAAAGAGAAGGAACCTAGGTAAGGTTGCTCCATGATAGGTTTAGGTGAAACTACATCTGAACTGAGAAGGAACCTAGGTAAGGTTGCTCCATGATGGGTTTAGGTAAAACTACATTTGAACTGAGAAGGAACCTAGGTAAGGTTGCTCCATGATGGGTTTAGGTAAAACTGCATCTGAACCGAGAAGAAATCTAGGTAAGGCTGCTTCATGAGGAGTTTAGGTAAAACTGCATCTGAACTGGGAAGAAACCTAGGTAAGGCTGCTTCATGAGGAGTTTAGGTAAAACTGCATCTGAACCGGGAAGAAACCTAGGTAAGGTTGCTTCAGGATGAGTCTGGGTGAAACTACATCGGGACCGAGAAGGAACCTGGGTAAGGTTGATTTGGGATAAGTCTGTGTAAAACTTCAGGAGGAACCTGGGTAAGGTCACCTTGTGATAATTTAATTTCGTGTAAAACTTCAGGAGGAACCTGGGTAAGGTTACTTTGTGATAAGTTTGTGTAAAAATTCAGGAGGAACCTGGGTAAGATTACTTTGTGACGAACCCGTGTAAAGCTGTATTTAAGAGAAACCCGTGTAAGATTGCTTCGTGACGAACCCGTGTAAAGTCTGTTTAGTTTCCGGAGTTAATCTTGAACTTGCAGGAAGTTGTTGATGATAACCATCTTTCCTGAAAAGGTACATGATTAATTGTATATGATGCATGACATGCATTGTATGATGATGTTCTCAAAATAAATGAAATTATGTTGTATGCAATATGTATGCGCACGTCATGATATATGAACATGAAATGCTATTGTGGTACGTCCGAGTTTGGGAAAATAAATCCCTGACTGTTGTTGGAGAATAAAGAGTTTTGCTCGCTAGAGATAACGACCGAAGATGATTGGGAGAATAATCCTACAGGAGAGAATAACTTCGCTGGGGAATGGACTGACGAGGAAATGACTTTGTGGGGAGTATATACTCTTCTAGAAGATCTGCTGATTTGGAGAAATAAAACTCAGTTGGGGATGAATTACTATTGCTGGTGATAGTGAACCCTGTTAGGGATTGAATTTCTGTCTGTGAAAGGAATGAACTCCGCTGGGGATGATTTTCCAATGGCGACTTCACTGGGGATAATCTTTTAGACTCTACTGGGGATAATCTTCCAGACTCCACTGGGGATAATCTTCCAGTGCTGGTGATAGATAAACTCTGCTTGGAGAGAATCTTACCGACCAATTTGTGGTTGCGAGCCTTAGCTAGGGAGAATTAACACCACTGTCCTTTTCTTACTCTGCGGGGAGTGTAGATGTTACTGGGACGCGGGCTGAGGATATGACAATGACTTTGCATCGAGACTTTTCTGCCCCTGTATCTGCGGGAGAAGGTTCCTGCGGAGGCCTTGTGGATCGAGTATTATTCCAACCTATGAGGTGCTTGGTAATTGCCGATTAAAATGACAAATCTTCTTCTGGTAGGCAAGTGACGAGATGACGGGACATAGTCGTACGCTTTAATCCCTAACTTTTTCCTGGACTGTCTTTTCAGGTTTTCAGTCCACCGGGATACCCTTTCTTGCCCAAGCCGCCTTTTCAGGTTTTCGACTTGCCGGGTGTACAAATCTTTTTTTTGTTTTTATCCCTAATTTTTTCCCGAACCCATTTGGTTCGTCGGGATGCCCTTATTTTTGCCTAGGCCTGTCAACCTAGAGGGTCTTTGTTCATGCGCAGTATTTTCTAACTATGTCCACGCTCTCAGGGTGTAGGGAGTTGTCATTATCGGTAGTGTTGTGTTGCCATACTACCAGAAGATGTTCATTTGATCATACAAGATTCGTTGCTGGAATTCATGTCCAATGCCTTAAGTGATTCAGATGGAGATATGCCCCTGGCTATTTGGCATCTTTAAGAGACTCCTTGAATCTTGACTTGACTGCCCCAGATGATAGACAATGCTCATGCCGTGCCCCTTGGTTGGAAGTGTTTTTTCCACTTGAGGTGACCCTTTTTAATGAAAATGTTTTTGTTCACTAGATATTCGTCGTGCGGATTTCTCTGCTGTTGAACAAATAGTCATATGCAAACAATGTTATTTTAAGAATGCAAAGCTTATGTCTTTTTTGAAGTTCTTTGAAAATGCATTTTTCAGTAAGACAGGAAAATTTTGTAAAATGTGATGTCAACTCAGGATTTACAGCAAGTCCTACAGGAGTCAGGATACCTTTTGTAACAGTATGCTTTCGAACTAACCCATGCTTCAACTAGGACTTTTAAGGGTTATAACATGGACTGGTTCACGGTTCAAGAAACAAAGGATAAAGGCTCAAATTTTATTTGTACCCACCCATTCTTCGTGATGTTCTTTGATCCTAAACTCAGCTAATTGTGTATTTAGATCCTGTTTGAGTCTTTGCTCTGATATTCCAGTGATGGTTTGGATACTGATAGTTTATTTTGAACAGGCAGTCATTTTTGTTGAGAGTTTGTAGGATCTCTTTCTTTTTTATTTTATTATCCCTGTCTTTTGCCTGAACTGTTTCTTTTATGATTACAGTCAGCGGGATGCTCCAGTTTTGTAAGTCTCCTTCATAGGTTTTGACTTAATGGGCTTTTATTTCTGAGAGATAATGACTTCCTGTCCTGACGATTATAAGGAACCATCACCATCTTTTATTTTGGAAGGACCTCTTTGATGTCGTTCATTGTGCACCCGAATTAACTGAGAAACTACCCTGCCCCAGGTTGTGACTAAGGGTTTTAATTTGTGTGAAAAGAAAAACTCCAACTTCTTTGGCTCAAAGAGGTTGACTAGGGATTATCTTCCTTATAACTCCACTGTTTCGGATTTGAAACAACGCCTGTACATCGTCAGCGGGGTCTGTTCAAAAGCATATTGTAGAGATTTTGATATCATTTTCGTCATCCTCCCTCTAAAGGCTTAGAGTTTTTTAATCGAGAGTTGAACATCACAAAAATGAAAGAAATTTGAATATAGTGAATATGAATGGATTGATTCAAAACAGACATATGCAATGTATTGATAAAGTAATAAAGTTTTAACATGACTAAATGTTTGAACAATCAAAAGAAAATTACAAATTGAAAATTCTAATGAACAAAAAGTCTTCTCGTCTCAGGACTTGTCACTTCAAATGGCGAGCCTTGAAGGATTGACAAAAACATTCCAGTTGACCATCTTGTGTGAATTCCAATGCTCCTTTATCGATCAGGTCTTGAATTTTGTTTTTCAATGCCCAACAGTCATCAGTATCATGCCCCGGGCTGTTGGAATGGTATGCACACCTTGCATCAGGATTGTAGTTTGGGGAGGCTATGTGGGGATTCTGAGGAGGGTCCCTTAATGTCACCAAATTCAATCTCAACAGGTGTTGTAAAGCTTGAGACAGCGGCATGTTGAGCTCGGTGAACTGCCTTTTAGGCGTATCTGGCTTACTCTGATTAACCCATTGCTTTTGGCGAGGTTGTCGTTAGACCCGTGATGTAGTAGAAATTTGGAAAGGTCCACCCTTCACCAAACCAAACCCTTGTCTTCTTGGAGGCTGATAAATGACTTGGTCCCCGGCCTCGATTGTTTGCTTCATACTGTTGTATCTGTCTTGATGAAGCTGGTTGATAATGATTCTCATCTCTTCTTGTTCCCGGGCTAAGCTTTGGATAAGGGCCGTATGCCCCAGCATTTGGGTTCTTATTGCATCTACCTCAGCTTGCAGTTGTTCTAGCCGTTCGTCCTTATTGTCTTCAGGACTTTTCTTGACCAAGTCCCCAACGAGGAGTGTTTTCAACTCTTCCTGCCCCTTGGACGGATTTAGGAATATTTCCCTGAACTGAGTTTCTTGAAGATCTCGGGTGTCTTGTTGGAGAGCCATTGCTGAAATAAACAGCGAGAACATGAGAGACCTGTATTGGGAGACCTGTTATACAATGATATGTATGATATATGTATGAAATATTTTCAAGGATCTCGCGGGGTAAACAAGAAACTGTTAGAATTTGAATTTTGCAGCTTTGATTGAAGAAACTTTGTGTCATCAAGAGTCCTTTTTCAAGAGTCAAGCTCACCATATCGAGTGGGTCATAGCCACCGACTCAAATTATCGTGTTTTGATCTCTAGATGACATTGGCTAGAGGAAAATAAATCCCCTTTGCCCTTTGCTAGACGTTTGATTTACCATAATCTGCATCACAAACCTTTGAGATCCTTGAAATGGTTAAGGAAATGTTAAGGCATGATGTTATGATGTGTATGTTATGCGTTTAAGCAAAAGTACGAGGTAATGTAAACAAGTAAATCCGGAAAGAAATCCAAGGTATTGGATAAGGACTGTAAACAAAACCTGCAAGGAACTCAAGTTGTTAGATAATAAACATGTGCAAGTAGTTCAAGTTGAAAGCACACAATTCACACAATAGCCCTTAAATTTCAGGCTGACATGGAGTTTAGGTATTACCCTCTTTCAGTTTAGTTGGTTCAACCTGTCCTAGTAATAGTAACCGGGTTCTAGAGGATCTCAATATCACTGACCATCCTCGATAGGTCATAATTCCAGTTTAGCAACCTTTTCTTACAGCCAGAATCATCGCGAGAGTATGGTCTCAATGAGTGTAGCATACTGCTACTTTTCTATGGCCAAGTTGGTCAATTATAGGTTCTAAGGTCAGTTGATGCTTAATGACCCCTTAGCAGCCCCATACTCTCCTTGTTCCTCCACAAGGGATATCGGTACCAACTAAAGTGTCACACCAACTTAGCTACTACTTCAACCGTATCGGTCTACGTAGTACAGTTACCTCACAGTCTATTGCTACTTACCTAAAAGGTATCCCCAGATCCGGGTTAGGATCTATAGTAACTCCGATACAATGCCCACAAAGATAAAGCAATGAAATCAAACAATAGAAAACAATATGATGAACTATTCCTAAGGTACACCCCACTTATTAGCTCCCCAGCAGAATCTCCAGTTCTATGATACGGTGGCTAGAACCGGGACGTGGTTTCCCTATTTTGTTAAGGAAATTTTGCTGGTTTGCATTTTGCGTTTGTGTTCGCAAAATGTCACGGTAAGCAAGAGTCGCCACCGACTTTTATTTTATCCAACAAGGAAAGGAAAAAAAGCACAGAAAAATTCTTTTTTCGAGATATTTCTGAGTACGGGGGGTAGATTATAGAAAGGGAAGGTATTAGCACCCTTTCTATCCGTAGTTATCTACGGGCTCTTAGGTACTTGATAATCATTTTCAAAATTGTTTTCTTTGTGTTTGTGGGCTTTGAAAAGTTTTTTTTTGTTTTAACTTCGATTTAACTCTTGCTTCTGTCTTCAAGAGTGTAATGAAGTGTTTTTGAAAAATTTGTTTGTAAAGGAGTGTAAGTGTGAAAAAAGTTTGTTTTGATTGAGCAAGTACTTAAGAGCTAATCTACCTACTCAAAAAAAGAATCATTCTATGTTTGTTTCCTTTAGGCAACGCTATCCCACTATTAGTGAGTAGGTAGCAGCATCGTTGGAGTTTAAGGGTCAATTCGAAAGGGACGTACGATCACTAAAGCAATGTTAGGACGTCTTAGTAATAACCCTAATGTCTTAGATCATTTATCCGAGGCAACAATATCTGAGGCAACCATTCCGAGGCAACTTTGATCTTTAGACAAACGGACGACCACTAAGACATCCTATACTCAATGACCGTTTACGGAAGGCAACCAAGTGGGAGTGTACCCTAGGAGTGCACATGTGCGAATAATTCAATTTCAGTTTATTTATCTTTGCACATTTAGGGTAATCTAACTGTTTTAAAATTAATCATACATTCTTGTCATGCATCCTATTATCATACATCTAACAGTTAATAATTTGCGGAATTTAAACTACGCTATTACAAGGCTTCGGGTATTTACATAGCCAAAAACAAACCCTTTGAAAATAAAAACGATAAATGTAAAATTCCTAATTAAACTATTACAAACTGTAGGCAGTTACATCAATATGGTAAATAATAAAAATAAAGCGCGAGAAGAATTAAGATCGACGAGAATTTAAGGTTTTGACCCTTCTAACCTAATTAAAATAAAAATTGTTTTTTTGTTGTTTTTAATAAAAGAAATAAGTTTTATAAATTAAATATGCAATTAATTAGTTAATTAAATTAATTAATAAAAATAATTACATGACCTATTTTGGTTTCTTTGGTTATTTTAGGAAAAAATAAAATATAATTAAGTTAGTAATAAAACCTATTTATTCTAATTATTTTTAAGTTATTTACAAAAAGAAATTAAAGTTTTACCTAAAATTAAAATTTAATTAAGAAAAAATCCTAAGTCTATTTTTATGTGATTTTTATATTTGTTTATTGATAAAAAAATAAAAGGGATTAAAAGAAATAAACAAAACGAATAAAACATGAAAATAAAGATGGGCCTAGTAGCAAAAGTAAACAGGGGGTGCAATCATCAGAAATCCCTAGGCCCGAATCTTCGAAAGCTTCATGCTCTAACTATGGTGTTTTTTAATTCTTGCGTAGAACCTATGATTCAACCATCCATAACTGTTCTATATAAACTCAAACAAACGTTAGCATACCATAAAATGTGATTAAAATTAGAGATTCAAAGTTTAAAATTTTACCAAACCGGTGTTGTCAAATGGGGGGCGTGCTAGGCGTGTGATGGATTTCTCTTGGGCCTTGTAAGACTCTTGAGGACTTCAAGAGGATGGTTTGAGGCTTGATGTCAATTGAGATAGAACGGAACCTCGAGATATGACTTGCACCAATTCTTTGATTTTTGGAGAGCTTTTTGAAGAGCTTTTAGAGAGCTTTTTGAAGAGCTTTTTAGAGAGAATTTTCGTCCCTTCCAAGCTTGTATGGCTCTATATTTATAGAGGAGAATGAGGAGACAAGAAAGCATGGAAAGAATCTCCCTCATAATGTTGTGTTTTAAGACCATGATCAAAATTTGAAAGAAATGCCATATTTGATGATTTTATGCCATTTTCACATGTGGATGAACCTGGACATATTTGAAGAGTTATTTCACGAAATCAATTGGCATAAACCAGCATAAAACTTTCCCAAAATGGATTCACATAAAAATTTATGTTATTTCTATTATTTATTTATTTAATTCTGAATTTTAATAAATAAAATATCAAAATAAATAGCATAAATAGTAGAAAAATGTATGGGTGGGCTTAGAGGTCGCGGACCATGTTAGAAATGAGTTTCAAACTTGAAAAGATAGGCCCATTTGGAAAAAATCCAAGTTTGGTCAATATTTGCTTCATGCATTTTTTCAAAAATTGTCCAACTTTGACAATGCATATCTCTCTCAATTTTAACCTTATGAGGGTGTTCTCGGAATTTTTAGAAAGCTTAGGATGTCCCCTAAGATACATCTTTGGTTTCATCTCAATTGGATCTTCCATGTTCATGTAAGAAGCTTTGACCCAAAAGGTGTTTTTGTTGACTTTCCAAAATGACCTATAATGTCCAAATTCATAACTTCTTGTGAGTGCATATTTTGAACTTGGGAGATGCAGATGGATTATAGGGAATTGCATACTCTTCAAAATTATCTTTGGATGGGTCATTTCTCATAAAGTATGAGAAAGTTATGCTTGGTCAAAGTTGAGTTGACTTTTCCTATAAAACCCTAATTTAGCAACTTTTGAGTCTTGATGAATTATGAGCAATCCTTGATGAATCATGATCAAACCTTGATAAAATGATGAAATATAATTCAAAATTAGGATGTTGACCAAAAATCTTGAAGTTTGACTGTATGTATGCCACAATTGACTTTTGCCCTAGCATAGTCGATTTTCAGGCCTTTGAGCAATTGACTGAGCAAACTTCCTCTGTAAGGCTTGAAACTTGACATGGATGATCTTGAGAACATATTAGGACAATGTTGAGAATTTGGGGTCCCTTGGACTCGAGTATCTTGATGCAACATGAAACCCTAATTTGAGGTAGACTGCCTTAGGAGAGAGCTTGTCTGGCCAACCCTTGGACTACCTTGAGCAACTTGGGGATCTTTCTTGAAATGTTTTGAGAAATATGGGAGGGAAAATTTTGGGGTACAACAATTACGGTGATGATGTATATTACCATGGTGTTAAACAAGTTTTGAGGGCTGAAGAGGCCGATATGGACATCAATAATATTGTTGGGACAAGCAAGGTCACCAGAAGTGGAAGACTCTTTTCTCCCGAGATTTCCCCTCTGACTGTTCACAAACCTGTTGTCATTCTGTCTGCTATTATACCAACAACTGTCCCGGTTCGTACTCCAGTTATCACCCCTGTCGCCGAGCCATCTGGGACTCGAGGAAAAGAAATCATAGGCGAGCCTGCTCGGACGGAGGCACCTAAAAAGATCATTGTAGAAACCTCGAAACAGGAGATAGAAGAAATTTTGAAGATTATCAAGAAGAGCAGTTACAACGTAGTCGAGCAATTGGGGCAGACCCCGTCAAAGATTTCCATGTTATCCTTGTTGTTGTATTCTGAAGCCCATGCAAAGGCTTTAATCGCATTCCTCAAAACCGCGCATGTGCCTCAGGAAACTTCAGCCGATCAATTCAAAGATTGCGTAGCTAGCCTGACTGCCGACAATGGGTTGGGTTTCTCGGATGCAGATCTGAATGCTAAGGGGAAAAATCATAATGATGCTCTGTACGTCCCGATCGAGTGTAGGGGCACCACTATGGCCCATGTACTGGTGGATACCGGATCCTCATTGAATGTTCTGCCAAAGAAAACATTAGTCCGTCTAGACTGTGAAGGTTTGATTCTAAAGCCGAGCAATATTGTGGTCAGGGCTTTTGACGGGTCAAAGAGAATGGTGCAAGGGGAAGTGTACATCCCTGTTAAAGTTGGCTCTCAGACTTTTGCATCCACCTTCTATGTGATGGATATCAGACCATCATATTCTTGTTTGTTTGGTCGCCCTTGGATCATAAGGCTGGGGAAGTGACTTCCACGCTCCATAAAATGCTGAAATATCAGGTGAAGGGGAAGATCGTCACGGTGCAAGGTGAGGAGGAGTATATGGTGAGTCATCTCAATTCCTTCCGCTACATGGAGATGGATGGGGAATTCATCTAAACCCTTTGTCAGAACTTTGAAGAGGTCCCTCAGACTTTGGCATCAACTGAAGTTGCTACCAACAAACCTTCGCTAAAGATGGCTTCTCTCAAGGACGCAAGGGCTGTAATTGAAGAAGGTGGGTGTACCAATTGGGTTAGCTCCCTGATTTCACTCAAAAAACTGAAAAATTTGGTTTGGGCTTTACTACAATGGCTCAGAGGGCTGTTAGGCACGCACCGATTGGAAGACCTCCTCTCCACATCAACAATCAGGGAGTTAATGCAATTGAAGATGGTGAAGAGGATTCAGACATCGACAACTGGATCTAACCTACAACCAATGGTGAACTAAACAACTGGACGGCGAAGGACTTCATACCTGTTTCTTTTGTTCCGCAGTAATTGAATCTTTGTTTTAAAGATTTGTAATAAACAGTTTGAAACTTTACGCCCCGGTGCTTTGCCCGAGGCACCTTGGCTTTGCTTGTGAGAGCTTATTATTTGTCATTTCATATATCATTAATAAAACATTGGACGTTTCTTGCATTACAAATTTTGCGCTCCTTGTTTTTCCTTTTTCTGTCTCTCGCTTTATCAAAAACAGCTATTCTCTTACACACACTGACGTATCATAATGCAGATCCATATCCACTCTGGATCCCATTGACAACGACTCTGCTACTACCAGTTATAACTTAGAAAATCCGATCAACCAAGCTGAGGACGAAGGTGAGGATGATTGTGAGGTGCCTGGAGAACTTGCTAGACTGTTACTACAGGAAGAAAGGGCCATACAGCCTCACGAAGAGCCACCTGAGCCAGTGAATTTGGGTACAGAAGAAGACAGGAAAGAGGTTAAGATAGGTGCGAATCTGGAGCTTAGTATCAAGCAACGGTTGATACAAATGCTACACGACTATGTTGAGATCTTCGCCTGGTCCTACGAAGATATGCCTGGTTTGGACACTGATATTGTGGTTCATCGCATGCCAACCAAAGAAGACTGTCCTCCGGTAAAGCAGAAGGTTCGCCGTATGCGCCCTGAGATGTCTGAGAAAATTAAAGCTGAGGTCATGAAACAGTTTGACGCGGGATTTTTAGCTGTCACTTCTTATCCGCAGTGGGTTGCCAACGTTGTTCCGGTGCCTAAGAAGGACGGTAAGGTACGGATGTGTGTGGACTATAGAGATCTGAACAGGGCAAGCCCCAAGGATAATTTCCCACTTCCTCACATCAACGTTCTGGTCGACAACACCGCGCATCATAAGATCTTCTCCTTCATGGATGGTTTTTCTGGCTACAACCAGATCAAAATGGCTCCTGAAGACATGGAGAAGACAAACTTCGTTACACAGTGGGGCACCTTCTGTTACAAGGTAATGCCTTTCGGGTTGAAGAATGCTAGGGAAATTTATCAGCGCACCATGGTCGCTTTGTTCAACGACATGATTCACCATGAGATCGAGGTTTATGTTGATGATATGATAGCCACGTCCCAGACTGAGGAAGAGCACCTTGATCATCTCCAGAAACTGTTTGACAGGTTGAAGACGTACAAGCTGAGGTTGAATCCGAACAAGTGTACCTTCGGGGTAAGGTCTGGTAAGCTTCTGGGTTTCGTCGTCAGTGATAAAGGTATTCAGGTGGACCCTGCAAAGGTAAAAGCCCTACAAGAGATGCCGGCTCCCCGCACAAAAAAAGAGGTTAGAGGCTTCTTGGGACGTCTAAATTACATCGCCAGGTTCATTTCACACCTGACTGCTACTTGTGAGCCAATCTTCAAGCTGCTGAAGAAAAATCAAGTGGTAAAATGGAATGATGAATGTCATACCGCTTTTGAAAGAATCAAGGAATACCTTCAAGAGCCACCAATTCTGATGCCTCCAGTTGAGGGAAGACCTTTGATTTTATACTTAATAGTGCTGGACAATTCAATGGGGTGCGTGCTGGGGCAGCATGACGAGTCTGGCCGAAAAGAGCATGCTATTTACTACCTTAGCAAAAATTTTACCGACTGTGAGACCCGATACTCATTGCTCGAGAAAACTTGCTGCGCTTTGGCATGGGCTGCTCACCGGCTGAGACAGTATATGCTGACTCACACTACCTTGTTGATATCAAAAATGGATCCAATCAAGTATATCTTCGAGAAGCCTGCCCTGTCCAGAAGAATAGCAAGATGGAAGATGATCCTAACCGAGTACGACATCCAATACACCCCCCAAAAAGCAATCAAGGGGAGTGTATTGGCGGATCATTTGGCGCATCAGGCCGTGGATGACTACCAATCCATGAATTTCGAGTTCCCAGATGAGAACATCATGTTGGTGACCGACTGTGAAGAACCTGGACCGGATGAAGGACCCGAGGAAGGATCCTGATGGTATATGTATTTTGATGGAGCATCAAACACATTGGGTAATGGCATTGGAGCTGTAGTTATATCTCCTGAGGGCTGTCATACTTTGTTCACCGCCCGATTATGCTTCAACTGCACCAACAATATGGCAGAGTATGAAACGTGTATCATGGGTCTTCGAGCCGCTATTGACCTAAGGATTAAGTTCTTAAGTGTATTCGGATATTCCGCTCTGGTGATCAGTCAGATCAAAGGCAAGTGGGATACGAAGCACCCGAATCTTATTCCTTACAAAGAATATGTACTGACATTACTCTCGCACTTTGAGGAGATAACCTTTGAACATTTCCCAAGAGAGAAGAATCAGTTAGCGGACGCGCTAGCTACTATGTCTTCTATGTTCAAGGTCAGGTGGGACAATGAAGCTCCCTAGATTACCATTGAGAGGTTGGACAAACCCGCACATTGCTGTGACATCGAGACTGAAGAGGTAGCAGATAAACCTTGGTTTCACGAGGTAAAGAGGTATCTTGAGGCTCAAGAATACCCCGAGGGGGCATCTGTTAATTATAGGAAGTTTCTGAGAAGGTTCGCTGCGAAGTTCTTCGTCAGCAATGGGATCCTTTATAAGCGTAACCATGATTCAACCTTACTGCGATGTATGGACAAAAGCGAGGAAGAAAGGATCATGGCAGAGTTACATGAAGGTACCTTCGGAACTCATTACTGTGGACATACCATAATGAAGAAGATCCTACGGGCAGGATATTATTGGTCCACTATGGAAGCCGATTGTTATCAGCACTCTCGGACCTGTCATAAGTGCCAAGTCTATGCTGATAAGGTGCATGTACCTCCAGTTCCTCTGAATGTTTTGACAGCTCCTTGGCCTTTCGCAATGTGGGGCATCAATATGATAGGTGAGATCAGACCTATTGCGTCTAACGAGCATCATTTTATTTTGGTGGCTATTGATTACTTTACAAAGTGGGTCGAGGTAGCTTCCTTTGCTACAGTAACCAAGAACGTCGTGGCGTGGTTTATCCGACACAATCTGATCTGTCGATATGGTGTGCCAGAGAGAATTATTACTGACAATGGTACGAATATCAACAATATAATGATCACCGAGCTCTGCAAACAGTTTAAGATACAGCATCATAACTCTTCACCTTACCGGCCGAAGATGAATGGGGCCGTTGAAGCAGCTAATAAGAACATCAAGAAGATTGTGCAGAAGATGACGGCGACATACAAAGACTGGCACGAGATTTTACCATTCGCTCTTCATGGATACTGTACCTCAGCACAAACGTCGACAGGGGCAACACCCTACTCTCTGGTGTTTGGCATGGAGGCAGTCCTACCCATCGAAGTCCAGATACCCTCTCTCAGGATTATGAAGGATGCAGGTTTGAGCGAAGACGACTGTATTCAGACCCGACTTGATCAACTGAATCTAATTGATGAAAATAGGCTTACTGCTATTTGTCATGGTCAGACGTATCAAAAGCGAATGATTAAGGCATTTAACAAGAAAGTCAGACGCCAAGAATATCAAGTCGGGGATCTGGTGATCAAACGCATCATACTACCACAAGGTGATCCCAGGGGCAAATGGACCCCCACATACGAAGGGCCATTTGTGGTTAAGAACATTTTCTCGGGAGGAGCTATGATTTTAACCACCATGGATGGTGACGACCTTCCTCACCCCGTCAATGCAGACATAGTGAAAAAATACTACAAGTAATCAAAGATCCGTTAGGTCGACTGGACTAGGAAAAAATAAGGGCTTCCCGGCGAACCAAAAGGGTTTGGGCTAAAGTAAGGGATGAAAATGAAAAAAATGTACACCCGGAAAGTCGAAAACCTGAAAAGGCGGCTTGGGAAAAAAAGGGTATCCCGGTGGACTGAAAACCCGAAAGGGCGGTCCAGGAAAAAATTAGGGATTGAAGCGTAACACTATGTCTCATTGGATCATCTTGCAACCAGACTTGGGTATCGACTATCGAGCTCGGACGATGCCAATCAATCTGATCTACCTTCAACCAAGTGGCAAAGTGATGAGACACTCGAAGATATAAGGGCAATAGCGGAGTTGGAACCTAGTGGGATTATTTCATATAGCTGTTTTTCTTTCTTTTTCACAAATTGTATAATTTCTATCCTTCGGCGGCGTTCTCTTACTAGGACGCCAGCCTCTTGTACAAAACGCCTATTACAGGCAAACTTCAAAAATCAATACAATTCATTTTCACAAGAAATTTCAAACTTGTTTTTTCTTTTTGTGTTTTGTTTTTCAAGAACGTCCAATGATTCATTTTTTGATATATGCATTTGAAAATAATTGTTGCTCATAAATATTTACATGAAAAAACAAAAGACAATTACTCGTAATTCCAGGAACATGGAAAACAAGAAGTGCCCAAACCTTACAGTTACTCTGCCCATCAGGTACTGGGATAGAGCCAGCTTGAGAACATGAGTAGTGGTACATACACTCCCCACAAGGTAAGAAGTATCCAAAGACAGTGGTGTTAACTTTCCCAACATGGCACAACTCTCCCCAGTTAAGGTTCACATTTGCGAGTGAGTCAGTAAATTTCTTCCCCAAGCAGAGTTTATTTCTCTCACAAATAGAATTTCAATCTCCGACAGAATCACCAGCAACAGAAATTTATCCCCAGCTGAGTTTATTTCCCCAAATCAGCATGATCCATCGACAAAGTATCTCCTCTCCGATAGAGTTATTCCCCGCAGAGTTATCCTCGGGCAGGGTCTCTTCCGGTAGAATATTCGCCAGCCAAGGGGCAAATCCCCAGCACAGTCATTTTTGATCACCATCCCCAACAGAGGTGGAGGAACTATGGTTTTCATGGCAATCAGGGATTTATTTTCCCCGATTCCGATTATCACATTAGCATTTCATGTTCATACATCATGACATATGAAAACACCGCACATAACATGGTCTCATTTATTATGAGAATGTCAACACATAATGCATCTCATGCATTACATATAACTAACCCTGTATTTATTTCAGGAAAGACATTATTATCAACAAATTCCAGCAAGCCCATGATCGACACTCGAAGCTAAACAAAGTAATCATCAGCGCAACAAAAGGAGCCCTACTACCCAGGCTTTCATATCAAAGCAGCCCTACTACCCAGGCTCTCATATCGAAGTAACCCTACTATCCAGGTTCCTTCTCACAGCCCTACTACCCAGGATCTCATATCGAAGTAACCCTACTATCTAGGTTCCTTCTCACAACCCTACTACCCAGACTCTCATATCGAAGTAACCCTACTATCCAGGTTCCTTCTCACAGCCCTACTACCCAGGCTCTCATATCAAAGTAACCCTACTATCCAGGTTCCTTCTCACAGCCCTACTACCCAGGCTCTCATATCGAAGTAACTCTACTATCCAGGTTCCTTCTCACAGCCCTACTACCCAGGCTCTCATATCGAAGTAACCCTACTATCCAGGTTCTTTCTCATAACCTTACTATCCTGGTTTTCTTCCTTTATTATCCCCAGACAGCAGTCCACAACACTGTAAGACCGGGACCCAATCAAACGCAATTGATTTCATATTCCCCCAGAAAGTCGCGGTGCATCATATACCTCGACCAGATACGCAGTTCACCTCCGCTTCCCAAACCGGAGTCCTTCCCCAATAGAGTAATGGACAACTGAAGTTCCTAAAACTCTATTTCTCTCAAGACAGAGACCAACATTCCCCAGCGAAGTCCTCCTCAACAACAGGTACACGGGTTCTCGCAAAGGAATCTCTTATGCGATCAACACTTCTTCAGATGAAATCTCTAAGTCCATCTTCCGTCATTGACTTCCAAATGGCATCTTTAAGCCCATTCCCGATATCGCAAGACAAGTATCACTTCATGCGAGTGCAAATTTCTGGGCACTCTAATGTTCAATCATCTTCCACCTTAAGATCATGAAAGGCAGACAAGCCAATCTACATCCTCAGGTTTAAGAAGATTTAACAGGGGCAACTGTTGTACCCCAAAATTTTCCCTCCCATATTTCTCAATACATGTCAAGTGAGGTCCTCAAATTGCTCAAGGAAGTCCAAGAGTTGACCAGACAAACTCTCTCCTAAGGCAGTCTATCTCAAATTAGGGTTTCATTTTGCATCAAGATACTTGAGTCTAAAGGATCCCAAATGCTCACCATTGTCCTAATATGTTCTCAAGATCATCCATTCCAAGTTTCAAGCCTTGCAGAGGAGGTTTACTCAGTCAATTTGCTCAAATACCTAGAAATCGACTGTGCTAGGTCAAAAGTCAATTGTGGCCCACATACAGTCAAACCTCAAGATTTTTGTCAAACATCCTCATTTTGAAGTATCATTCATCATTTTATCAAGGGTTGATCATGATTCCTCAAGGATTTCTCACAATTCATCAAAACCTAAAAGTTGCTAAATTAGGGTTTTGTAGGAAAAGTTAACTCAACTTTGACCAAGCATAACTTTCTCATACTTTATCAAGAATGACCATCCAAATCTCATTTTGAAGAGGATGTAATTCCCTACAATTCATATTCAGCTCCCAAGTTCAAAATATGCGCTCACAAGAAGATATGAATTTGGACATTATAGGTCATTTTAAAAAGTCAACAAAAACACCTTTTGGGTCAAAGCTTCATACATGAACATGGAAGACTCAATTGAGATGAGACCAAAAGGGTTGCTTAGAGGACATCCTAAGCTTTCTAAAAAGTAAAAGAACACATATCTAGGATCAAAATTGAGAGAGTTATGCATTGGCCAAGTTGACCTTTTTTGCAAAATTGCCAAAAGTCAAATATGTCCAAAATTGCATTTTTTGCTAAATGGGCCCAACTTTTTATGCTTGCACTGAGTTTGTAATGTGATCCACGACCCATGAGCTCTTCCACTTTTCATTATTTTATTTTTGTTATTTATTTTGATTTCATTTCATTTAAATCAAATAAAATCAATATAAAATAATGAAAATATCAAAAATCAATTAAATCTTGAGATTTTGTGCATGATTAGAGTCACTATACAGCTGGAGACAAGATCAAATCGTGCAAGGCTTCATATGGACAGAAAAAGATTGAAATTGCTTATTTTGGAAAGATTTGGTGCAAGGAATAAATCATTGATCAATCTTCTTAAATGGAAAAGATTTGATATAAACTTGAACCCTAATACACTCTATTATACATAATGAACAAAGGCAGATCAAAAGGAGGGGGGAGAAATCGTGAAGGAGGCAGAACCAATTGCAAAATTTCAAAGAAAAAGTGCAGACCAAATTCCAAGTTGTAGGCCATCTCAAGCCATTCCAACCATACCAATCAATTGCGGGACATCTCAGGATCGTGTTTCAATCATTAGCAAGCCTCCCCACGCCCTGAAACGCATTGTAGCAGTCACACAGTTAGCTTAGAAATTCGTTTTCGTTTTTATTGATTCATACATCATTTGCACGTTTTGATTACATGTTCTTGTTCCTTATTGAGTTTGCAAACTAATCACTATATTCAATTGCATTTTTATTGACTGTACATAAAACTGCCATGGCTAGGGTTTGTTCTTTGTTTTTAGGGGTTTCTTATACAGGAAAAATTGGACATTGATAATGGTACCATGATGCTCGTGAGGTTGAAACGAGTTGATTGGTACCATTAGTTTTCATTTATCATGCACGTACATGGTTTTGGAATGGACAGGGGCTATACCTACGCTTGATGTCTGTAGGTAAAAGTTGCAAAATCTAAAGAGACGGTGGGGAGGAAGACGACAATACGTGGCACTCCCTGACTTGCCAGTTTGAATTTCGCGCGTTTCAAAGTTTAACATTTTGTTTTTATTATATAATATTTGTTTATGATTATATGTACAACTAAAACAGCCAGCTCAGTTGGCAAGCGTGCAAATGAGGAATGTACGAGGGCCTGGGTTTGATCCCTAGGTCCCTTATTTGCTTTATATTATTTTTCAATGAAGGATCAGGTATACCTCATGCTCCAGCATCCACCATGTGCTACCAGGATCTGACCATCCAATCCACAAATGCTTCAGATCCAACGCCTTCCCCCTGGAGGACCACCATGCGCCCCAGTCCAACGTGCACATGGGATTGGACAAAGTCAACAAGGCCTGGAGTTTGTTGGGCTCAGAATTTCAAGCAACACCCCCTCTCTTGCTAATGCTATCAGGCCCATTCTTTTTTTTCTTTTATTTAAATTAATTTGCTTAATTATTTTTAACAAAATTAATCTCTTTTTTAAAAAAATCATAAAATCAAAAGTTCACAAAAAAATTAGAATTAGGTTTTTCTTATCAAATTTAATTTAATTTAGTATAATTTAAATTTAGAGAAATTCTAACTTTTTTTTATATAATTAAAACCAATTAGAAAAATTAGGGTTAGACTCTTGATTTAATATTTATTTCTTTCTCAAAATGAAAATACAAAAAATAGGTTAATTTAATTATTTTTCTTAATTAAAATTAATTAGTAATTAGGTTCTTTTTTTTCAATTGAGCTTTATTGTCTCAAATAAAAAAAGCGACAAAAATGATTTTCCCTTTAAATTACAATTAGGTATAGTCAAGGGTCAAAACCCTATTTGTCTCGCATACGATTCATCGCGCGTGTTTATTGTTTTTGCAATATTGATGTAACTGTTTACGGTATGTAATAGCTTAATCTAGGACTTTCTTTTATTTATCGTCTTTTGCGGGTTTCTTTGGCTATGTAATTAATCCCTACCCCGAAGCCTTGTAATAGCGTAGGTTTATTTTCTCGCATTTTAATTCTCGCAAATATTAACTGTTTAGATGTATGTTGATAAGATTGTATGACAAGATTGCATGATAATTTAAAACGGCTAGAAAACCCTAATATGCAAAGATAATAACTGAAATCAAATCACTTGCACATATGCACTCTTAGGGTATACTCTCACTTCGGTTGCCTTCGGTAAACGATCACTAAGTATAGGGTGTCGTAGTGGTTGCCCTCCTGTCTAAACAAATATCAAATGTCCCATTCGGAAATGTTGCTTCAGAAATGTTGCCTCGAAAATATCGCCTTGAATATGATCTTAAGACTTTAGGATTATTACTAAGACATCCTAATATTGCTTTAGTGATCGTACGTCCCTTACGAATTGACCCTTACAACTCCAACGATGGTGCTACCTATTTCTCAATAGTGGGATAGCGCTGTCTAAGGGAAACAAGAATAAAAACGATCTTTTTTCGAGTAGGTAGATGCTAGTAGGTACTTGCTCAAATCAAACTTTTCGCACTTGCACCTTTCAAAAAAAATTTCAAAACAAACTTCGTCACATCCTTGAGGACTGATACAAGGGTTATCACGAAGTAAAACATTTTTCAAAAACAAAGCACACAAACAAAGGCAATTTAAAAATGAGAAAGCACCTAAGAGCCCATGGAAAACCATGGATAGAAAGGGTGCTAGCACCTTCCCTTTCTATAATCTACCCCCCGTACTCAGAATATCTCGAAAAAGGATTTTTTCTGTACTTTTTCCCTTTCCGGTTGGATGAAATAAAATTCGGTGGCGACTCTTGCTTACCGCGACATTTTTCAAACACAAAACGCAAAATGCAAACCAGCATTTTCAAAACAGTCGGTTCTGCCACCGTATCACAATAGTCAACTTCATCCTTTCAAGTAAGTTACTAAAGTCTGGACCCAACCAGATAATAGTTTAACTTCTTCAATTGCTGAAACCTGGACCCGACCAGATAACAGTTTGAGTTTTTGAAACCTGGACCCGAACGGATAACAGTTAATCTCAATTTTAAGTTACTAAAGCCTGGACCCGACCAAATAATAGTTTAACTTCTTCAATTGCTGAAACCTGGACCCGAATAAATAACAGTTTGAGTTTCTGAAACCTGGACCCGACCGGATAACAGTTAATCTCAATTTTAAGTTACTAAATCCCAGATCCAACCAGATAATAGTTTAACTTCTTTAATTACTGAAACTTGGACCCGACCAGATAACAATTTGAGTTTCTGAAACTTGGACCCGACCGGATAACAATTAATCTCAATTTTAAGTTACTAAAGCCTGGACCCGACCAAATAATAGTTTAACTTCTTCAATTACTGAAACCTGGACCCGACCAGATAATAGTTTGAGTTTCTGAAACCTGGACCCGACCGGATAATAATTAATCTCAATTTTAAGTTACTAAAGCATGGACCCGGCCAGATAATAGTTTAACTTCTTCAATTACTGAAACCTGGACCCGACCAGGTAACAATTTGAGTTTCTGAAACCTAGACCCGACCGGATAATAGTTAATCTCAATTTTAAGTTACTAAATCCTGGATCCGACCAGATAATAGTTTAACTTCTTCAATTGCTGAAACCTGGACCCGACCAGATAACAATTTGAGTTTCTGAAACCTGGACCCGACCGGATAACAGTCAATCTCAATTTTAAGTTACTAAAGCATGGACCCGACCAAATAATAGTTTAACTTCTCCAATTGCTGAAACCTGGACCCGACCAGATAACAATTAACTTCTTTATCCCCAACAAGTTGTTGTGAAGCCTAGAATCCGACCAGATAACAACTAACTTTCAAGAGATAACTCCCCAGTAGAGCAATAGACAACTAAAACTCCTGAACTCTTTTCCCCAAGCAGAGATCAACACTCTCCATAGAGTCTTCTCAAACAAGCCAATATTCCCCAGTGGAGTTTCTCCTCAAACAACAGAACAGGAATTCCTAACAGAAATTCTCTAAACAAAGTTGAAGATACACATACTCTTCATCTCCAGCAGCAACCCGAGATTCAGCTTCCCAAAACTCCCCAGCATTTGTCAGGGATTTATTTTCCCAAACAAAGATACACTTCAATAACATTTCACATTCATACATCATATAACATACGCATACAACATAATCTAATTTATTTTGAGAACATCATCACGCCACGCATACTTCTGCATGCAATTAACCCTCTTCCTTGCAGGAAAAGTTAATCAAATCAAAGACCTCTTCTGGTTGGATTTACTTCTTCCAGTTAAAAACAGGCGAGTCAAAGACCTCTTCTGGTTGGATTTACTTCTTCCAGTTAAATACAGGCGAATCAAAGACCTCTTATGGTTGGATTTATTTCTTCCAGTTAAAGACAAGCGAATCAAAGACCTCCTCTGGTTGGATTTACTTCTTCCAATTAAAAACAGGTGAATCAAAGACCTCTTATGGTTGGATTTACTTCTTCCAGTTAAAGACAGGTGAATCAAAGAACTCCTCTGGTTGGATTTACTTCTTCCAGTTAAAAACAGGCGAATCAAAGACCTCCTCTGGTTGGATTTACTTCTTCCAGTTAAAGACAGCCGAATCAGAGACTTCTTCTGGTTGGATTTAATTTTTCCAGTTAAAGACAGGCGAATCAAAGACCTCCTCCGGTTGGATTTACTTCTTCCAGTTAAATACATGCGAATCAAAGACCTCCTCTAGTTGGATTTACTTCTTCCAGTTAAAGACAGGCGAATCAAAGACCTCTTCTGGTTAGACTTACTTCTTCTAGTTAAAGACAGGAGAATCAAAGACCTCTTCTGGTTAGATTTATTTCTTCCATTTGAAAATAGGCGAAACAAAGACCTCTTCTGTCACTATGGATGGAATTTGTAAGCCCATCTCCGATAGCTCTCCATCATCTCTCCAAATGACATCTTTAAGCCTATTCCCTACACAATCAACTAACACAAGGTCGAGTGAAAATTTCTGGGCACTCTGGTGTTCAATCATCTTCCACCTTCGAGTCACGAATGGTGTACTTGCCAATCTAACCCTTCAGGTTTAAAATATTGAACAGGGGCAGCTGTTGTACCCCAAAATTTGCCCTCTCCTTTTTTTCAAGACTTTTCTAACAAGGATTTTCAAAAGTTCAAACTTGCACAAGTACAATTGGATTTTTAATGCCCCATATAGCTTCCATGGATCACATTAGGCTTTCAAGCATCAAAATTGAAGAAAATCAAGCTTACTTCGATTCACAAAGCTTTGACTGGACTTTGGCCTCCTTCAAGCTTGCTTCGATTTCATAAAGCTTCGACTGGACTTTGGCCTCCTTCAAGCTTACTTCGATTTCATAAAGCTTCGACTGGGCATTGGCTATCTCCGTGTTTGCTTTGATTCACAAAGCAAGGGCTTCCCTCATGCTAGAATGCACAAGACAATGGCTTCCCTTATGCTAGCAGGCACAAGGCAATGGCTTCCCTTATTACTTTAATTCACAAAGCAATGGCTTCCATCATGCTAGCATGCACAAGGCAATGGCTTCCCTCATGCTAGCATGCACAAGGCAATGGCTTCCCTCATTGTTTCGATTCACAAAGCAGTGGTTTCCCTCATGCTAGCTTTGACTCCACCTCTAAACCCTTCAACACACATAGTTTCTACACTATAACATACAACTGATAGATTCAAAGAACATACAAAAGGCCCATTCGAAGAACATGAATTGGTGGATTTGAAGAACCTACAATATGGTTCATTCGAAGGACATACAATATGGTCCATTAGAAGAACATTCAATTGGTCCATTCGAAGGACATACAATAGGTCCATTCAAAGAACATACAATTGGTGTTTTGTCTTTTGATGAGTCTAGTCGAAGGCTGCTGAACAAAGTCCTATGTGCTGCCAAGTCCAAGTGTGTTGTACTGCTATGAAATGGTCCTGCACCAAGCTGCCACAACACTCCAAAACTGCTACAAAGCAGTCCTGCTATGCTGCTCCTAATTTGCACCAAATTGGTATATAAAAGCTGCACCTCGAAGTATATGAAGACAACATACCCAATTTGTTCAAATTTTATTTGTTCCCCCCCCCCCCCAAAAAAAAACCTCAGCTAAACTTCATCTATAAATAATATGTTTCACAACACATCTAGAGTGGCTTTTTAGTGGCTGGAGAGAAATTTGTTGGCAACACAATGAAAGGAGAGAACATTTGAAACATTCTTAAACCCGGAATCAAAAAACACAACAACTTTGTTTCTTTCTTTCGAATCCCGAACCAAAGAAACACAACACTTCTTTTCTTTATTTCTAATCCAGAACCAAAGAAATACAACATCTTTGTTTGTTCCCTCTTTCAAATCCCAGTTTCCCTATCCTTCGAACTCAGGTTCCTTCCTTCCTTCGAATTCAAGGATATACACGGCAACAACTCAAAGTCCAAAACACATTTCGGCTTCAAGGTAAGTCTTCTTGACTTTAAACCTTTCGTTTCAGGCATAACATGTAAATAACCTTTTGTTTATTTTTTGTTTCTACCTTTTCTTTTGTTTTCTTTTCTTGTCCAAATACATGTTAAGAACTAACCTTCAAGACCATAAGACAATGTTAGCATGGCTTCGACCCATACTGATGTCCAGTCCCAAATGAAAGGAAACAAAAAAAGGTCTGTGAATCGAAGGATGCAGGCTTTGATACACACTAGTTGCAGGTCCAAATGAAAGAAAACAAAAGGGGTGTGAATCGAAGGACACATGCTTCGATCCAAGATTTCTTTTCTTTCTCTCTTTTGCACTATTTTTATATTTTTCTATATATTTTCTTTCATTACTATTCAATATAATTTGTAATAATTAGGGATTTTATTTCTTTCCACTCCCCATTTGTAGATTTTTATCCCCATCCCCTAAAGTGATGTAGTAGCTTAGGACTTTACATTTCCTCAATTTACCGCTTTAATATAAATTGTTAGTAATTAGGGTGTGTATGGCAAGATAAAATCAAAAAGTGGACAATCCTAAATTCAAGACAAAAATGCATGCAATCAAACACACTATTCACACACATGCACCTCTAGGGTAATCTCACTTGTTGCCTCGAAAAATAGTTATGTCCCTCGAATATGGGTATTTTAGCAAATATCCTTGATAAAAAGATCATAGTCCCTCGATGTCCCTCGATGTTGCCTTCGGTAAACCATCTAGTCCCTTACGAAAATTGCTAAAACGTCTCATAGGTTGCTTTCTATGACTATACAAGTGACCCATACGCGTCCCTTCACATCCAACAGTGGGGCTTCTTACCAATCAATGGTAAGATAGCAACATCTAAAGGAGGAGGAAAAGAATATAGACCTTTTGAGTAGGTAGGACGCTCGTAGTTGCTTGCTCGCAAACTAAAACCATTTCCACACTTACACTTTCGAAACATCTTCAAAAACAAACATCTCTTTGAACTATTTTCAAAACCAACAATTTGTATGCATTCTTATAGAGACGAGAAACATTACAAAGTTTACCGCAATAAAGGTATTTTGCAAAATATTTTCAAATTAACACCACAAAGATAACTATGGATGGAAAGGGTGCTAACACCTTCCCTTTTCATAATCTACCCATCCGCCCCCCGAACTCAAGAAAACATCTCAAAGGTCTTTCCTGTTCTTTTCACCCTTTCCTTATTGGATAAAAGAAAATTCGGTGGCTATTTTTGCTATCCGCAACAATTGCGATCAAACGCAAAACAACCAAGTCAGTTCTCCCACCGTATTACACATATTGCTTCACATCAAATTGCGAACCTTCTGGAGCCAAACCTGCCATACTGCAGATCCAAGAAAACAATTTAGATAAAATTCAACACATATTACAAAATAATAACAAACATACAACTAAATATCCATTAAAATTATAACTAAACACAACCCAAACCTTAATACGAGAAATAATATTAGGTTTTGCATACGAAATAACCACCTTTCACAATACCCTAACAAATACATGTTCCCTCAATTCCATCAATTGCAGTGCTAAGTAAATACAACAATGATGTTACAAGTTAATGAAAAGTCAAAAACCAAACCTAACCCTCAAATCTAACTAAACAAAACACCTTGAGGCAAATTACTTCTATTAATTGAATCATCATCTGTATATACAACTCCAATAGGTTCCTTAAGAACTGTAAAAGTTTCCTATTCACAAAATAATATATTTCAGCAATAAATAAAAAATTATCAAAGATCCAACACAAAACCAAAAAAATTCTTCCTACAAATTTATTTAAAATCATTACCTGAGGAAAAAGATTCAAGTGGCTAGAGTCCGCTGCACTGAAAGGCTGAAACAAAACTTAAAACTCAAAGATCTCTCCAACTATCACTCATTCTTATTCATACAAAACAAAGATAGAACTAAAGAATCGATTAATTTGACTAATAATCACTTACAAAAGCACTAACATCTTCAATTAAATTTTGTTTGGCTGCAAAACACATTAAAAAAAACAAATTCATCATCAAATTCAATAAACATCTAAGAAAAGTTATAGATAAAAAGACAAGAAAGAAAAACTCACTGGAGGGTGGAGATTCAAAGGAGCCAAGATGATCAATGTAGAGAACAATAGGAGTAACAAGAGTAATCACTATGCCAAACAAGACTTTAGACAACGTTTTTTTTTGGCTTTAGATAGTGCTTTAAAGCGCTGTCTATTCCAGCGCTGCTGTAGGTAAAGACAACGCTTTGTTAAAAGTAAAAGCGCTGCTAAATCCCCCCTTTTAGGCAGCCCTTTTACTTTAAAAGCGTTGCTAAAGGCCCCCTTTAACCAGCACTTTTACTTTTAAAGCGCTGCTAAAGGCCCCCCTTTAGCCAGCGCTTTTTCTGAAACAATTTTTTTTATTTAAAAAAGAGCCCCTTTAGGCAGCGCTTTTACAGTAAAAGCGCTGTCTAAAGGGGGCTTTAGACAAAAAAATTTAAAGCGTTGTTTAATGTCCACTAAATTTTTTATATAACCTTTTTGAAAAAAAAAAGCGTTTGATATATACAATTTTATATGCACAAATTTTAACCATATTTGTACCAGGTTTTCACCATATTTTGCACATTTATATACCATTATAAATTTAACCAGATTTTCACTAATATTGGAGCTTCAATCCAATAAAACATAATATCAAAAGATACTATACATTTGCACCAATGTACTTATATATACTATTACTCTTGTACATATATACTTTTACAAAAAAACAACACCATTATATACCATTACAAAATCTATTCATCTCTATCTTCTACATATGCATATATAACCTGAAACAACACCAAAATATCGTAATTCATACCATGATACAAACAAAATATATATAATTTACCACATGACAAACAACAACAAAATTGCAACACTTGAATATACTCAAAATTCTCATCAATTAAAGTAAGATTATAATATAACTTATATAACTTTCGTCTCAATAATGTATTGACACCAATCCTCCTTAAGTTCATTCAACTGAGAACTTGAGTAATAAGCATACTTGAATTCATCAAAGTACTACATAATAATATAACATAGTATGTTTAAGTTAAAACTATTTAATTATATGAGAAATATGTGTTAAATATTAAAATAACTCCTAAGTTAGAAATTCATACCTTAGATGGAATCTCTATTCGATCCAAAAGAAGGATTTCTCTCATAAACCTTGACATGTAAAAACAACAATCTACTTCATTACGTTGCCGAGGACACTACACATGAAAAGAAAATATGGATAAGGACTAAGTTTTATCAAGTATCATCACTATTAATATAATCAAAATTGTGATAATTAATTAATATACCTCCACTATAATCCATGTAATGTTGTTGGCTTTACTCTTTGGTACTTGAATATCTCTTTGTGCTCGAAAAACTTGTATAATGATAATAAAACATAAACGTATATTTAGAATAATTCACATAAATAAATAAATAAATAAATATACACACGAATATTTAAAACAATATCACTTACGTATCAACCATATTCTTCATATCTTGGTATTTACATGGATCATTGCATAAAGAATCCAGATAATATACAACTTCTCTGATAGGATTAATCGCGACCAACAACCAATGTCCAATGTAAGATTAAACAACTGTGATATGAAAAATTTCTACACAACGTCAAAATATGAAAAATTATAATAGATGAATTTAGAATGAAAATCTAATTCGTTGTCGGTATTAAGCGGTAAAAAGAACAACTTTTCGGTATCTATGTCGGCCATAAAGCGCTCGAGTACATACGCCATGACTATATCTGGTTTATGCATGATTAACCCTAAGTTGGTATTGTAAGGAGATAAGAAAGCGAACCTTTTCTTCAATCCACTCGGGCGCATCAATTTTTCATACAAAACCTTAAATAAAAGACCTCATTAACATTTGAAATGAGTAAATGAATTGATCAATTAATTAGACAAAGTAGATCAGATATACCTTATGTATGTATTAACAACAACGAGGCCTAATTGATCAAAATCCTCCATACCAATTGTTTCGGAATATTCAAAACCAAAAATACCAAACTCCATAGGTAAAAGACGAGTATTTGCTTCCAGAATATCATACATTTCTAAAAATGTCCCAAGGCACGACCTAAACTTCGAAGTAGGTTTTTTTTAGCTGCGGTCTTCTTAGCAACAACCTTTTTTGTGTGGAAATGTTGCTAATTTCAGGATTCTTACCCCTACCGACATCTTCATTCTCTTTAGCATGAATCTAGAGATCATATAATTAGTTATGTGAAGTATAAGATCACGAATTAACATTTTTCATGCATAAATATCATATAATTGTGATGTACCTCTTTTATTGATGCAACTCACTCGATTTTCCGCGGAATCCCCTTGTCTTTTTCTTTGGATTTTGTTGGAGTCTAATTAACATAACCATGTAAAAACAAATGTATGTAAAATGCACGTAAAAACTTTGAATACTCAAAGGTTCATATATATGGTTTTAAGCACACCTCATCATCTACACTAATGAGGCTTGACGACCATGCAACAAACGAACCTATTGCATCTCCCACTAGTGTGGCATCTGAAACATCACCAGGATGTGGTAATAACGTATCCTTCTCCAAAGCAATGTCAATCGATACTTTCAAATAACCAATAGGGAGAAATTTAGTGTGAAGTAATTCTCCCAAAGTGTTATTCACTTTTCCCTTGCCAACCATCCAATAAGTCGGTGACGATAAGTAGAGTTGACAAGGTGAAATGCCCTAAAACCAATAATAAATTTCAAATTATTGTTGTGTATATATTTCAATTAAATAAATTAAGCTACTTTAATTTCATAATGATATATATAATTACCTCTGGAGGATTCATTGAAAATTACAACCGATACTACCTTTGTCACTAGTAGCTTTAAAACCTGAAGCTTTCTCTCTTAATTCTTTTTCCCTTCTCAATTCACGGACTTCAGCTTGCAGTGCTTCCAAGGTTTCATGCAGTTCTTTATTGCTAGGAGTCTTTCCTACAGTTCTTTATTGCTAGGAGTCTTTTGTGTTTATAACATGACAATCATGTGTCTTTAAACTCTTAAACCTGAGGTCTTTCATAGACACAAGTCTTCTAATATCTGAAGAGTATCCTTCTGGAACTTTAACTTCACTTAGAAACTTGCACAATATTTTTTCTCCTTTCTAGGTAGAGTAAAAGCAGCAGGTGGTAGATATGTTCATCTTCCTTTCTTCACGGGTCCTAATTCAGTTCTTATTCCCATCTTTAACATGTCCTCCCTTGCTTTAAGGCCATCCTTAGACTTTCCTTTTATATTGAGTGACGTACCAATAACACTTTCGAATACATTTTCTTCAATATGCATAACATCGAGAAAATGTCTCACATACAAAGACTTCCAATATGGAAATTTAAAAAAAAATCGACCCTTCTTCCACCCACCTTTGACAACCTTATATGCAAAAGGCTTGCCAAACTGAGTACACACATCTTTCACCTTTTCAAAAATTTGGTCACCTGACAATGCAGGTGGAGTTTAAATTGTTTGATGTCCCCATTGAATGCTTTTCTGCACCCACGGTAGTGATGTTTAAAATGTAAGAATCTACGATGACCGAGAAACAAATTCTTCTAAAAAAGTTCTAATCGCGTTGTATCGGTTCCATCTTCACAAACAGGACACACACGTTGACCTTTAATGCTATACCCAGATAGATTCCCGTATGCTGGAAAATTATTAATTGTGCCAAGCAACATCGCCCTCAAATTGAAACTTTCTTTCCAATATCCATTATAAACCTCCACACCGTTATCCCACAAAATCTTTAAATCTTTGATCAAAGGTGTCAAGTATACGTCTATGTCATTCCATGGTTGTTTAGGCCCATAAATTAATATAGATGATATCATGTACTTACGCTTCATACATAGCCATGAAGGTAGGTTATAAATCATAAGAATTACAGGCGATGTGGTATGTGAGATACTTTGAAGACCATGTGGGTTTATTTCATCAGTAGATAATTCCAAGCGAAGGTTTCTTGCTTCTTCTCCAAAATTAGGATAATCATCATGAATTTTCGACCACTGTGGTGAATCTACCGGATGTCGATACTTTCTGTTGTACCCCAAAATTTTCCCTCTCAATTCTCAAGGGTTTTCTCACAAAGATTCTCGGGATTTAAGCTTGCACAAGTGCATTGGGATTTTCAAGTACAAAAATTAAAAGGAAACTGTCAAAATTTTCTCTTTCGATTGGCTTTTTGGCTTCTTTCGATGCAAGCTTGGCTTGCATCCTTCGATTGGGTAGTAGCCTTCCTTCGAGCGCAAGCTTTGATTAGGCAGTATCCTTCTTTCGATTCAAGCTTCGATTAAGGGAATGTGCTCCCTTCAAACACAAGCTTCGATTGGGCAATAGCCTTCCTTCGATCCAAGTTTCGACTGAGGCAATGTGTTTCCTTCAAGCAGAATGCTTCGATCCATAAGCTAAACCCTTCGACAGAAGTTCAAAACTGTTCAACCCCATACAAAACACTTGCTCCAATCCTTCGAATCTCACTCTCCAGACCATGCTTATTGAGACTTGTTTTTCCACTCTTCGATCAGAACATGATCCTTCGAATCTCACTATTCAACATACATAAGCTCTACTCTTTGATCAAAACACGACCCTTCAAATTCAATTTGTTGTACCCTAAAATTTTCCCTCCCATTTTACTCAATATATGCTCATTAAGACCCTCAACTTGCTCAAGGATGCTCAAGAGTTGACCAGACAAACTCTCTCCTAAAGCAATGAACCTCCAATTAGGGTTTCCATTTTCATCAAGAAGGGTAAGCTCCAAAGGCCTCATATGCTCTCCATAGTCCTAATATGTCCTCAAGACCCTCCATGTCAAATTTCAAGCTTTTCACAAGAAGTTTTCTCAGTCAACTGCTCAAATGCCTGAAAATCAACTATATTAGGTCAAAAGTCAATTGTGACCCACATACAGTCAAACTTTAAGGTTTTTGGTCAAAATTAACATTTTGAAGTGATATTCATCATTTGATCAAGGGTTGATCATGATTACTCAAGGAATGCTCCTAATTCATCAAAATTCAAAAAGTTGCTAAATTAGGATTACTCAAGAAAAGTCAACCAAACTTTGACTAAGCATAACTTTCTCATACTTTATCAGAAATTTCTAATCCAAGTCTCATTTTGAAGGGAATCAAATATACTACAACTCATCTTCACACCTCAAGTTCAAAAATTTCACTCATAAAAAGATATGAATTTTTACATTATAGGTCCTTTTGCAAAGTCAACAAAAACACCTTTTGGGTCAAAGCTTCCTACATGAACATGGAAGACTCAATTGAAATGAGACAAAAAGAGTTGTTTAGGGGACATCCTAAGCTTTCTAAAAAAGTCTAAGAACAACCTCTTAGGGTTAAAATTGGAAGAGTTATGCATTGTCAAAGTTGACCATTTTTGGAAAATTACCAAAAGTCAAATGTGCTCAAAAATGTATTTTTTGCCAAAAGGGCCTAGCATTTTAGGTTTGTATCTTGTTAAGGGCATGGTCCACGACCCAAATCAGCATCCATATCTTACTTGCTCTATTTATTTATTTTATTTTGATTTTTATTTATTAAAAATCACATTAAATCAAATAAATAACAAAAAATGCCAAAGATTGTTTTGATGATCTGATTTTGATGGAAATCAAATCTAATTATGATGGCCTAATCAAGCCAAATCGAATCAAGGCAAAAAAGGCATGATTTGGTCAAGTTTGGAATGAAAGAATATGGCTTAAAGATAAAATATTTTATCCATCAATTCTCAAGATTGGATCCAAAATTGTTACCCTAATTCTTCATACTAAATATAATGAACAAAAACAAGGCAAGAGAACAAGGTTTGGCCGCACGAAATTGACACAAGAACTTCAAATTTTTTCATAAAAAGTGGCAATCGGTTTGACCTTTGCAGATTAAGAAGTTTTGACACTTGCAATCAATTCCTTGGCACAATTAGAAGCTAACTGGATCATTTGCACGCATCAAGACGTCCAGAACAAGCATCTACAACATCACTGTTTGCTTCTTGTTCTTGAATTTGATTTTGCCAATATATGCATTATAAATGAATTTTGAGTATGCATTCATGTTTATATGATTATTTAGAGCATATTTGAATGATTAATTGCTTGTTTTGATGCGTGTTTGACCACTTGCCATTGTTAGGGTTTGAGAAGCCATTTTGGGGCTTCTCTGTACAGTAAAATTAGGCCAAGAAACTGATGCCATGATGCTCGTGAGATCAAGACGAGTGGATTGATGTCTTTAGAATTAATTTATCATGTGTGGTATGGATTTTTTAAGTTTGCAGGTGTATAGCTATGGAGTTCTGTCCGTAGGTATAAACCTGATACATAAGATGACAGACAGGGAAGAAGACAATGACTCGTCACCATTCCATTGGTCCGTTTGAATGTTCGCGAGTTTTTTGTTTTCTTCAGGCTAGCCATTTGTTTGATATATTATGATTATGTTTTATTATTATATCAAATAACAAACGCAACACAGATGGCAGGGGTAGTAGCATGTGAAGCCAAGGAACTGGGTTCTATCCCAGGTCCAAACGTTTTCCTATTTTTCTGACCATTTAAGTGCAGATCCAGCGTGCCTCATGATTTAGCGCCTGCCGTGAACCCCCAGATCTCAACCCTAAGATCCATCATCAGGCCAAATCTCACAATCCAACGTTCAATTCAAAGAGAGACCATGGTGCACCTTCCAAGCATGCCAACACAGGATCTGGCGCAGAAACTGGACTCAGCCATATTGGGCCTTGGAAATTCAGAAACACACCCCCCTGGGTGCTTATGCAGGCCCAATTTCTCACCTTTTTATTTTAATTCTTTTTTTCTTATTATTTATTAATTATGTTTTTTTAATAACACCAAAAATAAATCATTTTTTTATTTAATCAAAAAATCATAAAAATACAAAAAAATCTTTTTTTCATAAATATTTTATTAATTAATTAGTTAGATTAAATTAGGGCAATTTAATGACTTTTTTATTATAGTCCAAAATAATTAGAATTAGGATTTAATTTTATACTTAACCTAATTTTTCTTCAAAAAACAACATAAATATTTTCTTAAATTAGATTTTTAGGTCGCCGAGTTATTTCTCGCGTTTAATTGCCCGCGCGCTTTGGATTTTTTTTTTATTATTTGTAAATACTCCGAGTTTGTAATAAATTTAAATAGGGTTTTAATTCCGCATTTTATTTCAGTCAAAATAATTATGTATCTGCCCAAAGCCATGTAATAGCTAGGACTCTAATTTCTCGCTTTTAAATTTCCGCAACTATGAACTGTTTAGATGTATGGATAATAGGCTTGCATGTGAAAGAAAAACGATTAATACAGTAGAAAACCCTAAATATGCAAAGATAATTAACTGAAAAAAATACACTTGCACATGCTCACTCCTAGGGTTTTCCCCACTTGGTTGCCTCGGAAATAATGGCCGTGTCCCTCGAATGTAGGGATACCGTAGCAATGACCCGCGATTCAAAATCGTCATAAAGATCACAGTCCCTACTTGTCCCTCAAGTTGCCTATGAATTGATTTTATGACGATAGTCCCTTCGAAACACTAAGGTATCTTTACTTGTTGCCTTCAGAGACCATTTCGTCCCTTCGAACATCCCTTTTAAATCCAACGACGGAGCTACCTACTCCTTAATAGTAGGATAGCATTGTATAAAGGAAACAAAAATGAACAGACCTTTTTCGAGTAGGTAGAAAACTCTTAAGTACTTGCTCAAAACAAAAACTTTTCACACAAACACTTTTTAAAAAAAAATAGTTTTCAAAACAACTTCGTCACACTCTTGAGGACCGATACAAGGGTTATCACGGAGTAAACAAAACTTTTCAAAACAAGCACACACAATCAATTTAAAAACGAGCAAGTACCTAAGAGTCCGTGGAAAACCACATATAGAAAGGGTGCTAACACCTTCCCTTTCTATAATCTACCCCCCGTACTCAGAGACATTCTCGAAAAAGGTTTTTTCTATTATTTTTTCTTTTCCTTTGTTGGATGAAATAAAATTTAGTGGCGACTCTTGCTTATCGCGACATTTGCGAACAAAAAACACAAACCAGTATAACAGTCGGTTCTGCCACCGTATCACAGAACTGGCGACTCTGCTGGGGATTTATTAATAAATGGGGTACACCTTAGGATCTAGGTCAGTTTTTAAATTGCTTTCTTGTTTGTTTTTCCTACTTTATCTTTAAGGGTTTTGCTTGGGTATTATTGAAGATCCTACACCCAGATATGGGGACACTCTTTAGGTAAACAACAATAGATCGTGGAGACTGTACGACATAGACCGATATGGTTTAAGCGATGGCTGTGTTGGTGTGACACTTTGGTTGGTACCGATATCCTTCGTGTGGAAACGAGGAGAATATGGGGCCGCGGCGTGGTGTCGTGAAGCACTAACGGACCTTAGAACCTTAGTTGAAAAAACTTGGCCATTAGAAAGTAGTGAGATAGCCGGCCTCGGTATAAAGCTGAGGATTGGTTGATACTCGATTCTACACTCATTAAGATCAAACTTTCGGGATATTTCGGCCGCAAGAAAAGATTGCCTGAGCTGAAACAATGCCCAATAAAGAATGATCAGTGATATCGAGAATCTTTAGAACCCGATTACTTTTCTAAGACAGGTCTGAAACCAACTAAACTTCAAGAGGGTACTTACCTTTAACCTCATGCAAGCCTTTGAACCTAAGGTCTATTGTGTGCTTAGCTTGTGTGTGATTTATTCTATTTAAACATAACATCATGCATCATAACATATCATCCATTCTTATTACACTCATCATTTCAAGGACCAAGGGAATTTATCTTTGTTCTGTTTTACAGATCATGGCTTCCGCTTGTAGAAACACTATCTGAATCAACTTTGTGATAATACCTCCCCAGATTAAGGAGTTAGTATCAAGGGTTCCTGAAACTTCTGCGTTCACTAAGAGACATGGTCGACTTCTCAACCTGGTTACTTCAAACTTTGCGGAAAAGATGATGAGTGTACTTTTTCAGTTCTTTGATCCCAAGCACCACTGTTTCACCTTCCCAGATTACCAGTTGGTGCCTACCATGGAAGAATTCTCTCAGCTATTGGATATACCCATTCTTGAAAAGTTTCCTTTCACAGGTTTAGAAGAGGTTCCTAAGCCAGAAGTCATTGCCTCAACCTTGCATTTGAAACGGGCCGACGCGGTATCCAATTGGGAAACAAGAAGCGGAGTCAAGGGTTTTCTAGCCAAGTTCCTAATAGTCAAAGCCCAGCTGTTTTGGGATGATATGGACTTTCAGGCTTTTGAGGAGGTCTTGGCCCTTCTAATCTATGGGTTAGTACTGTTCCCTAATCCAGACTTGCTCATAGATGTGAATGCTATCAAGATCTTCCTCTCTCGCAACCTCGTGCCTACCTTGCTCGGAGATATTTTGCACGCTCTCCATACTCGTACCATGAAGAGAAGAGGGGTTTTTATGTGCTGCATGCCATTGCTGTCGAGGTGGTTTATTTCTCACCTCCCTAAGTCCGTACTGAAGAATGAAGAAGGTTTGTGTTGGTCGCAAAGGATAATGTCACTCGCTCACATGAATATTCTCTGGTGTTCCCGAGCTACGGAGATACTGCTATTATTGACCGCTGTGGGGAGTACCCTAATGTCCCATTACCTGGCATCAGAGGAGGCATAACCTACAATCCTTGTTTAGCTCTGCGACAATTTGGTTACGCTCGAAGTGATGGCCCCCGTGATTTACTTATCGAGGGCATTGTATTTAACTGTGAGGATGATGTTCAAGGGTATCTCCAGAGGTTCATACGAGCTTGGAGCATGGTAAACAGATCTGGCGCCAAGGCTTTGGGGCCAAAGGCTTCCATTCCTATGGAACCTTATCTCCAATGGGTATGAGCTCGCGCCCAGAAGCTCATAATGTCCTACATGGCCATTTTACCAGTGATTATGGAACCCACTACTGAAGGGGGTATTCCTTACACGGTTCTCTATCCTGATATGCCCACTGATCTTGGAGAACTACAGAGGTCTTGGATTCAGTTGAAGAAATAACGGGATACTTACAGTGATCAGTGCTATGCCCAGGAGAGGAGGGTCTTAGAGCTCACAAAGCAGTTTTATGAAGAAATAAGCCTTAATGTCTATCTCGGAACGAAGAGGAAGTATCCATGGGAAATTTGATTTTTCTAGTTTTTTAGAATTGTTTAAATTGTAACGCCAAAAAGGGCAATTGAACTTTGAATTCTACTAATAAAATATTTTTTTCATTTTTGTTCACAAATTTAAATTCCCCAAAGTCTTTGAAATCATTGCATACGCATGCCATCTGTGATACGGTGGGAGAACTGACTTGAGGGTTTTGCGTTTTGTCGCAAATGTTGTAGTTAGCAAGAGTCGCCACCGACTTTTCTTTTATCCAAAAGGAAAGGTGAAAAAGCACAGGAAAGACCTTTGAGATTGTTTCTTGAGTTCGGGGGGTAGATTATGAAAAAGGGAGGTATTAGCACCCTTTTCATCCATGGTTTTCCATGGGCTCTTAGTTATTTGCTAGATCACTTGCTTTTGTTGTTTGAAAATGTGTTTGGTGTGGTTTTGAAAGTTTTTTGTAAAAGAGGCCATTCGTTTAGGCAATCTTTGTAATGATTCTCGTTCGCAATAATGTATACAATGATGTTTGTCTTTTTAAAAATGTTTTCATTGTTTGTTAGATGTTTTTGAAATGTGTGTGTTGGTTTTGGAAAATAGCAAGGATAGTTGTTTGAAAATAGAGCAAGTAACTAGAAGTAATCTACCTACTCAAATGTCTTTCTTGTTCATTTTTTATTCCTTTGACATTGTTGTCTTACCATTGATTTGGTAAGCAACCCTATCTTTGGATGTAAACGGGACGGGCGTGGGTCATCGTATAACCATGATTAACAATATTGCAAAGTATCTTAGCATTTTTTAGGGACCAAGATCATCTTGTAAGGCAACTTAGAATAGCGTCATCGAGGGACTATGACCTTATATTTGTTTGTTTTGCCAAGATACTTCGCATGCGTAATATGGCCACGTATAAGGCAACCAAGTGGAGAAACCCTAAGGGTGTTTGTGTGCAAGTGTGTTATTTTCATGCTTTGATCTTGTCTTTGATTTAGGGTTTTCTATTTGATTTGTTTTTATCTTGCCATTCAAACTCTAATTACTAGCATGGTAGGTAAAAGTTATAAATTGTGTAATTTAAAGATTACTACGCTATTACAACATTTTATGGAAGGAGGGGATACAAATTGTGAATGGGGATTTGCAATAATGTAAATCTAATTAAGCTATTACAACCAAATCGAATTTGTACAAATATTTGAATCAATAAGATACAATATAAATTAAATGTGCAATATCATGTATATGCAAGGAAAATAAATTGTTTTATTTTTATGTGAAAAGGAGTTTTAACCTAATCCTAAAAATATTAAAAAAAGGAAATTATTTCTTGAGAAAAATGGTTAACCCTAATTTCTAATTAAAGGGAAAATAAAGTTCTTTAAGTATTATTTTTGTGTATTCTTTGTATTAAAAATAATAAATAATATTCATGAAAATAATTAGTCTTTTTATATGTTAAAAAAAATATTTATAAATGTGAGAAAAAAATAAATAAATGTTTAAACTAATTCTATTTTTTTTATTTACAAGTTTATTAAAGAATATATATATATATATATATATATATATATATATATATATATATATATATATATATATATATATATATATATATATATATATATATATATATATATATATATATATATATATATATATATATATATATATATGTAACTAAAATAAAATATATTTTTTATGAGAAAAAATGGACCAAAAATATAAATTTAGCATTTTTATATTTTTTATGATTTTTAATATTAAGGAAAATATATTTAATAAAATAAAAATGAAAATAAAAATGAATAATGAAAATTATGAGCCAGGGGTGTTACAAGCAAACAGGGGGTAGTATGTTAGCAAAAAACACTAAGGCCCACATGTTGAAGCCCATCCTGTAAACAACCAAAAAATGAAACTGGAAAAATATGAAAAAAACAAAAGGTAGCGCCAAGGTTCGAACCCACGACCTATGCATTTCCAACGCGCTACCTTGCCACTGGGGTGGCTGTACATCCGTTAGTTTATGTGAAATAAGAAAACCATAACATAAAAAGCTTCCTTCACCCTGTACTTTGTCTTCTTCCTCTAGCTAGCCGGACCTCCTGTAACTCTTTCATCTCTCAACAAAAATAGAAATTGATAACATGAATGTTATAGCATTTTATCTCACAATTCTAACCATGTGCATAACTAAAACTATAAGTCCAAGATTAAAGAGAATTTTAATGGCCCTAATTCTTAACCTAATTTTTTCAGAAACTTCAGACTCAAAATTCTCTCAACTCAGGCCAAATAAATGCAAGTTATGGATATGTACACCTTCGTAGCAATGATGTCTACATTTTTCTTTCATAAATCATGGTCAATGGATGCCTGTATGAAGAGATAAAAGTTGGAGTTCATACCTCTTTTAGCTGAGATCGTGTATGGAGTTTGAGTGAGATTTATGATGGCCTGAAGATTCCTTTAGCTTGCTTGAACCTCCCTGAGCATGTTCCAATCTTTACCTTGCTTTGAAAGTGTCTGAAACTCTCTATCCAAGTCAATCTGCAAGCTTGAAAAATAAAAATGGCAGATGGAGAAGGAGGTGTTACAGTGCAGGGATGATGGTCTGGATCACTTAGATATGAGGTAGGTAAAGTGTTTGAGTGATTAAAACTTGAAACGCACGAGTGAATTTGTGGATTGTGTGCTTATGCTCAAACTGCAAGTTTTTGACAGGTTTTTGGTGAGAGGGAGTTTTGGAGTGTTTTTGTACTTTAGCAATCGTGTTCTCAGTTGTAATATGTTTGTGTATTAGTATGGAGAAAGTTTTCAATCCATTCCTCAACAGATTTCTCAGTTGTAGCCTTTTTGCACTCTTTCTTGCTTTTGAAGCAAAGTGAAGGGACAAGTCTCTACATGCTTGTACTGGCTTGCTTGGAGTTGGTACAAGCTCTATACAAATTTCTTTAGGTTTGTAGGACTTTTGTGTGTAGATAAGACAAGTCCAATGCTCAAGAATTGAAAAGTTGCAAAAGTTAAGCTTTTCCAAAATGGCAATGGCAACTTTGTGCCATTTATGGAATTAAAGCTTGGACAAAGACCTTTGGGCTTGGGTTAAGGCTTTGTCAACTGAGTAAGCATTAAATTATGAAATTAGAAACAAGTTTGAGACTTGTAAAGCAAGAATTACGCAGCATAGGTTCATATTTGAATTTTGTTCTTCATGACATGTCTTGAAATCAAAGTGAGAAATTGCCAACTTCATCTCTTCGATTCTCCCTACTAAAAAATGATTTCAATGAGTTCTTGGACATTTTGGAAAGCTTTCAATATTCTCTATAATTAATCTTTGAAATTAATTTCAAGATTCCTCTTGGAACTAGGTGAAAAATTTCCGTGAAGTTGGGTCAAAAGCCTGCCTAACTTAGGGCAAAATTTCACTAAGTTATTTTAGTTCATGGGCATGTATTCATAAAATTATATCTTGAGATCCAAGCATCTTTAGGGAAAAATGTGTGAAGCAAAGTTGTAGAATTCATGGAGATCTACAACTTCATGTTGGGAACTTTCTTTGAATCGTCTTGTATCTTGGTGAAAAAATGGCTTAAAGTTTGAGAAAAAATAAGAAATTTTCTATACTTAGAAAAATTTCTAAGTTAAGAGAAATTCAAATTTCAAAACCAAATCTTCAATCTTTGATTTCTTGATGAACAAGTTTCACATTTTGACATGTTTTGATGAATTGTGATCCTTGGTACTTGATTTTAACCAAAAAGTCAAAGTTTGACTTTTCAATATACAATTGACTTTTGATCAGTTGACTGCAAATTTCATTTGTCTATCCAATGGATTTGCAATGTTTTGAACCATGTAATTAGGTCAAGATGATGCAATTGAACCCTTGAAACCATGCTTCAAATCAATTGGTCATTTACTAGGTCAAAAATCAAAAATTACCCTTTCCCAATCAAAATCTTAATTTTGACCATTTTGCCCTTTTGATGATTTGATCAAATTTCTTGAGGAATTGTGGTCCAAACTTGATCAAAGGATACGTATGAGTCCAAAATGTTGATGTGGATCAAAAATTATGAAGTTTGACTGTAAATTGGTCATGGTTGACTTTTTCCCCAATACAGCTGATTTTTAGGTCAACTGTCCAATTGACTGATCAAAAATGTGGTTCAAGACTTGAAACTTGTCATGAGTAATATTAGGGGTCCATAATGATGTTTGAAAGTCATATGAAGCATTGATAGTCCAAAAATCGTTGTACAATATCAAACCCTAATTTTGGATGATCAGTGCATGATGAGAGGTCTTGAGCTGGTCAAACCCTAATCCAGTCTTGAGTTAAAGAGATCTTGTGAGAAAAGTCTTGATAAATGAGAGGGAAAATTTTGGGGTACAACACCATCCATAAACACTGCATATACAGGTACCATTACAGGTTTGTCATCTTCTTCGCTGTTTATTTCAGCAGAAATGTCTTCCGAATAAAGCATCAAAGATCTTCAGGCACAAAATGCCCAATTCCAACAGATGTTTATAAATCTGGCAAAAGGGCGGAAGGATCTGAAAGCCCTCATCCTGAAGGAGAAAAAGAAAAAGAAGAAGGCCGCCGGTATTCTGAATATGGGCAGAAGGTTCAGGGGGGCGTTGAAGCAGCAAGTCGATCTGACCTCTTCATCCAAAGAAGGGGAAATCAAGAAGAAGAAGAGACAAGGGAAAAGGACCTCGGGCCTGAGGTTTCTGACAATGATACCGATTATAATGATGATCAGTATCCTCCTACTGAGGATAGATACAAGCAGTTGGAAGACTGTATGAGTGTTATGGAAGTCCAGAGGATACCTGAGTTGGATTTCAAAGAATTGGGATTGGTGTCGGGAGTGGTCATCCCGCAGAAGTTCAAGGCTACAGTTTTTGCTAAGTACGATGGGGTGTCTTACCCAAAACTCCATCTCCGTTCTTACGTCAGAAAGATCCAGCCCCACACCGCTGATAGAAATTTGTGGGTTAACTTCTTTCAAGATAGTCTGTCAGGGACTCGTCTTGAATGGTTCTACCAACTGGAGAGAGCCAATGTCCGAAATTGGGAAGACCTGGTTGCTACTTTTTACAAGCAGTATCAGTACAACGCCGACCTTGCTCCTACTCGTACTCAACACCAGGGTATGTCCATGGGTGCAAGTGAAGGCTTTAAATACTATGCACATAAGTGGAGAGACTTGGCTGGAAGAGTCCAACCCCCGTTGTTTGATAGGGAGTTGGTCGATATGTTTCTGGAGACGTTATCTGGTCCATTCTTTAATCATTTGATCGACAGCTCGTCAGCTGGTTTCACTGAGCTAATTCTAACTGGAGAGAGAGCAGAAGTTGGGATTCTGAGCAGTAAAATACATAAGGATTCCTCTTCAAGTTCGGTAAAGAAGCCTTTTACTAGTAAGAAGGAAGCCAGTTCTATCTATAGCTCGAGAGGCCAAAGCAGAGCTGAACACCGTCAGACAGTAAGTGTCGTGATGATACCTAGGCCTGCAGCTGCTCCACAACGCAACAATCAACAAAGGGCGGAAAGACCACAATGGCAGTTTACCCGGATCAACATGACATTGGCTGAAGTTATACCCCATTTGCTGAGATCCAACTTGGAGACCTTGAAAGAGGCTCCCAAGAATCCGAACATCACATCTCCCCGATATAATCCCAATGCTCGGTGTGCCTATCATTCTAAGAGTCCTGGCCATGACACCAACGACTGCTGGGCTCTGAGAAATAAGGTACAAAATCTGATCGAAGCCAAGGAGATTGAGTTCAATGCTCTGGAAAATCCCAACGTCATAACTTCTCCCATGCCTAAACACGGTCATGGAGTTAATGCTGTGGATACCGATCTGTTTGTGACCTTAGTAGATGAAGTTTCTACTCCTCTTATGACGGTTAAGGAGAATTTTTTGTCGGCCGGTTTATTTCTGGCTTGTGGTGAAGGTTGCCACATGTGTTCATTTCTTCCTTCTGGTTGCCATTTGCTGAAGTCAGGTGTTCAGCGCCTGATGGATAGAAAAGAAATTTTGTTCGAGAAAACTTTGATTCTCGTTGTTCCATTTGAGGACGTTGCTATTATAACCATTTCCTCCAATCCTTCCAAGGTCTCCTCGAGAAGACCTGTTAGGATTACATTTGTTCCAAGAGTCGCTCCGCTAATAATCACCGTTCTTGGTCCTGTCCCGTATGTCTCGGACAAAGCTGTCCCCTGGCATTATGGTGCCGATGTGTACTATCATGGCATCAAACAAGATCTGAAAAATGAAGAGGTTGGTCCTAATGTCAGTAACATTTTCGGGACCAGCAAGGTTACCCGAAGTGGAAGGGTTTTCTCTCCCGATATCTCCCAGAAGACTGTCAATAGGCCTATTGTTATTCCGTCTGCTACTCCTGTTGGTACATCAACTACTACTCCTGTGCTCACTCTAATTATCACTCCCGTCGTCGAGTAATCTGGGACCCGAGGCAAAGAAGTTATAGGTGAGCCTGCTCAGATGGAGGCACCTAGAAAAATTATCGTGGAAGCCTCTAAGCAAGAGATAGAGGAAATATTGAAAATAATCAAAAAGAGCGACTACAATATGGTCGAGCAGCTGGGGCAGACCCCCTCTAAGATATCCATGTTGTCCCTGTTGTTGTGCTCCGAGGCCCATGCAAAGGCTTTGATTGCATTCCTCAAGAATGCACATGTGCCGCAAGAGACCTCAGCTGATCAATTCAAAGATTGTGTGGCCAGCCTAACTGCTGACAATGGGCTGGGTTTTTCAGATGCAGACTTGACACCAAAGGGGATGAAGCATAATGATGCTCTGCATGTCTCGATTGAATGCAGGGGCACCACTATGGCTCATGTGCTGGTAGATATTGGGTCTTCGCTGAATATTCTGCCTAAGAAGGAATTGGATCGGTTGGATTGTGATGGATTGACCTTAAAGCCTAGTAACATCGTGGTGAGGGCTTTTAATGGGTAGAAGAGAATGGTGCATGGGGAAGTGGACATCCCCGTCAAAGTAGGTTCCCATACTTTTGAGTCCATTTTCTATGTAATGGACATCCGACCATCGTACTCTTGTTTGTTGGGTCGTCCTTGGATCCATGAAGCTGGGGCAGTTACTTCTACACTGCACCAAATGCTAAAGTATCCAGTAATGAGGAAGATTGTCACTGTGCATGGTGAGGAGGAGTATATGGTGAGACACCTCAATTCCTTCAGGTATGTAGAGATGGACGGGGAATTCTTAGAGACTCCTTGCCAGAACTTTGAAGAGGTTCCCCAGATCCTGGCATCGGTTGAAACTACTAGCAACAAACCTCCTCTGAAGATGGCTTCTCTCAAAGACGCCAGAAAAGTGGTTGAAGAAGGTGTGTGTGCCAACTGGGGACAACTCCCTGATTTTACTCATAAAACTGACAAGTTTGGTTTGGGCTTTACTTTAGGAGCTCAAAGGGTTGTTCGATGCGCTCGGGCTGGAGGACCTCCCCTACACATCAGTAATCAGGGAATTAATGCCATTAAAGACAACGAGGAAGACTCAGACATTGACAGCTGGATCTACCCAACTACCAACGGTGGACCGAGTAACTGGATGGCTAGGGACTTTATACCAGTTGTTGTACCCCAAAATTTTCCCTCCCATATTCTTCAAGAAATTGCAAAGTCAGGCTTCAAAATCTCCCCAAGGGTTGCACAGTCAAAGGTCTCCTAAACAGTCAAAATTAGGGTTTTGCTTCTGATCAAGAAAATGAAGTTTCCAAAGGTCCAATCAAGTCTCACAAGCCTACAAATATGGTCAAGCATCCTCATATCAAGTTTCAAGACATTCAGCACAAAATTGCACAGTCAAAAACCCTAATTGCACTACAGTCAACTGTAGGGGCAAAATGGTCATTTGACAGTCAAAAGTTCAAATTTTTGGTCAACATATCATTTTGAAGCCACAAACATCATTTGATCAATGCTTGATCATGATTCTCAAAATTTGGCTCAAAAATCATCAAGATGCAAAAGTTTCCTTATTTGGACAGCTGAAAAAGTCAACTGTAAATTGACCAGGGCATAACTTTCACATGGATTATCAGAAAAATTCCATCCAAAGCTCATTTTGAAGAGAAAGAATTTCCTACAACTCATCTTCATACTTCAAGTCCAAGAAATGCTCTCACAAAAAGTTATCAATTTCAACATTATAGGTCATTTTCAAAAGTCAACAAAAAGGGACTTTAAGTCAAAGGCCATAACTTGAGATTTGTAAATCAAAATGACATGGGACCAAAGTCATTGGTTAGAGGACTCAAAGACCTTTCCAAAATGTCCAAGAACATGAGCAAAGCTTAAAAATTGAGCAAGTTATGCCTTGTAGAAGTTGGGAAATTTTTGGATATTTTGAAAAGTCAACATTGATTCAAATGACCTAAAATTGCTAATGGCCCCATTTTTCTTCCATAATTCATCATCCATGGCATGTGCACGACCACTTGGCCCAAAGGGAAGTATTTCTTCATTTTTTATCTATTTATTTGAATTTTTATTTATATTAATTCATTTAAATCAAATTAAATGCATGGAAAATATTTAACCTAAGTATCAAATCTTTTTGCACATGTAATCTACTCAATAATTCGTGTGAAATCAAATAGGGAAGGATTTGGAGAGAATTGATCTTAATTGGTACAAAAACACATGGAAAAGATTGAAAAAGATCCTAGAAAATCAAATTTCCAAAAACCATGAATGCAATTGATTTGTTCTGTTTTTCTTGACCTAATTCAGTCTCACATAAGTAGAGAACAAAAACCTAATGCCATTACACACGCAGCTGCTGAGAAACCAGGAAAACAAAACTTGAAATTTTGTTAAGAAACTCAATTCTGAAAACCTCCTTCTAGGGCGATTCAAGGCATAATTTTTGTTTCATTAGCTTGCTGAAGGTTCACTGGACGTTTCCCAATCAAGAACATTCATCAAAACCTCAAGAATCGGTATACAGAACTTAAAATATTTCATGAAAAATGTATATTCGTCTTTTGATTTACAGGCATCCTCATGGCATTTTAATTATTAATTCATATTCCTTATGCAATTCTGAAGCTAACCCATGTGTTTGATTGAGTTTTTGCAAGCTATAGACGATTTCACCATTGCCAAATTCTAGGGTTTTCAGAGTTGTGAATTGGGCGTTTTCAAATAGCGTAAAATTAGAGAACCATAGTGCCATGAATGTATTCAGCAAGCTTGGACGAAAAGTTTGAGACCCTCGCGCTTAATTTATGAGCGTCACAGGGCTAATCGCTATTTTTTTAATAGCTGGCCTAAGAGAACGCTAACAAAACCGTGGCTTAATGTATTTGTGTTTCAGGAACATGAAGAAGATGAACTCGTGGCCAGCAACCATTGGCTCTTTTAAATTTTTGCGCTAAAACATTATCCATGTGTGTTTTTATTTTATATTAATTGTTTGATGTTTAGTATACAAGCGCGTTGGTTGGATCAGATGGCAAGCGTAAGGGTTGGCAAACCACATGACCTGGGTTCGAGCCCCAGGTCGTTGTTACTCCCATATTATTTTTCAGTAAAGATTCATATGCAGGTTCAACATCAAAGCGTACCATACGCCCTCCAGATCAAACCATCCACGTGCATATCAGGGTCAATCCAAAGGCTGAGAATTAGAGAACAGCGTGGACGTGAGTCAACATGCCAGCACGCTGCCTGGAAAAGTCAAACGGACCATGCTAATGGGCCAGAATTACTTGGGCTATACCTCCTATCTGGGGACTGATACCCCCAAGGTTTGCAAAAATTTGTTATTTTTTATCTTTTCATTATTTTTATCTTCTTTTAATTATTATTCTTTTTAATCAATTTAATATTTTCATAAATATAAAAAATACCCATAAAAATCCGAAAAAAGAGAAAAAACAATAAATTTTTTATTTTAATATTTCTTGTAAATAAATTGCATGTAATTGAATTTAGTTTTAAATTAGGTTTGCAATCTTAATTCTTTTAATAAAAAATCTAAAAAAATGTAGAAATAGGGTTTAATTAATTAATTTTCATCCTTTTATTTTTCTTTCATAAATAATTAAATAATTAGATATTTATTTTTATAATTAAATTTGCATGTAAAAGAAATTAGGGTTAATTTAGGTTGAATTCTAATGTTTTCTTGATAAATTAAAATAAAATAGAATTAGGGTTAGCATTTAATTTCAATTAATTTTTTCTATTAAATCCTAAAATACTAAAAAATACCAAAAAAAACAAGTTCTTTTTTTTTATTAATTAACTCCATCATTAATTCAATTTTTTGCAAAAGGGTCCAACGCCCTCGTTTCGATTTAATTATTAATTCGCATATTATTTTATTCCGTTTAAATATTCATGTATCTCTCCCGAAGCCATGTATTTAATTACTCGCACTTTAATTCCTTATTTTCTTTTATTTCTTTATTTTCTGTCAAATCGGGTTCGAGAAACTTTTGGCGATGTGGACCCGCGCCTTTTGTAATAGCTTTAGATCTTTACTTTCCCGCAAATATTTTAACTGTTAAATAATGGCATGAAAGAATGTATGGACAAAAATAAAAACAAGCGTAGAACACCAATAACATGACAAGATAAATGCAAACGAAAACGACACACGAATCGCACACACCACCCCTAGGGTACGCCTCACTGTTGCCTTGCCTCGAAAGGTGGTCGTCGAGTAGAGGATGTCTTAGTAAGTCCTCATGATCCTGGAACCTGGCATGAGGGTAGCTTCTAAGGTGTCTTCCCATTGCTCTGGTGATCATCATGTCCCGAACCTCGAATTGACCCGAACACCTCCAACGGTGGTGCTACCTACCTCTCAATGGTGGGATGGCACTACTTTAAAGGACATTTACACAGAAGAATTCCTTAGGGTAGGTAGACGACTCTAGATACTTTCTCTAAATTTCAAAACAAAACAAAATACTTTTCACACCAACACATTTTCAAAAAGCTTTCGAAAGCAATTTTTCAAACACTCTTGAGGACTGATACAAGAGTCGAACTGGAATTTTCAAAGAAACTTTTTAAAACCCACAGTTGAAAAGCAAACAAACCATTCTTGAAAACACAAATGAGCAAGTATCTAAGAGCCCATGGATAACCATGGATAGAAAGGGTGCTAACACCTTCCCTTTCTATAATCTACCTCCCGAACCGAGAGCAATCTCTATAAGGAATTTTTCTGTGCTTTTGTCCTTTCCATTTGGAGAAAATAAAAGACGGTGGCGACTCTTGCTTCCGCGACATTTCGCGAACCAGCGTTAAACAGTCAGTTCCAGATCCACCGATCACAGAACTGGCGACTCTGCTGGGGACTTAACTTAAAGTGAGGTGTACCTTAGGACTAAGATCACTGTGTTTTCAATTGTATTGACTTGCTTGCTTTATTATTGTGGGACTGTCTTGGGAGTTCTATAGATCCTAACCCGGATCTGGGGGATACCTCCTTAGAAAGTAGCAACAAGGCTGTGAGGGAACTGTGCGGGGTATACCGACATGGTTGAAACAGTCTGCTACGTTGATGTGGCACTTTGGTGTGTACCGGTAACCCTTGAGTTCAGTCAAGGAGAGTACGGGGCCTCCACGTGGTGTCGTGAAGCATCAACAGACCTTAGGAACCTTAATTGAACTATCTTGGCCTCTTTAGGGTAGTGAGATAACTGACTTTGGTGCAGTCCGAGGTTGGTTGATACTCGATACTACACCCAATTGAGGGTTGCTTTCCTGGAATATTTCGGTCGCCAGTTCAGTGGCTAAATCGAAACGATGAACAATGAAAGCAATCCCGTGATATTGGGAACCTTAGAACCCGGTTACTTTAATAGGACAGGTTGAACCCACCAACGTCAAGAGGGTACTACCCAGACCCCATGCTGGCCTTAAACCCTAAGGGCTTGTCTTGTGTGCCTTGTGTGCCTTACATGTTTGTCTTTGTAAATATTTGTGGTGTGTTTAATCATAGCATCATGACATCATCCAGCATCATATGCATTGACTAACCATTTCAGGGGTTCGAATTTTCATCTTTGTTCTTGTTTTGTAGGACATGGAAACTGTTCGTAGAAAGACAATTTAAGTAAGTCTTGTAAGGATCCCTCCTCAGCTCAAGGAACTTATATCCAGGATTCCCGAGAACTCATCATTTAGTGAAAGACATGGAAGCCTCATCAGCTTGGTCAACACCAACATTGAGGAAGATATGATCAAGGTCCTGTTCCAATTCTTTGACCCTCTGCATCACTGTTTCACCTTCTTGGACTATCAGTTGGTACCTACATTGGAGGAGTTCTCCCGGCTCCTGAAGATCCCTATCCTTGATCAGCTACCCTTCAACGGTACAGAAAAGGAACCTAAGCTTGAAGAGATTGCTAAAGCCTTGCACCTACAGTCATCTGACCTCAAGGGACATTGGGAGGTTAGAAGTGGTATCAAAGGGTTCTTAGCCAGGTTTCTGTTTGAAAAGGCCCATGAATGTTGGAACTCCCTTGACTTGCAAGCTTTTGAAGAAGTTGTGGCCCTCCTTGTCTATGGTTTGGTGTTGTTCCCTAACCCAGATCAGCTTATTGATATCAGTGCTGTCCAGATCTTTATGTCCAGGAATCCTATACCTACGTTGCTGGGGGACATCCTTCACTCATGTTACACTCGAACCATGAGAAAAAGAGGTGTCCTTATGTGTTGCACTCCTCTCCTGGGAAGGTGGTTTATTTCGCACCTTCCACAATCAGTCGTGAAGAATGAGCGGGGTTTGAGATGGTCACAACGGTTGATGACTCTTACACATGCAGATATACATTGGTGCCCTAGGTCCAGAGAAGATGTCACTATCATTGATCGTTGCGGGGAGTACCCTAATGTTCCTTTACTTGGAATCAGAGGAGGTATTACTTACAGCCCATGCCTGGCTTGGAGACAGTTTGGTTATGCTCGGAGGGATGGCCCTCATGACATGTTAATTCCTGACATAGTTTTTGACTTCGACAACGATACTCAAGGACTTCGTCAGAGATTTATCAGAGCCTGGAGGATGCCAAGTAGGATAGACAGCAAGACACTGGGGCACATGAACTCCATCCCGTTGGAACCTTATCTCAAGTGGGTACGAGCCCGCTCCCAGAAGTTAGTGATGCCTTATCCTCATATGCTCCCAGTAATCAAAGAACCGGTCTTGGAAGGAGAAGTGTCCTACACTATTCAGCACCCTGATATTCCCACATCCTGGGAAGAGATGCAGAAGAGCTGGATCCAGCTTAAGGAGGAAAGGAATTCTCTTGAGACTAGTCTACAGGCCAGTGAAAAGAAGGTCTTGGAGCTCACCCGCCTGTTGCATGAGGAGAGGAATCTCAACACTTACATAGCTCCAAAGAGGATGCGCAGTGTATTTTGGGATTGATTTGATTTTTGTATTATTTTGCCCATAAGGCTTTGATGTACTAAACAGTTATTTCCTTAATGATAACGTGTGTTCCTTTTTGTCTATAACAAATTTGAACTTTCGAACCCTTGAATGCATTGCATAAACACATCTCATTCATCATGTGCATAGCAGGTTTTTCCCTTTTCAGGTTGCTTACAGTTCTTCGCTGTTTATTTCAGCATCATGAATCCTGACTCGTCATCAACTGAGACTTCCATCAAAGCTCTCCAAGCGCAGAATGCGCAGTTTCAAGAATTAATCAAGGGTTTGGCTCAAGGCCAAGAAGAATTGAAGGCTCTGCTCCTGAAGAAGGAGAAGAAGAAGAAGAGAAGAACTGTTCTGTTCAACTCGGGCCGAAGGTTTGGCAATGCTCTGCAGCAGGAAGAGGCTGGTTCTTCTGTTGGCAAGAGTACTCCTCAGGCAGAAGCAAGGGTTCCTAGTCCGGTAGTCTCCGACAACGAGACTGATTTTGATGAAGAGCAGTACCCTCCTGCAGAAGACAGATACAAGCAACTGGAGGATAGGTTGAATGCTATGGAGATTCAACAGGTACCTGGGATGGATTTTGGAGATCTGGGTCTGTCTACTGGTGTGATCATCCCTCACAAGTTCAAGGCACCATCCTTTTCTAAGTATGACGGGGCGTCTTGTCCAAAGCTGCATCTAAGGTCCTATGTTCGGAAAATTCAACCGTACTCGGCGGACAAGAATTTGTGGATCCACTTCTTCCAGGAGAGTCTTTCAGGGACTCATCTCGAATGGTTCTATCAGCTGGATGGGACCAAAGTTCGTAACTGGGAGGAGTTGGCTACTGCTTTCTATAAGCAGTATCAATATAATGCCGACCTTGCCCCTACACGTACCCAACTCCAGGGTATGTCGTTAGGTGCAAGTGAAGGTTTTAAGGAGTACGCTCAGAAATGGAGAGACCTGGCTGGCAGGGTGCAGCCTCCGTTGACTGATCGGGAGTTGGTAGATATGTTCTTGGGGACCCTATCTGGGCCGTTTTTCAACCACCTTATCGGGAATTCATCTGCAGGGTTCACTGATCTAATCTTGACTGGAGAAAGAATTGAGGCTGGGTTGAAGTCTGGAAAGATTCCGAAGGGTGCATCGTCTAGCTCTGAGAAGAAACCCTTCAAGAAGGAGGCAAGTGCGGTATATGGGCCTAGAAGGCAGGATAAACCAGAGCGCCGTCAATCCGTCAGTGCATTAATGATTGCCAAGCCTGCAGCCGCTCCTCGGCAAGCTAACCAACCAAGGGCTGAGAGACCCAGAAGGGAATTCACCCGTTTGAGTATGACTTTGTCGCAGATCTTACCACAGTTGCTCTCAACCAACTTGGTAACCGTCAGAGAGGCTCCGAGTGTTGCAAATACTACATCTCCTAAGTACAACCCGAATGCTCGTTGTGCTTATCATTCTGATAGCCCGGGGCATGCCACTGATGACTGTTGGGCATTAAGGAATAAGGTGCAAGACCTTATCGACGCGAAAGAAATACAGTTTGAAGCGCCTGAGAGGCCGAATGTGGTTACTGCTCCTATGCCTCAGCATGGGATAAATGCTGTTGATGAAGATGTTTACGCTGTTTCCGTGGATGACCTAGCCACTCCTCTGAAGACTGTCAAGAGGAACCTACTGCTGGCCGGTTTATTTCCGGGCTGCAGTGAGGGCTGCCTGTTCTGTGCTGTGTCCCTATCTGGTTGTCCCTTGCTAAAGTTAGGCATCCAAAGTCTAATGGATAGCAAGGAGATTCTGTTTAAGAAGTCTGTTGTTCAATTGGTTCCGGTGGAAGAAGTTTATGTGGTTACCATATTCAACAATCCGATCAAGGCTCTCCCGAAGAAGCCTGTTCAAATTTTGACTGTCGCACCTATTGTTATCACTATTCCGGGACCCCTGCCCTATGTATCTGATAAAGCTATCCCCTGGCATTATGGGGCAGATGTGTATGTAAATGGGATTAAACAAGAGTTCAACGTTGGCGCCAGCATCTGTGACATCACTGGCCCAGCCAAGGTTACCCGCAGTGGCAGGCTTTTCTCGCCTGACATTGCACCTCCTGCTGCTCGAAGACCACTCCTTATAACTCCTACAAGTGTACCTATTCCTGTTGCTGACCAAGTTGTTTCTCCTGCTGCCGAGTCATCCAATGCTCGGGGCAAAGGAATTGAAGTTGAGCCTGCCCAGATGGAGGCACCTATACCTGTAACTGCTGAAGCCTCCCAACAAGAGATGGAGGAGATTCTGAAAATTATAAAGAAGAGTGACTTTAATGTGGTGGAACAACTAGGGCACACGCCCTCCAAGATCTCCATGCTCTCTTTATTGCTGTGCTCCGAGGCCCATGCTAAGGCCTTAATCTCTTTCCTCAAGACGGCCCATGTGCCACATGAGACATTTGCAGTCCAATTCACTGATTGCGTGGCAAATCTGACAGCAGACAATGGCTTGGGTTTCTCAGATGCTAACCTGACTGCGAAGGGAAGAGACCATAATGATGCTCTGCATGTCTCTATCGAATACAGGGGCACTACCTTGGCACATGTGTTGGTGGATACTGGTTCGTCCTTGAATGTGCTACCCAAGAAGGCTTTAGACCGTCTAGATTGTGAAGGCCTGGAATTAAAACCCAGCAATATCATCGTCAGAGCCTTTGACGGTTCAAAAAGGATGGTTCATGGAGAGGTTGACATTCCGATTCGTGTGGGTTCTCAGGTGTTTGACTCTACTTTTTATGTGATGGATATCCGTCCATCTTACTCTTGTCTATTGGGTCGACCTTGGATACATAAGGCTGGGGCAGTGACCTCTACCTTGCACCAGAAGCTGAAGTATCCCGTCAGAGGGAAGATCGTCACTGTGCAGGGAGAGGAGGAATATATGGTAAGCCACCTGAATTCCTTCAAATACATTGAGATGGACTGGGAGTTTATTGAAACCCCCTTTCAGCATTTCGAGGAGGTGCTTCCAATTGCAGCAGCAACAGAAACAACAGCAGTAGGGGAGAGTGTTCCTTTGAAGATGGCTTCCCTGAAGGATGCCCGGGCTGTGGTTCAGAAAGGTGAAAGCGCTAACTGGGGCAGGCTTCCAGACTTTACTCAGAAGACTGATAAATTTGGGCTGGGTTTTACTACAGAAGGTCAGAAAGCTATGCGGAAGGCGAAGACCGGAAGACCTCCTGTATTCCTTACAAATCCGGGAGTGAATGCTGTTGGGGAAGACAACGAAGTGGATGAAGCGGAATTCAATAGCTGGATCTACCCGACAACCGAAGGCGGATTGAACAATTGGATTGCTAAGGACCATACTCCTGTTACCTTTGTGACGCAGTAATAAATTTCTTTGTTTTGCTATTTTGTAATAAACAATAATAAACTCTATGGCCCGGTGTCTTACCCGAGGCACCGTGGTTTCATTTGTGAGGGCATATAAATTGTCATTTCATATATCATAAATGAAAATCTTGGACGTTTTATCGCATCGCAAATCTTATGCTCCTTTTCTGTCTTTCCTTTACATATTTTTCAAAACAGCTGTATTTACACACACACTCACTCATACAGGTTTCAATCCACTCTGGATCTCACTGATAACAACTCTGCTACTGCCAATTATGACTTCGAAAATCCGATCAACTTAGCCGAAGACGAAGGTGAAGATGATTACGAAGTGCCTGGTGAGCTTGCAAGACTGTTGCTTCAGGAAGAGAGGGCAATTCAACCCCATGAAGAGCCAGTGGAAACAATAAACTTGGGTACTGAGGCAAACAGGAAAGAGGTAAAGATTGGTGCCAACCTAGAGCTCAGCGTGAAGCAACGGTTGACTCAAATGCTGCATGATTATATGGAGATCTTTGCCTGGTCCTACGAAGACATGCCCGGGTTGGATACCGATATTGTGGTCCATCACTTGCCAACTAAGGAAGACTGCCCTCCAGTTAAGCAAAAGGTCCGTCGGATGCGTCCAGAGATGTCTGAGAAGATTAAAGCCGAGGTCATGAAACAGTTTGACGCTGGGTTCCTTGCAGTGACTTCTTACCCTCAGTGGGTTGCTAACGTGGTATCGGTACCAAAGAAGGACGGTAAGGTCAGAATGTATGTTGACTACAGGGATCTGAACTGGGCCAGCCCCAAGGACGACTTCCCTTTACCTCACATTGATGTCCTTGTTGATAATACAGCTCAACATAAGGTGTTCTCTTTCATGGATGGCTTTTCAGGGTATAATCAGATCAAGATGGCACCTGAAGACATGGAAAAGACTACATTTGTTACTCAGTGGGGCACCTTCTGTTACAAGGTCATGCCTTTTGGACTAAAGAACGCTGGGGCAACCTACCAACGTGCCATGGTTGCTCTATTTCATGACATGATCCATCATGAGATAGAAGTGTATGTTGACGACATGATCGCAAGGTCCCAGACTGAGGAAGAGAACCTAGATCATCTGCAGAAGTTGTTTGACCGGTTGAAACTATACAAGCTGAGATTGAACCCGAACAAGTGCACCTTCGGGGTAAGATCGGGGAAGTTGCTAGGCTTCGTTGTAAGTGACAAGGGAATTCGAGTGGACCCTGCTAAGGTCAAAGCTATTCAAGAGATGCCGGTTCCCAAAACAGAGAAGGAAGTCAGAGGCTTTTTAGGACGCCTGAATTACATTGCTCGGTTCATCTCGCATCTAACCGCTACCTGTGAGCCAATCTTCAAGCTGCTGAAGAAAGATTAGGTAGTACGTTGGAACGATGAATGTCAGGCTGCTTTCGACAGAATCAAAGAGTATCTCCAAGAACCACCCATCCTTATGCCACCGGTTGAAGGGAGACCTCTGATACTATATCTAACAGTGCTTGACAACTCAATGGGGTGTGTGTTGGGGCAGCATGACGAGTCTGGCCGAAAAGAGCACGCCATTTATTACCTTAGCAAAAAGTTTACCGACTGTGAGACCCGATACTCACTGCTTGAGAAAACTTGCTGCGCTTTGGTATGGGCTGCTCGCCGGCTGAGACAGTATATGCTGACTCACACTACCTTGTTGATCTCAAAGATGGATCCAATAAAGTACATATTCGAAAAGCCCGCTCTGTCTGGGAGAATTGCAAGATGGCAAATGATCTTGACGGAATACGATATTCAGTACACAACCCAGAAAGCCATCAAGGGGAGTGTATTGGCAGACCACTTGGCTCATCAAGCTGTAGATGACTATTAGTCAATGAACTTCGAGTTTCCGGATGAAAGCATCATGATTGTGACTGATTGTGAAGTACCTGGACCGGATGAAGGACCTGAACCAGGATCCCGATGGTCTATGCACTTTGATGGAGCCTCCAATGCTTTGGGAAACGGTACCGGCGCCATAATCATATCTCCACAAGGCACTCATACTCCACTCACTGCCCGGCTGTGTTTCAATTGTACCAACAACATGGCAGAGTATGAGGCATGCATCATGGGTCTTCAAGCTGCGATCGACCTAAGGATCAAGTTTCTGAGTGTCTTCGGAGATTCCACTCTTGTGATTAATCAGATCAAAGGAGAGTGGGATACGAAACATCCAAACCTGATTCCTTACAAAGAATGTGTGTTGGCCTTGATCCCCCACTTCACAGAGATAACCTTTGAACACTTTCCAAGAGAAGAAAATCAGTTGGCGGACGCGTTAGCTACAATGGCTTCTATGTTCAAAGTCAAATGGGATAATGAGGCTCCCCGGATCATCATCTGGAAACTGGACGAACCGGCATACTGTTGCGATCTCGAGACTGAATTGGTAACTGAGAAGCCTTGGTACCATGAGGTGAAGAGATATCTGGAAGTGCAGGAATACCCTGAAGGTGCATCTGTCAACGATAAGAAGTTCCTGAGAAGGTTCGCAGCCAAGTTCTTCCTTAGCAACGGCATATTGTACAAGCGAAACCATGATTCAACCTTACTGCGTTGTGTGGATAAAACTGAAGCAGAAAGGATCATGGAAGAGCTACATGAAGGGACCTTTGGTACACATTCCAGTGGACACACTATGGCTAAAAAGATCCTTCGGGCAGGATACTACTGGTCCACAATGGAAGCTGACTGCTACCAACATTCCAGGACATGCCATAAGTGCCAGATCTATGCAGACAAGGTGCATGTTCCTCCGGTTCCCCTGAATGTTCTAACTGCGCCTTGGCCGTTTGCAATGTGGGGCATAGACATGATCGGCGAGATTAAACCTACGGCATCTAATGGGCATCGCTTCATCCTAGTGGCGATTGATTACTTCACGAAGTGGGTTGAGGCAGCATCCTATGCTACGGTAACCAAGACGGTTGTGGCACGGTTCATTCGGCATAATCTGATCTGTCGATACGGCGTCCCTGAGGGAATTATTACAGATAACGGTACCAATCTGAATAACAAAATGATCACTGAGCTCTGCGAGCAGTTCAAGATACAACACCATAATTCTTCTCCTTACAGACCGAAGATGAATGGGGCTGTAGAAGCAGCAAATAAAAACATCAAGAAAATCGTGCAGAAGATGACAGTGACTTATAAAGATTGGCACGAGATGTTACCGTTCGCTCTACATGGGTACCGTACCTCAGCTAGGACGTCAACCGGGGCAACTCCTTTCTCCTTGGTTTATGGTATGGAGGCAGTCTTACCGATCGAAGTGCAAATACCCTCTCTCCGGATAATGAAGGATGCAAATCTGAACGAAGATGATTGGATCCAGACACGACTTGATCAGCTAAACCTCATTGATGAAAAGAGACTTGCTGCTATCTGTCATGGTCAGACGTATCAGAAACGAATGATCAGGGCATTTAACAAAAAGGTCAGACCACAGGAATATCAAGTTGGGGATCTGGTAATCAAGCGAATCATCCTTCCTCAGAGTGATCCAAGGGGCAAATGGACCCCTACGTACGAAGGGCCATTTGTGGTTAAGCATGTGTTCTCAGGAGGAGCCATGATTCTAACCAACATGGATGGTGACGACCTTCCTCACCCCGCTAATGCAGACATAGTAAAAAGATACTACGCATGAAAAAAAGACCCGCTAGGCTGACATGCCTAGGCAAAAATTAGGGCTTCCCGGCGAACCAAAAGGGTTCGGGCAAAATGAAGGGATGAAAAATGGAAAAAAATTGTACACCCGACAAGTCGAAAACCTGAAAAGGAGGCTTGGGCAAAAATGGGTATCCCGGTGGACTGAAAACCCGAAAGGGCGGTCCAGGCAAAAGTTAGGGATAAAAGCGTAATACTATGTCTCATTGGATCACCTTGCATCCAGAATCCGGTATCTACATCAAGTTCAGACGGCATCGATCAGTCAGCTTCATCTTCGTTTAGGTCATCAAGTGATGAGACGCTCGGAGTTATAAAGGCAATAGCAGAGTTGAAACCCAGTGGGATCATTCATTTCACACAGCTGTTTTATTGTACAAAAATTGTATAAACTCTTTTGTTCGGCGGCGTTCTCTTACTAGGACGTCAGTCTGTTGTACATAAACGCCTATTTTCAGGCCATTCAAAATCAATATAAATATATGTTCAGCTAAACGTGCCAATTGTTTTCCCTTTTTGTTTTGTTTTGCGAAGAACGTCCAAGGTTCAATTTGTGATATATGCATTGACAATAATTTGCTAACTCATAAATATTTGCATACGAAATAAAGGATTTATTACAGGTAACATTAGAAACAGAGGAAATAAAGAGTTGTCTAAGCAATCTAATTGTTCTGTCCTCCAAGGTATCAAGGTAGGTTCGGCTAAAGAACATAACCGGTACATCTTAATTCCCCAGAGAATAAGTCAGCAGTCAATATATTCTCCAAGCTATACTATCAAATCTTAAGGAAGTTGGGTATCCTCTAGCAGATAGCAACATTCCCCAGCAGCAATACATATATTCTTAACAAGCATCCCCGGAAGTCTTGACCTAAAGATTGTTCCCCGGCGGAATATCAAACATTCAGAGGAATCACTTCCCCCGCAGTTCAAAACTTCCCCAGGAGAGTCCAACCCAGTTCCCCAGGAAGGTTGGAATCCATCTCCTCAAGCAGCAAGCTTATCCCCAGTAGATTCTGGAGGCTTATACTCGCAGAACACGAGCGCATCCCCCGGCTTTATTCAAAGAGTTATTTCCTTACCAGGATATAACTGGGTTATCCTCAGCCAGAAGCCACGGAAAGAGCGTCCCCGACAAAGTTCTCTTATCCCCAGCAAAGTCTATTAACACTTCCAACGCAACAAGAGTATCCTCAGCAAGTTGTTATCAACAATTCAGCAAAGTACGTCTCTCCCCACAGAGTATCACTCCCCAGCATGGTCGCTAGAGTACCTTTTTTCCCCGCAGAATCTTCCCTTTGCCAAAGTTTATTCCCCTACGGACTCATCTTCTCCTACCGGTATCCTTGCAATTATCATCCCCAGCGGAAGCAAAATCCATTCTCCAACATCAGCCCAGGAGTGACTTCCCGGCACCCGTCAAGGATTTACTTTCCTATACGAAAAATACATTCATAAACATCTTCATACATTATAGCATGCATACACGCATCGTGAACATACAATCTCAGGTATTCAGAGAGCATCTCGCATGTCATACCATATGACATCGCATACAACTAACGCTTGTCTTTTCAGGACAAAAGTAAAAAATGATTACCATCAATGGTCGCAACTAAAGATCCGATTCCTGTATCTTGCCAGGGTGTATCTGTTGATGACCAAATACCAGATCCGATTCCTGTATCTTGCCAGGGTGTGTCTGAAGAGTTCGAGGATCCGATGCCTGAATCTTTCCAGGGTGTATCCGTTGAAGACTAACATTACCAGATCCGATTCCTGTATCTTGCCAGGGTGTGTCTGAAGAGTTCGAGGATCCGATACCTGAATCTTGCCAGGGTGTATCCGTTGAAGAATAACATTACCAGATCCGATTCCTGTATCTTGCCAGGGTGTGTCTGAAGAGTTCGAGGATCCGATGCCTGAATCTTGCCAGGGTGTATCCGTTGAAGACTAACAATACCAGATCCGATTCCTGTATCTAGCCAGGGTGTGTCTGAAGAGTTCGAGGATCCGATACCTGAATCTTGCCAGGGTGTATCCGTTGAAGACTAACATTACCAGATCCGATTCCTGTATCTTGCCAGGGTGTGTCTGAAGAGTTCGAGGATCCGATGCCTGAATCTTGCCAGGGTGTATCCGTTGAAGACTAGCATTACCAGATCCGATTCCTGTATCTTGCCAGGGTGTGTCTGAAGAGTTCGAGGATCCGATGCCTGAATCTTGCCAGGGTGTATCCGTTGAAGACTAACATTACCAGATCCTATTCCTGTATCTTGCCAGGGTGTGTCTGAAGAGTTCGAGGATCCGATGCCTGAATCTTGCCAGGGTGTATCCATTAAAGACTAACAATACCAGATCCGATTCCTGTATCTTGCCAGGGTGTGTCTGAAGAGTTCGAGGATCCGATACCTGAATCTTGCCAGGGTGTATCTATTGAAGACTAGCATTACCAGACTCGATTCCTGTATCTCTCCAGGGCACGTCTGAAGAATTCGAAGATCCGATTCATGTAACCAGTCAGGACATATCTACACAAAAGCATCTGAAAATCAGCTCCTGCAACGTGTCAGGTAATCATTTTCTATTTTGCAGGTATACAGGTTCTCGCTAAGGAATCTCTTATGCAATCAACATCCAGATGGCATCTATAAGCCCATCATCCTATTCATCAACCTCTAAATGGCATCTGTAAGCCCATTTCCACCATCACTGCTACTATGTGAGCGCAAATTTCTGGGCACTCTAGTGTTCAATCATCTTCCACCTTCGGATTACGAAAGGCACGTCAGCCAATCTGCATCCTCAAGTCTAACAAGATTGAACAGGGGCAACTGTTGTACCCCAAAATTTGCCCTCCCATATTCTTCAAGAAATTGCAAAGTCAGGCTTCAAAATCTCCCCAAGGGTTGCACAGTCAAAGGTCTCCTAAACAGTCAAAATTAGGGTTTTGCTTCTGATCAAGAAAATGAAGTTTCCAAAGGTCCAATCAAGTCTCACAAGCCTACAAATATGGTCAAGCATCCTCATATCAAGTTTCAAGACATTCAGCACAAAATTGCACAGTCAAAAACCCTAATTGCACTACAGTCAACTGTAGGGGCAAAATGGTCATTTGACAGTCAAAAGTTCAAATTTTTGGTCAACATATCATTTTGAAGCCACAAACATCATTTGATCAATGCTTGATCATGATTCTCAAAATTTGGCTCAAAAATCATCAAGATGCAAAAGTTTCCTTATTTGGACAGTTGAAAAAGTCAACTGTAAATTGACCAGGGCATAACTTTCACATGGATTATCAGAAAAATTCCATCCAAAGCTCATTTTGAAGAGAAAGAATTTCCTACAACTCATCTTCATACTTCAAGTCCAAGAAATGCTCTCACAAAAAGTTATCAATTTCAACATTATAGGTCATTTTCAAAAGTCAACAAAAAGGGACTTTAAGTCAAAGGCCATAACTTGAGATTTGTAAATCAAAATGACATGGGACCAAAGTCATTGGTTAGAGGACTCAAAGACCTTTCCAAAATGTCTAAGAACATGAGCAAAGCTTAAAAATTGAGCAAGTTATGCCTTGTAGAAGTTGGGAAATTTTTGGATATTTTGAAAAGTCAACATTGATTCAAATGACCTAAAATTGCTAATGGCCCCATTTTTCTTCCATAATTCATCATCCATGGCATGTGCACGACCACTTGGCCCAAAGGGAAGTATTTCTTCATTTTTTATCTATTTATTTGAATTTTTATTTATATTAATTCATTTAAATCAAATTAAATGCATGGAAAATATTTAACCTAAGTATCAAATCTTTTTGCACATGTAATCTACTCAATAATTCGTGTGAAATCAAATAGGGAAGGATTTGGAGAGAATTGATCTTAATTGGTACAAAAACACATGGAAAAGATTGAAAAAGATCCTAGAAAATCAAATTTCCAAAAACCATGAATGCAATTGATTTGTTCTGTTTTTCTTGACCTAATTCAGTCTCACATAAGTAGAGAACAAAAACCTAATGCCATTACACACGCAGCTGCTGAGAAACCAGGAAAACAAAACTTGAAATTTTGTTAAGAAACTCAATTCTGAAAACCTCCTTCTAGGGCGATTCAAGGCATAATTTTTGTTTCATTAGCTTGCTGAAGGTTCACTGGACGTTTCCCAATCAAGAACATTCATCAAAACCTCAAGAATCGGTATACATAACTTAAAATATTTCATGAAAAATGCATATTCGTCTTTTGATTTACAGGCATCCTCATGGCATTTTAATTATTAATTCATATTCCTTATGCAATTCTGAAGCTAACCCATGTGTTTGATTGAGTTTTTGCAAGCTATAGACGATTTCACCATTGCCAAATTCTAGGGTTTTCAGAGTTGTGAATTGGGCGTTTTCAAATAGCGTAAAATTAGAGAACCATAGTGCCATGAATGTATTCAGCAAGCTTGGACGAAAAGTTTGAGACCCTCGCGCTCAATTTATGAGCGTCACAGGGCTAATCGCTATTTTTTAATAGCTGGCCTAAGAGAACGCTAACAAAACCGTGGCTTAATGTATTTGTGTTTCAGGAACATGAAGAAGATGAACTCGTGGCCAGCAACCATTGGCTCTTTTAAATTTTTGCGCTAAAACATTATCCATGTGTGTTTTTATTTTATATTAATTGTTTGATGTTTAGTATACAAGCGCGTTGGTTGGATCAGATGGCAAGCGTAAGGGTTGGCAAACCACATGACCTGGGTTCGAGCCCCAGGTCTTTGTTACTCCCATATTATTTTTCAGTAAAGATTCATATGCAGGTTCAACATCAAAGCGTACCATACGCCCTCCAGATCAAACCATCCACGTGCATATCAGGGTCAATCCAAAGGCTGAGAATTAGATAACAGCGTGGACGTGAGTCAACATGCCAGCACGCTGCCTGGAAAAGTCAAACGGACCATGCTAATGAGCCAGAATTACTTGGGCTATACCTCCTATCTGGGGACTGATACCCCCAAGGTTTGCAAAAATTTGTTATTTTTTATCTTTTCATTATTTTTATCTTCTTTTAATTATTATTCTTTTTAATCAATTTAATATTTTCATAAATATAAAAAATACCCATAAAAATCCGAAAAAAGAGAAAAAACAATAAATTTTTTATTTTAATATTTCTTGTAAATAAATTGCATGTAATTGAATTTAGTTTTAAATTAGGTTTGCAATCTTAATTCTTTTAATAAAAAATCTAAAAAAATGTAGAAATAGGGTTTAATTAATTAATTTTCATCCTTTTATTTTTCTTTCATAAATAATTAAATAATTAGATATTTATTTTTATAATTAAATTTGCATGTAAAAAAAATTAGGGTTAATTTAGGTTGAATTCTAATGTTTTCTTGATAAATTAAAATAAAATAGAATTAGGGTTAGCATTTAATTTCAATTAATTTTTTCTATTAAATCCTAAAATACTAAAAAATACCAAAAAAAACAAGTTCTTTTTTTTTTTATTAATTAACTCCATCATTAATTCAATTTTTTGCAAAAGGGTCCAACGCCCTCGTTTCGATTTAATTATTAATTCGCATATTATTTTATTCTGTTTAAATATTCATGTATCTCTCCCGAAGCCATGTATTTAATTACTCGCACTTTAATTCCTTATTTTCTTTTATTTCTTTATTTTCTGTCAAATCGGGTTCGAGAAACTTTTGGCGATGTGGACCCGCGCCTTTTGTAATAGCTTTAGATCTTTACTTTCCCGCAAATATTTTAACTGTTAAATAATGGCATGAAAGAATGTATGGACAAAAATAAAAACAAGCGTAGAACACCAATAACATGACAAGATAAATGCAAACGAAAACGACACACGAATCGCACACACCACCCCTAGGGTACGCCTCACTGTTGCCTTGCCTCGAAAGGTGGTCGTCGAGTAGAGGATGTCTTAGTAAGTTCTCATGATCCGGGAACCTGGCATGAGGGTAGCTTTTAAGGTGTCTTCCCATTGCTCTGGTGATCACCATGTCCCGAACCTCGAATTGACCCGAACACCTCCAACGGTGGTGCTACCTACCTCTCAATGGTGGGATGGCACTACTTTAAAGGACATTTACACAGACGAATTCCTTAGGGTAGGTAGACGACTCTAGATACTTGCTCTAAATTTCAAAACAAAACAAAATACTTTTCACACCAACACATTTTCAAAAAGCTTTCGAAAGCAATTTTTCAAACACTCTTGAGGACTGATACAAGAGTCGAACTGGAATTTTCAAAGAAACTTTTTAAAACCCACAGTTGAAAAGCAAACAAACCATTCTTGAAAACACAAATGAGCAAGTATCTAAGAGCCCATGGATAACCATGGATAGAAAGGGTGCTAACACCTTCCCTTTCTATAATCTACCTCCCGAACCGAGAGCAATCTCTATAAGGAATTTTTCTGTGCTTTTGTCCTTTCCATTTGGAGAAAATAAAAGACGGTGGCGACTCTTGCTTCCGCGACATTTCGCGAACCAGCGTTAAACAGTCAGTTCCAGATCCACCGATCACACCAGTTTCTTTTATTTCGCAGTAATTGTCTTACTTATTTTGGGATTTGTAATAAACAATTAAAAACTCTACAGCCTTGTGCCTTGCCCGAGGCACATTGGCTTTGTTTGTGAGGGATATTATTTGTCATTTCATATATCATCGATAAAACATTGGGCGTTCCTTGCATACAAATTTTGCGCTCTTTGTTTTCCGTTTTCACTTTATCAAAACAGCTATGCTCTTACACACACTCACGTATCATATTGCAGATCCATATCCACTCTGGATCCCATTGATAACAGCTCTGCTACTATCCGTTATGACTTCGAAAATCCGATCAACCAAGCCGAAGACGAAGGTGAGGGTGATTGTGAGGTGCCTGGAGAACTTGCTAGACTATTACAATAGGAAGAAAGGGCCATACAGCCTCATGAAGAGCCGGTTGAGACGATAAACCTAGGCACGGAGATAGACAGGAAGGAGGTCAAGATTGGTGCAAATTTGGAAGTTAAGATCAAACAGCGGTTAATACAAATGTTTCATGACTATGTTGAGATCTTTGCCTGGTCATATGAAGACATGCCAGGTTTAGACACTGATATTGTGGTTCAACGTCTGCCGACCAAAGAAGACTGTCCTCCGGTTAAACAGAAGGTCTGTCGTATGCGCCCTAAAATGTTAGAGAAGATCAAGGAAGAAGTCATAAAGCAGTTCGACGCAGGGTTCTTAGCTGTCACTTCTTATCTGCAGTGGGTTGCTAACGTCGTTCCAGTATCTAAGAAGGACGGTAAGGTACAGATGTGTGTGGATTACAGAGATCTGAACAGAGCAAGCCCCAAGGATGATTTCCCACTTCCCCACATTAACGTTCTGGTTGACAACACCGCACAGCATAAAATCTTCTCCTTAATGGGTGGTTTCTCTGGCTACAACCAGATCAAAATGGATCCTGAAGACATGGAGAAGACGACCTTCGTCACACAGTGGGGCACCTTCTGCTATAAGGTGATGTCTTTTAGGTTGAAGAATGTTGGGGCAACTTATCAGCGTGCCATGGTCGCTTTGTTCCATGATATGATTCATTATGAGATTGAAGTTTATGTTGATGACATGATAGCCAGGTCTCAGACTGAGGAAGAGCACCTTGATCATCTACAAAAGTTGTTTGATAGATTGAAGATATATAAGCTGAGGTTGAATCCGAACAAGTGCACCTTCGGGGTAAGGTCTGGTAAACTTATGGGTTTCATTGTCAGCGACAAAGGCATCAAAGTAGATCTTGCAAAGGTAATAGCCATACAAGAAATGCCAGCTGCTCATACAGAGAAGGAAGTTAGAGGTTTCTTGGGACGCTTGAATTATATCGCCAGGTTCATTTCACATCTGACTGCTACTTGTGAGCCCATCTTCAAGCTTCTGAAGAAACATCAAGTGGTAAAGTGGAATGATGAATGCCAAGCCATTTTCGAAAGAATCAAAGAATACCTTTAAGAACCGCCAATTCTGATGCCTCCGGTTGAAGGAAGGCCTTTGATATTGTACTTGACAGTACTAGACAATTCAATCGGGTGTGTGTTGGGGCAGCATGACGAGTCTGGTCGAAAGGAGCACGCGATATACTACCTTAGCAAAAAGTTTACCGACTTTGAGACAAGATACTCACTGCTCAATAAAACTTGTTGTGCTTTAGCATGGGCTGCTCGCCGACTAAGACAGTATATGCTGACCCACATTACTTTGTTGATATCTAAAACGGATCTGATCAAATATATCTTCGAGAAGCTCGCTCTCTCCGGAAGAATAGCAAGATGGCAGATGATCTTAACTGAGTACGATATACAATATACAACCTATAAAGCAATCAAGGGGAGTGTGTTGGCTGATCACTTGTCTCATCAGGCCATGGAAGACTACCGGTCCATGAATTTTGAGTTCCCGGATGAGAATATTATACTGGTGACTGACTATGAAGAACCTGGACCAGATGAAGGACCCGAGAATGGATCCCGATGAACTATGGTATTTGACGGAGCTTCGAACGCATTGGGTAATGGCATCGGCACTGTAATCATATCCCCTGAGGGCTGTCATACTCCTTTCACTGCGCGGTAATGTTTTAACTGAACTAACAACATGGCGGAGTATGAAGCTTGTATCATGCGTCTCAAGGCCGCTATTGACCTCAGGATCAAGTTCTTGGACGTTTTCGGGGATTCAGCCTTGGTAATAAGTCAGATCAAAGGAGAATGGGATACGAAACACCCGAATCTCATCCCATACAAGGAGTACGTGTTGACATTGCTCCCACACTTTGAGGAGGTAACATTTGAACATTTCCCGCGAGAGGAGAACCAGTTAACGGACGTGCTAGCTACCATGTATTCTATGTTCAAAGTCAGGTGGGACAACGAAGCTCCCCAAATCACCATTGAGAGGTTGGATGAACCAACACACTGCTGTGAAATTGATACCAAAGAGGTGGCAGACAAACCCTGGTTTCACGAAGTCAAAAGGTATCTCGAGGCTCAAGAGTATCCCGAAGGGGCATCTGTCAATGATAAGAAGTTTCTGAGAAGTTTCGCTGCGAAGTTCTTCCTCAGTAATGGAATCCTCTACAAGCACAATCATGACTCTACCTTACTGCGGTGTGTAGACAAGATCGAAGTAGAGAGGATTATGACAGATCTACATGAAGGCACCTTCGGAACCCATTCCAGTGGACACACCATGGCTAAGAAGATCCTGCTGGCAGGATATTACTGGTCAACTATGGAAGCCGATTGTCATCAGCACTCTCGAACTTGTCATAAGTGCCAAATCTACGCTGATAAGGTGCATGTGCCTCTGATCCCCTTAAACGTCTTGACAGCTCCGTGGCCCTTAGCAATGTGGGGCATAGACATGATTGGAGAAATCAGGCCTACTGCTTCCAATGGGCACCGCTCCTTCCTAGTAGCCATTGATTACTTCACGAAGTGGGTTGAGGCGACCTCTTTTGCTACAGTAACCAAGAACGTCGTGGCACGGTTTATCCGACATAATCTGATTTGTCGATATGGTGTGCCAGAGAGAATTATTACTGACAATGGTATGAATCTCAACAATATAATGATCACCGATCTCTGTAAACAGTTCAAGATACAGCATCATAACTCTTCTCCCTACCGACCGAAGATAAATAGAGCTGTTGAGGTGGCTAACAAGAACATCAAGAAAATTGTACAGAAGATGACATGGACATACAAAGACTGGCATGAGATGTTACCATTTGCTCTTCATGGATACCGTACCTCAGCACGGACGTCGACAGGGGCAACACCCTACTCTCTGGTATACGGCATGGAGGCAGTCCTACTCATCAAAGTCCAGATACCTTCTATCAGGATTATGAAGGATGTGGGTTTCAATTAAGACGACTGGATCCAAACTCGACTTGATCAGCTAAATATAATCGATGATAAGAGACTTACTGCTATCTGTCATGGTCAGACGTATCAAAAGCGAATGATCAAGGCTTTTAACAAGAAAGTCAGACATCAAGAATATCAAGTGGGGGATATAGTGATCAAGCGTATCATACTGCCGCAGGGTGATCCCAGGGGCAAATGGACTCCCACATACGAAGGGCCATTTGTGGTTAAGAATATTTTCTCGGGTGGAGCTATGATTCTAACTACCATGGACGGTGACGACCTTCCTCACCCCGTCAATGCAGACATAGTGAAAAGATACTACGCCTAATCAAAAGACCCGTTAGGTTGACTGGCCTAGGAAAAAATAAGGGCTTCCCGGCAAACCAAAAGGGTTCAGGCAAAAACAAGGGATGAAAATGAAAAAATATGTACACCCGGCAAGTCGAAAACCTGAAAGGGCGGCTTGGGCAAAAAAGGGTATCCCGGTGGGCTGAAAACCCGAAAGGGAAGTCCAGTAAAAAGTTAGGGATATAAAGCGTGTCACTGTGTCTCATTGGATCATCTTGTGACCAGATTTCAGTATCGACTATCAAGCTCGGACGACACCAATCAACCTAATCAACTTCAGACAAACAGCAAAGTGATAAGACGCTCGAAGACATAGGGGAAATAGCAGAGTTGGAACTCAATGGGATTGTTTCACATAGCTGTTTTATATTACACAAATTTGTATAGTTTCTAATTTTATGGCGGTGTTCTCTTACTAGAACGTCAACCTCCTTGTACAAAAAACACATATTACAGGCCAACTTTAAAAATCAATACAAAATCATTTTCACAAGAAACTCCGAGTTGTTTTTCTTTTTCTGTTTTGTTTTGCAAGAACGTCCAATGATTTACTTTTGACATATGCATTTGAAAATGATTGCTGCTCATAAATATTTACATAAGAAACAAAAGACAATTACCAGTAATTCCAAAAACAGGGGCAAAAACAAGAAGTGTCAAAACCCGACAGTTACTCTGCCCAGCAGGTACCGGGACAGAGACAGTTTTGGATCACAATCATCAGTACATACACTCCCCACAGAGTAAAAGTATTCAAAAGCATTGATGTAGGCTTTCTCGAAACAGGAAGTGACCTCTCCAACCAGGGTCACTCAGAAACCTGACAACTATATCCCCCAGCCGTATTTCATAATGGCGAGCGAGTCAGTAAATTTCACCCCCCAAGCAGAGTTCAGTACTCTGGATGCAGAAGCTCAATCCCCGACAGAGCTCACTACTTCAGATATAGAAATTCACTCTCTAAGTTTGTTCCCCACAGAGTTTTATTCTCAAGCAGAATCTCTTCCTGACAGAATATTCATAAATCTCTAGCAGCAGTCAGGGATTTATTCTCCCAGATTCGGACATACTCCGATAGCATTTCATGTACATACATCATGACATACGCGCGCATATCATATACAACATAATCTCATTTATTTTGAGAACATCATCCCACCATGAATTTCATGCATCGCATATAATTAACCCTGATATCTTTTCAGGAAAGACGATTAGCTTCAACAAATCCAGCAGTTATACAGGTTACGTCTGCAGACGATTAACGAAAACTCAGTTCCCGAAACCAAACGGGTCAACTAATCTACACTATCACTTCGAAGTAACCCTATTATCCAAGTTCCTTCTCACAACCCTACTATTCAGGCTTTCATCTCGAAGAAACCCTACTATCCAGATTTCTTTCCATAAGCCCTACCATTCAGGCTTTCATCTCGAAGTAACCCTACTATCCAGGTTTCTTCCCATAAGCCCTACCATCCAGGCTTTCATCTCGAAGTAACCCTACTATCAAGGTTCCTTCCCATAAGCCCTACCATCCAGGCTTTCATCCCGAAGTAACCCTACTATCCAGGTTTTTTCCCATAAGCCCTACCATCCAGGCTTTCATCTCGAAGTAACCCTACGACCCAGGTTCCTTCTCATATCCCTACTATCCATGCTTTCATCTCGAGGTAACCCTACTATCCAGGTTCCTTCCTATAGCTATACTATCCAGGCTTTCATCTCGAAGTAACCCTACTATCCAGGTTCCTTCCCATAGCCCTACTATCCAGGCTTTCATCTCGAAGTAACCCTACTATCCAGGTTCCTTCTCATAGCCCTACCATTCAAGATTTCACCTTGAAGTAACCCTACTATCCAGGTTTCTTCCCATAAGCCCTACCATTCAGGCTCTCATCCCGAAGTAACCCTACTATCCAGGTTTCTTTCTATAAGACCTACCATTCAGGATTTCATCTCGAAGTAACCCTATGACCCAGGTTCCTTCTCATAAGCCCTACTATCCAGGCTTTCATTTAGAAGTAACCCTACTATCCAGGTTCCTTCTCATTTATCTCCAGACAATAATTTACAACATTGTAAGACCTGGACCCGACCAGATACGATCAACTTCACAATTCCTTAGTAAGTCGCTATGCAGCCTGGACCCTGACCGGATATGCAGTTCACTTCCACCTCCTCAATCAAGAATTAATTCCCTAGTAGAGTAATGTACAACCGAATCTCCTAGACTCTATTTCCCAAGACATAAATCAACTTTCCTCTGTGAAGTCCTCCTCAGCGGCAGGTACAGGAATTCTCGCAAAGGAATCTCTTATGCAACTGATATCTTCTCCAGATGGAATCTTTAAGCCCATCTCCAATGATTCTCCGTCACCTTCCAAATGGAATCTGTAAGCCCATTCCCGATATCACCAATCACCAGGCATGACATGCGAGTGCAAATTTTTGGGCACTTTAGTGTTCAATCATCTTCCACCTTCAGATCACGAATAACAGACCAAGCCAATCTACATCCTCAGGTTTAAGAAGATTTAACAGGGGAAGCTGTTGTACCCCAAAATTTTCCCTCCCATTTTACTCAATATATTCTCATTAAGACCCTCAACTTGCTCAAGGATGCTCAAGAGTTGACCAGACAAACTCTCTCCTAAAGCAATGAACCTCCAATTAGGGTTTCCATTTTCATCAAGAAAGGTGAGCTCCGAAGGCCTCCTATGCTCTCCATAGTCCTAATATGTCTTCAAGACCCTCCATGTCAAATTTCAAGCTTTGCACAAGAAGTTTGCTCAGTCAACTGCTCAAATGCCTGAAAATTAACTGTATTAGGTCAAAAGTCAACTGTGACACACATACAGTCAAACTTCAAGGTTTTTGGTCAACATCAAAATTTTGAAGTGATATTCATCATTTGATCAAGGGTTGATCATGATTCCTCAAGGAATGCTCCTAATTCATCAAAATTCAAAAAGTTGCTAAATTAGGGTTTCTCAAGAAAAGTCAACAAAACTTTGACTAAGTATAACTTTCTCATACTTTATCAGATATTTCTCATCCAAGGCTCATTTTGAAGGGAATCCAATTTCCTACAACTCAACTTCAGCCATAGAGTTCAAAAAATGCACTCATAAAAAGATATAAATTTCTACATTATATGTCCTTTTGAAAAGTCAACAAAAACACCTTTTAGGTCAAAGCTTCCTACATGAACATGGAAGACTCAATTGAAATGAGACCAAAAGTGTTGTTTAGGGGACATCATAAGCTTTCTAAAAAAGTCCAATAACACCCTCTTAGGGTTAAAATTGGAAGAGTTATGCATTGTCAAAGTTGACCATTTTTGGAAAATTGGCAAAAGTCAAATGTGCTCAAAAATGTATTTTTTGCCAAAAGGGCCTAGCATTTTAGGTTTGTATCTTGTTAAGGGCATGGTACACGACCCAAATCAGCATCCATATCTTATTTTCTCTATTTATTTATTTTATTTTGATTTTTATTTATTAAAAATCACATTAAATTAAATAAATAACAAAAAATGCCAAAGATTGTTTTGATGATCTGATTTTGATGGAAATCAAATCTAATTATGATGGCCTAATCAAGCCAAATCGGATCAAGGAAAAAAAGGCATGATTTGGTCAAGTTTGGAATGAAAGAATATGGCTTAAAGATCAAATATTTTATCCATCAATTCTCAAGATTGGATCCAAAATTGTTACCCTAATTCTTCATACTACATATAATGAACAAAAACAAGGCAAGAGAACAAGGTTTGGCCGCACGAAATTGACACAAGAACTTCAAATTTTTTCACAAAAAGTGGCAATTAGTTTGACCTTTGTAGAGGGATTCAAGAAGTTTTGACACTTGAAATCAATTCCTAGGCACATTTTAAAGCTAAATGGATCATTTGCACGCATCAAGACGTCCAGAACAAGCATCTACAACATCACAGTTTGCTTCTTGTTCTTGAATTCGATTTTGCCAGTATATGCATTATAAATGAATTTTGAGTGCATTCATGTTTATATGATCATTTAGAGCATATTTGAATGATTAATTTCTTGTTTTGATGCGTGTTTGACCATTTTCCATTGTTAGGGTTTGAGAAGCCATTTTGGGGCTTCTCTGTATAGGTAAAATTAGGCCAAGAAATTGATGCCATGATGCTCGTGAGATCAAGATGAGTGGATTGGTGTCTTTAGAATTAATTTATCATGCATGGTATGGATTTTTGAAGTTTGCAGGTGTATAGCTATGGAGTTCTTTCCGTAGGTATAAACCTGATACCTAAGACGACAGACAGGGAAGAAGACGATGACTCGTCACCGTTCTATTGGTCCGCTTGAACGTTCGCGCGTTTTTTTGTTTTCTTCAGCCTAGCCATTTGTTTGATATATTATGATTATGTTTTATTATTATATCAAATAACCAACGCAACACAGATGGAAGGGGTAGTAGCATGTGAAGCCAAGGACTTGGGTTCGACCCCAGGTCCAAACGTTTTCCTATTTTTCTAACCATTTAAGTGCAGATCCAGCGTGCCTCATGATTTAGAGCCTACCGTGAACCCCCAGATCTCAACCATGAGATCCATCATCAGGCCAAATCTTACAATCCAACGTTCAATTCAAAGAGAGACCATGGTGCACCTTCCAAGCATGCCAACACATGATCTGGCACAGAAACTGGGCTCAACCATATTGGGCCTTGGAAATTCAGAAACACCCCCCCTGGGTGCTTATGCAGGCCCAATTTCTCACCTTTTTATTTTAATTCTTTTTTTCTTATTATTTATTAATTATATTTTTTTAATAACACCAAAAATAATTCATTTTTTTTATTTAATAGAAAAATCATAAAAACAACAAAAATCTTTTTTTCATAAATATTTTATTAATTAATTAGTTAGATTAAATTAGGACAATTTAATGACTTTTTTTATTATAATCCAAAATAATTAGAATTAGGATTTAATTTTATACTTAACCTAATTTTTCTTCAAAAAACAACATAAATATTTTTCTTAAATTAGATTCTTAGGTCGCCGAATTATTTCTCGCGTTTAATTGGCCGCGCGCTTTGGATTTTCTTTTTTTATTATGTGTAAATGCTCCGAGTTTGTAATAAATTTAAATAGGGTTTTAATTCCGCATTTTATTTTCAGTCAAAATAATTATGTATCTGCCCAAAGCCATGTAATAGCTAGGACTCTAATTTCTCGCTTTTAAATTTCCGCAACTATGAATTGTTTAGATGTATGGACAATAGGCTTGCATGTGAAAGATAAACGATTAATACAGTAGAAACCCCTAAATGTGCAAAGATAATTAACTGGAAAAAATACACTTGCACATGCTCACTCCTAGGGTTTGCCCCACTTGGTTGCCTCGAAAATAATGGTAGTGTCCCTTAAATGTAGGGATACCTTAGCAATGACCCGTGATTCAAAATCGTCATAAAGATCACAGTCCCTACTTGTCCCTCGAGTTGCCTACGAATTAATCTTATGACGATAGTCCCTTCGAAACGCTAAGGTATCTTTACTTGTTGCCTTCAGAGACCATTTCGTCCCTTTGAACGTCCCTTTTAAATCCAATGACGGAGCTACCTACTCCTTAATAGTAGGATAGCGTTGTCTAAAGGAAACAAAAATGAACATACCTTTTTCGAGTAGGTAGAAAACTCTTAAGTACTTGCTCAAAACAAAAACTTTTCACACAAACACTTTTTAAAAAAAAATAGTTTTCAAAACAACTTCGTCACACTCTTGAGGACCGATACAAGGGCTATCACGAAGTAAACAAAAAATTTCAAAACAAGCACACACAAGCAATTTAAAAATGAGCAAGTACCTAAGAGCCCGTGGAAAACCACGAATAGAAAGGGTGCTAACACCTTCCCTTTCTATAATATACCCCTCGTACTCAGAGACATTCGCGAAAAAGGTTTTTTCTGTTCTTTTTCCTTTTCCTTTGTTGGATGAAATAAAAGTCGGTGGCGACTCTTGCTTACCGCGACATTTGCGAACAAAAATGCAAACCAGTATAACAGTCAGTTCTGCCACCGTATTACACAATTCTTCAACGTGTGGAAGCTGTGTTCTTCAATCAGAACATGACCTTCGAATCCTCATCCAAGCTTGCCTCAATTTTCCAAGCTTCGACTGAAGTCTTGGACTGTTGATTACTTGTTGTACACAAGCTTCAACTGGGTATCTTTTCCCTTTAAAATAGCCTTTTCCGATCCAAAGAGGAAGGGCTTCTTGTCAGTGCTCATTCGATTGCACCACTATCTTTGCATGCTGATTTGACTCATAAATGCAATAACTACCCACATGCAAGTTGGATCCTTACTTCGTTTGAGCATTTATTTTCCTTGGAGCATGCTTATTTATTGCTTCTACTAGGAAAACTATCCCTTTGGGCGTGCCTTCAGCACACAAAAGTAAGAACTTCTCCAAACTGGCCTTCGATTCACAAAAGCTCCCACTGGGAAAAATACCTCTCAGCGTGTCACCAGCGCACGTATCCCTCTTCAGTTTGTCTTCAGCACAAGGCCAAGACTCCTCAAAAGTTTCCTTCGACCATAAGGCGCTTACCACCTTTGTGCCAGTTTTGACTGGGCACAGACTCCCCTTTGAAACATTCGTATACACTTCAGCATGCAGAAAGCCCAGTCGAAGGCCACACAAGAGACCCATTCGAAGAATACATGTTGGGTCCATTCGAAGGACACACAACTGGTGGGAATGAATGGTGTTTTAGTCTGGTTGAGAGTTGTGGAAGGATGGAGGATTCAATTTAAAAGATCAAGTTGAACATTTAGACCCATAGGCTAGGCTACGTGTTTCCCCTTTTCAGGCCTCAAACCTATGACTCACCCTATATTTAATTGTTTATGCAAGTTAAAATAGGCTTTTACCCATTTGTTGTCCAAGACCACTTGCACTTAATAGTATAATGCTACTTTTTTGAAAAGTTTTTCTTGAGCCTTGCACCTGTTTTCCTTCAGAAGGAAGCAATCCATCTGAACCATTCGTCTTGCTATCATGGCACAAGTGGACACTTACTTTCCAAATGTGCCTTATTTTATTATTTTTGCTCCCAAACTTCCCAAAAACCTTTCTCTATAAACAGAGAGATCCTTTACTAAGAAGAGAGGAAGAAGAGGAGGGGAACGTATCTTCAAAATTCTCACACAGCATAAAATTCTCAAACACTTCAACACTTGTGAAATCAAAAACCCAAAATCCTATTGTCACCCCCTTCGATTCTAAAGAACAACCACCCTTCATCCTCTTTTGAATCCATTGGAAAGAAGCATCACACTTTCTTTCTTTCCTCCTTCGATTTCTGGATCCAAGGCTTTGTTTCAGTCCCCTCTTTCGAATCTAGCACCCAGGGCCTCCACTTAAGGTCCCACACCCACTCAAGGATGAAGCAAGGTAAGTTACTCTTACCCTTGCATCCTTCGTTTCAATCATAACATGTATATAATATTTTTCCTCCCTTTCATTTACACTCTTTGAACCTATTTTTCTGGCTAATCTTTTTGTTGCTTGTTGCTTGAGTTCATTAAATATACTTTAATATTTAGTTTATCCACAAGACAAAGGATAACATGGCCTTAGGCCATGTTGCCATTTTATGTCCCAAACGAAAGAGACAGGGGGAAAGGAATATAAAACGAAGCCTTGGGCTTCAATGCTAACTTCCAGGCCCAGCCAGAACGCATGCTCATACTGATTTCCAAGCCTCAGAAAGCCAGAATCGAAGGCCATGACTTACTTATTCCAGGCCCAATCGAAGAAGGTAACCAGGCAACTAGGCAGAACCAGAAGTCACGCCTAGCTGCTGCCAATGCTAAATCAAAGGCCATGACTTTCTAGATGCTGACTCCCAATCAAAGGAGGCCAACAGAAGCAGAATCGAAAGCTGCTTCCCCCCAATCGAAGAAGCTCTTTTTTTCTTCTTTTTATCTTATTTTTGCCTTTATATTTCTATGCACTTCAATATGACTGTAATAGTGTAGGGTTTATTTTTTGCACTTTTTATTGCTTTTGTATAAATGCTAGTAATTAGGTGTGTATGGCAAGATAAAAACCAACGCTTAGACAACTCTAATCAAGACAAAATGCATGCAAATCAAACACACTTTCACACATGCACCCTTAGGGTAATTCCACTTGTTGCCTTACAAAAATGGTCATGTTATGCATGTGGGATATCTTAGCAAAAAAAATCAAAAACACCAGATCATAGTCCCTCGGTGGCTCTATCAATGTTGCCTTTCAAGATGATCTTTGTCCCTTAAAGATGAATGCTAAGATATCTCACAACATTGCTATCATGACTATATGATGACCCACGCCTGTCCCTTTATATCCAAAGATATGGCTTCTTACCAAATCAATGGTAAGATAACAATATCAAAGGAAAGGAAGAATTGAACAAAAACTTTTGAGTAGGTAGATTGTTCCTAGTTACTTGCTCATTTTCAAAATCAAACATCCTTGCTCATTTTAAAAAAAACACCAACACTTTCAAAAACACTTTCAAAACATTTTCCAAACATGAAATATTTTCAAAAGCTCAACACTTTGTATACGTTCTTACGAACGTGAACTATTACAAAGTTTTTCTAAACGATGGCTCCTTTTCAAAATACTTTCAAAAACCACATAAAGCACACTGCAACATTTGCGATAAAATGCAAAACACCCAAGTCAGTTCTCCCACCGTATCCTAGAACTGGCGACTCTGCTAGGGACATTTCTTAAAAGTGGGGTTACCTTAGGGATAGATCACTTTTACTTGCTTTCTTTGATTAATTTGTTTGCTTTACATTTTTGGGTCTTTGCTTGGGCTTTTGTTAAAATCCTATACCCAGATCTAGGGAACCTTTTAGGTAAGTAGCAATAAATCATGGAAGTTGTACGGCGTAGACCGATATGGACGAAGTGATAGCTATGTTAGCGTGACACTTTGGCTTGTACTAATGTTCCTTGAGTCAGTCAAGGATAAAATTAGGCTTCCTTAGCGTCATTAAGCGCTAACTGACCTTTAGAACCTTTTAATTGACTCATCCTAAGCCACTAGAAAGTAGTGAGATGGCCGACTTTGGTTCCGACCGAAGATTGGTTGATACTCGATGCTACACTCATTAAGATTGAACTTTTGGGATATTCTGGCCGCAATACTTTGGTGCTTGAGCTAGAACAATGCCTAAAAGAAAGGTCAGTGATATGAGACTCCTTAGAACCTGGTTACTATTAACTAGGACAGGTTGAGCCAACTAAACTTAAAGAGGGTACTTACCTACGAATCCCATGCAAGCCTAACCCTAAGGACTTGTCTACTTTGTGTGCATATGACTATTTGTACATTGCAACTTGCTTGCCTTGCATACTTGTACATAACAGCATAACATCATGCCATAGCATTTTCACTAACCATTTCAAAGATCTCAAAGGTCTGTGATGCAGGGTCTTGTTGAACCAGACATCTATTAAAGGACAAGAGGATTTATTTTCCTCTAAATAAACACTGTCAAAGATCAAGTACAACAACTTGGGTCAAGGGCTATGACCCACTTGACATGGTGAGCTTAATTCTCGTGGAAGGACATTCACTGATACGAAGCTCTCCAATCAAAGTTGTAAGTGACTACTAACATTTACCTCGCGAGATCCTTGAAAACATGCATCCACATATCATGCATCATATCATGACAGACTTCTCCCATACATGTCTCCTTATCTTCCCACTGTTTATTTCAGTAAGATGGATATGGAACAAACGATAAAGGATCTCCAAGCACAAAATGCCCAGTTCCAACAAATGTTTCTGGCCATGGCTAAGGGGAAAGAGGACCTGAAGACTCTCCTTCTCAAAGACAAGAAGATGAAGCCTAAGAAGTCAGTAGGCGTCTTGAACTTGGGAAGAAGACTTAGAGGACTAGTCAAGAGAGCTCTAGATCTCTCAACTCCATATAACGTGGGGGATAGTCATGAAGAAGGAAACAATCTGGAGATTGATGAAGTTGAAGCTGACTACTCTGAGGAACAATATGCTCCCGCTGATGACAAATACAAACAGTTGGAGGATTGCCTCAATGCTATGGAGATTCAGCAGATACCTGGCTTTGATTTAGGAGACATGGGTTTGGTTTCTGGAGTGGTCATCCCGCCAAAGTTCAAAATCCCTACCTTTTCCCTGTACGATGGAGTCTCTTGCCCAAAGATGCACTTAAAGTCTGATGTCCGCAAGATTCAACCATACACAATTGATCCAAAGCTTTGGATTCATTTCTTCCAAGAGAGCCTAGTAGGGACTCAACTTGAATGGTTTTATCAATTGGAGGGTTCTCGCATCCACACCTAGGAGGACCTAGTTGATACTTTCTACAAGCAGTACCAATACAACGTTGATCTTGCACCAACTCGTGTGCAGTTGCAGAATATGACCATGGGTTCCAACAAGAGCTTCAAAGGATACGCCTAAAGGTGGAGAGATCTGGCTGGTAGGGTACAACCCTCTCTAACAGACAGGGAACTCATTGACATCTTCATGGGAACTTTGACAGGACCTTTATTCAATCACCTAATCGGAAGCTCCTCAGCTGGGTTCACCGAAATAATACTAACCGGCGAAAGGGTCGAAGCTGGCATCAAAAGCGGAAAGATCTAAGAAGCCACACCCTCTGATGCTTAGAAAAATCCATACAATGGAAAGAAAGAGTCCAATGTTGTGTATGGTCAAAAGAGTCGTCATGACAAACATGTGGGGAAGTCCTGATCTCTGGTTTTGCGTCGCACCAGCAACATCAAATGGGATATTAACAAAGGCCAGACGAGCCCAAAAGACAGTTTACCAACATCAAGATGCCGCTGACTCAAGCACTACAACACTTCTTGAGGATGAATCTGATTACGTTGATAGGACCTCAACCAAACCCCAAAACTTATTCTCCTAACTATAATCCTAATGCAACGTGTGCTTATCATTCCGATAGTCCCGGACATGATACTAACGATTGTTGGGAATTGAAGTACAAGATTCAGAATTTGATTGATGCCAAGGAGATCGAGTTTGACCCTCCGGAGACTCCAAGCGTGATCACTGGTCCTATGCCAAATCATTGAGAGCGTCTTGTTCATTTTGAATTTTCAATTGTAATTTCTTTTGTTATTCAAACAATTATCTATTAATGTCAAACTTTGTTTCATTAATGCATTGCATATGTTTGTCTTGAATTCATCCATTCATTTTCACTATATTCAAACTATGATTTTTAATCTCTTTATGACATTCAAATCTTGCTAAAAGTTACAAGCCTTTCGAGGGAGGATGACAAAAACAATGCCATAATCTCATACAATATGATTTTGGACAGACCTTGCTGACGATATATAGGCGTTCTTTCAAATCCTAAACACTGGAGTTATAAGTAAGATAATCCCTAGTCAACCCCTTCGAGCCAAAGAAGTAGGAATTTTCTTTTTCACACAAAATGAAACCTTCAATCAAAAACTGGGGCAGGGTAGTCTCTCAGTTAATTCAAATGCGCGTTCAGTCACAAACTTTCACTTCGTATACAACGAGTGATATCAAAAACATTCCTCTGGAATCAAAAGTCAATGATGATTCCCTACCAAATAAGCAGTCATTATCTCTCAAAAAGAAAATCCCACTAAGTCAAAACCTACAAAGGAGACTTAAGAAAAACTGGGGCATCCCACTGACCGTAAACAAGAACAGTCAGGCAAAAATTAGGGATAGCAAATCAAAAGAAATAGGTCATTACAAATCCTCAACAAACATGAAAAATGTTTCACGAAATGACTGCCTTCTGATAAACTTAACTTGTCTGAACCATCACCAAGACGACATTCCAGACTCAATTGAAGTTCGAACGCACAATTAACTGAGTTTATGACTGAAGAACATCACGAAGAACGGGTGGGTACAAATACACTTTGAACCTTATCCTTTATTTCTTAAACCGTGAACCAAGCCACGCTACAACCCTTCAAAAGTCCTAATTGAAGCATGGGTTAGTTCGAAAGCATATTGTTACAAAAGGTATCCTGACTCCTGTAAGGCTTTACTATAAATCTTGAGTTGAGTTTTCTTGCAAAATTTCTTGCTAAAAACTCATTTTCAAAATTTCAAGACAAGCATAAACTTTGCATTATTTGAATATCGATGTTTGCATATGGCTATTTGTTTGACAACAGAGAAATTCACACAACGAATATCCGATGAACGAAAGTTCTCTCAGTGAATAAAATCACTTCAAGTGGGATGACACTTCCAATGAAAAATCTCCTATCAACAAGGGGGCATGACATGTCACTATCCAGTACACCTGGGGAAGTCCAGACAAGATTCCAAGAAATCTCTCAAGAAGTGTTGAATAACCAGGGGCAGTTCTCTATCTAAATCACTTGAGGCATTAAACGCAAATCCCGACAAAGGGTTACGTACAGTCAAACATTTCTTGGCAGTGTCACAAACACTCACTACTAGAGGCAGTGACAAATCACCCCAAAATCCTTCTCATAGGATGACTCCCAGCCAGAGTTTAATCTCTGAAAACCTTTTTCCCCAGCTGAGTCGACCTCAAGAATCCTCAAGGATTTTCCCCAGTGAAGTCGCCACCTCTCCAATAGACTGGCAACAGGGTTTATTTCCCAAACAAACGGAAGAATTCCCCAACTTGAGTTTTCCTCTCTGATTACTACAAACCAGAGGACCACAACTCCTCTTCCCCGATAGACTACTCTACAATCCCCAACAAGTTACCGTGAAGCCTTTAAACCGACCAGATAACAGTTAACTTCAGTAAGTTGTTGTGAAGCCTGGACCCGACCAGATATCAGTTCAACTTCATCCTTTCAAGAATTTGTTATGAAGCCTGGAATCCAACCAGATAATAATTAAATTCAGTAAGTTACCGTGAAGCTTGGAAACCAACCAGATAACAGTTAACTTCAGTAAGTTGTTGTGAAGCCTGGACCCGACCAGATATTAGTACAACTTCATCCTTTCAAGAATTTGTTATGAAGCCTGGAATCCGACCAGATAATAATCAAATTCAGTAAGTTATCGTGAATCCTGGAAGTCGACCAGATAACAATTAACTTCAGTAAGTTGTTGTGAAGCCTGGACCCGACCAAATATCAGTTCAACTTCATCCTTTCAGGAATTTGTTATGAAGCCTAGAATTCGACCAGATAATAATCAAATTCAGTAAGTTACCGTGAAGCCTGAAAGCCGGCCAGATAACAGTTAACTTCAGTAAGTTGTTGTGAAGCCTGGACCTGACCAGATATCAGTTCAACTTCATCCTTTCATGAATTTGTTATGAAGCCTGGAATCCGACCAGATAATAATCAAATTCAGTAAGTTACCGTGAAGCCTGGAAACCGACCAGATAACAGTTAACTTCATTAAGTTGTTGTGAAGCCTGGACCCGATAAAATATCATTTCAACTTCATCCTTTCAAGAATTTGATATGAGAACTGGAATCCGACCAGATAATAATCAAATTCAGTAAGTTACCGTGAAGCCTGGAAACTGACCAGATAACAGTTAACTTCAGTAAGTTGTTGTGAAGCCTGGACCTGACCAGATATCAGTTCAATTTCATCCTTTCAAGAATTGGTTATGAAGCCTGGAATCCGACCAGTTAATAATCAAATTCAGTAAGTTATCGTGAAGCCTGGAAGCCGACCAGATAACAGATAACTTCAGTAAGTTGTTGTGAAGCCTGGACCCGACCAAACATCAGTTCAACTTAATCTTTTCTAGTAAGTTACTATAAAGCCTGGACCCGACCAGATAATAGTTAACTTAAATCTTCCCTAAGATAAATCCCCAGTAGAGCAACGGACAACTGGGACTCCTGAACTCTTTTCCCCAAACAGGAATCAATACTCTCCATAGAGTTTTCAACATTCCCCAGCGGAATTCTCCTCAAATAACAAAACAGGAATCCCCGGCGAAAACACTCTAAGAAAAGTTTGAAGACACACCTACTCTTCAACAGCAATCAGGGATTTAATAACTCCCCATCATTTGTCAAGGATTTATTTTCCCAGACAAAAAAATATATTCATTAACATTTCACATTTCATACATCCTATTTACATACATGGTAAGTGCATGCGACACGATATCATTTATTTTGAGAACATCATGACACCATGCATCTCATACACCATGACATTGCATACAACTAACGTTTTACCTTTTCAGGAAATGGTCAATCAATAATGGCTACCATCAACAATTTTCAACAGTTCCAGATTAATACCTGTAATAAGCCAGGAAAACTATCTGCGAACGAGTGATTGTATATTAATACCTGTAACAAGCCAGGAAAACTATCTACATGAAGAGGTCAGAGATTAATACCTGTAACAAGCCAGTGCAATTATCTACACGACCAGCTGAAGCAACCCTAACTAGGTTTCTTCTCATTTCCAGATTAAGTTTTACACGGACTCATCATGAAGCAACCCTACACAGGTTCCTTCTCTTTCCAATATGAAGTCTTACACAGACTCATCCTGAAACAACCCTACCCAGGTTCCTTCTTATTCCCAGATGAAGTTTTACACAGACTCATCATGAAGCAGCCCTACCCAGGTTTCTTCTATTTCCAAGATGAAGTTTTACACTGACTCATCATGAAGTAACCCTACACAGGTTCCTTCTCATTTCCAGATGAAGTTTTACGCAGACTCATCACACAATCAACCCTACCAAAGTTCCTTCTAATACATTTCTAGATGAGGTTTTACATGGACTTATTCTGAAGCAACCTTACCCAGGTTCCTTCTCTTTCCAAGATGAAGTTTCACATGGACTCATCATGAAGAAACCCTACACAAGTTCCTTCTCATTTTTCAAAATGAAGTTTTACACGGACTCATCATGAAGCAACCTTACACAGGTTCCTTCTCATTTTTCAAGATGAAGTTTTACACTGACTCATCCTGAAACAACCTTTCCCAGGTTCCTTCTCTTTCCAAGATGAAGTTTTACACTGACTCATCATGAAGCAACCCTACATAGGTTCCTTCTCATTTTTCAAAATGAAGTTTTACACAGACTAATCATGAAACAACCCTACACATGTTCCTTCTGATTTTTCAAGATGAAGTTTTACACAGACTCATCCTGAAGCAACCTTACCCAGTTTCCTTCTCTTTCCAAGATGAAGTTTTACACAGACTCATCATGAAACAACCCTACACATGTTCCTTCTCATTATTCAAAATGAAGTTTTACACGGACTCATCATGAAGCAACCCTACACAGGTTCCTTCTCATTTTTCAAGATAAAATTTTACATGAACTCATCATAAAGTAACCCTACATAGGTTTCTTCTCTTTCCAAGATGAAGTTTTACACGGACTCATCATGAAGCAACCCTACACAGGTTCCTTCTCTTTCCAAGATGAAGTTTTACACGGACTCATCATAAAGTAACCATACACAGGTTCCTTCTCTTTCCAAGATGAAGTTTTACACAGACTCATCATAAAGTAACCCTACACAGGTTCCTTCTCTTTCCAAGATGAAATTTTACACTGACTCATCATGAAGTAACCCTACCCAGGTTCCTTCTCTTTCCAAGATGAAGTTTTACACGGACTTATCACGAAGCAACCCTACATAGGTTCCTTCTCATTCCTAGATGCAGTTTCATATGGATTCATCCTGAAGCAGCCCTACCCATGCCTCCCTATCATATGTATCCTAAAGAACAACCCTACATAGGCCCATCACAAATAAAGACCTCCTCTGGTTAGATTTATTTCTTCCAGTTAATGACAGGCAACCAAAAACCTCTGCTGGTTCAGTTTAAATCTCTCAATGGTTTATTCTGATTCTTTCTGGTATACATTTCCTCTGTTTCAGATAAATCGCTCCAAAGATTTATTTTGATTTCTTCTCCAATTGAAGTCAGAATTTAGACTTAGTCTAATTTCTGTCAACAATCAACCCTACCCAGGTTCCTTTTAATACATTTCCAGATGAGGTTTTACACAGACTCATCCTGAAGCAACCTTACCCAGGTTCCTTCTCTTTCCAAGATGAATTTTTACACGGACGCATCATGAAGCAACGCTACACAGGTTCCTTCTCATTTTTCAAAATGAAGTTTTACACGGACTCATCATAAAGTAACCCTACACAGGTTCCTTCTCTTTCCAAGATGAAGTTTTACACGGACTCATCATGAAGCAACCCTACCCAGGTTCCTTCTCTTTCCAAGATGAAGTTTTACATGGACTCATCATAAAGTAACCCTACACAGGTTCCTTCTCTTTCCAAGATGAAGTTTTACACAGACTCATCATAAAGTAACCTTACACATGTTCCTTTTCTTTCCAAGATGAAGTTTTATACGGACTCATCATGAAGCAACCCTACCCAGGTTCCTTATCTTTCCAAGATGAAGTTTTACACTGATTCATCATGAAGTAACCCTACCCAGGTTCCTTCTCTTTCCAAGATGAAGTTTTACACAGACTTATCACGAAGCAACCATACACAGGTTCCTTCTCATTCCCAGATGCAGTTTCATATGGATTCATCCTGAAGAAGCCCTACCCAGGCCTCTCTCTCATATGTCTCCTAAAGAGCAACCCTACACCGACCCATCACAAATAAAGACCTCCTCTGGTTAGATTTATTTCTTCCAGTTAATGACAGGCGACCAAAGACCTCCTCTGGTTAGATTTATTTCTTCCAGTTAATAACAGGCGACCAAAGACCTCCTCTGGTTAGATTTATTTCTTCCAGTTAATGACAGGCAACCAAAGACTTCAGCTGGTTCAGTTTAAATATCTCAATGGTTTATCCTGATTTTTTCTGGTAGACATTTCCTCTGGTTTAGATAAATCGCTCCAAAGATTTATTTTGATTTCTTCTCCAGTTAAAGTCAGAATTTAGACTTAGTCTAATTTCATTCAACAATCACTCTGGATGGAATCTATAAGCCCATCTCCAACAACTATCCATCATTTCTCCAAATGGCATCTTTAAGCCCATTCACTACACAATCAACCACAACATCATCAAGTGCAAATTTCTGGGCACTCTAGTGTTCAATCATATTCCACCTTCAAGTCACGAATGGCAGATTTGCCAATCTAACTCTTCAGGTGTAAGAAGATTGAATAGGGGCAGGTGTTGTACCCCAAAATTTTCTCTCTCAATCAAGGATTTTCTCACAAAGATTCTCAGGATTTAAGCTTGCACGAGTGCATTGGGATTTTCCAGTACCAAAATTAAAAGGAAACTGTCAAAAAGAGAGAAAACAGATAAAAATAATATTTTGACAAGTTTGGAGAAAAACAAGTGTTCTTCGATTCAGCTCTTTCGATAGACTTTTTGGCCTCTTTCAATGCAAGCTTGGCTTGCATCCTTCGATTGGGCAGTAGCCTTCCTTCGAGCACAAGCTTCTATTGGGCAGTAGCCTTCTTTCAATTCAAGTTTCGACTAAGGGAATGTGCTCCCTTCAAACATAAGCTTCGATTGGGCAATAACCTTCCTTCGATCTAAGTTTCAACTGAGGCAATGTGTTTATTTCGAGCAGCTTGCTTAGATCCATAAGTTAAACCTTTCGCCAGAAGTTCAAAACTGTTCAACCCCATACAAAACACTTGCTCCAATCCTTTGAATCTCACTCTCCAGACCATGCTTATAGAGACTTATTTTTCCACTCTTCGATCAGAACATGATCCTTCGAATCTCACTATTCAACATACATAAGCTCTACTCTTTGATCAGAACATGAGCCTTTGAATCCAATTCTTCAACGTGTGGAAGTTGTGTTCTTCAATCAGAACATGACCTTTGAATCCTCATCCAAGCTCGCCTCAATTTTCCAAGCTTCAACTGAAGTCTTGGACTGTTGATTGCTTGTTGTACACAAGCTTCGAATGGACATCTTTTCCCTTTAAAATAACCTTCTTCGATCCAAAGAGGAAGGCTTTTGTCAGTGCTCCTTCAATTGCACCACTATCTTTGCATGTTGACTTGACTCATAAATGCAATAGCTACCCACATGCAAGCGGATCCTTACTTCGTTTGAGCATTTATTTTCCTTGGAGCAAGCTTATTTCTTACTTCTACTAGGAAAAATATCCCTTTGGGCGTGCCTTCAACGCACAAAAGCAAGAACTTCTCCAAACTGGACTTCGATTCACAAAAGCTCCCACTGGGCAAAAGACCCCTCAGCGTGTCACCAATGCACGTATCACTCTTCAGTTTGTCTTCAGCACAAGGCCAAGACTCCTCCAAAGTTGCCTTCAACCACAAGGCGCTGACCACCTTTGTGGCAGTTTCAAATGGGCACAAACTCCCCTTTGAAACATTCGTATACACTTCAGCATGCAGAAAGCCCATTCGAAGGCCACACAAGAGACCCATTCGAAGAATACATGTTGGGTCCATTCGAAGGACACACAACTGGTGGGAACGAATGGTGTTTTAGTCTGGTCAAAAGTTGTAGAAGGATGGAGGATTCGATTCAAAAGATCAAGTTGAACATTTAGACCCATAGGCTAGGCTACATGTTTCCCCTTTTCAGACCTCAAACTTATGCCTCACCCTATATTTAATTGTTTATGCAAGTTAAAATAGGCTTTTACCCATTTGTTGTCCAAGACCACTTCCACTTAATAGTATAATGCTACTTTTTAGAAATTTTTTCTTGAGTCTTGCCCCTGTTTTCCTTTAGAAGGAAGGAATCCATCTGAACCATTCATCTTGCTATCATGGCACAAGTGGACACTTACTTTTTAGTTGAGCCTTATTTTATTATTTTTGCTCCCAAACTTTCCAAAAACCTTTCTCTATAAATAGAGAGAACCTTTGCAAAGAAGAGATAAATAAGAGGAGGGGAGCGTATCTTCAAAATTCTCACACACCATAAAATTCTCAAACACTTTAACACTTGTGAAATTAAAAACCCAAAATCCTATTGTCGCCTCCTTCGATTCTGAAGAACAACCACTCTTCAGTCTCTTATAAATCCAGTGGAAAGAAGCATCACACTTGCTTTCTTTCCTCCTTCTAATTCAGCATCCAAGGCTTTGTTTCAGGCCCCATCTTTTGAATCCAGCACCTAGGGCCTCCACTCAAGGTCCCACACCCATTCAAGGCTGAAGCAAGGTAAGTTACTCTTACCCTTGCATCCTTAATTTCAATCATAGCATGGATATAATATTTTGCCTCCCTTTCGTTTACACTCTTTGAACCTATTTTTATGGCTAATCTTTTTGTTCCTTGTTGCTTGAGTTCATTAAATATACTTTAATATTTAGTTTTGGCCATAAGACAAAGGCTAACATGGCCTTAGGCCATGTTGCCATTTTATGTCCCAAACGAAAGAGACAGGGGGAAAGGAATATAAAACGAAGCCTTGGGCTTCAATGCTAACTTCCAGGCTCAGCCAGAATGCATGCTCATGCTGACTTCCAAGACTCAGAAAGCCAGAATTGAAGGCCATGACTTACTGATTCCAGGCCCAATCGAAGAAGGTAACTAGGCAGAACCAGAAGTCATGCCCAGCTGCTGCCAATGACCAATCGAAGGCCATGACTTGCTAGATGCTGACTCCCAATCGAAGGAGGCCAACATAAGCAGAATTGAAGGCTGCTTCCCCTTCCCCAATCGAAGGAGCACTTTTTTTCTTCTTTTTCTCTTATTTTTTCCTTTATATTTCCATGCACTTCAATATGGTTGTAATAGTGTAGGATTTATTTTTTGCACTTTTTATTGCTTTTGTACAAATGCTAGTAATTATGTGTGTATGGAAAGATAAAAACCAACGCTTAGACAACTCTAATCAAGGCAAAATGCATGCAAATCAAACACACTTTCACACATGCACCCTTAGGGTAATTCCACTTGTTGCCTTACAAAAATGGTCATGTTATGCATGTGGGATATATTAGCAAAAACCATCAAAAACACAAGATCATAGTCCCTCGATGACGCTATCAATGTTGCCTTTCAAGATGATCTTAGTCCCTCAAAGAGAAATGCTAAGATATCTCACAACATTGCTATCATGACTATACGATGACCCACGCTCGTCCCTTTACATCCAAAGATAATGCTTCTTACCAAATCAATGGTAAGATAGCAATATCAAAGGAAAGAAAGAAATGAACAAAGACTTTTGAGTAGGTAGATTGTTCCTAGTTGCTTGCTCATTTTCAAAATTAAACATCCTTGCTCATTTTCAAAACAAACACCAAAACTTTCAAAAACACTTTCAAATCATTTTCCAAACATGAAATATTTTCAAAAGCTTAACACTTTGTATACATTCTTATGAATGAGAACTATTACAAAGTTTGCCTAAACGACAACGCCTTTTCAAAATACTTTCAAAAACCACACAAAGCACCTTTTCAAACAAAAGCAAGTGATCTAGCAAGCAACTAAGATCCCATAGATAACTATGGATAAAAAGGGTGCTTATACCTTCCCTTTTTATAATCTACCCCCCGAACTCAGAAAAAAATCTCAAAGGTATTTCCTGTTCTTTTCAGTCTTTCCTTTTGGATAAAAGAAAAGTCGGTGGCGACTCTTGCTAACCGCAACATTTGTGATAAAACGTAAAACACCCAAGTTAGTTCGCCCACCGTATCACACTTTCCATCAATAATTCTTTCATCTGTATGCCAAGTCAAGTGTCTTGCATCGGTTTCACTACGAAACATGCGCCTAAATCTCGGAATTATAGGAAAATACCATAAGACTTTAGCTGGAGATAATTTTTCTTATATCGAGATAAACCATATTTAGGGCACTCATTTAATGATGCATATTCGTTTCAAAACAAAACACAATCCTTTGGACAAGCATGTATCTTATCATAGCTCATGCCAATAGAGTACAACATTTTTTGGGTCTCATAGGTTCGATTAGGAAGAACATTATCCTCCGGAAGAATATCTCTCATAAGGGCTAATAACTCTGAAACTTTTATCCGACCATCCATTTCCCGCCTTTAAGTTGTACAACTTTAATACCGCAGACAGTCTTGTGAATTTAGTGCAACCTTTATACAACGGTTTCTCTGCATCGCTTACCAACCTCTCAAACATTTTAGGAAAATCCTTAAGATCCTCTTCAAGTGCTTTTGTAATCTCTTTGAATCGATCACAATCATATGTATCCGTGTCATTGTCGTATGGAGTATAGGTCTTCATAGTACTTTTCTCCCCTGGTTCAACATTCTCGTTAATTTTCTCACTATGATATATCCAACACTTATAACTTCGTTCAATCCCACGCGTCAGTAAATGCAATTTCAATCCATCTGCGTCAACTCGACCCACATGACAACAACTCAAGCAAGGACATTTCGTTCGACAAGTGTCTTTGACGTGTTCAACATCAAACTTAACGAATTCCAATATCCCATTCTCGTACTCTTTTGACAATCAATCGGCAGTCATCCATTTTTTATCCATAGAATTACTACTAATTAAGGTAAACAAAAACACTATAATTATTCACGCAACTATTTCAAAAGAACATAAAGAAAAACACTTTTGCGACACAAAAAGAATATTAATACAAACTTTTAGAAATATTTTGTAAGATTTAATCGAATTAGTTCTAGATCGATATAGACTAAAATTAATTATTTCTATATAAAATTAATTGTGCTTTTTAATTTATATAGATAGAATGTTTTATAATTTAGGAAGAAAATAGTAAATAAATAAACAAGTCGGTAATGTTAAATTTGAAATTGACTTACCAAAGAAAGAAGAGGGGTTATTGGTGCCGACGACGGATGATGCCGCTTTGATGTTCTTCAAATTGGTGATGGTTTTCGACTAACTACGCCAATACAAAAAAGTATTAACCAACTTTTTAGTAAGCACACTAACATTGAAAATGAATAGAGTTGAGAATAAAATTAAGATACCAATCCTCAAATGAAAATAAAATCAAAGAACTCATTTTGTTACATAATTTAAGAATCGGAACATGGAAAATTGATTTCAACACATGATTTATTCGATTAAACAAAAACCGAGCAGCAACTATAACAAGTTATGAATGCTCGAAGTTTCAACTCAAGAAGTTTCGAATTTAAATCAAATTACACAATAAAGTTGTCTGAATCTCAAAGCAACGGTAAAAGATGAATTGCTTCCTCATGAATGGTTCTCGACTATATCTTATGCGAATAACGTGGCATAGACATCAAGCCGTCACCGAAACCAAAATGAAATCAAACTATCGCAACAAAGTGGCACCGTAACCGAATTAAACCTTGAATTCATAACAACATGCATCAAAATCTCTTTCAAATTTTCTCACACAAAGTGATACAACATTGAAATCAAACCCAAAACTCTAACAAATAAAACAAAACGGGTATCCCCAATAGTTTCTCGGTTAGTTTATACACGAATAAACGTGACATCAACATCCAACCTTCATTGAAACTAAATAAAATTGGACAGCCTAACAGAGTTTATATCACTAACTAATCGAACTTATAAACAGGTCACATGTTTTGCAGAAATGTAGAAGGAAATATCTAGAAATGTAGAAGGAAATGAATACCTAGAAATGTAGAAGGAAATGCTAAACCAAGCTTAACAAAACCAAATGTTGGTGAAATGGTTGATAGAAATTCTACAAGAGAGTTCAAAAAGCCAAATGTTATAAACCAAATACCCAAAGAACCATAGTGACAATAGAGATAGGAACAAGGGAAACTTACCTTGAGATACGGTGGAGGACGACAACTGAGGGACGACTGAAGGAGGGCGGTCGGAAGAATGGCGAAAGGAGGGCGGTCGGAGAGACGACAAAAGGAGGGAGGTATTGGAGGAAATACGAAGAGAAAAGTGTTACTTTCTGGAGGTCTGTGAATAGAAACGAGTTATGGAGGGATTCTATTTTCTAATTCTAATTATATGAATTTAGACACCGCTTTTGAGAAACGCTGGCTAATATGGGCCTTTAGCAGCACTTTTAAGATTTTTTATTTAAAATTTATATGACTTTAGACAGCGCTTCGGAGAAGCGCTGGCTAATGTGGTCCTTTACCAGCGCTTCTTTAAAGCGCTTTCTAAAGCAACCCTTTTAGCAGCACTTTTCAGAAGCGCTTTTTAGAGTCGCCACTAACTTTTATTTTATCCAATAATGGAAAAGGAAAAAGAACAGGAAAAAACCTTTTTTCGAGATATTCTGAGTACGGGGGGTAGATTATAGAAAGGGAAGGTGTTAGCACCCTTTCTATCCATGATTTTCCATGGGCTCTTAGGTACTTGCTCATTTTTCAAATTGCTTGTGTGTGCTTACTTTGAAAAGTTTTGTTTTACTTTGTTTTAACCCCTATTTCTATCCTCAAGAGTGCCACGAAGTTGATTTTGAAAACTTTGTTTGAAAAGTGTTTGTGTGAAAATTTTTGTCAAGTACTTAAGATTCTACTTACTCGAAAAAGATTGTTTGTTCTCGTTTCCTTTAGACAATGCTATCCTACTATTAAGGAGTAGGTAGCCTTGTCATTGGAGTTTGTAAGGGACATTCGAAAGGGACAATTACAGTCACTAAAGCAATGGTTAGAAAACTTTAGTAGTAACCCTAAAGTCTTAAGATCTTTCCGAGGCAAAATTTCTGAGGCAACATTCGAATGGGGCATTTGATATTTTAGACAGGAGGACAAGCACTAAAATCTCCTATGCTTAAATGACTATTTTTACAAAGGCAACCGATGTGAAGCAAACCCTAGGAGTGGATTGTGCATGTGAATTTTTTCAGTTAATTAGTCTTTGCACATTAGGTTATCTACCGTTTTAATTTTCAGATATTCCTTCCATACAATCCTATTAGCCATGCATCTAGACAGTTAAAGATTTGCAAGAACTTAAAGTGCGAGAAAATAAACCTAACTATTACAGGGCTTTGGCAGTTACATAATCATCTTGACTGAAAATAAAAATGCGGAAGCTTAAAACCCTAATTACTATTACAATCTCGGAGCAGTTACAATAATAATAAAAGAATTAAAATGTGCACGGCAAATTAAATGCGAGCAAAATTGAAAACCCTAAAAATCTAATTGAAAGAAGTATTTAAGTTATTTTTTGAGGAAAAAATTAATTAAGTTCTGTACAACTAAAAACCCTAATTCTAATTATTTTTAATTATATAAAAAAAGGATTAAATTGCCCTAAGTTAATTAAACTAAATTAATTAAGAAATAAAATATTTTTATGAAAAATGATTTTTGGTATTTTTGTGATTTTTTTATTACATAAAAAAATGATTTTTGATGTTAATTAAAAAGAAAATAGTTAGAAAATAATTAAAAGGAAATTAAGATTAAAAAGGGATAGAAGAATGGGCCTTTATAGCAATCCAAAAAAGGGGGGTGTGTTGCTGAATTGGCTGGGCCCATTAGTTGTTCAGCCCATTCAATACGTGGAATCCAGCGCTGGCTCCTTCTGATGGTGCACCATGGTCCCTCCTTGTTTGGGGCGTTGGATCTGAACTATCAACGATCAAGTGGTTGAATCCAGGAGGTGTATGGAAGACGCGTGGGGTTGTAGTGTATTGAATCTGCAATTAGAAGTTATGAAAAATAAATAATACGCTGGGACTTGGGATCGAACCCAGGTCCTCTCCACTCTTCCATACACGCATCACCACTAGGCCAACCTGGTCATTCGTTATAATGTTGAAACAAAAAACAAAATAATGTAAATTAAACGCAAGTTCCAAACACGCGCGCTATTTCAAATAGGCGAATACAAGGTTGCCACTTGATTGTCTCCTTCCCCAGGACTGTCGCTTTTGATACCAACCCTTTACCTACGGACAAACTCATCACTATAGGCTATAGTGACGTTTTTTATGCGTGGCTATAAACCTGCAAAATCTTAAAACAAAATTCAAGCAATATAAATTCCATTCAAGGGCATAAATCAAATGTATTTCATCCCCTGAACATGAAGAGGCCCTTAATTTGGCCCAATTTTGCCTCTAGCTAGGGTTCCCCAATTTGGAGCTCACGAACCCTAACTATGGCAAGTAACCATTCCTGCATCAAAACTTAAATCCAAGCTATCAAAAAGATTCCCAACATGATCATGGGCATGTATATACAAGCAAGTTGGATTAAAAATACATAAAATTAAAAGAACAAGTTTGAGTTCAGAGGATGCAAACCGTGAGGTGTAGCTGACGATTCTGGTGGTTTGATGACTTGGAAGTGATTGTAATAGCTTCAATGCACGCCCAAGAATACATTGTTGGCTTTAAATTGCCTTGAATCGTTCTCTAGATTGAAAACTGAATCACACTTTTTTTGCAAGAAAACCACATTTTGTTTGATGCTTTTCACCATTGCAATCCATGTCTTATGCCTTGTACATGTTCATTATATATCCTAGAACGAATTAGGGTTATAAAATTGGCTTGTATCTTCTCAATTATGGAAGATTTGATTTGATTTCCATGCCATATGAAAACTTGCTATATTGAGCCAAACTATCCCTTTCTTGTACCAATCATGCTTGATTCGTTTTGGCCTTGATATTTCAGCATATTTTGATTGCAAACCTGTCAAAAAATCATATCAAAACAGATCTTTGATATTATATACCAATTATTTGATTTAATTCAATTTTTAATTAATAAAAAATCACAATAAAATAGAAAATGAAGAAAATAACATGTGGATGGATATTTGGGTCGTGGACCATGTTATAAGTGAGGTGCAAGCATAAAAAGTTAGGCCCATTTGGCAAAAAATGTAATTTTGAGCCCATTTGACTTTTGGCAATTTTGAAAAAAAGGTCAACTTTGACAAGGCATATCTCCTCCAATTTTAACCCTAGATAGGTGTTCTTAGACTTTTTAGAAATATTAGGATGTCCCCTAAGCAACCCTTTTGGTCTCATCTCAATTGAGTCTTCCATGTTCATGTAAGAAGCTTTGACCCAAAAGGTGTTTTTGTTGACTTTTCAAAAGGACCCATAATATGGAAATTCATATCTTTTTATGAGTGCATATTTTGAACTTGTGGGATGAAGATGAGTTATAGGGAATTGCATCCTCTTCAAAATGAGCCTTGGATGGAAAATTTCTGATAAATCATGTGGAAGTTATGCTTGGTCAAAGTTTGGTTGACTTTTCCTAAGAAACCCTAATTTAGCAACATTTGGGTTTTGATGAATTTAGGGCATTCCTTGAAGAATCATGATCAACCCTTGATCAAATGATGGATATCACTTCAAATTGTTGATTTTGACCAAAAATCTTGAAGTTTGACTGTATGTGGGCCACAATTGACTTTTGACCTAATACAGTCGATTCTCAAGCATATGAGCAGTTGACTGAGCAAACTTCTTGTGCAGTGCTTGAAACTTGACATGGAGGGTCTTTAGAACATATTAGGACCATGGAGAGCATATTAGGTTTTTGGGGTTCACTTATCTTGATGAAAATGGAAACCCTAATTTGAGACACATTGCCTTAGGAGAGGGTTTGTCTGGTAAACTCTTGGGCGTCCTTGAGCAAGTTGAGGATCTCGGTGGGCATGTGTTGAGTAAAATGAGAGGGAAAATTTTGGGGTACAACAGTTGCCCCTGTTCAATCTTCTTAAACCTGAGGATGTTGATTGGCTCGTCTGCCTTTCGTGATCTGAAGGTGGAAGATGATTGAACACTAGAGTGCCCAGAAATTTGCACTCGCATGAAGTGATACTTGATTTGTGATATCGGGAATGGCCTTATAGATTCCATTTGGAAGTTTCTAGATAATTGTCGGAGATGGGCTTAAAGATGCCATCCAAGATGTGACGGAGTACCGTCGGAGATGGGCTTAAAGATGCCATCTAGAGGATGTTGATTTCCTGAGATATTCCTTTGATGAGAGTCCCAGCTCCTGTCATTGAGAAGGAATCTGCTGAGGAATGTTGGTATCTGTCTTGGGAGAAATAGATATTTAGGAGCTTCAGTTGTCTGTTACTCTACTGGGGAATTAACTCCGGAGGTGAACTGCATATCTGGTCAGTGTACAGGCGGTATCGCGACTCACTGGGGAAAGGTGAAATTGACCGAAACTGGTCAGGTCCAGGTTTTACCGTGTTGTAAACTGTCATCTAGAGGTAAGAGAAAAGAAATTTGGATAGTAAGGTTATGAGAAGGAACCTGGATAGTAGGGTTACTTCGAAGTGAAAGCCTGGGTAGTAGGGCTGTGAGAAGGAACCTGGATAATAGGGTTACTTCGAAATGAAAGCCTGGATAGTAGGGATGTGAGAAGGAACCTGGATAGTAGGGTTACTTCGATATGAAAGCCTGGATAGTAGGGCTGTGAGAAGAACCTGGATAGTAGGGTTGTGAGAAGGAACCTGGATAGTAGGGTTACTTCGATATGAAAGCCTGGATAGTAGGGCTATGAGAAGGAACCTGGGTCGTAGGGTTACTTCGATATGAAAGCCTGGATAGTAGGGTTATGAGAAGAAACCTGGGTCGTAGGGTTACTTCGATATGAAAGCCTGGATAGTAGGGCTGTGAGAAGGAACCTGGATAGTAGGTTACTTTGATATGAAAGCCTGGATAGTAGGGCTATGAGAAGGAACCTGGGTCATAGGTTTACTTCGATATGAAAGCCTGGATAGTAGGGCTGTGAGAAGGAACCTGGGTCATAGGGTTACTTCGATATGAAATCCTGGATAGTAGGGTTGTGAGAAGGAACCTGGATAGTAGGGTTACTTCGATATGAAAGCCTGGATAGTAGGGCTGTGAGAAGGAACCTGGATAGTAGGGTTACTTCGATATGAAAGCCTGGACAGTAGGGCTGTGAGAAGGAACCTGGGTCATAGGGTTACTTCGATATGAAAGCCTGGATTGTAGGGCTATGATAAGGAACCTGGGTCGTAGGGTTACTTCGATATGAAAGCCTGGATAGTAGGGCAGTGAGAAGGAACCTGGATAGTAGGGTTACTTCGATATGAAAGCCTGGATAGTATGGCTGTGAGAAGGAACTTGGGTCGTAGGGTTACTTCGATATGAAAGCCTGGATAGTAGGGCTGTGAGAGGGATCCTGGGTCGTAGGGTTACTCCGATATGAAAGCCTGGATAGTAGGGTTGTGAGAAGTAACCTAGGTCGTAGGGTTACTTTGATATGAAAGTCTGGATAGTAGGGTTGTGAGAAAGAACCTTGATAGTAGGGTTACTTCGATATGAAAGCCTGGGTACTAGGGCTTGCTTCAAAGCGATAGTGTAGATTAGTTAACCCATTTGGTTTTGGGAACTGAGTTTCCATTAGTCGTCTGCAGATGTGATTTATATAACTTCTGAATTTGTTGAAGCTAATCCTCTTTTCCTGGAAAGATATCAGGGTTAGTTATATGCGATGCATGAAATGCAGGGTGAGATGATGTTCTCAAAATAAATGAGATTATGTTATATATGACATGTATGCGTATGTCATGTTGTATGTTCATGAAATGCTATCGGGGTATGCTCGCGTCTGGGAAAATAAATCCATGACAGTTGTTAGAGATTGGTAAATATTCTGTCATGAGGAGATGCTGCTTGAGGATAAACTTTGCGGGGAATGAACCTAGAAAGTGTATTCTTGTAGATGAAGTGACGAACTCTGTCGGGGATTGAGCCTCTATATCTGGAGAAATAAGCTTTGCTTAGGGGATGAAATTTACTGACTCGCCCATGACTATGAACCTCAGCTGGGGTGGTTACGTCCTGTTTCTGGAAAGCTGACATTAATGCCTTTGGATACTTTTACCCTGTGGGGAGTGTATGTACCAATAATTATGTTCCCAGGCTGGCTCTATCCCGGTACCTGCTGGGCAGAGTAACTGTAGGGTTTGGCACTTCTTGTTTTTGCCCCTGTTTCTGGAATTACGAGTAATTGTCTTTTGTTTCTCATGTAAATATTTATGAGCAGCAATCATTTTCAAATGCATATATCAAAAATAAGTCATTGGACGTTCTTGCAAAACAAAACAGAAAAAGAAAAAAACAGATTGAAGTTTCTTGTGAAAATGATTTGTATTGATTTTTTGAAGTTGGCCTGTAATAGGCATTTTTGTACAAAGAGGCTGACACTCTAGTAAGAGAACGCCGCCAAAGAAATAGAAACTATACAATTTGTGTAAAAGAAAGAAAACTAGCTATGTGAAACAACCCTATTGGGTCCCAACTCTGCTATTGCCTTTATATCTTCAATCGTCTCATCACTTTGCTTCTTGGCTGAAAGTTGATCAGATTGATTGGTGTCGTCCGAGCTTGATAGTCGATACCGAAGTCTATTTGCAAGATGATCCAATGAGACATAATGGTTCACTTTATATCCCTAACTTTTGCCTGGACCGCCCTTTCGGGTTCTCAGTCCACCGGGATACCCCTTTTTGCCCAAGCCTCCCTTTCAGGTTTTCGACTTGCCGGGTGTACAGATTTTTTTTCATTTTCATCCCTTACTTTTGCCCGAACCCTTTTGGTTCGCTGGGGAGCCCTTATTTTTGCCTAGGCCAATCAACCTAGCGGGTATTTTGATTAGGCGAAGTATCTTTTCACTATGTCTTCATTGACAAGGTGAGGAAGGTCGTCACTGTCCATGGTGGTTAGAATCATAGCTCCTCCCGAGAAAATGTTCTTAACCACAAATGGCCCTTTGTACGTGGGGGTCCATTTGCCCCTGGGATCCCCTTGCGGTAGTATGATGCGTTTGATCACCAGATCCCCGACTTGATATTCTTGACGTTTGACTTTCTTGTTAAAAGCCTTGATCATTCGCTTTTGATACGTCTGACCATGGTAGATAGCAGTAAGTCTCTTTTCATCAATTAAATTTAACTGATCAAGTCGGGTTTGGATTCAGTCGTCTTCGTTCAAACCCGTATCCTTCATAACCCTGAGAGAAGGTATCGGGACTTCGATGGGTAGGACTGCCTCCATGCCATATACCAGAGAGTAGGGTGTTTCCCTTGTCGACGTCCGTGTTGAGGTACGGTACCCATGAAGAGCGAATGGTAACATCTCATGCCAGTCTTTATATGTCACCATCATCTTCTGCACAATCTTCTTGATATTCTTGTTAGCTGCTTCAATAACGCCATTCATCTTCGGCCGGTAGGGAGAAGAATTATGATGATGTATCTTGAACTGTTTACAGAGCTCGGTGATCATTCTGTTGTTGAGATTCGTACCATTGTCAGTGATAATTCTCTCTGGCACACCATATCAACAGATCAAATTGTGTCGGATAAACCGTGCCATGATGTTCTTGGTTACTGTAGCAAAGGAAGTTGTCTCAACCCACTTCGTGAAGTAATCAATGGCTACTAAGATGAAGCGATGTCCATTGGAAGCGGTGGGCCTGATTTCTACGATCATGTTGATTCCCTACATCGCGAAGGGCCACGGAGCTGTCAAGACGTTTAAGGGGAACGGAGGCACATGCACCTTATAAGCATAGATTTGGCACTTATGACAAGTTTGAGAGTGCTGATAACAATCAGCTTCCATAGTGGACCAGTAATATCCTGCCCGTAGGATCTTCTTAGCCATGGCGTGTCCACTGGAATGGGTTCCAAAGGTTCCTTCATGTAGATTTGTCATGATCCTCTCTGCTTCGCTCTTGTCTACACACCGTAGTAGTGTGGAGTCATGGTTGCGTTTATAGAGGATTCCATTGCTGAGGAAGAACTTTGCAGCGAACCTTCTCAGAAACTTCTTATAATTGACAGATTCCCCTTCGGGATACTCTTGAGTCTCAAGATACCTTTTGACTTCATGAAACCAGGGTTTGTCTTCCACTTCTTCGGTATCAATTTCACAACAGTATGCTGGTTCATCCAGCCTCTCAATGGTGATTTGGGGAGCCTCATTGTCCCACCTAACCTTGAACATAGAAGACATGGTAGCTAGCGCATCCGCTAACTGGTTCTCCTCTAATGGGAAATGTTCGAAGGTTACCTCCTCAAATTGTGGGAGTAATGTCAGTACACTCTTTGTACGGGATGAGATTCGGGTGCTTCGTATCCCACTCGCCTTTGATCTGACTTATCACCAAAGCGGAATCCCCAAATACATTCAAGAACTTGATCCTTAGGTCAATAGAAGCTCAAAGACCCATAATACATGCTTCATACTCCGCCATGTTGTTGGTGCAGTTGAAACATAATCGGGCAGTGAACGGAGTATGGCAGCCCTCGGGAGATATGATTACAGTGATGATGCCATTACCTTGTGCTTTTGAGGCTCCTTCAAAATACATAGACCATCGGGATCCCTCCTCAGGTCCTTCATCCGGTCCAGGTTCTTCGTAGTCAGTCACCAACATAATATTCTCATCCGGGAACTCGAAATTCATGGACTGGTAATCATCACGGCCTAATGAGCCAAATGATCAGCCAATACACTTCCCTTGATTTCTTTTTGGGTTGTATATTATATGTCATACTCAGTTAAGATCATTTTCCACCTTGCTATTCTTCCGGAGAGTACGAGCTTCTTGAAAATGTACTTGATCGGATCCATCTTCGATATCAACAAAGTAGTGTGAGTCAGCATATACTGTCTCAGTCGGCGAGTAGCCCATTCCAAAGCGCAAAAAGTTTTCTCGAGCAATGAGTATCGTGTCTTACAGTCGGTAAACTTTTTGCTAATATAGTATATTGCGTGCTCTTTTCGACCAGACTCGTCATGCTGCCCCAGCACACACCCCATTGAATTGTCTAGCACTGTCAAGTACAATATCAAAGGTCTTCCTTCAACTGGAGGCTTCAGAATTGGTGGTTCTTGAAGGTACTCCTTGATTCTTTCGAAAGCTATCTAGAATTTATCATTCCACTTTACCACTTGATCTTTCTTCAGAAGCTTGAAGATTGGCTCACAAGTAGCAGTCAGATGTGAAATGAACCTGGCGATATAATTCAGGCGTCCCAAGAAACCTCTAACTTCCTTCTATGTACGGGGAGGTGGCATTTCTTGTATAGCTTTTACCTTTGCAGGATCTACTTGGATGCCTTTGTCGCTGACAATGAAACCCATAAGTTTACCAGATCTTACCCCGAAGGTGCACTTGTTCGGATTCAACCTCAGCTTATATATCTTCAACCTGTCGAACAACTTTTGGAGATGATCAAGGTGCTCTTCCTCCGTCTGAGACCTGGCTATCATGTCATCAACATAAACCTCTATCTCATGATGAATCATATCATGGAACAAAGCGACCATGGCGCGCTGATAAGTTGCCCCAACATTCTTCAACCCAAAAGGCATCACCTTGTAGCAGAAGGTTCCCCACTGTGTAACGAAGGTTGTCTTCTCCATGTCTTCAGGAGCCATCTTGATCTGGTTGTATCCATAGAAATCATCCATGAAGGATAAGATTTTGTGTTGCGCGGTGTTGTCGACCAGAACATCAATGTGAGGAAGGGGTAAGTCATCCTTGGGGCTTTCCCTGTTCAGATCTCTGTAATCTACACACATTTGTACCTTACCGTCCTTCTTAGGTACTGGAACGATGTTGGTAACCCACTGTGGATAAGAAGTGACAGCGAAGAATCATGCGTCGAACTGTTTCATGACCTCTGCCTTGATCTTCTCTGACATTTCGAGACGCATACAGCGGACCTTCTGCTTAACCGGAGGACAATCTTCTTTAGTCGGCAGGCAATGTACCATAATATCAGTGTCTAAACCAGGCATGTCTTCATAGGACCAAGCGAAGATCTCAACATAGTTGTGCAACATCTGTATCAACCTCTATTTGATGCTAAGCCCCAGATTTGCAGCTATTTTAACCTCTTTTCTGTCTTCCTCAGTACCCAAGTTCATTATCTCAATCGGCTCTTCATGAGGCTGTATGGCCCTTTCTTCCTGCTGTAGTAGTCTAGCAAGTTCTCCAGGCACCTCACAATCATTCTCACCTTCGTTTTCGGCTTGGTTGATCGGATTTTTGAAGTCATAACTGGCAATAGCGGAGCTATTATCAATGGGATCCATAGTGGATATGGATCTGCAGTATGATACGTGAGTGTGTGTAAGAGAATAGCTGTTTTGATAAAGTGAAAAACTGAAAAGAAAAACAGAGAGCACAAAATTTGTATGCAAGAAAACGTCCAATGCTTTATTAATGATATATGAAATGACAAATAATAGCCCTCACAAACAAAACCAGTGTGCCTCGGGCAAGGCACAAGGTCGTAAAGTTTTAAATTGTTTATTACAACTCTCAAAACAAGTAAGACAATTACTACAGAATAAAAGAAACTGGTATAAAGTCCCTAGCTGTCCAGTTACTCGGTCCACCATTGGTAGTTGGGTAGATCCAGCTGTCAATGTCTGAGTCTTCCTCGTTGTCTTCAATGGCATTAATTCCCCGATTACTGATGTGTAGGGGAGGTCCTCCAGCCTGAGCACGTCGAACAACCCTTTGAGCCCCTGTAGTAAATCCCAAACCAAATTTTTCAGTTTTGTGAGTGAAATCAGGGAGCTGACCCCAATTGGCACACCCACCTTCTTCAACCATGGCCCTGGTGTCCTTGAGGGAAGCCATCTTTAGAGGAGGTTTACTACTGGTAGTAGTTTCAGTTGATGCTAAGATCTGAGGGACCTCTTCGAAGTTCTGACAGGGAGTTTCTATAAATTCCCCGTCCATCTCTACATAGCAGAAGGAATTGAGGTGGCTCACCATATACTCCTCTTCACCCCGCACTGTGACAATCTTCCCTTTTACCGGATACTTAAGCATTTGGTGGAGTGTGGAAGTAACTGCCACAACCTCGTAGATCCAAGGACGACCCAACAAACAAGAATACGACAGCCTGATATCCATCACATAGAAGGTGGACCCAAAATTCTGAGAACCCACTTTGACAGGGATGTCCACCTCCCCGTGCACCATTCTCTTCGATCCATCAAAAGCCCTTACCACAATGTTACTAGGCTTTAGAGTCAAACCCTTGCAATCCAACCGGTCCAACGCCTTCTTAGGAAAGACATTCAGCGAAGACCCAGTATCTACCAGCACATGAGCCATAGTGGTGCCCCTGCATTCAATCGAGACATGCAGAGCATCATTATGCTTCCTTCCCTTTGGTGTCAAATCTGCATCTGAAAAACCCATCCCATTATCAACAGTCAGGCTGGCCACACAATCTTTAAATTGACCAGCTGAAGTCTCTTGCGGCATATGCGCAATCTTGAGGAATGCAATCAAAGCCTTCGCATGGGCTTTGGAACACAACAGCAAATACAACATGGATATCTTTGATGGGGTCTGCCCCAGCTGCTCGACCACATTGTAGTTTCTCTTCTTAATTATTTTCAGTATTTCTTCTATCTCTTGCTTAGAGGATTCCACAACAATTATCCTACGCGCCTCCGTCCGGGCAGGCTCACCTATAATTTCTTTGCCGCGGGTATCAGACGATTCGCCGACAGGGGTAATGACTGGAGTAAGAATAGGAGCAGTAGTTGATGTACTAGCAGGGACATCAGATGGAATGACAATAGGCTTGTTGACAGTCTTAGGGGAAATCTCGGGAGAGAAGAACCTTCCACTTCGGGTAACTTTGTTGGTTCCGACAATGTTACCAATATCAGGACCAGCTTCTTCATCTTTTAAATCTTGTTTGATGCCATGATAGTACACATCGGCACCATAATGCCAGGGGACAACTTTGTCCGAGACATACGGGACAGGACCAGGAACAGTGATTATCAATAGAGTAATTCTTGGAGCAGATGTAATCCTAATAGGTCTTCTCGAGGAGACCTTGGAAGGATTGACGGAAATGGTTATAATGGCAATGTCTTCAGATGGGACTACGGGAACCAAAGTTTTCTCGAACAAAATTTCCTTGTTGTCCATCAAGCGTTGAACACCTGATTTCAGCAAATGGCAACCATAAGGTAGAAATGAACACATGGGGCAACCTTCACCTCAACCTGGAAGTAAATCGGCCAACAGCAAATTCTTCTTCACAGTCATGAGAGGAGTAAAAACTTCATCCACTAAGGTCACAAACAAGTCGGTATCAACAACATTAATTCCACGATCGTGCTTAGGCATGGGAGAAGTTATGACATTTAGCTTCTCCTGAGCATCAAATTCTATTTACTTGGCTTCAATCAAGTCTTGTACTTTGTTCCTCAGAGCCCAGCAGTCATTTGTATCGTGGCCAGGAATCTCAGAATGATAGGCACACCGAGCATTTGGATTATATCGGGGAGATGTGGTATTTAGATTCTTGGGAGCCTCTTTCAAGGTTGCTAAGTTGGATCTCAGCAGATGAGGTAGAACTTCAGCCAATGTCATGTTGATTCGGGTAAACTACCGTTGTGGTCTTTCCACCCTTTGTTGATTATTGCATTGTAGAGCAACTACATGCCTAGGTATCATTATGAAACTTACTGTCTGACGATGTTCAACCCTGTTTTCGCCCCTCGGGCTATAAATGGTGTAGGTGTTTAGTTATTGGCATGCATTTTTGGTAAAACCAGGTGTGTGAATGTCATGACTGATGTCATAACATTCTGGTTTGTTAGGTGTTGGTTTATTAGGTACCTTTGCAGAAAAATAATGGCATACAGTAGCTGTTGTTTATGAGTGTGTATCTGAGCATTTTGCAAAAAGATCACATTTACCAAAATCAGTAAACAGGAATTCTGATGTCATAACAAATGTTAAGACATCCTGTTCTGATCTAACAGTTATGCACTTTTGGTTAATTCTGAGATTTTTCAGGAAGATGACTCAGTCTTTCCAGAACAGAATCTCTCGTGGACTTTGGGTTAACCTAGCTCAACCCTAACCTGGTTGATAAAGTCTTGTGACCAAGTCTTAAGGTCAAACGGAATTAACCCTAGCTTTTTGTGGAAACCCTAACTGAAGAAGCAGCTGCTATATATATTCAACAGGGCTGCTGTTTGGAATTTATCCCTTTTGACAGAAGATGATTTAGGAGCTGTATAGTTTTAACTATTGTAATCCAAGCAAGTATCATTGTGATAAGTGACTTGGAATAGGTATCAATTGTAAGGGTTTTGTATCACTCAAAGCTTTGAAGCAAGAGTGTTTTGTGTCTCTTGACTAAAGCTTTGAAGCAAAGTCAAGTTAGGTTTATGTATCACTTAAAGCTGTGAAGCAAGAGTGTTTGTGTTGCTTGATTAAAAAGCTGTGAAGCATAATCAAGTGTATGTTTTGGAGAGTGTCTTCATTAATTCATTAGTCAATTGTTTTAAGTATCACTATTGTGATTGATGGGGAGTGAGTAGGAACTCAGGTTTAAGTTGTACTTAGATTGAAGTTGCATTGGGTAGATCTTAAGTGAAGGAGATAAACTGGTTGGTTTATTCCTGAATTAATATCTCTTATAGTGGATTTCCTCCCTGGCTTGGTAGCCCCCAGAGTAGGTGTTGTTGCACACTGAACTGGGTAAACAATTGACTGTGTTCTTTACTGCTTTTGTATTTACTGTCTTATAGAAAGTCAGATACGGTGTCATAACATTGAACGTGACATTGAGTATCTGCAGCCAGAATTTCAATTGGCATCAGAGCAGGCACCCTGCCTGTATTACTGGGTGAGATCTAGGGATATCACTTTTTGGAACTATGGACAAAGAAGGAGTTTTTGGAAATAGACCACCCATTCTGGATGGAACAAATTATGACTACTGGAAACCTCGTATGATTGCCTTCTTAAAATCTCTGGACAAAAAGACTTGGAGAGCTGCTGACAAAGGATGGAACCATCCCACCATAACTGAGAAAGATGGGACAATCAGTCTGAAGCCTGAGGAAGAATGGAGTAAAGAAGAAGATGAGTTAGCCCTGGGTAATTCCAAAGCTTTAAATGCCTTGTTCAATGGAATTGATAGAAACATATTCAGACTAGTACATCAATATGAACTGGCCAAGGAAGTTTGGGACACTCTCAAAACTACCCATGAGGGCACTTCCAAAGTAAAAATGTCAAGGCTTTAGATGTTGACTACCAAGTTTGAGAATCTAAAAATGATGGAAGATGAAACCATTCATGAGTTTCACATGAACATCTTGGAGATTGCCAACACCTCAGGAGCATTGGGAGAAATGATGTCAGAAGAAAAATTGGTGAGAAAGATTCTCAGATCCTTGCCTAAAAGATTTGCAATGAAGGTAACTGCCATAGAGGAAGCCCAGGACATCAGCAAGTTGAAAGTGGATGAACTCATTGGGTCTCTTCAGACTTTTGAGATGGGGATCACTGAAAATGGTGACAAGAAGAACAAGAGCATAGCACTTGTATCCAACACTGATGTTGAAAACAAGGAGGATGAAGAAGAAAATATTTCAGAAGCTATAGCCATGCTTGGAAGACAATTCAACAAACTTATTAAAAGAATAGATCCAAAGTCAAGGTCTAATGTTCATAACATCCCCTCTGACATTGACAGTTCCAGCAGAAGACCAAGGTCAGAAGAGAAGGGAAATCAAGGCAGAGGAATTCAATGCCATGGTTGTGAAGGATATGGGCATATTCGAGCTGAATGTGCTACCTTTCTTAAGAAACAAAAGAAAGGAATGACTGTTACCTGGTCTGACTGTGATTCAGAAAGTAATTCTGAAGAAGAATCTGCCAAACTAGTTATTGCACTAACTGGTGTTTGTACCTCTGAAAGTGACACTAGTGATGAGGAAGTAACATTTGAAGAACTGGCTGATACTTACAAGAAATTGTGTATCAGAAGTACTGAAGTCTGTGTGCAAAATGAGAAACAATCAAAACTCATCATAAAGCTGGAGGCTGAAAAAAGGGCAGACCTTGAAACTATAAGTCATCTAGAAGGGGAAGTTCAAATGCTGAACTCAAAACTAAACCAGATGACCAAATCTGTCAAGATGCTGACAAATGGAACAGACAAATTGGAAGAAATCCTTCAGGTTGGACAAACTGTGGGAAACAAGTCTGGTCTAGGATTTGTGGCAGCTAAGAAATCTGGTGCAGACAAGAAGATCAGGTCATATAAACAAATCTCAAAGCAGATGTCTCAACATAACCCTCAACATCAGGAACAGAGACATATGAAGAAAAGGTACCAAAGATGGAGATGTCATCATTGTGGGAGGTATGGCCACATAAAGCCTTTTTGCTTCAGATTGCATGGATACCCTAATCAGAACTCAGGTGTCAAACCTAAGTCTAAAAAGGTACCACATACTCCTAAATGGAAGAAAAAGGCTACTGCCCTGATAGCCCACACTTCCCTGAGGGTCTCTGTAAAGGAAGACTGGTACTTTGACAGTGGGTGTTCTAAGCACATGACTGGAATCAAGAACCTCATCAATAATGTTAAACCTCACACCACTAGTTTTGTGACCTTTGGAGATGGTGCTAAAGCTGAAATCAAAGGAGTTGGTAATTTGGACTGCCCTGGAGTTCCAAACCTGAATGAAGTACTACTGGTAAAAGGCCTGACTGCTAATCTCATTAGTATCAGTCAATTGTGTGATCTAGGATTCAAGGTCAATTTCTCAAAATCTGAATGTCTTGTAATTAATGAAAAACAAGAAGTTGTAATGAAAGGAGTCAGATCTAAAGACAACTGTTACTTGTGGGAGCCTGAGAACACTAATTTCTCCACTGTGTGTTCCATTGCCAAAGAAGAAAAAGAGGTGAAACTGTGGCACCAGAAACTTGGCCATCTTCATCTAAGAGGAATGAAAAGGATTATCTCCATGGAGGTAGTCAGAGGGATTTCAAGACTGCAAATTGATGAAGGGAGAGTTTGTGGTGAATGTCAGGTTGGTAAGCAGACTAGGATGTCACATCCAAAGTCAAGACATCTGACCACCTCTAAGGTTCTAGAACTTCTTCATATGGATCTGATGGGACCAATGCAGGTGGAGAGTCTTGGTGGAAAAAGATATGCCTATGTTATTGTGGATGATTTTTCCAGATTCACCTGGATTAAATTCATTAGGGAAAAATCTGATGTATTTGAAGTTTTTAAAGAACTGTGCAAAAGAATTCAAAGAGAAAAAGAAGGGTGTATTGTCAGAATCAGAAGTGATCATGGCAAGGAATTTGAAAATAGCAAGTTTGATGAATTATGTTCCTCAGAAGGAATTAGTCATGAATTTTCTTCTCCTATAACTCCTCAGCAAAATGGAGTTGTGGAAAGGAAAAACAGGACCATACAGGAATCTGCCAAAGCAATGATACATGCCAAAAGAATTCCTATGTATTTTTGGGCTGAAGTTATGAATACAGCCTGCTATGTCCATAACAGGGTCACCTTGAGAAAGGGAACCTCATCCACCATATATGAACTCTGGAAAGGAAGAAAACCAACTGTGAAGTACTTCCATGTGTTTGGTAGCAAATGCTATATTCTGGCAGATCGTGAACAAAGAAGAAAACTGGACCCTAAAAGTGATGAAGGCATATTTCTAGGATACTCCTCAAACAGCAGAGCTTATAGGGTATTCAATTCCAGGACCAAAGCCATGATGGAATCAATAAATGTCATAATTGATGATTATCATGAGGAAACAGATGTCCCTTGTAATATTGAGACATTCTTTGAGACTTCAACTCAACAGAATGATCTACCTAACACCACCACAGCAGAATTTGAATCAAAGGAAGCTAGCAAGATCCCTTCCATCAGAATTCAGAAGGATCATCCAAAAGAGATCATCATAGGAGATCCCAACAGTGGAGTCATTACAAGATCTAGAGAAATCATCTCAAACTCTTGTTTTGTGTCTAAAATTGAACCAAGAAATGTCAAGGAAGCTTTAACTGATGAATACTGGATTGGAGCAATGCAAGATGAATTGAACCAATTCAAGCAACATGAAGTTTGGGAACTAGTTCCTAGACCTGAAGGAACTAACATCATTGGCACAAAATGGATTTTCAAGAACAAATCAGATGCTGAAGGAGTTGTCACCAGGAATAAGGCAAGACTTGTTGCTCAAGGATACACTCAGGTTGAAGGGGTTGATTTTGATGAAACCTTTGCACCTGTAGCCAGGCTGGAATCAATCAGACTCCTATTGTCAATTGCTTGTCTTCTGAAGTTCAAGTTATTTCAGATGGATGTGAAAAGTGCCTTTCTAAATGGGTACTTGAATGAGGAAGCTTATGTGGAACAGCCTAAAGGCTTTATGGATCCAAACCACCCTGATCATGTCTACAAATTAAGAAAAACTCTATATGGCCTGAAACAAGCTCCTAGAGCATGGTATGACAGGTTAACAAAATTTCTCTCAGACAAAGGATACAGAAAAGAAGGCTTGGACAAAACCCTCTTTGTCAAAACTGAAGGAGGGAAGTTGATGGTAGCCCAAATATATGTTGATGACATAGTGTTTGGAGGAATGTCAGAACATATGGTTAAACATTTTGCTGACCAGATGCAGGCTGAATTCGAAATGAGTCTCATGGGAGAACTGACTTATTTTCTTGGACTGCAAGTCTCACAGATGGAGGACTCAATCTTTTTATCTCAAAGCAAGTATGCAAAGAACATTGTAAAGAAGTTTGGTATGGAGAATGCCAGTCACAAAAGGACTCCTGCACCTACTTATTTAAAGCTTTCCAAAGATTCAAGTGGGGTTAAGGTGGATCAAAGTCTGTACAGAAGCATGATAGGAAGTTTGTTGTACTTAACAGCCAGCAGACCTGACATTGCTTTTACAGTTGGAGTTTGTGCAAGATACCAAGCTGATCCTAAAGTCAGTCATATCAACCAAGTGAAGAGAATTTTGAAGTATGTGAGTGGAACTTACAACTATGGCTTGCTATATTCTCATGGCTGTGAACCAGCTCTGACTGGTTATTGTGATGCTGATTGGGCTGGTAGTGCTGATGATAGAAAAAGCACCTTTGGAGGATGTTTCTTCTTGGGAAATAATCTGGTTTCCTGGTTCAGCAAGAAACAGAATTGTGTGTCTCTCTCTACTGCTGAAGCTAAATACATTGCAGCTGGTAGTAGTTGTTCTCAAATGATCTGGATGAAACAGATGCTTACTGAGTATAATGTCACACAAGATGTTATGACATTGTACTGTGACAATCTGAGTACAATCAACATTTCCAAGAATCTCATTCAGCATAGTAGTACCAAACATATTGACATAAGACATCACTTTATCAGAGACCTTGTAGAAGAGAAGACAATTAAACTGGAACATGTTGCCACTGAGCTACAGCTGGCTGACATTTTTACCAAGGCACTTGATGCAAATCAATTTGAAAACTTGAGGGGTAAGTTGGGTATTTACCAACATGAGGAATTGTAGCAATTAATTTTGCTTGAAACAAGGGTTGAAGGAGTTATGCTTGTTAAGTCTGTTCTGATTGGGTTAAACTTATGTTTTCCCTTTTCCTTCAAAATTCTTAAGAAGTTGAATAGACACTCATTTTCCTCCTTCCCCTCTCGTCTCCGCATCAAAACCCAATCTCTCAATCAGAATTTCTCTCCAGTTGCTATTGGTCTTCTAAGACTATCAAAATGTCTCAAACATCATCATCATCCAAAACGATTATTTCATCATCTTCCTCTGATCAAGATTCTAGGGCAATCTCATCTTGCCTGGATTCTGAAGTCCTGGAGATTGCTCCTCTTAGAGAAATGGAAACTAACCCCACCAAGGTCAAAGAGCTGAGAACAAGGCATGCAGGAAGGTCCCAAGCTACTGCCTCTGGTAATCTCTCTCATCCTTCTTCTTCTGTTCCCTCTGAAATTTCAAATAGGGAAGGGTCAGCCTATGTACGTCAAGCAATAGCTAAAATTGTTACAAGAATTCTGAATGAGAACCACTTAGTTCCTGGCATTTCTGTTCCTTTAAATTAAGAAAGTTCAAATGCTGAAACAAATCCAGATGTCTCTAAGGATGTTGAGACATCAGACAAAGAGAAGAATGCTGATATTGCTCACAAGAAAAGGAAGAAGCCCGAACCTTCTGAGTCTGATGACAGTGCTTAAAGTTCAGTGGAGTTGGCAAACTTGCTTCCAGTTCCAATTGATGCAAGTGTTTTGTGTGTTTTTATTTTGCTATCTTTATTTGGGATGACTGTATAAGTACTTGTCTCTTTGGCCTATTTGTGGCTAAAGAGGGGGAGATATATTTTGGTAGACATTATTACACTTTATTTTTCTGCAGTCATATTTATTCTGCTGCTATTCTCTGATTGCTTAGGGGCTTTAGCCAAAAGTCTTCCAAAGGGGGAGTTTGTAGGTGTTTAGTTATTGGCATGCATTTTTGGTAAAACCAGGTGTGTGAATGTCATGACTGATGTCATAACATTCTGGTTTGTTAGGTGCTGGTTTATTAGGTACCTTTGTAGAAAAATAATGGCATACAGTAGCTGCTGTTTATGAGTGTGTATCTGAGCATTTTGCAAAATGATCACATTTACCAAAATCAGTAAACAGGAATTCTGATGTCATAACAAATGTTAAGACATCCTGTTCTGATCTAACAGTTATGCACTTTTGGTTAATTCTGAGATTTTTCAGGAAGATGACTCAGTCTTTCCAGAACAGAATCTCTCGTGGAGTTTGGGTTAACCTAGCTCAATCCTAACCTGGTTGATAAAGTCTCGTGACCAAGTCTTAAGGTCAAACGGAATTAACCCTAGCTTTTTGTGGAAACCCTAACTGAAGAAGCAGCTGCTATATATATTCAACAGGGCTGCTGTTTGGAATTTATCCCTTTTGACAGAAGATGATTTAGGAGCTGTATAGTTTTAACTATTGTAATCCAAGCAAGTATCATTGTGATAAGTGACTTGGAATAGGTATCAATTGTAAGGGTTTTGTATCACTCAAAGCTTTGAAGCAAGAGTGTTTTGTGTCTCTTGACTAAAGCTTTGAAGCAAAGTCAAGTTAGGTTTATGTATCACTCAAAGCTGTGAAGCAAGAGTGTTTGTGTTGCTTGATTAAAAAGCTGTGAAGCATAATCAAGTGTATGTTTTAGAGAGTGTCTTCATTAATTCATTAGTCAATTGTTTTAAGTATCACTACTGTGATTGAGGGGGAGTGAGTAGGAACTCAGGTTTAAGTTGTACTTAGATTGAAGGTTCATTGGGTAGATCTTAAGTGAAGGAGATAAACTGGTTGGTTTATTCCTGAATTAATATCTCTTATAGTGGATTTCCTCCCTGGCTTGGTAGCCCCCAAAGTAGGTGTTGTTGCACACTGAACTGGGTAAACAATTGACTGTGTTCTTTACTGCTTTTGTATTTACTGTCTTATAGAAAGTCAGATACGGTGTCATAACATTGAACGTGACATTGAGTATCTGAAGCCAGAATTTCAAATGGCACTCGCTTCCTTCTTACCAACAAAAGACTTCTTTATGGAGCTCGAAGAGATATTCTTCTGTATCTTGCCGCTCCGAATCCCATCTTCTACTCTTTCTCCAGTTAGAATCAGCTCGGTGAAACCATCTGACGAGCTGCCGATCAAATGATTGAAAAATGGACCAGATAGCGTCCCTAGAAACATATCAACCAACTCCCTATCAGACAATGGGGGTTGAACTCTTCCAGCCAAGTCTCTCCATTTTTGTTCATAGTGTGATACGGTGGCAGAACCAGACTGTTTTAGGAAAATGTTGGTTTGCGTTTTGCGTTTGTGTTTGCAAAATATCGCGGTAAGCAAGAGTCGCCACTGACTTTTATTTTATCTAACTGGAAAGGACAAAAGCACAGAAAAATTCCTTTTTCGATATTTTGAGTACGGGGGGTAGATTATAGAAAGGGAAGGTATTAGCACCCTTTCTATCCGTAGTTTTCTACGGGCTCTTAGGTACTTGCTCATCATTTTAAAAATTGCTTCCGTAATTGTGTGTTTTGAAAAGTTTTTGTTTTACTTCACTTTAACCCTTGTATCAGTCCTCAAGAGTGTTACAAAGTCGTTTTGAAAACTTTGTTTAAAAAAAATTGTAAGTGTGGAAAAGATTATTTTGAGCAAGTACCTACTAGCATCTACCTACTCGAAAAAGAATGTTTCTGTTCTCGTTTCCTTTAGACAATGCTATCCCACTATTAGTAAGTAGGTAGCACCGTCGTTGGAGTTGTAAGGGTCAATTCGAAAGGGACGTACGATCACTAAAGCAATGTTAAGATGTCTTAGTAATAACCCTAGTGTCTTAAGATCATATTCGAGGCGACATTTATGAGGCAACCTTTCCGAGGTAACATTTTTGAATGGGACATTTGATCTTTGTTTAGACAAGAGAGCGACCACTAAAACACCCTATACTTAATTATCGTTTTACTGAAGACAACCGAAGTGAGAGTATACCCTAGGAGTACGCATGTGCGAGTGATTTGATTTCAGTTATCATCTTTGCACATTTAAGGTTTGCTAACCATTTTAAAATTAACATACAGTCTTGTCATGCAATCCTATTATCATACATCTAACAGTTAATATTTTGCGAGAATTAAAATGCGGAAAATAAAACTACGCTATTACAAGGCTTCGGGGAGGGGGATTAATTACATAGCCAAAAACCCGTAAAACGATAAATAAATGAAAATCCTAATTAAACTATTACATACCATGAGCAGTTACATTAATATTTGCAAAAATAATAAATGCGCGCGATGAATCGAGAACGAGAAAAAAATTAGGGTTTTGACCCCATCTAAACCTAATTAAAAGAAAAATCATATTTTTTTGTTTTTTATTATTTTGAGAAAATAAGGTTTTAATTGAATAAATACAACCCTAATTACTAATTAATTTAAATTAAGAAAAATAATTAATTTGACCTATTTTTGTATTTTGTTATTTTATGAAAAGAAATAAAAATATAATCAAGAACAAAACCTAATTTTCTAATTGATTTTAAATTATTTACAAAAAGGTTAGAATTACCCTAAAATTAAATTAAACTAATATTAAATTAATTGAAAAAATAAATAAAAACATAAATTCTAATTTGATGAAATTGATTTTATGATTTTGTTGCAAAAAAAGAATTAATTTTGTGTTAGAAAATAATTTAAACAAAATAAATAAATAAAAGAAAAAATATAAAAGACAAAGAGATGGGCCTGGTTTAGTAGCAATGGAGGTGCCAATAGCAATTTCTGGGCCCAATAATCCTTGGTCCCTTTTGACTTTTCAGATCTGGTGTTGCAAGCTTGACTTGGGCATGTGATGGACCTCCATGAATAAAGCGTTGGATCTAGACATGTTGGGAATCTGATGGCTGAAAGCTGGTAGTGCATGGTGGATTTATGGGGCGCCTATGTGCCTGATCATATAATGCAAAATAATATTGACAAACATGGGGACCTGGGGATCGAACCCAGGCCCTTTGGCTTTTCCAAACGCCCGATGACCATCTGAGCTAGCGTGCTTATTTGTACAAAGGACAACAAACAAACATTATATTGGAAAAACAAACTAATATATGCCAAACGGGCGAATTTTTGAATGGGCGAATCACTTCCTGCCATGCAACCCTTCTTCTTCCTCCCTTCGTTGCTAAAAGTTCAGCAACTTTTACCTACGGTTATCTGGGCGTAGGTACAACCCTATGATCCTCCAAATCTCTATGCACGCATGATAAATCAATACCAGTGGTACCAATCGACTCGTTGCAACCTCACGAGCATCATGGTACCACTCTCCAAGGCTAATTGTTCCTGCAAGCAAAACCCCTAAAAACGAAACCTAAACCCTAATCATGGCAACTTTCTGTATGGTTATCAAAAATGCAATTAAGTGTTACCATTAGCTTGCAAATGTTTCAAGGATTCAAAATATATAAACAAATCATGCTAACAGTGCCAGGATTATGATATGTGGTTTCAAAAAAGCATGGAGGTCGTGGGATACTTACAACGCGTATCTGGGCACGAAAATGCTTGCTAATGATTGGGATAGAGTCCTTGGATGCCCAGCAAACGAATGGTATGCTTGGAATGGTTTGAAGAAGCCTGGGATTGAGAAATCAGATTGCAAATTTTCTTGATTTTTTTGAAAGTTGTTCTTCTCTTTTCACGCCTCCAATCTCTGTGTTTTTGGTCTGCACATGCTTTATATGTACCCTAGAATGAATTAGGTTACAAACTTGCTTCAAATCTTTTTCAATTAATGTGATTGAATCATGACTTGATCCTTATGCCAATCTTTCCAAATCAAGCCAAATCCAATATTTTTATATCCAAATGAAGCTTGAACGATTTGATTCTCTTTCCAGCTGTATAAGAGACCTAAACATGCACAAAATCTCAAGCTTTGATTAGTTTTCATATTTTCATGATTTTATTTTGATTTTATTTGATTTAATTGAAATCAAAATCAAAATAAATGACAAAAATAAAATAAAGACAAGTGGGAAGGATTATGGGTCGTGGATCATGTTACAAACTTAATGCAAACATAAAAAGTTGGGCCCATTTGACAAAAATTGCAATTTTGGGCACATTTGACTTTTGGCAATTTTGCAAAAATTGTCAACTTCACCAATGCATAACTCCTTCAATTTTGACCCTAGAGATATGTTCTTGGACTTTTTAGAAAGCTTAAGATGTCCTCTAAGCAACCCTTTCGGTATCATATCAATTGAGTCTTCCATGTTCATGTATGAAGCTTTGACAAAAAAGGTGTTTTTGTTGACTTTCCAAAATAACCTATAATGTCCAAATTTATATCTTCTTGTGAGTGCATATTTTGAACTTTGGAGATGAAGATGAATTGTAGGGAATTGCATCTTCTTCAAAATGAGATTTGGATGGGTCATTTTTGATAAAATATGAGAAAGTTATGCTTGGTCAAAGTTGAGTTGACTTTTCCTACAAAACCCTAATTTAGCAACTTTTGGGTTTTGATGAATTGTGAGCAATCCTTGATGAATCATGACCAACCCTTGATCAAATGATGAATAATACTTCAAAATGATAATGTTGACCAAAAATCTTGAAGTTTGACTGTATGTAGGACACAGTTGACTGTTGCCCTAGCATAGTCGATTTTCAGGCCTTTGAGCAATTGACTGAGCAAACTTTCTCTGCAAGGCTTGAAACTTGACATGGATGATCTTGTGGACATATTAGGACAATGGTGAGAATTTGGGACCCTTTTTATTCAAACATCTTGATGCAAACTGAAACCCTAATTTGGGGTAGACTGCCTTAGGAGAGAGCTTGTCTGGTCAACCCTTGGACTTCTTTGAGCAATTTGAGGACCTCACTTGATATGTATTGAAAAATATGGGAGGGAAAATTTTGGGGTACAACACATAGTATTTAAAGCTTTCACTTGCACCCATGGACATACTCTGGAGTTGAGTACGAGTAGGAGCAAGGTCGGTGTTGTATTGATACTGCTTGTAGAAAGCAGCAGCCAGATCTTCCCAATTTCGGACATTGGCTCCCTCCAGCTGGTAGAACCATTCAAGCTGAGTCCCTGACAGACTGTCTTGAAAGAAGTGAACACACAAATTTCTATCAGCGGTGTGGGGCTGGATTTTTCTGACATAAGAACGGAGATGGAGTTTTGGGCAGGACACCCCATCATACTTAGCAAAAACTGGAGCTTTGAACTTTTGCGGGATGAACACTCCCGACACCAATCCCAATTCTTTGAAATCCAGCCCAGGTATCCTTTGAACTTCCATGGCACTTAAACGATCTTCCAACTGCTTATATCTATCCTCAACAGGAGGATATTGCTCATCATTATAGTCTGTATCCTTGTCAGAAACTGCAGGACTGGGGTCCTTCTCTTCTTCCCGATTCTCCCCTTCCTTAGATGAACAGGTCAGATCGACTTGTCGCTTCAAACGCTCTCTAAACCTTCTGCCCATATTCAGAATACCGGCAACCTTCTTCTTTTTCTTCTTCTCTTTCAGGATGAGGGCTTTCAGATCCTCCTGCCTTTTTGCCAGACTTATGAACATTTGTTGGAACTGGGCGTTTTGTGCCTGAAGGTCCTTGATGCTTTGTTCGGAAGACATTTCTGCTGAAATAAACAGCAAAGAAGATGAGAAACCTGTAATGGTACGTGCACATGAAATGTTATGAATGGGATGCGCATGCAATGATTTCAAAGACTTTGGGAAATTTAAATTTGCAAACCAAAATAAACAAAGATTTTATTAGCTGAATTCAAAGTTCAAATGCCTTTTAGGCGTTACAATTGAAACAAATCTAAAATTATAAAAGACATCAAAATTCCCATGGATGCTTCCTTTTTGTGCCGAGATAATCATTGAGTCCTTTTTCCTCGTGGAGCTGCTTTGTGAGCTCTAAAACCTTCCTCTCCTGAGCATGGAACTGATCCCTGTAAGTATCCCGCTCCTTCATCAACTGAATCCAAGACCTCTGTAATTCCCCAAGATCAGTGGGCATATAAGGATAGAGAACCGTATAAGGAATACCCCCTTCAGTAGTGGGTTCCACAATCACCGGTAAAACTGCCACATAGGGCATCATAAGCTTCTGGGTGCGAGCTCGTACCCATTAGAGGTAAGGTTCCATAGGAATGGAAGCCTTTGGCCCCAAAGCCTTGGCGCCAGACCTGTTTACCATGCCCCAAGCTCGTATGAACCTCAGGCGATACTCGTGAACATCATCCTCATAGTTGAATACAATGCCCTCAATAAGTAACTCTTGGGGACCATCTCTTCGAGCGTAACCAAATTGTCGCAGAGCTAAACAAGGATTGTAGGTTATACCCCCTTTGATACCAAGTAATGGGACATTAGGGTACTCCCCGCAATTTTCAATAATAGCAGTGTTTTCCATAGCTCGGGAACACCAGAGAATATCCATGTGAGCGAGTGACATTATCCTTTGTGACCAACCCAAACCTTCTTCATTCTTCAGTACGGACTTGGGGAGGTGATAAATAAACTACCTCGACAGCAATGGCATGCAACATATAAGAACCCCTCTTCTCTTTATGGTACGAGTATGAAGAGTGTGCAAAATATCTCCGAGCAAGGTAGGCACAGGGTTGCGGGAAAGGAAGATCTTGATAGCATTCACATCTATGAATGAGTCCAGATTAGGGAATAGAACTAACCCATAGATTAGAAGAGCCAAAACCTCCTCAAAAGCCTGAAAATCCATATCATCCCAAAAACAGTTGGGCCTTGTCTATCAGAAACTTAGCTAGAAAACCTTTGACTCCGCTTCTTGTTTCCCAATTGGATACCACGTCGGCCCGTTTAGATGCAAAGCTAAGGTAATGACTTCTGGATTAGGAACTTCTTCTAGACCTGTGAAGGGAAACTGTTCAAGAATGGGTATATCCAACAACTGAGAGAATTCTTCCAAGGTAGGCACCAACTGATAGTCTGGAAAGGTGAAGCAGTGGTGCTTGGGATCAAAGAACTGAAAGAGCACACATCATGTTTTCATCAAAGTTTGAAGTAACCAGGTTGAGAAGTTGACCATGTCTCTTGGTGAATGCAGAAGTTTCAGAAACCCTTAATACTAGCTCTTTGAGTTGGGAAGGTATCTTCACAGAGCTGATTCAGATAGTGTTTCTACGAACGGAGGCCATGATCTGCAAAACGGAACAAAGATAAATTCCCTTGGTCTTTGAAATGGTTAGCGCAATAAGAATGGATGTTATGTTATGATGCATGATGTCATGATAAACCACAGGTATAGCAAACACATACAAATCACACCAAGTTCTTAGGTTTAAGGCTTGCATGAGGTTAAAGGACATACCCTCTTAAAGTTAGTTGGTTTTAAACCTATCTAAAAAAGTAACTAGGTTCTAAGGGATCTCAATATCACTGACCATCCTTTACCGGGCATTATCTCAGCTCAAGCAATCTTTTCTTGCGGCCGAAATATCTCGAAAGTCTGATCTCAATGAGTGTAGCATCGAGTATCAACCAATCCTTAGCTCTACACCGAGGTCGGCTATCTCACTACTTTCTAATGGCCAAGTTTATTCAACTAGGGTTCTAAGGTCCGTTAGTGCTTCACGACACCACACAGCGGCCCTGTATTCTCCTCGTTTCCCCACGAAGGATATTGGCACCAACCAAAGTGTCACACCAACATAGCTATCGCTTAAACCATATTGGTCTGTGCCGTACAGTTTCCACGATCTATTGATGTTTACCTAATGAGTTCCCCCAGATTCGGGTGTAGGATCTATAGTAACACAAGCAATAACCTTTTAAGAATAAATCAAACAAACAAGAAATCAATTTGAAATGACCTAGATCCTAAGGTAAACCCCACTTTATTTTTCCCCAGCAGAGTCGCCAGTTATGTGATACGGTGGCAGAACCGACTGTTAATACTGGTTTGCGTTTTTTGTTCGTAAATGTTGCGGTAAGCAAGAGTCGCCACCGACTTTTATTTTATCCAATCATGGAAAAGGAAAAAGAACAGAAAAACCTTTTTTCGAGATATTCTGAGTACGGGGGGTAGATTATAGAAAGGGAAGGTGTTAGCACCCTTTCTATCCATGGTTTTCCATGGGCTCTTAGGTACTTGCTCATTTTTCAAATTTCTTGTGTGTGCTTGCTTTGAAAAGTTTTGTTTTACTTTGTTTTAACCCCTGTTTTTGTCCTCAAAAGTGTCACGAAGTTGTTTTTGAAAACTTTGTTTGAAAAGTGTTTGTGTGAAAAATTTTGTTGAGCAAGTACTTAAGATTCTACTTACTCGAAAAAGATTGTTTGTTCTTGTTTCCTTTAGACAGCGCTATCCTACTATTAAGGAGTAGGTAGCCCCGTCGTTGGATTTTGTAAGAGACGTTCGAAAGGGACAAGTACAGTCACTAAAGCAATGGTTAGAAAACTTTTGTAGTAACCCTAAAGTCTTAAGATCTTTCTGAGGCAACATTTCCGAGGCAACATTCGAAAGGGACATTTGATCTTTTAGACAGGAGGAAAACCACTAAAATCTCCTATGCTTAAATGACTATTTTTCCGAAGGCAACCGAAGTGAGGCAAACCCTAGGAGTGGATATGTGCATGTGAATTTTTTCAGTTAATTAGTCTTTGCATATTAGGTTATCTATCGTTTTAATTTTCAGATATTCTTTCCATACAATTCTATTAGCCATGCATTTAGACAGTTAAAGATTTACAAGAACTTAAAGTGCGAGAAAATAAACCTAACTATTACAGGGCTTTGGCAGTTACATAATCATCTTGACTGAAAATAAAAATGTGGAAGTTTAAAACCCTAATTACTATTACAATCCCGGAGCAGTTACAATAATAATAAAAGAATTAAAATGTGTGCGGCAAATTAAATGCGAGCAAAATTGAAAACCCTAAAAATCTAATTGAAAGAAGTATTTAAGTTATTTTTTGAGGAAAAAATTAATTAAGTTATGTACAATTAAAAACCCTAATTCTAATTATTTTTAATTATATAAAAAAAAGGATTAAATTGCCCTAAGTTAATTAAACTAAATTAATTAAGAAATAAAATATTTTTATGAAAAATGATTTTTGGTGTTTTTGTGATTTTTTGATTACATAAAAAATATGATTTTTGATGTTAATTAAAAAGAAAATAGTTAGAAAATAATTAAAAGGAAATTAAGATAAAAAAAAGATAGAAGAATGGGCCTGTATAGCAATCCAAAAAGGGGGGTGTGTTGCTGAATTGGCTGGGCCCATTAGCTGTTCAGCCCATTATATACTTGGAATCCAGCGCTGGCTCCTTCTGATAGTGCACCATGGTCCCTCCTTGTTTGGGGCGTTGGATCTGAACTATCAACGATCAAGTGGTTGAATCCAGGAGGTGTATGGAAGACGCGTGGGGTTGTAGTGTACTGAATCTGCAATTAGAAGTTATGAAAAATAAATAATACAATGGGACCTGGGATCGAACCCAGGTCCTCTCCACTCTTCAATACACGCTTCACCACTAGGCCAACCTGGTCATTCGTTATAATGTTGAAACAAAAAACAAAATAATGTAAATTAAACCCAAGTTCCAAAGACGCGTGCTATTTCAAATAGGCGAATACATGGTTGCCACGTGATTGTCTCCTTCCCCAGGACTGTCGCTTTTGATACCAACCCTTTACTTATGGACAAACTCGTCACTATAGGCTATAGTGACAGTTTTTATGCGTGGCTATAAACCTGCAAAATCTTAAAACGAAATTCAAGCAATATAAATTCCATTCAAGGGTATGAATCAAATGTTATTCATCCCCTGAACATGAAGATGCCCTTAATTTGGCCCAATTTTGCCTCTAGCTAGGGTTCCCAAATTTGGAGCTCACGAACCCTAACTATGGCAAGTAACCATTCATGCATCAAAACTTAAATCCAAGCTATCAAAAAGATTCCCAGCATGATCATGGACATGTATATGCAAGCAAATTGGATTAAAAATACATAAAACTAAAAGAATAAGTTTGAGTTCAGAGGATGCAAACCGTGAGGTGTAGCTGACGATTCTGATGGTTTGATGACTTGGAAGTGATTGGAATAGCTTCAATGCACGCCCAAGAATAGATTGTTGGCTTTAAATTGCCTTGAATCGTTCTCTAGATTGAAAACTGAATCACACTTTTTTGCAAGAAAACCACGTTTTATTTGATGCTTTTCACCACTGCAATCCCTGTCTTATGCCTTGTACATGTTCATTATATATCCTAGAACGAATTAGGGTTATAAAACTGGCTTGTGTCTTTGCAATTATGGAAGATTTGATTTGATTTCCGTGCCATATGCAAACTTGCTATATTGAGCCAAACTATCCCTTTCTTGTACCAATCATGCTTGATTCGTTTTGGGCTTAATATTTCAGCATATTTTGATTGCAAACCTGTCAAAAAATCATATCAAAATAGATCTTTGATATTATTTACCAATTATTTGATTTAATTCAATTTTTAATTAATAAAAAATCACAATAAAATGGAAAATAAATAAAATAACATGTGGATAGATATTTGGGTCGTGGACCATGTTATAAGTGAGGTGCAAGCATAAAAAGTTAGGCCCATTTGGCAAAAAATGTAATTTTGAGCCCATTTGACTTTTGGCAATTTTGCAAAAAATGTCAACTTTGACAAGGCATATCTCCTCCAATTTTAACCCTAGAGAGGTTTTCTTAGACTTTTTAGAAATATTAGGATGTCCCCTAAGCAACCCTTTTGGTCTCATCTCAATTGAGTCTTCCATGTTCATGTAAGAAGCTTTGACCCAAAAGGTGTTTTTGTTGACTTTTCAAAAGGACCCATAATATGGAAATTCATATCTTTTTATGAGTGCATATTTTGAACTTGTGGGATGAAGATGAGTTATAGGGAATTGCATCCTCTTCAAAATGAGCCTTGGATGGAAAATTTCTGATAAATCATGTGGAAGTTATGCTTGGTCAAAGTTTGGTTGACTTTTCCTAAGAAACCCTAATTTAGCAACATTTGGGTTTTGATGAATTTAGGGCATTCCTTGAAGAATCATGATCAACCCTTGATCAAATGATGGATATCACTTCAAATTGTTGATTTTGACCAAAAATCTTGAAGTTTGACTGTATGTGGGCCACAATTGACTTTTGACCTAATACAGTCGATTCTCAAGCATATGAGCAGTTGACTGAGCAAACTTCTTGTGCAGTGCTTGAAACTTGACATGGAGGGTATTGAGAACATATTAGGACCATGGAGAGCATATTAGGTTTTTGGGGTTCACTTATCTTGATGAAAATGGAAACCCTAATTTGAGACACATTGCCTTAGAAGAGGGTTTGTCTGGTAAACTCTTGGGCATCCTTGAGCAAGTTGAGGATCTCGGTGGGCATGTGTTGAGTAAAATGAGAGGGAAAATTTTGGGGTACAACAGTTGCCCCTGTTCAATCTTCTTAAACCTGAGGATGTTGATTGGCTCGTCTGCCTTTCGTGATCTGAAGGTGGAAGATGATTGAACACTAGAGTGCCCAGAAATTTGCACTCGCATGAAGTGATACTTGATTTGTGATATCGGGAATGGCCTTATAGATTCCATTTGGAAGTTTCTAGATAATTGTCGGAGATGGGCTTAAAGATGTCATCCAAGATGTGACGGAGTACCGTCGGAGATGGGCTTAAAGATGCCATCTAGAGGATGTTGATTTCCTGAGATATTCCTTTGATGAGAGTCCCAGCTCCTGTCATTGAGAAAGAATCTGCTGAGGAATGTTGGTATCTGTCTTGGGAGAAATAGATATTTAGGAGCTTCAGTTGTCTGTTACTCTACTGGGGAATTAACTCCGGAGGTGAACTGCATATCTGGTCAGTGTACAGGCGGTATCGCGACTCACTGGGGAAAGGTGAAATTGACCGAAACTGGTCAGGTCCAGGTTTTACCGTGTTGTAAACTGTCATCTAGAGGTAAGAGAAAAGAAATTTGGATAGTAAGGTTATGAGAAGGAACCTGGATAGTAGGGTTACTTCGAAGTGAAAGCCTGGGTAGTAGGGCTGTGAGAAGGAACCTGGATAATAGGGTTACTTCGAAATGAAAGCCTGGATAGTAGGGATGTGAGAAGGAACCTGGATAGTAGGGTTACTTCGATATGAAAGCCTGGATAGTAGGGATGTGAGAAGGAACCTGGATAGTAGGGTTGTGAGAAGGAACCTGGATAGTAGGGTTACTTCGATATGAAAGCCTAGATAGTAGGGCTATGAGAAGGAACCTGGGTCGTAGGGTTACTTCGATATGAAAGCCTGGATAGTAGGGTTGTGAGAAGAAACCTGGGTCGTAGGGTTACTTCGATATGAAAGCCTGGATAGTAGGGCTGTGAGAAGGAACCTGGATAGTAGGTTACTTCGATATGAAAGCCTGGATAGTAGGGCTATGAGAAGGAACCTGGGTCATAGGTTTACTTCGATATGAAAGCCTGGATAGTAGGACTGTGAGAAGGAACCTGGGTCATAGGGTTACTTCGATATGAAATCCTGGATAGTAGGGTTGTGAGAAGGAACCTGGATAGTAGGGTTACTTCGATATGAAAGCCTGGATAGTAGGGCTGTGAGAAGGAACCTGGATAGTAGGGTTACTTCGATATGAAAGCCTGGATAGTAGGGCTGTGAGAAGGAACCTGGGTCGTAGGGTTACTTCGATATGAAAGCCTAGATTGTAGGGCTATGATAAGGAACCTGGGTCGTAGGGTTACTTCGATATGAAAGCCTGGATAGTAGGGCAGTGAGAAGGAACCTGGATAGTAGGGTTACTTCGATATGAAAGCCTGGATAGTATGGCTGTGAGAAGGAACTTGGGTCGTAGGGTTACTTCGATATGAAAGCCTGGATAGTAGGGCTGTGAGAGGGATCCTGGGTCGTAGGGTTACTCCGATATGAAAGCCTGGATAGTAGGGTTGTGAGAAGTAACCTGGGTCGTAGGGTTACTTTGATATGAAAGTCTGGATAGTAGGGTTGTGAGAAGGAACCTTGATAGTAGGGTTACTTCGATATGAAAGCCTGGGTACTAGGGCTTGCTTCAAAGCGATAGTGTAGATTAGTTAACCCATTTGGTTTTGGGAACTGAGTTTCCATTAGTCGTCTGCAGATGTGATTTATATAACTTCTGAATTTGTTGAAGCTAATCCTCTTTTCCTGGAAAGATATCAGGGTTAGTTATATGCGACCCTTTTAGCAGCGCTTTTTCAGAAGCGTTGTCTAAGGTCGGTCTTTTAGTAGCGCTTTTACTCATTTTCGTATACAGTTTCCGTGTTTCATTTTTTAATTTACTTATAGCAGCACTTTTGTATAAAAGTACTGTCTAAGGTGCGCTGTCTAAAGGTCTTTTTGGCGTAGTGAATACAAAGCAAGACCACCATAATACTTCTAACCCCTATCATTACTACTATAAAAAACACTCATTTTCTATTCAGATCCTATTGAGTTATGTATGAGAGAACAAAAAGAAAGAAACTTTGAGAAGAATAAAGAAGACCTATTTTATATTTTTCTTCTGGGTGTGTCTGAAAATTTAGTCCAAACATAATTGAAGATAGACAAGATATTTTTCTTCGTAACGGCTGCATTACATGGGATTAGTGATAGTGGAATGGTGAGAACCGGAAAGGAATTGAATGGTCGAGTGTGTTTTTGCAACCGCTGATATTAATGATTGAATAAAATAAAAATATAACGAAATATCAGTATAAACATTTGAAGCAAAATATTTGCTCTATTCTAAAGAAACCACATATCGACTTCAAACTAATTGAAGCAAAAAAAATCTACTTTTTTAATAACATGATAGCTTACTTGTTTTTTATTGGATTATAAATACATATCCATTAAACCTTTTTTTATTACTTAATGAGGCAAAACGATAGAATCTTTAAATGAAATGAAGGGGAAGTCAATATATGTTTTGCATTGAGATCTTAATTTTTACTATTAATTTACTATAGATTGTGTTCAGCATAAGATCACAATCATAATGATACAAGACACATAACAACTTCACGTAATATGTTTCCACTTTTCCACATGTATTATTTCTTTTTTATTTTTAATTGCAACTAGTAACAATTTACATTAATTAATTAAACTTTAATTAAAGCTAATGAAATGTTTGTGTGATATATTTCCACTTTTGATGTGTAGTTTAAAGGAAATGCTTAACGAAGTCTCCTTTTTAAGACCAGAAAATAATAACATTTTTTTTGGAAATTTAGGTATTTAATATTTAAGAAATTGAATAGGTTAAATTTTTTTTTTATTTTTTTATTTAGAATACTTAAAGAGTATCATGAGACGTTAGCAAGACCGTTAATTTAATTGCAACTAACAATTTGTAATAATCAAATAAAATTCTAATTATTATTATTATTATTATTATTATTATTATTATTATTATTATTATTATTATTATTATTATTATTATTATTATTATTATTATTATTATTATTATTATTATTATTATTATTATTACTATTATTATTATTATTATTATTATTATTATTATTATTATTATTATTATTATTATTATCTTGAATCTAATATAATTATGTGATAAAACAATTAATAAAATAAATTTTATTTATTTTATCATTATTATTTTATTTTTTTTAAATATAAAATTATTTTATATATTTTTAAATGAGAATACATTTTTAATTAATTAATGTTTTTTAAATAAAAATATTTAAATAATAATATATATAAATATTCATAAATACTTGTAAATATCTGAAATCTAAAAATATTTGTCTGAAATATATCCGTCTAAATACGAAAAGACATGAATATTAAATTTATTCAATAGCAGATGCATCTGAAGTTTTTAAAAATTTTGTGTAAATTAACTGCCATTTATCTATCTATGACAAAATAAATAAAAATCTTATTAAATCATAATTTAACCTTGACAATATTTCTTTATAGGCCATATTTTACTACCATTTAATAATAAAATAATTTAGACTCTATGTCGCAGTATAAAGACGGTCTTGAATAGAAGATTAATACCCTTATCTATAAATAATCATTGCCATCTATACTAAAAAATATCTATATTTTAATAACATGTCATTTATATTATTAACATGTTACATATTACAATTAACAATTAAAAAATATATTTAAATAATTATTAATAAAGTGTTCTCATTAATTAGCCATACAAGTTTGTGTTTATTTGTGTTACTACAAAATTATTAACGTCTGAAAATAAATAATACTTTAGATTTAAAAAAAACTTGTATTTTGTTTGACCAGTGTATCAATATAACATTATGTTTAAGGAGGATAAAAATGAAATTTGAATTTTTAAAATAATAAAACTCAAGTTTTACATAAAGATAAATCATTTTACCGCGCTATTAATCTTACTTACCCTCTTTCTTTTTTTGTTTGAAAAAGCCAAATTTGTTAAGTGCACAGTAAGAGATAAAAAGATCAGTATACTACAGGTCAATAATTCAACAACAACACCAAACAAGAACACACGTGATCTTATTGATTGATTATAACATGTGAATGGCTGAAGGATGATGTCTGATTTGCTGGAAAGTTGGGAAAAAAATGAGTTGTATCTACAAGACACTTTGACGATCAAGTAAGAATAAGAGTAAAGAGATACAAGCAGAATATTAGGGTTTAAGGTTTGAATATCGGATACCTAGCCTTCACAAGTGTGACTGTTTATATAGTGCCTCCGACGCATAGCCATTGGTTTCTATTTTTAGGCCTAGATATTAGGTTCCGTGAAAATAGGTAACTGTCAGGACCTGGTCAAAACAGACAGTTGTGCTCGTAACTAGCCGTTGGCGGGAAATAGTGAGATGACAGGCATACGCATTATGAGTGCTAGTCTGGTTGTTTGCTCGACGTGTAGCGAGCATATCGGGGAGGAGGTTGCAGTTACAGACAGGAACATGATTTCAACACTATTGGTCTCGCAGTTCCACGGGACAGTCGATTAGACTTGCCCGACCTAAGGCCATAGTTATTGGGCCAACGCTTGTTGGGTCATGCTGAAAGCAGGAGCGGATTAGATACAATAGGTATCTAAACCGATTAAAGTGCACAAACGACCTCAAGTACGAATACACATTAAGGGCCTAGTGTTCTGATGGGAAAATAGCAAGTGTACTATTTTGCCTCTTGTTATAATAGGAAAATTTTCTCAAACGTCGATCTCAAGGACTGCACATAATTATCGAGTTTAATGTGTGGTTCAATTAAACAAAAACTTAACTTGGGGTTTTGGTTTTAGAAATTGTCACTTAATAATAAGCAGAAATATAAATATGCTTTTTCACATATATGATGAACATGTTAGGGTGTGGTGTGTAGTTTGTCCTATAACGACCTTGAATCCTGATTTCTTCAACAAACTCATAACATCCAACTACCATTCCTTTATATTATTTTACCCTAAGTCCTTAGTGAGAAAATATTTAACCATCCATCCTAAATCCTAAGTCCATAGAGATATCTAATGGAGTCAAGCATTTATTTTATCAAGAGTGATCTGGTAACTACAAGACATCCCTAGTTTTAGGTGATATCTACTATAGTCTACTCGTACAAAAACTTTAACAACCGCGGTCCAGCTGGTTGTTAACCGTAAATCAATCTTAATTGATCTGATCAGGAAAGCATAAAAACATTGCACGATTAAATTGAATAAGAAAACAACTTTATTAAAGAACTCAGGAATTCATAATCATTACAAGTTCAAATCAGGGACACCCCTAGCATTGGGGGTGTTTAGCCATTCATATTGTTCACGAGAATTACAAAAATATAAGAATTAGACATTACAGATGATGAAGGAACTTTGGTCTTCAATCGCGTCCGCTCATGAAAGATCTTCATTCTTTAAGAATCTCATATCCTCACTCTTAGGATTTTTTTTATTAATAACCATGTATTAAAAAAATATTTCGTAAATAACCGGGTTTCGGAAAAAATTACGCAAATAACCATGTTTCAGATGGCTCCACAAAGGAGGAGCCATCTCATTTGGCGCATGCACCTAGGGTTTTGCCCTAGGCGCCATCTCACTTGGCGCCTCCCTTGGCTTTTAGCCAAGTGAGATGGCGCATGCTCCTTAAAAAGGAGAGGAGGCGCCATCTCACTTGGCGCCTAGGGCAAAACTAGGGTTTTTTGCTGTTTTATAAATAATTCGTCCGTTTCTTTGAAATTTCTCACACTTTCTCGCACTGTATTTTTATTTTGTACTCCCTTATTTACGTAATGACGTCGCCTATGATTTTTAGCAGAGATGGTTACGTTATATTCTCCGCCACGAAACCTGCGATGAAATGAAATTCTGGCACATTCACTCCATGGAGCGTCTGAAGCGGGAGTTGATGCGGTGGCTAGATGGAGACATCGCCGAGGGGGAAAAAATTCGAAGGATCCAGCGAAAACGAACAACAACCTCGCATGCGACAGGAAGACCTAATGTGTGGTTGGAGGAAGTCAAAACAGACAGTGATGTAATGCTGATGATGCATGGGTCAGATGAAATTGTGTTAACAGTTGTAATTTCCTATATTGAATATCATTAATCATTGTTGTACGCGAAAACCCTAATGTAATTTCCTATATTGAATTTCTTAAATTGTGTGAACAGTTTTATTAACGGAAAACCCATAATGTTTACAACACAAATATTGAAAAGATTTATTGTATTACAAAATTTATGTGGTCGAGCCAGACGCCCGATTCAGACAGTTTTTGCGATTGTGTCCGACCTGACGGCATAAACCACACTTTCTTTCCAACCTGTCAAGATCGTCCATTTCTGTTGTTATGCGCCTGCTTTTGGGACGACCCTTCTTGTTCCTTCGCATTTGGTCATTGTGCCAAACTATATCACCGTTGTATTCAGGCCAATAGTCCGGTTTTGCCACCAAAGGAAAGTTGTTGTTGTAAACAGTGAGCAACGTTTCAGATTTATAAACGTTTGAGAGTAGTTGAAGCGCGTCTTGATGGGTATGCGCACAAGCGGAAATGACATGAGAGCAAGGCATACGAAAAGCTTAAAACCTGCCACAATCGCACCATTGAGAAGGTAAAATGACCTTGTATTCTTGTCTTGCCAGGCCTTCATTGTGGTCAATTGTCTCTTTCACAATGAAGTTGTGGCTATGGCGGTCAAACCGTGTAACCATGTGAGTGTTGGCTTTAGCACTTTCAGCCTTAATGTATTTCATACAGCTTTCACTCCATAGTTGTCCTGATTGCAAGACCGCATACCACATTTCACCTCTTTTGGAAAATAACGCAGCCATCCTAAAATACGTGGATTTCACCAAGGCAGTGATGGGGAGGTTTCGTATGCCCTTGAATACCCCATTCATTGATTCAATAAGATTTGTTGTCATATGCCCCCATCTTTGGCCATTGTCGTATGACCTAGTCCACTTTTCGACCGGTATATTGTCGATCCACGTACCGGCTTCTGGGTTAGACAAACGGATCTCGTTGCGGTAATATTTGAATGTGGGTTGTGTCAGTGCGTATCCCGCATTCATCACCGCTTTCCTCAATGTTTTGTCCTTGACCTCCCTCGAGAAATTCTGGACGATATGCCTGACGCAATAGACATGCGTAGAAGGAGGGTCATGCCAACCATTTGCCGGATTATTATAGGCACTTTCAATAGAGGCATGTCTGTCCGAGATCAAACAGAGATCTGGTTGAGGAGCCACGTGTGTACGAAGATTTTTCAGGAAAAAGCTCCAAGCACCACCGGTCTCCCCCTCGACAAGGGCAAACGCAACGGGGAAAATGTTATTGTTGCCATCTTGTGCAACTGCCATCAAAAGCGTGCCTTTGTACTTCCCATACAACCAAGTCCCGTCTATTTGTAGAATTGGTTTGCATGATGCAAACCCTGTGATGCATGGTTGAAATGCCCAAAAGACGCGACTGAATATTCTGTTGCCATGTAGTAGACTACCATCTTGGGCGTACGCTGGCAATGTTTCCAGAACATAAACACTACCTGGAGAATATGTCTTGAGTGCATTTAGGTAGCGGGGAAGTTCTCGGTATGACTCCTCCCAGTTTCCGTACACCCTTTCAATCGCCTTAGTCTTTGCTAACCACGCCTTACGGTAAGACGGAGTGTAGTTAAAAACCGTGGTGATGTGGGAGATGATTGTTTTCACCTTCAAAGAAGGGTCGTTGCTGACCAGGGGTAGGATTTCTTGACAGATTAGATCATGGTTGAGTTTTCGGTGGTCTTGTGATTGAGTGGAACTTACACAAGTATGGGTAGTCATGGAACCTATGACCCAGCAGTCACCCCTTAGTCTGTATGAAGCGGTCAGCTTGAACATACAGTCAGGGTGGACACACTTGATCTTGTACCTTTCCGGGTTTACACGATCCACCTTATAATCAACCGAGTTGAGCATGTGAAATTTTTTGATGGCCCTTATGCATTCCTCTCTATTACGAAACTTGTCCTTCTCTTTTAAATTTTCATCCGATTGCATATACGGTTGGAAAAACAAGTCCGTAGAAGGTTCATCTCCGCCCATGTTGAAGTTTGTCATGTGCGTAGGTGGTGTGTAGATTTTGTCGGTAGGAATACTTGGGATGCCATCATCGTCAGAATCGTCGTTCACCATTTCATCAAACTCTAACTCGTTATCTTCTTCTTCATCATCAACTGCATCCACCTCATCTTGCTCATTCTCCAAAGGATCAACCTCCTGTGTCACCGGAGGCTCTACCTCCTGTGTCACCGGAGGCTCTTGAAACAGAACGTACAACTCAATAGAGTCGTTTCCAGAATAGACATGGCTGGAAATCATGTTCTGGAAATCCTCGTCATCTTGAATTGCAACCTTATAAAAAATAACTTGGTTGTTTCCAAAAAAGACTGGACTCTGATAAAATATCTGGGATACCGGGCCTCGTTCAAGTTTGGCCTCCAATCTTTTCTTAAAGTACGAGAAATTTGCTTTCCCGTTTAAGAGAAATCGGACATTGTCGGTGTTTCTAAACAAAAACCCAACTGTGGGACACATGTATGTCTCACCGTTGAAATGTGCTTTGACAACAAATTGTGGTGAAGAGGCCATTGTGTAGAATTGTTTTAGGTATGAAGGTGGGAATGTTTTGGGTTTATTGATTGTATGAAGGTATGAATGCTGGAATGTTTGAAGGTTGGAAAATTTTACAGTTTATGTGAATGAATGTTATGTTCAACGTAAGGCAAAAAATTTCAATTAAGTAAGTGATGCAACCCCCCAAGGCTGCCAATAATATTACATGCATGGGCTTATGCAGCCACCTAGCCTGCCACCCATCAACTCCAATGGCCTTGCATGCAACAAAGAAAGGAATCCCAAAGGCTGTCACGTAGCCTGAGCCAATGCTGTAAAACGTGACACCTCTTATTCTCCAAATGGGGTGGCGACACCATTCATTTTTGTACTATTTCGCCATGTGAGATGGCGCCTCCCTTACTGTCCAATCGTGATACATGCATGGGCTTATGCTGCCACCTAGCATGGCCCTATTCTGCACACATAAATGTTTTGTGTAAGACTCTACCCATCAACTCCAATGGCCTTGCATGCAACAAAGAAAGGAATCCCAAAGGCTGTCACGTAGCCTGAGCCAATGCTGTAAAACGTGACACCTCTTATTCGCCAAATGGGGTGGCGACACCATTCATTTTTGTACTATTTCGCCAAGTGAGATGGCGCCTCCCTTACTGTCCAATCGTGATACATGCATGGGCTTATGCTGCCACCTAGCCTTGCCCTATTCTGCACACATAAATGTTTTGTGTAAGACTCTACCCATCAACTCCAATGGCCTTGCATGCAACAAAGAAAGGAATCCCAAAGGCTGTCACGTAGCCTGAGCCAATGTTGTAAAACGTGACACCTCTTATTCTCCAAATGGGGTGGCGACACCATTCATTTTTGTACTATTTCGCCAAGTGAGATGGCGCCTCCCTTACTGTCCAATCGTGATACATGCATGGGCTTATGCTGCCACCTAGCCTGGCCCTATTCTGCACACATAAATGTTTTGTGTAAGACTCCACCCATCAACTCCAATGGCCTTGCATGCAACAAAGAAAGGAATCCCAAAGGCTGTCTCGTAGCCTGAGCCAATGCTGTAAAACGTGACACCTCTTATTCGCCAAATGGGGTGGCGACACCATTCATTTTTGTACTATTTCGCCAAGTGAGATGGCGCCTCCCTTACTGTCTAATCGTGATACATGCATGGGCTTATGCTGCCACCTAGCCTGGCCCTATTCTGCACACATAAATGTTTTGTGTAAGACTCCACCCATCAACTCCAATGGCCTTGCATGCAACAAAGAAAGGAATCCCAAAGGCTGTCTCGTAGCCTGAGCCAATGCTGTAAAACGTGACACCTCTTATTCGCCAAATGGGGTGGCGACACCATTCATTTTTGTACTATTTCGCCAAGTGAGATGGCGCCTCCCTTACTGTCCAATCGTGATACATGCATGGGCTTATGCTGCCACCTATCCTGGCCCTATTCTGCACACATAAATGTTTTGTGTAAGACTCCACCCATCAACTCCAATGGCCTTGCATGCAACAAAGAAAGGAATCCCAAAGGCTGTCTCGTAGCCTTAGCCAATGCTGTAAAACGTGACACCTCTTATTCGCCAAATGGGGTGGCGACACCATTCATTTTTGTACTATTTCGCCAAGTGAGATGGCGCCTCCCTTACTGTCCAATCGTGATACATGCATGGGCTGCCACCTAGCCTGCAAGAGTGACACCTTACATTTTTTGTAAATGCATGCATGCATATGTGTAACACCCTAAGCATGCAAATGTGACACATCGCAGGCATGCAACCACTACATCAAACTTATTTGCCTATAAATACATACCTTATGAAACATCTCTCACACCCACACAACTCTCACTCTCTGCTACGAAATATTTCTTAAGTCTATCATACTCTCTATTTCTTCCTAAGTCTTTCATTCTCTCAAGCGTTCTGAACAATGGCCCTTCTAACAATGGGAGATACTCACAGAGGCACAAGGGAAAACATTGTTGCATTTGTAAGTCTCTTATTTGGTTATACATTTTTCATACTTCAAATAACGTGTTGTTCATCTTAATTAATCTTACTCTTGTTTAATTATGATCTCAGGATACACAAAGATTCAGAATCCGTTTGCACAAATACCTGGCTCCCGACCCATTTATCGTCCCTTATCTGGAATATGCAGGTTTTGGACACGTGATAAAGATCTCCAACTGCACCATTGACTCCAAATTCATTCTTGCAATGTTGGAGAGGTGGAGACCGGAGACCCATACATTTCACCTACCAATAGGTGAATGTACCATCACTCTCGAAGATGTGTACATGCTACTGGGCCTCCCTATTGACGGTAAGGCGGTGAACGGGTCGGTTCAACAACCCAACTCACAGTGTGAAGAACTGTTGGGTAGGGACATGGTAGAAGGTGGTGGAGCAAGAGGGCAGGGAATACTACTCACTGACCTGAAACAGCATTATGCAAGTATGGAATTAAATGAAAATTCCTCAGAGAATGACCGAGTAGTAAAAGCCCGAACGTATATTATGATACTTTTTGGTACATTTTTATTTCCCGAAAGTACGGGAAATAGTGTAAATTTCATGTACTTACATTTACTAACAAATTTTGATAAAACTAGAAAATTTAGTTGGGGTTCTGCAGTATTAGCCCACCTGTACAGTTCCTTGTGCAAAAACGCAATCAAGGAAAAATGTACATTTTATGGGTGCGCATTTTTACTACAAGCCTGGGGTTGGTGGAGGATGGAGTCCTTAAACCCCATCAACAACAACACTTTTGGTTTCCCTTACGCAACAAAGTAAGTCATTAAGTTATAGCATTTATAACTATTCTTCTCTTTCCAAAATATATGCTAAAAATAACATGTTTCTCATTTCCTTTAGGTACTGCGTGAGGGGTATGGATTACGGCAAGAATCCCAGATTCAATGTCGCACTCTACCGGAATCTGTTGGATCACTTAGGCCCAGATGACGTACGTCGTAGCTTTTAACTTTTGTTCATTTTAATTATTTATACATTACTTTTGCGCTTACCTGATTTAAATTTTATCGCAGTTCGTCTGGAGACCATATTTGGGTTTGGACCATTCTCCAAATCCAGAGGATGCAGCAACTTGGACTGCAAAGACTGCACTCATTCGGTTCAACATTGTGGAGATGCACCACAGCGACCGTGTGAAGATGCAGTTCGGAATGATCCAAGAGATACCAAGTGATCCAACAGATTTGTCCCCCTGGCATCTAAAAAGGGTCGACGCCCAGTGGAATCTTACCAACTGGAAAGACTTTTCTCCAGAATGGTGTAAAATGTGGCAAAGGCGTCACCGCTACATCTTGCAATCCCCGGTTTTCCTTACTCAAGGTAACATGCGACACACCGATCAATATATGTCGTGGTACAGGTCGGTTAGTAACCCAGATATGCATGTGTCTCATCCGAGGTACTTGGTTGACCCACGCACACAATGGGCACAACCCTCGATTCCCCACCAACAAACCCAAAATCCATCAACCTCAAACCAACCCCCAAGAAGAAACAGACCAACAAACACACAACCACATTCCCCACCACAACACAACTACAACCAAATTCCGTACTACCAACCACAATCACCGCCAAACTACCAATACCCGGATATGCCTCAAACCCAACCACAATACCAACCCCAATACCAGCAAACCCACATACCCCATACACAATTTCAGTCTTCCACATATCCCAATATGGCGCCCTCAACATCCAGCCTTAGCCCTGATATGGGAATGTCAGAAGATTATGACCAACCCGACCAAACCTACCATCAACCACCATATCACCAAACAACCCAACATCCACAATACCAAACACCCCAAGATCCATTTCCTTTCTACCTCCCATACTCAGACGACCAATGCTACCGACCAACCATTGAACCCCACCCACCGCCAACACGACCAAACTTCGAGGGTATGGGTAACCGACTGTACCAGAGCGGATCTTCGAGATATGGAGATCTTACTGATTTTATGGATTCGGATCGCATTGACTTCGCTGGGCCATCGACCTTGCCGCAGCAGGAAACGAGACGGCACCCAGCAAGAGAAAGGCGAGGACGGGGATGCGGAACTGGGGGTCATTACCGGGTTCCTGGGGATCACTGATGTATCTTTTTTTTCCCAGTATTTTTTGTATCTATTTTTTTACTGTTCTTTAAATGTAAAACAGTTGAATGTAATTATTTTTTTTAAATAAAAAATCCATTTTGTTTATCTCTGTCTAATACGCAACGCGCAGGAAAGAAAAAAAAAATTTTTTTGACCTAATTTTGTACATAGGCGCCATCTCACTTGGCTTAGGGCTTGCCCTTTGCCCTTAGGCACCAAGTGAGATGGCGCCTCCCTTAAAAAAAGAGGAGCATGCGCCAAATGAGATGGCTCCTCCTTTGTGGAGCCATCTCAAACATGGTTATTTGCGTAATTTTTTCCGAAACCCGGTTATTTGCGAAATATTTTTTTAATACATGGTTATTAATAAAAAAAATTCCACTCTTAGACTCTGGAATTCGTTCTCTGCAAAAAAATGGTCCCTAATTCTTCTTTAAAACTCATCTAAATAGCGAACATTCACTTAGGTCAGCTGGAAATACCCAAAACACCCTCATAGGCCAACTATTGAGCAAAATAACAACACATATTGAAATCAACGTTGCACCCCAACACGGGCCGTGTCAGGCAGCACAGGAGCCCGTGTTGGACCTTTGGGAATTTGTATTTTTATTTTCTAATATAGGCCTCCTGACATGGACCGTGTCAGCTGACACGGGCGCCCGTATCGGACCCATGAATTCCATTTCCTTTGTCTCGTCCTAGCTTTCATCCTGACACGGCCCATGTCATGCCTCTTGTACATGAATATTTTACTTTCTCCAAAAATTTGAGTTGTGCGCGCTTTCGCACTGATTTGTCTCGATTTATTCCTCTGAGCCTAAAAATAGGAAAAACACACAACCAAAGCATAAAATGCGAAAACATAAAGTAAAACACTTGACAAAATAAAGAAAAGATAATTATAAACAACGGTAAATAACTATGTAAATACCCCTGGTCAAACTCCCCTAAATTTAAACTATTGCTTGACCTCAAGCGACCATTACAAGAACTCATTAAAATCACAGCAACCCGATACTCATACGCGAGACACCTGTTCTAATTGATCAAAAGGTAGTCTATTTGGCATTCACATGACGCGAAGAGTTTTTGTAAGAACATTTCAATCTCAAGCTTCCTCTTCAGATACCTCTCTAACTATGCTTTGTACTTAGGTCTCTTTCCGATTTTTCTCATCTTTCATTTAGACAATAAAATTAAGGCAATGAGAATAATGATAATCATAACATGTACAAGACTAATCAAGATTTCATGTTGTTTCGGCACCAAATGAACAACATTTGCTACTTTTAATTACCGATGAAATTTTCAAACTTTACAGTTGTATATTGTTCTTTTTCGACGAAGTTTGGGGATCAACTCCCTTTGGGCTGAATAACCTAGTGAGGGCTACGCAACTTAGTAAGCCAGTTATCTTTTACCGCCTTTTCATCATTTGGTGCCATCTTTCTTTATTTCTCAATCAATCCTACCTGCATGCGAATCAAGATTATGCCAGACTATAAATAAATTACTCAAGGAGTACTTCTCAGGATTCAGGTACCATGGTACAAATCTACATGTTAGACTCATATCCCTGTCATGTTCTTCTGAACTTCTTACCCTCAAAAAACCATCCCTTTGTCTCTATATACTATTCCCGAACTCTATGAGAACCAAGTTCTTGAACAAAAAAAAAATGGGCCAAATTTGGCGGACTTCAACTCGTGGATTTACACAATAATTCGCATAAAACTAACAAATAATTTGAAAAGAAGAAAAGAAATAAAATCCCCCAAACTTGAACTAAACATTGACCCCAATGTTTCAGAACAAGCTTGAGGATGGTGACTCACAGAGGGGAATGCAACACATGCTCCTGCCTCCTATCTTTCACCAGTAAGACTCCCTTTTTATTACATGTAGACAAAACTAAACAAAAAATCAAGTTATTAAAAGTGGGTTGCCTCCCATGAAGCGCTTCTTTTAACGTCGCATGGCTCGACGGTTCATTCCCTTATGGGGGGAGGGGGTACTTCCTCTTTCACACCTTGTTGTCCTTTCCGCAACCAAAAAATCATCTAGATCAAAAGCATTGACCACTTTGTGCTTCCAATCCCTTCTAACCTTTGTCTTCTCACCTTTGAGTCTCCTTTTCTTTCTCTCCTTGATTTGTGGACTGAACTTATAAATTTTTATTGATGCCATCTGAGAGCTTATGTTGTCTCCTTCTAATTTGATCATACCAACTGAAGCTTGATTCTTTTCTCCTGCACCCTGCTTTTTAATCTCCAACACCTTCAAGGTTATCTCCTCATCAAACTATTTCAGTGTCAGATTACCTGTCTCAATATCAAAATTGCATTGACTAGTTAGCATAAAAGATCGACCAAGAATGATAGGAGTCTCTTCATATTCAGGTATGTCTATGATCTGGAAATCAACTGGGAAGACAAAATTATCAATTTCTACTAATACATCTTCAACTATCCCATATGACTTCTTGATGGTGTGATCAACAAATTTCAATTTTGTCCCCCTCCCGCTTATCTTCTTAATATCGAGCTTTTTGAAAATCTATGGCATTAAACTCACACTAGAGCCAAAATCAATCAAAACTCTCTTGAAAATTTTGTCTTTTATGGTGCACGATAATGCCACTGATCCAGGATCCTTCTGCTTGATAGGCATTTTTCTCTCAGGCAAATGCACACAATTTCTCATCAACGGGTACATGTTCATCTGTTGGTGTCTTTTTTGATAGTATCTCTTTCATGAATTTATGGTACAGTGGAATTTTTCTCGAGTGCTTCAAATAACGGTATATGGATCTCTAGATTTTTGAAAATTTTGACAAATTTCTCAAAATCTTTTTCTTTCGAGTCTTTCTTTGCTACCCGAGATGGATATGGAAACTTAATCACTGGTTGAGCCTCCTTTGCACTATTCTCTCCAGTTGGCTTCATAAGAAATACCATTTCTTCCTGCTTTTCTTACTCTCTCTCTCTCACTTCTAACTCAACTTCTATGATATTATCATCAAATTTTACCTCATCTTTTGACCCCTTATGAATTCTTGTTGTGACAACATTAACCGTATCATAATTTTTTTACTGCCTTGTGGTTACAAAGAGACTTGTTGTGTAATATGTCCCATTTAAACTTCCAAATTTTTAATTGCATTTGTGGTATTCATGTGATTTCTCCTTGTCTCTTCTTGGAGTTTAGAATTATGGGTAACCATCCTTTCAATAGCTACTTCCCACTCTGCCTTCGGAGGAACCTGTTGTTGCTTATCTTTCTAGAACAAGTTAGGATGATTCTTCCACCCAGGATTATAGGTGTTAGAATACGGATTATTCTGCTTCAAAAATTGTATCTCCTCAACTTGTTGTGGAGTTACCATACAATGTACTGTCATGTTTGGTCCATTGTAAATTTCACAACTTGCCTTCTGTGCCTGTTGAACCTGAGCTACTTGTTGAGTACCCATGTTCATTGCTTTCAGATTTTTCTCTACTTCTGTAGCAATTATCTCTTCGATTTTGATTTGCTTATTAACTTCAAACTTTAAATAAATCACTCCCTCTTGGTTGCTTGTAACCCGGTTATACAATTTCAGGTGTTCATTTACAGCAATGGCTTCAATAATCTTCTTTACACCAGTGGTTGTTGTAAAATTGGATGAGCCACCAGCTGCTATATCAATAAGCTGCTTTGTCTTCATTCGGAGGCCATTTACAAACATATGCATTTTCTTAGTTTGATCCATATTATGAGTGGTACAAGCCACCAATAACCTCTTGAACCTATTTTAGGAATCACCTAGGGACTCTCTTTCTTTCTGCTTAAAATTCACAATATCATATGTCTTGCGAATATAAACAGAAGCCGAAAAGTATTCATCCAAAAAAGTTTTCTCCATTTGTTCCCAAGTGGTTATACTCCCAGTAGGAAATAAGTAAAACCATTCTTCAACGTCTACAAAAAGTGTGAATGGGAACATTCTTAACTTCTTAGCTTCTTCAGAATGCCCCTCAATCTTCAAAGTAGTACTCATGGTGAGGAATATCTGCAAGTGCTTATTAGCATCTTCATTGATCTTTCTGGTGAAAGATCTGTTCTCAAGCTGTCAGATTGTTGAATGGTGCATCTGAAAGTTTGCAACCGTATCTGGTTGATTTACAATAGTCAACTGACCTGCTAGAGCATTCGCTCCTCCATAGTCCCCAAGAAGCTTCTCAGGTGGTGGTTGATTTCCAGCCATAGTTCCAGGTTCTGATTCTGAACCGGAGTCTTTATGAACTGGTTGTTCTTCGTCGGAGGTTAGTCTGACTATTAGAGCTTGTCATTGCCTTGCGTGAAAGCTCCTTTCTATCTCTGCATCAAAAGGAAATTCAGCTGAGGGTTTTCCTTGCATGAAAAGGTTAGAACAAATCAATAATAACGAAAAATTATAAAATTCATAGAAAATAAAATTTTAGTTGCAGAGCGACAAAACTTTAATTGAACTCAAATTACACTCAATAACTAGGCAATCCCCGACAACGACGCCAAAAATTTGATGAAAAAATAGCAAGTGTACTATTTTGCCTCTGGTTATAATAGGGAATTTTCCCCGAATGTCGATCTCAAGGACTACACAGAATTACCGAGTTTAATGCGTGGTTCAATTAAACAAAAACCTAACTTGGGGTTTTGGTTTTATAAATTGTCACTTAATAATAATCATAAATATAAATATGCTTTTTCCTAGATATGATGAACATGCTAGGGTGTGGTGTGTAATTTGCCCTATAACGACCTTGAATCTTGATTTCTTCAACAAGTTCATAACATTCAACTACCTGCCATTTAGATTATTTTCCCCTAAGTCCTTAGTGAGAAAACCTTTAACTATCCATCCTAAATCCTAAGTCCTTAGAGATATCTGATGGAGTCAAGCCTTTATTTTATCAAGAGTGATCCGGTAACTACAAGGTATCCATAGTCCTAGGTGATATCTACTATAGTCTACTCGTACAAAAACCGTAACAACCCCAGTCCAGATGGTTATTAAACATAAATCAATCCTAATTGATCCGATCATGAAAGCATAAAAACATTGCACGAATAAATTGAATAAAAAACAACTTTATTAAAGAAATCAAGAATTCATAATCATTACAGATTCAAATCAGGAACCCCCTAGCATTGAGGGGGTTTAACCGTTCTATTGTTCACGAGAATTATAAAAATATAAGTGTAAGTGTTTATTTATTGGCATGTATTTTTGGTAAAACCAGGTGTGTAAATGTCATGACTGATGTCATAACATTCTGGATTATTAGGTTCTTTATGCAGAAAAAGTATGGCATACAGTAGCTACTGTGTATGAGTGTGTATCTGAGCATTTTGCAAAAGATCACATTTATTGCCTTCTACCAAAATCAGTAAACAGGAATTCTGATGTCATAACAAATGTTAAGACATCCTGTACTGATCTAACAGATATGCAGTTTGGTTAATTCTGAGATTTTTCAGGAAGATGGCTCATTCTTTCCAGAACAGAATCTCACGTGGACTTTAGGTGAACCTAGCTCAACCTTAATCTGGTTGATAAAGTCTTGTGACCAAGTCTTAAGGTTAAACCTAATTAACCCTAGCTTTTTGTGGAAACCCTAACTGAAGAAACAGCTGTTATATATTCAACAGGATTGTTGTTTGGAAAGTAACTCTTTGGACTGAAGATCAATTAGGAGCTGTATAGTTTTAACTACTGTAATCCAAGCAAGTATCATTGTGATAATTGACTTGGAATAGGTTTTGATTGTAAGGGTTTTTGTACCACTCAAAGCTTTGAAGCAAGAGTGTTTTGTGTCTCTTGACTAAAGCTTTGAAGCAAAGTCAAGTTAGGTTTATGTATCACTCAAAGCTGTGAAGCACGAGTGTTTGTGTTACTTGATTAAAAAGTTGTGAAGCATAATCAAGTGTATGTTCTGAAGAGTGTCTTCTTTAATTCATTAGATAATTGTTTTAAGTATCACTGCTGTGATTTAGGGGGAGTGAGTAGGAACTCAGGTTTAAGTTGAACTTAGATTGAAGTTGCATTGGGTAGGTCTTAAGTGAAGGAGATAAACTGGTTGGTTTATTCCTGAATTAATATCTCTTATAGTGGATTTCCTCCCTGGCTTGGTAGCCCCCAGAGTAGGTGTTGTTTCACACTGAACTGGGTAAACAATTGACTGTGTTCTTTACTGTTTTTATTTACTGTCTTATAGAAAGTCAGATACGTTGTCATAACATTCACTGTGACATTGAGTATCTGCTGCCAGAATTTCAATTGGCATCAGAGCAGGCACCCTGCCTGTATTACTAGGTGAGATCTAGGGATATCACTTTCTGGCACTATGGACAAAGAAGGAGTTTTTGGGAATAGACCACCCATTCTGGATGGAACAAATTATGACTACTGGAAACCTCGTATGATTGGCTTCTTAAAATCTCTGGACAAAAAGGCTTGGAGAGCTGCTGACAAAGGATGGAACCATCCCACCATAACTGAGAAAGATGGGACAATCAGTCTGAAGCCTGAGGAAGAATGGAGAAAAGAAGAAGATGAGTTAGCCCTGTGTAATTCCAAAGCTTTAAATGCCTTGTTCAATGGAATTGATAGAAACATATTCAGACTAGTACATCAATGTGAACTGGCCAAGGAAGTGTGGGACACTCTCAAAACTACTCATGAAGGCACATCCAAAGTAAAAATGTCAAGGCTTCATATGCTGACTACCAAGTTTGAGAACCTAAGGATGAAGGAAGATGAAACCATTCATGAGTTTCACATGAACATCTTGGAGATTGCCAACACCTCAGGAGCATTGGGTGAAAAGATGTCTGAAGAAAAATTGGTGAGAAAGATTCTCAGATCCCTGCCTAAAAGATTTGCAATGAAGGTAACTGCTATAGAGGAAGCCCAGGATATCAGCAAGTTAAAGGTGGATGAACTCATTGGGTCTCTTCATACTTTTGAGATGGGGATCAGTGACAATGTTGATAAGAAAAACAAGAGCATAACACTTGTATCCAACTCTGAAGATGAAAACAAGGAGGATGAAGAAGAAAATATTTCAGAAGCTATAGCCATGCTTGGAAGACAATTCAACAAACTCATCAAGAGAATGGATCCAAAGTCAAGGTCAAATGTTGAGAACATTCCCTCTGACATTAACAGATCTTATTGATAACACGATTTTATATCGTATAAATCGACTTAATTAATGCAAATAATTCATGTTTTTATTTAATTTATTTTATTTTATTTCCATATTACGCTGGTATTTCTTTGTTTCAGGTATTTTGCCTTAAATAAGCTTATGTGAAGAAAAATGAAGAAATAGATGCAATTTAGTACAAAAATGAAGATAATTGATTAATGTGGTGCAGAATACTAAATGGGGGTGAAAAGAATGATTTTTCCAAGGCCCAAAAGACCAAGAACGCGCAGAGGCCCAAGGGAACACACGTTCCCCACTTCAGCTTGAAGGGACCGACCGGCCCACTAAGGGGAACGACCGGTCCGACCCACTTCAGCTGAGTGGAACGACCGTTCCCTCCCCCTTCCTATTTTCACGCCATTTTCTCCTCACACGGAACGACCGGTCCCAAGTCAATGAAGAAACCAACTTTTGCTATATTTCCGTACACGTATTCAGCACGTTATGCAACAAAGTCCACTAGCAATATTTTTTGGATATTCAGTTTTACGTGGATTGGGCTTTTGGGATACAGTTATTTTACAAGCATTATAAATAGAAGTGAAAGCCAAATCCCAAAGGTCGGAGAATTTTTGCAAGATCGTACTATTTTCAGCAGAGCAAATTTCCTTCCATTTTAATTTTTTTGTTCTGCCTTTTCCTTTATTTTTATTTCATCGCATTGTTTTTATTTTCTTTTCTTCTCCAGTTTTCTGCCTTTATTTTTCGTACAACAATTTCTACACCGGAAATTGTTGTGCAATTTTATCCGGTTTAACCTTACGTTAGATCCGGTATTTTTACTTTCCTTGTTGTTACGAAATTCAAGATTCGAAGGGTAGATCCAGCCGACTTTGTGGTGGAATACTCGAAGGATTTGAAGAACGAATATTTAATTGAAGCTATTGAAGTATTTCTACATTTTCATCAGGTTTTCATTTATACGCTTTATTTAATATATTTGTATGATCTTTGTTCTGAGTATGTTTTTATTTCGCCGTTTCCTAATTAATAAACCTTGCATGATTAATTGTATGAACATGTCTGGCTAAACCGATTAAATATCGGTATGTAAATTAACCAAATAACGGGATCCGAAATAAACTGGCTTAAAATTATTTTGTAAAAGAAACTTCTTTCATGGTTTTAATATTCAATTAAATTGTTTAAGATTTTACAAACCAATAGAACGGAAGTGTGAGGTTTTAGAATTGATTAAGGTTTTTACTAATAAAACGGAAGTTTGAGGCTAAAACCAGATAGTGATTATTAGGCATTGTTTTTAAAGAGGCGGAAGCATTTTAAAAACAATTAAATTTTATTCTGTTTTCAAAAATTACTTTTGAATCCGGCGGAGTGACGGAAGCACACGTTAGGGTATTAATCGTATAACCTGAACTAATAGAACGGAAGTGTGAGGGGAAGGTTTTCATACAAATAAAGTTTGCGTAAAGATAATTTTTGACCAATTTAAGTAAAAGCCAGTGGAAATTTGGAACCCAAAATTTAGGTGAAATACATACCGGTATTTATAATTAAAAATTTTATAACTAAATTTAGTAATTAGATCCCTTTCGTTAATTAAATTAATATTAGCCTTAGCTTTACCCAGTAACCAAAATTACGGTAGATCGATTCATAGTCCCTGTGGATTCGATATCTTTTAAGACTATGCGATAGGACTGTGCACTTGCAGTCTCCAGATTTATAGACATACAAAGTCGCGATCACTTATGACTCCAGCAGAAGACCAAGGTCTGAAGAGAAGGGAAATCAAGGCAGAGGAATTCAATGCCATGGTTGTGAAGGATATGGGCATATTCGAGCTGAATGTCCTACCTTTCTTAAGAAACAAAAGAAAGGAATGACTGTTACCTGGTCTGACTGTGATTCAGAAAGTAATTCTGAAGAAGAATCTGCCAAACTAGTTACTGCACTAACTGGTGTTTGTACCTCTGAAAGTGACACTAGTGATGAGGAAGTGACATTTGAAGAACTGGCTGATACTTACAAGAAATTGTGTATCAGAAGTGCTGAAGTCTGTGTGCAAAATGAGAGACAAACAAAACTCATCATAAAGTTGGAGGCTAAAAAAAAAGGGCAGACCTTGAAACTATAAGTCATCTAGAAGGGGAAGTTCAAATGCTGAACTCAAAACTGAACCAGATCACCAAATCTGTCAAGATGCTGACAAATGGAATTGACAAATTGGAAGAAATCCTTCAGGTTGGACAAAATGTGGGAAACAAGTCTGGTCTAGGATTTGTGGCAGCAAAGAAATCTGGTGCAGACAAGAAGATCAGGTCTGATAAATAAATGTCAAAGCAGATGTCATAACATAACACTCAACATCAGGAACAGATAAATATGAAGAAAAAGTACCAAAGATGGAGATGTCATCATTGTGGGAGGTTTGGTCACATAAAGCCTTTCTGCTTCAGATTGTATGGATACCCTAATCAGAACCCATGTGTCAAACCTAAGTCTAACAGGGTACCACATACTCCTCAATGGAAGAAAAAGGCTACTGCCCTGATAGCCCACACTTCCCTGAGAGTCTCTGCAAAGGAAGACTGGTACTTTGACAGTGGGTGTTCTAAGCACATGACTGGAATCAAGAACCTTCTCAATAATGTTAAACCTCACACCACTAGTTATGTGACCTTTGGAGATGGTGCTAGAGGTGAAATCAAAGGAGTTGGTAATTTGGAATGCCCTGGAGTTCCAAATCTGAATGAAGTTCTATTGGTAAAAGGTCTGACTGCTAATCTCATTAGTATCAGTCAATTATGTGACCTAGGATTCAAGGTCAACTTCTCAAAATCTGAATGTCTTGTAATTAATGAAAAACAAGAAGTTGTAATGAAAGGAGTCGGATCTAAAGACAACTGTTACTTGTGGGAGCCTGAGAACACTAATTACTCCACTGTGTGTTCTATTGCCAAAGAAGAAAAAGAGGTGAAACTGTGGCACCAAAAACTTGGCCATCTTCATCTAAGAGGAATGAAAAGGAGTATCTCCATGGAGGCAGTCAGAGGGATTCCAAGACTACAAATTGATGAAGGAAGAGCTTGTGGTGAATGTCAGGTTGGTAAGCAGACTAGGATGTCACATCCAAAGTCAAGACATCTGATCACCTCTAAGGTTCTAGAACTTCTTCATATGGGACCAATGCAGGTGGAAAGTCTTGGTGGAAAGAGATATGCCTATGTGGTGGTGGATGACTTTTCCAGATTCACCTGGATTAACTCCATTAGGGAAAAATCTGATGTGTTTAAAGTGTTTAAAGAACTGTGCAAAAGAATTCAAAGAGAAAAAGAAGGGTGTATTGTCAGAATCAGAAGTGACCATGACAAGGAATTTGAAAACAGTAAGCTTAATGAGTTCTGTTCCTCAGAAGGAATTACTCATGAATTCTCTTCTCCTATAACTCCTCAACAAAATGGAGTTGAAGAGAGGAAAAATAGGACCATACAGGAATCTGGCAGAGCTATGATACATGCCAAAAGACTTCCTTTTCATTTTTGTGCTGAAGCTGAATACATTGCAGCTGGTAGTAGCTGTTCTCAAATTATCTGGATGACACAGATGCTCACTGAGTATAATGTCACACAAGATGTTATGACATTGTACTTTGACAATCTGAATACAATTAACTTTTTCAAGAACCCTATTCAGCATAGCAGGACCAAGCACATTGACATTAGACATCACTTAATCAGAGACATTGTAGAGGAGAAAACAATTAATCTGGAACATGTTGGCACTGAGCTACAACTGGCTGACATGTATACCAAGGCACTTGATGCAAATCAATTTGAATACTTGAGGGGCAAGTTGGGTATTTGCCAACATGAGAAATTGTAGCAATTAATTTTGCTTAAAACAAGGGTTGAAGGAGTTATTTTTGTTAAGTCTATTTTGAGTGGGTAAATCATATGTTTTCCCAATTCGTTCAAAATTATTAAGAAGTTGAATAGACACTTATTTTCCTCCTTCCTCTCTCGACTTTGCAACAAATCTCTTTCTCTCAATCAAAGTTTTCTCTCTAGTTGCTACTGGTTTTCTAAGTCAATCAAAATGTCTCAAACATCATCCTCATCCAAGACGACCGTTTCATCTTCACCATCTGATCAAGATTCTCGGGAAATCACCTCATTCATGGATTCTGAAGTCCTGGAGATTACTCCTCTTAGAGAAATGGAAACTAACCCCTCCAAGGTAAAAAAGCTGAGAACAAGGCATGCAGGAAGGTCTCAAGCTACTTCATTCGGTAATCCCTCTAAACCTTCATCTTCTGTACCAAATAGGGAAGGATCAGCTTATGTACACCAAGCAATAGCTAGGCTTGTTACAAGAATATTGAGTGAGAACCACTCTGTACCTGGGATCTCTGTTCCATTAAATCAAGAATCAGCAAGCCCAAATGTTGAAGCAAATCCAGATGTCTCTGAGAATGTTGAGACACCAAATGACAACATTCAGAAATCATCTGAAAACCTTGATGATATTCAGAACCCTTCAGAGAAGAATGTTGAACCACCTGTTATTGATGTGGATGAGGAATACTCAGACAATGACCTAATTGCAAATATCAACCCTAGCATAGCTAGGAGAATGATGAACAGAAAGGGTAATCAGAATGCTGCAAAATGTCTAACCAAAGAGAAACCTGCTGATAAGAAAACCAGGTCTGAAGGCAAGACTGGTGAAGAAACTGTGAAGACTGGACTGTCCAAAGGGAAGGTGAAAGCCCATGTGCATACTGGGAGTCTCTCAAAGCCTGCAAGACAACCAATAACAAAGAAGAGAAAAGAACCTGGGCCTTCTGATTCTGATGAGGAATCATAATTTGAAATTGATGTTGAAGACATTCCTCTCAGAAGGAAACTCCCTTCCAGCAAAATGGCTAGAGTTCCTGAAGTCCCCACTAACAACATTTCATTTCACCACCCTGAAAATGCCAACAGATGGAAGTATGTTTGCTTGAAGAGAATAGCCTTGGAAAGAGAACTAAATAATGGTGCCATGGATTGCAAGGAAATCATGGACCTGATCAAAGCTGCTGGACTAATGAAGACTGTGGTAAAATTTACCAAATACTATGAAAATCTGGTCAAGGAATTCATAGTGAATTTGTCTGATGAATGTGCTGATGGAAGGTCAGCTGACTTTCAATGTGTCTATGTGAGAGCAAGAAGGGTTAATTTCTCTCCATCCGAAATTAACAAATTTCTTGGAAGATCAAATGAGGCGTGCCCTGAACTAGAAGTCACTGACAATGAAGTATGCCAAACCATCACAGCAAGACAAGTCAAGTGCTGGCCCTTAAAAGGCAAGCTGAATGCCAGCAAACTAAGCATGAAATTTGCCATCCTGCACAAGATTGGTGCAGCCAATTGGGTCCCTACCAACCATAAATCAACCATCTCCACAGGATTGGGGAGATTCATTTATGCTGTTGGAACCAAGACTGAATTTGACTATGGCAGGTACATTTTTGATCAAACTTTAAAACATGCTGGTAGCTATGCTGTTAAAGGCCCTATTGCCTTTCCCTCCCTCCTATGTGGAATTATCCTTGCTCAGTACCCTGATATCCTGGTGGAAAGAGATACTGCTTGCAAAAGAGCTCCTGCTCTTGGGTTACACTACAAGCTATTTCAGGGATCTCATGTTCCTGACATTGTCATAACATCAACTGAGACATCATCTGTAAAAACTCAGTCCAAGACATCTGATGTTATAGCTGTATTGAAAGAGACCTGCAAAGAGCTGGAGACAAGGAAAAAGACTCTAGAAAACCTAATTGCCAGATTAGAATAGGAGGAGACTGAAGGAAACAGAAGGGAAGAGGGTGCTGCTGAAGATCAGCTCAATGCTGAAGAAAGTAGCTCCTCTGAAGGTGACAGTGCTTAAAGTTTGGTGGAATTGACAAGCCTGATGCTGATGCTGTTGATGCAAGTGTTTTCAGATTTTAATTGTTGTTTTTATTACCTATTTTGGATAACTGTATAACATTTAAGTACATGTATCTTTGGCCTATTTGTGGCTAAAGATGGGGAGATATTTTGTGTTAATTACTTGGTAGACCTCATATTTTTTTCTGCAGTCATATTCATTCTGTTGCTCTCTATTCTCTTATTGCTTAGGGGTTTTAGCCAAAAATCTTCCAAAGGGGGAGTTTGTAAGTGTTTAGTTATTGGCATGTATTTTTGGTAAAACCAGGTGTGTAAATGTCATGACTGATGTCATAACATTCTGGATTATTAGGTTCTTTATGCAGAAAAAGTATGGCATACAGTAGCTACTGTGTATGAGTGTGTATCTGAGCATTTTGCAAAAGATCACATTTATTGCCTTCTACCAAAATCAGTAAACAGGAATTCTGATGTCATAACAAATGTTAAGACATCCTGTACTGATCTAACAGATATGCAATTTGGTTAATTCTGAGATTTTTCAGGAAGATGGCTCATTCTTTCCAGAACAGAATCTCACGTGGACTTTAGGTTAACCTATCTCAACCCTAATCTGGTTGATAAAGTCTTGTGACCAAGTCTTAAGATTAAACCTAATTAACCCTAGCTTTTTGTGGAAACCCTAACTGAAGAAACAGCTGATATATATTCAACAGGATTGCTGTTTAGAAAGTAACTCTTTGGACTAAAGATCAATTAGGAGCTGTATAGTTTTAACTGCTGTAATCCAAGCAAGTATCATTGTGATAATTGACTTGGAATAGGTTTTTATTGTAAGTGTTTTTGTACCACTCAAAGCTTTGAAGCAAGAGTGTTTTGTGTCTCTTGACTAAAGCTTTGAAGCAAAGTCAAGTTAGGTTTATGTATCACTCAAAGCTGTGAAGCACGAGTGTTTGTGTTACTTGATTAAAAAGCTGTGAAGCATAATCAAGTGTATGTTCTGAAGAGTGTCTTCTTTAATTCATTAGACAATTGTTTTAAGTATCACTGCTGTGATTGAGGGGGAGTGAGTAGGAACTCAGGTTTAAGTTGAACTTAGATTGAAGTTGCATTGGGTAGGTCTTAAGTGAAGGAGATAAACTGGTTGGTTTATTCCTGAATTAATATCTCTTATAGTGGATTTCCTCCCTGGCTTGGTAGCCCCCAGAGTAGGTGTTGTTTCACACTGAACTGGGTAAACAATTGACTGTGTTCTTTACTGTTTTTATTTACTGTCTTATAGAAAGTCAGATACGTTGTCATAACATTCACTGTGACATTGAGTATCTGCTGCCAGAATTTCAATAAGAATTAGACATTAGATATGATGAAGGAACTTTAGTCTTCAGTCGCGTCCGCTCATAAAATATCTCTGTTCTTCAAGAATTTCATATTCTCACACAAAGACTTTGGAATTCGTTCTATGTAAAAAAAGGTCCCTAATTCTTCTTCAAAACTCATCTAAATAGAAAACATTCACTTAGGTCGGCTGGAAATATCCAAAATACCATCACATGCCACTATTGAGCAAAATAACAACAAATCTTGAAATCAGCGTCGCACCCTAACACGGGTCGTGTCAGGCAACACGGGTCGTGTCAGGCAACACGGGCGCCCGTGTTGGACCTATGGGAATTTTTCTTTTTTATTTTCTGATACAGACCTCCTAACATAGGCCGTGTTAGCTGACACGGGCTCCCGTGTCGGACCCCTGACTTCCATTTACTTTATCTCATCCTAGCCTTCATCCTGACACGGCCTTTGTCAGGTGACACGGGTGGCCGTGTCAGGCCTCCCGTACATGAATATTTTACTTTCTCTGAAAATATGAGTTATGTGCGCTTTCGTATTGATTTGTCTCGATTTATTCCTTTGAGTCTAAAAACAGGAAAACACACAACTAAAGCATAAAATGTGGAAACATAAAGTAAAACACTTAACAAAATAAAGAAAAGATAATTAAAAACAACAGTAAATAACTGTGTAAATACCACTGGTCATGTTCCACAAATGAAAATTATACGAAATAGAGGAAATTCTAACAATGTTAAACCATTTCCAAGATAAGGAAATAATTGCGGACATACATTCTAAGAAGTTGAAAGTTTTACCGTTAAACATGATGTCATTACGGTTCAACCATAAGATTTAAATTGTTGCAAGTCACACTACCCCTATTGTTAGCCTTTCTTCTCTAGCCTTAACCTTCTATGTGTTGAAAAGGAAAGAAACAAAATCCTCTAACAACAGTCCAGATGAGAAGTCCAACAAATATCCCACTTTGATCTAAATTCTCTTTGTTATAGCGCAAGTGTCAAACAAATGGCTTAGAGATTCTTCCTCCATGAAGCAAAAAATGTAACACGTGTCCCACTCGTCCGATATAATATCGCGTTTCCCCAACTGTTCCCTTGTAGATAGCATGTTCAAAAGAAATCTCCACATAAAAAATTTAACATTAGATGGAACCTACAATTGCAAAAGGAAAGAGAGAGCCTTTATTGTTGTTTACTGTGGAAAATGGTAAACAACTGCTAGTTCTCCCAAAGCCTAAAACTAAGGGTTGCTCACATGATCGACTAGTTAATCCTAAGACACGTGCTAATAGAATGAAAAGGGGCTTGTTTTATCGATGCAACGACTTAATTTATGAGAAACAATTTTTATCTAAATAAGGGAACAAGTAAAAGTTATCCACAAATATGCTATGAATTGATCGACTGAAGGTGACTCGTGACCGATAGAAGACTAGGACTTGTCCTAAATGAAGTAAATGTCGAGTGAACTCTCAGTGAATTGTAGTATCGTAATGGAACGAGATTCAATAACGTAAATGAAAATATAAAAAGATTGTTCAAAAGTAAATAAGATGAAAGCAAAAGATTTAAAGGGAACAACTGAAAAGAAAGGATTTTGCATTGAAATAAATGTGGTGATTCACGTACATTAACACTCTTGAACTCTTGCTTCCTTACGCTTGGAAATATGGAGTTTTACAAGTGATTTTAGTACAAAATGAACACACTGAATCCTATATTAGACCCTCTTATTTATAGTAGTTACATAATAACTGAACGTGCACTTTAATATAATACTAATCTGACACGTATGTGGCTTAATAAAACCGCTTCCTCATATTTAGCCACGTAGTTGGCGCCTTAATCAGGAAACTTCTTACAACCGCTATCATATTCAAATTTCAAAATCTATCCCGCCTATAAGTTTTGCTTTGACATTAACCATTATCTTAGTCAAATAACTCAAATTCTCTAAGTCTTGGATTCCATTCTTGTCGATGGAACTGAAATCGAATAGCTTGTTATTGTCTCTATTGACTACTTGCTCTTTTGTTCGTCGATCTCCCTTTAATTCTTTATAAGAACTTTCCAGCTATCACTATCTTGACTATAATATTCTTAAAGTCTTTACTCCAGGAAGGCACTTTCCTTTTAGTTCAGAGGGTTTCCTTACTAACAATGTAATAAATGCCTTAAAGAAATTTTAAGGTAACACTTGTGCTATCAGATAAAGCCATTTCGCCTGTCCTTGGCCGAATTGCTTCCATGCGAGATCTGACCGAGAATTCAACGTATGCCTTCTTTAACTAATTGAACCAATCCAATTGTTCGGGCCTGAGAATGACTTTCGAAATTGCCTCCTGCAATTTAGTCGGAACTTCCTAATCAGTTCCAGGCATGTTGTGCAAAATGGTTTGGAAATATCAATTCCATTCTCCTCCAGACCAATTTCCAGCTTATGCCACACTCATCATAGGGTTCAGTGCTGTTAGTGCGTGAGGCACTTTTAGTGAGGAGAGAAAGAGGGAATAATAAAGGAAATGAGGATTTATATTATTGAATTGCACAAATAATTATACAGACTAGGACTATTTATATACAACCCTAATTGGGCTCGGGCCTAAACAACTTAGATTATATTTAAATATTAAATCTAATCAAATTTAATCTAATATAACATTTTGACAAATCTAATTTAATATTTCATCACACACCCATAATCCAAGTTGTCGAACATCTTCGAAAATAGTCAGTCTGAACAATTCTTAATTTCTTTCTCAAATTCAGGAACTTGTCAATATTCAATCCTTTGGTGAAAATGTCGGCCAACTGTGCTTCACTCGAGTAATGCCTTACTTCAAGTTCACCTTGATTTACCTTTTCCCTTAAGAATTGAAACCTTGCTTAAATATATTTACTTCTTCCATGCAAAACTGGATTCTTTGCCAGATTTATGGCTGACTTGTTGTCGATTTGCAATGCAAGAGGTTTCTTCACTCCAACCTTTATTTCTTCAAGTACAAACCTGATCCAACTTGCTTGACATGGAGCATATGATCCTGTTATATATTCAGCTTCACAAGATGATAATGCCACCACAAGTTGTTTCTTCAAACACCATGATATTGGGGCACCAAATACTTGAAAGAAATATCCAGTCGTGCTTCTTCGATCTTCCTTATCTCCACATCAATCAACATCTGAAAAACAATTAACTATTGCTTCTTTGTCTTCAGAGTCTTGTCGAAATAGTATTCCACAGTTTATCGAACCCTTCAAATATCTCAGGATTCTTCTTGCAGCCTTCATACGTGACACTCTTGGTTCACTCATATATCAGCTTACTAATGCTACAGCGAAACCTATATCAGGTCGACTGTTGCACACATACCTCAGAGATCCCACAATTTGCTTGAACAAAGTTACATCGACTTTGTCTTCCTCTCCATTCTTCTCCAATTTTACATTTGGTTCGACAGGTGAGGATGCAGGATTCAAATAATCCATTTTGAATCTCTTGAGTATTTCTTTGACATACTTCCTTTAATGTAGCTTCATACCTTGCTTCGACATTTGAAATTCCATACCTAAGAAATAAGACAATTTTCCCAGATCAGACATTTCAAATTCCTTCATCATCAGCTCTTTGAACTTCGACAAGTTCTCTAAGCTATTTCCAGTCACTAGCAAGTCATTGACATATATGCAGATGATTTTTATATCTTGTTCTACAACCTAAACATAAACACCATACTCAGATTTGCATTTGACAAATCCCAATTCAACTAAGTAAGAGTCGATCTTCTTGTTCCATGCCCTAGGTGCCTGCTTGAGGCCATAGAGCTCTTTGTGCAACTTATATACTTTACTCGCTTCCTTCTGAATCACAAACCATGGAGGCTGTGTTACATAGACCTCTTCATCTAAAGGACCGTTTGGAAATGCTGATTTCACATCTAAATGAAATGTCAACCAACCTTGGTTGCATGCCAATGCTACCGCTAGTCAAACAGTATCCAATCTTGCTACTGGAGCAAATACTTTAGAGTAGTTGAGTCCTTCTCTTTGAAGAAACTCTCGAGCTACTAATCTTTCTTTATGTCTTGCCATCGAGCCATCAACATTATGTTTCAACTTGAATACCCACTTTACTTTGATAGCTTTTGTATGTGCTGGAAATCCGACTAACTCCCATGTGTTGCTTCTTTCGATTGCCTGTAACTCTTTGACCATAGCTAACTTCCATTTTTTAGTCTTCAAAGCTTCACTATAGTTAATTGGTTCAATACCTGCAAGTAAAGAAAAATAAACTAATTCTCCATCTGGTGTGACTTCATCATCACCCACCACTTCATAATCATGAAGTCTTGTTGGAGGAACTCTATTTCTTTGAGTTCTCTGGCTTGTTTCAGCCACAACCTCTCCGACTTCGAGTGTATCAGGAATGTCAACAACTGCTTCTTCTTCAACTTCGACTGGATTCTTAATAATTCCTTCAACCTCTACTTCATCAGTTTCTTCATCGACATCAGAACTCATCAATGGCTTGTTAATTAAATTGCTAGAATTCCAATCCCAGACAGAATTTTCATTAATCACAATATTTCGACTCAACACAATCTTCTCATTAACTGGATTAAATAGTCTGTATGCACCAGTTTTATGATATCCTACCAGAATCATAGGTTCACTCTTGTCATCAAGCTTCCTTCTTCTTGCATCAGGAACATGCTTGTAACATATAGAGCCAAACACCTTTAAATGAATCACTGATGGTCGTTTTCCACTTCATACTTCTTCAAGAACTTTATTCTTCAATATCTTGGTAGGACACATATTCAAAATATAAACTACAGTCAAAAGAACTTCTCCCCATAAAGACTTTGTCAAATCCTTTTACTTCAGCATGCATCTCGCCATATCTAATATGGTTTTGTTTCTTCTTTCAGCAATTCCATTATGTTAAGGTGTATAAGGAGCAGTTACCTCATGATCAACACCATGTTCTGCACATAAATCTTCAAACATCTTGGATATGTATTCGCCACCTCCATCTGTTCGCAGAACTTTGATCTTCTTTTCACTCTGGTTTTCGACAAGAATCTTGAATCTCTTAAAGATTTCGAATACTCCGTCCTTTTGTTTGATCACACAGATCCATAAATTTTGACTAAACTCATCGACAAATGAAACAAATATTGTTTCCACCAATTATATGTTCTTCGAATAGACCACATACATCTGAATATACTATTCGAGTATGCAAGATGATCTCATTGGCATAGTCGAAACGAAAGAATTTCTGGATTGCTTTCCTACTAAACAACCTTCACAAAGTTTTTCAGGCATCTCAAGACTTGGAATTCCAGTAATCATATCTTGAGTAATCAGTTCATTGAGTGATTGAAAATTCAAATGTCCAAATCTCAAATGCCACAACCAACCATCCTTTTGGTCAACAACAATTTTCAAACATTGAACTTCAGTCGAACTGACCATAGTCTTAAATGTCCTGTTCTTCGACAACGGAGATTTTAAGACCAAATTATTCTTGGTGTCGAACAATTTTAAAAATCCATCTTTCACGACAATTGAGAAACCTTTTTCTACTAGTTGTCCAACACTTATCAAGTTACACTTTATTCCAGGTACATAAAACACATCTTTGATCATAGCTTTCCTTTCATTACTCATTTGAAAGACTATATTTTCAGTATCTTTTTCTTGCAACAAACTATTATTAGCAAGTTTTACCTTGCTCTTCTTCGACTCGTCAAAATCTGTCAACCACTCATTTCGACCAGTCATGTGGTTCGAGCAGCCTGAGTCGAGAAACCAGATTTTGGATTCAACATGGTTATCTGCAACTGCAGCCATAACCACTATACCACCTTCAAAATCATCTGAATCTTGGTGTGCAAGGTTCGCTCCTTCGTCCTTGCTTGTCGATCCTCTTTCTTTTTCGTACCAACAATTCTTGACTACGTGACCTCACTTTTTACAGTTATAGCATTGCACACATTTTTTATCTTCTTTTCCCTTTTGATAGTTTCCTCCTCCTCCTTTCGAGGATTTAGAAGCTCCATCTTCGACCTGATATTTGTGAGGTTTCGACCATGACTTCTTGCCCCGAGTCTTGTCGAACTTGCCTTTGAATTTGTTGGAACCACCATCCTTTTTCCATGTCTGAGCTTGCAGAGCCTGTATCGAGTCTTGCACTCATTTCCTTTCGACAATACTCATCTCATGCACCTCCAACGAACCAACCAAATCTTCCACTTTAGTGTTTTCAAGATTGTTGGATTCTTGAATAGCTACGATAACGTGATCAAAGTGAGAGGCCAACATTCTCATTACCTTCTCAACCACCATCTTATCAGTTATGGTTTCACCACAACCCTTCATGAGATGGACGAGGTTTTGAACCTTCGACACATATTCTGCAACTTTTTCATCTTCTCCCATCGACAACAACTCATATTTTCGACACAAGGTTTGTAACTTGACAACCTTTACTTTCTCACCTCCTTCGTAATACTTCACCATAATATCCCATGCCCCATTCGCCGTTTCAACATGAGATATTCTGTCGAAATTAGCAGCATTGACCGCCGTCTGAATGCAATAAGCATCCTTGCAATCTTTCTTTTTGACTTCGTTGTGGACTTTTTTCTGTTTGTCGGTTGCATTTGTAGCCAACGCAGGAACGCCGTCGGTAACCACTTCTAGGGTTTCATGAAAGTCAAACAAGGATTGCATCTGTTTTTTCTATCGGATCCAATTCTTGCCGTCAAGCATTGGAAGAGAATTCAAAATGCCCTTATCATTAGCCATCTTTGCAGGGGTTGAATCACTTTCCCTAGAAACACGATCTTTGACGTGAAATTCTTGAAAATTCGATCAAGAACAATAATCGGAAGCTTTTGATACCAATTTGTTAGTGCGTGAGACACTTTTAGCGGGGAGAAAAAGAGAGAATAATAAAGGAAATAAGGATTTATATTATTGAATTATACAAATAATGATACAGATTATGACTATTTATATACAACCCTAATTGGGCTTGAGCCTATACAACTTGGATTATATTTAAATATTAAATCAAATCAAATCAGATATAATATTTTAACAAATCTAATTTAATATTTTAACATGTACCTCAATGAAAACCTCCAGATAAGCTTCTTTGAGAGATCGATTACCTGTCCACCTAGAATGTCAAAATGCCATTTTTTCGCCATTACCAAACCCGCACCAGACAGATTCAGGAAAAGAAAATCAGAAAAAGATAATTTTGAATCCAGCTAAATTAAATCCCGCCACCAAATAGAGTCCTTCTTCAATAAAACACATTTGTCACCTATGAAAATCTTTTCTGCGGGATTCTTGTATCTATAGTTCAACAAATCACTTCAATCCACGTTCTACTCCCTTATTATCCGCAAGTTCTATTTTGTCAAAAGAGCATTGTTCATCATCGTTATATCTTTAATAAAAACAACTTCCAAGTCAACCTAAAAGGAATAAAGCAGTAGGAATTAATCAGGTGAAAAAAGAAAACATTGTCAACATCAAAAAAATACAAGAGAATCTCCGATAACAAACCAACAACCTCGATCCGTATACCAAACACCACACCGATGCCACAAACAGGAAAAAAAAACACCATAACCTCATCGCGATCACCACATGACACCACATTAATACTACTTGTCTTTGCACTACATACATAGTGTGACAAGTTTTGTTTGCAAGAGTACGTGGAATGTAATATGTATGCATGCAATTTTATTTTCTAAGGATAAAAAATACTATTATTTATGTTATATATTCTTTAAATTTAAACATTTTTACATACAACCTGCAACTAATCTATCAAAATAGTAAATAAAATCCATTTAAAAGACAAAATAGTTAAGAGATTTAAATATGTACTGCTACTTGTAGCAAACAAGTTCGAATATGTTATTTTTATCAAAACACATTATCAATGTTATGTCATCATGTTGTTGGGGGAGATTATTAGGAGCATTGATGGTGAGTAGGTTCTCCCACTCATTCTCCACTTACTCATACTTGTTATATTATTCCAACACCATCCTTAAGTGTGAGTCCAAAATGCTCCTCACTTGTACCGCACCACTTCTTGGGCGAATTTCGATACAAGTTTCTTTCGGTCTCTTTTTCGAACTAAAGGCTCATGATATCATGTTGGAGGGAAATTATTATGAGCATTGATGTATAGTGTAGGAACAAGCACCTTTGAGAGATACATCACTTCTCCACCTAAAACCTTAAGGTAATAGGTGAGTGAGTTCTCCCACTTATATATATGCTTAAATCTCCACATTCCTATCCAATGTGCGACTATTTCACCACTTACTCACACTTGCTATATTATTCCAACACATGTATCATAGAGACCATTCAGGCCAATTTGTTGCAGTCTACAAATCTTGAATACCAAACATAAAAATTAACATATCACTCCAAAAATTAAATATGTTATTTTTTTCAATTTTTTTATTTCAATTTTGTCTCTAATATAATATAAAGAAATTTTGAACAAATTTTTTAGTAAAAGGATTGAAATTTCTGATACATATGAAATTTCTAATACATTTTTATCAAATTTTCAATAAGAATAAATTTTTAGTAGTGCATTTAAATTTTCTGGTAAACCAAAAATTTCAAATTTATATGACAATTTGAACTATCGAAAAATTTCAAAATTTCTTATATTCTGTAAAGTTTCGGAAATATTAAAATTTACGGTACAAAAGAAAAATGTTTACAACGAAAATTTCAAAATTTCCGATACGAAAATACCAGAATTTTTGAAAATTCTAAATATTTTACAAATATATTGAAAATTCTTTACTGTCTCACTAAATTTTCGCTATCACCTTAAAATTTCCAATATCACCATTTAAAGAGATTGGTCATAGTAATTTAGTCTTTTCACATCATTTGAGAATATATATATATATAGATTGGTCATAGTAATTTAGTCTTTTCACATCATTTGAGAATATATAAATATATATATATATATATATATATATATATATATATATATATATATATATATATATATATATATATATATATATATATATATATATATATATATATATATATATATATATATATATATATATATATATATATATATATATATATATATATATATAAAAGAGGTGACATGTTAATTTCTTTCCATCTATTTATGTGTATTTTTTAACAAATAAAAATAATTATTTTCTAATAAAACTAATTTTAATTTGAAGATAGAAATTAACGCTTTTGGTTTTAAAAATGATTTTTATATTTTAATATATTAACTTATGGGAAAAAAAATGCAGTGCACTGTTCATGTAAAATAAGTGACCGTTAATATTAAACATATATTTTGTAAAATCATAAAAATATTTTAAAATTACTTTTTCCATTTACCTATTTTAAATTCTTAGTAAGTATCTATTAAACTATAAATTTATTTTATATTTAATTATAAATTATTTTACCTTTAATTTATTTTTAGTTAAAATTAATTTTATAAAACAAATTTATTCAAAACAGATTTTTATAGTCACATAATAAAGAAGCATAATTTTATAAAATATCAACTCAATTATTTTGATATCAATTTGATTTGGATTACGTAGATTTTGATAATTGTAATGAAGTTCATTTTAAAAAAAAATATTTATTGTGTGTTTAGATCGATGATGGATATATTGATTTTAATAAAATTGAATTTGATAAAATTGGTTTTAACATAATTGATTTTAACATAAATATTTATATTAAAATATATTTATGTAAAATTGAATTCAACAATAAATCTCATTATAAAATTAAATTTAAAATAAAAATTATAAATTTTAATTTTAAATAAAATCAATTATAAAAATATAATCAATTCTACTTTAAAAAATCAAAACTTCAAAATCACTCAAAAATAAATTTTATATCTCTAAAATTACTTTTTACTAAACCAAACACGTTATTAATCTAACTTACTTGTAAACTCAATTTATCACTCGTTTTATTTGGCGAGAAGTAAATTTCCATTGAGTATGTTTTCATCTGATCCTATACTTCCAAATTTGGCAAAACCTATTGGTATGTACTAGTACATCCTGTTAGTAATATAGTGAGAAGAAACAAAAAAAAAAAAAATTTAATAGGCATGATCTTTTTAAAATAGAGTTGATTAAAAATGGACAAATTTAAACCGTTCGATTGAGACCAATCAATTTATTGTTTTTTTATGTAAATGGATTAGATTGGTTCGAGTGTCAGATTAATCCGGTTATTAAATTTAAATAGTATATGATTGACTCGTTCAAACTCAGATGATTATTTTAGATCTGTCAGAAATCGAATTCGACCGAATTTAACTAATATTTATTTTATATATATTTTATTACTATAAAATTGAACCATTATAAAAATGAGATTCATAATATTATTAAATTATTATTCTTTTTATAATTTAATGGTGGTATTGTACACTCAGAAAGATACAATATATAGAATATAAAATTTTTTGAGTGTTATTTAATTTATATTTTAAAGTATGATAATAAGTAAATTAATTCTATCAAATAATATTTGAAATGTTATCACATGATAATAACATTTTTCAATAATAAAAAATAATTCTTTTTAAACTAAAATTTTGATAGTTTTTTTTATAAAAAAAAATCAAATGATGAATATTTGTGAATTTTATAAAAGATGAGTCATTTTTATAGATTTTTCTCAATAAATATTAAATCGACTAAATTCATCTGATTTACCCGTCAAACCGACTAAACTGAATCAGTAAAAAATTGAAATTTTATCGGTCGAAATTAGACCTTAATAATAAAACCGTGATTTGCATTAAATTTAAGTTTTTGGCTCGATTTTAACTCAAACCGACTGACTATCTATCTTTAAAATTGATTATCCTTTTAGAAGTAATTTTACACAAAACTAACTTACTGTTTGGTTCACAGAACAGAATTGTTTTTGTAATAACTAGGTATTAAAAAAAATCGCAAAACCTTCGATGAAAATGAATTTTTTCTCTATTATTTACGTCATGACATCGCCCATGATTTTTATCAAAGATGGTTACGTTATTTTCTCGGCCACAAAACCTCCGCTGAAAATGAAATTCTGGCACATTCACTCCATGGAGCGTCCGAAGAGGGAGTTGATGCGATGGCTAGAGGGAGACATCAGGGATGGGGAACAAATTAGAAGGATCCAGCGAAGAAGAACATCCACCTCACTTGCGACAAGAAGACCTAATTTTTGGTTGGAGGAAGTCAAAACAGACAGCGACGTAATGTTGATGATGCATGGGTCAGATGAAATTGTTTTAACGGTTGTGATTTCGTAGACGATTTATCGTGTTTTATTTGTTGTTCGCGCAAGGTTTATTGTAACAAATGTTGTTAATGAAAAATCGTAATGTTTACAACTTAAAAAACTAAAGATGTTTTATAATACAATTTTTATGTGGTTGAGCTAGTAGCCCGAGTCGGACAATTTTTGCGATTCTGTCCGACCTGACGACATAAACCACACTTTCTTTCCAGCTTGTCAAGGGAGTCCATTTCAGTTGTGATGCGCTTACTTTTGGGACGACCCTTTTTATTCCTTCGTATTTGGTCATTGTGCCATACTATTTCACCGTCGTATGCATGCCAATAATCAGGTTTTGCTACCAAAGAGAAGTTGTTGTTGTATACGTTGAGCAAGGTTTCAGATTTGTAAATGAGAGACAGAAGTTGTAATGCGTCTTGATGAGTATAGGCACACGCAGCAATGACATGAGAGCAAATCATACGAAAGGCTTGAAACTTGCCACAATCGCACCAACGAGAAGGTAGTATAACCCTATACTCTTGTCTTGGCAGCCCCTCTTTGTGGTCGATAGTCTCTTTGACAATGAAGTTGTGGCTGTGTCAGTCGAACCGTATAACTAGATGGGTGTTGGCTTTGGCACTTTCTGCCTTAATATACTTCATGCAGCTTTCACTCCATAGTTGTCCAAATTGCAACACAGTATTCCACATTTGTACCTTTTTGGATTTACACGATCTACCTTAAAATCGACCGAGTTGAGCATGTGAAATTTTTTTATGGCTCGGATAAATTATTCTCTATTACGAAATTTGTCTTTCTCTTTTAAGTTTTCATCCGACTGCATATACGGATTGAAAAATAAATCAGATGACGGTTCATCTCCGCCCATGTTGAAGTTTGTCATGTGCGGAGGTGGTGTGTAGATCTCGTTTGAAGGTATACCAGGTATCCCATCATCTTCGGAATCATCGTTGACCATGTCGTCAAACTCTAACTCGTCATCCTCTTCTCCTTCGTCAATGACATCTACTTCTGCTTGTTTGATCTCTAGAGAATCAACCACTTGTGACAGCTGAGGCTCTCGCAGCATAATGTACAACTCAATAGAGTCGTACCCAGAATACTCATGACTGGAAAACATATTCTGAAGGTCCTTGTCATCTTGAACCTTAACCTTATAAAATATTATTTGGTTGTTACCAAAAAAACCAGATTCTAATAAAAGATTTGTGTCACGGGACCTCGTCCAAGTTTGGCCTTCAATCATTTTTTGAAATACAAGAAATTGGCTTTCCTGTTTAAACAAAATCGAATTTTCTCAATGTCTCTAAACAAAAACCCAGAGGTGGGACAAATGTATGTTTCACCGTTGAAATGTGCACTGATCACATATTGTGGTGCAGAGGCCATTGTGTATGACTGTATGAAGGTTTGAAGGTTTGAAGGTTTGAAGGTTTAAGTGTTTGATTGTTTGAGTCTTTGAGTTAATTGTTTGAATTTTTGAATGTTCGAGTGTTTGAGTGATTAAGTGTAGAAGTGTTTTGATAAATGTAGGATTAAATAGGTTTGTATTAAACTTGAATAAAACAACAGTAAGCAACCTCTAATTCGCCTCCCTACATGTCCAATTGTATTACATGCATGCAGAGATGCCTTCCCCAAGGCTGCCACCTAGCCTGCAACCCATGCCACCTCTAATTCGCCAACAAGGATGGCGACACCTTTCATTTTTCTACTCATTCGCCAAGTCCAATGGCGCCTCCCTACACGTCCAATTGTATTACATGCATGTAGAGATGCCTTCCCCAAGGCTGCCACCTAGCCTGCACCTACACTGCAACCCATGCCACCTCTAATTCACCAACAGAGATGGCGACAACTTTCATTTTTGTACTCATTCTCCAAGTCTAATGGCGCATCCCTACACGTCTAATCGTATTACATGCATGCAGAGATGTCTTCCCCAAGGCTGCCACCTAGCCTACACCTACACTGCAATCCATGCCACCTCTAATTCGCCAGCAGGGGTGGCAACACCTTTCATTTTTGTACTCATTCACCAAGTCCAATGGCACCTCCCTACACTTTCAACCGTATTACATGAATACAGAGATGCCTTCCACAAGGCTTCCACTTAGCCTTCACCTACACTGTAACCCATGCCACCTCTAATTCTCCAATAGGGATGGCAACACCTTTCATTTTTATACTCATTCGCCAAGTCCAATGGCGCCTCCCTACACGTCCAATCGTATTACATGCATGCAGAGATTCCTTACCCAAGGCTATCACCTAACCTGCACCTACATTGCAACCCATGCCACCTCTAATTCGCCAACAGAGATTGTGACACCTTTCATTTTTGTACTCATTCGCCAAGTCCAATGGCGCCTCCCTACACGTCCAATTGTATACTTATACATTTTCATACTTCTATTAATGCTTTATTCATCTTATGGACTCTTACACTTTTTACATTCTTAACTTAGGATACTAAAAGATTTAGAATCCGGTCACGCAACTACCTTACTCCCGACCCGTTGATTGTACCCTATCTCGAATACGCAGGTTTCAGAAACGTTATAAAGATCTCCAACTGCACAATTGATTCAAAGTTCATACTTGCAATGTTGGAAAGGTGGAGACCAGAGACCCACACATTTCATCTACCAATAGGTGAATGTACCGTCACACTAGAGGACGTGTACATGTTATTGGGTCTCCCTGTCGATGGTAAGGCGATTAACAGTTCGTTTCAACAGCCCAATTCTCTGTGTGAAGAATTATTGGGCAAGGATATGGTTGAAGGTGGTGGTGCGAGAGGTCAGGGTATACTACTTACTGAGCTCAAAAATCATTATGCGACTCTGGAATTGAACGAAAATTCCTCCGAGCTATCTAAGGTAATAAAAGCTATAAATTATATAATGATACTATTAGGAACCTTTTTATTTCCCGAAAGTATGGGAAATAGTGTAAATTTTATGTATTTAAATTTACTTAGAGACTTTGAAAAAACTAGAAAGTATAGTTGGGGCTCTGCTGTTTTAGCCCATCTATACAGTTCCTTGTGTAAAAATGAAATCAAGGAAAAATGTACATTTTATGGCTGCGCTTTTTTACTTCAAGCCCGGGGTTGGTGGAGAATGGAGTTCCTAAACCCCGTCAACAACAACACATTCGTTTTCCCATACACAACAAAGTAAGTCATTAACTTATATCATTTATTATTATTCATCTCTTCACCAAATATATGATAAAAATAAAATATTTTTCAATTCCTTTAGGTACTGCATGAGGGGTATGGATTACGGCAAGAATCCAAGATTCAATGTCGCTTTATATCACAATCTATTGGATCACCTTGGCCCAGATGATGTACGCCATACCTTTCAACTTTTCAACTTTTAAATTATTTATTTATTACGTTTTCATTAAGCTGATTTAATTTTATCCGCAATTTGTCTGGAGACCATATTTGGGTTTGGACCATGAACCAAACTCCAAGGATGCAACAATTTGGAGCGCAAAGACTGTAATCATACGGTTCAATGTTGTGGAGATGCACCACATCGACCGTGTCAAGATGCTGTTTGGAATGCATCAAGAGATACCCTACGATCCAACTTGTTTGTCCCCGTGGCATCTCAAAAGGGTCGACGCCCAATGGGGTCTTACCAACTGGAAAGATTTTGCTCCAGAATGGTGTAAGATGTGGCAGAGGCGTCACCGACATGTCTTGTAATTCTCAGTTTTCCTCAACCATGGTAATATGCGACACACAAATCAATATTTAGCTTGGTACAGATCGGTTAGTACCCCAGAAATGCACGTGTCTCATCCAAGGTATTTGGTTGACCCACGAACACAATGGGCACAACCCTTATTTCCCCAACAACAAACCCAACACACATCAACCTCCCACCAACCTCCCCGACGAAACAGAACCACAAACACCTAACCACAATCACCACCACAATACGATTACACCCACATGCCCCACAACCAACCACAATCACCACCTTAATACCAATACCCCCATATACCTCACACCCAACCATAATTTCAATCACAATACCAATACAACCGCATGCCCCACACACAATTCCAGTCTTCTACATATTCCAATATGGGCCCCTCAACATCTAACCTTAGCCCTGATCTGGGATTTTCTGAAGATTATGAACCAACCGACCCAACTTACCATCAACCACCTGTTTACCTTGGAAATTGGTAAACAACCGCTGATCCTCCAAAAGGTTACTTATTTGGTGACTCGCAGGATCGATCAGATTGATCCTAAGACATGGTTGATTTTTGGGGTTTTGACTAAGTTTAATGATGGTTAATGACAAGAAAATAAAGACACTTTATGTAAATTGCATAAAGAAAACTTGGTAGAATAAAAGAAATCTTTAAATAAAGGCTTCGACTGAGAAAAGTAAATGAAAGGCAATAAAGTTCTGGAAAATAAATGACTTTGATTAATTTAAATGGTGTTTCACACATACATTCTCAACAATTCTTTCGCTCACACTGGGTACTTGAATCTAAATGAGTGACTTGTATATAATTGTGAACACACGCGAAAAACTACGTGAACAACTAGTATTTATACTAAACACATCTCAAGTAACCGTCGGGCAGTTACGCTGCTTCAAGATGACTCCACTTGGCATGCTCACAGCATTCGACGCTCCTGATCCTGGCACGTTGCACTTGGTAACCGCTGGGAACCGTTTTCCCTCCAAACATTTGAATCTCAAACCGTTCCACTCTGAGCATCGAATACCTTTGTCGAGAAGCACCTTCAACGTCGAAGGCAACAAGATTCCTACTTAGAAGAAATTCTCTAAGTACCTTTCCATCTTCTGATGGGCATTTCGACAGAATCAGCTGGTCGAAACCATCCCTCTTAATTAATGGTCTATATTAATAAAAACAAGGGTGTCGAACTTAGGAGCCAACAAATTGCCCCCCAAGAATGCCTTATTTCGACGCTGAAAAGAAAAAGGCATTCTTTGAGATTCCGCTCGACACCTGTCCTTCATTCTTAGCCACAAATTAATCTGTGCGCTTTTCGTCTTCTACCAACCAACTGACAATCCCAAGAAAAAGCCATCATTCCATCTGTACCTAAGACGTCACCTCAGTAAGGCGTTTAGCGTGCCCAATTTCTTTTCACAGATTGTCATCATGACAATTTCCCAAAAACGAGGGTGCATGCTGCACCGTTTCGTTTCTGCAGAACGGCTATGTCAGCGAAGGAGCGCCACGTGCCCCACTATCATCTGCAACATTAAATGGCCTCGAATTTTGTGATTTCCCAACCACTATAAATAGCGCTAGGTACCCATTGTGGGACTTGTTCACGCCATTCTGCATCCAAACCTTATTGTTGAACAAAAACTTCTGCAAACCTGCAAACACTTTGTTCTTCACTCACCTTCAATCTTAACCCAAAAATGGCTTCAGGTTCCTCTAATGCTCCTAGTTCCAACATTCCTTCTAGAACTGCTAAACCAAAAATCTTCTCAACTGTTCCAACAGTTAACTCTACAGACATGCGAAGGGTTCCTGAACCCCTGGGAACTGCTGAGCGCGAAGCTTATTCTTCTCAACTACTAATTCCGGTTGGATACTCCAACCAGATTTTTGCCATGTCTGGCCCGTTATCCACATGCATTGATGAATCCATGAAGATCAAAAACTTCTTCCCGGTGCTTGAGGCACTCAAACCTGTTGGGTGTTCCAAAAAGGCTGCAGATGACAACAAAGATCCCGCTAAGGAAAAGATAGATCTTCGTTTCTTCAATAGAGGTGTTAGGGCTTTTAGGTCTAGCCCTAGCCTTACACCAGACTACAACGCTTGGCTAGAGAAGATGGAAAAAAGCCAGGCTTTGATCTGGAAGAACCTGGGGATATACGACCTAGTCATGCTGTCGAAGACTGGTCTCAACTACTCCCCTGAGATGCTGATAGCCTCTTTGCTTTTCTGGGATTATACTCACTTCACTTTCCACCTGCCTTGTGGAATGTTAACACCCACTCTCTTCGACGTGGCTGCCATCACCGGTCTTCGACCAACTGGGGATTATTTCGACCCAGAGGAAATGTCGGAAGACCAAATTGGGTTTTCAGCTACCAAACCCACCTATACCACCTATATCAACCACTACCATGATAGGTCGATAGCCAATGTGACGGATGTGGAGCACATTGCGTTTCTAGCCCTTTGGCTATCACGCTTTGTGTTCTGTACGAAGTCTCTACAGGTGACAAAGAAAATGGTCACCCTTGCTACCCAGCTTCACCATGGTCAAAACATTTGTTTGGCCGAATTAATCCTGGCGAATCTGTATGAGTCGATCAGCAGTGGAGCGACTCTGTTAAAGGTCATCGAAAATAGAGCCAGTTTGTTGCTTGCAGGACCCTTCTGGCTACTTCAACTATGGCTAAATGCCACTTTTGAGTCTTTCTTACCTCAGAAAACTCAAATAGATGAACAAGCTCCTGAGATAGCCAACAGGCGTATCGAAGGCACCAGACTGGCTTTACTGACTCCGACTGAGGATGGGTTGGAACTCCAACAAACTTTTGCAAACTTCATCTTGATGTTTGCAAGAAGAAAAGAATTCACCTCGACCATGGCTCCTTTCGCTCGTCGAAAGTTTGGTCCATAATGGTTCACCAGGCCCCATCCCAAGTCGTCAGGTGACCCTCATGTCGAAGAACACACAATAATGTGGGAAGCATTTCTCACACCCAGAATAATGCCACTGCGCTTTAAGAGTTCCAAGAATCACCTGAGCTTGATCGCTTATCAGCCAAACTTGGTCTCTCGACAGTTTGGTATCATTCAATCACTTCCTTCTCCCATTTTTCCTAGGGAGAAATCAATGTTATATTTTTGCAATGATTATACTGAGGATGCTGCCACCAAGCATATTGGCAGGTACGCTGGTCGAACAGTACTTTCACTGTTCGACTATCAACTTAACTTCCTCTGTTCACCATCTTTCGAAGACTGGTGGAAGAGTTATTATGCTGAAAAGTTCTTCGACGAAAAATATTTTGTGGACGAACTTTAAAAGTCCTTTGTTCTAGTCCTTGACAAAATAAAGAAATGTACGTTCACTCTCCAAATTATATTTGTCTTTCCATTTCGACTTGTAACTTGTTAATTATAACTTGTGAACGCGTCTTCTTTCAGTTGTTCGAAAGCCTGCAGCAAAGAAAGCCGCAGAAGGCCATCAGGGAGGAGGTCCCTCGACAAAACCTTCAGCACCGACAAAAACCACAGAAAGCCATCAGGGAGGAGGTCCCTCGACAAAACCTTCAGCACCGGTAACCAAACTTTTATTATTTCCTTCTGGTTTTAACCTCCTGATTTTCGATGTGGCGTTCTAAATCGAACTCCAATTGGTTTTCAGGAAACTGCACCCAAGAAACAACCTGCACTAACGGTCGAATCTGGGAGTGACGACGAGGACGAATCTCCCCCCGCTCCTCTTAAACGAAGAAAAGTGAAGAAAGATGCTCCTTCTCCTGAGCCTCGACCCACGATCAGAATAAAGGTTGCAGGGAGAAGACCCAAGCCACCTCCCGTGATTATCGAAGAGCCCACGGAGGAGGAGCTAAACGTTTTGCTCAATAAACCCGTCGAAAGTGATAATTCCAGCCCTGGGGCTGAAATTCCTCTGCAGGTAGTTTCTCTGACCATTTTTAACTCAGGTGTCGATGCTCTCATTCGATTGTGTCTCTTTCTAAACCAGAAGATTCTTCCTCTTTTATTTTCAGGAGACCACCGAAAGTTCAACACCAAAAACTTCAGAGACACTAGACTCTGCTGAACACAGTAGGCAGCAAGAGGAGGAATTGGCGAACGATGAAGCCACTGCCGAAGCAGAGGAACAACAACCAAAGGAAACTCAAGTGGTCGATCTGACAGAGGAGCAACATGACGAAGGGGATCATGTTAATGCTGGCACTACTGAACTACAGGTCGAAGAGAGTCATGTCGACGCAAACGCTACTCAACAACTTCAACCCCAAGCCAACGCTGTTGTAAGGGTTACCACCTCGACAAAGCCTAAGTCTAAAGAAGACTTGGCACTCTTGAAGCAAACTGATCCCATTGGCTACCTGAATGCCATTATCGAGAGTAGGGGAAGTTCATCTGACCTTAGTCATGATGCTTCTACTGCATCGGGGAAGTCCACTTCGACTTCTCCTCTTGATGAGGCTTTGATGAAGGTCAAGGCTCAGTTCTTCAAGAAAGATCTGATGAAGGCTTTGGAGGGGGATCCTACTGCTCCGTCTTGTTTGGGAGCTGTTTTGAATGCAGTCGATTTGCTTGTTGTGACTCCAGAGGTTTCCAGCTTTATCTTGGAGTTATACTCCATTGTTGATCAAGTCTCTGCGGACTATCGACGTCAGAGGGGCTTCAACAGCCAGCTCGAAGCGCTACATGGCAAGAGTTCTTCTGCCTGGACTGAGGTAGCTGAAACGACTTCTCGAATTGCAGAGTTGTCGAAGCAGAAGGCATCCAAGCAAGAAGAAATTGACGCCATAGATCGAGACAATGCCTCTATAAAGGCGCAAATCGAAGAGCTGGAGGCCAAGATAAATGCTAATACCAAGCGCAAGGAGGAGCTTCTCTCGACTGTTTCAGACACAGAGAGCCAAGCTGAAGTTACACGAGGCCTAGAGTTTGCTGAGAAGGCCCAAGCCTTCGATGACAAAATTGCCAAACTTTCCCAGGCGACTGCCTTGTGTAACAAAAGACTAAAGTTGCAGCAGGCCAAGTACCTTCGACTTAGAGATTCTATCCCCTTCTAATTTACTCAGCCATTTATTAACCATGTATTGTAATATTTATTTGACAATGTAACCATTTTGGCTAATTCTTATAAAATTTTCCATTTTGGCTATTTATGGTTAATTTGGTCATTACTTGCTATTTATTTTGATCTCTTGGAGCATAGGTTTATACTTTTTCAAATATTTGCCGTTTACTCTCAAGAGTCTTTTATCTTCACCTAACTCTTCGACTTCATAAGCTCCACCAGAAAAAGTTTGGATAATTCTGAATGGTCCTTCCCATTTGGGTGACCATTTTCCCATGCTTCGATCCCTTCGATCCATGGGGAGAATCACCTTCCAAACTAATTCTCCAGGAGAGAATGCCTTAGGTTTTACTTTTTTATTGTAGGAGTCTTCTACTCTTTTCTTCTGAATCCTTAGTAGGTCGAGAGCGCGTAGTCTTTCTTAGTCTAAATCTACTAGTTCGTCTAACATCATATCCCAATAAACCTCAGAGGGGATATCATGATGTCTCTGAACCCTTGCAGATTGAAGACAAATTTCCGCTGGCAACACTGCGTCATGACTAAAAGTTAGCCGATATGGTGTTGTACCTATGGCTTCTTTTGGGGACGTTCGACAGGCCCACAAGATCTGGTCTAACGTCTTATGCCAATTTTTGGGCTTCTTCCCTACATGCTTTTTTATCAAGCCAATTACTATTTTATTCGCTGCTTCAACTTGACCGTTTGCCTATGCATAATAAGGCGTTGATGTTAGGAGTCTAAAGCCTGTTTCTTGAGCGAATTCTTGCATCTTTCGACCGGTGAAAACTGATCCTTGATCAGTCGTTATAGTTTCCGGGATTCCAAATCTAAAGATAATGTTCTTTTGAATAAATTCAATGACATTTTCTTGGTCTACATTGACTAAAGGAATAACTTCGATCCACTTAGTGAAATAATCAATGCCTACCAATATATACTTCTGGCTCTTTGATGATGCTGGTCGAATCTCTCCAATAAGGTCCAACGCCCATCCTCTAAAGGGCCAAGGTTTCACTATTGAGTGAAGTTTGCTTGCTGGTACATGCTGGATGCCTGTGTGAACTTGACATTCCTGGCACCCCTTCGCGAACTCGACACAATCTTTCAAGATGGTGGGCCAGTATAGTCCTTGTCGAAACAACAACCATTTCATCTTATGGCCTACTTGGTGAGCCCCACATGCTCCAGCGTGCGTAGTCGAAAGGGCTATGTATGCTTCAGTTTCACTTAAACACTTTAGCAGTACCCCTTCAGGCGTCTTTTTAAATAACTCATTACCCATGAGTACGTAACTCAACGCCCTATATTTTATTTTTCGTTCTGTCAAAGCTGCTGGATTTTGTAGATAATCTACAATGGGTTTCCTCCAATCTTGCTCTGACAAATTATCTATGAACGATATTTCAAAGTTCCTTTGATCAGCATACCCTAGTCTTGTCGATTTCAAATCTGTTGGTGACAGACAAGTTGCTTTTATTTTTTCTCAGACTTCGATTGCTCTTTGTAATCTCGTTTTTGAAATTTTGTACCCAGATGCAATTTGTGCCAAATCGTTGGCTATTTGATTTTCCAATCTGGGTATGTGTCGAATGTTGACCATTTCGAATTTTTTCAATAAATGATTTGCTATCACAAAGTACATAATAAGATTTTCTCTTATGCACTTATATTCTTTTGTGACTTGCTTAATGACTAACTCTAAGTCTCCCATTATTTCGACTCGAGTTGCCCCCAATTCCAACAATATCTCAAGGCCAGTAATTAGAGCTTCGTACTCAGCCTCATTGTTCGAACAAGTACCTGATATCTTGTACTTGAATGTTGTTGGAATTTTTTCTGGAGAAATAATCAAGACCCCTACTCCTGTTCCATCTTTATGGCTGGAACCATCGAAGTAGAATTTCCAAGGCTCTATCTCCACATAATTTATATTCTCAACCTGAATTGAGTGGTCGACTATAAAGTCTTCCACCACTTGCCCTTTCACTGCCCTAAGAGGCATAAAGGTCAAGGAGTACTCAGTTAACGCTAGCGCCCACTTGCCAATTCGGATGTGCAGGATGGGTTTCGACAACATGTACTTGAAAACATCAAAATGAGACAAAACATACACATCAACTGGCTTTATATATTGTTTGAGCTTTGTACAAGAGAAATAAAGACATAGACATAATTTTTCAACTTCGCTATATCTAGTTTCTGCATCGTTCAAAACTCTACTAAGATAGTAAATGGGTCTTTCGACTCCATTTTCATCTTCTTGGGCTAACATGCTTCCCAAAGTTTTGTCGGATGCAGCTATGTACAATCTCATACTCCTGTTGCTGCAAGGAGGCACCAAAATAGGTGGCTTTGTGAGATACCCTTTGATTTTGTCGAAGGCTTCTTGTTGCTCTTGCCCCAATTCGAATCTTTCCTTATTCAATCGAAGTAAGGGTGAGAAGGCTTTAGCTTTTCCATTAGGTTAGATATGAATCTCCTTAGGAAATTTATCTTGCCCAGCAGAGATTGCAGTTCCTTTTTGTTCGCTGGCGCTTTCGCTTCCAGAATTGCCTTCGTCTTGTTCTGGTTGATTTCGATTCCTTTCTTGTGGACGACGAAGCCCAAGAAATCTCCAGCTTTTACACAGAATGCACACTTCAAAAGGTTCATTTTCAGACCATGTTCTCTCATTCTTTCAAATGATTGTCGAAGGTGGTCTATATGGTTCTTCCTGGAAACAGATTTTATAACAATGTCATCAATATATACTTGCATAAAAGTGTTAATAAAATCATGGAAGATAGAGTTCATCGCTCGCTGATATGTTGCCCCAGCGTTCTTTAGGCCAAAAGGCATCACTACCCACTCGTAAGTGCCTAAAGCCCCGGGGCATCAAAAAGCTGTTTTCGACACATCTTCTTCAGCAATGAATATTTGATTATATCCTGAATAACCATCAAGCATACTCAGGTACTCATAGCCAGCGGCAGAATCGACTAGCATTTCCGCCACAGGCATAGGATATTCATCTTTGGGTGTAGCAGCATTCAAATCTCTGAAATCTATGCATACCCTCAATGTACCATTTTTCTTAATCACTGGCACAATGTTTGCAATCCATTCGACATACCTCATAGCTCGTATGAATTTGCACTTCAGCAGTCTTTCGACTTCCATTTTGATCTTCGACAGTATTTATGGAGCGAAGCGTCTTGGACTTTGCTTGACTGGCTTCTTCCCAGGTTTGATTGGCAACTGAAGTTCGACCAATCCTCTGTCGAGACCAGGCATCTCGTCGTAATCCCATGCAAAACAGTCCTTGAACTCCTTTAACAAATGGATTACTTCCAACCTGAGTTCTGGGTCTATTTTTGCGCTAATGTAAGTTGGCTTTTTCTCTAACCCTTCGCCCAAGTTGACTTCTTCTAAAGGATCCTGCGCTAGCATTTTGATGTTGTTCGCTAAAGGGGTCCTTTTCGAATCCCAAAGGCTCATCGTCGTAGATGGCGTCGAGCCTTTGTTCCTGCATTCCTTCTGGCATGATATCAGGAGGTTCTGGATCGAAATCCTTTCCAGGACCTGCAGAAGGTAACTCTTGATCATTGGCCTGTGTGGCCATATATTTTACTTCGGCTTCGAGAGCCGTTATCATCCTTGTTTCGGCTACGTAAGCCGAAATTCGCTGCAGTGATTGTGACTCAGTCATTGTCACTGAATTCACTTCCCCAACCAGTTGGCTGGATGTCAGTTAGCCCACTAAAATCAATGTGGGACAAGTCTTCTCTGTCCCATTGAAAACCATGCTCAGGGTGCAGGTATAAGGAACAAAAAGCATTTGGCGCTGGCGCCAAGTCAAAGTCAGGTGTTGGGCATGGCCCAATGTGAGCCAGATTTTTGTCGAAATCTGTCACCCCTAGGTGATTTACTTCGCCCAAGTAATAGCTTTGATCCGCTTCTATGTTTTCGACCATTCCATCAGGATGCCATAGTATCAACCTTTGGTGCATTGATGATGGTACAGCTCCAACACCAAGTATCCATTCTCGGCCCAACAAAAGATTATAATTTGGTTTGGCCGATATGACCATAAACATAGTTGGTCGAAGGATGGATCCCACCTTGATGTCCAGTTGGATCACACCCATAGTGGTCCCTATTCCGCCTTCATAATTCGACAGGACCATGTTGTGAGGCTTGATGTTTTCATCGCTCTTGCCTATTTTTCTCAGCATAAAGTGAGGGATGATGTTGATGGTTGCCCCACAGTCCACCAAGATCTTATTTACTGTGGTTTCTTCGAGTTTAGCCCTTATAAATAAAGGCTTGAGGTGATTTTTCATCGCCTCTATAGGAGGTTCGAAGAACCCATTTTTCTCCTCAGTAGCGCCATTATCCATGACGAAGTAGCATACTGGCCTATGCTTGGCCATTTCTTGTTCGACTTCCCAGTCGCTTGCTTCGACCTCCACCTGGCGGTTGAACTCTCTTGGCAAAACTGAGACTATGTTCACCATGATATCTAGGGTGTCATCAGACTCAGAGCCATCTTCGTTATCAACTTCACCCTGGTTAGGCCAAACTAGCCTATTGGTCACTGGTTGTCTTTCCAGAGGCTTCCTCTGCTTTCTCTGAGGGACATTTAAACTTGATTCTGGCTTTGGTTCATTAGCAACTTCCCTCTCAGCCTTTCGCCGCCTCTGGTATCTTCTCCATTGAGATCGAGACATGGGATTCTTTCCCTTGTAGTTGCTTGATACCTGGGTCACTTTAGGGATAGCAACCTGAGGTTCTTTCTTATGTGTAAAAGATGAACCTCTTGGCACTTCGAAGGAGTGCCATCTTTCCTCGCTTGGCCTCTTTCGACCTGATGTTTTGTACCATGTATCAACTGGCACATTGGTTGGAGGCCTGAAAGTCAGTGGCCTCTTTTCTTGATTTGAACCCTTTTGGTAGGTTCTTCTGGGGTCATGTCGAGTATCAACACTTTCCCTTTTTCTGTTTGCTGCTCTTACACCTTGGATATGTTCAGCAGTTTTTTTGTCGAAAATCGAGCTGCATCGAGGACACAACATCACTTCTGACTTCTTCTTCTGGCATCTTTGCAGGAAATCTGCCAGATTTTCATTTTCCCGAGGGAAAGCTGTTTTGTTGGCTTGTTCTTGCCTAGTGGCCTTCTCTGATGCTTTTGGTTCAGAGACTTCGACCATGTTGACATTCATGGTGTCTTTGGTGGCAAGAGTCAACTGCTTCATTTGAGTCTCCAAGTCCTCTGTATGGCCTTGAACTGCAGCCAAGTAGGAACTGGGTTTTGTTCCAGATTTTTGGGCTCCAACTGTCTCCAGCTTTGGGCTTTCGACCGCTTTTTGGACCGCTTCAATTGTTTTTCTAGATAGATTCCCAGAAAAACTGCCAAAGATTGGCATGTTGACGTGATCCTTGGTGACTTCGACCATAGTTATTCCTGGCCTCTTCGCCTGGCTTCTGGATGCCTCGATCACGTTTACCTCTGAAGGTTCAGCATAATGGGCTTCAGCCTGCAAAGGGTTAGAGTCCACAGTCATGGGGGTCTTGTCAGCAAATTTCAGCCTCCCTTCTTCGATAGCATCTTGCACGAGATTCCTGAAAAGAAAACATTGAGATGTTTTATGGCCCAGAAAATTATGATATTTACAAAAGCCTCTTTTCTTTCTTTGATCAAGAGGAGGTACTTTTACCCCTGGGGGTACTATCATTTGGCCATCTTTTACAAGTAAGTCAAAAATTTCATCACATTTTGTAATATCAAAACTGTAAGTCTTTTTGGGGAACCTATCGTTGGTCCTTTCCGGACCAGTGGGATTTTTTCCACTTGAGGGGACTAACAGTTTGCAAGAGTATGGTGGCCCTTGTTTTAGTTCCGCTAAATCGACCTTGCTTTCTTCGACGGTTATAGTTTCGTTGAAGGTTTCTGGATCTTCATCATCCATTTCGACATATGCTATCCTTTCTCTTTTATGAGTTTTTGTCGCCTTGGCTTTTTCAGCTTTAAGGCGTTCTACCTGTCGAACTCTATCGGCCAATTGGGCCATGTCTCTCAGGTATTGAGTGTCTAATTTCTTCCTAATGGAATAATCTAACCCCCCTGCGGCTATTTCGACTAACTCATGTTCTGGCACTTGCGTAAAGCATCTTGCTTTGAGCAACCTAAACCTATTTAGATACTCGTCTATAGGTTCAGTGAAACGTCTCTTTACACTGGCCAATTCTTTCAGGCTTATCTTGGTTTGTCCCATGTAGAATTGCTCATGGAACAATCTCTCCAACTGGGTCCAATGATGGATCGAATTGGGGGGGAGAGTTGTGAACCAAGTAAACGCGTTCTTTGTTAAAGAACTTGGGAAATACTTAATCCTCAGGTTTTCGTTGTTTGAAATATCTCCTGCTTCGATCAAGTATCTCGCCACATGTTCGACAGTAGATTCTGTCGTGTCCCCTGAAAATTTAGTGAACTTAGGGACTTTACATCTAGGAGGTAAGTCTGTTTGTAACACATATTCTGACAGTGGGGATGTGAAGTTGGGCCTACGAAAGCCCATATTCATCCCATTTTGCGTCATGATTCTTTCGATCATGGCTGCCAGGTTATTTTCCAAACCCATGTTCTGGTATTGGATGTGCTGAACTACTTCGTCAGCATTTTGGTTTCTGTTGACTATCCTTACCTCTGGGGCTATGACCCTAGGTTCTTCGACCCCGGGTTGCTCCAATCGTGCCCTAAGGTTTTCTTCGACAGACTGCTGGACTTGGTTAATAGTGGTTTCTTCCTCTAGAAGTATACCTTGGTTTCCCCTTATTTGCGCCCTTTGGGGCTGTCGAATAGGTTGGGGTACCCCAAAGAAATCAGCCAGACGCGCCATTTGCGCTGTCATCTGCTGATTCGACTGGGTGGTGTTTTGTATTAGAGGGTTCAACACCGTACTTAAAGTTTGTGCCAACATTTGAACCATATCGTGATTGCTTTCGTCCATTTGTTGCCTCAAGACTGCTGTCGAGGCATTCGTAAGGCCATGCGCTACTTGGGACGTTCCTCCTAAGAGTTGGGTCCTATTTATGTTCGCCATACCAACTCCAGAACCTTGGAGTGGCGAAGAGGCACTCACTAAAGGGTCTGAAAAAGTGGACGCAGCGTTCGTCAGGCTAGCCAATTCAGAAGTTGGCATGCCATAGAGTGGTTCTCGATTTGGACCGCCTGTCATAAATCCTGGGGGAACATAAGGCCTAGTTCCTGGATTTCCCCTTGGTGGGGGAGTTTCCAAAGGCACTCTGGGGCCAGTAAACGGAGGTAATGGCCCCGTTTGTGTGATCGTTACTGCTGGTGTTGAACCAGCGGTTATCACTTCACTTACGGTTGGGATAACCGTTGTTCCCACATTCGTTTGTGGGATTTCGCTATTGTTTGGCGGATTCGCCATCGCTTCTCTTCTTCTGGCAATATTGGTATTGTTAGTGTATATTCTACCATTTCTCAATAACATGCAATACTTCTCGAAAAAGATGATATTCTGTATAAATACGGTTAACCTTCAAAATCAACACAAGGTCCCACCGGGTGTGCCAATTTGTTTACCGTGGAAATTGGTAAACAACCGCTGATCCTCCAAAAGGTTACTTATTTGGTGACTCGCAGGATCGATCAGATTGATCCTAAGACATGGTTGATTTTTGGGGTTTTGACTAAGTTTAATGATGGTTAATGACAAGAAAATAAAGACACTTTATGTAAATTGCATAAAGAAAACTTGGTAGAATAAAAGAAAGCTTTAAATAAAGGCTTCGACTGAGAAAAGTAAATGAAAGGCAATAAAGTTCTGGAAAATAAATGACTTTGATTAATTTAAATGGTGTTTCACACATACATTCTCAACAATTCTTTCGCTCACACTGGGTACTTGAATCTAAATGAGTGACTTGTATATAATTGTGAACACACGCGAAAAACTACGTGAACAACTAGTATTTATACTAAACACATCTCAAGTAACCGTCGGGCAGTTACGCTGCTTCGAGATGACTCCACTTGGCATGCTCACAGCATTCGACGCTCCTGATCCTGGCACGTTGCACTTGGTAACCGCTGGGAACCGTTTTCCCTCCAAACATTTGAATCTCAAACCGTTCCACTCTGAGCATCGAATACCTTTGTCGAGAAGCACCTTTGACGTCGAAGGCAACAAGATTCCTACTTAGAAGAAATTCTCTAAGTACCTTGCCATCTTCTGATGGGCATTTCGACAGAATCAGCTGGTCGAAACCATCCCTCTTAATTAATGGTCTATATTAATAAAAACAAGGGTGTCGAACTTAGGAGCCAACACCACCACATCACCAAAGCACCCAAAATTCCCAATACCAAACACCCCAAGATCCATTTCCTTTCTACCCCTCGTGCTCAGACGACCATTGCTATAGACCAACCATGGAACCCCACCCACCACCAACACGACCAAACTTTGAGGGTATGAGTAACCGACTGTACCAAAGTGGATCTTCTAGATAAGGAGATCTGAACGATTTCATGGATCCAGAATGCATTGACTTCGCTGGGCCATCGACCCTGCCACAACAGAAAACGCGACGAAACTCAGCACGGGAAAGACGAGGACGAGGATGCGGAACCGGGGGTCATTACCGGGTTCCGGGGGACCACTGATTAATTTGTATTTTTTATGTAATCGTTTTGTGTAATCATATTGTGTAAATAAAAAGTCAATTTCCGTGATCCTATATCGTTTACGTAACGTACCAGATTTAAAATAAAAAACGCGGAAAATCGCCTCCCAATTGCACTAAGGTGCCATCTCACTTGGCTTAGGACAAGTCTTTCGCACCTAGGCGCCAAGTGAGATGGCGCATCCCCTTAAAAATAAGGTGTAGGCGTCAATTGAGATGACTCATCTTTTGTGGGATTTTCTGAAACATAATTATTTACGTAATTTTCTTCAAAATATAATTACTTGCAATTTTTTTTAATACTTAATTATTACCCAAAAAAAAATTCACAGAACACTCAAAATTAATTCTATAAATAAAATTGATTTTAGTATAAATAACAACTTAAAAAAAGACCACTCTAATCAAAATTAGTAAAAAAAAACACACATTTACAATTAACTAAAATTATCTATCAATGAACAATTTGGTAAGCAAACTACCTAGTACAATCACATAAAGCATAATGTGTATGCATTGAGACTACTAGTGTATCAAAAGTGGTTAAGACTATCAGGATGAGACATTAAAGGTGAAGCATTTCTTTTCTTCACCTAGTAAACATAAGCAATATTCTCTATGAAATAAATTTAAAAGATCACGTGATGCTATGATGCTATGATGCTATAATGGAGTAGTAAGACAAAACATGCAACCAATTAGCATTGTTTAGCAACACCTCTTTAATAAAATACTGATGATATAATGATAAGATTAATTCATTAATCACTTTTGCTTAAAAGCTGTTCATTACAGTATAACATTAATGAGAAGACAACTACATGCACATGATGCAGAGACTGATTAATTTGTAGGCAGTGGCGACAGGACCACAGTATGGACAAAGCAAAAGAACAACCTATGCATGATATGAGACTAATTTACGTTTGTTTGTTTCGAGAATTTCTACTGTTTACATAGCAGTACTCTGAGCTAATTTTATCTTTAAAATAAATAAATAAATTGCTATTATTAAATATGTTCAACATTTTATGACAGTTATAACGGTACATGTTTCATAGCTACTCCATTTGATGTATTTTTGTTTGCATGTGTAATATATATTTTTTAATTACCATTAATATTTTGTATTGATTTTACCTTTAAGAATTATTTGTGAGTTTTAAAAAAATTCAAAAGTGAGGAGTAAAGAAATAATAGTTTTATAAAATATAATAAATAAATATTTATTATTCATTTGTTTTTAATTTAAAAATATTATAAAAGTATATATTATTTTTTTTTTAAATTATCCAAGTCTTTCAAAACCTCACAAAAACCTTTTTTAATACAATATTCAAAATATAATTAAAGTGGATATGTCAAAAACTTGTATTGAAAGAGAATTTCTAAATATTTAAATAAATTCTTCAACTTTGATGTATATATTTTTTAAAAGTTGTTAATTTATAAATATTTAAATATAAATTGTAGCAATAATACTTAAATATAAATAAATATTATCATCAGAGATTAAACCTTAAATTAACTATTTAAATTTATTTAACTCAATTAATATATTACTGAGTTATTCTATCCACTCCAATTTTAATATTTATTGTTACAATATCTTTAAAATTTAAAATAATTAAAATCTATTTTTTCTTTAAAACACTCTTTAAAAAAATATAATTTTTCTTTTTAATTTCACCTTCAATCCGTTCATTTCTCATATTTAAACAATTAAACAAAGTCAATATTAATAAAGACATTTAAAAATGTTTTTTTTAGTAATCAATTTCAAAATTAAAATATATATTAGACAATAATATTAAATAAATTTTTTATTTAATTTTAAAATAATTTTTTATTAAAACTCAAAACAAACAAATAAACAGATTTTTAAATTTCTACTTTTGTTTTAAGCTAAAACACACCCCTATGATAGCCGACTACTGTTTACTTATAAATGTATTAAAATCTTGATTCTTAACTAAATCTGTCTTTTAAAAAATTGCTATTAAAGTGTTCAACATTCTATCACATTTTCATAATAAGTTTGCACTTTGCAAATTTATTGCATGTTTGAATTTGTTTTAAAAAAATTTAAATCAATTTTAAAGATATAGAATTAATTTTAAGTATTTTAATGTGTTTGTTTTATTAAAAATAAAATGGATTATGACTTTAGAATTGATTCTACTTAAAATTAAAATTTATAATTTTTATCTCCAGAATTGAATATAAATGATTTTTACACTGAAATTTATTGTTTAACTCACTTTTAAATAATATATTCAAATATAAATCAATTATATCAAAAACTCAATTCTGTTAAAATTAATATTATTGACTTTTTATTGATTTTACTTTTAAAAATTATATTAAAGTTTTGAAGAAAAGAGAATCAAGATTTCGAAAGTGAGGAGTAAAGAAAAATGTTTTTATAAAAGATAAATATTTAAAATTGATATATTTTTTTATATAAATATAAAAAAGATTATTTTTTTTAAAATCATCTAAGTCTTTCAAAATCTCACAGGTATATGATTTTTTACTTAAGTTTAAAACAATTTTCTACTAAAACTTAAGAACAAATAAATAAATTAATTTTAAGTTTTTACTTTTGTTTTAATGGTCGCGAACTACTATTAATTTTAGAATTTATAATTATGCAAATTAAATAATTTATTCCAACCTAACCGACAACTCTAGTGGATAATAGACATTTTCTATCTAGACAAATTTTTTTAAAACAAAACATGAACTCTAATTTTAAAACAAGGACCATATACATAGTTGAGTTATATGGATTAGTCCAGATTTAATTATATTAAATAAATATATGTTTTTAACTAATTAGTTAAATTTAGTGTTTTTTTTAAAATATTTTTAAAATAAAATATAAAAACTTATAATAATTTAGTTCTATTATATGTTAAAAGTTAAACACTACATAAATATTTATTAAATAAGTTATTAAATTTTTATTTTAATATTATTAACATAAAATTAGTGCAATTATATTACACTAACTATATACTAACTATATATATATATATATCTTTGGGTCATACAATTCACACTTTCCTATTTCACTTTTTTCTTCCATAATTTTATTGTTTCACACTTTTTTCATTTTTTTAATGAATTTGTTAGAACATATAATTCATACACGAGACACATGATTTTCCATTTATTAATTTTATTAATTTTTTATTAACTTTAAAATAAGAAATAAGAATAATTATAATATATAAATTATAATATTTTTATTAAAATATACATGAGACATCTATGTATTATATAAACTTAAAAGAATATCAATATATTTAAAAAAATTATTGATTAATATAAATAATATAGAATAAAATATTTTTTTGTCAATAATTATAAAATAATATTGAATAAATATTTGTGATAGTATATTAAAAAAGCACAAAACAATTTATGAGTAATACTTAAAAAATATGGAATAAATATTAACAACTATTTCTATATACTTATATATGGCATGGGTATTTGACTAGTTACTAGTATCACAACACATTCTCAAATTTTCAACATTCTTTTAACCAAATAAATCTAATATGTTTATAGAAATGAAATTAAATTAAATAATGTGAGGTTCCAATAAATCTATATATGATTAGATAAATTTTAGTCAATAAACGTGTATAAAAAATTAAAAATATTTTTAATCTTTCTAATTTTAGTTCTCTATTTTTATTTTACTTTTAGTCCCTTTAAATTTTGTGATCATTTTTAATTTCTATTTTTTTTCAAACATTCAAATCATATGTTTTAAATGACTTTAAAATTAAGATAATGTTAAGAAATCTAAAAATAAATTATTTTAAAGAAAAAACAATTAAAAAAAATTAATTATCAAATTTTAATTAAAACAGTAGTGTCCGTAAGACGCAATTACAATTATCCTTTAAACTATATGTAACTGTGAAGACTTTAAAATATAATTAACTTAACTATCTAATCTTTAAGGTACCAAAATAATGCATTCTAAAAATAGTATAAGAGAAAAGGAAAACAATCATCTTGGTATTTTTTTCTTTTTTGGTTTTAAGTCCTCTTGAATTTTAAATGTGTCATATATTATATTATATTGTTTGAATTAATTTAGATTTTATAATTAATTAGATATTAATTTATATTTAAGAATATCTTTTAGATTGTTTATATCTTTGTTAGAAGATATATATCTTAGATCTTCTTATATCTTTGTTAGAAAATATATTTTAGATTTAATTTTGTATATAAATAGCCTAATGGAGTAGGTTATTGTAATTCATTATAAATCTTTATTTTAAAGCTGTTAGTAAATATTCTTTTGCCTTTTATCTTCCTTGTGCACCAACAATTGGTATCAGAGCTCCAATTTGAAATCCACGGGGAAAAGAAGTATTGTGATTAAGAATTACAATATTATGATTCTGGGGGTTTGAGAAACATTGATTTGGGAAACTCTGCGTAAATTGCTCAAAGGTAGAAGATGAATGAGAACGACATCAATATTCATTCCAAGCTTCAAGTATTTGATGGCAAAAACTGGAATCGTTGGAAAATCCAGATGCGTGTGTTATTTGGTTCTCAAGATGTGTTAGATCTTGTCACCGATGACTATAATCTATTAGAAGCAGACGCAATAGAGGAACATAAGACGTTGAGGAAGAAAGATCAAAAGGCGTTGTTCTACATCCATTAATGTATGGATGCTAATGTGTTTGAGAAGATTGCTGATTCTGAAACAGCGAAGGCTTCATGGGACACACTGGTCAGATGTTACGGTGGTGATGCATCAGTGAAGAAGGTGAAGCTCCAGTCTCTCAGAAAGCAATATGAGAATCTCAACATGAAGGACAACGAGAAGGTTTCTGAGTACATCTCTAGAGTGATTCTGATCACTAATGAGATGAAAGCTTGTGGAGAAACCCTTTCTGAACAAACAATCATTGAGAAGATCTTGAGATCTTTAACTTCTCAGTTTGATTATATTGTGGTAGCAATTGAACATTCCAAAGATCTGAGCACCATGAGAGTTGAAGAGCTGCAAAGTAGTCTAGAGGCGCATGAGTTGCGTATGACTGTAAGAAATTTTGAGAGGGAAGTAGAGCAGCAGTGTTGTACCCCAAAATTTTCCCTCCCATTTTTACACAAGACCTACTCCTAGAGGTCCTCAATTGCTCAAGTTTACTAAGGGTTGACCAGACAAATCCTCCTCCTAAGACAATGAGCCTCAAACTAGGGTTTCACTCCTCATCAATATGTTTGAGCTCCAAGGGTTCTAAATGATTTCCATTTCCCTAATATGTCCTCAAGATCATCCATGCCAAGTTTCATGCCTTGCACTACAAGTTTGCTCAGTCAACTGCTCAAATGCCTGGAAATCAACTATGTTAGATCAAAAGTCCACTGTGACCCACATACATTCAAACTTCAATATTTTTGGTCAACATCAACATTTTGAAGTAACATCCATCATTTTATCAAGGATTGATCATGATTCCTCAAGGAATGCTCCTAATTCATCAAAACTCAAAAGTTGCTAAATTAGAGTTTCTATAAGAAAAGTCAACCAAACTTTGACTAGACATAACTTTCTCATACTTTATCATAAATTTCTCATCCAAGTCTCATTTTTAAGAGAATCCAATTCCCTAAAACTAATATTCATCCCTAAAGTTCAAAAAATGTACTCATGAAAAGATATAAATTCAGACATTATAGGTCATTTCAAAAAGTCAACAAAAACACCTTTTGGGTCAAAGCTTCTTACATGAACATGGAAGACCCAATGGAGATGAAATCAAAAGGGTTGTTTAGAGGACATCCTAATCTTTCTAAAAAGTCCAAGAACATCCTCCTAGGGTCAAAATTGAGGTAGATATGCATTGTCAAAGTTGGCAATTTTTGGAAATTTGCACAAAGTCAACAATACCCAAAATTGCATTTTTTCCACATGGGCCCATCTTTTCAAGATTGAATCTCAGTCCTAGCATGGTCCACGGTCTATGGGACCCTCCATGCCTTATTCACTCATTAATTTAATTTATTTTTATTTTTATTCATTTAAAAATCAAATAAAATCAAATAAATCCAAATAAATCATATAATATGTTTTAAGATTGATTTTTGCATTGAAGGGAGATCTTATATGCTGTCAAATAGCCAGGAAATCATGCAAGGCCAAATAGGACACAAAGTCTTCATATATGGCAATTGTTCAAGATTTGATTTTCTTCTAAAACCATACAATTATATCTTTGATTCTTTCCATTTATAATGACCTAATCTGATTCACTACTTATAACAAAGTATTGTGAACCCTAAGGAGAAGAATTGATGCGCAACCTGCCTCCCTAAGAGCAAGAATAAAGTTCAATTTTTTGACAAATATTGCAGATCATATTCCTTTCTACATGCAGTTTCAAGCCATTCCAAGGATCAAAACATATCCCTGTGCATCCTCTAAAGCGATTGCAAGCATTATCAAGGCCTGAAGCATCAAGAATCACATGCTATCACCTTCACGGTTTGCCCTTTTTTTCTAAAACTCGATTACAATGATTCTTGCATGATAAACATGTTTTGATTATATATCTATGTTTTTTTATCATATTTACAACATACTGGAATACTTTGATTGAAGTTTGAGTGCAGGTATGGGCATCTGCCATGGCTAGGGTTCCGGAGCTCCAATTTGGGGAACCCTAATTAGAGGCAAAATTAGGCCAAATTAAGGACTTCTTCGTGTTCAGGGGTTGATTTGCAATTGATCCATGACTTTGGATGGAACTTATTTTACTTGTATTACATTTGGATGTTTACAGGTTTGTAGCCACGCACAAGAACCGTCACTATAGCCTATCGTGATGAGTCTGTCTGTAGGTAAAAGCTCTTTCGAAAACAACAGTCCCTGGGGAAGAAGATGAGGGCGTGGCAGCATACCATTGGCTTGTTTAAAATTTGCGCGTTTTTATGGGCGCACTACTTTGTTTAGATTATATTTATTTTGTTTATTATATTAACAACTAAGCCTTCCAACACAGATGATCAAGGAATGCACGCTTAAGACAAACGTCCTGGGTTCGATCCCAGGCGTGTTGCTTTTGTGTTTTTCTTGATGCTTAACTGCAGATCCAGTAGTATCCTTCCAAGCGCGCTTACCATACACCTCAAGATCTCACGCCTTGGATCATCCCCTGATCAGATCCAATATGCAGCAAGCAAGGAGCATGGTAAACCCTCAGATGAGAGTCCCACTGGATCAGGCGCAACAATTGGGCCACCAGCAAGATTGGGCCTGGAAAACTCAACTCCTCACACCCCCAGAATTATTTTTCATACCCGGCCCATTCTTTTTCTTTTTTAATTTCTTATTTTAATTATTGGTTTTTAATTATTTTACAAAATCATTGTTTTCTTTAATTAAATAAAAAAAAATCATAAAAACACAAAAATTAGAATTAGGTTTTTTATATAAATATTTAATTGCATTAATTAATTAGATTAATTAGGATAATTATTTTTTTTCATAATTAAAATTAATTAGAAATTAGGTTAGTTTGTAAAATTAATTACTTTTCTCAAAAAAAATCCAAAAAAGTATTTTTTTTCTTTATTCACTAATTAAATATCTTTGAATTTAATTTTAATTCCATATTAATTTCATCGCGCGTATTTATTTAATTATTTTTCCAATTAATGTAATTGCTCCGAGTTTGTAATAGTTTAACTTAGGTTTACTATTTTCATTTACTGTTTTCCCCCAGTTTTTGATTATGTAATCCCTCTCCTCAAGGCATTGTAATAGCTAGGTTTAAATTTCTCGCATTCTATTTTCCGTTATTATAAACTGTTAGATGATTGATAATAGGATTGTATGCGAAAGATAAATCCATAATTTAAAACAGTAGAAAACCCTAATTATGCAAAGATAAATAACTGAAAAACAAACTGTGATACGGTGGGATAACTGACTTGGGTGTTTTTGCGTTTTATTGCAAAAGTTGCGGTTAGCAAGAGTCGCCACTGACTTTTCTTTTATCCAAAAGAAAATGTAAAAAAGCACAGGAAAGACCTTTAAATTATTTCTTGAGTTCAGGGGATAGATTATGAAAAGGGAAGGTATTAGCACCCTTTTCATCCATGGTTTTCCATGGGCTCTTATTTACTTGCTAGATCACTTGCTTTTGTTTGAAATTGTGCCTTGTGTGATTTTTGAAAGAATTTTGTAAAGAGGCCATTTGTTTAGGCAAACTTTGTAATGATTCTCATTCGTAAGAATGTATACAAAGTGCTTGATCTTTTGAAAATATTTTCAAGTTTGAAAGATGTTTTTGAAAGTGTTGGTGTTTGTTTTGAAAATAGCAAGGATGTTTTGTTTTGAAATTGAGCAAGTAACTAGGAACATTCTACCTACTCAAAAGTCTTTCATGTTCATTTTCTCTTTCCTTTGACATTGTTATCTTACCATTGATTTGGTAAGTAACCCTATCTTTGGATGTAAATGGGACGGACGTGGGTCATCGTATAACCATGATTAGCAATGTTGTAAGGTATCTTAGCATTCTCTTTTAGGGACTAAGATCATTTGAAAGGCAACATAGATAGCGTCATCAAGGGACTATGATCTTGTATTTTGCTTGTTTTTTTGCTAAGATACCTCACATGCGTAATATGATCATTTTGTAAGGCAACCAAGTGGATTGTATCCTAGGGGTGCTTGTGTGCAAGTCTATTGTTTTTCATGCTTGATTTTGTCTTTGATTAGGATTTTCTAATTGATTGGTTTTAGTCTTCCCATACAAACCCTAATTACTAGCATTTGTATATAAAGCGATAAATTGCCGAATTTTAAATTACTACACTATTATAATACTTGTGGGAGGGGTGTACAAATTATAAATGGGGATTGCAAGAAAATAAAGCTAATTATCTATTACAACCATATTGAATTGGATAGATAATGTACAAAAATGAATAAACATACAAGAATGTAAATGTGAAGGAAATGGATATTTTGTTTGGATTTTTAGGAAAATGGTTTTTGATTTAACCTAAATAACTAAAAGAGAAATAGTTAAGTAAATTAGTAAAAAGTGAAACCTAAATTTACTAGGAAAATAATTTAAATAAAAAAAACCTAACTTATTAATTGATTAAAAGAGAAATTAAGTTTGTAAGAAGAATATTTTTGGTATTTTTGTCTTAAAAATAATTTATAGTATTATAAAATATTTTTGGTCTTTTTATATTAAAATAATATTTTAATGGTGTAAAAGAAAATAACTAAACCCTAGTTTTTTAAATTAAATTTACAAATAAAATTAGTAAAATAAATAAAGTATGATTAAATAAAATAATTTTTTTATGTAAAAAAAATAAATAAACTACAACAAAATATAAATCTCATGTTTTTATATATTTTTTTAATTTTTTAGTATTAGATAAAATATTTAAGAAAATAAATAAATAAAAATGAGCAAAAGAAAATAAAATGGGTCAGGGGTGTGAGTAGCCAGCATGGGGGTCAGCAGTAAGAAAAAAAATAAAAGCGCAAGACTGTTAGGCCCAGGCGCCTGTCCAAAAAGTCAGAATGTGAGAAGTATGCAAAAAAAATCCAAAAGGGTACCACTGAGGTTCGAACCCAGGTCCCTATAGTCATAAACACGCGCTTCTACCACATGGGTGGCTATACATCCGTTTATATAAACAAAATAATAAATATATGATAGTAAACAAGTCCAAGGCCTGAACTTCATATTCAACCTCACGCCCAGCCAGAGCCTCTGTATCTTGTTCAATTCTCAACAAAAATGAAAAATGTAAACAGGAAACTTGTAGCAAATTTCCTCACGATTTCAGAAATGCAAAGCAACAAAATTATAGATCAAAGACAAGCATGAGTTTTAATGCCCTAATGTGATACGATGAGAGAACTGACTTGAGGTTTTGTGTTTGTGTTCGCAAATGTTTCGGTTTAGCAAGAGTCGCCATCGACTTTTTATTTTATCCAAAGGAAAGGTCAAAAAGCACAGGAAAGACCTTTGAGATGTTTTCTTGGGTTTGGGGGGTAGATTATGAAAAGGGAAGGTGCTATCACCCTTTTCATCCATGGTTTTCCATGGGCTCTTAGTTACTTGTTTATATCACTTGCTTTTGCTTTTCAATTGTTTGAAATGGTGCTTTTGTGTGTGGTTTTGAAAATATTTTGAAAAGAAGCCTTTGTTTAGGCAACCTTTGTAATGATTCTTGTTTGAATGTATACAAAGGTGTTTGTCTTTTGAAAAATGTTTTCAATGTTTGAAAGTTTGTTTTGGGAAATGTTTTGAAATTGTGTGTGTGTTTTGAATTTAGCAAGGATGGTTTGCAAGTTGATCAAGTAACTAGGAGTTGTCTATCCTACTCAAAGATCTTTCCTACACATTTTTAACCCTTTGACATTGTTGTTTTACCATTGTATTTGGTAAACAACCTTGTATTTGGATGTTAAACGGGACAGGCGCGGGTCATCGTTTGACCATGATAACAATATTGCCAAGTATCTTTAGCAAGTTTTTGAGGGACTAGATCATTTTTGTTTAGGCAACCAAGATAGCGTCATCGAGGGACTATGATCTATTGTTTTGATTTTGTTTTGCCAAGATACCTAGCATGCATACCATGGCCATGTTTTTTAAGGCAACAAGTGGGTGAAACCCTAGGGATGCTTGTGTGCATTGTGTTGTCATTTTTCATGCATTTTTGTCTTGTATTTAGTCATGCTATTTATTTTGATTTTTGGTTATCATACAAACCCTAATTTACTAAGCATGCATATAAAAGCAATAAAGGCGTAAAGTAAATCTAAGACTATTACAACATTATTATGGGGAGGGGGATACAAGTTTGAATAGGGGATATTGCTCAAAATAAAAAGCCCTAAAACTATTACAACCATATTGAATTTATTTGTACAAATAAATAAATGAATAATATTTAAATATGCAATTAAATATAAATATGCAAAAATGTTTTTTGTATTATTTTTATGTATATAAAAATAAGTTTATTTAATGCCCTAAAAATAAAGGAAAAATAAAAATGATTATTTTGAAAGGGTGGAAACCCTAGTTTTTGTTTTAAGAAAATATATATTCTATATTATTTATTTATTCATTTTTATGTACAAGAAAATAAATAAAAATATATACAAAAATGTTAAAAAATTAAATTATGTGAGAAAATATTATTTTAAGTATATAATATAATAAAATAAAATATGTAAGTATTTTAAAATTATTTGCAATTTATTTAAGAAAAATAAAGTATATATTATTAGTAAACTATTTTTATGCCCAAAAAATAATAAAAATAATAAAATAAAAATGTAAAAATTAAGAAAATATTTTTGGTGATTTTTTAATATTTAGAAAAAATAATAAAAGTCAGAAATGTAAAAGAAATGAAAAAATATATAAAAATAAAACAAATGGGCCAAGGGGGTGCAAGAAGCAGAATGGGGGGTGTCAAAAGTCAAAAGAACCAAGCCCAGCCCAAAGTCCCTTCATCCTTGTCCTTGAGACAGAAGAAATTGCACGTTTCTTGTTCAAACTTGTAACTCCTGCATACGTGCTTAAAAACAAAAACTTGCAACATGAAAGTTATAGCTCATCATCACACGATTCTAACCATATAAAAACTTGATCTAACTCTAAGAAACCAGGGAGAATTTTATCACCCCCAATTTCTGACCTAAAAAATTCAGCAACTTCAACATCCAAATTCTCCTAGCTCAGTTAACATAAATGAATTATATGCATATGTACAGTTTAAGGACATTAAGGGCTACATTTTTGCTTCAGAAACCTAAGCCTAATGATTCCTAAATAAGGAGATAGAAGTTTGAAATTTACCTGTTTCAGTCAAGTTCGAATATGGCAATGCAGCAACTTTCAGTGAGGCCTGGGGTTCTTTTGAGCTTGCTTGATGTTCCCTTGACCTTTCCCAATGCTTAGCTTGCTTTGAAATGACTTGAATCTCCTTGTAGAAGTCAACTTGTAAACTCAGAATTTGAAAATGGTAAAGTGGGAAAATGGAGTTACAGTGGCTGGACAAGTGCTTGGATAGTTTAGGTGTATTGTTTAGAAAGTGTTTGAAGTGGTTTGGGACAAAATGCACGAGGCAATGTGAAGATGGCTTGAGTTCTGCAGGGCTTGCCCTGTTTTGGGCAGAAATGGAGTGTTTGGTGTATAAGGGTGTTTGAGAGGCTTATAGCTCGTGTTTTTGACTTGAGATAATGTGCTTAACTTGTTTGAAATGTTACCAAGACTTGCTCTTATCGAATTACAAAGTTGTGGACCTTTTGCGAGTTGACTTGTTTTTGAAGCAAAAGTTGGAATTGATAATGCCAAGGTTGTACAAGCTAGCTTGAGGCCTGCTGATAGTTGGTACATCTTTCCTGATATTAGTGAACTTTTTTTTGCAGCAAAAGGCTTGGTGTATGGCTCAAGATAAACAATTTGACATAAAGCATGCTTTATCAAAGTGGCAATGTTATCTTTTTGCCAAAAATGGATTAATTCAATGTGTAATGTTCTAAAGCTCAGAACAAAGCCTCTAACCAATGTATTTTCATTTAATTTTTGATTGTAGAAGATATTAGAACCTGTAAACCAAGTACAAGCATGCTTTGGTCAGAATTGCAAGTTGTAGCAATGTGCAAAATGCCTTGGCCAAAGGTGATAATTTGCCATTTTCAAACTTTCGATTCTCCCTAACCACAAATGATTTTGGAGAGTTCTGGGACATTTTGGAAAGCTTGTAACATGCTCTACAATCCACATTTGAAATGAATTTTGAGATCTCACTTGGAACTAGGTGAAAAGTTGCCATGAAGATAGGTCAGAATCCTGCCTAAACTAGGGCAAAAATTTCACCAAGTTAAAAGTTTCATGGACCCTTATTCACAAAATAATAACTTGAGATCCAAGAATCTTTTGGGAAAACTTTGTGAATCAAAGTTGTATATTTTGTGGAGGACTACAACTTTCATGTTGGAAGTTTTCTTTGAATCCAATTGCATCATGGTGAAAAAGTTGGACAAAGTTGGAAAAATTCTAAATTATGAAAATTTCCCATTTTAAACCCTAATTTTGAAAATTAAGTTTCTTGGTGAACAAGTTTCATGTTTTGACACCTATTTATGAAAAATGACCCTTGGCACTTGATTTTGACCAAAAAGTCAAAGTTTGAATTTTTAGTGTACAATTGATTTTTGATCAGTTGACTGGAAAATTCATCTGTCAATCCAATGCATTTGAGATCTTTTGAACCTTGTGATTAGGTCAAGATGATGCCATTGAGTCCTTGAATCCATGCTTGAACCCAATTTGCCATTGGATAGGTGAAAAATAAGAAATTGCCCTTCTACAGTCAAAACCCTAAAAATGACCATTTTGCCCTTTTGATGATCTGATCAAATTTCTTGAGGAGTTGTGGTCCAAACTTGATCAAATGGTTCATATGAGTCTATAATGTTGATGTGGATAAAAAATTATGAGGTTTGACTGTAAATTGGCCACAATTGACTTTTTCCCCAATACAGCTGATTTTCAGGTCAACTGTCCAATTGACTGGGCAAGAGTTTGATTCAAGGCTTGAAACTTGGTATGAGAAATCTTAGAAGTCCAACATGAAGTATGAAAGTCACATTGAGCATTGGAAGTCCAAAAATCCTTGTGCAAACTCAAACCCTAATTTCAGGCCATCAGTGCAAGGAGGTGTCTTGAGCAGAGCAAACCCTAATCTGGTCTTGAGTCGAAAGAGTCTTGTGGGGAAAATCTTGATAAAATGAGAGGGAAAATTTTGGGGTACAACAGCTGCCCCTGTTCAATCTTCTTGAACCTGAAGAGTGAGATTGGCGAGTTTTGCCGTTCGTGACTCAAAGGTAAAAGATGATTGGACACTAGAGTGCCCATAAATTTGCACTCGTCAAAATATGGTTGAGGGAATGGGCTTAAAGATGCCATTTAGAGATGTGACATAATCTTGTTAGATATGGGCTTAAATATGCCATCCAAAGAAGTGTCGATCGCATAAGAGATTCCTTTGCGAGAGCCCGTATACCTGTTGTTGAGGAGGACTACACCGGGGAATACTGGTCTCTGTCGTGGTAGAAATAGAATTTTAGGAGTTTCAGTCATCTGTTATTCTACTGGGAAATCATCTCTTGGTTGAAGAGGTGAAAATGAACTGCTATCTGGTCGTGCTCCAGGCTTTATAGTGTTTGCTGAGGAAAATAAGACCGACTGCTATCTGGTCGATTCCAGGCTTCACAGTGACTTACTGGGGGGATGAGATTAAACTTGCTACCTGGTCGTTCTCCAGGCTTCACAATTTCTCAATTCTTATCTGGTCATACTCCAAGCTTTAGAAGGGATTAAGTTGTTATCCGGTCGCCTCCGGGATTCAACTTGAATTTAAGGCACACTAATATCCGGTCGATTCTGGGCTTCTTAGTAATTAGCCAAGTAGACTGCTATTTGGTCGAAATCCAAGCTTCACAGTGTCTTAAACTATTATCTGGTCGAGTCCAGGCTTCAGTGTCTTACACTGTTAACTGGCCGAGTCCAGGCTTCACGGTATTTGGAGAAATCAAGATGCTATCCGGTCGAATTCGGGCTTCATAACTTGAATCCAAGGTGTACCACTATCTAGTCGATTCCAGGCTTCATGGTGCTTTGTAGAAATCAAGATACTATCCGGTCGAATCCGGGCTTCATAACTTGCATTTAAAGATATACCACAATCTGGTCGGTTCCAGGCTTCATGGTGCTTTATACTGTTATCTGGTCGATTCCAGGCTTCACAATAATTTGTTGGGGATTCAACTATTTTTCGGTCAATCTCCGGGCTTCATAGTATGATGGAGAAAAAAAATCAAGATATTATCCGGTCGAATCCGGGCTTCACGACTTGAACTGGAACAGGAATCTGAGCATTGATTTGACTGAACCAGAGAGCTTGTGAGAACTTGATCGTATCTTTACCTGGAAGGTAAAGAGTTAGTCCTATGTAATGTCATGATGTATTCCATGTTTTCAATATATGAATGTAATGTATGCGCATGTAAGCTGATTTACTGTATTGCTGAGGAAAATAAATCCTTGACAGCTGGGGATAACAAAACCTTGGACTGCTATTGAGGAAGATAAATCCTGACTTCTTTGGGGATGAGAATCTTCATGTCCTTTGAAGTTGGAAGATAATAGACATTCTGTTGTAAGAATAATGCCAAGTGTTTCTTGAGAAACCTGCTTGGGGAGTCCCGAGAACCTTGATGACTGTGGCTGGGGATTGAGAATCTTCAATCTACTGGGAAATAAGAATAAATCTGCAGGGAGAAAGTTTATTCTGCTGGAGAGTAGTAAAAACTCTGTGGGGAATAGCTATACTGCTGGAGAGTTTTGGGAGACTCTGTGGGGAACAACTCATTCCTGTTATGGAGAGAGTTCAAGAGTTTGGGTTGTATGCCAATCTACTGGGGAATTATCCGAAGCCGTCGTCTCGTTAGCTGTCAGGCTTCAAAGCAACATGCTGGGAAATTACCAGGTTCTAATATAACTTGCAAGGGAACTATCTGGTTTTAAGACAACCCTCTGGGGAATTGGAGGAAACTGGGTGGTTTTCCATCGGGGTTTAAAGGTTGAAGTTTTGGACTCCGTTGGGGAAGAAAGTTTCATCTTCGTTGAGGATCTGTAGTTCAAAGTTTTTGGCTCCGCTGGGGATTGGGAGTTTTAAAACTTAGCTCTGGTGGGGATTTCGAAATTTAACTCCGCTGGGGATATGTATTTCAAGGTTTTAGCTCCACTGGGGACCTAGATGATGTACTGCAGGGGATTTCTTTTGGAATAGCCTGAAGACGTTTTCCTATACTTTCAACCTGTCAGTAATTATTCTTTTCCATTTCGTTCATTTGTAAACATGTGATTATATTCAAATGCATATGCATACTTAATAAATCATTGGACGTTTTCAAATAAAACACAAGTGTAAAGAAAAAGAAAAGGCAAATAGTTTTCTGCACTTTGAAGTATCTTTATATTAACTTTGTGTAAGTATTTTGTACAAAGGAGACAGACATCCTAGTAAGAGAACGTTGTCGTAAAAATGAGAAAAAATTTATACAAAGAAAGATGGCTATGTGTAAAAATTCCATGGGGTTCCCATTCTGCTATAGCCTTCGTAACTCTGAATATCTTGTCCATTCATTGCTTCGTCCAAAGATGATTGAGTTGATCAGAAGCCTGGAGCTTGTCTGTGAAGAGATTATCCTCAAAGTGATCCGACGAGACATAGTCATACGCTTTAATTCCCTAACTTTTCCTGGACCACCCTTTCGGGTTTTCGATCCACTGGGAAACCCTATTTTGCCTAAGTCGCCCTTGCGGGTTTTCAACTTGTCGGGTGTACAAATTTTTTTTTATCCCTAATTTTTGCCTGAATCTCCCTTTCGGGTTTTCGATTCACCGGGATGCCCTTTTTTGACCAAGTTGCCCTTTCGGGTTTTCAACTTGCCGGGTCATTTACGCATAGTATCTTTTGACTATGTCTGTGTTCGCAGGGTGCGGCAGGTCGTCGCCGTCCATGGTGGTTAATATCATTGCCCCACCCAAAAAGATGTTTTTGATCACAAATGGTCCTTTGTAGGTAGGGGTCCATTTTCCCCTGGGATCACTTTGCGGCAAGATGATCCGCTTGATTACAAGATCCCCGACTTGATATACCTGGCGCTTGACTTTCTTGTTGAATGCCTTAATCATCCGTTTTTGATACGCCTGACCATGGAAAACAGCAGTAAGTCGCTTTTCATCAATCAAGTTAAGTTGATCAAGCCGGGTCTGAATCTATTCGTCTTCACTCAAACCAGCATCCTTCATGATTCTCAAGGAGGGAATCTGAACCTCAATAGGTAAAACAGCCTCCATGTCGTATACCAAAGAATAGGGAGTTGCCCCAGTTGATGTATGCACCGTGGTACGGTACCAGTGAAGAGAAAACGGTAACATCTCATGCCAGTCCTTGTAGGTGACTGTCATCTTTTGTATGATCCTCTTAATATTTTTATTCGCAGCTTCGACAGCACCGTTCATCTTTGATCGATAGGGAGATGAATTGTGATGTTGAATCTGGAACTGTTCGCACAAGGCAGTGATCATAGTGTTGTTAAGGTTTGTACCATTGTCAGTGATGATCCTTTTAGGGATGCTGTACCGATAAATGAGGTTCTTCTTGATGAAGCGGGCAACAACATTCTTTGTAACGGAGGCGAAGGAAGTTGCTTCAACCCATTTGGTGAAATAATCAATGGCCACCAGAATGAAGCGGTGTCCATTGGATGCTGTAGGCTTGATCTCCCCAATCATGTCGATTCCCCACATTGCGAATGGCCAAGGATCTGTTAAGACATTGAGAGGAACTGGAGGTATATGTACCTTGTCCACATAGATTTGGCATTTGTGACAAGTCCTGGAATGTTGATGGCAATCAGCTTCCATGGTAGACCAATAATAGCCTGCCCTTAGAATCTTCTTAGCCATCATATGTCCGCTAGAGTGAGTGCCAAAGGTACCATTGTGTAGTTCAGCCATGATATGTTCAGCTTCAACCTTGTCCACACAATGGAGCAGAATGCAATCATGATTGCGCTTGTATAGAATACCATTGCTTAGGAAGAACTTGGCAGAGAATCTCCTCAAGAACTTTTTGTCGTTGACTGAAGCTCCTTCAGGATATTCTTGTGTCTCGAGATACCTTTTGACTTCATGAAACCAAGTTCGGTCCACTACTTCTTCGGTATTAATCTCGTGACAATGTGTAGGTTCGTCCATCCGCTCAATGGTGATTTGGGGAGCCTCATTATCCCAGTTAAGTTTAAACATGAAGGACATTGTAGCTAGAGCATCTGCTAGCTGATTTTCTTCTCACGGGAAGTGCTCGAAGGTAATCTGCTCGAAATGAGGTAACAATGTCAAGACATGTTCTTTGTAAGGGATGAGGTTGGGATGCTTAGTGTCCCACTCTCCTTTGATCTCACTGATGAACAAAGATGAGTCTCCAAACACAATCAAGGATTTGATTCCCATGTCAATTGCGGCTTTGAGACCAAAGATACAAGCTTCATACTCGGCCATGTTGTTGGTGCAATTAAAGCAGAGTCTAGCTGTGAAAGGTGTATGGCAACCTTCTGGAGAGATGAGCACAACACCGATACCGTTACCAAGTGCGTTGGAGGCACCATCAAAGTACAAGGTCCATCGGGATCCTTGTTCAGGTCCATCATACGGTCTAAAATCTTCAATGTTGTCCAATGTCATAATGTCTTCGTCGGGGAAGTTAAACTTCATGGATTGGTAGTCTTCGACAGCTTGATGAGCCAGATGATCAGCTAGTACACTCCCTTTTATAGCTTTTTGGGTCGTGTACTGGATATCGTATTCGGTCAGGATCATCTGCCATCTAGCTATTCTTCTAGATAAAGCAGGCTTTTCAAAGATGTACTTGATCAGATCCATCTTAGATATCAGTAGAGTGGTATGAGTCAACATATACTACCTTAGCCGGCGAGCAACCCATACCAAAGCGCAACAAGTTTTCTCGAGTAATGAGTATCGGGTCTCACAGTCGGTAAACTTTTTGCTAAGGTAATAAATGGCATGCTCTTTTCGGCTAGACTCGTCATGTTGGCCTAGTACGCACCCCGTTGAATTCTCTAGGACAGTCAGATACATGATTAGCGGTCTTCCTTCGACGGGAGGCATTAAGATAGGAGGTTCTAGCAAATACTCCTTGATTTTATCGAAAGCAACTTGACAGTCATCATTCCATTTAACCACCTGATCTCTCTTAAACAGCTTGAAGATTGGCTCACAGGTAGATGTTAGGTGAGAAATGAACCTTGCAATGTAGTTTAGGCGTCCCAAGAAACCTCTGACCTCCTTCTCAGTGCGAGGGGCAGGAATTTCTTGTATAGCTTTGAGTTTGGCAGGATCAACCTCGATGCCTTTGTTGCTGACTATGAAACCCAAGAGTTTACCGGATCAGACTCCAAAGGTGCACTTGTTAGGGTTCAGTCTGAGCTTGTACTCCTTCAACCTGACAAACAACTTTTGCAAGTGGTCGAGGTTTTCTTCTTCTGTTTGTGAATGGGCTATCATGTCGTCTACGTAGACTTCAATCTCATGATGTATCATGTCATGAAACAAAGCTACCATGGCGCGTTGATAGGTTGCTCCGACATTCTACAATCTGAATGGCATCACTTTATAGCAGAACGTACCCTACTGTGTAACAAAAGTAGTTTTCTCCATGTCTTCAGGTGCCATTTTAATGTGGTTGTAACCTGAGAATCCATCCATGAAATAAAATACCTTGTGCTGAGCTGTATTGTCAACCAAGATGTCAATGTGCGGAAGTGGAAAGTCATCTTTAGGGCTAGCCCTGTTTAAGTCTCTGTAATCCATGCACATTCTCACTTTGCCGTCCTTCTTAGGCACGGGCACAATGTTAGCAACCCATTGTGGATAGGAGGTAACAGCAAGAAAGCCAGCATTGAACTGCTTCATCACTTCTGCTTTGATCTTTTCAGACATGTCGGGCCTCATACGACGGAATCTCTGTTTAATTGGTGGACCACAATATCTGTATCAAGTCCCGGCATGTCTTCATATGACCAGGAGAAGATCTCAACATATTCATTCAACAACTGAACTAGGCGCTCTTTGACACTTGGCTCTAGGTTGGCACCCACTCTGACTTCTTTTCTGTCTTCAACAATACCCAAGTTGATTGTCTCTAACAGCTCCTCATGTGGTAGAATTGCTCTTTCTTCCTGTTGTAGCAGCCTAGCCAATTCTCCTGGCACTTCACAGTCTTCATCACCTTCGTATTCGGCATGGTAGACCAGATCTTCAGAGTCACTTAAGGCCATAGCAGAATTGTTACCCATGGAATCCGGAATGGAAGGGTACCTACATTTGTGAGTGTGGGTGTGTGTAAGGGATATCCACCTTTAAACAAATAAAAAAGTAAAAAGAAAGAAAATGAACACAAAAGTTTATATGTGAAAACATCCATGATTCATTAAAATGGCATATGAAGATGAAAAATCAAACCCTTACAAATGGACCTATGTGCCTCGGGTAAGGCACAAGGCAAAAAGTGTACGAATTGTTTAAGAATTATTACAAACCAACAAAAATGTTTGAAAGATAAATTATTGATTCATGAAAGTAATGGGAACAAAGTCTTTTGCCTCCCAGTTGTTCATTCCTCCGTCAACAGTAGGGAAAATCTAGTTTTCCAAGTTGCTCTCCTCTTCACTATCCTCCAAAGCATTGACTCCCTGATGGGTGATCCTTACTGGTGGCCCTCCAGCACGGGAGCGGCGCACAGCCTTCTGACTAGCCGAAGTAAACCCTAGGCCGAACTTATCTAATTTGAAAGGAAAGTCTGGTAGCTGAACCCGAATTGTGGATCCGCCTTCTTCAATCACAGCCTTTGCATCTTTGAGGGATGACATTTGTGGCACAGGTTTGGTTGTCATGGGTACAGAAGGCACTGTCTTGGTTGCTGCAATTTCAGGAGAAACCTCTTCAAAGTGTTGGAAAGGGGTCTATATGAATTCACCATCCAATTCTACATAGCGGAAATAATTTAGATGGCTTATCATGTATTCCTCTTTGCCATGAACAATTATAATTTTCCCCTGGACATGGTACTTGAGCATTTGATGCAGAGAAGAAGTGACGGCTCCAGCATTATGAATCCAGGGTCTTCCCAACAAGCAAGAATAGGAAGGACGCATGTCCATCACATAGAATGTGGAGTTGAAGGTTTCCGTTCCTACTTTAATCGGGATGTCCACCTCCCTGTGAACCATCCTTTTAGAACCATCAAAGGATCTGACAAGTATATTGTTGGGCTTCAGGGTTAGGCCTTCACAGTCCAACCTATCCAAGGCTTTCTTCGGCAAGACATTTAAAGACGACCCAATATCAACCAAAACGTGAGCTAGAGTAGTCCCTCTGTATTCCACCGAGACATGCAAAGCGTCATTATGCTTTCTCCCTTTAGATGTTAAATCGGCATCGGAGAATCCTAGACCATTGTCAGCTGTTAGGCTAGCTACACATTCCTGGAACTGATCCGCGGAGGTTTCTTGTGGCACGTGGGCCGTCTTCAAGAATCTGATCAAAGCTTTAACATGAGCTTTTGAACAAAGCAGCAGGGCCAACATAGAGATTTTTGAGGGGGTTTACCCCAGTTTCTACACAACATTATAATCGGTTTTCTTGATTATTTTCAAAATCTCTTCCATTTCTTTTTGAGAGGTCTCAGGGATGACCAAAGGCTGAGCCCTCGTCCTGACGGGCGCTTCTTGGATCCCTTTCCATCTAACATTAGCAACAACAGAGGGGACAAACACAAGAATTACAACTTCTTCAATAATTGGAGTTCTTGCAGATATGTTGACCGGAACAGGGGTAACCTTAGGAGAATTCGAGGGTCCGAAGACTTCCCTTGGAGGAGCAATCTCCGGAGAGAAAATTCTTTCGCTGCGGGTGATTTTACTCGTTTCAGCAATATTTCCAATGTCAGAAGTCTCTTCATCAGAACTCTCATCAGTTGATTCAATTTGTTTAATACCGTGGTAAAAGATCTCTCCCCCATAGTTCCACGGTATTGATTTGTTGGACTTGTACGGGATAGGCCCCAGAATGGTTATCTTCAAAGGTACAATCTTCAGATCGGATTTAATCTTAACAGGTCTTTTGGAGACCTTGGAAAGATTGGAGGATACGGTAATTATTGAAACATCATTGATAGGAGTCGGTGTAACAGGAGTTTCTTCAAAAAGGATTTCCTGATTATCCATTAGGCGTTGGATGCCTAGCTTCAACAACGGACAGTCGGATGGTAAGGATGAACAAAGGCAGTAATCTTCTTCACAACCTGGGAAAATCCCAGCCTTCCACAGATTCAACTTGATTATCGGTAACGGAGTCATCAAATCATCAACAGTAGCAACAAAAAGATCTTCTTCAACAGCATGGGCATTGTGGCCATGCTTTGGCATTGGAGCAGAGATCACATTCGGCTTTTCAGGGGTGTCGAAATCCACTTCCTTAGCATCTATTAAATCCTAAATCTTATTCTTGAGGGCCCAACAATTGTTGGTGTCGTGCCCTAGTGTGATACGGTGGGAGAACTGACTATGGTTTTGCGTTTGTTTTGAAAGTGTTTGTGAAGTGTGGTTTGAAAAATAGGCAAGTGTTTTTGTTTTGCAAGTTGACAAGTACTTAAGAGCTATCTACCCTAGAGTTCTCAAAGATTTTTGCTATGTTTCAACCCTTTTAACAATTTTGTTCCACCATTGCATTTGGTGGACAATCTTGTGTTAGGATGTGAAAGGGACGGGCGCGGGTCATCGTTTAGACCATAATTGCAATGGTGCCAAGTATCTTTGGGCAATTTTCCTTTAAGGGACTTGATCATTTTTTAGGCAACTTTCGAAAGCGTCATTGAGGGACTATGATCATTTGATTTTGTATTTGTTTTGCCCAAAGAGACCTAACATGCAATATGGCCCATTTATTGAAGGCAACAAGTGGAATACCCTAGGGGTGCAAGTGTGATTGGTGTTGTCCATTTTCATGCTTGATTATCTTGAAATTAGGTCAAACTATTTTGTTGTTTTTATTTGCATACAAACCCTAATTCTAACATGGTATATTTAGAAAACATTAAAGTGCGAAAAATAAAGTTCCTAAGTTATTACAACACAATATGGGAAGGGGGGTACAAATGTTCAAATGGGGGGTATTTTGGCAAGAAATTTAAATCTAACTATTACATCAATTTGGAATTATACAAAGTAATTAATTGCATAAATTAAATAGAAATAAAATAAATATGCAAGATGCAAAAGGGCTTTTTATATGTATGAAAAAAAGTATTTTTATATGTCAAAATAAAATAAAAATGAAAAGTATTATTTTTTTGAGTATTTTCCATGTTTAGGGTAAAACCCTAATTTATTAAGTAAATATATTAATTATTTAATATGTACAAATATTTATCAATTATATACAAAATAAACAAAAATGAAGTATATTTGTCAAAAAGGTATTTTTACTATCAAATATTAATAAAAATGAAAATATATATATTTTTGTATTTTTTACCTAAATATTCTAATAGATGTATTATTATTATTTACTAAATATATATTATATGTACAAAAATAATAATATTTAATATTTTATAAAAAAAGTATTTTTGATATAAAATGTTTTCAAGGGAGAAATAAAATAAAAATCAGAAATAAAAATAAGTTTGCATTATTTTTGGTATTTTTAAATAAAAGTGTTTATTTATTTATTTATGTACAAAAAAACTATTCTAAACAAATAAATGCCTATAAATTCAAAAATGGTGTGAAAAATAGTTTTAATATTTTTAATATTATTAGCAAAAATAAATAAGTCAGAATAAAAAAAGAAAAGTCAAAAAATCATGAAAATAAGCACAATGGGCCACAGAGGTGTAATAGAAAAAAGCATGGGTAAAAAGAAAGTCAACTCAGGCCCAGCCCAAGAAGACTTCATCTTCAACCTCAGAACAATGTTTGAACACAATCCACGCGCGTTTTTCATCTCTCAATTCCTGGACTTTCAAGCAAAACTCACAACATGAAAAATGTAGAGCATTAAGAGACGAATTCAGGGATATAAAGAACTTGACTTAACTCTCTAAGATGAGAGAGAATTTCTTCTCCCCCAATTCCTGACCTAGTTTTTATTCCATGTTCAGACACAAAATTCTCTAAGCATACATAATATAAATGAAATCTAATTACATGGGCATGTTCAGGGCTATGAATGTGACATGTTTTCTTCACAAACCTAAAGCTAACAATGCCTGGATAGAGAGATTCATGTTCATGAACTTACCTGTTCAGTTGAAGTTGTATCTGGTGATTGAGGTGTCTTCAATGCAAGGTGATGATTGGTAATGCTTCCTTGATGTCCAGGGATGCTATTCCAAGTTTTACTTTGCTTTGAAACTAGCTGAATCGAGTTGTAGCACTCCACCTGCAAAACAAGAAAATGAAAATGGCCAAACTGATTAGAGGAGTTACAGTCCACTTCTAATGCTTTGGATAGTTTGCATTGATGGTAGGGAAGGTGTTTGAAGTGGTTTTAGCAAGAATGCACGATGGAAATGAGTTGTGGGATTCAATCTGCAGCTGGTGCTCTGTTTGGACAGTTTGAGAGTGATTCTGTGAATGGGGAGGAAATGGAGATGTTAGGGTCGTGTTCTAGCTCAGAATGGATGTTTAGAATGTGCTTGATAACTTTTCTTAAGGCTTGGTTTACTGAGATGAAAGTTGTTAGATGTTATGCTATGTTTCTTACACTTTAAGCAAGAGATGGCAAGTTGGTGTTCTAGACAGGTAGAGGCCCCCAATCTATGCTGCACCACTTAGTCTTGATCAGTGTAATTAACTCATAAACTTGTGCCAAAGAGATCTTAACTGTACTTGCTTGGATTTGCATTTTGACATAAAGTTCACTTTTGCAAAAATGGTTAAAATGCTTTATCTATTTTGGGATTAAACCATTATGCAATGCTTGAACACATAGAATATGGTCTTGGCACAAAGAGTTTGCATTAAATTTATGAGTGTAAAAGAGATTTAGGGCCTGTAATCAAGAAATGCATGCTGATTTGAAAATTGCCTAAGTGTATGAACATGGAAATTGGCCATAACAAAAGTGAGTTTTTCCCATATTGCAAAATTCGGTTCTCTCAAACCATGAGGTTGTTTGATGAGTTATTAGACATTTTGGAAAGCTTGGAATGTGTACTACAATACATCTTTGAAATGCAAATTGAAATTCCCAGTGGAAGTATGTGAAAAATGGTCTTGAAGTTAGGCAAAAATCCTGCCTAAAATAGGTCAAATTTTCTCTAAGTTAAGAATGGTTTGGTACCCTTATTCCAAAAATTGTAACTTGAGATACAATCTTCTTTTGGGAAAACTTTGTGAATCAAAGTTGTAGATTTTGCAATAGTATACAACTTTCATGTTTTGACTTTTGCTTGAATCCAAATTAATCTTGGTGAGAAAGTGGGGCAAAGTTAGAAAAAAATTAGGGTTTTTCATAACTTAGAAAAATTCTAAGTTATGAAAAATCTTCATTTCAAACCCTAATTTGCAATTATTGATTTCTTGATGAACAAGTTTCATGATTTGGCATGTTTTGATGAAAAATGAATCTTGACACTTGATTTTGACCAAAAAGTCAAAGTTTGACTTTTCAGTATACAGTCAAAATTGACCAATTGACTGGGAAATTCAACTGTCAATCTTGTGCATTTGGGATCTTTTGAACTTGTTGAGTATGTCAAGACCATTCCATGGGGTCGTTGAGTCCATATGGGAGTTTGGTTTGCCATTGGCTAGGTCAAACAGTCAAAAATTGCCTTTGTGCAGTCAAAACCCTAAAAATGACCATTTTGCCCTTTTGGTGATTTGATCAAATTTCTTGTGGAATTGTGATCCAAACTTGATCAAATGGTCCATGTGAGTTCATAATGTTGATGTGGGTCAAATTTCATGAGGTTTGACTGTCAATTGGCCACAGTTGACTTTTTCCCCAACACAGTTGATTTCTAGGTCAACTGTCCAATTGACTGGGCAAAATTTGGAATCAAGACTTGAAACTTGATGTGGATAAACTTGGGGGTCCAATATGAAGAATGAAAGTCATCTTAGGCATTTTAGGTCAAATCATCTTTGTGCAAACACAAACCCTAATTTGGGTCAACAGTGCAGGGAGAAGTCTTGAGCAGATGAAATCCTAACTGGATCTTGAGCTCCAAGGGCTTTGTGATGAAGAATCATTGAGGAAATGGGAGGGAAAATTTTGGGGTACAATAGTTGCCCCTGTTCAATCTTCTTGAACCTGAAGAGTTAGATTGACACGTTTGCCTTTCGTGACTCGAGGGTAAAAGGAGATTGGACACTAGAGTGCCCGGAAATTTGCACTCGTCAAAGCAATGGATGCGGGAATGGGCTTAGAGATGCCATTTGGAGATGGGCTTAACGATGCCATCTGGAAGAGTGACAGAAACTTGTCGGGGATGGGCTTAAAGATGCCATCTGGAATGATTATCAGAAAGGTGTCCATGTTTAGGACCATCTTTGAACTGGGGGTCTGAACAAGCAATAGATTGATATCCGTATATGGAGGCATCCGTAAACTGTTTTCAGAAGTTTGAGAAGAGTCTGAACAAGCGATAGGTTAACATCTGTTACTTGGAGAACCCGTGAACTGTTTTCAGAAATCTTGGAGTTGAATAAGCAATAGAGTAACATCCGTTGTTGGGAAGCGGCCGTAAACTGTTTTTAGAAGTTGCATCTGAACAAGCGATAGATTAACATCCGTTGTTGGGAAGAATCCATAAACTGTTTTCAGAAGTCTTGAGAAGAATCTGAACAAGCGATAGGTTAACATCCGTTACTTGGAGAACCCGTGAACTGTTTTCAGAAATCTTGAAGTTGAATAAGCAATAGAGCAGCATCCGTTGTTGGGAAGCATCCGTAAACTGTTTTCAGAAGTCTTGAGAAGAATCTGAACAAGCGATAGGTTAACATCCGTTACTTGGAGAACCCGTGAACTGTTTTCAGAAATCTTGAAGTTGAATAAGCAATAGAGCAGCATCCGTTGTTGGGAAGCGTCCGTAAACTGTTTTCAAAAAGTTGCATCTGAACAAGTGATAGATTAACATCCGTTGTTGGGAAGAATCCATAAACTATTTTCAGAAGTCTTGAGAAGAATCTGAACAAGCGATAGGTTAACATCCGTTACTTGGAGAACCCGTGAACTGTTTTCAGAAATCTTGAAGGTGGAGGAGGAACCGGTGTAGGGTTTCCTGATGACGAGCTCGTGTAAAACTGCATCTGGGTGAATCTGAAATAAGCATCAGAATGTTGCCATGTCTGGGTCACATCTGAACTATTCCTGGAAAGAATCTCGGAAGATAATGATTTTTGTCTGTCGACTGATCTTACCTGAAAAGGTAAAGGGTTAGTTATATGCAATGTCATGATGCATGATACAATGTATGTTATATGATATGAATGTAAGTGAATGTGCATGTAAGCTGGAGAGCCGTCTTGCAGAGGATAGATGAATCCTAGATGGCTGAAGATAAAAGCATCTTGACTGCCACCAGGAAGAATAATTCTTGGTCGTTGCTGGGGAATAAGGAGCCGGGGTTGTATACCAATCTTCTGGGGAATCCCTGTCTTGAGGAGATCTTCACTGGAGAATCTTCGAATACAATGAGGAACTGAACACTGAAAGTCTTCAGATTTGCTTGGGGAATACCAGACCTTCAAACGTCGAGGGGCCTTAGAACCACTTGCGGGGACTTGGAATTTCCTTGGTGACTTGCAGGGTAAGAGAATTTCTGATGATGTCTACTGGGGATTTTAGAACCCGGTAGACTTAAGCTGGGGAGGTAAGACTGAGAATCTCTAGTCTAGTGAGAAGCATATCTGTGGGGAGAAGGTTCACTAGTCTGGCTCCGCTGGGGATCGATAGCCTGAAGTTTTAGCTCTGCTGGGGATACTGAAACTTAGACTCTGAGGGGAATTGAGTTCTGGAGGATTCTCTGGCTGGGGACAATAAATATAAACTCCTCTGGGGATTGTATTGATAAGTTATGCTGGGGAACTCCGCTGGGGATAGGAAGAATTTTGACGTCTGCGATCTTCCGTGGCAATAAGCTGAGGATAACCCAGTTATAAGCCCTTGTGAGGAATAACTTTGAATAAGGCTCGGGAGAGACGTCCGTACTCTGCAGGGGATAAGCTTCCAGAACCTACTGGGGATAAGCTTCAAGACTTGCTGGGGATATGGATTCCAAATCTCCTGGGGGTTTTCTTTGAAAGGGTATCAAGATATCCAACTGCACCTTCAACCTATCGGTAATCCTCTTTCTTGATTCATAAGGAAATGATTATGTTCAAATGCATATGCCTATTTAACAAAACATTGGACGTTTCTCAAAATAAAACAATTAGTGCAAGAGAAAAAGAAAAAGGAAATGACACAAATTTCTGGGAAGAGTATTTGTATTAACTTTCTCTGAGTATATTTGTACAAAGGAGACAATTATCCTAGTAAGAGGGTTTTGTCGTAAATATTCAAAGATTTATACAAAATAAAGATGGCTATGTGAAATAATTCCATGGGATTCCGTTCCGCTATAGCCTTCACAACTCTGAATATCTGTCCATCCAATGCTTCATTTGCCGATGACTGGATTGATCAGAAGCCTGGAACTGGTTGATGAAGAGATCGTCTTTGAAGTGATCCGACGAGACATAGTCATACGCTTTAATTCCCTAACTTTTGCCTGAATCTCCCTTTCGGGTTCTCGATCCACCGGGAAACCCCTTTTTGCCCAAGCCGCCCTTTCGGGTTTTCAACTTGCCGGGTGTACAGATTTTTTTTGTTTTTATCCCTAATTTTTGCCTGAACCGCCCTTTCGGGTTTTCGGTTCACTGGGATGCCCATTTTTTCCCAAGCCGCCCTTTCGGGTTTTCGACTTGTCGGGTTATTTTATGCGTAGTATCTTTTGACTATGTCTGCGTTCGCAGGGTGCGACAAATCGTCGCAGTCCATGGTGGTCAGAATCATTGCACCACCAGAAAATATGCTCTTGATCACAAATGGTCCTTCATATGTAGGAGTCCATTTGCCCCTGGGATCACTTTGCGGCAAGATAATCCGCTTGATTACGAGATCTCCGACTTGATACACTTGACGTCTGACTTTCTTATTGAAGGCCTTGATCATCCGTTTTTGATACGTCTGACCATGGCATATAGCAGCGAGTCGCTTCTCGTCGATCAAATTGAGTTGATCAAGTCGGGTCTGCATCCAATCATCTTCATTCAAACCCGTGTCCTTTATAATCCTTAGAGAAGGAATCTGAACCTCCATAGGCAGGACAGCTTCCATGCCATATACCAAAGAAAATGGGGTTGCCCCGGTTGAAGTACGTGCCGTCGTACGGTATCCATGTAGGGCAAATGGTAACATCTCTTGCCAGTCTTTGTAAGTTACTGTCATTTTCTGAATGATCTTCTTAATGTTTTTGTTCGCAGCTTCAACAGCACCGTTCATCTTCGGCCGATAGGGAGATGAATTGTGATGATAAATCTTGAACTGTTCGCACAAAGCGGTGATCATCGTGTTATTCAGATTCGTACCGTTGTCTGTGATGATCCTGTCTAGAACACCATACCGGCATATGAGATTTTTCTTGATGAAGCGGGAAACCACATTTTTAGTAACAGAGGCGAAGGAAGCTGCTTCGACCCATTTGGTGAAATAGTCAATGGCAACCAGGATGAAGCGATGTCCGTTGGAAGCCGTGGGCTTGATCTCTCCAATCATGTCAATGCCCCACATTGCAAATGGCCATGGAGCAGTCAGGACGTTGAGAGGAACCAGAGGGATATGAACTTTGTCGGCGTAGACTTGACATTTGTGGCAAGTACGGGAATGTTGATGGCAGTCAGCTTCCATGGTAGACCAGTAATAGCCTTCCCTTAGGATCTTCTTAGCCATTGTATGCCCGCTCAAGTGAGTTCCAAATGTGCCGCTGTGTATCTCAGTCATTGTGATACGGTGGGAGAACTGACTAGTGTTTTGCGTTCGTATTCGCACTTGTGCGGTTGAGCAAGAGTCGCCACCGACTTTTTATTTTATCCTAAAGGAAAGGTTAAAAAAGCACAGCAAAAACCTTTTGAGATATTTCGTGGGTTCGGGGGGTAGATTATGAAAAGGGAAGGTATTAGCACCCTTTTCATCCATGGTTATCCATGGGCTCTTAGTTACTTGGTTTTTAGATCACTTGCCTTGTTTTTCGATTGCTTTGAAAATTGTGTGTGTGGATGCTTTTTGAAAATGTTTCGGAAAAAGATGCCTTGTCTTAAGCAACTAATGTATTTGACTCGTGTTTGAGTGTTTTACAAAAGTGTGAATCTTTTCGAAAAGATGTTTTCAAATGTTTTTGAGAGTTTGTTTGAAAGTGTTGTGGATTGTGGTTTTTGAAAAGAAGGCAAGTGCTTTTGCAAGTTTGATCTCAAGTAACTAAGAGTTTTGTCTACCCTATTGTACTCAAAGGTTTTTGTCATGTTTTAACCCCTTTTAACAATTTTGTTCTACCATTGAAATTGGTAGACAATCTTGCATTTAGGAAGTTTATTCGGGACGGGCGCGGGTCATCGTATGGACCATGAATGCAATGATGCCAAGTGTCTTTGGCAATTTTGTTTTGAAGGGACTATGATCATTCCATTTTAGGCAACATTCGAAAGCGTCATCGAGAGACTTATGATCATTTGATTTTGTTTTGCCAAAGATACTCGACGTGCAAGCATGGCCTATTTTGGAAGGCAACATGTGAGATTACCCTACGGGGTGCAAGTGTGATTGTGTATTGATTACAGGTATTTGTCTTGTATTAGGTTATCTAGCGTTTGATTTTATGTACATACAAACCCTAGGTCTAACCATGCTATAATTGGAAAACTGTAAATTGCGGAATGTAAATCTACGCTATTACAAAATAGTATCCGGGAGTGGGGGTATAAATGTACAAGGGGGATGAGACTTATAGTACCCAAATAAATTACAACCAAATCGAAGTCGCAATCAAAATGTAAATATCGAATATACAAATATAAGATAAACAAATGTATAGGAGCAATATGAATATATTTTGCATCGTGTAAGTGTAAGTGTGTATATGTATATGTATTGTGTATGTGTAATTATTTACAAGTGCGAATTGTGGAATTGAAACGTATTAGGGTTTTTGACCTAGATATGCGTTTAAATGAATCTTTGATTTATATGTTTAATTATGTATAAAAGAAAAAGAAAGTGTTTTGATCGAATATTTGTGAATTTTAATATTAGAGAAAAAATGTATTTAAATTATTATGTACAAATGTATTTTAACGTGTATTGAAAATGTATTCAAGTTAATTATGTATAAAAAGAGTATTTTGTTATTTTTATGTACAAATATATACTTAAAAAGGATATTTTAACTGTGTGATAAAAAAATGCATAATATTATAAAATTAATGTTTTAAAATGTATGTATAAGTATATTTTAAATGAAAGAGTAAATAAATAAAAGGAGATAAATATTTTCAATTTTAATATAAGATAAAAATGTTAAGTTAGAAAAAAGATATAGTTTAGTAAAAAGGAAGAAAAAAGGATTAATGTTTGTTATAAAAAAGAGGTAATGATACTGTTGGGCTTTGGAGAAAGTCAGAAACGGGTCAAGCCCATGGATCTTGAAACAAATTTAGGGTTAGACATTTTGTCATTCAGAACGAAGGTTAGGGTTTGAGCGGCGCCGTTCGCTGGGTTTTGTCTTCTTCGTCCGATTTCGAGCGTCCATCATGAACTTCTCGCCTCAGCCACCGGCAACCTCTGTTTCCCCTTCCCTCCAGCGATATTGTTGAGGCAGCAGAACTTGGTAAGCGTTTTGATTCGTTTTGTTTTAGTTCTTGCACATTTTGTTATTTTCTGCGTATTATTGATTAACTGCTTGGGGTTTGACCTCTCATGTTGGGTTATTGATTTTTTTTATTTGGAGGTACATTAGGAGGGAAAAGAGATGTCATACCTCTACTGGAGAAGGGAAGGAAGGAGATGAGGATGCTCAGGAGGCTTTGATGGCGAAGATTCGGTGATGAAGCTTTGAGCTTTCCTGGTATTTCCGTATCAAACTTCTTGCTTAGGCTTTATGATGCTCCCTAGGGTTTTGATGATGACTTATGCTGAGAACCCCTTAATTCACTTCTTTATCCCTTCTTCTGTGCCACTGGATATTTGCTTATGTTGCCCTGAACATGCTTCTTTCTTCTTATTCTCTCGTGTTGCCTTTGGGAATTTGTATGTTTTTGGATTGTTGCCTTTGCCTATGATGCTTCGAATTGCTGCCTTGATGAACTTTCTCTTCTTCTCTCGTGTTGCCTTTGCTTACGTGCTTGATGCTATATGATTTGATTTGTTCCCCCCATGATGAACTTACAGTTCCGAGTGGCTCGTATTTGTTGCCTATATGCTTGAGATGCCCAGTGATGATCTCAGAGGTCTGAGGGCCTAGGTTTCCTTTGATACTTTTTGTCTTCCTCTGAGCCCCTGACCCCCTGATGCCTTGAGTTGCTGTTCTGTATTATCTTGAACTTTTATGCTTGTGAGTTTGTTGACAGTATGGTGTTTTGGTAATGGTCAAGCTTGAGATTAGGCAATGGGCATGGTGATTCTGGTTATGGTTTTAGTGATTGAACAGGGTGATGGTTTTATCAGTTTGGTAATTCAGTTTAAGGTTGTGTTTTTGTATCTTTCACAGGTTTGGCCTTTACTGATGTAGGTTTGAGGTTTGGGTGGTAATATTTTTGACAGGTTAAGGTATTTTTGTTTATCAGGTTTGAAAGCTAGGCCATGTTTTGATGGTTAGGCTTTTTGAGGTGAAGGCAGGGTGTTGGTTTTATCTGGTTTTTATGTTAGCTTGGCTTGGTAACTTAGTTTGCAGGTTATGGTGGTTTAGTTCACATGTTTTTGGGTTTGTGAGGCTAATGGTAAGGCAGGGTGTTGGTTGCCCTGTGTATGTGTTTGTAAGTTTTGTTCATTTGCTTGTGGTTTTTAACCTGGTTCTGGTTCACGGTTTGCAGGTTATGTGAGGTTTGGGACAGGTTCAATATGTTTTTTGTTAGGTGTCTTAGCTTGCTTCAGTTGCTCTTGTAGGTTTGATGCAGGCTTTCCTGCCTTGACAGTAATGAGGCTTTTGCTTCCTCAGTTTGTATATTTCTCTTCTCTCCTTTTGCTTATCAGTTTTGGAGTTTTGTATATTTCTCTTCTTATCTCTGAACTGCCTGCTGAACTGTGTTTTTGGATTATATCTTTGTTGTCTTCTGCCCTGTCTAAACCTAAAGCCTATGCTGCTTTTTCTCTCTTTTTTTCTCCAAAAGTACAGTTAAGATTATTATATGATTTATGTTGTACTTTCTCTGAAGGGGCCCTACTGGTGGGAAATGATGATTTTAGATTCAAGTTACTTGCATATACTTCTCTGCATCTTTATCCTGCTTTTGACAGCTTTGCTACACTTTTTGCATTTCTTTGATATCTTTGGCATTTAAGTGGGAATTGGACTTTTCAGTTTAGTTTGAATTGGAAGTTGAGATTCTATGCAGTTTTGAATTTTTAGAAATTATGCATTTGACATTCATGAATAAAAAATGTAATTCTTCCCTCTTTGTGAACCGGGAGAAATCCCACGATTTGCAGATAGGGTCAACTGATCCCAGTCAGTGGCCCCTAATGATGAGCAATTTTTATCTGTCTCCTTTAATTTAACTGCCTTCTAACTTTCTCTTTTCTTTTTGCAGATAAAAAATGGAGCACCGGAGCGGAGTGAAGAATGAAGAACATTAGAAATAGGATAGTTTTTATTTTATGTAATATTTAAATTAATGTATATTATTGTTCATAATTTAAATTATAAACAATAATTTGTACAAATAATTCCAATATCAATAAAATCTAAATTATCCAATTGATTCTAATTTTCTTTATTGTTTATTTATTTATTCAAAATTCTTAGAATTAAAACAATTGAAAAATAAATTTCAATCATTCAATTTTTAGAATAGTAAATAACTTAAATAATAACAATATTGGTCAATTAAACCTGTCTTATTCAAAATCCAAAGCAAAGCAGCAGTCAATCCAAATAGACTGATCAAACGCATAAACACTGTGAATCCAATACTGCATCCTGTATTTGACTGACTCAAAGAAAACAACATGAATTCCAACCACTGTTTCTTTCACTGATTAAATCAAAACAATGCGAATTTAACCCGAATCTCGGAATAAACTGCGAAGTGCTGTGGAATTTAAATTCTTCTGAGAATATGCCCATAAAACCTTAACTCCTGATTAAATGCCAAATAACGCTCGCCTGATCAAAACTGAGCCAAAAATCATCCAAACCCTAAGCCAACTGTATGAAACAATCCAGAGCTCTGAAAATCAGTAAAAACCCTAATTTTGCTTGACTGTCAAGAAAAGTCCGTTTGTCCGATTCTTGAGCCAGTTTGAAAAGTCAGGAAATGTTTGAAGCTGATATTTCTTGGGGAAAAAATGCGAGGGCAAATTTTGGGGTACAACAGTCATGATCAACTTTGCTTCAGCTTTGTCTACACATCGGAGTAATACACAATCATGGCTTCGTTTGTAAAGGATGCCGTTGCTCAGGAAGAACTTAGCAGCGAACTTCCTTATGAACTTCTTGTCATTTACGGAAGCTCCTTCGGGATAATCTCTAGTCTCGAGATACCTTTTGATTTCATGGAACCAAGGTTGTTCCACTACTTCTTCGGTATTAATCTCGTGATAGTGCACAGGTTCATCCATTCGATCGATGGTGATTTGGGGAGCCTCGTTATCCCAGTTGAATTTAAACATGGAAGACATTGTAGCTAGAGCATCTGCTAGCTGATTCCCTTCTCGCGAGAAATGCTCGAAGGTAATTTGCTCGAAATGAGGCAACAATGTCAAGACATGTTCTTTGTATGGGATAAGATTAGGGTGCTTGGTATCCCACTCTCCTTTGATTTGACTGATAACCAAAGCCGAGTCCCCAAATACGATCAAAGATTTGATCCCCAAGTCTATAGCAGCCTTGAGACCAAAGATACAAGCTTCATACTCAGCCATGTTGTTTCTGCAGCTGAAGCAAAGTCGGGCCGTGAAAGGTGTGTGACAACCTTCCGGAGAAATGAGTACTGCGCCGATACCGTTTCCAAGTGCATTTGAAGCACCATCAAAGTACAGGGTCCATCGGGATCCCTTTTCGGGTCCGTCATACGGTCCGTTACCTTTAATGTTGTCCAAATTCATGATGTCCTCGTCTGGGAAGTCAAATCTCATGGGTTGATAATCTTCGATAGCTTGATGAGCCAGATGGTCAGCTAGTACACTCCCTTTTATAGCTTTTTGGGTGGTGTACTGGATGTCATACTCAGTTAGGATCATTTTCCATCTGGCTATTCTTCCAGATAAAGCGGGCTTTTCGAAGATATACTTGATAGGATCCATTTTGGAAATCAACAAGGTAGTATGAGTCAACATATACTGCCTTAGTCGGCGAGCAGCCCATACCAAAGTGCAGCAAGTTTTCTCGAGCAGTGAGTAGCGAGTCTCACAGTCGGTAAACTTTTTGCTAAGGTAATAAATAGCATGCTCTTTTCGACCAGACTCGTCATGCTGGCCCAAAACACACCCCATTGAGTTATCCAAGACGGTTAGATACATGATCAATGGTCTTCCTTCGACGGGTGGCATCAGAATAGGAGGTTCTAGCAAATACTCCTTGATCTTATCAAAAGCAGCTTGGCAATCGTCGTTCCATTCGACTACCTGATCTTTCTTTAAGAGTTTGAAAATTGGCTCACAGGTAGAAGTCAGATGAGAAATGAATCTGGCAATATAGTTCAAGCGCCCCAAGAACCCTCTAACCTCCTTTTCAGTGCGGGGAGCAGGCATCTCTTGTATTGCTTTCACTTTTGCTGGATCGACTTCAATGCCTTTGTTGCTTACGATGAATCCTAGAAGTTTACCATACCTAACTCCAAAAGTGCACTTACTTGGATTCAGCCTGAGTTTGTATTCTTTCAATCTGGAAAACAGCTTTTCTAGATGTTCAAGGTGCTCCTCCTCTGTTTGTGACCGAGCTATCATATCGTCTACGTAAACTTCAATCTCATGATGTATCATATCATGAAACAAAGCTACCATGGCGCGTTGATAAGTTGCCCCTGCGTTCTTCAGCCCGAACGACATCACCTTGTAACAGAAAGTGCCCCATTGTGTGACAAAAGTTGTTTTCTCCATATCCTCGGGGGCCATTTTGATTTGATTGTAGCCCGAGAATCCATCCATGAAGGAAAACACTTTGTGCTGAGCTGTATTGTCGATCAAAATGTCAATGTGTGGAAGTGGAAAATCATCTTTGGGGCTGGCTCTATTCAAATCCCGGTAGTCCACACACATCCTGACTTTGCCATCTTTTTTAGGTACTGGCACGATGTTAGCGACCCATTGAGGATAGGACGTAACAGCCAGAAAGCCAGCGTCGAATTGCTTCATCACTTCTGCTTTGATCTTTTCAGACATGTCAGGCCTCACTCGGCAGACTTTTTGCTTGATCGGTGGACAATCCTCTCTTGTGGGGAGACGGTGAACCACGATGTCTGTGTCTAAACCCGACATGTCTTCATAAGACCAAGCGAAGATTTCAACATACTCGTTCAACAACTGTATCAGGCGTTCCTTGACACTTGGTTCCAGATTGGCACCCACTTGCACCTCTTTCCGGTCTTCCTCGGTCCCTAAGTTGACAGTTTCCAATGACTCTTCGTGCGGTAAGATGGCCCTTTCCTCTTGCTGTAGAAGTCTGGCTAGTTCCCCTGGTACTTCACAACCTTCGTCATCTTCATACTCGGCTTGATTGACCAGATCTTCAGAATTATTGAAGGATATAGCAGAATCGTCACCCATGGAATCCGGAGTGGATGGGTACCTGCATTTGTGAGTGTGGGTGTGTGTAAGGGATAGCCATCCTTAAACAAAAATGCAAAAGGAAAGAAAATGAACACAGCAGTTTATCAAATGAAAAACGTCCAATGAATCATTAAACATGGCATATGGATATGAAAATAATCAAAACCCTTACAAGTGGACCTACATGCCCCGGGCAAGGCATGAGGTGAAAAGATAGTGTACGGATTGTTCGGAAATAAATATTACAGACCAAATAGGAAATGTTTGACAGATAAATTACTGATGAATAAAAGTGATGGGGACAAAGTCTTTTGCCTCCCAGTTGCACAATCCTCCTTTGACAGTCGGGTAAATCCACTCTTCGATGTTGCTCTCTTTGTCTTCATCCTCCAAAGCGTTGATCCCGTAGGGAGAAATTTTGACTGGCGCCCTTTCAATCTTCGAACGACGCATAGCTTTCTGGCCCGCGGTAGTGAACCCTAATCCAAATTTGTCTGTCTTATGTGGAATATCAGGCAACTGCCCCCATGCTGAATTCTTCCCCTCCTTTATTGCGGCCCTCGCGTCCTCCAGAGATGCCATCCTGGCCATCTGCCTCGGTACTTCAGCTGCCAACTTTGCTACTGTTATTTCAGGAAGGACTTCTTCGAAATGCTGGAAAGGTGTCTCAATGAACTCACCTTCTACCTCCACATACCAGAAGGAGTTCAAGTGGCTGATCTTGTACTCCTCTTCGCCATGGACGGTTATGATCTTCCCCTTGACAGGGTGCTTCAACATCTGATGTAAGGAGGAGGTGACTGCCCCGGCATGGTGTATCCAAGGCCTACCCAACAAGCAAGAGTAAGACGGATGGATGTCCATCACATAGAAAGTAGATTTAAACACCTCAGTGCCTACCTTGATGGGAATATCAACCTCCCCATGGACCATTCTCTTCGAACCATCGAAAGCTCTGACAATAATGTCACTCGGCTTCAGCTCCAACCCTTCACAATCTAGTCGGTCCAAGGCCTTCTTAGGCAGTACATTCAGCGACGAACCAGTGTCGACCAAGACATGTGCGAGAGTAGTTCCTCGGCACTCGACTGAAATGTGCAAAGCATCATTGTGGTTTCTACCTTTAGGAGTTAGGTCGGCATCAGAAAAACCTAATCCATTGTCCGCAGTAAGGCTGGCCACGCAATTTTGGAATTGATCCGCAGAGGTTTCCTGGGGCACATGGGCTGCCTTCAGGAATTTTATCAGAGCTTTAGCATGCGCTTCCGAGCAAAGTAGTAGTGCCAGCATAGAGATCTTTGAGGGGGTTTGCCCCAGCTGTTCTGCCACATCGTAATCACTCCTTTTGATTATCTTCAAGATCTCATCCATTTCTTTCTTGGAGGTTTCCGGGATGACCAAGGGTTGAGCCCTCGTCCTGACGAGCTCATCTTGGATTCCCTTACCTTTATCAGCAGCGGTAGGAGGGACAATACTAGGAACAACAACATCTTCAATCAAAGGGGTTCTAGCGGAGAGTTTTATTGGTGCAGGGATGACCTTGTCAGCAGATGAGGGTCCAAAGATTGCTCTTGGAGGGGCAATCTCTGGAGAAAATATTCTCCCGCTCCGGGTGATTTTGCTCGTGCCTGCAATGTTACCAATGCTGGCTTCCTCATCATCCGAACTTTCTTCAGTTATTTCGATTTGTTTAATACCATGGTAGTAGACGTCACCGCCATAGTTCCATGGTATTGACTTCTCAGAAACATAGGGGACAGGCCCTGGCATTGTTATCTTCAAAGGAACAGATTTAGTAGCTGGTGTAATCTTAACAGGATTTTTGACGGCCTTGGAAAGATTGGCGTGAATGGTTATGATTGAGACATCTTCAGTATGGGTTGGAATAGCAGAAACTTTTTCAAACAAAATTTGTCGACTGTCCATTAGGCCTTGGATGCCTTTCTTCAGTAACGGACAATCAAACGGCAGAGAGTAACAACAATAGCAATCTTCTTTACATCCCGGGAAGATCCCAGCCCTTAACAGATTCAACTTGATGGTTAGCAACGGAGTTATCAGATCATTGACATCAGCAACATACAAATCTTCTTCAATGACATTGACATTTCGGCCGTGCTTCGGCATTGGAGCAGATATCACATTAGGCTTCTCCGGAGCGTCGAACTCCACTTCTTTCGCCTCTATCAGATCTTGGATCTTATGCTTGAGTGCCCAACAATCGTTGGTGTCGTGCCCGACACTGTCAGAATGGTAGGCGCATTTAACATTAGGATGATAATGCAGAGAGGACGTATTCACATTTTTTGGTGCCTCTTTAATAGTGGCGAGGTTCAACTTTAACAGATGGGGAAGCACTTGCGCTGGCGTCATATTAATGCGGGTGAACTGCCGTTGTGGCCGTTCCACCCGTTGCTGATTTGGTCTGGACTGGTTATAGCGAGGCTGCTCACTTGAAGGGTTTTGGATCATTACGGCCCCCACAGTTGGCCGACGTTCAGTCTTCCCTGCTCTTCTCTGAGAATATACCACAACCGTTTCCTTCTTGAAAGGTTTCTTCTCAACACTTGCAGCAACACCCTTCTGAATCTTTCCTGACTTGAATCCTACTTCTATTCTTTCGCATGTTAAGATCAAATCGGTAAACCCCGCGGAAGAGTTACCAATCAGATGATTGAAAAATGGCCCAGATAGGGTCCCTAGAAACATATCAACAAGTTCACGATCGGTTAAAGGAGGCTGCACCCTGCCAGCCAAATCCCTCCATTTTTGTGCATATTCTTTGAATCCTTCGCCGGTTCCCAGTGACATACCCTGAAGTTGGGTACGTGTGGGAGCAAGGTCAGAATTATACTGATATTGTTTGTAGAAGGCGGTGGCCAAGTCTTCCCAGTTTCGGATGCTGGTTCCCTCTAGCTGATAAAACCACTCCAATTGAGCCCCAGAAAGGCTGTCTTGAAAGAAATGAATCCAAAGGTTTTTATCTACCGTATAGGGTTGGATCTTTCTTACGTAGGACCTGAGATGCATTTTTGGACAGGGCAGCCCGTCATACCTCACAAAAACTGGCACTTTGAACTTTGGGGGAATCACAATCCCGGCAACCAAACCCAAGTCTTCAAAATCCAAACCCGGTACTCTTTGTAGCTCCATGGCGGCCAACCTGTCTTCTAAACCTTTGTATTTATCATCAGCCGGAGGGTATTGTTGATCAGAGTAGTCTTCATCCTCTTCGACCTCCTCTTCTTCCACATCGGACTCAGAAGGTACCGCAACCCCACCTCCTTTACTGGTTCCTTCATCAGAAGTAGGAGGAAATTCAAGCACTCTCCTGGCCTCTCCGTCAAATCTTCTCCCTAAAGTAGCCACCCCGAGTCTCTTTTTCTTCTTTTTCACTGGGTCTTTATTCCCCAGCAAGGTCTTGAGATCCTCCTGACCCTTAGCCAAGGTCATCAGGAGTTGCTGGAACTGTGCATTTTGAGCTTGTAGGTCTTTGACTGTTTGCTCGAGATCCATCCTACTGAAATAAACAGCAGACAGATAAGGAAACCTGGCGTGAGACCTGCTTATGCACATGATGAATGATATGCTTATGTATGCAATGCATTCAAGGATTTAGAACATTCAAAATTGTTGCAGACAAAGAAGAACGCACGTCATATTAATAAGAAGAAATTTGTTAGTACATAAATGCCCCATGGGCCAAATATTACAAAAACAACTTCTCAAGGTAAAAAGACATTGCGCATCCTCTTTGGTGCGATGTAGGTGTTGAGGGCCTCTTGCTCATGGAGTCGGCGGGTAAGCTCTAGAACCTTCTTCTCACTAGCGTAGAAGCTGGCTTCAAAAGTGTTCCGTTCCTCCTTGAGCTGAATCCAACTCTTCTGCATCTCCTCCCACGATGTAGGCATATCAGGATGTAGGATGGTGTAGGGAACCTATCCTTCCTTGACGGGCTCTTTAATCACAGGGAGAACATGAGGATAAGGCATCATTAGACTCTGGGCTCGGGCTCGTACCCACTTGAGATAAGGATCAAGAGGGATGGAGTTCTTGTGTCCCAGAGTCTTGTTATCAACCTTGTTGGGCCTCCCCCAAGCTCTGATGAATCTTTGGCGAAGTCCTTGCGCATCATTGTCGAAGTCAAAAACTAGGTCAGGAATCAACATGTCGTGAGGGCCATAAGATAAGGAGTGCCACAATCTCTTCAAAGGCTTGTAGGTCCAATGAATTCCAACACTCTTGTGCCTTCTCAAACAAGAATTTTGCTAAGAATCCTTTGACGCCGCTTCTGATTTCCCAATGCCCCTTGATGTTGGATGGTTGTAGATGTAATGCTTGAGCAACATCTTCCGGCTTTGTTTCCTTTTCCGTACCGTTGAAGGGTAGTTGATTAAGGATGGGGATTCTTAGGAGTTGAGAAAACTCCTCCAAAGTGGGCACCAACTGGTAGTCAGGGAAAATGAAACAGTGGTGAAGAGGGTCAAAGAACTGGAATAGCACTTTCATCATGTCTTCTTCAATGTTGGTGTTGACTAAGCTGAGAAGTCTACCATGTCTTTCACTGAAGGATGAGCTTTCCGGAATTCTTGAGGTGAGCTCCTTGAGTTGAGGAGAGATCCTCACAAGGTTGACTTGGATGGTTTTTCTGCGAGGAATTTCCATGACCTACAAAACAAGAACAAAGATGAAGATCTAAACCCTTGAAGTGGTTAGTGAATGCATATGATGCTTTATGATGTTTATGATGTATGTATAAACATATGTACAAGAAAATCACACCAAACCCTAGTTTCAGGCTTGCATGGGGTTTCATAGGTAAGTACCCTCTTGAGTGTAGTTGGCTTAAAAACCTGTCCTATAAATAGTAACCGGGTTCTAAGGAGCTCAATATCATTGGATTGTTTTCAATGTTCATTGTTTTGGTTTAGCCACTTAACTAGCGACCAAAATATTCCAAGAAAACAACCCTCAATGAGTGTAGTATCGAGTATCTACCAACTTCGGACTTCACCAAAGCCGGTCATCTCACTACCCCTAATGTAAGGCCAAGATGGTCAAGTAAGGTTCTAGGTCATTAGTGCTTAGTGACATCACTCAGCGGCCCCGTACTCTCCTTGATTGTACTCAAGGGTTACCGGTACTCACAAATATGTCGCACTAATATAGCTATTGCTTCGACCGTGTCGGTATACCCGCACAGTTTCCACAACGTATTGCTATCTATGAATTTTTCCCCAAATCCGGGTATAGGATTGCAAACCCAAACAAGAGAGCCAAGATATAAAGAAATCAAATCAAACAATTAGTCATGCAAGAGGGTGATCTAAGCCCTAAGGTTACTCCACTTTTAAGTTTCTCCCCAGCAGAGTCGCCAGTTCTGTGATATGGTGGGAGAACTGACTATGGTTTTGCGTTTGTTTTGAAAGTGTTTGTGAAGTGTGGTTTGAAAAATAGGCAAGTGTTTTTGTTTTGCAAGTTGACAAGTACTTAAGAGCTATCTACCCTAGAGTTCTCAAAGATTTTTGCTATGTTTCAACCCTTTTAACAATTTTGTTCCACCATTGCATTTGGTGGACAATCTTGTGTTAGGATGTGAAAGGGACGGGCGTGGGTCATCTTTTAGACCATAATTGCAATGGTGCCAAGTATCTTTGGGAAATTTTCCTTTAAGGGACTTGATCATTTTTTAGGCAACTTTCGAAAGCGTCATTGAGGGACTATGATCATTTGATTTTGTATTTGTTTTGCCCAAAGAGACCTAACATGAAATATGGCCCATTTATTGAAGGCAACAAGTGGAATACCCTAGGGGTGCAAGTGTGATTGGTGTTGTCCAATTTACTGCTTGATTATCTTGAAATTAGGTCAAACTATTTTGTTGTTTTTATTTGCATACAAACCCTAATTCTAACATGGTATATTTAGAAAGCATTAAAGTGCAAAAAATAAAGTTCCTAAGTTATTACAAAACAATATGGGAAGGGGGGGGTACAAATGTTCAAATGGGGGGTATTTTGGCAAGAAATTTAAATCTAACTATTACATCAATTTGGAATTATACAAAGTAATTAATTGCATAAATTAAATAGAAATAAAATAAATATGCAAGATGCAAAAGGGCTTTTTATATGTATGAAAAAAAGTATTTTTATATGTCAAAATAAAATAAAAATGAAAAGTATTATTGTTTTGAGTATTTTCCATGTTTAGGGTAAAACCCTAATTTATTAAGTAAATATATTAATTATTTAATATGTACAAATATTTATCAATTATATACAAAATAAAACAAAAATGAAGTATATTTGTCAAAAAGGTATTTTTACTATCAAATATTAATAAAAATGAAAATGTATATATTTTTGTATTTTTTACCTAAATATTCTAATAGATGTATTATTATTATTTACTAAATATATATTATATGTACAAAAATAATAATATTTAATATTTTATAAAAAAAGTATTTTTGATATAAAATGTTTTCAAGGGAGAAATAAAATAAAAATCAGAAATAAAAATAAGTTTGCATTATTTTTGGTATTTTTAAATAAAAGTGTTTATTTATTTATTTATGTACAAAAAAAACTATTCTAAACAAATAAATGCCTATAAATTCAAAAATGGTGTGAAAAATATTTTTTATATTTTTAATATTATTAGCAAAAATAAATAAGTCAGAATAAAAAAAGAAAAGTAAAAAAATCATGAAAATAAGCACAATGGGCCACATAGGTGTAATAGCAAAAAGCATGGTGTAAAAAGAAAGTCAACTCAGGCCCAGCCCAAGAAGACTTCATCTTCAACCTCAGAACAATGTTTGAACACAATCCACGCGCATTTTTCATCTCTCAATTCCTGGACTTTCAAGCAAAACTCCCAACATGAAAAATGTAGAGCATTAAGAGACGAATTCAGGGATATAAAGAACTTGACTTAACTCTCTAAGATGAGAGAAAATTTCTTCTCCCCCAATTCCTGACCTAGTTTTTGTTCCATGTTCAGACTCAAAATTCTCTAAACATACATAATATAAATGAAATCTAATTACATGGGCATGTTCAGGGCTATGAATGTGACATGTTTTCTTCACAAACCCAAAGCTAACAATGCCTGGATAGAGAGATTCGTGTTCATGAACTTACCTGTTCAGTTGAAGTTGTATCTGGTGATTGAGGTGTCTTCAATGCAAGGTGATGATTGGTACAACTTCCTTGATGTCCAGGGATGCTATTCCAAGTTTTACTTTGCTTTGAAACTAGCTGAATCGAGTTGTAGCACTCCACCTGCAAAACAAGAAAATGAAAATGGCCAAACTGATTAGAGGAGTTACAGTCCACTTCTAATGCTTTGGATAGTTTGCATTGATGGTAGGGAAGGTGTTTGAAGTGGTTTTAGCAAGAATGCACGATGGAAATGAGTTGTGGGATTCAATCTGCAGCTGGTGCTCTGTTTGGACAGTTTGAGAGTGATTCTGTGAATGGGGAGGCAATGGAGATGTTAGGGTCGTGTTCTAGCTCAGAATGGATGTTTAGAATGTGCTTGATAACTTTGCTTAAGGCTTGGTTTGCTGAGATGAAAGTTGTTAGATGTTATGCTATGTTTCTTACACTTTAAGCAAGAGATGGCAAGTTGGTGTTCTAGACAGGTAGAGGCCCCCAATCTATGCTGCACCACTTAGTCTTGATCAGTGTAATTAACTCATAAACTTGTGCCAAAGAGATCTTAACTGTACTTGCTTGGATTTGCATTTTGACATAAAGTTCACTTTTGCAAAAATGGTTAAAATGCTTTATCTATTTTGGGATTAAACCATTATGCAATGCTTGAACACATAGAATATGGTCTTGGCACAAAGAGTTTGCATTAAATTTATGAGTGTAAAAGAGATTTAGGGCCTGTAATCAAGAAATGCATGCTGATTTGAAAATTGCCTAAGTGTATGAACATGGAAATTGGCCATAACAAAAGTGAGTTTTTCCCATATTGCAAAATTCGGTTCTCTCAAACCATGAGGTTGTTTGATGAGTTATTAGACATTTTGGAAAGCTTGGAATGTGTACTACAATACATCTTTGAAATGCAAATTGAAATTCCCAGTGGAAGTATGTGAAAAATGGTCTTGAAGTTAGGCAAAAATCCTGCCTAAAATAGGTCAAATTTTCTCTAAGTTAAGAATGGTTTGGTACCCTTATTCCAAAAATTGTAACTTGAGATACAATCTTCTTTTGGGAAAACTTTGTGAATCAAAGTTGTAGATTTTGAAATAGTATACAACTTTCATGTTTTGACTTTTGCTTGAATCCAAATTAATCTTGGTGAGAAAGTGGGGCAAAGTTAGAAAAAAATTAGGGTTTTTCATAACTTAGAAAAATTCTAAGTTATGAAAAATCTTCATTTCAAACCCTAATTTGCAATTCTTGATTTCTTGATGAACAAGTTTCATGATTTGGCATGTTTTGATGAAAAATGAATCTTGACACTTGATTTTGACCAAAAAGTCAAAGTTTGACTTTTCAGTATACAGTCAAAATTGACCAATTGACTGGGAAATTCAACTGTCAATCTTGTGCATTTGGGATCTTTTGAACTTGTTGAGTATGTCAAGACCATTCCATGGGGTCGTTGAGTCCATATGGGAGTTTGGTTTGCCATTGGCTAGGTCAAACAGTCAAAAATTGCCTTTGTGCAGTCAAAACCCTAAAAATGACCATTTTGCCCTTTTGGTGATTTGATCAAATTTCTTGTGGAATTGTGATCCAAACTTGATCAAATGGTCCATGTGAGTTCATAATGTTGATGTGGGTCAAATTTCATGAGGTTTGACTGTCAATTGGCCACAGTTGACTTTTTCCCCAACACAGTTGATTTCTAGGTCAACTGTCCAATTGACTGGGCAAAATTTGGAATCAAGACTTGAAACTTGATGTGGATAAACTTGGGGGTCCAATATGAAGAATGAAAGTCATCTTAGGCATTTTAGGTCAAATCATCTTTGTGCAAACACAAACCCTAATTTGGGTCAACAGTGCAGGGAGAAGTCTTGAGCAGATGAAATCCTAACTGGATCTTGAGCTCCAAGGGCTTTGTGATGAAGAATCATTGAGGAAATGGGAGGGAAAATTTTGGGGTACAACACCTAGGCTGTCTGAATGATAAGCGCACTTGGCGTTCGCGTGGTAAAAAGGAGAAGTTGTATTCGGATTCTTCGGTGCCTCTCTCAAGGTTGTAAGGTTTAACTTCAAGAGATGGGGTAAAACTTGAGCAGGAGTCACGTTTATCCGGGTATACTGCCGTTGTGGTCTTTCCACCCTTGCTTAGTTGGTTCTGGGTTGATTGTTTATAGGCTGATCAGCTGCATACTTCTGAATCATTACGGCCCCCACCGCTGGCTGGCGCTCAACTCTTCCTTGACCTCTTTGGGAGTAGACAGCCGAGACTTCTTTCTTTGCTGGAAAAGGCTTTTTTATGGCAGCGGAAGCAAATGCATCTTTCTGAATTTTACCACTCTTGATTCCGGCTTCAACTCTCTCTCCAGTTAGAATTAACTCGGTGAACCCCGCAGACGAACTTCCTATCAGGTGATTGAAGAAAGGCCCTGACAAAGTCCCTAAGAACATATCAACTAGCTCCCTCTCAGATAGAGGTGGTTGTACTCGTCCCGCCAAGTCTCTCCATTTCTGAGCATACTCTTTGAAACCTTCATTTGAGACCATGCCCATACTCTGTAATTGAGTACGGGTTGGTGCTAAGTCCGCATTATATTGATACTATCTGTAGAAGGCGGCCGCCAAATCTTCCCAATTATGCACGTCAGACCTCTCTAGCTGGTAAAACCAATCCAACTGCGTCCTCGAAAGACTGTCCTGGAAGAAATGAACCCACAGGTCCTTGTCAGAAGAATGTGGTTAGATTTTCCGGACATAAGACCGTAAGTGCATCTTGGGACAAGACAAACCATCGTATTTAGAAAAAAGAGGCACCTTAAACTTAGGGGGAATGGCAATTCCAGAAACCAACCCTAGTTCCTCAAAATCCAGCCCAGGCACTCTTTGCACTTCCATGGCTGCCAGACGTTCTTCCAAATTCTTGTACTTGTCATCTGCAGGAGGGTATTACTGTTCAGAATAGTCTTCATCCTCCTCTTCTTCTTCTTCCTCAGACTCAGATGGAACTGCAACTCCCTTTCCTTTTCCTACCCCTTCATCAGATGTTGAGGGGAAATCCAGGACCCTTCTAGTTTGACCTTCAAATCTTCTACCCAAAGTAGCCACAGCAACTCTCTTCTTTTTATTTTTCTCTTTTTCCTTTTCCAACAAGGTCTTGAGCTCCTCCTACTCCTTGGCCAGGGTCATGAGCAGCTGTTGGAACTGTGAATTCTGCACTTGCAAGTCTTTGACCGTCTGCTCAATATCCATCTTGCTGAAATAAACAGCGGGAGAGATAAGGAAACCTGGTGTGAAGACCTGTTTATGCATATGTTAAATGATATGTATTCATGTAATGCATTAAAGGATTCAGAAATTCAAATTTGTTGTAAACAAAAAGGAACACACGTCATATTAATAAGATAGAATTTGTTAGTACATCAATGCCCCATGGGCAAAATAATACAAGATTCTAATGTAAAAAGATGTTGCGTATCCTTTTTGGTGCAATGTAGGTGTTGAGAGTCTGCTCTTCGTGAAGTTAATGAGTAAGTTCTAAAACCTTCTTCTCACTGGCGTAGAATTGGGCTTCAAAAGTATCGCGTTCTCCCTTGAGCTGTATCCAACTCCTTTGTAAATCTTCTAGTGATGTTGGCATGTCAGGATGTAGGAGGGTGTATGGAACCTCTCCTTCCATAACAGGCTCTTTGATCACAGGAAGAATGTAGGGGTAAGGCATCATAATACTTTGGGCGCAGGTTCGTACCAACTTGAGGTAAGGCTCAAGGGGGATGGAATTCTTGTGTCCCAAGGTCTTACTGTCCACTTTGTTGGGCATTCTCCAAGCTCGGATGAACCTTTGTCGAAGTCCTTGAGCGTCATTGTCGAAGTCAAAAACCAAGTCTAAAATCAGCATGTCATGCGGGCCATCCCTTCGGGCATACCCAAAATGTCTCAGAGCTAAGAAGGGGTTGTAGGTAATGCATCCCTTAATGCCAAGTAGAGGGACATTAGAGAATTCCCCATAACGGTCAATGATGATAACATTTTCTCTAGATCGAGAACACCAATGAACATCTGAATGTGTAAGAGTCATCAGCCGTTATGACCACCTTAAGCCTTGCTCATTCTTCAAGACTGATTGGGTAAGGTGAGAAATAAACCACCTTGCTAGAAGAGGAGTGCAGCATATGAGAACACCTCTTTTCCTCATTGTTCGTGTGTGAAATGAGTGGAGGATATCCCCAAGCAAAGTAGGCACAGGATTCCGTGACATGAAAATCTTGACAGCATTCACATCTATAAGCTAGTCAGGGTTTGGGAACAAGACCAACCCATAGATGAGAAGAGCTACAATCTCCTCAAAAGCTTGCAGATCTAGAGAATTCCAGCATTCTTGAGCTTTCTCAAACAGGAACTTTGCCAAGAATCCCTTGACACCACTTCTGGTTTCCCAATGACCTATGACATCAGATGGTTGCAAGTGTAGGCCTTGAGCAACATCTTCAGCCTTTGGATCTCTTTCTGTACCGTTGTAGGGTAGTTGATGGAGAATAGGAATCCTCAAGAGTTGATAAAATTCCTCCAAAGTAGGCACTAACTGGTAATCAGGAAATGTGAAGCAGTGGTGTAGGGGGTCAAAGAAATGGAAGAGAACTTTCACCATGTCTTCCTCAGTGTTGGAGTTAACCAAGTTGAGAAGTCGACCATGTCTTTCAGTGAATGGAGAATACTCTGGGATCTTGGAAGCAAGCTCCTTGAGTTGAGGAGGAATTCTCACAAGGTTGACCTGAATAGTTTTCCTGCGGAGGGAATCCATGACCTACAAAATAGGAACAAAGATGAAGATCCAAAATCCTTGAAATAGTTAGTGGATGCATATGATGCTTCATGATGTCCATGATGTTATGCACAAGTATATATGTACAAGCAAATCACAAAAGTTCCTAGTTTAGGCTTGCATGGGGTTTCATAGGTAAGTACCATCTTGAAGTTTAGTTGGCTCAACCTGTCCTATAAATAGTAACTGGGTTCTAAGGAGCTCAATATCACTGGATTATTTTCTGTGTTCATTGTTTCAGTTTAGCCACTTTACTGGCGACCGAAATATTCCAAGAAAATAACCCTCAATGAGTGTAGTATCGAGTATCTACCAACTTCGGACTGCACCAAAGCCGGTCATCTCACTACCCCCTAAAAGGCCAAGTTGGTCAAGTAAAGGTTCTAAAAGTCCATTAGTGCTTCATGACATCACTCAGCGGCCCCGTATTCTCTTTGATTAACTCAAAGGCTACCGGTACCCACAAATATGTCGCACTAATATAGCTATTACTTAGACCATGTCGGTATACCCCGCACAGTTTCCACAACATATTGCTATTTACCTATGAATGTTTCCCAAATCCGAGTAGAGGATTCAAACCCAAACAATAGAACCAAATGTAAAGCAATCAAAGAAAACAAGATAAGCATGTAAAGGTGATCTAAACCCTAAGGTAACCCCACTTTTAGTTATTTCCCCAACAGAGTCGCCAGTTCTGTGATACGGTGGGAGAACTGACTTGAGATTTTGCGTTTGTGTTCGCAAATGTTTCGGTTTAGCAAGAGTCACCACCGACTTTTTATTTTATCCAATGGAAATGTCAAAAAGCACAGGAAAGACCTTTGAGATGTTTTCTTGGGTTCGGGGGGTAGATCATTAAAAGGGAAGGTGCTAGCACCCTTTTCATCCATGGTTTTCCATGGGCTCTTAGTTACTTGTTTAGATCACTTGCTTTTGTTTTTCAATTGTTTGAAATGGTGCTTTTGTGTGTGGTTTTGAAAATATTTTGAAAAGAGGCCTTTGTTTAGGAAACCTTTGTAATGATTCTTGTTTGAATGTATACAAAGGTGTTTGTCTTTTGAAAAATGTTTTCAATGTTTGAAAGTTTGTTTTGGGAAATGTTTTGAAATTGTGTGTGTGTTTTGAATTTAGCAAGGATGGTTTGCAAGTTGATCAAGTAACTAGGAGTTGTCTACCCTACTCAAAGATCTTTCCTACACATTTTTAACCCTTTGACATTGTTGTTTTACCATTGTATTTGGTAAACAACCTTGTATTTGGATGTTAAACGGGACAGGCGCGAGTCATCTTATGACCATGATAACAATATTGCCAAGTATCTTTAGCAAGTTTTTGAGGGACTAGATCATTTTTGTTTAGGCAACCAAGATAGCGTCATCGAGGGACTATGATCTTTTGTTTTGATTTTGTTTTGCCAAGATACCTAGCATGCATACCATGGCCATGTTTTTTAAGGCAACAAGTGGGTGAAACCCTAGGGATGCTTGTGTGCATTGTGTTGTCATCTTTCATGCATTTTTGTCTTGTATTTAGTCATGCTATTTGTTTTGATTTTTTGTTATCATACAAACCCTAATTTACTAAGCATGCATATAAAAGCAATAAAAGCGTAAAGTAAATCTAAGACTATTACAACATTATTATGGGGAGGGGGATACAAGTTTGAATAGGAGATATTGCTCAAAATAAAAAGCCCTAAAACTATTACAACCATATTGAATTTATTTGTACAAATAAATAAATGAATAATATTTAAATATGCAATTAAATATAAATATGCAAAAATGTTTTTGTATTATTTTTATGTATATAAAAATAAGTTTATTTAATGCCCTAAAAATAAAGGAAAATACAAATGATTATTTTGAAAGGGTGGAAACTCTAGTTTTTGTTTTAAGAAAATATATATTCTATATTATTTATTTATTCATTTTTATGTACAAGAAAATAAATAAAAATATATACAAAAATGTTAAAAATTAAATTATGTGAGAAAATATTATTTTAAGTATATAATATAATAAAATAAAATATGTAAGTATTTTTAAATTATTTGCAATTTATTTAAGAAAAATAAAGTATATATTATTAGTAAACTATTTTTATGCCCAAAAAATGATAAAAATAATAAAATAAAAATGTAAAAATTAAGAAAATTTTTTTGGTGATTTTTTAATATTTAGAAAAAATAATAAAAGTCAGAAATATAAAAGAAATGAAAAAATATATAAAAATAAACAAATGGGCCAAGGGGGTGCAAGAAGCAGAATGGGGGGTGTCAAAAGTCAAAAGAACCAAGCCCAGCCCAAAGTCCCTTCATCCTTGTCCTTGAGACATAAGAAAACGCGCGTTTCTTGTTCAAACTTGTAACTCCTACATACGTGCTTAAAAACAAAAAACTTGCAACATGAAAGTTATAGCTCATCATCACACGATTCTAACCATATAAAAAATTGATCTAACTCTAAGAAACCAGGGAGAATTTTATCACCCCCAAAGTTATAGGGTTTGTGGAGGACTACAACTTTCATGTTGGAATTTTTCTTTGAATCCAATTGCATCATGGTGAAAAAGTTGGACAAAGTTAGGAAAAAATAAGAAATTTTCATAACTTAGAAAATTCTAAGTTATGAAAATTTTCCATTTTAGACCCTAATTTTGAAAATTAAGTTTCTTGGTGAACAAGTTTCATGTTTTGACACCTCTTGATGAAAAATGACCCTTGGCACTTGATTTTGACCAAAAAGTCAAAGTTTGACTTTTCAGTGTACAATTGATTTTTGATTAGTTGACTGGAAAATTCATCTGTCAATCCAATGCATTTTGAGATCTTTTTAACCTTGTAATTAGGTCAAGATGATGCCATTGAGTCCTTGAATCCATGCTTGAACCCAATTTTCCATTGGCTAGGTGAAAAATCAGAAATTGCCCTTCTGTAGTCAAAACCCTAAAAATGACCATTTTGCCCTTTTGATGATCTGATCAAATTTCTTGAGGAGTTGTGGTCCAAACTTGATCAAATGGTTCATATGAGTCTATAATGTTGATGTGGATAAAAAATAATGAGGTTTGACTGTAAATTGGCCACAATTGACTTTTTCCCCAATACAGTTGATTTTCAGGTCAACTGTCCAATTGACTGGGCAAGAGTTTGATTCAAGGCTTGAAACTTGGTATGAGCAATCTTAGAAGTCCAACATGAAGTATGAAAGTCACATTGAGCATTGAAATTCCAAAAATCCATGTGCAAACTCAAACCCTAATTTCAGGCCATCAGTGCAAGAAGATGTCTTGAGCAGAGCAAACCCTAATCTGGTCTTGAGTCCAAAGAGTCTTGTGGGGAAAATATTGATAAAATGAGAGGGCAAATTTTGGGGTACAACACCTAATCTGAACCCTAAAAATTTCAGAAACTTCAATCTTAAAATTCTCTAAGCTCAAGCAATATAAATGAAAACTATGGACATGGTTAGCTTTAGGGCAATGATATCTACATTTTTCGTTCATAAATAAACCATTAATGATGCCTGTATGAAGAGTTCAAAAGTCAGAAAATTTACCTTGCAAGAGGGTATCAGGTTTGGAGTTTCAGTAGCTTTTAGTGAGTTCCAATGATTGGATTAGCTTCCTCAAGTTCCCAGGAAACTAATGGGATGCTTAGCTTGAGCTGAGAGTGCTTGAGGAGTTCTGGAGAAATCAAGGTGAAAGGTGCTGTTTTTGAAAATGGTGGATGATGATGGAGGTGTTACAATGGTGTTGCAGGTGTTAATATTGTTTGTGTGTGTTGCTTAGGATCTTTTGAAAATGAAAGGCCAAGAAACGCACGAGCAAATTTGGAGATTGGATTCAAAACTCAGAAATGGCAAGTTTTGAAGTGTTTTTGGTGATTTTGTGTTCTTGGTGCTTTCATGGCTTAAGCATGCGTGGGATTTGTGGAAAATAACTTGTGTATGTATAAACAAAAGGGTTGGAGTGCTTTGGAGATCCAGAAGTACAAGTTACAAGCTAATTGCTAGGTTACTTGATTTTGAAGAAAAGTGGGAAGACAAGTTTCAATGTGTAGTACAAGCATGAGCTGGGTGATTGTAAGTGTATAAACAAGTTTATCTTTAGTTATGGGACTTGTATGATCAGAAGAAAACAATTGCAAGGCTCAAGAACAAGTTTTGTGCAAAAAGCCACTTTATCAAAATGGGAATGTGCACTTTCTTCCCAAAATGGATATAAAGCATGGCTTTGCATTGAATGCTTGAATTGAGACCTCTAACCGTTGTGCAAGAAATAAATTATGGAGTGCCTAACAAGTTTGAGGCCTGCAAAGTAGAGGTCATGCAGCATAAGTTTGAATTTTTAATTTTGTTCGTCACAAAATGACTTGTAATTCAAGTGTCAAAACCCTAACTCCATCTCTTCGATTCTCCCTACTCAAAAATGATCTCAAGGAGTTCTTGGACATTTTGGAAATCTTGTAATGTTATCTACAATCCATCTTTGAATCAATTTTAAAAATTCCCCTTGGAACTAAATGAAAAAGTTCAATGAAGTTAGGTCCAAATCCTGACCAAATTAGGGCAAAATTTCACTAAGTGTTTTGTTTCATGACCATGTGTTCTTAAAATTATAACTTGATATCCAAGCACTTTTGGAAGGTGTTGTGTAAATAAATTTTGTATATTTCATGGAGATCTACATCTTTCATGTTAAAAGTTTCTTTTGAATCATCTTGAATCATGGTGAAAGTTTTGCTCAAAGTTGTGAAAAAATAAGAAATTTCCAACACTTAGAAAAATTTCCAAGTTTAGAAATTTTAACTTTTAAAAATGAAATCTTGAATTTTTTATTTCTTAACGAATAATTTTAATATTTTGACATGCTTTGATGAATTGTGATCTTTGGCATTTGATTTTGACTAAAAAGTCAAAGTTTGACTTTTCAGTATACAATTGACTTTTGATCAGTTGACTGAAAATTTATCTGTCAATCCATTGGACTTGAGCAATGTTTTGAGCTATGTCATTAGTTCAAAATGATTCAATTGGAATCTTGATATCATGCCTTAAACCAATTGATCATTTGCTAGGTCAAAAATCAGAAATTGCCCTTTCCTAGTCAAAACCCTAATTTTGACCATTTTGCCCTTTTGAAGATTTGATCAAATTTCTTGAGGAATTGTGGTCCAAAATTGATCAAATGATACATATGAGTTTAAAATGTTGATGTGGATAAAAATTTATGAAGTTTGGTTATAAATTGGCCACAATTGATTTTTTCCCCAATACAGCTGATTTTTAGGTCAACTGTTCAATTGACTAAGCAAAAGTGTGATCCAAAGCTTGAAACTTGACATGAGTAATCTTGAGGATCCATAATGATCCATGAAAGTCATATGGGGAATTGGAAGTTCAAATATCCTTGTGAAATCTCAAACTCTAATTTTGGTCATTAGTGCTTAAGGAGGTGTCTTAAGCTGATCAACCCTAGTGCAGTCTTGAGCCAAAGGAGATCTTGTGAGCAAATTTTTAATAAGTGAAAGGGAAAACTTTGGGGTACAACATCTGCCCTTGTTAAATCTTCTTAAGCCTGAAGAGTTAGATTGGCGAGTTTTTCCATTTGTGACTCGAAGATGGAAGATGATTGGACACTAGAGTGCCTAGAAATTTGCACTCGGTGACGTGATGATTGGTGGTATAGGGAATGGGCTTAAAGATTCCATTTGGAGGGATGATGGAAAGTTTTTGGAATTGGGCTTGTAGATGCCATCCAAAAATGATTTCTGAACCGTATCTATAAGCTGAAACTGAATGAGTATCAGAATGGCGTCCGTGTCTGGAGCGTATCTGAAAGCTGAAACTAAAGGGATATCAGAATGGCGTTCGTGTCTGGAGCGTATCTGAAGGTTGAATCTGAATGAGTATCAGGATGGCATCCGTGTCTGGAGCGTATCTGAACTGTATCTGAAGAGCTAAATCTGAATGAGTATCAGGATGGCATCCGTGTCTGGAGCGTATATGAACTGTATATGAAAGTTGAATCTGAATGAGTATCAGGATGGCATCCGTGTCTAGAGCGTATCTGAACTGTATCTGAGAACTGAATCAGAATGAGTATCAGGATGACATCCGTGTCTGGAGCATATCTGAACTGTATCTGAGAGCTGAATCTGAATGAGTATCAGGATGGCATCCGTGTCTGGAGCGTATCTGAACTGTATCTAAAAAATCTTTGAATATTGTTAATGGTAGCTGTTGATTAACCTTATCGTGAAAAGGGTAAAATGTTAGCTAATATGCAATGTCATGTTGTATGAAATGTATGGTATAATGAGATTGTGATACATGCATTCGTGTTATCGATGCTTATGATGTATGGATGCGATGTACGCATATGTGAGCTAATCTGCTGCACTGCTTGTTGGATTGGGGAAAATAAATCCCCGACTGCTGCTGAGGATACGGAGTGCAAGTCTTCATGTTTTGAAGTGTTTATGAATTTCCACTTATAGAAATAAACCTTGTTATAAGGGAAACGCCGTGTACTGCTTGTGAAATCCCGTTGGGGAATCCTGAGAAATTGGACGACTTCTACTGGGGATTGATAACTGGAAGCTCGGTTCCGCTGGGGATTAAACTGCACACTGCGAGGAATTTTATGGAAATAGGTTAGAGAGATTTCCCTACCTCTTAAAGCCATCAGTGATTGTATTTTTATTTTGTTCATTTATAAACAATAGTTACGTTAAAATGCATATGTGCACAAATAAATCATTGGACGTTTCTGTAAACAAAACACAAGAGTAAAGAAAAAGAAATAGTTTTTCACTTTCAAAGGGATATCTTTGTATTGACTTTGAGTAAGTATTTTTGTACAATGAGACAAACATTCTAGTAAGGGAATGTCGTCGTAAAAAATAAAAATTTGATATAAAGAAAAGATAGTTATGTGAAATAATCCCATGGGGTTCCCATTCTGCTATAGCCTTCGTGTCTTCGAGCATCTTATCTATTTATTGCCTTGTCCGAAGCTGATTGAGTCGATCAAAACCGCTGAGTTTGTTAGTTAAAGCCAAAGGTTGTTCGTAAGGTGATCCAACAGGACACAGTCATACACTTTAAATCCCTAACTTTTGCTTGGACCGCGCTTTCGGGTTTTCAGTCCACCAGGATACCCTTTTTTTCCCAAGCCGCCCTTTCGGGTTTTCAACTTGTCGGGTGTACAGATTTTTTTTGTTTTATCCCTAATTTTTGCCCGAACCTTTTTGGTTCGCCGAAATGCCCTTGTTTTTCCTAGGTGTGTCAACCTAGCGGGTCTCTTATGCGTAGTATCTTTTGACTATGTCCGCGTTCACAGGGTGCAGCAGGTTGTCGCCATCCATGGTGGTCAAGATCATTGCTCCACCAGAGAATATGCTTTTGATTACGAACAGTCCTTCATATGTAGGAGTCCATTTTCCCCTGGGATCACCCTGCGGTAGTATGATATGTTTGATCACCAAATCCCCGACTTGATATACTTGGTGTCTGACCTTTTTGTTGAAAGCCTTGGTCATCCGTTTTTGATACATTTGACCATGACAGACAACAATAAGCCTTTTCTCATCAATCAAGTTCAATTGATCAAGAAGAGTTTGGATCAAATCTTCTTCATTCAGCCCTGCATCCTTCATAATTCTCAGAGAGGGGATCTGGACCTCAATAGGCAAGACAACCTCCATGCCGTATACCAGAGAGTCGGGTGTTGCCCCGGTTGATCTGCGTGCTGTGGTACAAAAATTGTGGAGAGCAAATGGTAGCATCTCATGCCAGTTGTTGTACCCCAAAATTTGCCCTCTCATTTCTCAAAGGATCAACCTGGACCCTCAGGTTTGCTTCCATCCAATTTCAAGCCTTGAATTACAAATTTTCTAAGAAATTCATTCACAAGGGCAAAATGGTCATTTGCACACTAAAAAGTCAAACTTTGACTTTTGGATCAAAATCAAGCTTCAAGAATCATATTTCATCAAGACACGCTGAAATATCAAGTTTGTTTCACCAAGAAATTCAAAAGTCAAAATTCTGAATACTTAGAATTTTTCTAAGTGTTTAAGAAATATGATAAGCTCAGAACTTCTGATCAGATTATCACCATGATGCAAGCTGACTTTGGATTAATTTCTAACACAAAATTTATATATTTCAATAATATCTAAAACATTACAGAATAGAACTTCTCTTGGAAATGCTGGAATTTCAAGTTATAAATGTTCAAAGATACGTCCATGAAACTGAACCACTTAGCAAACTCTGGACACTTTTAAGACAGAGTTGGGTCAGAACTTCTGGACCAGTTTTCATAAAGGTTCGGTCAGAGTTTACAAAGGTAATTAAAATAAGGCTACAAAGCGTTCTACAAGCTTCCTAGAAGGTCTAAGAGTTTCTTCAAAACATGCTGGAGCAAAGGGACTCAAGGATCAGAAGTTGGATATCTATTCTAAGTCACGCTGAAGCTGAACTTCTGATCTAGAACTAAGCAATGATGCAGAATATCACGTTGCAGGATTTCTGGGTTGATCAATCTCATCATCATTTAATGCTCACAACTACTTATGGGCCTTTGTTCAAAGGATTTCTCCACGTGTGGCATAGAAGTACCTTTACTGTCTTGGAAAAGCAAACTCTTGTACAAAAGTATGTTAGGCCCATGCGTTGCTTTTGCTTTGGAAGTTACCTTTCCTTAATTCCTGCTTACAATTCCAGCTTAGGCGCTGCTAAGGCTACTAACCACCATACTTGCTTCAACAGCAAGGCAGCAAGGCTACTAATTCACAGAATCTTTTCCAACTGCAAGGTAAGCTTCTGCTGACTCACATTACATTACTTAAGCATTACCATATTTGCATGTTCAAAATACAATGTAGACATCTTGTTTCTGATGTTGTACATACTCTGAGGTTTCACATATTTGTCTGCCTAAGTATGGAGTAAATTAATTCAGAACTTCTTGAAGAAATTAGAACTCAGAATTAGTATTAGCAAATTCATGCTTTCCTATGATTTATAGTTTTGATATTTCTTGTTTCTGAAACACTATGAAACCTACCATAACTATCATATGCGCATCTTCTGTTTTGTTGAGAAATGACAAAGTTGCAGATGTTCTGACTAACATGGAGAGGGAGACCAAGTTCTGCTAGTGGTATCAGAACTTCTAAAATTTTCTTTATTCCCAGCGGACCCAGAATTTCTGACTTTACCTATTTTTCACTAATAGGATATCTGTTTTGCAGTACTCCAGAGTCAGAACTTCTGACCTCCTTTAGTCAGTAATACGCTGATTCTACTTTCTTTTTCCTCACTATTTTTGCTATCATTTTTTATTTCATTAATCAAAAAACACCAAAGACATTTTTCATTTTTACATGTTTTACTTTATTTCTTAAAACAAAAAGATCAAAAATGTTTTCTCAAACCAAACTTATTTCCTTTTTTACAAAACAAGTCCATTTTAAATTTTTTGTACATTCTTATCCATTCAATATGTACCCTCATTCATAAATATGTACCCTCATCCCTAAAATATTGTAATAGCGTAGGACTTTACATTTCTGCAATTTATTGCTTTTGAATGTAAATGCTAGTTGTTGTACCCCAAAATTTTCCCTCCCATATTCCTCAAGACATGTCAAGAATAATCTTCAAAGTTGCTCAAGTTGGCTCAAGGGTTGGACAGTCAAGTCACCTCCTAAGGCAGTCAAGCCAAAATTAGGGTTTTGTGTTGCATCAAGGTCCTTGCATCTAAATGACCTCAAGTGCTCCCGAATGTCCTAATATGCTCTCAAGTTCATCCATGTCAAATTTCAACCCTTGCAGAGGAAGTTTGGTTAGTCAATTGCTCAAGAGGCCCAAAAATCGACTGTGCTAGGGCAAAAGTCAACTGTGTCCCAAATACAGTCAAACCTCAAGATTTTTGTCAACATTCTCATTTTGAAGGATGATTCATAATTTGATCAAGGGTTGATCATGATTCATCAAGGATTGCTCAAGATTCATCAAGATTCAAAAGTTGCTAAATTAGGGTTTTGCAGGAAAAGTCAACTCAAATTTGACCAAGCATGACTTTCTCATACTTTATGAGAAATTACCCATCCAAAGCTCATTTTGAATAGGATGCAATTTCCTACAATCCATCTTCACACCCCAAGATCAATAAATTTTCTCACAAAAAGTTACAAATTTGGACATTATAGGTCATTTTTGAAAGTCAATAAAAACACCTTTTTTTGAAAAAGCTTATAACTTGAGTATGGAACATCAAAAGTAGATGATACTAAAAGGGTTGATTAAAGGACATATCAAGGTTTCTAAAAAGTCCAAGAACACCTCCAAAAGTTCAAAATTGAAGAAGTTATGCATTGTTGAAGTTGGGAATTTTTCCAAATTTGCCAAAAGTCAACTATCCTCAAAACTCCAATTTTTGACAAAAGGGCCCACTTTTTTCCACTTGATATAGTCTTGTCATGCCACACACGTGTTGCATCTTTAATTTCATGACCAAACATTTATTTTTCTATTTTATTTCATTTTTATTGATTTAATTCATTATTAATCAATATTAAATCAAATAAAATCTAAAAATTGATGTAAGGGGATTCTTGTGATCAATACAACTTGCAAATATCATGTGCAACTCAATCAAACTCGTGCCAAGTCAAAACATGCATAAAATCTCAGATTTGATGCAAATATGGTAACTTGGTTATGGTGATCAAAATCCAATCTTCCATCTTCAATGCACTTGATTTCAGACCAAAAGACCAAACCTAATTCATTCTATAACACTCACACAAGTCACACAAACCTAGGGGATGCGCAAGGAGCTGCAGAAACGGCCACACAACTTTGGCAAAAAAAGCTTGGAAACTTGAATTCTGAAATCCATCTTAGAGCTTGATTCAAACAAAAAGCTTGACATAGCCTTCTTCCTTGACATCCAGTGGAGCTATACCAATCAAAACCAAGCCTTTTCATTGCCTAAAACTCACTGTAAGTCTCCATGAACATTGCTATGGACATGATATCGTGAAATCATTTTCTTGCATCCTCTTGCCAATTTTCTTATATATTCATACTTACCATTCAATTTCCATTGATTCTGCAATATTTGATTTTATTTTTGTGGCTTCTAACCCCGTATCCAGAACCTAGGGTTCTTGTTCTTATTTTTAGGCGTTTTTTATGCAGGTAAAATTAAGGCTAATGATAGGTATATGAATGATCAGGGGAGAGAGACGATTGCAATGATGGTTTCCATAAGCATTTATATGGCCTGTATCACTTGATAGGATGATGCCATGGATTTAGTTGCGGACTAAAATCCGCAGGTAAATGAACCAGTCTTCGTTGAAGAAGACGAAGATGTGGTTGGCGTCCATTGGTTCATTTGAATCATAGCGCGTTTTTATTTTTTTTTGCAGGGTTTAATTAATTGTTTTGAATATATTATTTGTTTGCTATTCTAATAAAGAATGAAGCAGTTTGGTTGAGTAGTTGGAGCGCTAGCATGTGAGCATTGGGACCTGGGTTTGAATCCCAGGTCCCCCAAAACTTTGTTATAATTTTGCTTCAGGTATTCATGTACAAACGCCTAGAGTTTGGAGTACCATATGCCTCAGGTATCAATGTGTCAGGTGGTTCCAGATTCAGATCCAGTGGCCCAGGATGGAGGACCACCATGGTCCCAGGTCAACAAGCGCATAGGCAATCTGAAAAGTCAAGCAGGCTGAACGTTGATGGGCCTCAAAAAATTGCTGATTCACACCCAAATCAAGCCCAGCACCCCCCTGAGTTTGTTCTTCATTTTATTTTCTTTTCATTTTTTCTTTTTCTATTTTATTATTATTATCTTAATTAAAAAATTAACATTTTTTATAAAAAATCAGAAAATCCAAAATAAAAATAATATTTTTATTAATTCCATTAATTTTATTATTTATTTTTGTAAATAAACACTAATTAATTTTATTTAGTTTAATTAGGTACAATTTTAATATCTTTCGCATTAAATTAAAATTAATTTAGAATTAGGTTTTTAATTTTTTTAACCACTCTTATTTTATTTCCTTAATTAAAATAAAACCCAAAAAACATTTTCATTTAATTAATTAATTCAATTATTAATTCAAAAATAACAAAAAATATGTTTTATTTAATGAAAAGGGTCAAAACCCTAAGAAACTCCGATTTAAATTTCTCGCACGCGATTTATTTTTGATCTATTTTTCAATATTGTAACTGCTTCGGGAATGTAATAGTTTTAACTTAGGATCTTTATTTATTTATTTATCTCTTTTATTTACTTTTCTCAATTAAATTTTAAGGGTTTGTTTTTGGCGATGTAAATACCCGACGCCTTGTAATAGCCTAGATTTATTTTCCGCAATTTAATTCCCGCATAATATTAACTGTTAGATGTTTGAATGCTAGGCAATGCATGACAAGATTAATCTTTAACCTAAAATCAACAGTAGCTCACCATTGACATGTACAAAGATAAATAATTGGGAAAAAAATACACTCGCACATGCCACTCTTAGGGTACACCTCACTTGGTTGCCTCAAACGTGGTCATTGAGTATAGGAAGTTTTAGAGGTCGCCCTCTTGTCCAAAGATCATAAGTTGCCTCGAAACGGTTGCCTCGGATAAAAATGATCTAAGACATTAGGGTTACCGCTAAGGCATCCTAACATTGCTTTAGTGACCATACGTCCCTTAATCGAATTGACCCGAAAACTCCAACGATGGTGCTACCTACTCCTCAATAGTGGGATAGCATTGTCTAAAGGACATTTGCACAGTCTAATTCTTTTTTGAGTAGGTAGATGTTCTTAAGTACTTGCTCTTTTTAAAATAAAACAAAACTTTTCGCACTTACACCCCTTTCAAACAAAAAACTCTTTTCAAACCCACAAACACAAAGAAAAGCAAACTTTTGAAAACATAATGAGCAAGTACCTAAGAGCCCGTGGATAACCACGGATAGAAAGGGTGCTAACACCTTCCCTTTCTATAATCTACCTCCCGAACCCGAGAAATATCTCAAAAAGGAATTTTTCTGTGCTTTTGTCCTTTCCTTGTTGGATAAAATAAAAGACGGTGGCGACTCTTGCTTACCGTGACATTTTGCAAAAACAAACGCAAAATGCGAACCAACATTCCAAAACAGTCTGTTATATTCCCACCGATCACAGAACTGGCGACTCTGCTGGGGATATAAGTGAGGTGTACCTTAGGATTAGATCACTGTTGTTTTCAATTGTTTGCTTTGTATGATTTATCTTTGTGGACTTGTATCGGAGTTTCTATAGATCCTAACCCGGATCTGGGGGATACCCTTTAGGTAAGTAGAAATAAACTGTGAGGGAACTGTCCGGCGTAGACCGACACGGTTGAAGTAGTAGCTACATTGGTGTGGCACTTTAGTCTGTACCGATATCCCTTGTGTTGGAATGAGGAGAATATGGGTCTTCTAAGGGGTCATTAAGCACCAACTGACCTTAGAACCTTTAAATTGACCAACTTGGCCATAGAACAGTAGCAGTATGCTACACTCATTGAGACTAAACTCTCGCGATGATTTCGGCCGCAAGAAAAGGTTGCTAAACTGGAATTATGACCGATCGAGGGTAGTCAGTGATATTGAGATCCTCTAGAACCCAGTTACTATTTCTAGGACAGGTTGAACCAACTAAACTGAAAGAGGGTAATACCTAAACTCCATGCCAGCCTCAACTTAAGGCTGTTTGTGTGACTTGTGTGCCTTCAAACTTGAACTACTTGCACATTCTTGTTATCTGACAACATGAGTTCCTTGCAGGTTTTGTTTACAGTCCTTATCCAATAATTTGGATTTATTGCAGGGTTTACTTACATCGCTTCACACTTTTGCTTAAACGCATAGCATACACATCATAATGTCATGCCTTAACATTTCCCTAACCATTTCAAGGATCTCAAGGGTTTGTGATGCAGGTTATGGTAAATCAAATGTCTAGCAAGGGGCAAAGGGGATTTATTTTCCTCTAGCCAAGGTTGTCTGGAAATAAAAACACGATAACTTTAGTCAGGGGCTATGACCCACTCGATATGGTGAGCTTGACTCTTGAAGAAGGACTCTCAACAACATGAAGTTCCTTCAATCAAAGCTACAAAATTCAAATTCTAACAGTTTCTTGTTTACCCCGCGAGATCCTTGAAAACATTGCATACATATATCATACATATCATTGCATAACAGGTCTTCCAGTACAGGTCTCTCATGTTCTCACTGTTTATTTCAGCAATGGCTCACCAACAAGACAACCAAGATCTCCGGGCTCAAAATGTCCAACTTCAAGAAATGTTCTTGAACCTATCCCAAGGGCAGGAAGAGATAAAAGCTCTCCTCACAAGGAGCTTGGTCCTAGGGAATCCCGGCGGCATCAGGAATGATCAGTTGGAAGGGCTACAAATTGATTTGGCAACAATGAAGATCCAGATGATGGGACAGCTGGTGGGCCAGATGGCTCTCATTCAAGACCTGGCTCAAAGACAAGAAGAGCTTAGGGCCCTCGTCAACAAACTGCTTCAAAATAACCAAGTGGGGCAAACAACTAGGGTTGAAGATCAAGTCATCATTCAACCTCCTTTGGGACAAGAAGACAAGGGAAAAGCTCCCCAGCTTGCTTCAGGGTCACAAGCCCATCAACAACCTCGCCAACGGGGTAATCGGTGTAAGCAAAATACGTCTGGAAGACATTTCTCTGAGACTGATATACCATCATCTCTAATATTGAAACGCTTGTTAGAGGTCAATCTGATTCCTTTAAGGGATCCTCCCCGGAATCCCAATACCCCTGCTCCTAGCTATCATCCCGACGTAGTTTGTGCATACCACTCCTATAGTCCTGGACATGACACCGACGACTGTTGGGCTTTGAAAAACAAGATCCAAGACTTGATTGACGGAAGAGTGCTGGAATTCATGCCGGATGGAGAAATGAAAATCTTCTGTTGAGGGTTCTCCACCTGAAATGACTAGTTCAAATTAAGAGACTTTTGTTCATTTAAATTCTGAAGTTGTATCTTTCTTTGCTTATTCAAACAATTATTATCATGTCAAACTTTATTACTTTATCAATACATTGCATATGTCTGTTCTGAATCAATCCATTCATATTCACTATATTCAAATTGCTTTCATTTTTTTGTGATGTTCAACTCTCAATTAAAAAATTCTAAGCCTTTTGAGGGAGGATGACGAAAATGATATCAAAATCTCTACAGTATGCTTTTGAACAGACCCCGCTGACGAGGTACAAGCATTGTTTCAAATCCTAAACAATGGAGTTATAAGGAATATAATCCCTAATCAACCCCTTTGAGCCAAAGAAGTTGGAGTTTTTCTTTTCACAAATTAAAACCCTTAATCACAACCCGGTGCAGGGTAGTTTTCTCAGTTAATTCAGATGCACAATGAATGGCATCGAAGACGTCCTTCCAAAACAAGAGACGGTGATGGTTCCTTATAATCGTTAGGACAGGCAGTCGTTATCTCTCAGAAATAAAAGCCCATTAAGTCAAAACCTGTGAAGGAGACTTAAGAAAAACTGGGGCATCCCGCTGACTGTAATCACAAAAAGAAACAGTTCAGGCAAAAAAACAGGGATAATAAAAACCAAAATGAAAGAGAACCTACAAACTCTCAGCAAAATGACTGCCTGTCCAAAATAAATTGTCAGTATCCGAACCATCACTGGTATATCAGAGCAAAGACTCAAACAAGATCTAATGCACGATTAGCTGAGTTTAGGATCGAAGAACATCACGAAGAACGGGTGGGTACAAATAAATTTTGAGCCTTTATCTTTTGTTTCTTAAACCGTGAACCAGGCCACGTTATAACCCTTAAAAGTCCTAGCTGAAGCATGGGTTAGTTCGAAAGCATACTGTTACAAAAGGTATCCTGACTCCTGTAGGGCTCACTGTAAAATCCTGAGTTGACATCACATTTTACAAAAATTCGCTTGTTTTATTGAAAACTGCATTTTCAAAAACTTCAAGACAGACATAAGCTTTGCATTCTTAAAATAACATTGTTTGCATATGACTATTTGTTCAAACAGCAGAGAAATTTACACGACGAATATCCAGTGAACAAAAACCTTTTCAATAAAAAAGGATCACCTCAAGAGGAAAAACACTTCCAATCAAGGGGCACGACATGATCATTGTCCATTATCTGGGGCAGTCAAGTCAAGATTCAAGGAATCTCTCAAAATGCCAAAAAGTCAGGGGCAAATCTCCATCTGAATCAATTGGGGCATTGGACATGAATTCCAACAACGAATCTTGCATGATCAAACGAAGATCTTCTGGTAGTACGACAACACAACACTATCGACAGTGACACCTCCCTACATCCTGAGAGCGTGGACATAATCAGAAAATACGACGCAGAATCAAAGACTCGCTAGGTCGACTGGCCTAGGCAAAAATAAGGGCTTCCCGACGAACCAAAAGGGTTCGGGCAAAAATTAGGGATAAAAATGGAAAAAATCTGTACACCCGGCAAGTCGAAAACCTGAAAAGGCGGCTTGGGCAAAAAAGGGTATCCCGATGGACTGAAAACCCGAAAGGGCGGTCCAGGCAAAAATTAGGGATCAAAGCGTATGACTATGTTCCGTCATCTCGTCACTTGCCTACCAGAAGAAGACTTGTCATTTCAATCGAAAGATACCAAGCACCTCATAGGTTGGGATGATACTCGATCCACAAGGCCTCTGCAGGCACCTTCTCCCGCAAAAACAGGGGCAAATAAGAATTGTCCGAACTATACAAGTTGCTCTATCCACCAGGTACCAAGGTATATATTCAGTTGAAGAATATGGCTAAGATACTTTCACTCCCCGCAGAGTAAGACAGTACTGGTAGCTCGCTCAACCGAGACTTACAGCTATGTACGAATCAGCAATTCTCTCCCCAAGCAGAGTTAATCTACCATCAGCCCTAAAAAGGCTTGGTATCCCCAGAAAATCTTAATATTCCCCAATGGAGTATAAAGATATTCCCCAGCACACATAAGAGCATCCCCGACAATCTTAATATTCCTCAACAGAGTATAAGAATGTTCCCCGGTGGAATACAAGATACCCCAGTGAAGCCATTTCCCCAGTGCAGTCTAAAAAAGGCTTCCCCGCCAGAGTTGAATCATCTTACCCAGTAGATTCTGGAAGCTTATCCCCTGCAGAGCACAAATAAATCTCCCCAGCCAAATTCAGAAGGTTATCCTCACAAGAGTCTAACTGGGTTATCCTCAGTATGTTGCGACTGAAATATCATCCCCAGCGAAGTTCTTTTTATCCCCAGCGGAATTCATCATTAAAATCCCCAACAGAGCTTATCAACAGAATCCCCAGCGGAGTTATCGTTGAAATCTTCAGCAGGACGTCTCTTCCCCACAGAGTAATTCCCCTCGGAGTAATCTCTTCATCAGTTTATTCCCCCAACGAAGTTCTTCTCTCCTACAGGTTTATCATCTTCGTTCATCATCCCCAGCGGAAACGAAGAACTCAACTATATTCTCAAGAAGCCCCAAGATTTATTTTCCCCAGCTAAAACATTATATTCCCATACATCATGATACACGCATATACGCATCATACGAATACAATCTCATTATTTTGAGAACATCATTGCCTGATCCATATCATGCATTTCATATGACTGACCTTTACCTTTCAGGAAAGATGCAGTTAAGTCCCCAGCTTAGTCGAAGACCTGACCAGTTCTTAAATCTCAATTGAATTATCCTCGGTTAAATTTCAGATAAGGTTCTCAATCTCGACAGTTTTCCTCCGTCATAGTGTGGACAAGTTCTATAACCTCAACGATATACTCCATTGAGCACGAGACAGTTCCTAGATCTTGATGAAGATGTTTCCCTACGTCATAGTGTGGACGAGTACTATAACTTCAATGGTATACTCCATTGAGCACGAGTCAGTTCCTAGATCTTGATGTTTTCCTTCGTCATAGTGTGGACAAGTTCTATAACCTCAGTGGTATACTCCATTGAGCACGAGACAGTTCCTAGATCTTGATAAAGATGTTTCCCTACGTCATAGTGTGGACAAATACTATAACCTCAACGGTATACTCCATTGAGCACGAGCCAGTTCCTAGATCTTGATGTTTTCCTCCGTCATAGTATGGACAAGTTCTATAACCTCAGCGGTATACTCCATTGAGCACGAGACAGTTTCTAGATCTTGATGAAGATGTTTCCCTACGTCATAGTATGGACGAGTACTATAACCTCAACGGTATACTCCATTGAGCACGAGTCAGTTCCTAGATCTTGATGTTTTCCTCCGTCATAGTGTGGACAAGTTCTATAACCTCAGTGGTATACTCCATTGAGCACGAGACAGTTCCTAGATCTTGATGAAGATGTTTCCCTACGTCATAGTGTGGACGAGTACTATAACCTCAACGGTATACTCCATTGAGCACGAGTCAGTTCCTAGATCTTGATGTTTTCCTCCGTCATAGTATGGACAAGTTCTATAACCTCAGTGGTATACTCCATTGAGCACGAGACAATTCCTAGATCTTGATGAAGATGTTTCCCTACGTCATAGTGTGGACAAATACTATAACCTCAACGGTATACTCCATTGAGCACGAGTCAGTTCCTAGATCTTGATGTTTTCCTCCGTCATAGTGTGGACAAGTTCTATAACCTCAGCGGTATACTACGTTGAGCACGAGACAGTTCCTAGATCTTGATGAAGATGTTTCCCCCCAGTTGAATTATGGACAGGTTCTTAAGACTCATCCGAGGCATTCTCTCAGTTGAAGTACAAGCAAGTTCCTCAATCTCAACAAAAGTTAGACTTCCCCAGTGGAATCTTTTACAACAACAGGTATGCAAGTTCTCGCTAAAGAATCTCTTATGCGATCAATATTCCTGCAGATGGAATCTGTAAGCCCATCCTCCTACCAACAATCTCCAAATGGCATCCGTAAGCCCATTCCCGACATCACAATGTTGATACCACACATGTGAGTGCAAATTTCTGGGCACTCTAGTGTTCAATTATCTTCCACCTTCGGATCACGAAAGGCTCGAAAGCCAATCTATATCCTCAGGTTTAAGAAAATTGAATAGGGGCAACTGTTGTACCCCAAAATTTGCCCTCCCATATTCCTCAAGACATGTCAAGAATAATCTTCAAAGTTGCTCAAGTTGGCTCAAGGGTTGGACAGTCAAGTCACCTCCTAAGGCAGTCAAGTCAAAATTAGGGTTTTGTGTTGCATCAAGGTCCTTGCATAAAAATGACCTCAAGTGCTCCCCAATGTCCTAATATTCTCTCAAGTTCATCCATGTCAAATTTCAAGCCTTGCAGAGGAAGTTTGGTCAGTCAATTGCTCAAGAGGCCCAAAAATCGACTGTGTTAGGGCAAAAGTCAACTGTGTCCCAAATACAGTCAAACCTCAAGATTTTTGTCAACATTATCATTTTGAAGGATGATTCATCATTTTATCAAGGTTTGATCATGATTCATCAAGGATTGCTCAAGATTCATCAAGATTCAAAAGTTGCTAAATTAGGGTTTTGTAGGAAAAGTCAACTCAACTTTGACCAAGCATAACTTTCTCATACTTTATGAGAAATGATCCATCCAAAGCTCATTTTGAAGAGGATGAAATTTCCTATAATCCATATTCACACCCCAAGATCAAGAAATGCTCTCACAAAAAGTTACAAATTTGGACATTATAGGTCATTTTTGAAAGTCAACAAAAACACCTTTTTTTGCCAAAGCTTATAACTTGAGCATGGAACATCAAAATGAGATGATACCTAAAGTGTTGATTATAGGACATCTCAGGGTTTCTAAAAAGTCCAAGAACACCTCCAAAAGTTCAAAATTGAAGAAGTTATGCATTGTTGAAGTTGGGCATTTTTCCAAATTTGCCAAAAGTCAACTATCCTCAAAACTCCAATTTTTGACAAAAGGGCCCACTTTTTTCCACTTGATATAGTCTTGTCATGCCACGCACGTGTTCCATATTTAATTTCATGACCAAACATTTATTTTTCTATTTTATTTCATTTTTATTGATTTAATTCATTATTAATCAATATTAAATCAAATAAAATCTAAAAATTGATGTAAGGGGATTCTTGTGATCAATACAGCTTGCAAATATCATGTGCAACTCAATCAAACTCGTGCCAAGTCAAAACATGCACAAAATCTCAGATTTGATGCAAATATGGCAACTTGGTTATGGTGATCAAAATCCAATCTTCCATCTTCAATGCACTTGATTTCAGACCAAAAGACCAAACCTAATTCATTCTATAACACTCACACAAGTCACACAAACCTAGGGGATGCGCAAGGGGCTGCAGAAACGGCCACACAACTTTGGCAAAAAAAGCTTGGAAACTTGAATTCTGAAATCCATCTTAGAGATTGATTCAAACAAAAAGCTTGACATAGCCTTCTTCCTTGACATCCAGTGGAGCTATACCAATCAAAACCAAGCCTTTTCATTGCCTAAAACTCACTGTAAGTCTCCACGAACATTGCTCTGGACATGATATCGTGAAATCATTTTCTTGCATCCTCTTGCCAATTTTCTTGTATATTCATACTTACCATTCAATTTCCATTGATTCTGTAATATTTGATTTTATTTTTGTGGCTTCTAACCCCGTATCCAGAACCTAGGGTTCTTGTTCTTGTTTTTAGGCGTTTTTTATGCAGGTAAAATTAAGGCTAATGATAGGTATAGGAATGATCAGGGGAGAGAGACGATTGCAATGATGGTTTCCATAAGAATTTATATGGCCTGTATCACTTGATAGGATGATGCCATGGATTTAGTTGCGGACTAAAATCCGCAGGTAAATGAACCAGTCTTCGTTGAAGAAGACGAAGACGTGGCTGGCGTCCATTGGTTCATTTGAATCATAGCGCGTTTTTATTTTTTTTGCATGGTTTAATTAATTGTTTTGAATATATTATTTGTTTGCTATTCTAATAACGAATGAAGCAGTTTGGTTGAGTGGTTGGAGCGCTGGCATGTGAGCATTGGGACCTGGGTTCGAATCCCAGGTCCCCCAAAACTTTGTTATAATTTTGCTTCAGGTATTCATGTACAAACGCCTAGAGTTTGGAGCACCATATGCCTCAGGAATCAATGTGCCAGGTGGTTCCAGATTCAGGTCCAGTGGCCCAGGATGGAGGACCACCATGGTCCCAGGTCAACAAGCGCATAGGCAATCTGAAAAGTCAAGCAGGTTGAACGTTGATGGGCCTCAAAAAATTGCTGATTCACACCCAAATCAAGCCCAACACCCCCCTGAGTTTGTTCTTCATTTTATTTTCTTTTCATTTTTTCTTTTTCTATTTTATTATTATTATCTTAATTAAAAAATTAACATTTTTTTATAAAAAATCAGAAAATCCAAAATAAAAATAATATTTTTATTAATTCCATTAATTTTATTATTTATTTTTGTAAATAAACACTAATTAATTTTATTTAGTTTAATTAGGTACAATTTTAATATCTTTCGCATTAAATTAAAATTAATTTAGAATTAGGTTTTTAATATTTTTTAACCACTCTTATTTTATTTCCTTAATTAAAATAAAACCCAAAAAACATTTTCATTTAATTAATTAATTCAATTGTTAATTCAAAAATAACAAAAAAATATGTTTTATTTAATGAAAAGGGTCAAAACCCTAAGACACTCCGATTTAAATTTCTCGCGCGCGATTTATTTTTGATCCATTTTTCAATATTGTAACTGCTTCGGGAATGTAATAGTTTTAACTTAGGATCTTTATTTATTTATTTATCGCTTTTATTTACTTTTCTCAATTTAATTTTTAAGGGTTTGTTTTTGGCGATGTAAATACCCGACACCTTGTAATAGCCTAGATTTATTTTCCGCAATTTAATTCCCGCACAATATTAACTGTTAGATGTTTGAATGCTAGGCAATGAATGACAAGATTAATCTTTAACCTAAAATCAATAGTAGCTCACCATTGACATGTACAAAGATAAATAACTGAAAAAACAATACACTCGCACATGCCACTCTTAGGGTACACCTCACTTGGTTGCCTCGAACGTGGTCATTGAGTATAGGAAGTTTTAGAGGTCGCCCTCTTGTCCAAAGATCATAAGTTGCCTCGAAACGGTTTCCTCGGATAAAAATGATCTAAGACATTAGGGTTACCGCTAAGGCATCCTAACATTGCTTTAGTGACCACACGTCCCTTAATCGAATTGACCCGAAAACTCCAACGATGGTGCTACCTACTCCTCAATAGTGGGATAGCGTTGTCTAAAGGACGTTTGCACAGTCTAATTATTTTTTGAGTAGGTAGATGTTCTTAAGTACTTGCTCTTTTTAAAATAAAACAAAACTTTTCGCACTTACACCCCTTTCAAACAAAAAACTCTTTTCAAACCCACAAACACAAAGAAAAGAAAACTTTTGAAAACATAATGAGCAAGTACCTAAGAGCCCGTGGATAACCACAGATAGAAAGGATGCTAACACCTCCCCTTTCTATAATCTACCTCCCGAACCCGAGAAATATTTCAAAAAGGAATTTTTCTGTGCTTTTGTACTTTCCTTGTTGGATAAAATAAAAGACAGTGGCGACTCTTGCTTACCGCGACATTTTGCAAAAACAAACGCAAAACGCGAACCAGCATTCCAAAACAGTCAGTTCTATTCCCACCGATCACACTAGTAATTAGGGTGTGTATGGCAAGACATGAAATCAACAAATAGATCACCCTAATAAAGACTAAAATGAATGCAATCAAACACACTTGCACACTAGCACCCTTAAGGTTAACTCTACTTGTTTCCTAAAAAATGGTCATGTTATGCATGTGGGGTGTCTTGGCAAAAACGATCGAAATATAAGATCATAGTCCCTCGATGACGCTGTAAATGTTTCCTTTCAAAATGATATTAGTCCCTCAAAAATAAATGCTAAGATACCTCACAACATTGCTAATCATGGATATACGATGACTCACGCCCGTCCCACTTACATCCAAAGATAGGGTGGCTTACCAAATCAATGGTAAGACAACAATGTCAAAGGAAAAGGAAATGAACAAGAAAGACATTTGAGTAGGTAGATTGCTCCTAATTAATTGCTCCATCTTAAAACAACCATCCTTGTTATTTTCAAAACAATCACATACACTTTCAAACATCTTACAAAATTGAAAACATTTTCAAAAGATCAACACCTTTCTATACATTCTTACGAACGAGAATCATTAAAAAGATTGCCTAAACAATGGCCTCTTTACAAAATACTTTCAAAAACCACACAAAGCACAATTTTAAACAAGAGCAAGTGATCTAGCAAGTAACTAAGAGCCCATGGAAAACCATGGATGAAAAGGGTGCTAATACCTTCCCTTTTCATAATCTACCCCCCGAACTCAAGAAACAATTTCAAAGGTTTTTCCTGTGCTTTTTCACCTTTCCTTTTGGATAAAAGAAAAGTCGGTGGCGTGTCTTGCTAAACCGCAACATTTGCGATCAAACACAAAACCTTCAAGTTAGTTCTCCCACCGCATCACAGAACTGGCGACTCTGCTGGGGATTTTTCTAAAAGTAGGGTTACCTTAGGGATTAGATCACATTTATTTGCTTACATTGTTTGACTTGTATGCTTTACATTGTGGTTCTTTTCTTGGGTTTGAATCCTCTACCCGTATTTGGGATACATTATAGGTAAGTAGCAATACATTATGGAAACTGTGCGGGGTATACTGACATGGTCTAAGCAATAGCTACGTTAGTGCGACATATTTGGGGGTACCGGTAGCCTTTGAGTTAATCAAAGAGAATACGGGGCCGCTGAGTGATGTCATGAAGCACTAATGAACTTTTAGAACCTTTACTTGACCAACTTGGCCTTTAGGATGTAGTGAGATAACCGGCTTTGGTGCAGTCCGAAGTTGGTAGATACTCAATACTACACTCATTGAGGTTTGGTTTCTTGGGATATTTCGATCGCCATTAAAGAGGCTTGTGCTGAAACAATGACCAAGGAAACAAGCCAGTGATATTGAGCTCCTTAGAACCCGGTTACTACTACTAGGACAGGTTTGAGCCAACTAAACTTCAAAAGGGTACTTACCTATAAAACTCCACGCAAAGCCTAAACCTAAGGACTTGTTTGCTTTGTTTGCATACTTGTACATAACATCATGAACATCATGAACATCATATGCATTCACTAACCATTTCAAGGATTTTAGGATTCATCTTTGTTCTTCTTTTGTAGGATATGGATTCACTTTGCAGGAAAACTATTCAATTCAACCTTGTGAGAATCCCTCCATAACTCCAGGAGCTAGCTTCAAGGATTCCTGAAAACTCTCCATTCACCGAGAGACATGGTTGTCTACTTAACTTGGTCACCTCCAACACAAATGAGGACATGATGAAGGTGCTCTTTCAGTTCTTTGATCCTTTACACCATTGCTTCACATTTCCAGACTATCAACTTGCGCCTACTTTGGAAGAATTCTCCCAACTCTTGAGAATTACCATTCTCAATCAACTACCTTTCAACGGTACAAAAAGAGACCCAAAGCCAGAAGAGATTGCTCAAGCCCTACATTTGCGCTCATCTGATGTCACAACCCATTGGGAAACAAGGAGTGGTTTCAAAGGTTTCCTAGCAAAATTCTTGTTTGAGAAAGCCCAAAGCTGTTGGAATTCCTTGGACTTGCAAGCGTTTGAGGAAATTGTGTCTCTCCTCATCTATGGGATGGTCTTGTTTCCAAATCCTGACCAACTCATAGATGTCAACACCGTCAAAATCTTCATATCCCGCAACCTGGTGCCTATATTGCTAGGGGATATCCTACACTCTTTTCACACTCGCACACTGAGGAAAAGAGGTATACTTATTTGTTGCACTCCTCTCTTGGCAAGATGGTTTATTTCTCATCTTCCCCAATCAGTATTAAAGAATGAGCAAGGTTCAAGGTGGTCACAAAGGTTAATGACGCTCAAGCATTCAGAAATTCATTGGTGCTCCTGATCCAAGGAGAATGATATCATTGTTGACCATTGTGGAGAATTTCCTAATGTCCCTTTACTTGGAATTAGGGGAGGAATCACCTAAAACTCTTGCTTATCCTTAAGACAGTTTGGTTACGCCCGAAGGGATAGCCCGCACGAGATGCTGATTCAAGGTTTGGTATTTGACTACGACAACGACGATCAAGGTCTTCGCCCGGGATTTATCTGAGCTTGGAGGATGTTAAACAAGGTGGATAGCAAGACTTTGGGGCACAAGAATTCCATCCCTCTTGAGCCTTACCTCAAATGGGTACGAACTCGCGCTCAGAGTCTTATGATGCCTTACCCCTCCATCCTTCCGGTAACCATTGAGCCTGTCATAGAGGGAGACTTTCCATACACTATCCTACATCCTGACATGCCCACATCTCTTGAAGACCTACAAAGGGTTTGGATACAACTCAAGGGAGAGCGAGATACTTTCAAAGCCCAATTCTACGCAAGCGAGAAAAAGGTTTTAGAACTCACTAGGCTACTTCATAAAGAGCAGACTTTGAATGCCTACATTGCACCAAAAAGGATGCGCACTACTTTTCTATCTTAGAGCTTTGTATTATTTTGCCCAAGGGGCATTGATGTATTCAAACATTATCTTATTAATATAACGTGTGTTTCTTTTTTGTCTAAAAAAAAAACAAATCTGAATCTTTGAAATCCTTGAAAATATCGCATATGCATATATCATTTGTTGTACCCCAAAATTTTCCCTCTCATTTTACCAAGATTTTTCCCACAAGACTCTTTGGACTCAAGACCAGATTAGGGTTTGCTCAGCTCAAGACATCTCCTTGCACTGATGACCTGAAATTAGGGTTTGAGTTTGCACAAGGATTTTTGGACTTCCAATGCCTCATGTGACTTTCATACGTCATGTTGGACCTCTAAGATTGCTCATACCAAGTTTTAAGCCTTGAATCACTTTTTTGCCCAGTCAATTGGACAGTTGACCTAAAAATCAGTTGTATTGGGGGAAAAGTCAACTATGGCCAATTTACAGTCAAACCTCATAATTTTTGATCCACATCAACATTATAGACTCATATGAAGCATTTGATCAAGTTTGGACCACAACTCCTCAAGAAATTTGATTAGGTCATCAAAAGGGCAAAATGGTCAAAATTAGGGTTTTGACTGTAGAAGGACAATTTCTAATTTTTTCACCTAGCCAATGGTAAATTGGGTTCAAGTATGGTTTCAAGGATTCAATGTCACCATCTTTACCTAATCACAAGGTTCAAAAGATCTCAAATGCATTGGATTGACAGATGAATTTCCCAGTCAACTGATCAAAAATCAACTGTACACTGAAAAGTCAAACTTTGACTTTTTGGTCAAAATCAAGTACCAAGGGTCATAATTCATCAAAACATGTCAAAATGTGAAACTTGTTCACCAAGAAACCTAATTTTGAAAATTAGGGTTTAAGTTTGAAATTTTTCATAACTTAGAATTTTTCTAAGTTATGAAAATTTCTTATTTTTTCCCAACTTTACCCAACTTTTTCACCATGATGCAATTGGATTCAAAGAAAACTTCCAACATGAAAGTTGTAGTCCTCCAAAAAATCTACAACTTTGATTAACAAAGTTTTCCCAAAAGATGCTTCGATCTCAAGTTATGATTTTGTGAATAAGGGTCCATAAACTTTTTAACTTAGTGAAGTTTTGCCCTAGTTTAGGAAGATTTTTGACCTATCTTCATGGAAACTTTTCACCTAGTTACAAGAGGAATATCAAAATTCATTTCAAAGATGGATTATAGATCATGTTACAAGCTTTCCAAAATGTCTAAGAACTCTCCAAGATCATTTATGGTTAGGGAGAATCGGAGGAATGAAAATGGAAAATTATCACTTTTGTCCAAGGCATTTTTCACATTGGTTCAAGTTGCAAATCAGTTTGAATCATGTTTGTACTTGCATTACAGGTCCTAATCCTTTCCACGCTCCAAAATTAAATGCAAATACATTGGACAATGGCATTGTTCTGAGCTCTGGAGCATTGCACAAAGAATTATTCCAAAAATGGCATAAAGGTAACAATGCTACTTTGATAAAGTTTACTTTTAGCAACTTTGTTTATCTTGAGCCATGGACCCAACCTCTTGCTGCAAAAAAAGTCCATAAACAACAGGAAAAGTTCACCAACTATGTGAAGCTAAGGAGCTATCCTGTACAGGCATTGAGCATTGTCATTTCAAATTTTCTTCAAAAGCAAGTAAACTTGCAAAAGTCAGCATATCTCTTCTATCTGATAAAACCAAGCTTTGATATCATTTAAAACAAGTTCAGAACATTGTTGCAAGCCTGAAACATGATTTGCTAAGCTCTCACACACTCTCTAACACAAAAAACCCCATTTTTTCCCAAAACAGGGCAACTTCTGCAAACACCAAGCCATTTCCATTTTGCCTCGTGCGTTTTGCTTGAAACCACTTCAAACACATTCTATACATCACACCTGAACTATCCAAGCCCCTGTCCAGCAACTGTAACCTTTGTTTTGAGGATCACCATTTTCATTTTGAAGCTTTGCAGGTTGACTTCTATAGAGAGATTCAGGAAAGTTCAAGGCAAGCTGAGCATTGGGAAAGGTTGAAGGAACTTCAAGCAAGCTCACACGACCTTCTGGCCTCACTCAAAGTTGCTACATTGCCCTATCCAAACTCAACTGAACAAGGTATTTGTCAAGTTTCTATCTCTATATTTAGACATCCTTAGGCTTAGGTTTGTGAAGCAAAAATGTAGTCTTTAATGTGCTTGAGCTGTACATATGCATAGCTTCCATTTATATTGACTGAGCTAGGAGTATTTGATAGTTGAAGTTGCTGAAAATTTTAGGTCAGAAATTAGGGGTGATAAAATTCTTGTTGATCTTTGAGAGTTAGGTCATGTTTTTTTATATCAATGGAATCGTGATTAAAAATGCTACAAGTTTCATGTTGCAAGATTTCGTTTTTATGCACGTATGCAAGAGATACAGGTTGAGGAAGAAACGCGCGCAGGAAGTGTACAAAGGTCAGGGATGAAGTGGAGTCTGGGCCTGGCGCCTGAGCCTGCTTCTTTTGGCACCCCCTTTTTACTTTTTGCACCCCGTTGATCATTTTCTTTTATTTCTTATTTTTTTTGTACAATTTGTATTTTCTGACATTATTTATTTTTTCTAAATATTTAAAATCACAAAAAATATTTTCTTAATTTTTCACATTTTTATTTTATTTTTATTTTATTTTTTTGGCATAAAAATAGTTTATTAAATAACAATATACTTTATTTTCTTAAATAAAATTGTAAATAATATTAAAATATCATACCTTTTTATTTTTATTATTTATACACTTAAAATAATATTTTCATACAATATTTATTTTTTTAACATTTTTGTATATATTATTATTATTTTTCTTGAATAAAAATGAATAATATAGAAAACATAATTTCTTTAAAACAAAAATTAGGGTTTTCACCCTTTCAAAAAATAATCATTTTATTTTTTATTATTTTTTAGGATATTAAATAAATTCATTTTTACATACATAAAAATAAATACAAAAACATTTTTGCATATTTACAATTTATTCCTTATTTAAATACTTGTTTATTTATTTATTGTTGTATAAATTCAATATAGTTGTAATAGTTTTAGGGTTTTATCTTGAGCAATATACCCCCTATTCAAAACTTGTATCCCCCTCTCCATAATATTGTTGTAATAGTCTAGATTTACTTTACGCATTTTATTGCTTTCATATACCATGATAGTAAACTAGGGTTTTGTATACAAAGACCAAAAATCAAACAAATAGCATGACTAAATACAAGACAAAAATGCATGAAAAATAACAACACATTGCTCACAACACCCCTAGGGTTTCATCCACTTTGTTGCCTTTAAAATGACCATGGTATGCATGCTAGGTATCTTGGCAAAACAAAATCAATCAAAACAAAAGATCATAGTCCCTCGATGACGCTATCAAAATGTTGCCTAAACAAAAATGATCTAGTCCCTCAAAAACTTGCTAAGATACTTGGTAATATTGTTATCATGGTCATACGACGATCCACGCCCGTCCCGTTTAACATCCAAAGATAGGGTTATTTATCAAATACAATGGTAAAACAACAATGTCAAAGGGTTAAAAATGTGTAGGAAAGACTTTTGAGTAGGTAGATGCTTCTAGTTACTTGATCAATTTGCAAACCATCCTTGCTATTTTCAAACAAACACACACATTTCAAAACAATTTCCAAACAAGTTTCAAAACATTGAAACATTTTTCAAAAGACAAACATCTTTGTATATATTCTTACAAATAAGAATCATTACAAAGATTGCCAAAACGATGGCCTCTTTTCAAAATACTTTCAAAACCACACAAAGCACCATTTCAAACAATTGGAAAAGCAAAGCAAGTGATCTTAACAAGTAACTAAGAGCCCATGGAAAAACATGGATGAAAAGGGTGCTAGCACCTTCCCTTTTCATAATCTACCCCCCGAACTCAAGAAAACATCTCAAAGGTCTTTCCTGTGCTTTTTGACCTTTCCTTTTGGATAAAATAAAAGTAGGTGGCGACTCTTGCTAAACCGAAACATTTGCGAACAAAAAACGCAAAACCTCAAGTCAGTTCTCCCACCGTATCACATCATTCATCATAACATAAACAGGTCTTTTGCAACAAGTCTCCTCATCTCTCTACTGTTTATTTCAGTAAGATGGATCTCGAGCAAACAATGAAAGATCTCCAAGCTCAGAATACGCAGTTTCAACAGTTGCTCATGACCCTAGCCAAGGGGCAAGAGGAGTTGAAGACTCTGTTGTCTGAAGAGAGGAAAAAGAAAACAAAGAAGGTAACAAGAGTCTTAAACATGGGAAGAAGATTTCATGGACAGACAAGGAGGATCTTGGACTTTGCAACAACATCCGGGGAAAGAGACAACCAAGATGGGAAAGGCAAGAAAAAAGTTGTCCCATCCGAATATGAAGAGGAGGAAGAAGAGGAAGACTACTCTAAGGAACAGTATCCTCCAGCTGTTGACAAGTACAAACATCTCGAAGAACGATTGAGCGCGATGGAAATCCAAAAGGTAAATGGCTTGGACTTTGAGGAATTGGAACTAGTGTCGGGGATTGTGATCCCTCCGAAATTCAAAGCACCTATATTTGCCAAATATGACAGAATTTCATGCCCTAAAATCCATCTCCGGTCATATGTGAGGAAAATCCAACCCCACACCACTGATAAAGACTTATGGGTGCATTTCTTCCAAGACAGTCTGTCTGGGACTCAACTTGACTAGTTCTACCAACTAGAAAGGGCTAATGTTCACAATTGGGAAGATCTTGCTGCAGCTTTCTACAAACAATACCAGTACAATGCTGATTTGGCACCTACCCGTACTCAACTCCAGAGTATGTCCATGGTGTCCAATGAAGGTTTCAAGGACTATGCACAAAAATGGAGAGATTTGGCTGGAAGAGTTCAACCCCCTCTATCTGAGAGAGAATTGGTAGACATGTTCTTAGGTACCTTATCTGGTCCTTTCTTCAATCATTTAGTCGGAAGTTCATCTACAGGCTTTACTGAACTAATATTAACCGGAGAGAGGATAGAAGCCGGTATAAAAAATGGAAAAATCCAAAAAGACACATCTTCTTCTACGGCTGTAAGGAAGCCTTTCATCGGGAAGAAAGAGATGGCCACCGTATATCTGCAAAGAAACCAAGATAGAGTCGAACGCCAACCAATGGTGGGGGATGTTATGATTCCAAAGCCTACGTCTGATCAACAAAGAGGTAATCAACCAAGGGTAGAAAGGCCAGTTAGGAAGTTCACCAGAATCAACATGACTCCGTCTCAAGTATTACCGCATCTTCTAAGATCCAATTTTGTAACCTTGAAAGAAGCTCCAAAAAACCCCAATAGAACATCTCCTCATTATCATCCCAATGCCCGTTGCGCATATCACTCTGAAAGTCCTGGTCACGATACTAATAACTGTTGGGCCTTGAAGAATAAAATACAAGACCTCATTGAAGCAAAAGAAATTGAGTTTGATGCGCCTGAAAAGTCGAATGTCATTTCTGCCCCTATGCCCAGACATGGTCACAATACCAATTCCATTGAAGAAGATTTGTTTGTTACCTCAGTTGACAAACTCATGAACCCACTTCCGACTATTAAGATAAACTTGTTGAATGTCGGCGTGTTCCCGGGCTGTGATGAAGATTTCTGTTTCTGTTTATCCTCACTGACTAGCTGTCCTTTGTTGAAAGTAGGAGTTCAGTGCCTGATAACAAAGAAATTTTGTTTGAAAAGACTCCTATTACACCTGTTTCTTTTGAATATGTTTCAATCATTACCATTTCCGCCAATTCTTCCAGGGTCTCCACCAAAAGACCCGTTAGACTTACATCAGTTCCGAAAGCAACTCCTTTAATAATCATAATTCCTGGGCCAGTCCTACATACATTAGACAAAACCATGCCATGGAATTATGGAGGGGATGTCTATTACCATGGCATTAAACAAGACTGGTCGGCCGCCGAAGAGTTAAATTCCGAGAAATAAGACTCCAACATCAGTAATATTGTCGGAACTAGCAAAATTACCCAAAGTGGTAGGATCTTTTCTCCAGAAATTGCTCCCCCAAAAGTAGTTTCTGGACCCATAATTATCCCTGTGGATGCTCCAAAGGTTACTCCTACACCCATAATCATCTCTGCAAGTACTCCAATTAACAAAGTCGTTACAACTCCTGTAATCATTCTTACTGACACTCCTGTTACCGAGTTAACCGAGGCTCGAAGAAAAGGTGTTATGGTTGAGCCTGTCCGGATGAAGGCTCAGTCATTGACTATCCCTGAGACCTCCAAGAAGGAAATGGAGGAGATCTTAAAAATCATAAAGAGAAGCGACTACGATGTAGTTGAACAATTAGGGCAAACTCCCTCTAAGATCTCCATGCTGGCATTACTACTATGTTCCGAGGCACATGCAAAAACCTTGGTGAAGTTCTTAAAAACCACCCACGTACCTTAAGAGACATCTGCTGATCAATTTCAAGACTGCGTGGCCAGCCTAACTGCGGAAAATGGTTTAGGTTTTTCAGATGTTGGTCTGACGCCAAAGGGAAGAAAGCATAATGAGGCGTTGCATGTCTCAGTGGAATGTAGGGACACCACTCTGGCGCATGTTTTGGTGGACACTGGCTCATCTCTGAATGTATTACCCAAAAAGGCTCTTGACAGACTTTACTGTGAGGGGTTGACTTTGAAGCCAAGCAACATAGTGGTAAGGGCTTTTGACGGTTCGAAGTGGATGGTACATGGGGAGGTAGACATTCCCATAAAGGTGGGAACCCAAACCTTCAATTCAACTTTTTATGTGATGGACATCCGCCCTTCATACTCCTGCCTGCTAGACCGACCATGGATCCATAATGCTGGCGCTGTTACCTCTACACTGCACCTGATGCTGAAGTATCCGATTCAAGGGAGGATTGTCACCATACATGGAGAGGAAGAACCCATGATCAACCATCTCAATTCCTTCATATATATGGAATTGGACGGTGAATTCATTGAAACTTCATTTCAACACTTTGAAGAGGTCCCGCAAGAGGTGTCAGTGACTAAGGCTGCTCCCAAGATTACAAGGCCTCCGCTTCGGATGTCGTCACTGAAAGATGCTAAAGTAGTGGTTGAAGAAGGAGGATGCACTATTTAAGGACAAATCCCAGATATCCCATATAAGTCTAACACGTTTGGCTTAGGTTTCACTTCAAGTGCTCAAAAGGCTGTACGCCACGCCCGTGCTGGAGGGCCACCCTTGAAGATCAGCAACTATGAAGTCAACACAGTGGAAGATGGTGAAGATGGTTGCAACTTGGAGGAATGGATTTTCCCGACTGTCAATGGAGGGCTCAGCAATTGGGAGGCTAGAGACTTCGTCCCAATCACTTTCATCCCGTAGTAATTTATCTTTGCATTTTGTTGGAGCTGTAATATTCAAAACTATTCACACTCTTAAAACCTTGTGTCTTACCCGAGGCACAATGATCCATTTGTAAGGGTTATTATCTCATTTTTCATATGACATCAATGAATCATGGATGTTTTCGCATTCAAACTTTTGTGCTCATTGTTTTTCTTTTACATTTTACTTTCTTTCAAAGATAATTATACCCTTACACACACACCCACACCCACAATGCAGGTATACATCCATTCTGGATCCCATGGGTAACGATACTGCTATGGCCTTTTGTGACTCTGAGAATCTAATCTACCAAGCCGAAGATGAAGGTGAGGAAGATTGTGAAGTACCAGGGGAACTTGCCAGACTGCTACAATAAGAAGAGAGAACCATTCAGCCTCACGAGGAAACCGTGGATACAATCAACCTAGGTACCGAAGAAGATGAAAAAGAGGTCAAGGTGGGTGCCAATCTAGAATCCAGTATCAAGAAGCGGATGATTCAGTTGTTACATGATTATGTCGATGCCTTTGCCTGGTCATATGAAGACATGCCAGGACTTGATGAAGATATTGTGGTACATTGTCTGCCTACAAGAGAGGATTGTCCTCCAGTAAAACAAAAGGTTCGTCGAATGAGGCCGGATATGTCAAAAAATATTAAAGCAAAGGTCATGAAGCAATTCAACGCTGGATTCTTGGTTGTCACCTCTTACCCCCAATGGGTTGCTAATGTGGTCCCCGTACCCAAAAAGGACGGCAAAGTGCGAATGTGTGTGGACTACAGAGATTTGAATAGGGCAAGCCCTAAGGATGACTTTCCACTCCCCCACATTGATATCCTAGTTGACAATACGACACAACACAAAGTGTTTTCCTTCATGGACGGTTTCTTAGGTTACAACCAAATCAAAATGGCACCTGAGGACATGGAGAAAACAACATTTGTCACACAGTGGGGCACATTCTATTACAAGGTGATGCCATTCGGACTGAAGAATGCTGGGGCAACCTATCAGGGTGCCATGGTAGCTCAATTTCACGACATGATACATCACGAAATAGAGGTCTACATGGACGATATGATAGCCAGATCTCAAACAGAAGAAGAGCATCTTGATCACTTACAGAAACTGTTTGATAGACTGAAGAAGTACAAGATGAGGTTGAATCCAAACAAATGCACGTTTGGGGTACGGTCTGGTAAACTCTTAGGCTTTGTCGTCAGCAACAAAGGTATCGAGGTCGATCCTGCCAAAGTTAAAGAAATACAAGAGATGCCTGCTCCTCGTACTGAGAAGGAAGTCAGAGGATTCTTGGGACGTTTGAACTATATTACCAGATTCATTTCTCACCCAACAGCTACTTGTGAGCCAATCTTCAAGCTATTGAAGAAAGATCAAGTAGTCAAGTGGAATGACGAATGCCAAATTGATTTTGACAAAATCATAGAATACTTACAAGAGCCTCTTGTGTTGATGCCACCAGTCGAGGGAAGACCACTGATCATGTATCTGACTGTTTTAGAAAACTCAATGGGGTGCGTGTTGGGACAGCATGACAAGTCTGGCCGAAAAGAGCATGCTATTTACTACTTGAGCAAATAGTTTACCGAATGTGAAACCAGATATTCACTGCTCGAGAAAACTTGCTGCACTCTGGCATGGGTTGCTCACCGGCTAAGACAGTATATGTTGACTCATACTACTTGTTGATATCTAAAATGGATCCGATAAAATATATCTTTGAGAAGCCTGCTCTTTCTGGAAGAATAGTGAGATGGTAGATGATCCTGATAGAATATGACATACAATATACTACCCAGAAAGCTATAAAGGGCAATGTACTAGCCGATCACCTTGCTCACCAAGCTGTGGAAGACTACCAGTCCATGAATTTCGATTTTCCGGATGAAGACATCATGACATTAGACAACTGTGAAGAATTCAGGCCATATGACAGACCTGAACAAGGATCCTGATGGACCCTGTTCTTTGACGGAGCCTCCAACGCACTCAGAAATGGTATTGGTGTTGTACTCATATCTCCGGAAGATTGTCATACTCCCTTTACTACCAAACTTTGCTTCAATTGTACAAACAACATGGCGGAATACGAAGCGTGCATCTTTGGTCTCAGAGCTGCCATAGACTTGGGAATCAAAACCTTAGATGTGTTTGGAGATTCAGCTTTGGTCATCAATCAGATCAAAGGGGAATGGGACACCAAACACCCAAACCTTATCCCTTACAAAGAACATATTTTGACATTGCTACCACATTTGGAGAAGATTACCTTTTAGCATTTCCCGCGAGAAGAAAATCAGCTAGCAGACGCTCTAGCCACAATGTCATCGATGTTTAAACTTAATTGGGATAACGAGGCTCCCCAGATCACCATTAAACGAATGGACGAACCAGCACACTGTCACGAGATTAATACTGAATAAGTAGTGGACCAGCCTTGGTTTCACGAAGTCAAGAGGTATCTCGAGGCTCAAGAATATCCAGAAGGAGCTTCAATCAATGATAAAAAGTTCTTAAGGATATTTTTTGCTAAGTTCTTCCTTAGTAATGGCATCCTGTACAAACGCAATCATGACTCTATGTTACTTCGGTGCGAGATAAGGTTGAAGCTGAAAAGATCATGGCTGAATTACATGAAGGCCCTTTTGGCACCCATTCTAGTGGGCATATGATGGCAAAGAAAATCCTACGGGCAGGCTATTACTGGTTTACCATGGAAGCAGATTGCTATCAACACTCTCGAACCTGCCATAAGTGTCAAATTTATGCTGACAAGGTGCATGTACCTCCGGTTCCTCTGAATGTCTTGACGGCTCCTTGGCCCTTTGCTATGTGGGGAATATATATGATTGGGAAAATTAAGCCGACATCCTCCAATGGACACCGCTTCATCCTAGTTGCCATTGACTATTTTACAAAGTGGGTGGAAGCAGCCTCCTTCGCTTCCGTCACCAAGAATGTTGTTTCCCGTTTCATCAAGTAAAACCTCATTTTCCAGTACGGTATCCCCGAAAGGATCATCACTGACAATGGTACAAATCTCAACAACACTATGATCACCTCCTCGTGCGAGCAATTCAAGATTCAGCATCACAATTCTTCTCCCTATCGGACAAAGATGAATGGTGCTATCGAAGCTTCAAATAAGAACATTAAAAAGATCGCACAGAAAATGAGAGTCACATACAAAGACTGGCATGAGATGTTACCATTCACTCTCCACAGATATCGTACCACGGCTCGCACATCAACCGGGGCAACCCCCTATTATTTGGTTTACGGCATGGAGGATGTCTTGCCTATCGAGGTTCAGATCCCCTCTCTGAGGATTATGAAGGATGTAGGGTTGAACGAAGACGATTGGATCCAGACTCGACTTGATCAACTGAACTTGATTGATGAAAAGAGACTTTCTGCTGTTTGCCTTGGTCAAATGTATCAGAAACGGATGATCAAGGCTTTCAATAAGAAAGTGAGATGCCAAGTGTATCAAGTTGGGGATCTAGTGATCAAACGCATCATCTTGCCACAAGGTGATCCCAGGGGCAAATGGACTCCTACCTATGAAGGACCATTTGTAGTCAAAAACATATTCTCCATTGGGGCAATGATCTTGACCACCATGGATGGCGACGACCTGCCACACCCTGCGAACGCGACCATAGTCAAAAGATACTACGCGTAAGAGACCCGCTAGGTTGACACACCTAGGCAAAATAAGGGCATCCCGGCGAACCAAAAGGTTCGTGCAAAAGTTAGGGATAAAACAAAAATTTGTATACCCGACAAGTTGAAAACCCGAAAGGGCGACTTGGGCAAAAAAGGGTTTCCCGGTGGACTGAAAACCTGAAAGGGCGGTCCAAGTAAAAGTTAGGGGATAAAGGCGTACGACTATGTCCCATTGGATCACTTTATGGACAAACTTTGGCTTCCACTGACAAACTCATAGGTTCTGATCAAATTCAATCATCTTCGGACAAGGCAACGAATAGACAAGATGCTCGGAGATACGAAGGCTATAGCAGGATGGAAACCCCATGGGATTATTACACATAGCTATCTTTTCTTTGTATCAAATTTTTTTTTACGACAACATTCTCTTACTAGAATGTTTGTCTCCTTGTACAAAAATACTTATTCAAAGTCAATACAAAATATTCCTTTGAAAGTGCAAAAACTATTTGTCTTTTCTTTACGCTTGTTTTTGTTTACAAAAACGTCCAATGATTCATTGTTGAGCATATGCATTTGAACATAATTACTGTTTACAAATAAACAAAATGAAAAGAGGCAATTACTGATAGGTTGAAAGGATAGGAAAATATCTCTAGGCTATTCCATAGGTAATCCCCTGCAGTATGTCATTTAAATCCTCAGCGGAACAAAGCTTCAATTTTGTTGATCCCCAGTAGAAGTCGTCAAATTTCTCAGGGTTCCCCAATAAGATTTTACAAACAGCACATGGCATTGCCCTTACAACAAAGTTTATTTCTCTTGGCATAAATTCACCAATCTTTCGGCTTCAAGACATGAAGGTTTACATATCCTCAACAATCTTCATGGATTTATTTTCCTCAACCCAACAACAATACAGCAAATCGGCTCACATACGCATACATTGCATCTTTATATCATAAACATTGATAAAGCAAATGCATCATACATTTTATGCAACATAACCTTGCATTTTAGCTAACATTTTACTCTTTTCAGGATGAGATTAACAACTACCATTAACAATATTCAAAACCTGATACAGTTCAGATACACACCAGATACGGATGCCATCCTTATACTCACTCAGATTCAACTTTTGATACAGTTCAGATACGCACCAGATACGAATGCCATTCTGATACTCCTTCAAATTCAAACTTCTCAGATACAATTCAGATACGCTCCAAACACGGATGCCATTCTGATACTCATTCAAACTCAACTCTTTGATACAGTTCAGATACGCTCCAAACACGGATGTCATTCTGATACTCATTCAGATTCAACTTCCAGATATAGTTCAAATATGGACCAGATACGGATGCCATCCTGACACTTATTCAAATACAGTCCAGATACAATCACCTATGGATGGAATCTATAAGCCCATCTCTAACAACTATCCATCATTTCTCCGAATGGCATCTTTAAGCCCATTCCCTATACAATCAACCACAACATCATCAAGTGCAAATTTCTGGGCACTCTAGTGTTCAATCATCTTCTGCCTTCAAGTCATGAATGGCAGATCCGCCAATCTAACTATCCAAGCTTTCATCTCGAAGTAACCCTACTATCCAGGTTCCTTCTCCCTTATCTCCAGACAACATTTTACAACACTGAAAGGCCTAGACCCGACCAGATACAGTCAGTTTCATATTTCCCCAGTAAGTCGTTGTACAACATAGACCCTAACTAGGTATACATTCTACTTTTACTCCCTCAATCAAGAGTTAATTCCCCAGTAGAGTAATGGACAACCCAAGCTCCTAGATCTTACTTCCCAGGGCGTAAATCAACATTCCTCAGCAAAGTCCTCCTCAACAGCAGGTACATGAATTCTCGCTGAAGAATCTCTTATGCAACTGATCTTTTCTGGATGGCATCTTTAAGCCCATCTCCGATGATTCCCTGTCGCCTTCCAAATGGCATTTGTAAGCCCATTCCCTACACAATCAACCACAACATTATCGAGTGCAAATTTCTGGGCACTCTAGTGTTCAATCATCTTCCACCTCCAGATCACGAAAGGCAGACCAGCCAATCTACATCCTCAGGCTTAAGAAAATTGAACAGGGGCAGCTGTTGTACCCCAAAATTTGCCCTCTCATTTCTCAAAGGATCAACCTGGGCCCTCAGGTTGGCTTCCATCTAATTTCAAGCCTTGAATTACAAATTTTCCAAGAAAGTCATTCACAAGGGCAAAATGGTCATTTGCACACTAAAAAAAGTCAAACTTTGATTTTTGGATCAAAATCAAGCTTCAAGAATCATATTTCATCAAGACACTCTGAAATATGAAGTTTGTTTCACTAAGAAATTCAAAAGTCGAAATTCTGAATACTTAGAATTTTTCTAAGTGAACAAATATGATAAGCTCAGAACTTCTGATCAGATTATCACCATGATACAAGCTAATTCTGGATTAATTTCTAACACAAAAGTTATAGATTTCAATAAGATCTAAAACATTGCAGAATAGAACTTCTCTTGGAAATGCTGGAATTTCAAGTTATAAATGTTCAAAGATACGTCCATGAAACTGAAGCACTCAACAAACTCTTGACACTTTTAAGACAGAGTTGGGTCAGAACTTCTGGGCCAGTTTTCATAAAGGTTCAGTTAGAGTTTACAAAGGTAATTTAAAGAAGGCTACAAAGCGTGCTACAAGCTTCCTAGAAGGTCTGAGAGTTTCTTCAGAACATGCCGGAGCAAAGGGATTCAAGGATCAGAAGTTGGATATCTATTCTAAGTCACGCTGAAGCTGAACTTCTGATCCAGAACTAAGCAATAATGCAGAATATCACGTTGCAGGATTTCTGGGTTGATCAATCTCATCATCATTTAATGCTCACAACTACTTATGGGTCTTTGTTCAAAGGATTTCTCCACGTGTGGCATAGAAGTACCTTTATTATCTTGAAAAAGCAAACTCTTGTACAAAAGTATGCTGGGCCCATGCGTTGTTTTTGCTTTGGAAGTTACCTTTCCTTAATTTCTGCTTACAATTCCAGCTTAGGCGCTGCTAAGGCTACTAACCACCATACTTGCTTCAACAGCAAGGCAACACCCTAGCATGTGATGGTTGCACTCTCCAATATACAAGATCTTTGTCTATAAATTGAAGGCCATTGGCTACTGTAAAAGGGTCGGAAAATTAAGAAAGAAAAAACCTTGAACCCCTGCTAAAATTCCAAGAGTCCAAAGTTGCAAACACCAAAATACAAATCTGTTAACTTTTGATTTCTTGCATTCAAACTCCATTTGTTCTCAAGTGTTTCTTGACTAAAACCATCCACACAGTTTCTGATTCACATATTAGAAGCTATCCTAACTTTTATATTCATACTGCAATACATTCTCCATCCACCTCCACCTCAAAGAAGTCAGAACATCACCCCTTGGCTGTTCTAGAAGTTGAAAACTTCCAGCCTGCTGAGCACGTAATGAAGCTGCTCAGAACATCACCCCTTGGCTGTTCCAAAAGTTGAAAACTTCCAGCCTGATGAGTACATAAAGAAGCTGCTCAGAACATCACCCCTTGGCTGTTCCAGAAGTTGAAAACTTCCAGCCTGTTGAGTACGTAAAGAGGCTTCTCAGAACATCACCCCTTGGTTGTTCCAGAAGTTGAAAACTTCTAACCTGCTGAGTACGTGAAGAAGTTGCTCAGAACATCACCAGAGTTCAGGACCAACCTCCAGTTCACATAATATTTTCCAGCTGCAAGGTAAGCTTTTGCTGACTCTCATCACATTACTTAAGCATTACCAGATTTGCATGTTCAAAATACAATTTAGACATCATGTTTCTGATGTTGTACATACTCTGAGGTTTCACGTATTTGTCTACCTAAGTATGGAGTAAATCAGTTCAGAACTTCTTGAAGAAATTAGAAATCAGAATTAGTATTAGCAAATTCATGCTTGCATCTGATTTATAGTTATGATATTTCTTGTTTTTGAAACACTATGAAACATACCATAACCGTCATATGCGCATCTTCTGTTTTGTTGAGAAATGACCAAGTTGCAGATGTTCTGACTAACATGGAGAGGGAGACCAAGTTCTGCCAGTGGTATCAGAACTTCTGAAGTTTTCTTTGTTCCCAGCGGACCCAGAACTTCTGACTTTACCTATTTTTCACTAATAGGATATCTGTTTTGCAGTACGCCAGAGTCAGAACTTCTGACCTCCTTTAGTCAGCAATACGCTGATTCTACTTTCTTTTTGCTCACTATTTTTGCTACCATTTTTTATTTCATTAATCAAAAAACACCAAAGACATTTTTCATTTTTACATGTTTTACTTTATTTCTTAAAACAAAAAGATCAAAAATGTTTTCTCAAACCAAACTTATTTCCTTTTTTACAAAACAAGTCCATTTTACATTTCTTGTACATTCTTATCCATTCAATATGGTTGTAATAGTAACTTAGGACTTAGTTTTATTTGCAACCCCCATTCATAAATATGTACCCCATCCCTAAAATATTATAATAGCGTAGGACTTTACATTTATGCAATTTATCGCTTTTGAATGTAAATGCCAGTAATTAGGGTGTGTATGGCAAGACATAAAATCAACAAATAGATCACCCTAATCAAGACTAAAATTTATGCAATCAAACACACTTGCACACTAGCACCCTTAAGGTTAACTCCACTTGTTGCCTAAAAAATGGTCATGTTATGCATGTGGGGTGTCTTGGCAAAAACGATCGAAATACAAGATTATAGTCCCTCGATGATGCTATAAATGTTGCCTTTCAAAATGAACTTAGTCCCTCAAAAAGAAATGCTAAGATACCTCACAACATTTCTAATCATGGCTATATGACGACCCACGCTCGTCCCGCTTACATCCAAAGATAGGGTTGCTTACCAAATCAATGGTAAGTGAACAATGTCAAAGGAAAATGAAATGAACAAGAAAGACATTTGAGTAGGTAGATTTCTCCTAATTACTTGCTCCATCTTAAAACAAACATCCTTGCTATTTTCAAAACAATCACATACACTTTCAAACATCTTACAAAATTGAAAACATTTTCAAAATATCAACACCTTTGTATACATTCTTGCGAATGAGAATCATTACAAAGATTGCCTAAACAATAGCCTCTTTACAAAATACTTTCAAAAACCACACAAAGCACAATTTCAAACAAGAGCAAGTGATCTAGCAAGTAACTAAGAGCCCATGGAAAACTATGGATGAAAAGGGTGCTAATACCTTCCCTTTTCCTAATCTACCCCCGCAACTCAAGAAACAATCTCAAAGGTCTTTCCTGTGCGTTTTCACCTTTCCTTTTGGATAAAAGAAAAGTCGGTGGCGACTCTTGCTAAACTGCAACATTTGCGATCAAACGCAAAACCTTCAAGTCAGTTCTCCCACCGCATTACACCAGTCTTTGTATGTGAGTGTCATTTTCGGTATGATCTTTTTGATGTTCTTATTTGCGGCTTCGACAACACCATTCATCTTTGGCCGGTAAGGGGAAGAATTGTGGTGCTGGATCTTGAATTACACGCACAATGCGGTGATCATAGTGTTGTTAAGATTCATACCATTTTCTGTGATGATCCTCTCTGGAATGGGTGCCAAAAGTGCCTTCATGTAACTCAACCATGATCTTTTCTGCCTCAACCTTGTCTACGTAGCGGAGCAAAATAGAGTCAAGGTTGTGTTTGTAGAGAATGTTGTTACTAAGGAAGAACTTAGCAGAGAATCTCCTTAAGAACTTCTTATCATTGACTGAAGCTCCTTCTGGATATTTTTGAGCCTCGAGATACCTCTTGACTTTGTGAAACCAAGGCCAGTCCACTACTTCTTCAGTATTAATCTTGTGACAATGAGCTGGTTCATCCATTCGTTCAATGGTGATCTGGGGAGCCTCGTTATCCCATTTAAGTTTAAACATGGATGACATTGTGGGTAACACGTCTGCTAGCTGATTTTCTTCTCATGGGAAATGCTCAAAGCTAATCTTCTCAAAATATGGGATCAATGTCAACACATGTTCTTTGCAGGGGATAAGGTTAGGGTGTTTGGTGTCCCATTCCCCTTTGATCTGGTTAATGACCAAAGTTGAATCTCTGAATACATTTAAGGATTTGATCCCCAAATCTATGGCAGCTTTGAGAACAAAAATGCACGCTTTGTATTCTGCCATGTCATTTGTACAATTGAAGCATAGTCTTGTTGTGAAGGGAGTATGACATCCTTCAGGAGATATGAGTACAACACCTATACCATTGCCGAGTGTGTTGGACACCCCATCAAAAACCAGGGTCCATCATGATCCTTATTCAGGTCCTTCATATGGTCTGAATTCTTCACAGTTGTTTACCATCATGATGTCTTCATCTGGGAATTCAAACTTCATGGACTGGTAGTCTTCCACAGCTTGGTGAGCCAGGTGATCAGCTAGTACACTGCCCTTTATTTCTTTCTGGGTAGTATGTGTTAGAACAAAGTTTGAATCTACTACCCTAAGTTTAAGTTTTGATGATAACAAAATGCAAAGATATATTAATTGTATGATTCATATAAGACATATGCTACCTAAAAAATTACATTCTGTTTTACAGAAACTCTGATGGGTATCAGCAAGAAAATATCATCATCAGCATCAGAAGATGAAATATCAACATCAGCATCAGAGGATGTTATATCAGATGCCAGAATCAGAAGATCAACATGTGCTTACGCTGAAGCTTGATGAACAGATCTGCGCGTAACAATATGAACTCTGATCAAGAAAACAACAATTCATCAGCATCTAGCAGTGTCAAAATAAGCCAAAGCCAAAACACGCTTAAGTGGCAACGGTACTGTGCATTCAAGACTATTTATTATCAACGACATTATTCCAGACAAAGATCTGCTTATTATGGAAAGAATGTTATTGGCATTGAAACGGAATTAACTGACTCCAATGTACCTTATTTCCAATGCTATATAAACAAGACAGTGAAGATTGAATTGGCTAATGCTCTACAACAATCTACACGCCTAAAGCTATTCATCATCTTCCTCACTCTCAGTTTGCTAAAGCTCTCCAATTCTTTACTCAATTATTTTAGCACTCTAGTTCTCATAAGCTTAAATTGTGTAGTATCACAGTTGTGATAAACAGTTTTTGTAGAAAACATTCAACACACTTAGATTTCATTTATCTGTAAGAAAGTATTCCCTTTAGAAACCGGCTTGTGGTTTGACTCAAGAAGGCTTTAGCAATTGTTAAAGCAGTTGTAATATTCAGTTGAATATAGTGGATTAAGACCTCGTTGGAGAAAGGCGAAATCACCTTGACGGGTGGACTGGAGTAGTTTGAGATCAAACGAACCAGGATAAAAATACCGTGTTGACTGCAATTGATTTCCAGTTTTTACAATTCAACCCCCCCTTCTTGTGTTTTTCACTTCTTCAATTGGCATCAGAGCGCCTGGTTCTGAGCTAAAACACTTAACCGTGTCAGTACAAGATCCAACATCAGAAAAACACAATGGCAGGAACTTATCAACACACCAGCAATGACAACAATGAAGACATAGACAGATTCAGTGGCAAACCTCCAGTCTTTGATGGAGAAAATTTTGATTACTGGAAAGACAGTATTGAAAGCTTCTTTCTGGCACATGATGCTGATCTGTGGGACATGGTGACAAATGGATACACGCACCCAGTGAATGCAAGCGGTCAGAAGATTGACAGGAAAGCAATGTCTGACCAACAAAAGCGTGACTTCAAAAATCACCACAAGGCCAGAACCATTCTTCTCAGCGCCATCTCTTACGCTGAATATGAAAAGATCTCTAACAGAGACACAACAAAGAACATGTTTGACTCACTCAGAATGACGCATGAAGGCAACATTCAGGTCAAAGAAACTAAAGCTCTTGCGCTCATTCAGAAGTATGAGGCATTCAAAATGGAAGAAAGTGAATCCATTGAGACACTGTTCTCAAGATTCCAAATTCTGGTGGCTGGTCTCAAGGTTCTGGACAAAGGATACTCTACTGATGATCATGTCAAGAAGATCATCAGAAGCTTGCCAAAGCAGTGGAGGCCAATGGTTACAGCGCTGAAGCTAGCTAAAGATCTCAACAAAATTTCTCTGGAGGAACTTATCAGCTCCCTCAGAAGTCACGAGATAGAGCTGGAAGCTGATGAACCTCAGAAGCAAGGTAAGCCTTTAGCATTAAAATCTAACAAAAAACCTGAGTCTAAAGTTTTGCAGGCAGTTGAAGAAACATCTGATGGATCCTCATCAGAAGAAGACGAACTTTCCCTCCTCTCCAGAAGAGTGAACCAACTATGGAAGCAGAGGCAAAGGAAGTTCAGGAATCCCAGAAGATCTGATCAGAATGATTCCTCTTCCAGATATAGAAGGTCAGATTCTTCCTCTGGATACAGAAGATCTGAAGGCTCCTCAGGAAGAAGAAAGCCAAACACCAAGGACATCATCTGCTATGAATGCAATGAGCAAGGACACTACAAGAGTGACTGCCCAAAGCTTCAGAGGGAAAAGCCCAAAAAGAAGTTTGGAAGAGAAAAGAAGAAAAGTCTCATGGCTACATGGGATGACTCTGACTCGTCTGAAGCTGACTCAGAATCAGATGATGAGAGAGCAAACATAGCTCTCATGGCCAACATTTCAGAAGACAGTGAAGCTTCTGAATCAGACTCAGAATCAGACACTGAAGAGGTATTTCCTGACTTTGCAATTAATTTTACTAAGGCTGAACTTGCTGAAAGCCTTAACGAAATTCTGGAAAGGTACCAGCAGATTAGAGTTAAATTCAGAAACCTGAAAAGGAATCTTGAATCTGACTCTGATAAAACTGAGAGTCTTAAATTGGAAAATTCTGAGTTGAAAAATAAAATTTCAAAGTTAGAAAATGTTTTACAAAACTCTCAGAAGGAAACAATTTCTGAAACTCCCAGTAGCGCTAATGAGATCATCAAGGAGTATGATCATAGTTTTCAGAAGTTTCTTGCTAAAAGCATAGATAGAAGCAAAATGGCTTCAATGATTTATGGAGTTAGCAGAAACGGCAGAAAGGGAATAGGATACCAAGGTAAGGTTCCTACACCAAAGAATGCCATGGATTCAACTATTAAACACACTCCTCTGAACTCACATTTTGTGTATGGTCACACACATGATATTAAATATACTAGCAGTAAGTATTCTGTGAAACCAAAATTCAACAAGAGTTTTGGTAAATCTAACAAATAAGGACCCAAGAAAATCTGGGTACCTAAGGATAAAATAATACATGTTGCAGATATCTTTAGCAGCAAATCAGAAACACCAGTCATGGTACCTGGATTCTGGCTGCTCGCGACACATGATGGGAAGAAGGAATATGTTCCAAAGCCTGGAACTTAAGCCTGGAGGCCACGTTGGCTTTGGAGGCAATCAGAGGGGAAAGATCATTGGCTCTGGAACAGTAGGTAATGGAAATCTTCCCTCTATAAATAATGTTCTGTTAGTAGATGGATTAATGCATAATCTATTATCCATAAGTCAATTAAGTGATAACGGTTACGATATAATCTTTAATCAAAAATCATGTAAAGCTGTTAGTCAGAAAGATGGGACTATCCTATTTAATGGAAAGAGGAAAAACAACATCTATAAAATCAAACTTTCTGAACTGAAAAGTCAGAATGTAAAGTGTCTTCTGTCTGTTAACAACGAGCAATGGATCTGGCACAGAAGATTGGGGCATGTTAGTATGAGAAGAATATCTCAGATTAACAAACTCAATCTGGTCAGAGGACTTCCTAATCTGAAGTTCAATTCAGATGCTCTGTGTGAAGCATGTTAGAAAGGCAAGTTTGCAAAACCTTCTTTCAAATCTAAAAATGTTGTTTCTACCTCTAAGCCATTAGAACTTCTGCATATTAACTTATTTGGACCAGTTAAAACTGCTTCAGTCAGTGGCAAGAAGTATGGGTTAGTAATCGTAGATGACTATAGCAGATGGACATGGGTAAAGTTCTTAAGACACAAGGACGAGTCACACTCTGTGTTTGTCACCTTCTGTAACCAAGTTCAGAATGAAAAGGATCTTAGAATCGTTAAAGTCAGAAGTGATCATGGTGGAGAGTTTGAAAACAAAGAGTTTGAGTCATTATTTAATGACAGAGGCATTCTGCATGATTTCTCTTGTCCTAGAACTCCACAACAAAATGGAGTTGTAGAACGAAAGAACAGAACATTGCAAGAAATGGCCAGAACCATGATCAATGAGACAAACGTTGCTAAGATCTTCTGGGCAGAGGCAATAAACACAGCGTGCTACATTCAGAATAGAATCTCAATAAGACCTATTCTGGAAAAGACTCCATATGAATTGTGGAAGAACAGAAAGCCCAACATTTCATATTTTCATCCATTTGGATGTACTTGTTTTATGTTAAATACAAAAAATTATTTGAACAAGTTTGACTATAAAGCACAGAAGTGTATTATGTTAGGATACTCTGAACGCTCAAGAGGGTACAGAGTATACAATACAAAAACACAGATTGTGGAAGAATTAATCAGTGTTCGTTTTGATGATAAGCTTGACACTGAAAAGTTAAAGAAGAATGAAGTTTTTGCAGGTATGGAAATTGAATTTACAGGTTCTGAAGACAAGTCATCAGAAGCTCTCAATAAAGACACTTCTTCAACATCTGAAAGGAGCACTGCAAGCAATCTAGCAACAGCTGCTGATCAACCTCAGAAGAGACTACCCAGAAGCAGCTTGGATCACCCAGAAGAAACTATCTTAGGGAGAAAGGAAGATCCGATCAGAACAAGAGCCAGCTTCAGAAACTATGAAGAATCCCTCATGGGACTTGTGTCTCTGATTGAACCTTCTTCTATTGATGAAGCACTTCTGGACAACGACTGGATTCTAGCAATGCAAGAAGAGCTTAATCAATTCACCAAAAATGACGTATGGGATCTTGTTCCCAGACCAAAAGGATTCAACGTCATTGGAACGAGATGGGTGTTCAGAAACAAGTTGAACGAACAAGATGAAGTTATTAGAAACAAAGCACGACTGGTAGCACAAGGTTATAGTCAGCAAGAGGGGATAGACTATACAGAAACCTTTGCCCCAGTCGCCAGTTTAGAATCTATCAGACTTTTAATTTCGTTTGCTGTTAATAAAGGCATCACTCTGTATCAGATGGATGTCAAGAGTGCATTCTTAAATGGATATATAGAAGAAAAGGTTTATGTGCACCAACCCCCTGGTTTTGAAAGTACAAAAAATCCAGAATATGTTTTCAAACTAAAGAAGTCACTATATGGTCTGAAACAAGCTCCCAGAGCTTGGTATGAAAGACTAAGTAACTTTCTGTTAGAAAATGAATTCACCAGAGGGAAGGTGGACACTACCTTATTCTGTAAGTCAGTTAAGAATGACATCTTAGTCTGTCAAATTTACATTGATGATATTATTTTTGGATCTACTAATCCTTCTCTTGGAAGAAAATTTGCTAAGTGTATGCATGCAGAATTTGAGATGAGCCTCATGGGAGAACTGAAATTCTTTCTGGGAATTCAGATCAATCAAAATCCAGAGGGAACTTACATTCATCAGAGCAAATATGTCAGAGAACTTCTGAAGAAATTTGACCTCTCAGAATGTAAGCCATCAAAGATTCCAATGCATCCCACGTGCATTCTTGAAAGAGAAGAGGTAAGCAAAAATGTAGAACAGAAGGTCTACAGAGGTATGATTGGTTCTCTCCTTTATCTGACGGCTTCAAGGCCTGATATCTTATTCAGCATATGTATTTGTGCTAGATTCCAATCAGATCCTAGAGAATCTCACTTAACAGATGTTAAGCGAATTTTCAAGTATCTGAAAGGTACTACTAATCTGGGTTTATTTTATAGAAAATCTAGTGAATACAGCTTAGTAGGCTACTGCGATGCTGACTTTGCTGGAGACAGAGTAGAGCGTAAAAGTACTTCTGGAAGCTGCCAGTTTATGGGAGAAAATCTGATCTCTTGGTCCAGCAAAAGGCAATCCACAATTGCGCTATCAACAGCAGAAGCTGAGTACATAGCAGCAGCAGGTTGTAGCACACAAATGCTCTGGATGAAAAGTCAGCTTGAAGACTTCCAGATTTTTGAGAGTAACATCCCTATACTCTGTGACAATACTTCTGCCATTTGCTTAAGTAAAAATCCTATTTTGCATTCTAGGGCTAAGCATATAGAAATAAAACATCACTTCATTAGGGACTATATTCAAAAAGGAATTTTGAACTTAAAATTTATTGATACAGACCATCAATGGGCTGATATCTTCACTAAACCACTTTCTGAAGATAGGTTCAACTTCATTCTGAAACATCTCAGCATGAAGCTCTGCCTAGAGTGAAAATGTTTTAATTTTATATATTAACCTTCAGAATGTGTTTTCTTTTTACTGTGAATTTCTGATCAATCTCCTTTCAGAAAGATAGACATGCAGATTGTATCAGATTCTATTCTTAAAGATCTGAGCGTTTCAGCTCAAGGATAGACGTGCTTCTCACTAAATAAAACAAGTGTCATCCAATCATTAGCAAATCTCTGAAGCAGAACACGCGTGCACGCTTGAGAAGGAAAAACGCTGATTGGGTGCATTGAGACACATGTCTGGTAACCGTTTCAAATATCTTTCTCAAATCCCCCAAAATCAGCAAGCATTAAATGCATATAATCATGAGTTAAACTGTAATCATGAATTAATTCTCTTTCTTAAAATCGTTTACGTTTTCAAAACTCATTTTGAAATCTATTTAAGCACATTAACATCATTCATTAAACTTTTACCGTTTCTTACAATCATCCAAATATTTTCTCTGCATTCTTACTTGTGTGTTCATCTCTCTCAAAAGAAACCCTTTTTCAAGTTTTTCTAAAAGAAACCCTAAGTGTGAACATGGCAACCTCTAGCAATGTTTCTGCAGGTTCTCAGAAGGAGGCTTCATCTGAACAATACCAAATTCCCTTCAGAACACTCCTTACACCAGTGAAGAACTTGGAAGTTCTGTCTGAACTAATTGTTGATTTCACCAGTCTGAAAGAAAATTGATTTGATTTGACAGAAGAAGTTAGGGCACAAGGATGGGAGAAATACTTTGATAGGTTGGTGGGGCCAACGTTCCCAGTATTGGTCAAAGAATTCTAGATTCATGCGTCTTCATCAACATATCAAGTTACTTCCTACATAATGGGAAAGAAGATTGTGATCACTGAGGATCACATTGCAAGATTGATTGGATACACTGGTGGTGGTATCCGCTGTATCGACATGGCAGAAAGATGCTCAGATGCTGTTGTCATTGCAAGAGAGATTTTCACCGATGGGGTTCCCAGCAGCAAAATCAGAGACTTGAAGGATCAGCACAGAATATGGGCGAAGATTATTCTGGGGTGCTTCAATCACAGGAAGCCCACAAGCTCTCCTGATTATATAAACATAGATCAGCAGTTTCTGATCTATTTTATTAATCAGAAGGTAAAGATTAACTTGGCTCATCTTCTGTTTAATCACCTCAGGACCAGCTTCAAGGAGACAAGAGAAGAAGAAAGGACAAAAAGGGATTGGATACCCTTTGGCAGGTTAATATCAGATATTCTAACTGAGAATAGGCTGATTGAACACCTTACAGAAGCACAGAAATTGAGCTCCATTGAACCTACTTTTGGCAAGCCTCTGAATGCCAAGAATCTGAAGAAAATGAAACTGATAGAGAATATCAGAAAGGAGCGCAGCGTCACTCCTCTTGCTGACATCACCAGCAGAAGAGTCCCTCTGGACGATTTTCCAATATTCTCTGAGATTGACTCTAAACCAGTCATTGTTCTCAGATACTTGGACGCTTGCAAGGCTGATGGCACAAATTCCACTCTGAACATTAAAGATCTGCACCAGCAAAATCCAGAAGTTACTGTGAAGAAGACGAAGAAGAGAAAGGCTACTTCAGAAGGACCATCCCAGCAGACCCCTAAGAAGAGAGGTAATCTATCTGCTGCTAATGTTTTAAATTCTTCTGCTATTCCAACATCAATCCCAACCCAGCTTCATATGAACTCCCAATCCCCATACCGACCATTGATGAAACCGAACCAGAGGCTGACCCTTCTGAGTCACTAACTCTCAGGAGATCCCGCACCAAAAATCCAAAACCCACAACATCAACAGAATCAGAACTTGACAAAGTTCTTTCTGAAATTGATCAACGTTCTTCCGCTCCCCTCTCAGAAAATCCAAACACTCAACCACAAACTGCCCCTTCACCTCAACCAGAACATTCACTCTCACCCATACCAGAAGAACCAGAAATTCCACAACAACCAGAAATTCCTCCTCCCTCTCCACAACCAGAACTTCATCCACTTTCACCTCAACCATCATCTCCACAACCTGAGTTTCAACACTCTGAAACTCCATCACCTGAACCTCAAACCCCTGAACCTCTTTCACCTCAATCCTCTGAACCACAACCCTTGTCAATTCAGCTGCCATATGGTCTAACTGTAAACATACCCCAACTGCCATCCTCACCAGAAACTACCCCTCCAAATACTCCAAACAGTCCAACAATCATTTCTGATTCTCCCACTCCATATCCCAAACAAACTACAGAAGACCACAGCAGGACCTTCATTGATTTAACAATTCTTGACCGTCTTGCTGACCTCAAAAATAAAATAGCCATCCCCAAACCCAAACAACTAGATGTTGGTGCTGGCATTTTGAATTTTGAAACAGGCTTACAGAATTGGATTGCTTCTCTAAAGCAGGTTTGTCCTGGAATGATTGATCATGCTGCCTCAGACCAACTCTGGACACATTTTAGAATGTGGGTACGCGCTGAAGCCCTCAAGCTGCAAGACATAAATTATGAATAGGCCCAACAGAACTTCAGCAAGCTGCTGAAGGAAGTTGAAAGTCAGCTGCCGAAGGAGGAAGTGCTACTTCTGGATAGAGAGCCATGGTCTGAAAAGCGTCCAGCTTCAAAAGTTCAGCAAGCAGAAGATCAGACAATTCAAGCTGAAGATGTTAGTCAAGCAGAAGATGTTGTAGAAAGCTCTCAGAAGCATCCTGTTTCTGACGTTTCTCAAGCTGCCTTTGACAGGCAGACTCTGGAAGAGCTGGAGCAGAATGATATTCGTCTGCAGCAAAGAATGGATGAGAATGATCAGAAAATGAAGGAAAGGATGGATGTGCAAGATGGCAAGATTGATACAGTTGTCAGCATGGTGCATCAGCAGAAGGAAACTGCTGATCAGATAAAGAACATGCTAGAAACTCTGTTCACACGCTTTCCACCCCAACCTTAGTTTTTCATTCATGATGTTTTCATTGTTTTCTTTCCATGTTTTCTGTACTATCTTCTATGTTCTGAATTAAATATATCAGTTTTTCTGCTCTGATCGTTTTAGCTTATATTACTTGCACTTTTTGATTGCTGACAAAAAGGGGGACAACAAGAATGATATTTTTCAATAACGGACTACTGAGACAAAAAGTCTCAAACATTCTAACACTCTGATATACTTGAATGTTTTTGTTTTGCATAAGCTTACAGGTACAAGAAGTTAATCATCTCTGATACACTGAAGCTCTGATGTTCTGATGTTCAAAGAAAGTCAATAAAGATCTGATCCTGAAGGACTCCTGGAATTAAAAAGGGAAGTAATAAATTCAGGGGGAGTATCTCCGATCTCAACTCTGATATCTCTTTATCCCTTATCCTCTTATCTTTGATAACTTCCTATTTAATTCTGATACTCTTTACTATTTAGTTATCTCTGATACTTTTCACGTTATTTTTCAATTAAAAAAAAATCTAGTTTTTGTCATCATCAAAAAGGGGGATATTGTTAGAACAAAGTTTGAATCTACTACCCTAAGTTTAAGTTTTGATGATAACAAAATGCAAAGATATATTAATTGTATGATTCATATAAGACATATGCTACCTAAAAAATTACATTCTGTTTTACAGAAACTCTGATGGGTATCAGCAAGAAAATATCATCATCAGCATCAGAAGATGAAATATCAACATCAGCATCAGAGGATGTTATATCAGATGCCATAATCAGAAGATCAACATGTGCTTACGCTGAAGCTTGATGAACAGATCTGCGCGTAACAATCTGAACTCTGATCAAGAAAACAACAATTCATCAGCATCTAGCAGCGTCAGAATAAGCCAAAGCCAGAACACGCTTAAGTGGCAACGGTACTGTGCATTCAAGACTATTTATTATCAACGACATTATTCCAGACAAAGATCCGCTTATTATGGAAAGAATGTTATTGGCATTGAAACGGAATTAACTGACTCCAACGTACCTTATTTCCAATGCTATATAAACAAGACAGTGAAGATTGAATTGGCTAATGCTCTATAACAATCTACACGCCTAAAGCTATTCATCATCTTCCTCACTCTCAGTTTGCTAAACCTCTCCAATTCTTTACTCAATTATTTTAGCACTCTAGTTCTCATAAGCTTAAATTGTGTAGTATCACAGTTGTGATAAACAGTTTTTGTAGAAAACATTCAACACACTTAGATTTCATTTATCTGTAAGAAAGTATTCCCTTGAGAATTCGGCTTGTGGTTTGACTCAAGAAGGCTTTAGCAGTTGTTAAAGCAGTTGTAATATTCAGTTGAATATAGTGGATTAAGACCTCGTTGGAGAGAGGCGAAATCACCTTGACGGGTGGACTGGAGTAGTTTGAGATCAAACGAACCAGGATAAAAATACCGTGTTGACTGCAATTGATTTCCATTTTTTACAATTCAACCCCCCCTTCTTGTGTTTTTCACTTCTTCAGTATACTGTATGTCATATTCTGTCAGGATCATCTGCCATCTTTCTATTCTCCTAGAGAGGGCATGTTTCTCGAAGATGTATTTTATTGGATCCATTTTAGAAATCAATAAGGTAGTATGGGTCAGCATATACTGTCTTAGCCGGCGAGCAGCCCATGCCAGAGCACAACAAGTTTTCTCGAGCAGTGAATATCTTATTTCACAGTCGGTAAACTTTTTGCTCAGGTAATAAATAGCATGCTCTTTTCGGCAAGACTCGTCATGCTGCCCCAACACACACCCCCATTGATTTTTCTAAAACGGTTAGATACATGATCAAGGGTCTTCCCTCGACTGGTGGCATTAAAACTGGAGGCTCTTGCAGGTATTCTTTGATCTTGTCGAAGGTAGTTTGACACTCATCATCCCATTTGACTACTTGATCTTTCTTCAGTAATTTGAAGATTGGTTCACAAGTAGCTGTTAGGTGAGAAATGAATCTGGAAATGTAGTTTAACCGTCCCAAGAATCCTCTGACTTCCTTCTCAGTACGAGGAGCAGGAATCTCTTGTATCGCTTTCACCTTGGTAGTATCTACTTCAATACCTTTACCGCTGACGACAAATCCTAGGAGTTTACCAGACCTCACTCCAAAAATGCATTTATTCGGGTTCAACCTCAACTTATACTTTTTTAGCCTCTCAATTAATTCCTGCAAATGACCAAGATGCTCTTCTTCTGTTTGAGATCTGGCTATCATGTCATCCACATAGACCTCTATTTCGTGATGTATCATGTCGTGAAATAAAGTTACCATGGCACGCTGATAGGTTTCCCCAACATTCTTCAACCCGAATGGCATGACCTTGTAGCAGAATGTGCCCCACTGTGTGACAAAGGTTGTTTTCTCCATGTCGTCGGGCACCATTTTGATTTGGTTGTAGCCTGAGAAACCATCTATGAAGGAAAACACCTTATGTTGTGTCGTATTGTCATCTAGAATATCAATGTGGGGAAGTGTGAGAAATCATCCTTAGGACTTTCCCTATTAAAATCTATGTAGTCCACGTACATTCTAGCTTTTCCGTCCTTTTTGGGTACGGGAACAACATTGGCTACCCATTGCGGATAGGAGGTGACAGCCAAAAATCCTGTATTGAATTTTTTCATGACTTCTGCCTTGATCTTCTCTGACATATCTTGTCGCATGCGACGGACCTTTTATTTTACCGGTGGACAGTCTTCTTTTGTTGGTAGACGATGTACCACGATGTCTGCATCAAGTTTTGGCATGTCTTCGCACGACCAGGCAAAGACCTCAACATAATCATGTAACAGCTGAATCCGACGCTCTTTGACACTGGTTTCCAGATTGGCACCCACCTTGACTTCTCTTTTGTATTCTTCGGTACCTAGGTTAATTGTGTCCACTGGTTCTTCGTGGGGCTGAATGGTCCTCTCTTCTTGTTGTAGTAACCTGGCGAGTCCCCCTGGTACTTCACAATCTTTCTCACCTTCGTCTTCGGCTCGGTAAATTAGATTTTCATAATCACAGAAGGCCATAGCAGAATCGTTACCCATGGGATCCCGAATGGATGTAGATCTGCATTTTGAATGTGAGTGTGTGTAATAGTATAACTATCTTTGAAAGAAATGAAAATGTAAAAATAAAAAACAATGAGCACAAAGTTTGTATGCAAAAACGTCCATGGTTCATTGATGTCATATGGAAATGAGATAATAACCCTTACAAATGGACCATTGTGCCTCGGGTAAGACACGAGGTTTTAAGAGTCTGAATTATTTAATATTACAGGTCCGACAAAATTTAAAGACAAATCACTGTTGGATAAAAGTGATCGGGACAAAATCTCTAGCTTCCCGGTTGTTGAGCCCTCCAATGGCAGTTGGGAAAATCCAATCGTCCAGGTTATAGTTGTCTTCATCATCCTCCACTGCGTTGATTTCACGGTTGCTGATCTTCAAGGGTGGTCCTCCGGCACGAGCACGACGTACAGCTTTCTGGGCTCCTGAAGTGAAACCCAAACCAAATATCTCAGATTTGTATGGGATATCTGGGAGTTGGTGTAATATCAAGCCTCAACTCAACTTTAGTTTTGATGAAAGACAAACAAGCACTATGGCAAGAAGGAAAAGAAGTGGAATTAGCTTAAAGCATCATTCACTCAAAGCTTCAAGGATCATGGCAAGCAAACAAGTATATTAATTCTCATTTGAACTAAACTGCTTAGAAATGCTCAAAAATGATATACACACTTGCCACAACATTTAACTTAAAGTTTAAAGCAAATTCTAAGTTTTTCACTAATGTGAATCGATTAACACATCATGTAAATCGATTTACACATGTTTTTTTTTAAAACTGATTGCCCCTGGCAGCAATCGATTTACATGGAGTGTAAATCGATTGATTACTGAACTGAGTTAATTTTTTAACACTAGTAAATCGACTTACACATCATGTAAATCAATTTACACTTAAATTTTTTTGAAAACAAGAACGTTACAAACCCGTGAAATCGATTTACATCTAATGCTAATCGATTTACACGTTGTAATTTTTGAAAAATCTGAACTTGATTCAAGATATCCTTCACACCTTTTCTCCAATGGTTGCATGGTCATACATTGCATCTTCTCAAGTTTTACAAACAGAAAAGTGGTATCCATTTGGAAAGGTATCTTGATTGCTTTAAATACTAAATCTTTCAAATTATAAAACAACTCTTCTCTCATGCAATAATTCTGAACTTTGTAAAATATTCAAACTGCATATTTCTTATTTTTTAATAACAAAGATTTTCTGCACTTTCACACATATAAGAACAGAAATCTTTGAGCATTTTCTAACCATTGTGTTACAGTTTGAATTGCTTACAAGAGAAGAAAGAAGAAACTTCATTGAAGTCACTCTATGTGATCAACATCTTTCAAGAAATCATATTTCATAGAATTATACTAAGTGTAACTTATTTCCAAGATTGTTGGAATTAAGTATTAGAATACTTTTGTACCTTGTTGTCCATTGTTGGAAACAAGAGGTATCTTTTGAGAGGATTGTTCTCAAGAGACTTATTGGAAATCCAAGAGGGTGTTCTTGGTATTTGTTAGTGTCTTTAGTTGATAAGACTAGGAAGAGTCTTGTAAAAGTTCTAACAAAATAGTGAAATCTCTTGCGTGTTTGCAAGGGGACTGGACGTACTTCCGGGGTGTGGAAGGAACCAGGATAAATCTCTGTGTCTCTTTACTTTATGCACTTTACCGTTTTCCATAGCACTAAAACAAAACCATAAAGTGTAAAATAAATCAAAAATGGACCACCACCTAATTCACCCCTCCTCTTAGGCGCATTCTTAAACTTACAATTGGTATCAGAGCAGGTTATAGGTAACCTGCTCCTAGAGATCCAGAATGGCTTCCGCAAATTAACAACCCGTTTTCAGAGATGGTGGTAGTAACAACAAGCCTCCTCTATTTTGTGGCGAATACTTTGATTTTTGGAAAATATGCATGAGGGCGCATCTAGAATCACAAGGAGAAGAAATCTGGGATGCCGTAGAAAATGGTACATTCATTCCTATAACAGTTATCAACAGTGTCGGCACGGCTAAACCCAAAACTGCATGGGAAGATGACGACAAGAAAAAATTCCTCTATGATAAAAAGGCCATAAATCTACTTCAAGGTGCACTATGCATGGATGAGTTCTTTCGTGTATCTGCATGTAAATCGGCGAAAGAAATATGGGACACCTTGGTACAAACACATGAAGGAATTGTTGAAGTTAAGAGATCAAGGCTGAATACTTTAAGTCAAGAATACGAGTTATTCCGAATGCAGCCCGGAGAAAGAATTCTCGACCTACAAAAGAGATTCATCCACTTAACAAATCACTTAAGTGCTCTTGGTAAAACCTTGACAAATTATAAACTAACCTTGAAAGTCCTTAGATCATTGACTAGGGAATGGCAACCAAAGGTAACAGCAATCTCGGAAAAGAAGAGTCTCTCCGCAATGACTTCCGCTACATTATTTGGCAAACTTCAAGAATATGAAACGGAACTCGGTAGACTTGAAAAACATGAGAATCTAGAAAATAAATCCAAAAACATTGCTTTAAAAATTGATTCAAAGGAAGTAGTAAAAGAAGACAATCCGGAAGAAGATGAAAATTTCATGCTTCTTGTTAAAAGACTTGGGAAGTTTTTTGGCAGAAATGACAAGGGAGGATCTCATACAAATAAGAGAAAGCAATTCAAGAAAAGAGAAGCCTCCACATCAACACAAGATGTCTCATGTTATGAATGTGGAAAGAAAGGACATATCAAGCCAAACCGTCCAAATCTCCCAAAGAAAAACAGATTCAAAGGAAAGGACTCAAAACACAAGAAAGCCTACATAGCATGGGAAGATAATGATATGAGTAGTACATCGGAATCGGAAAGCGACGAATGTGCAAATTTAGCCTTAATGGCATCGCATCACTCCGACGACGAAGAAGAGGTTAGTAATGAATTTAATCTTTTTGATGATGATGTTCAAGGTGCGATTGATGAACTCTTGAAAGAATGCAAAAGTTTATACAAAAAGGTGTCAAGCCAAGAAAAAGAACTTCTAATTTGTCACGAAAAAATTGACACCATGACTAAAGATTTTGATCTTTAAAAACAAAATTTTATAAAAGAAAAGGAAAACTTTGCATGCACCAAGTGTGAATCAAATGTCTTTCAAATTGTTCAATTGAAAAGAGTCATTGAACAATATGAAAAAGGACAAATAGGATTGGAAGGATTACTAAGCCAACAACGTTATCCAAATGATAAAAGAGGTCTTGGTTATGTGAATACTAAGAAACCAAGTAACAATCCCACTATTTTTGTAAAGGCTAGTAATAGTTCCAATCCCAAGATAGTAGAAAATAAGCAAGATGTTCATAATCATCAAAAGAAAAAGCCTAATGTATCTAAAAGAAAACAAATTCCTAGATACAAGAGCAAATTTGTTCCAAACTGTTTTTACTGTGGTATTGTCGGACACACACCTAATGCATGCTATATTAGAAATTTCAGTATGGCTAGTGGACACTATGCATGGGTGAAAAAGGGAACTAACTATGAAGGACCCAAGGCCACTTGGGTACCTAACAAGAAATAATTTGTTTTTGTAGGTATGCTTGAAATCCACATCAAACCTTTGGTATCTTGACAGTGGATGTTCAAAGCATATTGTTGTATCCCAAAATTTGCCCTCGCATTTTTCCTCAAGAAATCACAGCTTCAGGCGTTTCCTGATTTTTCAAACTGGCTCAAGAATCGGTCAAACAGACTTTTCTCGTCAGTCAGACAAAAATTAGGGTGTTCATTGATTTTCATGGCTTTAGAACAGTTCTTACAGTTGCTTAGGGTTTTGGTTGATTTTGGCTCAACTTTGATAAGGCGAACGTTTCTTTGGCATTTAACCAAGAATTAGGGTTTTTATGCGCGGTTCTTCAGAAAGATTTAATTCTACGGTGTTTGTCAAGCTATTCTGAAATGTGGGTTGAAACATTTGGTTTAAACTCGCAGGGTTTGACTAAATCAATGAAAAGAGACACTGGGATTGAATTTGCGTTTGTTGGATTTAATCAGTGAAAAGGGGCAGATGGACGTTTTATTTAATTAACTGTCGCTTGGTTTGAAATTATGCGTTGCTTTGGATAATTGGAGCGCCAGGTTTGTCATAAAGAAAAGAATTAATTGGATGAAAGAAATTTTTATTTCATTTTTAAATATTTGTTACAATTGTTATTTAAATACAAGTATTCATTTACAAAGTATTTATAATAATGATATTACATTTATTCAAATTTAAATAAAAAAAACTATCCTAATATTCTTCTAAGTCTTCAAAATTCTTCATCCTCCATCTTTTGCTATTTCTATCCATTTAATTTTTATCTGCAAAGGAAAGAAAAAGAAGTCAGAAGCAGATAAATATTAAAAAAAAAAGAAGCAGACAATTAAAGTTTGGGTTCATCATTAAAAGCAAATGGCCGGGATCAGATAACCCTCTATGCAAATCACGAGATTTCTCCCGGTTCACAAAGAGGGATGAAAAATATTTGCAAATTAAAAATGAATGCACAAGTTAAAAATTGCACAATTCAAAGTTTGTCAAAACTGCACAGTTCAAAGACAGCATAGGCAAATAACAAAGTCCAAGTTACAAACTGAATAGCCTAAAGCATGTTTAAATTTCAAAACTCAGTTCCAATGTCAAAGCTGTCCAAAGGATGTCAAAATACAAAAATACCATCAATGCTGTCAAGAAGCACGAAGTAGGGAAAGAAGAAGACAAAATATGCAGAGTTAGACTACTATTGCAAGCAAATTCAGTTTCACCATTTCCAGGCCAATTTGCTTTTTCAGAATTAACATATGTTAAGCAATATAATATGCTTAAGTATTGGAGAGAGAGAAGAAAAGAGGAGAAGTGTGGGCTTACTGGTTTAGCTTTAGGCATAAAGAAATATAAACACAGAAACTGCAATAAAACAGTGAAGCAGAAGGCAGAAGTATGAAGAAATTGGAATGCAAACAAAACTGTCAAATAAAAGGTAACAGAATTATCTTTCCACATTAAGACCTTGCAAACCTGCCCATTAGCTTGACCAAAGAAAAGATATCAAATCTGGAAGCATTCAAAAATCATAGGCGCCAAAACAAAAGAGCCTAAACATATATGAAAAGCAACACAGTCCAAGAAAAAAGAGAGATATCACAAACCAAACAAAACTGAGAACATAAGCTCCCAAGCCTAAAAACCAGTTCACTCAAAAAAAACCAGTATAACCTGCAGCATAAGCCTCAATAACCATTCAAGCCTTTAACCTGTCAAACTTAACAACCAGTAAACCAGAAGCCCAAAGCTTAAACCTGTAAACCTTTCAAAGACCTCAACTAACCTCAAACGCATAAACTGATCAAAAGCCAAAAACCTGCACTCAAAGATAACAGCACAAACCTGCTTGAAGCTTAAAAAACAAGTTCAAAAACCAGTAGCCTGTAAACCTTTCAATCATAACCAGTAAACCTGAAGCAAAAAACCTCCAACCATAAAACCATGGCCTGAAAACCAGTGACCCTGTCAAGCCTCCAGTCAACATAAACAAAAGCCATACACCAGTCAAGAAGCCTCACAAACCTGAGCCAACATCATCCCAGGCGACATATCTCATAAGCCCTCAGAAAACATCATTATTGGGCTATCAAACCCAACATTCAAGCATTCAACATAGCAAATCAGCATCAACAACTCAATCATTCAATCTCAGCATATCAAACATACAGAAGGCAACATAAGCATACAAGCGAACTAGGCAACAAAGGCGAGGCAACCAGAAAAGAAGAGGAAGAGAGATATACAAGGTTCTCAGATATCATCATCAAACACATTCAATAGCATATCAAAGGCATCAAGCCATTACACAGGTAACTCAGAAGCCAACAAGAAGAAGAAGATAAAAAAAAGCGTTTCAAGGTATACAAGCAACTCAGAAGCCAACAAGGAGAAGAAGAAAAGAAGTGATATCAAGCTAAGGTCCTCAAACATCATCATTGAACCAACACACAAAGAGGCAAAAGTACAGAATACCAGGGTTTCCAAGCAAAGCGCGCAACATCCCATTTCCCTTCGTCTCTGGCCATCCAAGCGCCTCCTTCTCCATCTATCCCCCATCTCCAGAAGCCAAAGGTATAATTCTTTTTCTTTTCCACACCTTGCAAGAACATCAAACAACATAAGAGAATCAGAAACAAATAATAGCATGCAAGATTAAAAAACCTAGGAACCCTAGCGCATGACAGAAACCAAACCTCATAGCTTTTGCTCGCGTGATCGTAGAGAGAGAGGACGGAGGGTGGCGCATGTCAGCCTGAGATAAGGAGAGGTTGTTCAAAAGCCATAGCTTGAAAAGGTGAAGAGGATGAAGACGAAGTAACCACAAGCGGCGCCTATGTGTTCCATAAACTCACAAACCCTAATTTGATCCAAATGACACAAAACAATCAAACCCTTTGCAAAAATATTGTCACAACGCGTGGGCCTTGCCCTTTCCATCCTAAAGCCCATAACGTTGTCACGCCTCACCCCTCAATTTTGGAACACACCTCCCTTTTGCTGTTTCTCAGTTAATTTTGGTTGGGCCCATAATCCACACTTAAGCCCATTCTCTTTTTTTTCATATATACATGACTTAATGACTTAGTTTCTTTGTTTTTTTCTTTCTTAATAACAATATTACCAACACTTTTCATTAATACTAAATTACATTAATACATAAGACTTAAAACCTTTTTTCTTTTCTTTTATTAAAACTCTTTTTTTATTTTTTATTTTTAATGTAAATCTTGCTTAAAACATTTATAAAAAAAACACATAAAGAAATAGATTTTTTTTTTAGTTTGAATATTCTTTTTTAACTAAAACATTAATTACAATACACCAAAAACATTTTCTTTTCTAATAATACATTAATTTGTACATAATCAATTAAAATACATTTTTAATATACATAATATAATTAAAAATTAAAACATGTTCCTTTCTTTTAATTAAAATACTTGTTTTTGTACATATCAAACAAAGATATAAAAAATATAAATTTAAATCAAAAGTGGATAACAATACTTGATAAATAAACGATATTTAATTTTATTATTAAATTCACATTTCGCAACTTGTAAACAACTCTCATACATGTACACTTACACAATACATTTTACATTTGATGCATTATACATTTGCTATACTTTGCTATACCTTGATTATATTTGATCGCGATTCGATTTGGTTGTAATTATTTAAGTCTCATCCCCGTTTGTGAATTTGTACCCCCACTCCCGGATACCATTTGTAATAGCGTAGACTTTAAAATTCCCGCAATTTACCACTTTCGAATTATACCATGGTTAGACCTAGGGTTTGCATGTACATAAAATCGAACGCTAGACAACCTAATACAAAGACAAATGCATGAAATCAATACACAATCACACTTGCACCCCCTAGGGTAATCCCACATGTTGCCTTCCAAAATGGGCCATGCTTGCACGTCGAGTTTCTTTGGCAAAACAAATTCAAATGATCATAAGTCCCTCGATGACGCTTTCGAAAGTCGCCTATCAAAATGATCAAGTCCCTTCAAGCAAATTGCCAAAGACACTTGGCACCATTGCATTCATGGTCCATACGATGACCCGCGCCCGTCCCGTTAAACTTCCTAAACGCAAGATTGTCCACCAAATTCAATGGTGGAACAAAATTGTTAAAAGGGGTTGAAAACATAGAGAAAACCATTGAGTACAATAGGGGTAGACAAGACTCTTAGTTATTTGAGATCAACTTACAAAAAACACTTGCCTTCTTTTAAAAAACCACACTTCACAAACACTTTCAAAACAAACTCTCAAAAACATTTGAAACATCTTTTCGAAAAGATACACACTTTTGTAAAACACTCAAACACGAGTCAATTACAACGGTTGCCGAAACAAAGGCGTCTATTTCAAAAACATTTTCAAAACACACACACATACACCACAATTTCAAGCAATCAAAAATCAAGGCAAGTGATCTAAAAAACCAAGTAACTAAGAGCCCATGGATAACCATGGATGAAAAGGGTGCTAATACCTTCCCTTTTCATAATCTATCCCCCGAACCCACGAAATATCTCAAAAGGTTTTTTTGCCGTGCTTTTTAATCTTTCCTTTAGGATAAAATAAAAAGTCAGTGGCGACTCTTGCTCAACCGAACAAGTGCGAATACAAACGCAAAACTCAAGTCAGTTCTCCCACCGTATCACAGAACTGGCGACTCTGCTGGGGATTCCTTTTAAAAGTGGGGTTACCTTAGGGTTTAGATCACCTTTGTTTTCAATTGGTTGCTTTGTTTGCTTTTACATTTGTGGGCTTTGCATCGGAGTTTCATAGATCCTAACCCGGATCTGGGGAATACCCTTTTAGGTAGCATAATCTGTGAGGGACCTGTCCGGCGTAGACCGACATGGGTGAAGCAGTGGCTACATTGGTGTGGCACCTTAGTCTGTACCAATATCCCTTGTGTTGCAACGAGGAGAATATGGGTCTTCTAAGGAGTCATCAAACACCAACCGACCTTAGAACCCTAAATTGACCAAACTTGGCCATAGAACAGTAGCAGTATGCTACACTCATTGAGGCTAAACTCTCGCGATGGTTCTGGCTGCAAGAAAAGATTCCGATGCTGGAGTTATGACCGATTGAGGGTAGTCAAGGATTTGAGATCCTCTAGAACCCGGTTACTTTTGATAGGACAGGTTTTAACCAACGAAACTAAAAGAGGGTAATACCTAAACTACATGCTGGCCTAAAACCTAAGGGTTGTCTTGTGTGACTTGTGTGCCTTATCATTGTGAATACTTATGGTGTGTTTCATCATAGCATCATACCATCATACCATTGCATGCATCCTGTATAAGGACTGACCCATTTCAAAGACAAGAGGGATTCATCTTTGCTCTGTTTTGTAGGACATCATGATGCCTGTGCGTAGGAATACTATCCAGCTCAACTTTGTTCAACCACCAACTTTGCTCAAGGAATTGGTTGGTAGGATTCCAAACACTACTTCCTTCATCGAGAGGCATGGTTCTCTCCTTGGTTTGATCACTTCAAAGTGGGACCAACAACTGATAAGTGTCCTGACCCAGTTTTATGATCCCCTGTATCATTGCTTCACCTTTCAAGACTTCCAGCTGGTCCCTACCCTGGAAGAATTCTCTGACTTGCTTGGTATTCCTGTTTTGGAGCAAACTCCATTCACTGGTTGGGAGAAGACTCGTAGACCTGAAGAGATTGCTGCAGTCCTGCCCTTGACCAAAGAAGAGGTAATGGCTAACTGGGAAACTAGAAGTGGAGTTAAGGGCTTTTTGGTTAAGTTTCTGGTTGGCAAAGCTAATGATTTCTGGAATGACTTAGACTTCAAGGCGTACGAAGACATTCTGGCTCTTTTGATCTATGGTCTAGTATTGTTTCCAAATCCTGACACCTTTATCAGTATCTATGCCATAAGGATCTTCATGTCTCGGAATCCTGTACCCACTCTTTTGGGTGATATCCTACAATAACTCTATGCTCGTACTGCCCGAAAACGGGGAACTCCGTGGTGTTGTGCTCCTTTGCTAGTGAGGTGGTTTATTTCGCACCTTCCTAAGTTCGTGCTGAAGAATGAAGAAGGAAAGGGTTGGGCTCATAGGTTAATGTCTCTCACTGATAACGACATCACTTGGACTCTCAGAGGTTTGGATGAGGTAGCTGTTATTGATCGTTGCGGAGAATACCCTAATGTTCCCTTGATCGGAACTCAGGGAGGAATTTCTTATAATCCATGTTTAGCTCTCCGTCAGTTTGGAAGAGCTAGAATAGCGGGGCCTCATGAGATGTTGGTTCCTCACTTCCATTTTGAATTTTAGGTAGACAGTGACGAACTACGCCGTGGATTCATTAAGGCTTGGGGCAGAATTCACAAAACTGATCCACATGAGTTGGGACCAAAGACTTCTCTACCAATGGAACCCTATTGCAGATGGGTCCGCATCCGTGCTCAGAAGTTAGGTATGCCGTATGAAGCTGTCAGACCTGTCATTCTTGAATCTCTTGATGAAGATGGGGTTCCTCCAACTGTCCTCCCTCCTCAGATACCCACTGATGTTGATACACTGAAGAGATCTTGGGCGCAGCTAAAGGAAGAACAGGATTTTTATCGGGAAAAGTTCAACGAACAGGAACGGAAGATCCAGAAGCTGACTAAGCAATTGGAGGAAGAGCGGACCCTGAATGACTATATCCGCACTGAGAAGAGGAGGCCATGGGAGCATTGATGGGCTTTGGATGTTTCTTTTACAGCTTTTATTTCCTTTTCAGTATTTTCATTCTTGTAATGCCTAAGGGCCAATTGTTGAACAATTTAAAGTTTGAATCTAATGAAGTGTGTTTCCTTTTTGTCTACAAAGTTGAATCCCGATTATCTTTGAAAACATAAATCATACGCATTTCATTGCATCATGTGCATAACAGGTACCCTTCTTCTACAGGTTGCTTAATCTTCTTCGCTGTTTATTTCAGCACTCAATCATCATGTCTTCTGAGCCTACTACCGAGCAAGCTATCAAGGCCCTCCAGGCCCAGAACGCCCAGTTCCAAGAGATGGTCATGAGCTTAGCCCAAGGTCAACAAGAGTTGAAGGCTCTGCTCCTGAAGAAGAAGAAGAAGAAGAAGAGGAATGCGTTGTTCAACACGGGACGCAGGTTTGGGAATACACTCCATAACGAGGCTGATCCAACTACTTCCTCTGCAGAGAAGGACAGTCCCCAAGGGGGAAGGGCTCCTAGTCCTGCAGTCTCCGACAATGAGACGGATTACAACGACGAACAGTACCCTCCTGCTGCTGACAGATACAAAGAACTAGAGGACCGTTTAAGTGCCATTGAGATTCAAAAGGTGCCGGGGTTGGATTTCGGAGATTTAGGGTTATCTTCTGGGGTGGTGATCCCACACAAGTTCAAGGCGCCTGGCTTTGCAAAGTACGACGGGGCTTCCTGTCCCAAGCTGCATCTCAGATCATACGTAAGGAAGATCCAACCTTACACTGCGGACAAGAACCTTTGGATCCATTTCTTTCAAGATAGCCTTTCGGGGTCTCAGCTCGAATGGTTCTATTAGTTAGACGGAGCCAGTATCCGAAACTGGGAGGACTTGGCTGCTGCGTTTTATAGACAGTATCAATACAATTCTGACCTCGCTCCCACACGTACCCAACTTCAGGGTATGTCGCTGGGAACGGACGGAGGATTCAAAGAATATGCGTAAAAGTGGAGAGACTTGGCTGGCAGGGTGCAACCTCCTTTGATGGACCGTGAACTTGTTGACATGTTTCTAGGGTCCCTGTCTGGTCCATTCTTCAATCATCTGATTGGTAATTCCTCCGCTGGGTTTACAGATTTGATTTTGACTGGTGAAAGGATAGAAGCCGGTATCAAGTCAGGGAAGATACATAAAGGCGCCTCCGCGAGTACTGAGAAGAAGCCTTTCAAGAAGGAAGCCAGTGCGGTTTATGGTCCTAGAAGACAAGTTAAGCCAGAACGCCGCCAAGCTGTCAATGCATTGGTCATTTCGAAGCCTGTTGCTGTTCCTCCGCAGTATAATCAACAAAGGGGCGAGAGGCCCAAAAAGCAGTACACTCGGCTTAACATGACCCTGTCTCAGATTTTGCCGCAATTATTATCGACCAACCTGGTAACTATCAAAGAAGCTCCGAAGGTGGTGAATACAGCTTCCCCAAAATACAACCCCAATGCCCGTTGCGCTTATCACTCTGATAGCCCCGGGCATACTACAGATGATTGCTGGGCCCTAAGAAATAAGGTTCAAGACCTTATCGATGCCAAGGAAATACAATTCGAGGCGCCCGAGAGGCCAAATGTTGTGACTGCTCCTATGCCCCAGCATGGAGTAAATGCCGTTGAGGAAGACTTGTATGCTGTTTCGGTGGATGATGTTGCTACCCCTCTGTTGACTGTTAAGAGGAACCTGTTGCTAGCCGGTTTATTTCCGGGTTGTAGCAAGGGTTGCCTCCTGTGTGTTGTTACCCCTACCGGTTGTCCGCTGCTGAAGTCAGGTATCCAAAGCCTGATGGATAGCAAAGAAATTCTGTTCAAGAAGACCGTTGTTCCTTTTGTTCCCGCTGAAGAAGTATCTGTCGTCACAATTTTCAACAATCCTACCAAGGCTCCCCCGAGGAAGCCAGTCAAAATTATGTCTGTTGCACCTATAACCATTACTGTTCCGGGGCCAATCCCCTACAAGTCTGACAAGGCTGTCCCATGGCACTATGGGGCAGATGTGTATGTGCTTGGAGTGAAGCAGGAGTTCAACACCGGTACCAGTATCAGTAACATCATTGGTCCCGCCAAAGTTACTCGCAGTGGCAGGCTCTTCTCGCCTGACATTGCGCCACCAGTTATCCGAAAACCTCTTATCATCACACCCGCAAGTGTGCATGTTTCCCTTCCAAATCAAGTTTCTGTGTCTACCCCTGCCGCCGAGTCCTCTGATGCTCGGGGCAAAGGATTTGCTACCGATTTGCCTGCCCGGACGGAGGCACCAAAGACGACCGCTGCTGAAGCCTCCCAGCAAGAGATGGAGGAAATTCTTAAGATAATCAAGAAAAGCGATTTCAATGTCGTAGAACAGCTGGGGCATACCCCCTCTAAGATCTCCATGCTATCATTGTTGCTATGCTCAGAGGCCCATGCCAAGGCCCTGATTTCATTTCTGAAGACGACCCATGTGCCGAAAGAGTAATCTGCAGATCAATTCACTGACTGTGTGGCCAATTTGAAAGTTGACAATGGTTTGGGTTTCTCGGATGTTGATCTTACCGCCAAGGGAAAGAACCACAATGATGCCCTGCATGTCTCCATAGAATGCAGGGGCACTACTCTCACACACGTGTTGGTGGACACCGGTTCTTCCCTGAATGTATTGCCCAAGAAGGCCTTAGACCGGTTGGATTGTGAGGGCCTGGAATTGAAGCCTAGTAACATCATTGTTAGAGCCTTCGACGGTTCTAAGAGGATGGTTCATGGTGAGGTAGACATTCCTATTCGTGTGGGTTCCCAAGTCTTTGACTCAACGTTCTATGTGATGGATATTCGTCCATCTTATTCCTGTTTGCTGGGACGACCTTGGATTCACAAAGCGGGGGCTGTGACCTCCACTCTACACCAGAAGCTCAAATACCCTGTCAGAGGGAAGATTGTTACTGTGCAGGGGGAAGAAGAATACATGGTTAGTCATCTGAATTCCTTCCGGTATATTGAGATGGACGGGGAGTTTATTGAAACCCCCTTTCAACATTTTGAGGAGGTACCTCCAACATTGGCGTCAGCTGAGGCAGTGATTGAAGAAGAGTTTCCTTTGAAGATGGCTTCCTTGAAGGATGCCCGGGCTGTAATTGAGAAAGGCGAGTGCGCAAACTGGGGTCGGCTTCCTGACTTCACTCCAAAGACTAACAAGTTTGGGCTAGGCTTCACTGCAGAGGCTCAGAGGACTGTTCGCAAAGCAAGGATCGGAAAACCTTCGGTATTCATCACCAACCCAGGAGTGAATGCTATTGAGAACGACGTAGAGGAAGCGGAATTTGACAGTTGGATCTACCCGACAACCGACAATGGACCAAGCAACTGGACGGCAAAAGATTTTACACCTATTACTTTTGTCACTCAGTAATGAACTCTTTTGTTTTCAATTTGTAACAAACAATATGTTGAAACTTTTATAGCGCGGTGTCCTACCCGGGGCACCGTGGCTCCATTTATGAAGGCTTTTTGTATGACATTTCATATATCATTAATCAAAACATTGGACGTTTGTTGCATTTCAAATCTTGTGCTCTTTTTCTTTCTTTATCATATATTGCGAAACAACTATATTTACACACACTCACTTATACAGGTCCCAATCCACTCTGGATCTCACTGGTAACGACGCTGCTACTGCCAGTTATGACTTCGAAAATCCGATCAACTTAGCCGAAGAAGAAGGTGAAGATGATTGTGAAGTGCCTGGTGAACTTGCAAGACTGCTACTCCAGGAAGAGAGGGCCATTCAGCCGCATGAAGAGCCAGTGGAAACGGTAAATCTGGGTACTGAGACGGATAGAAAGGAAGTCAAGATTGGTTCCAATCTGGAGATCAGTGTGAAACAACGATTGATTCAGATGTTGCATGACTACATGGAAATATTTGCTTGGTCTTACGAAGACATGCCTGGTTTGGATGCCGACATCGTGGTTGACCACCTGCCTACCAAGGAAGATTGCCCTCCAGTAAAACAGAAGGTCCGCCGCATGCGTCCAGAGATGTCCGAGAAAATCAAAGCCGAGGTTATGAAACAATTTGACGCTGGTTTTCTTGCAGTGACTTCTTACCCTCAGTGGGTTGCCAATGTGGTGCCGGTACCGAAGAAGGATGGTAAGGTCAGAATGTGTGTCGATTACAGGGATTTGAACAGGGCCAGCCCCAAGGATGACTTCCCCCTACCTCACATTGACGTTCTTGTTGACAATACTGCTCAGCATAAAGTTTTCTCCTTCATGGACGGCTTTTCCGGTTATACTCAGATCAAGATGGCTCCTGAAGACATGGAGAAGACCACTTTCGTTACTCAGTGGGGCACCTTTTGCTACAAGGTCATGCCATTTGGGTTGAAAAATGTTGGGGCAACCTACCAACGTGCCATGGTTGCTTTATTTCATGATATGATCCATCACGAGATAGAAGTGTACGTCGACGATATGATTGCAAGGTCTCAAACTGAGGAAGAACACCTTGACCATCTACGGAAACTGTTTGACCGTCTGAAGTTGTACAAGCTGAGGTTGAACCCAAACAAGTGCACCTTTGGGATGAGGTCTGGAAAATTGCTAGGCTTCATTGTAAGTGACAAGGGTATTCAAGTGGACCCTACCAAGGTTAAAGCCATTCAAGAAATTCCGACTCCCAAGACAGAGAAAGAAGTCAGAGGCTTTCTAGGACGTCTGAATTACATCGCCCGATTCATCTCGCACCTAACTGCTACTTGTGAACCAATCTTCAAGCTGCTGAAGAAAGATCAGGTAGTACGTTGGAACGATGAATGTCAGACCGCTTTTGAAAAGTTAAAAGAGTATCTCCAAGAACCACCCATCCTCATGCCACCAGTGGAAGGGAGACCTCTAATACTATACTTGACAGTGCTTGACAACTCAATAGGGTGTGTGCTGGGGCAACATGACGAGTGTGGCCGAAAAGAGCACGCTATTTATTACCTAAGCAAAAAGTTTACCGACTGTGAGACTTGGTACTCACTGCTCGAGAAAACTTGCTGCGCTCTGGTATGGGCTGCTCGCCAGCTGAGACAGTATATGTTGACTCACACTACTCTGTTGATTTCAAAAATGGATCCAATCAAGTACATATTCGAAAAGCCTGCTCTGTCCGGAAGAATAGCAAGATGGCAAATGATCTTGACAGAATATGACATCCAGTACACAACTCAAAAAGCAATCAAAGGAAGTGTATTGGCAGACCATTTGGCACACCAACCTGTGGACGATTACCAGTCGTTGAACTTTGAATTTCCGGACGAAGATATCATGGTAGTGACCGATTGTGAAGTACCTGGACCGGATGAAGGACCTGAGGAAGGATCCCGATGGTCTATGCACTTTGACGGAGCCTCAAACGCTTTGGGTAATGGTATCGGCGCTGTGATCATATCCCCTAAAGGCACTCATACTCCACTCACTGCCCTATTATGTTTTAACTGCACCAACAACATGGCGGAGTATGAGGCATGTATCATGGGTCTTCAAGCTGCAATTGACTTAAGGATCAAGTTTCTGAGTGTATTCGGAGATTCCGCTCTCGTGATCAATCAGGTCAAAGGCGAGTGGGATACGAAACACCCAAATCTTATTCCTTACAAGGAGTATGTGCTGACATTGCTTCCCCACTTCGAAGAGATAACTTTTGTACACTTCCCAAGAGAGGAGAATCAGTTGGCGGATGCACTGGCTATAATGTCTTCTATGTTCAAAGTCAAGTGGGACAACGAAGCGCCCCAGATCATTATCTGGAAGTTGGATGAACCTGCATATTGCTGTGATCTTGAGGCTGAAGAGGCAACAGAGAAACCCTGGTATCATGAAGTAAAGAGGTACTTGGAAGCTCAATAATACCCCGAAGGTGCATCTGTTAATGATAAGAAATTCTTGAGAAGGTTCGCATCAAAGTTCTATCTCAGTAATGGCATTCTCTACAAGCGAAACCATGATTCAACTTTACTGCGTTGTGTGGACAAGACTGAAGCAGAAAAGATCATGGCAGAACTACATGAAGGTACATTCGAAACACATTCCAGTGGACATACCATGGCAAATAAAATCCTTTGGGCGGGGTATTTATTGTCCACAATGGAAGCCGACTGTTATCAGCATTCGCGAACTTGTCATAAATGCCAAATCTATGCGGATAAGGTGCATATTCCTCCGGTACCTCTGAACATCTTAACAGCACCTTGGCCTTTTGCAATGTGGGGCATCGATATGATCGGCGAGATCCGACCTACGGCATCCAACGGGCACCGTTTCATCTTAGTAGCGATTGATTACTTCACAAAGTGGGTTGAAGCAGCTTCCTACGCCACTGTAACCAAGAGCGTCGTGGCACGATTCATTCGACACAACCTGATCTGTCGATACAGTGTACCTGAAAGGATCATTACGGACAATGGTACCAATCTTAACAACAAAATGATCACTGAGCTCTGCGAGCAATTCAAGATACAGCACCACAACTCTTCACCTTACCGACCGAATATGAATGGGGCTGTAGAAGCAGCAAATAAAAATATCAAGAAGATTGTGCAGAAGATGACAGTGACCTACAAAGATTGGCACGAGATGTTACCGTTTGCTCTTCATGGGTACCGTACCTCAGCAAGGACGTCAACAGGGGCAACACCCTTTTCCTTGGTCTATGGCATGGAGGCAGTCTTGCCGATTGAAGTCCAGATACCTTCTCTCCGGATAATGAAGGATGCAGGTTTGAGCGAAGATGACTGGATCCAGACTCGACTTGATCAATTAAACCTGATTGACGAAAAGAGACTTACTGCCATCTGTCATGGTCAAACGTATCAGAAACGGATGATCAGGGCATTTAACAAGAAAGTCTGACCACAAGAGTATCAAGTTGGGGACCTGGTAATCAAGCGCATCATTCTTCCTCAAAGTGATCCCAGGGGCAAATGGACCCCTACGTACGAAGGGCCATTTGTGGTTAAACATGTGTTCTCAGGAGGAGCCATGATTCTAACCATCATGGATGGTGACGATCTTCCTCACCCCGCTAATGCGGACATAGTAAAAAGATACTACGCGTGAACTAAGGACCCACTAGGTTGACATACCTAGGCAAAAATAAGGGCTTCCCGGCGAACCAAAAGGGTTCGGGCAAAAATAAGGGATGAAATGAAAAAATCTGTACACCTGGCAAGTCGAAAACCTGAAAAGGCGGCTTGGGCAAAAATGGGTATCCCGGTGGACTGAAAACCCAAAAGGCCAGTCCAGGCAAAAGTTAGGGATGAAGCGTAATACTATGTCTCATTAGATCACCTTGCATCCAGAATTCGGCATCAACTATCAGGGCTCAGACTTCAGCATCGATCAATCAGCTTCACCTTCAACTAAACGGCAAAATGATGAGACGCTTGAAGACATAAAGGCGATAGCAGAATCGTTACCCAGTGGGATTAGTTTTTCACATAGCTGTTTTGTTTCCTTTTCAAAATTGTATAAACTCTATGTTGTTCGGCGGCGTTCTCTTACTAGGACGTCAGCCTCCTGTACATAAACGCCTATTTACAGGAAAATTTCAAAATCAATACAAATTCGATTTTTCAGACAAATTATCCATTGCTTTTCTTTTTCTTTTTTTTTGTTTTGCAAAGAACGTCCAATGTTCATTTTTGATATATGCATTTGAAGTTAAATTGCTAGATCATAAATGTTTACATACGAGACAAAGGATTAATGACAGGTGACATCAGAAACATGGGGCAATTTTGAAGTGACCAAGCGGTCTAGTTGCTTTTTCCGCCAAGGTACCAAGGTAGGTTCAACTGAAGAACATGACCAAGCTACCTCAACAATCTCCAGCGGAGTTCATCAAATTCTCCAACATAATTTATCAGCAGAATCCCCAGCGGAGCTCTCATCAAAGCCTCAACGAACTATCTCTTCCCACGGAGTACTTCCCCTCAGAGTGATCTCCCCAACAAGTGTATGCCCCAACGAAGTCATCTTCTCCTATCGGTTTATCTTGCAACCATCATCCCTAGTGGAAATGAAGAACTCTACTCTTCAAACATCAGCCCAGGATTTAACAAGCTCCCGGCACACGTCAAGGATTTATTTTCCTAGACGAAAATACATTCATAAACATCACATTATCATACACCATGACGCATGCATATACGCATCATAAACACACAATCTCATTTATTCTTGAGAACATCATGACATCATGCATTTCATACATCATGACATTGCATACAACTGATGTTTTGCCTTTTCAGGAAAAAGGTCAATCCAAAGATGATTACTATCAAATATCACGAATCCAGATTCGATTCCTGTATCTAGCCAGGGCACATCTGTGAGTGATTGATTGTAGATTCGATACCTGTATCTAGCCAGGGCATATCTATATAAAGAGTATGAAGGTCAACCCCTGTAACAAGCCAGGAAAGTATCTTTCATTCTCAGGTCAGAGGTTTACCCCTGTATCCAGCCAGGAAAGCCATCTCCACCAACCTTCAACAATTCCATATTCGATTCTTGTATCCAGCCAGGGCACATCTGAAGACAACAATTCCAGATTCGATTCCTGTATCCAGCCAGGGCACATCTGAAGACAACAATTCCAGATTCGATTCCTGTATCCAGCCAGGGCACATCTGAAGACAACAATTCCAGATTCGATTCCTGTATCCAGCCAGGGTACATCTGAAGACAACATTTTCCAGATTCGATTCCTGTATCCAGCCAGGGCACATCTGAAGACATTTTCCAGATTCGATTCCTGTATCCAGCCAGTGCATATCTGTAGGAAGGGACTAAAGATCAACACCCGTAACAAGCCAGGAAACATCTTCCTCTCTCAAAGTACGCAAGTTCTCGCTAAGGAATCTCTTACGCGATCAACACTTCCAAATGGCATCTATAAGCCCATTCCCGACAAGGTTATGTCACACTTCCAGATGGCATCTATAAGCCCATCCTCCAATCCATCCTATCTCCAAATGGCATCTATAAGCCCATTCCCGCCATCACATTGCTGATACTCCTGCATGCGAGTGCAAATTTCCGGGCACTCTAGTGTCCAATCTCCTTTTACCCTCGAGTCGCGAAAGGCAAACTTGCCCTTCTAACTCTTCAGGTCCAAGAAGATTGAACAGGGGCAACTGTTGTACCCCAAAATTTGCCCTCGCATTTTTCCTCAAGAAATCACAGCTTCAGTGTTTATTTAATTGTTTATTATTCTGAGTTTAAATGATTGAAATTTATTTTCAATTATTATAAATTAAAGAGTTATAAATAATAAAGTAAACATTTGAAGGAAAAAAAGAAAAGAATTAATTGGATGAAAGAAATTTTTATTTCATTTTTAAATATTTGTTACAATTGTTATTTAAATACAAGTATTCATTTACAAAGTATTTATAATAATGATATTACATTTATTCAAATTTAAATAAAAAAACTATCCTAATATTCTTCTAAGTCTTCAAAATTTTTCATCCTCCATCTTTTGCTATTTCTCTCCATTTAATTTTTATCTGCAAAGGAAAGAAAAAGAAGTCAGAAGCAGATAAATATTAAATAAAAAAAGAAGCAGACAATTAAAGTTTGGGTTCATCATTAAAAGCAAATGGCTGGGATCAGATAACCCTCTCTACAAATCACGGGATTTCTCCCGGTTCACAAAGAGGGATGAAAAATATTTGCAAATTAAAAATGAATGCACAAGTTAAAAATTGCACAATTCAAAGTTTGTCAAAACTGCATAGTTCAAAGACAGCATAGGCAAATAACAAAGTCCAAGTTACAAACTGAATGGCCTAAAGCATGTTTAAATTTCAAAACTCAGTTCCAATGTCAAAGCTGTCCAAAGGATGTCAAAATACAAAAATACCATCAATGCTGTCAAGAAGCACAAAGTAGGGAAAGAAGAAGACAAAATATGCAGAGTTAGACTACTATTGCAAGCAAATTCAGTTTCATCATTTCCAGGCCAATTTGCTTTTTCAGAATTAACATATGTTAAGCAATATAATATGCTTAAGTATTGGAGAGAGAGAAGAAAAGAGGAGAAGTGTAGGCTTACTGGTTTGGCTTTAGGCATAAAGAAATATAAACACAGAAACTGCAATAAAACAGTGAAGCGGAAGGCAGAAGTATGAAGAAATTGGAATGCAAACAAAACTGTCAAATAAAAGGTAACATAATTTTCTTTCCACATTAAGACCTTGCAAACCTGCCCATTAGCTTGACCAAAGAAAAGATATCAAATCTGGAAGCATTCAAAAATCATAGGCGCTAAAACAAAAGAGCCTAAACATATATGAAAAGCAACACAGTCCAAGAAAAAAGAGAGATATCACAAACCAAACAAAACTGAGAACATAAGCTCCCAAGCCTAAAAACCAGTTCACTCAAAAAAACCAGTATAACCTGCAGCATAAGCCTCAATAACCATTCAAGCCTTTAACCTGTCAAACTTAACAACCAGTAAACCAGAAGCCCAAAGCTTAAACCTGTAAACCTTTTAAAGACCTCAACAAACCTCAAACGCATAAACTGATCAAAAGCCAAAAACCTGCACTCAAAGATAACAGCACAAACCTGCTTGAAGCTTAAAAAACAAGTTCAAAAACTAGTAGCCTGTAAACCTTTCAATCATAACCAGTAAACCTGAAGCAAAAAACCTCCAACCATAAAACCATGGCCTGAAAACCAGTGACCCTGTCAAGCCTCCAGTCAACATAAACAAAAGCCATACACCAGTCAAGAAGCCTCACAAACCTGAGCCAACATCATCCCAGGCGACATATCTCATAAGCCCTCAGAAAACATCATCATTGGGCTATCAAACCCAACATTCGAGCATTCAACATAGCAAATCAGCATCAACAACTCAATCATTCAATCTCAGCATATCAAACATACAGAAGGCAACATAAGCATACAAGCGAACTAGGCAACAAAGGCGAGGCAACCAGAAAAGAAGAGGAAGAGAGATATACAAGGTTCTCAGATATCATCATCAAACACATTCAATAGCATATCAAAGGCATCAAGCCATTACACAGGCAACTCAGAAGCCAACAAGAAGAAGAAGATAAAAAAAAAGCGTTTCAAGGTATACAAGCAACTCAGAAGCCAACAAGGAGAAGAAGAAAAGAAGTGATATCAAGCTAAGGTCCTCAAACATCATCATTGAACCAACACACAAAGAGGCAAAAGTACAGAATACCAGGGTTTCCAAGCAAAGCGCGCAGCATCCCGTTTCCCTTCGTCTCCGGCCATCCAAGCGCCTCCTTCTCCATCTATCCTCCATCTCCAGAAGCCAAAGGTATAATTATTTTTCTTTTCCACACCTTGCACGAACATCAAACAACATAAGAGAATCAGAAACAAATAATAGCATGCAAGATTAAAAAACCTAGGAACCCTAGCGCATGACAGAAACCAAACCTCATAGCTTTTGCTCGCGTGATCGTAGAGAGAGAGGACGGAGGGTGGCGCATGTCAGCCTGAGATAAGGAGAGGTTGTTCAAAAGCCATAGCTTGAAAAGGTGAAGAGGATGAAGACGAAGTAACCACAAGCGGCGCCTCTGTGTACCATAAACTCACAAACCCTAATTTGATCCAAATGACACAAAACAATCAAACCCTTTGCAAAAATGTTGTCACAACGCGTGGGCCTTGCCCTTTCCATCCTAAAGCCCATAACGTTTGCACGCCTCACCCCTCAATTTTGGAACACACCTCCCTTTTGCTGTTTCTCAGTTAATTTTGGTTGGGCCCATAATCCACCCTTAAGCCCATTCTCTTTTTTTTTCATATATACATGACTTAATGACTTAGTTTCTTTGTTTTTTTCTTTCTTAATAACAATATTACCAACACTTTTCATTAATACTAAATTACATTAATACATAAGACTTAAAACCTTTGTTCTTTTCTTTTATTAAAACTCTTTTTTTATTTTTTATTTTTAATGTAAATCTTGCTTAAAACATTTATAAAACAAACACATAAAGAAATAGATTTTTTTTTTTTAGTTTGAATATTCTTTTTTAACTAAAACATTAATTAAAATACACCAAAAACATTTTCTTTTCTAATAATACATTAATTTGTACATAATCAATTAAAATACATTTTTAATATACATAATATAATTAAAACTTAAAACATTTTCCTTTCTTTTAATTAAAATACTTGTTTTTGTACATATCAAACAAAGATATAAAAATACAAATTTAAATCAAAAGTGGATAACAATACTTGATAAATAAACGATATTTAATTTTCTTATTAAATTCACATTTCGTAACTTGTAAACAACTCTCATACATGTACACTTACACAATACATTTTACATTTGATGCATTATACATTTGCTATACTTTGCTATACCTTGATTATATTTGATCGCGATTCGATTTGGTTGTAATTATTTAAGTCTCATCCCCGTTTGTGAATTTGTACCCCCACTCCCGGATACCATTTGTAATAGCGTAGATTTTAAAATTCCCGCAATTTACCACTTTCGAATTATACCATCGTTAGACCTAGGGTTTGCATGTACATAAAATCGAACGCTAGACAACCTAATAAAAAGACAAATTCATGAAATCAATACACAATCACACTTGCACCCCCTAGGGTAATCCCACATGTTGCCTTCCAAAATGGGCCATGCTTGCACGTCGAGTTTCTTTGGCAAAACAAATTCAAATGATCATAAGTCCCTCGATGACGCTTTCGAAAGTCGCCTATCAAAATGATCAAGTCCCTTCAAGAAAATTGCCAAAGACACTTGGCACCATTGCATTCATGGTACATACGATGACTCGCGCCCGTCCCGTTAAACTTCCTAAACGCAAGATTGTCCACCAAATTCAATGGTGGAACAAAATTGTTAAAAGGGGTTGAAAACATAGAGAAAACCTTTAAGTACAATAGGGGTAGACAAGACTCTTAGTTATTTGAGATCAAGTTGCAAAAAACACTTGCCTTCTTTTCAAAAACCACACTTCACAAACACTTTCAAAACAAACTCTCAAAAACATTTGAAACATCTTTTCGAAAAGATACAAACTTTTGTAAAACACTCAAACACGAGTCAATTACAACGGTTGCCGAAACAAAGGCGTCTTTTTCAAAAACATTTTCAAAACACACACACATACACCACAATTTCAAGCAATCAAAAATCAAGGCAAGTGATCTAAAAAACCAAGTAACTAAGAGCCCATGGATAACCATGGATGAAAAGGGTGCTAATACCTTCCCTTTTCATAATCTACCCCCCGAACCCACGAAATATCTCAAAAGGTTTTTTTGCTGTGCTTTTTAATCTTTCCTTTAGGATAAAATAAAAAGTCGGTGGCGACTCTTGCTCAACCGAACAAGTGCGAATACAAACGCAAAACTCAAGTCAGTTCTCCCACCGTATCACACATATGACAGGAGATGTACACCAATTTTCATATCTAATACATAAAGCCAAAGGGTATGTCACCTATGGAGACAACACCAAAGGAAAGATTCTTGGCGTTGGAATAGTTGGCACACCTCCATCCATTCAAATTGAGGATGTTCTATATGTTGAAGGATTAAAGCACAACCTTCTTAGCATAAGTCAACTTTGCGATAAAGGGTTCAAAATCAAATTCAACAAAGAAGAATGCCTAATTATGGATGAGGCAACCAATAAGGTAAAACTCAAAGGTATAAGATCTAACAATATTTTTATGATTACTTTAGATGATTTGTCTATGAAGGTACAATGTCTCATGGTAAACAACAATGACGCTTGGTTATAGCATAAGAGGATTGCTCACTTACACATGGAGCACTTGAACAAATTAGTTAAGCATGACTTAGTTATTGGTCTACCAAAGATGAAATTCATCAAAGACAAATTTTGTAGTGCATGCCAAAAGGGCAAACAAACCAAATCAACTTTCAAACCAAAGAATGTGGTTTCAACAACAAGACCACTTCAATTGTTGCACATGGATCTTTTTGGTCCATCTAGAACAAGAAGCTTTAGAGGTAACATTTATGCTTTAGTTATTGTAGATGATTTTTCCCGTTTTACTTGGACTTTGTTTTTAGTGCACAAAAATGACGCATTCAAGGCATTCAAGAGATATGCAAAACAAGTTCAAAATGAGAAGTCATTAAAGATAACATCAATCCGAAGTGATCATGGTGGAGAGTTCCAAAACAGTCTGTTTGAAGAATTTTGTGAAGAAAATGGGATCTTCCACAATTTTTCAGCACCAAGAACTCCACAACAAAATAGAGTAGTTTAAAGGAAAAATAGGTCTTTGATAGAACTTGCAAGAACCATGCTAAGTGACTCAAGTTTGCCTAAATATTTTTGGGCGGATGCGGTAAGCACGACATGTTACGTAAGCAATCGCGTGATCATAAGACCTATACTAAAGAAAACTCCATATGAGATTTACAAAGGAAGAAAACCAAATATCTCTCACTTTCACATTTTCGGGTGCAAATGTTTTGTCCTTAAAAACGACAAAGACAATCTCGGTAAGTTCGATGAAAAATCAGATGAAGAGATCACGTACTCAAAGGAGATGTCGAGATTACTTTTATGGACACTCAAAATCAACTCGCGGACATTTTCATAAAACCACTTGCAAAGGATGCATTCTTCAAAATTCGTCGTGAACTCGGAATCCTAGATGAACAAGATATATAAGGTTCACTCTATCCTTAACTATACATTAATGTACATATATATGGGCTTAGAAAATGTTTCAAATGTTAAAAATATTTTTTTAAAATTTTTTATAGAAGTAAATCGATTTACCAAGTGTGTAAATCGATTTACCACTGAAGCAAAACTCTTTTTTAATAAAATCTTTTTGAGTAAATCGATTTACCAAGTATGTAAATCGATTTACCACTGAACCAAAATCAATTTTAATAAAATATTTTTTGTGTAAATCGATTTATGAAATGGGCAAATCGATTTATCACTGAAACTGAAGCGTTTTTATTTAATTTTTCACTATGCAAATCGATTGATCCTACACACCAATCGATTTACACCTATTCAGCATGTGATATTTTTATGAGTCTTTAATATATTGGTCAACCTTACCTTGCCTCTCAACCTCCCACCTTCTTTTTGACCAATCATGTAACCTTGACCAACCCCACTCAATTAAGTCTTATAAAGACCTCACTTACCCTACTCAACTGTTTAATCTCACAAAAACTCCCTCACTATCTCATAACACCAAAACTCACTCACTATCTCATAACAACACCAAAAAATCTCTATCTTCCTTACTCAAAACCCTAAACATCGCCATGGCTCCCAAAAGAAAAGCAACAACCTCAGAAAAAGGAAAGAAGAAAACTGTTGCAGCCTCTGAAAACTCATTGCTCGAGTACCTCTCGGATACACAACGTGAAAGATTCATCAAGCACTTTCAAAGGAAAATAATTTCAGCTCCCAAATTCGGTATGTTATCTACCTTTCCCGATGAATGCTTCACTTTTCATAGGGATTTGATTGCTTATGGGTTAGAACCGTTAATATCATCACGTGGTTACTATTATCCGGATCTAGTTCGAGTATTTTACAATAACATGCATTATGATAACAACAAATGCTATACCCATGTGCTCGGAACAAGAATTTCTCTGCATTCAAAAACAATAGGAAGAATTTTGAACATCCCATATACTGGAAGTTCTCTCTATGACCCAGAGGATGCTGACTGGGAAAATTATAGGAAGAGAGAATTCTTCTACAACATTGGTCGGTTGTCAGAAGCAGAATACCGTGCAAAGCGGATCCGTAGTCTTGGCGGTGTTATTCCGGCTCAGGACACTTGGAGTGCTGGTAATTTTCACATTGATGATAGATTGTTCCATTATTTTCTGGTATATATTTTATTTCCTAGAGCAGGAAATCACTTTACTATAACCGATCTAGAATTGCAAATTCTCTATGCAAGGAAAAATGGCATTTCGATAAACTGGGCTAAACTTTTTCTGCCATATGCATACTTCATCATAAGGATATTGGAAGCATTTGATATTGATTTTACTGGGTTTGAGAGGGTTGAAATGGATCCAATCAGCAATAGGATCTCCATCAAAAATGTTGATTCTCTGATGGGTGTTCATTTCGATTCTGAAGCAAAAACCATCACATATATTGGAGATGATGTTGTAGGTGATGAAGGCAATAATGCGGATGAAGAAGAAAATGAAGTTCCTCCTCCTGCTGCCTCTTCTGGTCCAACCAACCAAGATGTTATGGATTATATGACTCAATAGTTTGCATCTCTCAACACTAACATCAATGCTCAATGGACCGCGATAAATGATTCTACCTCCTTTCGCATCAATGCTTTTCAGAACGATGTGAACCAACAGTTTTCATACCTATACTCACATCTCCATATTCCCCCATACGATCCAAACAATCCAGCACCTCTGCCTCCTCAATACACCGAACCACCTCTACAACAACAGTTTCCATATCAAGGACACTTCTAATATTTTCCTGGCCAATATTATTAAATTCCTGTTCTTTATCATTATGTTTTTTGTTTGATAATTGCTTCAAGTGTTAGTTTTGTATTATGTGTATTTGACTTCGTACGATATTTTTAGAAATTTGCGTTTTAGTTTATGTTCATCTCTGTTTCAAATTGTTATAAGTATCATCTTATGTTACATCTTTCCCTTCTTTTTGATAATGTCAAAGGGGGAGAAGGATGTGATAACACTTTATGGTTGTTTGTTTCAGTTTTCTTTTCAGGGCAAGTTTTCAAATCTTTTTCTCCATAGGGGGAGAAATCTATCTTAGGGGGAGAAAACTCCTTTTGCTCCAATTCTGAACAACTCATAAAGAAAGATGGTTTGTCATCATCAAAAAGGGGGAGAATGTAATCTCAAGCCTCAACTCAACTTTAGTTTTGATGAAAGACAAACAAGCACTATGGCAAGAAGGAAAAGAAGTGGAATTAGCTTAAAGCATCATTCACTCAAAGCTTCAAGGATCATGGCAAGCAAACAAGTATATCAATTCTCATTTGAACTAAATTGCTTAGAAATGCTCAAAAATGATATACATACTTGCCACAACACTTAACTTAAAGTTTAAAGCAAATTCTAAGTTTTTCACTAATGTAAATCGATTAACACGTCATGTAAATCGATTTACACATGTTTTTTTTAAAAACAGATTGCCCCTGGCAGCAATCAATTTACATGGAGTGTAAATCGATTGATTACTGAACTGAGTTAATTTTTTAACACTAGTAAATCGATTTACACATCATGTAAATCGATTTACACTTCAAAATTTTTGAAAACAAGAACGTTACAAACCTGTGCAATCGATTTACATCTAATGCTAATCGATTTACACGTTGTAATTTTTGAAAAATCTGAACTTGATTCAAGATATCCTTCACACCTTTTCTCCAATGGTTGCATGGTCATACATTGCATCTTCTCAAGTTTTACAAACAGAAAAGTGGTATCCATTTGGAAAGGTATCTTGATTGCTTTAAATACTAAATCTTTCAAATTATAAAACAACTCTTCTCTCATGCAATAATTCTGAACTTTGTAAAATATTCAAACTGCATATTTCTTATTTTTTAAGAACAAAGATTTTCTGCACTTTCACACATATAAGAACAGAAATCTTTGAGCATTTTCTAACCATTGTGTTACAGTTTGAATTGCTTACAAGAGAAGAAAGAAGAAACTTCATTGAAGTCACTCTATGTGATCAACATCTTTCAAGAAATCATATTTCATAGAATTATACTAAGTGTAAGTTATTTCCAGGATTGTTGGAATTAAGTATTAGAATACTTTTGTACCTTGTTGTCCATTGTTGGAAACAAGAGGTATATTTTGAGAGGATTGTTCTCAAGAGACTTATTGGAAATCCAAGAGGGTGTTCTTGGTATTTGTTAGTGTCTTTAGTTGATAAGACTAGGAAGAGTCTTGTAAAAGTTCTAACAAAATAGTGAAATCTGTTGCGTGTTTGCAAGGGGACTGGACGTACTTCCGGGGTGTGGAAGGAACCAGGATAAATCTCCGTGTCTCTTTACTTTATGCACTTTACCGTTTTCCATAGCACTAAAACAAAACCAGAAAGTGTAAAATAAATCAAAAATTGACCACCACCTAATTCACCCCCCCCTCTTAGGCGGATTCTTAAACTTACAGTTGGCCCCAAATAGTGCACCCACCTTCTTCTATCACTGCATTGGCATCTTTCAAAGTGGACATCTTGAGCGGAGGCCTTGTGATCTTTGGGACTTTAGAAACAACCTTGGTCACTGCCACAATTTACGAGACTTCTTCAAAGTGCTGGAATGGAGTTTCAATAAATTCACCATCTAATTCCACATATCTGAAGGAATTCAGATGGCTGACCATATACTCTTCTTCTTCATGAACAGTGATGATTTTCCCCCGAATTGGATATTTCAGCATTTGATGCAACGTAGAGGTAATGGCACCAGCATTGTGGATCCACGGTTGGCATAATAAACAGGAATATGAAGGGAGAATATCCATTACATAAAAAATTGAATCAAATGTTTGGGTTCTAACTTTTATGGGGATGTCCACTTCCCCATGCACCATCCTTTTTGAGCCGTCAAAGGCTCTCACCACTATGTTGCTAAGTTTCAAGGTCAACCCTTCACAATCAATCCTAACAAGAGCCTTTTTAGGCAACACGTTCATAGGCAAACCGGTATCCACCAAGACATGAGACAAAGTCGTGCCCCTGCATTCCATTGAGACATGAAATGCCTCGTTATGCTTCCTCCCCCTTGGCGTTAAATCAGTATCCGAAAAACCTAAACCATTATCTGTGGTCAAGCTGGCTACGCAGTCTTGAAACTGATCGACAGATGTTTCTTGGGGTACATGGGCAGTTTTAAGGAATTTTACCAAGGCCTTTGCATGAGCCTCAGAACATAATAATAAAGCCAAAATGGAAATTTTTGATGGAGTTTTCCCCAGTTATTCGACTACATTGTAGTCGCTTCTTTTTATAAACTTTAGAACTTCCTCCATCTCTTTTCGGGAAGTCTCAGGGATAGTTACTGATTGTGCCTTCATCTAGACATTCTTAACCAGAATACCTTTGCCTCGAGTCTTGGTTGACTCGGCAGTAGTAATGTCAATAGGGGTGATAACAGAGACTGCAACAGTTTTGTCAACAAGAGTATTAGCAGAGATGATTGCAGGACTAGGAATAGCCTTTAGAGGAGCAACAACAGGAATGATTACAGGTCCATAAATAGCTTTTGGAGGATCAATTTCTGGAGAGAATACCCTTCCACTCCGGGTTATTTTACTAGTCCCTGCGATATTACTGATATCAGAGTCAACTTTCTCAGAAGTTGAATCTTCAGCAGCTGGCCAATCTTGCTTGATACCGTGATAGTAGACATCACCTCCATAATTCCATGGGACGGTTTTGTCTGATGAATACAGGATTGGTCCATGCATTGTAATTATTAACGGAGCTACTTTAGGAACTGATGTAATTCTAACGGGTCTTTTGGTGGAGATCCTGGAAGAGTTATCGGAAATGGTCACTATGAAAACATCCTTTGGAGTAGAGGTCTTCTCGAACAAAATCTCCTTGTCATTTATTAGGCATTTAACGCCTGCTTTTAACAAATGACAGCTGGTTGGTGAGAATAAACAGAAATGACAACTTTCATCACAGCCTGAGAATACACCAGCATTCAACAAGTTTGTTTTGATAGTCAAGAGTGGGGTCACAAGTTTATCAACCAAAGTAACAAGCTTATTGTTGTACCCCAAAATTTTCCCTCCCATATTCTCCAAAATTTTCAAAAAAAGCATGCTTCAAAATTCCCCAAGGGTTGCACAGTTCAAGGGCCTCCTAACAGTCAAAAACTAGGGTTTTGATTCTGACAAAGAAATTGAAGTTTCCAAGGGTCCAATCAAGTCCCACATGCCTATAAACATGGTCAAGCATCCTCATACCAAGTTTCAAGACTTACAACACAAAATTGCACAGTCAAAAACCCTAATTGCACTGCAGTCAACTGTAGGGGCAAAATGGTCATTTGACAGTCAAAAGTTCAAATTTTTGGTCAACATCTCATTTTGAAGCCACAAACATCATTTTATCAATGCTTGATCATGATTCTCAAAGCTTGGCTCAAAAAGTCTCAAGATGCAAAAGTTTCCATATTTGGACAGTTGAAAAAGTCAACTGTAACTTGACCAAGGTATAACTTTCACATGGATTATCAGAAAAATTCCATCCAAAGCTCATTTTGAAGAGAAAGACATTTCCTACAACTCCTCTTCACACTTCAAGTCCAAGAAATGCTCTCATAAAAAGTTATCAATTTCAACATTATAGGTCATTTTTAAAAGTCAACAAAAAGGGACTTTAAGTCAAAGGCCATAACTTGAGATTGGTAAATCAAAATGACATGGGACCAAAGGCATTGGTTAGAGGACTCAAATACCTTTCCAAAATGTCCAAGAACATGAGCAAAGCTTAAACATTGAGCAAGTTATGCCTTGTGGAAGTTGGGAAAGTTTTGGATATTTTGAAAAGTCAACATTGCTTCAAATGTCCTAAAAATGCTAATGGGCCTCTTTTTCTTCCAAAATCCATCATCCAAGGCATGTGCACGACCATTTGGCCCAAAGGGAAGTTTTCTATCATTTTTATTTATTTATTTGGATTTTTAATTATTAATAATTCATTTAATTAAAATAAATATGTGAAAAATACTAAACCTAAGCAATCAAATCTTTTTATGCATGAAATAGTCTTAAGATTTCGTGCATTATCTGATTTAGGAAAAATCATGGTGATTGGACATAATTTGAATCAAATTTGCATGAAAGGATTGAAAAATATATGCATGGAAAATCAAATATCTTCTCCATCAATTCATTGATTCTTTGGACAAAAAAACCTACCCTAATCATTCACACATAAATACTGATGCAAACCCTAATGTTCATGACCACAAAGCTGCGCCAGAAATCCATAACCAAACTTGAGTTTTTGACAAAAATTCCAATACTGAAAACTAGGTTCTAGGGCGATTCAAGCCAAAATAATTGTTCCATTGGCTTGCTGAGACATCAAGGAAGGTGCCTGGATCAATACCATAGCCTGAAACATCAAGAATTGGTATATCAGAGTCAAGCTTTTCACGAAAATTTCCATAATCGAATCATGAATTTCATGCATTTTTTGTGTGTTTTCTTTATTGATTTACATTGAGTGATTGATTCTAAAGCTAACTGCATATTTTAATTGATTTTTTGTGCCAAATTAGAGGATTCACCATTGATACAAGCTAGGGTTCTTCAAGCTTCGAATTGGGTATTCTTATATACTGTAAAATTGGGACTTCCCAATACCATGATCAAAACTAGGACACTTGGACGAATCGATTGCCATGGTCGCGCCCAATTTATATTCCAAGACGGCCTAATCGCTATTTTGGAAGACTGTATGTTTTGAGGGGGTTTAAAACCCCCGCTAACCTTTTCATGTTTCAGGGAAAAAGCAAAACGAAGAAGAAGAAGATGAGGTGTAAGGCGTTGGTTGGTTCATTCAAATTTCGCGCAAAAAAAGGCACCAACGCTTGTTTTATTTTATAATGATTATTGGTTATATAACATACAAAGAAACAAAGCAGCGCGGTTGGCAGGCATGTGCATTGGTAATCTCCAGGACCTGGGTTCGAGCCCCAGGTCCCCCTCCCTTTCAATAATATTTTTCTATTAATACTTCTGTGCAGTTTCAGTACTAGGGTTCACCATACCCTCCACATCCAGGCCTTCCACGTGCATCCTGAGATCAATCAAAGGGCCATAATTTGTAGAATATCCTGGATGTTAGTCAACGCATATGCATGCTTCTTGAAGAAGTCAAATAAGGCCTTGAAACCTTGGGCCAACAATGCCAATTACACCTCCAATTGGGGACAGAACCCCCCAAGATTTGCTATTTCTTTTATATTTTTCATTTTTTTATTTGATTCAATTATTTCTTTTTTAATTAATTTCTTTAATTTAGTTTATTTTTATAAAAATATAAAAACAATAGAAAAATCAGAAAAGACCAAAAATTAAATATATTTTATTTAGCTAATATTTTTGTAAATAAAACTCATTAATTAACTTAGTTTTAAATTCTAGGATTAAACCTAATATTTTTCAATAAACCTAAAATTGGTAGAATTAGGGTTTTCATCAATTTTTATCCTTTTTCTTTTCTTCTCACTAATAATTAATTATTTATTTTTATAAATCAAATTGCATGTAAATAATTAGATTAATTTTAGGTTTAATTTTAACATGTTCTTTCTTAATAAATAAAAAAAATTAGAATTAGGGTTAATTTCTCAATTTCATTTAATTCTCTTATTAAAGATTCATAAATACAAAAAAATCTCAAAAAAACAATTTCTTTTCATTTTAATTTAATTAATTCAATAATTTAATTTAGTTTCATTAAAAAGGGTCCAACGCCCTCGTTTCCAATTTTAATTCATATTCGCGCATTTTATTTTATTTCTTGTAAATATTAATGTAATTCTCCCAAAGCCTTGTAAACTTGGACATTTTATTTCTCGCACTTTATTTATTTTCTGTCAAATCGGGTCCTGGATTTTAATTTGGCGATGTGGACCCGCGCCTTTGTAATAGTTTAGGAATTTTATATTTCTCGCAACCTTTTTTTTAACTGTTAATAATGGCATGCAAGAATGAATGATAAAATAAAAACAAACGCGTAGATCACCAGTAACATGACAAGACAAAAATATCTGAATCGGATACACAAATCACACACCACCCCTAGGGTACGTCTCACTGTTGCCTTGCCTCGAAAGGTGATCGTCGAGTAGAGGATGTCTTAGTAAGTCCTCATGATCCGAGAACCTGGCATGAGGGTAGCTTCTAAGGTGTCTTCCCATTGATCCGGTGATCATCATGTCCCGAACCTCGAATTGACCCGAACACCTCCAACGGTGATGCTACCTACCTCTCAATGGTGGGATGGCATTACTTTAAAGGACATCTACACAGACGAATTCCTTAGGGTAGGTAGACGACTCTAGATACTTTCTCTAACTTCAAAATAAATCAAAATACTTTTCACACCGACACCTTCTCAAAAAGCTTTCGAAAGCAATTTTTCAAACACTCTTGAGGACCGATACAAGAGTCGAACTGGAATTTTCAAAGAAACTTTTTAAAACCCACAGTTGAAAAGCAAACAAACAATTTTTGAAAACACAAATGAGCAAGTATCTAAGAGCCCATGGATAACCATGGATAGAAAGGGTGCTAACACCTTCCCTTTCTATAATCTACCTCCCGAACCGAGAGCAATCTCTTTAAGGAATTTTTCTGTGCTTTTGTCCTTTCCATTTGGAGAAAATAAAAGACGGTGGCGACTCTTGCTTCCGCGACATTTCGCGAACCAGCGTTAAACAGTCAGTTCCAGATCCACCGATCACAGAACTGGCGACTCTGCTGGGGAAACTTATAAAGTGAGGTGTACCTTAGGACTAAGATCACTTGTGTTTTCAATTGCTTGCTTTGATTGCTTTATATTTGTGGGAATTGCATCAGAGTTTCATAGATCCTAACCCGGATCTGGGGATACCCTTTTAGGTAGCATAAGCTGTGAGGGACCTGTCCGGCGTAGACCGACACGGGTGAAACAGTGGCTACGTTGGTGTGGCACCTTGGTCTGTACCGATATCCCTTGTGTCGTAACGAGGAGAATATGGGTCTTCTGAGGAGTCATTAAGCACCAACCGACCTTAGAACCTTAAATGACCCAACTTGGCCAATAGAACAGTAGCAGTATGCTACGCCCATTGAGGCTAAACTCTCGTGATGGTTGGCCGCAAGAAAAGATTGCGATGCTGGAGTTATGATCGATTGAGGGTAGTCAATGATATTGGGATCCTCTAAGAACCCGGTTACTTTGATAGGACAGGTATGAACCAACAAACTGAAAGAGGGTAGTACCTAGACCTCATGCTGGCCTAAACTTTAAGGGCTTGCCTTGTGTGACTTGTGTGCCTTACCATGTTTGCCTTTGTATCTATTTGTGGTGTGCTTTATCATAACATCATAACATCATGAGCATTGCATGCATCCTGCATAAGGACTGACCATTTCAAAGACAAGAGGGTTTCACCTTTGCTCTGTTTTGTAGGACATCATGATGCCTGTGCGAAGGAATACTATCCGGTTCAACTTTGTTCATTCACCTGAGTTGCTTGAAGAGTTGGTTAGCAGAATTCCAAATACCATTTCCTTCATTCAGAGGCATGGTTCTCTTCTCAGTTTAGTCACTGCAAAGCGGGATCAACAGTTGATGAGTGTTCTGACCCAGTTCTATGACCCTCTGTACCAGTGCTTCACCTTTCAAGACTTCCAGCTGGTCCCTACCCTGGAAGAGTTCTCTGATTTGCTTGGTATCCCTATCTTGGATCAGACTCCCTTCACTGGTTGGGAAAAGACCCTCAGGCTTGAGGATGTTGCTGCAGCTCTTCCCTTGACACATCAAGAGGTAATGGACAACTGGGTAACTAGAAGCGGAGTTAAGGGTTTCTTGGCCAAGTTTCTGATTGGTAAAGCTAACAGTTTCTGGAATGACCTGGACTTTAGGGCATATGAAGACATCTTGGCTCTCTTAATCTATGGGATAGTCTTGTTTCCTAATCCTGACAACTTCATCAATGTCACTGCCATAAGGATCTTTATGTCTCAGAATCCTGTGCCCACTCTCTTGGGTGACATCTTGCAACAACTTCATGCTCGTACTACCCGAAGATGAGGAACCCTGTGGTGTTGTATCCCTTTTTTGGTGAGGTGGTTTATTTCGCACCTCCCCAAGTTCGTGCTGAAGAACCAAGAAGGAAGCGGTTGGGCTCATAGGTTAATGTCTCTCACCGATAAAGACATCATTTGGACTTGCTGAGGTTTGGATGAGATAGCTATTATTGATCGATGCGGGGAATATCCTAATGTTCCTCTGATTGGTACCCAAGGAGGGATCTCTTACAATCCATGTCTAGTGCTCCGTCATTTTGGAAGAGCCAGAAGAGCAGGCCCCCATGAGATGTTGGTGCCTCACATCAGTTTTGAGTTTCTGGTGGATAATGACGAGCTGCGTCGTAGGTTCATCAAGGCTTGGGACAAAGTTCATAAAGCTGACCCACAAGAGTTGGGGCCAAAGACTTCTTTACCTATGGAAGCCTACTACAAATGGGTTCGCATCCGTGCTCAGAAGTTAGGTATGCCATACGAAGGCGTCAGACCTATCATTCTTGAGTCTCCTGACAAAGATGGTGTTCCTCCAACTGTCCTTCCTCCTCAGATACCTACTGATTATGAGACATTAAAGAGATCTTGGTCGCAACTGCGAGAAGAGCGGGATTCTTACCGGGAAAAGTTCAATGAGCAGGAGTTGAAGATCCAGAAGCTGACAAAGCAGTTGGAGAATGAGCGAGTTCTGAATGCTTACATCCGTACTGAGAAGAGGAGACCATGGGATCAATAAGGAGCTCTGGATGTTCTTTTACAGTTTTACTTCCCTTTTCAGTATTTCCTTTCATGTAACGCCTAAGGGAAATCTGTTGAACAATTTAAGTTTCAAAGTTGAATCTAATGAAGTGTGTTCCTTTTTGGTTACAAAGTTGATTCCTGATTGTCTTTGAAAACATAAATCATACGCATTCCATTCATCATGTGCATAGCAGGTTTTCTTCTTTTCAGGTTGCTTACCGTTCTTCGCTGTTTATTTCAGCATCATGAATCCTGACTCATCATCAACCGAGATGTCCATCAAGGCTCTTCAGGCGCAAAATGCGCAATTTCAGGAATTAATCATGGGTTTGGCTCAGGGCCAAGAAGAGCTGAAGGCTCTGCTCCTGAAGAAGGAGAAGAAGAAGAAGAGAAGAACTGTTCTTTTCAACTCGGGCCGAAGGTTTGGCAACACTCTGCAGAATGAAGAGGCTGGTTCTTCCATAGGCAAGGGTACTCCTCAAGAGGGAAAAGGTCCAAGTCCGGTAGTCTCCGACAACGAGACTGATTTTGATGAAGAGCAGTATCCTCCTGCAGAAGACAGATACAAGCAGTTGGAGGACAGATTGAATGCTATGGAGATCCAACAAGTGCCTGGGCTGGATTTCGGAGATTTGGGTTTATCTACTGGTGTGATTATCCCTCATAAGTTCAAAGCACCATCCTTTACCAAGTATGATGGGGCATCCTGTCCCAAGCTACACCTCAGGTCATATGTGCGGAAGATTCAACCGTACTCAGTGGATAAGAATTTGTGGATCCAATTCTTCCAGGAGAGTCTTTCAGGGACTCATCTCGAATGGTTCTATCAGCTGGATGAGACCAAGGTTCGTAACTGGGAGGAGTTGGCTACTGCTTTCTATAAGCAGTATCAGTATAATGCCGACCTTGCCCCTACACGTACCCAACTCCAGGGTATGTCGTTAGGTTCAAGTGAAGGTTTTAAAGAGTACGCTCAGAAGTGGAGGGATCTGGCTGGCAGGGTGCAACCTCCGTTGACTGATCGGGAGTTGGTAGACATGTTCTTGGGGACCCTATTTGGGCCATTTTTCAACCATCTTATCGGTAACTCGTCTGCAGGGTTTACTGACCTTATTCTGACTGGAGAGAGAATTGAGGCTGGGTTGAAGTCTGGTAAGATTCCGAAGGGTGCATCTACAAGTTCAGAGAAGAAACCCTTCAAGAAGGAGGCTAGTGCTGTATATGGCTCCAGGAGACAAGAGAAATCTGAGCGCCACCAATCTGTCAGTGCGGTAATGATTGCTAAGCCTGCTGCCGCTCCTCGGCAAACCAATCCTCAGAGGGCTGAAAGACCTAGAAGAGAATTCACCCGTTTGAGTATGACTTTGTCGCAGATCTTGCCACAGTTGCTATCCACCAACCTAGTGACTGTCAGAGAGGCCCCAAAAGCTGTGAACACTGCCTCCCCGAAATACAATCCAAATGCCCGCTGTGCTTATCACTCCGATAGCCCGGGGAATTCCACTGATGACTGTTGGGCATTAAGGAATAAGGTGCAAGACCTTATTGACGCAAAAGAGATACAGTTCGAAGCGCCTGAGAGGCCGAATGTGGTAACTGCTCCTATGCCCCAGCATGGAGTAAATGCGGTTGATGAAGATGTATACGCTGTTTCTGTGGATGATGTGGCTACTCCTTTGATGACTGTCAAGAGGAACCTGCTGCTGGCCAGTTTATTTCCGGGTTGCAGTGAGGGTTGCCTGTTCTGTGCCGTTTCCCTATCTGTTTGTCCTTTGCTGAAGTTGGGCATCCAAAGCCTAATGGACAGCAAGGAGATTCTGTTTAAGAAGTCTGTTGTTCAGTTGGTTCCAGTAGAAGAAGTTTCTGTGGTCACAATCTTCAATAATCCAATCAAGGCTCTCCCGAGGAAACCCGTCCAAATCATGACTGTTGCACCTGTTGTTATTACTGTTCCGGGGCCTCTCCCCTACGTATCTGATAAAGCTGTCCCCTGGCACTATGGGGCAGATGTGTATGTGAATGGAATCAAACAAGAGTTCAACACTGGCGCCAGTATCTGCGATATCACTGGTCCAGCCAAGGTTACCCGCAGTGGCAGGCTCTTCTCGCCTGACATTGCACCGCCAGCTATTCGAAGACCCCTTACTATAACGCCTGCAAGTATACCCGCTCCTGTTTCTGATCAAGTTGTTTCCCCTGCTGCTGAGTCATCTAATGCTCGGGGCAAAGGGGTTGAAGATGAGTCTGCCCGGATGGAGGCACCAATACCTGTAACTGCTGAAGCCTCCCAACAAGAAATGGAGGAAATCCTAAAGATAATGAAGAAGAGAGACTTCAATGTTGTGGAACAGCTGGGCATACGCCCTCCAAGATCTCAATGCTCTCCTTGTTACTATGCTCAGAGGCCCATGCTAAGGCCTTGATCTCATTTCTCAAGACGGCCCATGTGCCACAGGAGACATCTGCAGTCCAGTTCACTGATTGCGTAGCAAATCTGACAGCGGACAATGGCTTGGGTTTCTCAGATGCTGATCTGACTGCAAAGGGAAGGGACCACAATGATGCCCTGCATGTCTCTATTGAATGCAGGGGCACTACTCTGGTGCATGTGTTGGTGGACACTGGTTCTTCCCTAAATGTGCTACCCAAGAAAGCCTTAGACCGTTTAGATTGTGAAGGCCTGGAACTGAAACCCAGCAATATTATCGTCAGAGCCTTTGACGGTTCCAAGAGGATGGTTCATGGAGAGGTTGACATTCCAATTCGTGTGGCCTCTCAGGTGTTTGACTCTACCTTTTATGTGATGGATATCCGTCCATCGTATTCTTGTCTACTGGGTCGACCTTGGATCCACAAAGCTGGGGCAGTGACCTCTACCTTGCACCAGAAGCTCAAGTACCCCGTCAGAGGGAAGATCGTCACTGTGCAAGGAGAGGAGGAGTATATGGTGAGCCATTTTAATTCCTTCAGGTACATTGAGATGGACGGGGAGTTTATTGAAACCCCCTTTCAGCATTTCGAAGAGGTACTTCCAATTTCAGCAGCAGCAGAAACAGCGGTCGAAGAGGATGTTCCTTTGAAGATGGCTTCCCTAAAGGATGCCCGGGCTTTGGTTCAGAAAGGTGAATGTACTAACTGGGGCAGGCTTCCCGACTTTACACAGAAAACTGACAAATTTGGACTGGGTTTTACTGCAGAGGGTCAGAACGCTATGCGGAAGGCGAAGACCAGAAGACCTCCTGTGCTCATTACAAATCCAGGAGTGAATGCTGTTGGGGAGGATAATGAAGTGGATGAAGCTGAGTTCAATAGCTGGATCTACCCGACGACTGAAGGCGGATTGACCAATTGGATTGTCAAAGACCATACCCCTGTTACTTTTGTTACGCATTAATAAACTTCTTTGTTTTGTTATTTGTAATAAACAATTAAAACTCTATGGCCCGGTGTCTTACCCGAGGCACCGCGGTTTCATTTGTGAGGGCATATAAATTGTCATTTCATATATCATGAATAAAAATCTTGGACGTTTTCTCGCATTTCAAATCTTATGCTCCCTTTCTGTCTTTCCTTCCTTTATATATATTTCAAAACAGCTGTATTTACACACACTCACTCATACAGGTTTCAATCCACTCTGGATCTCACTGGTAACGACTCTGCTACTGCCAGTTATGACTTCGAAAATCCGATCAACTTAGCCGAAGACGAAGGTGAAGATGATTGTGAAGTGCCTGGCAAGCTTGCAAGACTGTTACTCCAGGAAGAGAGGGCAATTCAACCACATGAAGAGCCAGTGGAAGTTATAAACTTGGGTACTGAGGCAGACAGGAAAGAGGTAAAGATTGGCGCCAACCTAGAGCTCAGCGTGAAGAAACGGTTGACTAAGATGCTACATGATTATATGGAGATATTTTCCTGGTCCTACGAAGACATGCCCGGGTTGGATACCGACATTGTGGTCCATCACTTGCCTACTAAAGAAGACTGCCCTCCGGTTAAGCAAAAGGTCCGCCGTATGCGTCCAGAGATGTCTGAGAAGATCAAAGCCGAGGTTATGAAACAGTTTGATGCCGGGTTTCTCGCAGTGACTTCATACCCTCAGTGGGTTGCTAATGTACTGCCGGTACCTAAGAAGGACGGAAAGGTCAGAATGTGTGTCGACTACAGGGATCTGAACAGGGCCAGCCCCAAAGATGACTTCCCCTACCTCACATTGATGTCTTTGTTGACAATACAGCTCAGCATAAGGTGTTCTCTTTCATGGATGGTTTTTCAGGTTACAATCAGATCAAGATGGCTCCTGAAGACATGGAAAAAACTACCTTTGTTACTCAGTGGGGCACCTTCTGCTACAAGGTCATGCCTTTTGGACTGAAGAACGTTGGGGCAACCTACCAACGTGCCATGGTTGCTTTATTTCATGATATGATCCATCATGAGATAGAAGTGTATGTTGAAGACATGATCGCAAGGTCCCAGACTGAAGAAGAGCACCTAGATCATCTGCAGAAGTTGTTCGACCGTCTGAAACTGTACAAGCTGAGGTTGAACCCGAACAAGTGCACCTTCGGGGTCAGATCTGGAAAGTTGTTAGGCTTCGTTATAAGTGACAAGGGTATTCAAGTGGACCCTGCCAAGGTTAAATCTATTCAAGAGATGCCGGTTCCTAAGACAGAGAAAGAGGTCAGAGGCTTTTTAGGACGCCTGAATTACATTGCTCGGTTCATCTCACACCCGACTGCTACCTGTGAGCCAATCTTCAAGCTGCTGAAGAAAGATCAGGTAGTACGTTGGAATGATGAATGTCAGGCTGCCTTTGACAGAATCAAGGAGTATCTCCAAGAACCACCCATTCTTATGCCACCAGTTGAAGGGAGACCTCTGATACTATACCTGACAGTACTTGACAACTCAATGGGGTGTGTGCTGGGGCAGCATGACGAGTCTGGCCGAAAAGAGCATGCCATTTATTACCTTAGCAAAAAGTTTACCGACTGTGAGACCCGATACTCACTGCTTGAGAAAACTTGCTGCGCTTTGGTATGGGCTGCTCGCCGGCTGAGACAGTATATGCTGACTCACACTACCTTGTTGATCTCAAAAATGGATCCGATAAAGTACATATTTGAAAAGCCTGCTCTGTCTGGGAGAATAGCAAGATGGCAGATGATCTTGACAGAATACGACATTCAGTACACGACCCAGAAAGCCATCAAGGGAAGTGTATTGGCAGACCACTTGGCACATCAGGCCGTAGACGACTATCAGTCAATGAACTTCGAGTTTCCAGACGAGAGCATCATGATAGTGACTGATTGTGAAGTACCTGGACCGGATGAAGGACCTGAGGAAGGATCCCGATGGTCTATGCACTTTGACGGAGCCTCCAATGCTTTGGGTAACGGTATCGGCGCCATAATCATATCCCCTCAAGGCACTCATACTCCACTCACTGCCCGGCTATGTTTCAACTGTACCAACAACATGGCGGAGTATGAGGCGTGCATCATGGGTCTTCAAGCTGCGATCGACCTAAGGATCAAGTTTCTGAGTGTCTTCGGAGATTCCGCTCTCGTGATCAATCAGATCAAAGGAGAGTGGGATACGAAACATCCGAATCTTATTCCTTACAGAGAATGTGTGTTGACATTGATCCCCCACTTCACGAAGATAACCTTTGAACAGTTTCCGAGAGAGGAGAATCAGCTGGCGGACGCGTTAGCTACAATGTCTTCTATGTTCAAGCTCAAATGGGACAATGAGGCTCCCCGGATCATCATCTGGAAACTGGACGAACCGGCATACTGTTGTGATCTCGAGACCGAATTGGTGACTGAGAAGCCTTGGTACCATGAGGTGAAGAGATATCTGGAAGCTCAGGAATACCCTGAAGGTGCGTCTGTCAATGATAAGAAGTTTCTGAGAAGGTTCGCAGCGAAGTTCTTCCTTAGCAACGGCATCCTGTATAAGCGAAACCATGATTCAACCTTACTGCGTTGTGTGGACAAGAATGAAGCAGAAAGGATCATGGAAGAGCTACATGAAGGGACCTTTGGTACACACTCCAGCGGACACACTATGGCGAAGAAGATCCTTCGGGCAGGGTATTTCTGGTCCACCATGGAAGCTGACTGATACCAACATTCCCGGACATGCCATAAATGCCAGATTTATGCAGACAAGGTGCATGTTCCTCCAGTTCCTTTGAATGTTCTGACTGCGCCCTGGCCGTTTGCAATGTGGGGCATAGACATGATCAGTGAGATAAAACCTACGGCATCTAACGGGCATCACTTCATCCTGGTAGCGATCGATTACTTCACGAAGTGGGTCGAAGCAGCTTCCTACGCTACGGTAACCAAGACTGTTGTGGCACGGTTCATTCGGCATAATCTGATCTGTCGATACGGCGTCCCAGAAAGAATTATTACAGACAACGGTACCAATCTTAATAACAAGATGATCACTGAGCTCTGCGAGCAGTTTAAGATACAGCACCATAACTCTTCTCCTTACATACCGAAGATGAATGAGGTTGTAGAAGCAGCAAATAAGAATGTTAAGAAAATCGTGCAGAAGATGATAGTGACTTATAAAGATTGGCACGAGATGTTACCGTTCTCTCTACATGGGTACCGTACCTCAGCCAGGACGTCAACCGGGGCAACTCTGTTCTCCTTGGTCTACGATATGGAGGCAGTCTTACGATCGAAGTGCAAATACCCTCTCTCCGGATAATGAAGGATGCAAATCTGAACGAAGATGATTGGATCCAGACACGACTTGATCAGCTAAACCTTATTGATGAAAAGAGGATTGCTGCTATCTGCCACGGTCAGACGTACCAAAAACGGATGATCAGGGCATTTAACAAAAAGGTCAGACCACAGGAATATCAAGTTGGGGATCTGGTAATTAAGCGAATCATCCTTCCTCAGAGTGATCCAAGGGGCAAATGGACCCCTACGTATGAAGGGCCATTTGTGGTTAAGCATGTGTTCTCAAGAGGAGCCATGATTCTAACCAACATGGATGGTGACGACCTTCCTCACCCCGCCAATGCAGACATAGTAAAAAGATACTACGCATAAAAAAAGACCCGCTAGGCTGATATGCCTAGGCAAAAATTAGGGCTTCCCGGCGAACCAAAAGGGTTCGGGCAAAATGAAGGGATGAAATGAAAAAAACTGTACACCCGGCAAGTCGAAAACCTGAAAAGGCGGCTTGGGCAAAAATGGGTATCCCGGTGGACTGAAAACCCGAAAGGGCGGTCCAGGCAAAAGTTAGGGATAAAGCGTAATACTATGTCTCATTGGATCACTTTGCATCCAGAATCCGATATCTGCATCAAGTTCAGACGGCATCGATCAATCAGCTTCATCTTCAACCAAGGTCATCAAGTGATGAGACGCTCGGAGATATAAAGGCAATAGCAGAGTTGAAACCCAGTGGGATTATTCATTTCACACAGCTGTTTTATTTTCTCTTGTACAAAATTTGTATAAACTCTTTTGTTCGGCGGCGTTCTCTTACTAGGACGTCAACCTCTTGTACAAAAAACGCCTATTTTCAGGCAATCCAAAATCAATACAAATATATCTTTCAGTTAAAATTGCCCATTGTTTTTCCTTTTTCTGTTTTGTTTTGCGAAGAACGTCCAAGGTTCAATTTGTGATATATGCATTGACAATAATTTGCTAACTCATGAATATTTGCATACGAAACAAAGGATTAATTACAGGTAACATTAGAAACAGGGGCAATAAAGAGTTGTCTAAGCAATCTAATTGTTCTGTCCTCCAAGGTATCAAGGTAGGTTCAACTAAAGAACATAACCAGATATTTTAACTCCCCAGAGAGTGAGCCAGCAAGTCAGTGCACTCTTCCCCAAGCAAAACTATCAGCAGCCTTAAGAAAGTTGAATATCCTCCCGCAGAGCTCAACATTCCCCAGCAGCAATATACATATTCTTAACAAGCATCCCCGGCAGTCTTGGTCTAAAGATTGTTCCCCGGCGGTATATCAAACATTCAATGGAGTCACCTCCCCGGTACAGTTCAAGACTTCCCCAGGAGAGTCCAATCCAGTTTCCCAGGAAAGTTGGAATTCATCTCCCCAGGCAGTAAGCTTATCTCCAGTAGATTCTGGAAGCTTATCCTCACAGAGCACGAACGCGTCTCCCGGCTTTATTCAAAGAGTTATTTCCCTACCAGGATATAACTGGGTTATCCTCAGCCAAAAGCCATGGAAAGAGCGTCCTCGACGAAGTTTTCTTATCCCCAGCGGAGTCTATTAACACTCCCAGTACAACAAGGGTATCCCCAGCAAGTTGTTATCAACACTCAGCAAAGTATCTCTCTCCCCACAGAGTATTGCTTCCCAGCAAGATCGTTAGAGTACTTTTCTGCCCGCAGAGTAATCTATTCGCCAAGTTTATTCCCCTACGGAGTTATCTTCTCCTACCGGTATTCTTGCAACTATCATCCCCAAGCGGAAGCAAAAATCTATTCTTCAACAGCAGCCCAGGATGTGACTTCCCGGCACCCGTCAAGGATTTACTTTCCTAGACGACAAAGATACATTCATAAACATCACATACATCATTATAGCATGCACATACGCATCATATCTTACAAATCTCATTTATGTTGAGAACATCATTGCTTGATCCATATCATGCATTACATATGACTGACCTTTACCTTTCAGGAAAGATCCAGTTGAGTTCTCAGCTATATTTCAAGACCTAGACCGGTTCAGTTAAATCGACCCTAAGATTTTACTGTTTCTTATCCAGTCCAAGGCCTTCTCTGGTTCAGTCAGATCGACCCTAAGATCTCCCTATTTCTTATCCAGTTGAAGACATTTCAAGACCTAGACCGGTTCAGTTAAATCGACCCTAAGATTTTACTGTTTCTTATCCAGTCCAAGGCCTTCTCTGGTTCAGTCAGATCGACCCTAAGATCTCCCTGTTTCTTATCCAGTTGAAGACATTTCAAGACCTAGACCGGTTCAGTTAATCGACCCTAAGATTTTCTGTTTCTTATCCAGTCAAAGGCCTTCTCTAGTCCAGTTAAATCGACCCCTAACAGATTTTTCTGATAAAGACTCAGTAGAAGATATCCAAGATTCTCTCAATGATATTGTTGAGGTTGTAGTCGCCTGTGGTTCTCTCCCCGCTACTGCGGAGGTAGTAATCGCCCCAAGATTCTCTCAGCGTTACTGTTGAAGTAGAAGTTATCCAAGATTCTCTCAATGATTACTGTTGAGGTTGTAGTCTCCTGTGGTTCTCTCCCCGTTACTGCGGAGGTAGTAATCGCCCCAAGATTCTCTCAGCATCACTGTTGAAGTAGAAGATATCCCAGATTCTCTCAATGATTACTGTTGAGGTTAAAGTCGCCCAAGATTCTCTCAATGATTACTGTTGAGGTTGAAGTCGCCCAAGATTCTCTCAATGATTACTGTTGAGGTTGAAGTCGCCCAAGATTCTCTCAATGATTACTGTTGAGGTTGAAGTCGCCCAAGATTCTCTCAACGTTACTATTGAGGTTGAAGTCGTCCAAAGATTCTCTCAATGATTACTGTTGAGGTTGAAGTCGCCTAAGGTTCTCTCACCGTTTCTGTTGAGGTAGTAACCACCCCTGGTTCATTCATCACCTTTTGAAGCTCCAGATCCAGCTCCTGTAACCAGTCAGGACACATCTACACAAAGAATTTTGGGGCCAGCTCCTGTAATGGGTCAGGTAATCTTTTTCTTTTGCAGGTACACAAGTTCTCGCTAAGGAATCTCTTACGCGATTGACCTCCAGATGGCGTCTATAAGCCCATCCACCTTCCATCATCGCTTAGCATGGCATCTATAAGCCCACCATCCTATCCATCAATCTCCAAATGGCATCTATAAGCCCATTCCCCACATCATACTACTATGTGAGTGCAAATTTCTGGGCACTCTAGTGTTCAATCATCTTCCACCTTCGGATTACGAAAGGCACGTCAGCCAATCTGCATCCTCAGGTCTAAGAAAATTGAACAGGGGCAACTGTTGTACCCCAAAATTTTCCCTCCCATATTCTCCAAAATTTGCAAAAAAAGCATGCTTCAAAATTCCCCAAGGGTTGCACAGTTCAAGGGCCTCCTAACAGTCAAAAACTAGGGTCTTGATTCTGACAAAGAAATTGAAGTTTCCAAGGGTCCAATCAAGTCCCACATGCCTATAAACATGGTCAAGCATCCTCATACCAAGTTTCAAGATTTACAACACAAAATTGCACAGTCAAAAACCCTAATTGCATTGCAGTCAACTATAGGGGCAAAATAGTCATTTGACAGTCAAAAGTTCAAATTTTTGGTCAACATCTCATTTTGAAGCCACAAACATCATTTGATCAATGCTTGATCATGATTCTCAAAGCTTGGCTCAAAAAGTCTCAAGATGCAAAAGTTTCCATATTTGGACAGTTGAAAAAGTCAACTGTAACTTGACCAAGGCATAACTTTCACATGGATTATCAGAAAAATTCCATCCAAAGCTCATTTTTAAGAGAAAGACATTTCCTACAACTCCTCTTCACACTTCAAGTCCAAGAAATGCTCTCATAAAAAGTTATCAATTTCAACATTATAGGTCATTTTCAAAAGTCAACAAAAAGGGACTTTAAGTCAAAGGCCATAACTTGAGATTGGTAAATCAAAATGACATGGGACCAAAGGCATTGGTTAGAGGACTCAAAGACCTTTCCAAAATGTCCAAGAACATGAGCAAAGCTTAAAAATTGAGCAAGTTATGCCTTGTGGAAGTTGGAAAATTTTTGGATATTTTGAAAAGTCAACATTGCTTCAAATGTATTAAAAATGCTAATGGGCCTCTTTTTCTTCCAAAATACATCATCCAAGGTATGCGCACGACCATTTGGCCCAAAGGGAAGTTTTCTATCATTTTTATTTATTTATTTGGATTTTTAATTATTAATAATTCATTTAATTAAAATTAATATGTGAAAAATACTAAACCTAAGCAATCAAATCTTTTTATGCATGAAATAATCTTAAGATTTCGTGCATTATCTGATTTAGGAAAAATCATGGTGATTGGACATAATTTGAATCAAATTTGCATGAAAGGATTGAAAAATATATGCATGGAAAATCAAATATCTTCTCCATCAATTCATTGATTCTTTGGACAAAAAAACCTACCCTAATCATTCACACATAAATACTGATGCAAACCCTAATGTTCATGACCACAAAGCTGCGCCAGAAATCCATAACCAAACTTGAGTTTTTGACAAAAATTCCAATACTGAAAACTAGGTTCTAGGGCGATTCAAGCCAAAATAATTGTTCCATTGGCTTGCTGAGACATCAAGGAAGGTGCCTGGATCAATACCATAGCCTGAAACATCAAGAATTGGTATATCAGAGTCAAGCTTTTCATGAAAATTTCCATAACCGAATCATGAATTTCATGCATTTTTTGTGTGTTTTCTTTATTGATTTACATTGAGTGATTGATTCTAAAGCTAACTGCATATTTTAATTGAGTTTTTGTGCCAAATTAGAGGATTCACCATTGATACAGGCTAGGGTTCTTCAAGCTTCGAATTGGGTATTCTTAATTACTGTAAAATTGGGACTTCCCAATACCATGATCAAAACTAGGACACTTGGACGAATCGATTGCCATGGTCGCGCCCAATTTATATTCCAAGACGGCCTAATCGCTATTTTGGAAGACTGTATGTTTTGAGGGGGTTTAAAACCCCCGCTAACCTTTTCATGTTTCAGGGAAAAAGCAAAACGAAGAAGAAGAAGATGAGGTGTAAGGCGTTGGTTGGTTCATTCAAATTTCGCGCGAAAAAAGGCACCAACGCTTGTTTTATTTTATAATGATTATTGGTTATATAACATACAAAGAAACAAAGCAGCGCGGTTGGCAGGCATGTGCATTGGTAATCTCCAGGACCTGGGTTCGAGCCCCAGGTCCCCCTCCCTTTCAATAATATTTTTCTATTAATACTTTTGTGCAGTTTCAGTACTAGGGTTCACCATACCCTCCACATCCAGGCCTTCCACGTGCATCCTGAGATCAATCAAAGGGCCATAATTTGTAGAATATCATGGATGTTAGTCAACGCATATGCATGCTTCCTGAAGAAGTCAAATAAGGCCTTGAAACCTTGGGCCAACAATGCCAATTACACCTCCAATTGGGGACAGAACCCCCCAAGGTTTGCTATTTCTTTTATATTTTTCATTTTTTTATTTGATTCAATTATTTCCTTTTTTAATTAATTTCTTTAATTTAGTTTATTTTCATAAAAATATAAAAACAATAGAAAAATCAGAAAAGACCAAAAATTAAATATATTTTATTTAGCTAATATTTTTGTAAATAAAACTCATTAATTAACTTAGTTTTTAAATTCTAGGATTAAACCTAATATTTTTCAATAAACCTAAAATTGGTAGAATTAGGGTTTTCATCAATTTTTATCCTTTTTCTTTTCTTCTCACTAATAATTAATTATTTATTTTTATAAATCAAATTGCATGTAAATAATTAGATTAATTTTAGGTTTAATTTTAACATGTTCTTTCTTAATAAATAAATAAAATTAGAATTAGGGTTAATTTTTCAATTTCATTTAATTCTCTTATTAAAGATTCATAAATACAAAAAAATCTCAAAAAAACAATTTCTTTTCATTTTAATTTAATTAATTCAATAATTTAATTTAGTTTCATTAAAAAGGGTCCAACGCCCTCGTTTCCAATTTTAATTCATATTCGCGCATTTTATTTTATTTCTTGTAAATATTAATGTAATTCTCCCAAAGCCTTGTAAACTTGGACATTTTATTTCTCGCACTTTATTTATTTTTTGTCAAATCGGGTCCTGGATTTTAATTTGGCGATGTGGACCCGCGCCTTTGTAATAGTTTAGGAATTTTATATTTCTCGTAACCTTTTTTTTAACTGTTAATAATGGCATGCAAGAATGAATGATAAAATAAAAACAAACGCGTAGATCACCAGTAACATGACAAGACAAAAATATCTGAATCGGACACACAAATCACACACCACCCCTAGGGTACGTCTCACTGTTGCCTTGCCTCGAAAGGTGATCGTCGAGTAGAGGATGTCTTAGTAAGTCCTCATGATCCGGGAACCTGGCATGAGGGTAGCTTCTAAGGTGTCTTCCCATTGCTCCGGTGATCATCATGTCCCGAACCTCGAATTGACCCGAACACCTCCAACGGTGATGCTACCTACCTCTCAATGGTGGGATGGCATTACTTTAAAGGACATCTACACAGACGAATTCCTTAGGGTAGGTAGACGACTCTAGATACTTGCTCTAACTTCAAAACAAATCAAAATACTTTTCACACCGACACCTTCTCAAAAAGCTTTCGAAAGCAATTTTTCAAACACTCTTGAGGACCGATACAAGAGTCGAACTGGAATTTTCAAAGAAACTTTTTAAAACCCACAGTTGAAAAGCAAACAAACAATTTTTGAAAACACAAATGAGCAAGTATCTAAGAGCCCATGGATAACCATGGATAGAAAGGGTGCTAACACCTTCCCTTTCTATAATCTACCTCCCGAACCGAGAGCAATCTCTTTAAGGAATTTTTCTGTGCTTTTGTCCTTTCCATTTGGAGAAAATAAAAGACGGTGGCGACTCTTTCTTCCGCGACATTTCGCGAACCAGCGTTAAACAGTCAGTTCCAGATCCACCGATCACACATATCTTCCTCAACAACGTTGACATGCTTGGGCATAGGGGCAGTGATAACATTGGGAATCTCTGGCGTGTCGAATTCAATCTCTTTGGCTTCAAGAAGGTCTTGTACTTTGTTTTTTAGAGTCTAACAGTTGTTAGTGTCATGGCCGGGACTCTCAGAATGGTATGCACAGTGGGCATTAGAATGATAATAAGGAGAGTTTGTGTTAGGCTTCTTTGGAGCTTCTTTCAAAGTCACTAGATTAGATCTTAACAAATGTGGAAATACTTGGGATAGTGTCATATTAATTCAGGTGAACTGTCTGACTGGTCTTTCCGTTCTTGGCTGGTTTCTTCTTTTCTGAGCGGGTGCAGGTTTAGGAATCATGACAGCCCCCACCATTGGACGGTGTTCAGTCCTATCTTGATTTCTATGAGGATATACAACAACAACTTATTTTTTTCCAATGAATGGTTTTGTTACAGCAGCAGAGGATGCATCTCTTTGAATCTTCCCATTCTTTAGCCCGACTTCCACTCTTTCTCCGGTCAATATCAACTCGGTAAAACCTGTTGAGGAACTCCCTATTAAGTGATTGAAGAAAGGACCAGACAAGGTGCCCAAAAATATGTCTACTAACTCTCTTTCAGATAGGGGAGGTTGGACTCTTCCTGCTAAGTCCCTCCATTTTTGGGCGTAGTCTTTGAAGCCTTCACTTGAAACCATGGCCATACTCTGGAGTTGAGTACGGGTGGGAGAAAGATCAGCGTTATATTGGTATTGTTTGTAAAAGGCAACAGCCAGATCTTCCCAATTATGAATATTGGCTCTTTCTAGCTGATAAAACCATTCAAGTTGAGTTCCAGACAGACTGTCTTGAAAGAAGTGTACCCATAAATCCTTGTCAGTAGTATGAGGTTGTATTTTCCTCACATAGGACCGAAGATGCATTTTGGGACATGAAACTCCGTCGTACTTGGAGAACACCGGTGCCTTGAATTTTGGAGGAATGACAATCCCAGATACTAACCCCAACTCCTCAAAGTCCAATCCAGGCATTTTCTGGATTTCCATTGCGCTTAGTCGTTCTTCCAGATGCGTATACTTGTCATCGACTGGAGGATATTGTTCTTCAGAATAATCTTCTTCTTCCTCTTCCGCTTCTGAATCTGGCTGGACAAATGCTTCCTTTCCTTTCCCATTTTGATTGTCTTTCTCACCAGATGACGTTGCAAAGTCTAGGGTCCTTCTTGCTTGCCCTTGGAATCTTCTTCCCGTATTTAGAACTCTGGTTATTCTCTTTGTTTTCTTCTTTTTCTCTTCAACCAGCAAGGTCTTCAACTCTTCTTGTCCTTTGGCTAGAGTTAAGAACATCTGTTGAAATTCAACATTTTATGCTTGAAGGTCCTTCACCGTTTGCTCGAGATCCATCTTACTGAAATAAACAGTAGAAAGATGAGGAAAGTTGTTGCAAGAAACCTGCTTATGTTATGATGAACGGTAAATGCATATGCAATGATTTCAAGGATTTTAAAGATTCAAATTTGTTTTAGACAAAAAAGGAAACACACGTTATATTAATAAATTAAAGCTTGAGTACATCAATGCCTCTTTGGGAAAAACAATACAAAAACTCTAAGATGAAAAGGTTGTACGCATCATCTTTGGTGCGATGTAGGAATTCAGAGTCTGCTCCTCATGAATTTGCTTAGTGAGTTCCAAAACCTTCTTCTCGCTAGCGTAGAATTGGGCCTCGAAAGTATCTCGCTCCCCCTTGAGTTGTATCCAATCTCTTTGTAAGTCTTCAAGAGAGGTGGGCATGTCAGGATGCAGGATAGTGTATGGAACATCTCCTTCCATAACAGGCTCAATGATTACTAGGACAATGGAGGGATAAGGCATCATAAGACTTTGAGCACGAGTTCGTACCCATTTGAGGTAAGGCTCAAGAGGGATGGAATTCTTGTGCCCCAAAGTCTTGCTATCCACCTTGTTTAACATCCTCCAAGCTCAGATAAATCTCGAGCAAAGACCTTGATCTTCAGGCGTAACCAAACTATCTTAAGGATAAGCAATGGTTTTAGGTGATTCCTCCTCTATAGATCGGGAACACCAATGAATTTCTGAATGTTTGAGCGTCATCAACCTTTGTGACCAACTTGAACCTCGCTCGTTCTTTAATATAGATTGGGGAAGATTCAAAATAAACCATATTTCCAAGATAGGAGTACAACACATAAGGATACCTCTTTTCCTCATAGTGCGAGTGTAAAAAGAATGTAGGATGTCCCCTAGCAAAGTAGGCACTGGGTTACGAGACATGAAGATTTTGACGGTGTTCACATCTATGAGTTGGTCAGGATTTGGAAATAAAACCATCCCATAGATGAGGAGAGCCACAATTTCCTTAAAAGCTTGCAAATATAGAGAGTTCCAACAGTTTTGGGCTTTCTCAAACAAGAACTTTGCTATGAAGCCTTTGACACCACTCCTTGTTTCCCAATTAGTTGTGACATCAGATGGTTGCAAGTGTAGAGCTTGAGCAATATCTTCTGGCTTTGGATCTCTTTCCGTACCGTTGAAACCTAGTTGATTGATAATGGGAATCCTCAAGAGTTGGGAGAATTCTTCCAAAGTTGGCACAAGTTGATAATCGGGAAATGTGAAGCAATGGTGTAAAGGATCAAAGAACTGAAAGAGCACCTTCATCATGTCTTCATCAGTGTTGGAGATGACCAAGTTTAGTAGGCGACCATGTCTCTCGGTATATGGAGAATTTTCAGGAATCCTTGAATCTATCTCTTTAAGTTGTGGAGGGATTCTTACAAGACTGACTTGAATGATTTTCCTGCGAATAGAATCCATGTCCTACAAAACAGAATAAAGATAAATCCCAAGATCCTTGAAATGGTTAGTATGAATATGATGTTATGATGTTCATGATGTTATGTACAAGTATGTATATACAAACAAAGAAAACAAGTCCTTAGGTTTAGGCTTGCGTGGAGTCTCATAGGTAAGTACCCTCTTGAAGTTTAGTTGGCTCGAACCTGTCCTAGCAATAGTAACCGGGTTCTAAGGAGCTCAATATCACTGGTTTGTTTCCTTGGTCATTTTTTCAGCACAAGCCTCTTTATTGGCGACCAAAATATCCTAAAAAACCAAACCTCAATGAGTGTAGTATCGAGTATCTACCAACTTCGAACTGCACCAAAGCCGGTCATTTCACTATGTCATAAAGTCCATGTTGGTCAAGTAAAGGTTCTAAAAGTTCATTAGTGCTTCATGACATCACTCAGCGGCCCCGTATTCTCCTTGATTAACTCAAGGACTACCGGTACCCACAAATATGTCGCACTAACATAGTTATTTCTTAGACCATGTCGGTATACCCCACACAGTTTCTATAACGTATTGCTACTTACCTATAAGGTATCCCAAATCCGGGTAGAGGATTCAAACCCAAACAAAGAACCATAATGTAAAGCATACAAGTCAAACAATGAAAGCAAGTAAATGTTATCTAGCCCTAAGGTAACCCCACTTTTAGAATATCCCCAGCAGAGTCACCAGTTTTGTGATACGGTGGGAGAACTGACTTGGGTGTTTTTGCGTTTTATCGTAAATATTGCGGTTAGCAAGAGTCGCCATCGACTTTTCTTTTATCCAAAAGGAAAGGTGAAAAAGCACAGGAAAGACCTTTGAGATTATTTCTTGGGTTCGGGGGGTAGATTATGAAAAGGGAAGGTATTAGCACCCTTTTCATCCATGGTTTCCCATGGGCTCTTAGTTACTTGCTAGATCACTTGCTTTTGTTTGAAATTGTGCCTTGTGTGATTTTTGAAAGTATTTTGTAAAGAGGCCATTTTTTTAGGCAAACTTTGTAATGATTCTCATTCGTAAGAATGTATACAAAGTGTTTGATCTTTTGAAAATGTTTTCAAATTTGAAAGTGTTGGTGTTTGTTTTGAAAATAGAAAGGATGTTTTGTTTTAAAATTGAGCAAGTAACTAGGAACATTCTACCTACTCAAAAGTATTTCATGTTCATTTCCTCTTTCCTTTGATATTGTTATCTTACCATTGATTTGGTAAGTAACCCTATCTTTGGATGTAAACGGGACAGGCGTGGGTCATCGTATAACCATGATTAGAAATGTTGTAAGGTATCTTAGCATTCTATTTTAGGGACTAAGATCATTTTAAAGGCAACATAGATAGCGTCATCGAGGGACTATGATCTTGTATTTTGCTTGTTTTTTTTTTTTTGCTAAGATACCTCACATGTGTGATATGGCCATTTTGTAAGGCAACCAAGTGGATTTTACCCTAAGGGTGTTTGTGCGCAAGTGTATTATTTTTCATGCTTGATTTTATCTTTGATTAGGGTTTTCTAATTGATTGGTTTTAGTCTTCCCGTACAAACCCTAATTACTAGCATTTGTATATAAAGCGATAAATTGCGGAATTTAAAATTACTATCCTATTACAATACTTGTGGGAGGGGGTGTACAAATTATAAATGGGGATTGCAAGAAAATAAACCTAATTATCTATTACAACCGTATTGAATTGGATAAATAATGTACAAAAATGAATAAATACACAAGAATGTAAATGTGAAGGAAATGGATATTTTGTTTGATTTTTTTAGGAAAAGGGTTTTTGTTTTAACCTAAATAAATAAAAGAGAAATAGTTAAGTAAATTAGCAAAAAGTGAAACCTAAATTTACTAACAAAAGAATTTAAATAAAAAAACCTAATTTATTAATTGATTAAAAGAGAAATTAAGTTTGTAAGAAGAATATTTTTGGTATTTTTGTCTTAAAAATAATTTATAGTATTATAAAATATTTTTGGTCTTTTTATATTAAAATAATATTTTAATGGTGTAAAAGAAAATAACTAAAACCCTAGTTTTTTTTAATTAAATTTAAAAAATAAAATTAGTAAAATAAATAAAGTATGATTAAATAAAATAATTTTTTTGTGTAAAAAAAAACTACAACAAAATATAAATCTAATATTTTTATATTTTTATATTTTTTTGATTTTTTAGTATTAGATAAAATATTTAAGAAAAATAAATAAATAAAAATGAGCAAAAGAAAATAAAATGGGCCAGGGGTGTGAGTAGCCAGCAGGGGGGTCAGCAGTAAGAAAAAAAATAAAAGCCCAAGACTGTTAGGCCCAGGCACCTATCCAAAAAGTCAGAATGTGAGAAGTATGCAAAATAAATCCAAAAGGGTACCACTCAGGCTCGAACCCAGGTCCCTATAGTCACATGCGCGCGCTTCTACCACTGGGGTGGCTATACATCCGTTTATATAAACAAAACAATAAATATATGATAGTAAACAAGTCCATGGCCTGAACTTCATCTTCAACCTCACGCCCAGCCAGAGCCTTTGTATCTTGTTCAATTCTCAACAAAAATGAAAAATGTAAACAGGAAACTTGTAGCAAATTTCCTCACGATTTCAGAAATGCAAATCAATAAAATTATAGATCAAAGACAAGCATGAATTTTAATGTCCCTAATCTGAACCCTAAAAATTTCAGAAACTTCAATCTTAAAATTCTCTAAGCTCAAGCAATATAAATGAAAACTATGGACATGGTTAGCTTTAGGGCAATGATATCTACATTTTTATTCACAAATAAACCATTGATGATGCATGTATGAAGAGTTCAAAAGTCATAAAACTTACCTTGCAAGAGGGTATAGGATTTGGAGTTTAAGTAGCTTTTAGTGAGTTCTGATGATTGGATTAGCTTCCTCAAGTTCCTAAGAAGCTAATGGGATACTTAGCTTGAGCTGAGAGTGCCTGAGGAGTCCTGGAGAAGTCAAGGTGCAAGGTGTTGTTTTTGAAAATTGTGGATGATGATGGAGGTGTGTTGTACCCCAAAATTTTCCCTCCTATTTTCACACAAAACATACTCCTAGAGACCATCAACTTGCTCAAGGATGCTCAAGAGTTGACCAAACAAACTCCCTCCTAAAGCAATGAACCTCCAATTAGGGTTTCCATTTTCATCAAGATGGGTGAGCTCAAAAGGCCTCATATTCTCTCCATAGGCCTAATATGTTCTCAAGACCTCCATGTCAAATTTCAAGCCTTGCACAAGAAGTTTGCCCAGTCAGTTGCTCAAATGCTTGAAAATCAACTATATTAGGTCAAAAGTCAAATGTGACCCACATACAGTCAAACTTCAATATTTTTGGTCAACATCAACATTTTGAAGTGATATCCATCATTTGATCAAGGGTTGACCATGATTCCCCAAGGAATGCTCCTAATTCATCAAAACTCAAAAGTTGCTAAATTAGGGTTTCTCAAGAAAAGTCAACCAAACTTTTACCAATCATAACTTTCTCATACTTTATCATAAATTTCTCATCCAAGGCTCATTTTGAAGGAAATTCAATTTCCTACAAATCATCTTCATCCCCCAAGCTCAAAAAATGCACTCATAAAAAGATATGAATTTCTACATTATAGGTCCTTTTGAAAAGTCAACAAAAACACCTTTTGGGCCAATGCTTCTTACATGAACATGGAAGATCCAATTGAGATGAAACTAAAGAGGTTGTCTAGTGGACATCTTAAGATTTATAAAACATTCAATAACACCCACTTAGGGTCAAAATTGAAGGAGATATGCATTGTCAAAGTTTACCATTTTTGGAAAATTGTCAAAAGTCAACAATGCCCAAAATTGCATGTTTTGTCAAATGGGCCCAACTTTTTATGCTTGCATCTCACCTCCAACATAGTCCACGACCCAAATAAGCATCCATATCTTATTTTCCATATTTACTTATTTTATTTTGATTTTTATTTACTAAAAATCATATTAAATCAAATAAATAACAAAAAATAACAAAGATTATTTTAATGATCTGATTTTGATGAAGATCAAATCTATTGAGCTGGCCTAATCAAGCCAAATCGAATCAAGGAAAAAAAGGTATGATTTGGTCAAGTTTTGAATGAAATAATATGGTTTAAAGATCAAAGATATTATCCATCAATCCCCAAGATTGGATCCAAAATTGTTAACCTAATTAGAATCAACACATATACTGAGTTTTGTTTGAACCCTAGAGGGAGGAGAGAGAGGCGCAGCTGCTCAAAAGATACCCTGTACACAAGCTTGAATTTCAAGGAAAAGTGATCATTGAATTTGGGTTTTGAGGCAGATTCAATAGGTTCTAAAGGTTGCAACGCATTCCTGGAGACACACTGAGACTAACTGCATTATTTTCAAGTGTCAAAACTCTCATAATCACGACCAATCTGATCACGGTTTGCATTTTCTTTTAAAAAACGATTACAATTATACATGTGTTATAAATACTTTTTGATCATGCATTATTGTTTGTATGGATGTTTAGAACATGTTTGAATAGTTTAATTAACGTTTTGATGCATATACTGATGATTACCATGATTAGGGTTTAAGAAGCCATTTTAGAGCTTCTCTATACAGGTAAAATTAGGCCAAGAAAATGATGCCATGATACTCGTGAGATCAAGACGAGTTGATTGGTGCATTTAGAATTAATTTATCAAGCATTGTATGGATTTTTGAAGTTTGCAGGTTTATGGCTATGGAGCTTTGACCGTAGGTATAGATTTGATAACTAAGACGATGGACAGGGAAGAAGATGATGAGTTGTCACCCTCCCACTGGGCCATTTGAATAATCACGCATTTTTCAGACCATCCACTTTGTTTTACGTATTATGATTTAATGTTATTATTTTAACAACTAACCAACGCAGCGCAGATGGAAGGGGTAGAAACATGTGAAGCAAGGGACTTGGGTTCGATCCCAGGTCCAAACATTTTCTTATTTTCTGACCATTTAAACGTAGATCCAGCGTGCCTCATGACTTAACGCCTACCGTGTACCCCAGATCTCAGCCGTGAGATCCATCATCAGACCAAATCTCATGTTCCAATGTTGAGGGACTACCATGCATCATCAGAGGGGGAAGCACAGGATCTGGCACAGGATTGGGCTCAGTATGCATTGGGCCTAACAAAAATCTGAAGCGCACCCCCCCTGGGTTGCTTATGCAGGCCCAATTTCACCTTTTTTTATTTAAATTCTTTTTCTTATTATTTATTAATTATGTCTTTTTTAAATAACTAAAAAAAAAATCATGTTTTCTTTTATTTAACCAAAAAATCATAAAAAACATCAAAATCTTTTTTTTTCACAAAAATATTTTTATTAATTAATCAGTTTAATTAAATTTAGGTAATATAATGTTTTTTTATTATAATTCAAAATAATTAGAATTAGGGTTTAATTCTGTACTTAACCTAATTTTTTCCTCAAAAACAACATAAATATTTTCTCAAATTAGATTTTTAGGTCGTCTAATTATTTCTCGCATTTAATTTGCCGCGCACTTTTAATTTTCCCTTTTTTATTATTATTGTAACTGCTCCGAGTTTGTAGTAATTTAAATAGGATTTTAATTTCGCATTTTATTTTCAGTCAAAAATAATTATGTATCTGCCCAAAGCCTTGTAATAATTAGGACTCTAACTTCTCGCATTTTAATTTCCGCAAACTATAAACTGCTTAGATGTATGTATAGGATTGTATGGAAAGACGAATTGAAATTAAAACAGTAGAAAACCCTAATTGTGCAAAGATAATTAATTGAAAAAATACACTTGCACATGCTCACTCCTAGGGTTTACTCCACTCCGTTTGCCTTCGGTAAACGGTCACGAAGTATAGGGAATGTTAGTGGTTGTCCTCTAGTCTCAAAAGATCTAAAATGACCCTTTCGGATGTTGCCTCAGAAAAAAGATCTTTAAGGCTTTAGGATGATTACTAAAATTTCCTAACGTTGCTTTTGTGATCATACTTGTCCCTTCGAACGTCCCTTTAAAACTCCAACGACGGTGCTACCTATTCCTTGATAATAGGATAGCGTTGTCTAAAGGAAAATGAACAAACTTTTTTTTCCGAGTAGGTAGATTAGTTCCTAGGTACCTGCTCAAACAAACAAAAAATTTCACACAAACACTTTTCAAAACAGTTTTCAAAACAACTTCGTTACACTCTTGAGGATAGATACAAGGGTTATCACGAAGTAAAACTTTTTCAAAGAAAGAACACACAAGCACTTTTAAAAATGAGCAAAGTACTTAAGAGCCCATGGAAAACTATGGATAGAAAGGGTGCTAACACCTTCCCTTTCTATAATCTACCCCCGTACTCAGAAACATTCTCGAAAATGGTTTTTTCTGTTCTTTTTCCTTTTCCTTTATTGGATAAAATAAAAGTCGGTGGCGACTCTTGCTTACCGTGACATTTGCGAATACAAAATGCAAACCAGTATTAATAGTCGATTCTGCCACCGTATCACAGAACTGGCGACTCTGCTGGGGAATAAATAAGTGGGGTATACCTTAGGATCTATGTCATTTTTAACTTGCTTGCTTGTCTCTTTGCTTTGCCTGCTTTATATTCAAGGGTTTTGTTGGGGTTATATAGATCCTACACCCGGATCTGGGGAACACCTTTTAGGTAAGTAGCAATAAACTATGAGGGAACTGTGTGGGGTATACCGACACGGTTGAAGCAGTAGCTATGTCGATGTGGCACTTTGGTTGGTGCCGGTAACCCTTGAGTCAATCAGGGAGAGTACGGGGCCTCTGCATGGTGTCATGAAGCATCGACTGAACTTAGAACCTTTAATTGCACAACTTGGCCAATAGGATGTAGCGAGATTGCCGGCTTTGGTGTATTCCCAAGGTCAACAGATACTCGATGCTACACTCATTGAGGTTTGGCTCTTGAGATTTGTTTGGTTGCGATTCAATTTCCTATTGAACGAAGATGGGAGAAAGATCAGTGATATTGAGATCCCTTAGAACCCGGTTACTATTTATAGGACAGGTTAAACTAATCCAACTTCAAGAGGGTATGACCTTAAAACTCATGCAGACCTTAAACCTAAAGACTTGATGTGACTTGTTTGTTGTTTGCTATACCTGTGATTTTCTAATATAATCATGACATCATAAAGCATGGCATATCATGGCTAACCATTTCAAGGATTTCCTAGGGATCATTTTTGCTTTGTTTTGTAGGACATGGCATCCGCCCGTAGGATCACTATACAGATCAACCTTGTGAAAGTGTATCTCCAACTAAAGGACCTGGCATTAAGGGTTTTTGAAAGTTCTCATTTCACTAAAAATCATGGTCAGTTGCTCAATTTTGTCACTGCAAAACCTGATGAAGAGTTATTAAAAGTGTTGTTTCAGTTCTTCGATCCTGTGCACCATTATTTCATCTTCCTGGATTACCAGCTAGTACCTACTATGGAGGAATTTTCTCAGTTGTTAGGGGTACCTATTCTTGATCAGTTACCTTTCAATAGTACAGAAGAACATCCAAAGCCTTAAGAAATTTCTAGAGCTCTGTCCTTACAACGATCTGACATAGTGACAAATTGGGAGACTAGATGGAATTTCTAAGGAATTCCGGTTGAGTTTCTATTCGAGAAGGCCTACCATTTTTGGGATACCCTATATTTACAAGCTTTCAAATAGGTGCTGACACTTATCGTTTACGGGACGGTACTTTTCCCTAATGCGGATCAACTCATAGATGTGAACATTATTAAGGTTTTTTTGTCTCGTAATCCAATGCCTACATTACTCAGGGATATTCGACACTCTCTGCATGCTCGCACTCTAAAGAGAAGGGGGACCCTCCTGTGTTACACTCCTCTATTGGCTAGGTGGTTTATTTCAAACCTACCCAGGTCTGTTTTGAAGAATGAGCAGGGTTTGAAATGGTCTCGTAGGCTGATGTCTCTTAAGCATTCAGACATTCGTTGGTGTTCACGGTTCTCGGAAGATATTACCATCATTGATAGCTGTGGTGAATTCCCTAATGTCCCTCTCTTAGGAATTAGGGGAGGAATCACCTACAACCCTTGTTTGGCACTGCGTCAATTTGGTTATGCGAGAAGAGATGGTCCTTACGACACGCTTATCCAAGGAATCGCCTTCCACTATGAGAATGATGCTTAGGGTACCGTAAGAGGTTCATAAAAGCTTGGGGCATGGTGCATAAAATTGATAGAAGGATGCTAGGGCACAAGAATTCCATTCCTCTTGAGCCTTATCTCCAGTGGGTACGAGCTCGCGCCCAAAGTCTTATGATGCCTTACCCAACTGTCCTACCAATAACTGTGGATCCGGCTATTGAAGGAGATACTACTTCCCTTGGTCATCATCCTGACATGCCAACTAATCATGAAGAATTACAAAAGTCCTAGGTTCACCTCAAAGAGGAGCGGGACACATTCGAAGCTCAGTTCTATGCTAGCAAGAAGAAGGTCCTGGAACTCACTAGGCTACTTCATAAAGAAAGGAACATAAACGCCTACATTGCACCAAAAAGGATGCGCTCCTGGGAGACTTAGTTTTGTTTTTGCTTTAAGTTTTGTTTTGTTTAATTATAAGCCTAAAGGAATTCTTCGTAACAATTCGAACTTATTAATGCAATTGACGTGTGTTTATTTTGGTTAAACAAATATGAGCCTTTAAGAATCCTTGAAATCATTGCATACACACCCATTCATAGCATCGCATAAATAGGTACCATTACATGTTTCTCATCTTCTTCACTGTTTATTTCAGCAGCAATGTCTTCCGAACAAAGCATCAAGGATCTTCAAGCATAAGATGCCCAGTTCCAACAGATGTTCATAAGTCTGGCAAAAGAGCATGAGGATCTGAAGGCCCTCATCCTGAAGGAGAAGAAGAAAAAGAAGAAGTTCGTCGGTATTCTGAATATGGGCAGAAGGTTTAGGGGGCCGTTGAAGCAGCAAGTCGATCTGACCTCTTCATCCAAAGAAGGGGAGAATCAAGAAGAAGAGACAAGGGAAAAGGACCCCAGTCCTGAAGTTTCTGACAATGACACAGATTATAATGATGAGCAGTACCCTCCTACTGAAGATAGATACAAGCAGTTGGAAGATCGTCTGAGCGCTATGGAGGTCTAGAGGATACCTGGGTTGGATTTTGAAGAATTGGGATTGGTGTCGGGAGTGGTCATCCCGCAGAAATTCAAGGCTCTAATTTTTGCTAAGTACGATGGGGTGTCTTGCCCAAAGCTCCATCTCTGTTCCTACGTCAGAAATATCCAGCCCCACACCGCTGATAGAAATCCGTGGGTTCACTTCTTTCAAGATAGTCTATCAGGGACTCAGCTTGAATGGTTCTACCAACTGGAGAGAGCCAATGTCCAAAATTGGGAAGACCTGGCTGCTGCTTTTTACAAACAGTGTTAGTATAACGCCGACCTTGCTCCTACTCGTACTCAACTCCAGAGTATGTCCATGGGTTCAAGTGAAGGCTTTAAGAACTATGCACAGAAGTGGAGAGACTTGGCTAGAAGAGTCCAACCCCTGTTGTCTGATAGGGAGTTGGTCGATATGTTTCTGGGGATGCTATCTAGTCCATTCTTTAATCATTTGATCGGCAGCTCATCAGGTGGTTTCACCGAGCTGATCCTAACTGGAGATAGAGTAGAAGCTGGGATTCAGAGCGGTAAAATACAGAAGGATGCCTCTTTATGTTCGGTAAAGAAGCCTTTTACTAGTAAGAAGGAGGACAGTGCCATCTATAGCCTGAGAGACAGTAAGTTCCATAATGATACCTAGGCCTGCAGTTGCTCCACAATGTAACAATCAACAAAGGGCAGAAAGACCACAACGACAGTTTACCTGGATCAACATGAAGTTGACTGAAGTTCTACCCCATCTGCTGAGATCCAACTTGACGACTTTGAAAGAGGCTCCCAAGAATTCGAACACCACATCTCCCCGATATAATCCAAATGCTCGGTGTGCCTATCATTCTGAGAGTCCTGGCCACGACACTAACGACTGTTGTGCTCTGAGAAATAAGGTACAAGATCTGATTGAAGCCTAGGAGATTAAGTTCAATGCTTCGGAACAGCCCAACATCATAACTGCTCCCATGCCTAAGCATGGTCGTGGAGTTAATGTTGTGGATACCAATCTGTTTATGACCTTGGTGGATGAAGTTTCTACTCCTCTTATGACGGTTAAGAATAATTTGTTGTTGGCCAGTTTATTTCCGGGTTGTGGTGAAGGTTTCCACATGTGTTAATTTCTGCCTTCTGGTTGCCATTTGCTGAAGTCAGGTGTTCAGCGCCTGATGAATATAAAAGAAATTTTGTTCGAGAAAACTTTGATTCCTGTTGTTCCATTTGAAGACGTTGCTATTATAACCATTTCCGCCAATCCTTCCAAGGTCTCCTCGAGAAGACCTGTTAGGATATCATATGTTCCAAGAGTCGCTCCGCTAATAATCACCGTTCTTGTTCATGTCCCGTATGCCTCAGACAAAGCTGTCCCCTGGCATTATGGTGCAGATGTGTACTATCATGGCATCAAACAAGATTTGAAAAATGAAGAGGTTGATCCTAATGTTAGTAACATTGTCGGGACCAGCAAGATTACCCGAAGTGGAAGGGTTTTCTCTCCCGAGATTTCCCCAATGTCTGTCAATAGGCCTATTGTTATTCTGTCTTCTACTCCTGTTGGTACATCAACTACTACTCCTGTGCTTACTCCAATTATCACTCCCGCTGTCAAGTCATCTGGGACCCGAGGCAAAGAAGTTTTAGGTGAGCCTGCCCGGACGGAGGGGCCTAGAAAATTTGTCATGGAAACCTCTAAGCAAGAGATAAAGGAAATACTGAAAATAATCAAAAAGAGCGACTACAATGTGGTCGAGCAGCTGGGGCAAACTCCCTCAAAGATATCCATGTTGTCCCTACTGTTATTCTCTGAGGCCCATGCGAAGGCTTTGATTGCATTCCTCAAGACTGCACATGTGCTGCAGGAGACCTCAGTTGATCAATTCAAAGATTGTGTGGCCAGCCTGACTGCTGACAATGGGCTGGGTTTTTCAGATGCAGACTTGACACCAAAGGGGAGGAAACATAATGATGCTATGCATGTCTCTATTGAATGCAGGGGCACCACTATGGCTCATGTGCTGGTAGATACTGGGCCTTCGTTGAATGTTCTGCCTAAGAAGGCATTGGATTGGTTGGACTGTGAGGGCTTGACCTTAAAGCCCATTAACATTATGGTGAGTGCTTTTGATGGGTCGAAGAGAATGGTGCATGGGGAAGTGGACACCCTCGTCAAAGTAGGTTCCCAGACTTTTGAGTCCACTTTCTATGTAATGGACATCCGGCCGTCATACTCTTGTTTGTTGGGTCGTCCCTGGATCCATGAAGCTGGGGCAGTTACTTCTACACTGCACCAAATGCTGAAGTATCCAGTAAAAGGGAAGATTATCATTGTGCATGGTGAGGAGGAGTATATGGTGAGCCACCTCAATTCCTTCAGGTACGTAGAGATGGACGGGGAATTCATAGAGACTCCTTGCCAGAACTTTGAAGAGGTTCCCCAGATCTTGGCATTGGCTGAAACTACTACCAACAAACCTCCCCTAAAGATGGCTTCTCTCAAAGACGCTAGAGCAGTGGTTGAAGAAGGTGGGTATACCAATTGGGGACAACTCCGTGATTTTACTCACAAAACTGACAAGTTTGGTTTGGGCTTTACTTCAGGAGCTCAAAGATTTGTTCGACACACTCGGGCTGGAGGACCTCCCCTACACATCAGTAATCGGGGAATTAATGCCATTGAAGACAGCGAGGAAGACTCAGACATTGACAGCTGGATCTACCCAACTACCAACGGTGGACCGAGTAACTGGACGGCTAGGGACTTTATACCAATTTCTTTTATTCCGCAGTAATTGTCTTACTTGTTTCGAGATTTGTAACAAACAATTTAAACTCTACGACTTTGTGTCTTGCCCGAGGTATATTGGCTTTGTTTGTGAGGGCTATTATTTGTCATTTCATATATCATCAATAAAACATTAGACGTTTCTTGCATACAAATTTTGTGCTCTCCGTTTTCCTTTTCTGTTTTCACTTTATCAAAACAGCTATGCTCTTACACACACTCACGTATCATACTGCAGATCCATATCCACTCTAGATCCCATTGATAACAGCTTTGCTACTGTCCGTTATGAATTTGAAAATCTGATCAACCAAGCTGGGGACGAAGGTTAGGAAGATTGTGAGGTACCGAGAGAACTTGCTAGACTGTGACAGCAGGAAGAGGGGGCTATACAGCCTCATGAAGAGCCAGTTGAGATGATAAATTTGGGCACAGAGGTAGACAAAAAAGAAGTCAAGATCGGTGCAAATCTGGAGATTAATGTCAAACAGCAGTTGATACATGTGATACGGTGGCAGAACCGACTATTTTAAATGTTGGTTTGTGTTTTGCGTTTGCAAAATGTCGCGGTAAGCAAGAGTCACCATCGACTTTTATTTCATCCAACCGAAAAGGAAAAAGTACAGAAAAAATCCTTTTTCGAGATATTCTGAGTACAGGGGGTAGATTATAGAAAGGGAAGGTGTTAGCACCCCTTCTATCCATGGTTTTCCATGGGCTCTTAGGTACTTGCTCATCTTTTAAAATTTCTTGTGTATGTGCTTTGCTTTTGAAATTTTTTTGACTTTGTGATAACCTTTGTATCAGTCCTCAAAGGTGTGACGAAGTCGTTTTGAAAATTTGTTTGAAAAGTGTAAGTGTGAAAAGTTTGACTTGAGCAAGTACTTACTAGCATCTACCTACTCGAAAAAAGATCGTTTCTATTCTTGTTTACTTTAGACAGCGCTATACTACTATAGAGAAATAGGTAGCACCGTCGTTGGAGTTGTAAGGGTCAATTTAAAAGGGACGTACAATCACTAAAGTAGTGCTAGGACGCCTTAGTAATAACCCTAGAGTCTTAAGATCATATTCGAGGCAACATTTCTGAGGCAACATTTCCGAGGCAACATTTCTGAGGCAACATTTCCAAGGGGACGTTTGATCTTTGTTAGACAGGAGGGCAACCACTAAAACACCCTACGCTTTGTAATCATTTACGGAAGGGAACTGAAGTGAGATTACACCCTAAGAGTGATATGTGCGAGTAATTTGTTTTAGTTATTTGTCTTTGCACATTAGGATTTTCTAACTGTATTAAATTATCATGCAATCTTGTCATGCAATCCTATTAACATACATCTAGACAGTTAAATGTTTGCAGAAATTAAGATGCGGGAAAGTAAATCTACGTTATTACAAGGCTTCAGGGAGGGGGATTAATTACATAGCCAAAAACCCGAAAAAAGCGATAAATAAAAAAACCTAGATTAAACTATTACAAACCATGAGCATTTACATAAGTATTGGTAAAAATAATAATACGCGCGCGATGAGTCGTATACGAGATAATTAGGGTTTTGACCCTTGCCTAAACCTAACTGCGATTAAAAAATGTTTTTTGTTTTGTTATCTAAGAAAATAATGACATAGTTAAAATTAAAGATAAAATTCTAAGTTCTACTTAATTTTAAATTAAAAATAAATTGATTCCATCTAAAACCTATTTTTGTATTTTGTTTATTTGAAAAATAAAAGAATTAAATCAATAATTTAACCTAATTTGCTAATTAGTTTTAATCATAAAAAAAGAAGTTAAAATTGCCCTAAGTTAAACTAAATTAAATTAAATTAACAAAATTAATTTTGATAAAAAAAAGTCTAATTCTAATTTTTTGGTTTCTTGATTTTATGATTTTTTATGAAAAAGAATAATTAGTTGTCAATTAAAATAATTAAAAAAAAGGTACTAAAAGAATTAAAAATAAATAAATAAAGAGAGGTGGGATGGGCCTGGTGGTTTTTGCTGGAAAAGGGGGTTTAGAACTGAATTTCTGGCCCCAAATGGACAGAGGCATGTTTGACTTTGCCCCTATCCAGTGCGCATGCTTGACTGACGCGTATGGTGGTTCTCCAAGGGGAAGGCATTAGATCTATTGCATTGGTGAATTGGATGGTCAGATCCTGATAGTACATGGTGGACCTCTTGACGTGTAATGCGCTAGATTGCCTGTTGAAGAAAAACATGAATAAAGGTTGGGACCTGGGGATCGAACCCAGGTCCTCTGCACTTTTCCTCTGCACGCTTGCCAACTGAGCTATGTGATTCATTTGTATATATAATGAAAAACAATTATTATATAATGAAAACAAAATGCTGAGGTTTAAAACGCGCGAAATTCAAATCACCCAACCAAGGGATGCCACACATCCATATTCTTCCTCCCAACCGTCGTTTTAGATAGCAACACTTTTACCTACGAACATGGTGTTGTAGCTATAACCCTGTGTATTTCAAAAATTACATCCAAGCAATATAAATAAGATTCAAGACCACTGATCAATTGGGTTTGACCCTCTGATCACAATGGTATCCTTCATTAGGGCCAATTGTTCCTGCATTTGAAAGCCCCAAAGCAACAAGGAAAACCCTAGCTATGGTAGATGTTTGTACAAGTGTTAAAACTTCAATTAAATAGTCCAGACATGATGCAAACATGACAATAAACACAAACATAAATTGAAACACGTTCATGATGCAAGAATCATAGCATTGAAATCTGAAAAAGAATGCAAACTGTGTGACATCTAGAGGGTGATTCTGGGCGTGTAGAGGCGTGCAACCGATCGTGCTATCTTCAGAGAGATTCCAGGAAACGATTGGTGGCTTTGAAAGTCTATGAATTGGCCTCTAAATTGGAAAATCAGTCTATCACTTTTTAACAATTTTCAATTCTTGCTTGCAGCTTTTTCGACCTCTAAAAACCTCTCTTGTGCATTGGATATATGGTCTATATGTAGTGGAACACATTAGGTCAATAAAAATGCCTTGTATCTTTATCAATTATGGAGATTTGATTTGGTGTTTCATGGCATATGATTCTTTTCCAATTTTGCTCAAATCCAATCTTTTCCAACCACATTGGCCTTGCACGATTTGATCTTCATTTGACAGCATATAATATCTTCTTTCAATGCAAAAGATCATCCCTAAAATGCAATATATGCTTTATTAGGATTTATTTGATTTTATTTGAATTTTAAATGAATAAAAATAAAAAATAAATTAAATAAATGAGTAAATAAAGTATGGAGGGTCCCATAGGTCTTGGACTATGTTAGGAATGATATGCAAGCATAAAAAGTTGGGCCCATTTAGCAAAAGATGCAAATTTGAGCATATTTGACTTTTGGCAATTTTGCAAAAAAGGTCAACTTTGACAATGCATATCTCTCTCAATTTTAACGCTAGAGAAGTGTTCTTGGACTTTTTAGAAAGCTTAGGATGTCCTCTAAGCAACCATTTTTTTCTCATCTCAATTGAGTCTTCCATGTTCATGTATGAAGCTTTGACCCAAAAGGTGTTTTTGTTGACTTTTCAAAATGACCTATAATGTCAAAATTCATATCTTTTTGTGAGTTCATATTTTGAACTTGGGAGATGAAGATTAATTGTAGGGACTTACATCCTCTTAAAAATGAGCTTTGGATGGGTCATTTATGATGAAGTATGAGAAAGTTATGTTTGGTCAAAGTTGAGTTGACTTTTCCTGCAAAACCCTAATTTAGCAACTTTTGGGTTTTGGTGAATTGTGAGCAATCCTTGATGAATCATGATAAAATATTGATCAAATGATGAATTATACTTCAAAATGAGGATGTTGCCCAAAAATATTGAAGTTTGACTGTATGTGGGCCACAATTGACTTTTGACCTAGCACATTCGATTTTCAGGCCTTTGAGCAATTGACTGAGCAAACTTCCTCTGAAAGGCTTGAAACTTGACACGGATGATCTTGAGAACATATTAGGACAATGGTGATCATTTGTTATCCTTTGGACTCAAGCATTTTGATGAAAAATGAAACCCTAATTTAAAGCAGATTGCTTTAGGAGAGAGTTTGTCTAGTCAACCGTTGGACTTCCTTGAGCAATTTGAGGACCTCACCTGACATGTATTGAGAAATATGGGAGGGAAAATTTTGGGGTACAACAGCTGCCCCTATTCAATCTTCTTAAACCTGAGGATCTAGATTGGCTCGTCCGCCTTTCGTGATCTGAAGGTAGAAGATGATTGAACACTAGAGTGCCCAGGAATTTGCACTCGCATGAAGTGATACTTGATTTGTGATGTCGAGAATGGGATTAAAGATGCCATTCAGAAGTTGCTAGAGAATTTTCGGAGATGGGTTTAAAGATGCCATCCGAGGAGGTGTTGATCGCATAAGAGATTCCTTTGCGAGAACTCATATACCTGTTGTTGAGGGGAATCTCGCTGGGGAATGTTGGTCTCTGTCTTGAGAGAAATAGAGTTTTAGGAGCTTCAGCTGCCCATTACTCTACTGGGGAATAATTCAGGTTTTAGAAAGCGACAGTTAACTGTGCGTTTGGTCGGGGTATATGTTGCGCCATGACTTTCTGGGGAAATGTGAAATTAATTTTGTTTGATTGGGTCCCGGTCTTACAGCGTTGTGGACTGTTGTCTGGGGATAAGGGAGGCCGAACCCGGATAGTAAGGTTAGGAGAAGGAACCTGGATAGTAGGGTAGCTTCGAGATGAAAACCTGGGTAGTAGGGCTGTGAGAAGGAACCTGGATAGTAGGGTTACTTCGATATGAAAGCCTGGGTAGTAGGGCTATGAGAGGGAATCTGGATAGTAAGGTTACTTCGATATGAAAGTATGGGTAGTAGGGCTATGAGGAGGAACCTGGATAGTAGGGTTACTTCGATATGAAAGCCTGGGTATTAGGGCTGCGAGAAGGAACTTGGATAGTAGGGTTACTTCGATATGAAAGCCTGAGTGGTAGGGCTGTAAGAAGGAACCTGGATAGTAGGGTTACTTCGATATAAATGCCTAGGTAGTATGGATGTAAGAAGGAACCTGGATAGTAGGGTTACTTCGATATGAAATCCTGGGTAGTAGGGCTGTAAGAAGGAACCTGGATAGTAGGGTTACTTCGATATGAAAGCCTGGGTAGTAGGGTTGTAAGAAGGAACCTGGATAGTAGGGTTACTTCGATATGAAAGCCTGGGTAGTAGGGTTGTAAGAAGGAACCTGGATGAGGTTGCATTTATTGCCGGTGATTACCCTGTTTAGCTTTGAGTGTTGATTGTGTACCTGCTGGAAATCGTTGATAATAATTGTCTTCCCTGAAAGAAATACATGGTTAATCATATGCGATGCATGAGATGCATTGTATAATGACGTCCTCAAAATAAATGAGACTATGTTATATGTGATGTATGCATATGTCATGATGTATGAACATGAAATGTTGACATAACAATCTGAATCTGGGAAAATAAATCCCTGATTGCTATAAAAACCATAGTTCCTCTACTTCTGTCGGGGATGGTGAACAAAGATGACTATGCTGGGGATTTTCCCCTTGTTTGGTAAATATTATGTCGGACGAGTCTCTGTCTGAAGACAACTTTGTGGGGAATAACTCTATTGGAAAGGAGATACTCTGTTGATGGATCTGCCGACTTGGAGAAATAACTCAGCTGGGGATGAATTTCTGTTGCTGGTGACAATGGATTCTGTTGGAGATTGAGTTTCTGCTTGTGAGAGAAGTAAACTCTGCTTGGGGAAAAATTTTGCCGACTCACTCGAGATTGTGAACCTCGGTTGTGGAGAGTTGTGTCCTGTTTGGAAAAGCTAACACCTCTGTCTTTGGGTACTTCTTACTTTGTGGGGAGTGTATGTACCACTTCTCATGTTCTCCGGCTGGTTTTGTCCCTGTACCTGATGGGCAGAGCAGCTGTAAGGCTTGGACACTTCTTGTTTGTCTTTGTACCTGGAATTACGAGCAATTGTCTTTTGTTTTTTTATGTAAATATTTATGAGTAGCAATTATTTTCAAATGCACATATCGAAAATAAATCATTGGACGTTCTAGCAAAATAAAACGGAAAAAGAAAAACAAATTGAAATTTCTTGTGAAAATGAATTGTATTGATTTTTTTGAAGTTGGCCTATAATAGGCATTTTTGTACAAGAGGCTGACATCCTAGTAAGAGAACACCTCTGAAAGAAAGAAATTATAATTTGAGTAAAAGAAAGAGAAACATCTATGTGAAACAAATCCCATTGGGTTCCAACTCTGCTATTGCCTTTATATCTTCAAACGTCTTATCACTTTGCTACTTGGCCGAAGGTGGATCAGATTAATTAGCACCGTCTTGGCTTGATAGTCGATACCGAAGTCTGGTTGCAAGATGATCCAATGAGACATAATGTTACGCTTTGATCCCTAATTTTTGCCTGGACCGCCCTTTCGGGTTTTCAGTCCATCGGGATACCCATTTTTGCCCAAGTCTCCCTTTCAGGTTTTCGACTTGCCGGGTGTACAATCTTTTTTCATTTTCATCCTTTACTTTTGCCCGAACCCTTTTGGTTCACCGGGAAGCCCTTATTTTTTCCTAGGCCAGTCAACCTAGCGGGTCTTGGATTACGCGTAGTATCTTTTCACTAGGTCTACATTGACGGGGTGTGGAAGGTCGTCACCACCTATGGTGATTAGAATCATAGCTCCTCCCGAGAAAATGTTCTTAACCACAAATGGCCCTTCGTACGTGGGGGTCCATTTGCCCCTGGGATCACCTTGCGGTAGTATGATGCGTTTGATCACTAGATCCCCGACTTGATATTCTTGACGTCTGACTTTCTTGTTAAAACCCTTGATCATTCGCTTTTGATACGTCTGACCATGACAGATAGTAGTAAGTCTCTTTTCATCGATTAAGTTCAGCTAATCAAGTCGGGTTTGGATCCAGTCATCTTCGTTCAAACCCTCATCCTTCATGATCCTGAGAGAGGGTATCTGGACTTTGATGGGTAGAACTGCCTCCATGCCATACACCAAAGAGTAGGGTGTTTCCCCTGTCGATGTCCTTGCCGAGGTACGGTACCCATGAAGAGAAAATGGTAACATCTCATGCCAATCTTTGTATGTCACCGTCATCTTCTGCACAATCTTCTTGATGTTCTTGTTAGCCGCTTCAACAACCCCATTCATCTTCGGTCGGTAGGGAGAAGAGTTATGATTCTGTATCTTGAACTATTTGTAGAGTTCGGTCATCATTGTATTGTTTAGATTTGTACCATTGTACGTAATGATTCTCTCTGGTACGCCATATCGACAGATCAAATTGTGTCGGATAAACTGCGCCACGACGTTCTTGGTTACTGTAGGAAAGGAAGATGCCTCAACCCACTTTGTGAAATAATCAATTGCTACCAGGATGAAGCGATGCCCGTTAGACGCAGTAGGCCTGATCTCACCAATCATGTCAATGCCCCATATTGCAAAAGGCCATGGAGCCGTATAAACATTCAGGGGAACTGGAGGTACATGCACCTTATCATCATAGACTTGGCACTTATGACAGGTTCGAGAGTACTAATAACAATCGGATTCCATAGTAGACCAGTAATATCTTGCCCATAGGATTTTCTTCGCCATTGTATGTCCACTGGAATGAGTTCCGAAGGTACCTTCATGTAGGTCTGCCATGATCCTTTCTGCCTCGCTCTTGTCTACGCACCGCAGTAAGGTTGAATCATGGTTACGCTTATAGAGAATTCCATTACTGAGGAAGAACTTCGCAGCGAAACTTCTCATAAACTTTTTATCATTAACAGATGCCCCCTCAGGGTATTCTTGAGCCTCAAGATACCTCTTTACCTCATGAATCCAGGGTTTATCTGTTACCTCTTCAGTCTCAATGTCACAGTAGTGTGCGGGTTCATCCAACCTCTAAATGGTAATCTGGGGAGCTTCATTGTCCCACCTCACTTTGAACATAGAAGACATGGTATCTAGCGCGTCCGCTAACTGGTTCTCTTCTCTGGGAAAATGTTCAAAGGTTATCTCCACGAAGTGCGGGAGCAACGTCAGTACATACTCTTTGTAAGGAATAAGATTTGGGTGTTTCGTATCCCACTCGCCTTTGATCTGACTTATCACCAGAGCAGAATCTCCGAATATACTCAAGAACTTAATCCTTAGTACAAAAGCAGCTAGAAGACCCATGATACATGCCTCATACTTCGCCATATTGTTGGTGCAGTTAAAACATAATCGGGCGGTGAACTGAGTATGACAGCCCTCAGGGGATATAATTATAGCGCCAATGCCATTACCCCATGCGTTTGAAGCTCCATCAAAATACATAGACCATCGGGATCCCTCCTCGGGTCCTTCATTCGGTCCAAGTTCTTCGCAGTCGGTTACCAACATGATATTCTCATCCGAGAATTTGAAATTCATGGACTGGTAGTCGTCCACGGCCTGATGCGCCAAATCATCCTCCACTACACTCCCCTTGATTGCTTTTTGGGTTGTGTATTGGATGTCGTACTCGGTTAGGATCATCTGCCATCTCGCTATTCTTCCGGGCAAGGCAGGATTCTTAAAAATATACTTGATTGGATCCATTTTTGATATCAACAAAGTGGTGTGAGTCAGCATATACTGTCTCAGCCGGCGAGCAGCCCATGCCAAAGTACAACAAGTTTTCTCGAACAATGAGTATCGGGTCTCACAGTCGGTAAACTTTTTGCTAAGGTATTAAATAGCGTGCTCTTTTCGGCCAGACTCGTCAGGCTTCCCCAGCACACACCCCATTGAATCGTCTAGCACTGTCAAGTATAAAATCAAGGGTTTTCCTTCAACTGGAGGCATCAAAATTGGTGGTTCTTGAAGGTATTCCTTGATTCTTTCGAAAGCGGCCTGACATTCATCATTCCACTTCACCACCTAATCTTTCTTCAGCAGCTTGAAGATTGGCTAACAAGTAGCGGTTAGATGTGAAATGAACCTGACTATGTAATTCAGACGTCTCAAGAAGCCTCTAACTTCCTTCTCTGTGCGGGGAGCCGGCATCTCTTGTATGGCTTTTACCTTTGCAGGGTCCACCTGAATACCTTTATCACTGACAACAAAACCCAGAAGCTTACCAGACCTTACCCCGAAGGTACACTTGTTCGGATTTAACCTCAACTTGTACGTCTTTAACCTATCAAACAGTTTTTGGAGATGATCAAGGTGCTCTCCCTAAGTCTGGGACCTGGCTATCATGTCGTCAACATAAACCTCGATCTCGTGGAGGATCATGTCGTGGAACAAAGCGACCATGGCGCGCTGATAAGTTGCCCCAACATTCTTCAATCCAAAAGGCATTACCTTGTAACAGAAAGTGCCCCACTGTGTAACGAAGGTTGTCTTCTCCATGTCTTCAGGAGCCATCTTGATCTGGTTGTAGCCAGAAAAACCATCCATGAAGGAGAAGATTTTATGTTGCGCGGTATTGTCGATTAGAGCATCAATATGAGGAAGTGGGAAGTCATCCTTGGGGCTTGCCCTTTTTAGATCTCTATAATCCACACACATCTGTACTTTACTGTCCTTCTTAGGCACTGGAACAACATTGGCAACCCACTGCGGATAAGAAGTAACAGCTAAGAACCCTGCGTCGAATTGTTTCATGACCTCTGCTTTGATTTTCTATGACATTTCAGGGCACATACGACGAACCTTCTGCTTTACCGGAGGGCAGTCTTCTTTAGTCGGCAAGCGATGAACCATAATATCAGTGTCCAAACAAGGCATGTCTTCATAGGACCAGGCTAAGATCTCAACATAGTCGCGTAGCATTTGTATCAACCGTTGCTTGACACTAGGCTCCAGATTCGCACCTATTTTAACCTCTTTCATGTCTTCCTTTGTACCCAAATTTACTGATTCAACATGCTCTTCATGAGGCTGTATGGCCCTCTCTTCCTGCTTCAATAGTCTAGCAAGTTCTCCAGGCACCTCACAATCATCCTCACCTTCGTCCTCGACTTGGTTGATCGGATTTTCGAAGTCATAAATGGCAATAGCAGAACTGTTATCAACGGGATCCAGAGTGGATATGGATCTGCATTATGATACGTGAGTGTGTGTAAGATAATAGTTGTTTTGATAAAGTGAGAGACAGAAAAGGAAAACAAGGAGCACAAAATTTGTAATGCAAGAAACGTCCAATGTTTTATTAATGATATATGAAAATGACAAGTAATAAGCCCTCACAAGCAAAGCCGAGGTGCCTCGGGCAAGGCACCAGGCCACAAAGTTTCAAACTGTTTATTACAAATCTTAAAACAAAAGTCAATTACTGCAGAATAAAAGAAACATGTATGAAGTCCTTCGCCGTCCAGTTGTTTAGTCCACCATTGGTTGTTGGGTAGATCCAGCTGTCGATGTCTGAATCTTCTTCACTATCCTCAATTGTATTAACTCCTTGATTCCTGATGTGTACAGGAGGTCTTCCAATCTGTGCGTGCCTAACTTCCCTTTGAGCCCCTGTAGTAAAGCCCAAACCAAACTTGTCAGTTTTGTGAGTGAAATCAGGGAGCTGGCCCCAATTGGTACACCCACCTTCTTCAATTACAGCCCTGGCGTCTTTGAGAGAAGCCATCTTCAGCGGAGCTTTGTTGGTAGAAACTTCAGCTGATGCTGAGAACTGAGGGACCTCTTTGAAATTTTGACAAGGCGTTTCTATGAATTCCCCGTCCATCTCCACGTAACGTAAGGAATTGAGATGACTCACCATATACTCTTCCTCACCTCTCACCGTGACAACCTTCCCTTTCACTGAATATTTCAACATTTGATGGAGCGTGGAAGTAATTGCCCCAACTCTATGGATCCAAGGACGAACCAGTAAGCAAGAATACGATGGTCTGATATCCATCACGTAGAAGGTGGACCCAAAGGTCTGAGAACCCACTTTGACAGGGATGTCCACCTCCCCGTGCACCATTCTTTTTGACCCATCAAAATCCCTTACCACAATGTTACTTGGCTTTAGAATCAAACCTTCACAATCCAGACGGTCTAGCGCTTTCTTCGACAGAACATTCAGTGAGGACCCGATATCTACTAGAACATGGGCCAAAGTGGTACCCCTGCACTCGATTAAGACATGCAGAGCATCATTATGATTTCTCCCTTTAGCAGTCAAATCCGCATCTGAGAACCCTAGCCCGTTGTCAGCAGTTAGGCTAGCCACACAATCTTTGAACTGATCTACAGAAGTTTCCTGCGGCACATGCGCAGTCTTGAGAAACACAATCAAAGCCTTCACATGGGCTTCAGAACACAATAACAGGGACAACATGGAGATTTTTGACGGGGTATGCCCCAGCTGCTCGACCACGTTGTAGTCGCTCTTTTTGATAATTTTCAATATTTCCTCTATCTCTTGTTTAGAGGTTTCTTCAATGATCTTCTTAGGTGCCTCCATCTGGGCAGGCTCACCTATGATTTATTTGCCCTGAGTCCCAGATGGCTCGGCGACGGGGGTGATAACTGGAATAGGAACTGGGACAGTAGTTGACGTGCCAACAGACGGAATGACAACAGGTTTGTGGACAGTCGGAGGGGAAATCTCAGGAGAAAAGAGTCTCCCACTTCTGGTGACCTTGCTAGCCCCAACAATATTACTGATATCTATATCGGCTTCTTCAGTTCTCAGATCTTGTTTAACACCATGGTAATATACATCAACATCGTAATGCCATGGGATAGCCTTATCTGAGGTATATGGGATGGGACCCAGAGCGGTGATTATTAATGGAGCAATTCTTGGAACGGGTGTAACCCTAACAGGTTTTCTCGAGGAAACCTTGGAAGGATCGGCTGAAATGGTGATAATGGCAACATCTTCAAACGGAATTATAGTCTTCTCAAACAAAATTTCTTTATTATCCATCAGGCGCTGAACACCTGACTTCAATAAACAGCAACTGGAAGGCAGAATTGAACACATGTGGAAACCTTCACCACAGCCCAGAAATAAACTGGCCAACAAAAAATTCTTCATAACCGTCATCAAAGGAGTAGAGATTTCTTCCACAGAGGTTACAAATGAATCGGTGTCCACAACATTGACTCCACGACCATGTTTGGGCATAAGAGCAGTTATAACGTTTGGCTTTTCTGGAGCATCAAACTCAATCTCTTTAGCTTCCAGCAAATCTTGCACTTTATTCCTCAGAGCCCAGCAATTATTTGTGTCATGACCATGACTCTCTGAATGGTAGGCGCACCGCGCATTGGGATTGTATCTGGGAGAAGCAGTGTTGGATTCTTGGGAGCCTCTTTCAAGGTTGCCAAGTTAGATTTTAACAGATGAGGTAGAACTTTAGCCAAAGTCATGTTGATGCAGGTAAATTGTCGTTGTGGTATTTCTACCCTTTGATGATTATTGCGTTGTGGAGAAACCGCGGGTCTTGGTATCACTACAGCATTTACCGCTTGACGGTGTTCAGGTCTGTTTTGGCCCCTCGGGCCATAGAATGCACTAGCTTCCTTCTTACAGGTGAAAGGCTTCTTTACTGCACTTGATGAAGCATCCTTCTGTATTTTACCACTTCGAATTCTAGCTTCTACTCTCTCTCTAGTCAAAATCAACTCAGTAAACCCAGACGACGAACTTCCAATCAGATGATTGAAAAATGGACCAGATAGTGTCCCTAGAAACATGTCAACCAACTCCCTATCAGACAAAGGGGGTTGGACTCTTCCAGCTAAGTCTCTCCACTTTTGAGCATAATTCTTAAAACCTTCACTTGCACCCATAAACATACCCTGGAGTTGAGTACGAATGGGAGCAAGGTCGGCATTATACTGATACTGCCTGTAAAAAGTAACAACAAGGTCTTCCCAGTTTCAGACACTGGCTCCTTCCAACTAATAAAACCATTCAAGTTGATTCCCTGACAGACTATCTTGAAAGAAATGTACCCATAAATTTCTATCAGCAGTGTGGGGTTGGATTTTTCATACGTAAGAGCGGAGATGGAGTTTTAGACAGGATACTCCATCGTACTTGGCAAAAATCGGAGCTTTGAACTTATGAGGGATCACCACTCCCGATACCAGTCCCAGTTCTCCGAAATCCAAACCAGGGATCTTTTGAATCTCCATAGCGCTCAGACGGTCTTCTAGCTTCTTGTACCTATCCTCAGCAGGAGGATATTGCTCATCATCGTAATCCGTATCGTTGTTAGAAACCGCTGGACTAGGGTCTTTTACCCTCTCTTGGTTCTCTCCATCCTTGGATGAGGAGGTCAGATCAGGTGGTTGTCTCAACCTTTCTCCGAATCTTCTACCCATGTTCAGAATACCGACCTTCTTCTTCTTCTTCTTCTCTTTCAGAATAAGGCTCTTCAAATCCTCATGTCCTTTAGCCAGACTTAAGAACATCTATTAGAATTGGGCATTTTGTGCCTGAAGATCTTTAATGGCTTGATCGGAAGACATTTCTGCTGAAATAAACAGCGAAGAAGATGAGAAACCTGTAAGGGTACCTGTAATGATGTGCATGATAATGGGATGCGCGTGTAATGATTTCAAAGACTTTGGGAGATTTAAATTTGCAAACTAAAAATAAACAAAACTTTATTAGCTTAACTTTGAAAGGTTCAACAATACCTTTAAGGCGTTACAAAGAAGTAAGTAAAAAAAAATCTAAAAGTAGAAAAAGCAAAATCAAAAGTCCCATAGACGCTTCCTCTTTGTGTCGATGTAGTCATTGATCACTCTTTCTTCCTCGAGCTTCCTGGTGAGCTTCAAAATATTCCTTTCTTGTTCATGGTACTTTTCCCGGTAAGTATCCCGCTCATTTCTCAACTGAATCCAAGACCTATGCAACTCCCCCGGATCGGTGGGCATGTAAGGATAGAGAACCGTGTAAGGAATGTCTTCTTCATTAGTGGGCTCCACAATCACTGGTAATACGGCTTCATAGGGCATCCCAAGCTTCTGGGCATGAGCTCGAACCCATTGGAGGTAAGGCTGCATAGGAAGGGAAGTCTTTGGTCCCAACTCTTGGGGGTCGGATCTGTTCACCATGCCCCAAGCTCGTAAAAACCTCTGGCGGTGCTCCTTAACGTCTTCCTTGTAGTCAAATACAATGTCCTCAAGAAGTAACTCATGGGGACCATCTCTCCGAGCAAGACCAAATTGTTGCAAAACTAGACAAGGATTGTAAGTTATACCTTCTCTGATTCCAAGCAATGGCACATTAGGGTATCCCCCACAACGGTCCATAACATCAGTGTCTTGCATAGCCCGGGAGCTCCAAAGAATATCTGTATGGGCAAGTGACAATATTCTGTAGGACCAACCCAAACCTTCTTCGTTCTTCAGCACGGACTTAGGGAGGTGTGAAATAAACCACCTCGACAGCAACGGAATGCAACACATAAGAGTCCCTCTTCTTCGCACGGTACGAGTATAGAGGGCATGCAAGATATCACCCAGCAGGGTAGGCACAGGATTGCAAGAAAGGAAAATCTTGACAGCATTCACATCTACAAAGGAATCCGGATTCGGGAAGAGAACCAACTCATAGATAAGGAGAGCTAAGATATCTTCGAAAGCCTGAAAATCCAAATCATCCCAGAATAGCTGAGCCTGGTCTATCATAAATTTGGCAAGAAAACCTTCAACCCCGCATCGTGTTTCCCAATTGGATACTACATCAGCACGTTTCAAATGCAGAGCTGAGGCAATATCTGTGAAATCAAGCTTCTCAAATAAGCTTTTGTTTTGATGAAGACAAACCATGGCTAACAAAGAAGGCAAAGATTTTGGCCAAGCATCTAAGCATCTAAGGATAATATCTTCACTCAAAGCTCTCAACAACTTTAAAGGTATAATAATATTATCTACTTTGATCTTAAGATATAGATGCTCAAAAATGAAAAAGAATTGTTTAAAAATCATTACTCAAGCTTTTCAAAGATAAAATTTCACTTTTCTTATGCATGCAATCGATTTACATCTTAGTGCAATCGATTGCACTCTTCAAAATTCCAAATATTTTGCTTTTGTTTCTTTATGCAATCAATTACATTGTTAGTGCAATCGATTGCACACTTAAAATTTTCAAAACGTTTGCTACTGACTTTGCATGCAATCGATTACATAGTTAGTGCAATCGATTGCACTCAGTTAATTTTTGCTACTGACTTTGCATGCAATCGATTACATTGTTAATGCAATCGATTGCACTCTTAAAATTTTGAAATAATAGCTGTTGAAAACCTTGTGCAATCGATTACACCAAAGGTGCAATCGATTACACACTGCACGAATTTGAAAAATAACAGCTTTGTTCATGCCTTTTGATCATGCCTTTTCATTACATCTTTTCACTCAAACTTGGCATTTGTTCATGATACATTTCTAGATCTTCATGATGTTTCAAAAGGGTGTTATGAACATATAAATATTCAATTTCAAATCCAGATCGAACACCTTCTTTCATAATATTTTTCTGAACTTTAAAAATACAAACTCAAGCATTCTTCATTTTCATGCATAAGTTTTCTGCACATTTTCATACTTCAAACATAAAACTTTGAGAAAATATATCTTGAGTCTTTGTACAATATTATTATTGAAAGAAGAAGATTATACATTGTCAAATCACTCTTAGTGATCAATATTACTCTACTCACTCAAACTCATAAATTGATATTTACTTACTTATTTTCCAGGATTGTTGGAATTAAGTTTAAGTGTTTTTGTTGAAATCTTGTCTTTCGAAGTTGCTGGATACAAGTGTAGTTACATTGAGAGGATTGTTCTCATAGGTAACTTAGTGAAAATCCAAGAGGATTGTTCTTGGTCCAAGAGGATTGTTCTTGGTTTGGTTGGTAGTTCTTATGTAAGTTTGCCACAATAAGGAAATCTCTTTCATGTTGAAAGGGGACTGGAGTACTCTCGGACTGTGAGGGGAACCAGGATATATCGCCCGTGTCTCTTTATTTTTCTGCATTTTTAAGCTTTCCTAAACTCACTTATAACCAGAAAAATAAGAACCATCATCACTAAAAACCAGAATTTTTAAAAGTACCTAATTCACCCCCCCCCCTCCCCCCTCTTAGGCGCACTTCATACTTACAATTGGTATCAGAGCAGGTTATAGGTAACCTGCTCCTAAAAGATCCAGAATGGCTTCCGCAAATCATATTCCCGTTTTCAGAGATGGTAGTAGTAACAACAAGCCTCCTCTATTCTGTGGTGAATATTTTAACTTCTGGAAAATTCGCATGAAGGCGCATCTAGAAGCACAAGGAGAAGAAATATGGGATGCCGTCGAAAATGGTCCATTTATCCCGATAACGGTAATCAATGGTGTTGGCTCATCAAAGCCTAAAACTGCATGGGACGATGATGATAAGAAGAAAGTTCTCTATGACAAAAAGGCAATAAACCTTCTTTAAGGTGCACTTAGCATGGACGAATTCTTTCGTGTCTCAACATGCAAAACAACAAAGGAAATATGGGATACCTTGGTACAAACTCATGAAGGAACGGTTGAAGTAAAAATATCAAGACTAAATACCCTAAGTCAAGAATATGAACTATTTCGAATGCAGCCCGGAGAAACCATTCTTGACTTACAAAAGAGATTTGTGCACCTTAAGTGCTCTTGGTAAAACTTTGACAAATGATGAATTGAATCTGAAAGTACTTAGGTCCTAAACTAGGGAATGGCAACCAAAGGTAACGGAAATTTCAGAAAAGAAAAGTCTCTCCAACATGACATCCACAACATTATTTGGAAAACTTGAAGAATACGAAACGGAACTCGGAATACTCGAAAAGCATGAAAATCAAGAGAAGAAATCCAAGAATATTGCTTTGAAGATAGACTCCAAGGAAGTTGAAAAGGAAAACAATCCAGAAGAAGATGAAAACTTTATTCTTCTTGTTAAAAGGCTTGGTAAGTTCTTCGGTAGAAATGACAAACCTTTTTCTCATTCAAAAGGAAAGAAACATTTTCAGAAAAAGGAAGGCTCCACATCAACCCAAGAAATCACATGTTATGAATGTGGTAAGCAAGTTCATATCAAGCCAGATTGTCCAAAACTCTCCAAGAAAAGTGGCTTCAAAATCAAGAAGGGATTCAAGAACAAAAAGGCTTATGTCGCATGGGAGGACAATGAAATAAGTTCCTCATCCGATTCCGATAGTGATGAAAGTGCAAATCTAGCATTGATGGCCTCACACCATTATGATGATGAAGACAGTGAGGTTAGTAATGAATTTTCTCTTTTTGATATTGATGCACAAGGTGCTATAGATGAACTATTGAATGAATGTAAAATTCTGTATAAAACCATTTCATCACAAAAGAAACAAATTTCATCCTTAGAAGAAAAATATGTTTCAATGGAAAAAGATTTCAAAGAAGAAAAACAAAAATCAAGTGATGAACAAAAACATAATTTTGTATGCAAAAATTGTGATTCACTCTCTTTCCAAATTGTCCAATTAAAAAGAGTCATTGAAAGATATGAAAAAGGGAAAATTGAATTGGAAGGTGTTCTTAGCCAACAAAGATACTCCAATGATAAAAGTGGACTTGGATATTCAAAGTTCTCAAAACAAAGTTCTAACAAAACTATCTTTGTTAAGGCAAGTGATCAATCTTCCAAAGAGAAAGTGAACAAACCTAAAATAGTTCGTCACTATCCGAAAAAGAAAACATTTCCTAAAAAGAAATCTTATCCTTCTAGATATAGAAGTAAATTTGAACCTACTTGTTTTTATTGTGGTATTAAAGGCCATACACCTAATGCTTGCTATGTTAGAAACTTCAGTGTGGCAAGTGGGCATTATGTATGGGTAAAGAAAGGCACTAATTATGAAGGACCCAAAGCAACTTGAATACCTAACAAAACCTATTTTTTTTGCAGGTATGCTTGAAGACCACATGAAATCTTTGGTATCTTGATAGTGGTTGTTCAAAGCATATGACAGGAGACATAAACCAATTTTCACATCTAGCGCTAAAGGCCAAGGGTTTTGTCACTTATGGAGACAATAATAAGGGAAGAATCCTAGGCAAAGGCAAAGTTGGTGCTCCACCTTTCACATCCATTGAAGATGTTCTTTATGTTGAAGGACTAAAGCACAGTCTTCTAAGTATTAGCCAACTTTGTGACAAAGGCTTCAAAATCAAGTTCACCAAGGATGAATGTTTGATAGAAGACGAAGTCACTCATGAGGTTATACTTAAAGGTAAAAGAATCAATAATATATTTATGATTTCCCTTGATGATCCACCTTTGAAGGTTAAATGTCTCATGGTGAACAACGATGATTCATGGCTTTGGCACAAAATAATTGCTCATATTCATATGGAACACTTGAATAAATTAATCAAGCATGATCTTGTCATTGGATTGCCTAAAAGAAATTTCGTCAAAGATAGACTATGCGATGCTTGTCAAAAAGGGAAACAAACTAGATCAACTTTCAAATCTAAGAATATGGTGTCCACTACAAGGCCACTACAATTGTTACATATGGATCTATTTGGTCCATCGAGAATAAGGAGTTTTGGAGGTAATGTATATTCTTTGGTTATTGTTGACGATTTCTCTAGATATACTTGGACATTCTTTTTAGTGCAAAAAAGGGATGCATTCAAGGCGTTCAAGAAGTATGCTAAACAAATTCAGAATGAGAAGTCTCTAAAAATTGCCTCAATAAGAAGTGACCATGGCGGAGAATTCCAAAATGCTCTATTTGAAGAATTCTATGGAGAACATGTAATATCTCACAACTTCTCGGCACCAAGGACTCCATAACAAAATGGAGTGGTTGAAAGAAAGAATATGTATCTTGTGGAACTTACTAGAACAATGTTTAGCGACTAAAACCTTCCAAAATACTTTTGGGCGGATGCGGTGAGCACAACATGTTTTGTTAGCAATAGAGTTAACATTAGACCAATCTTAAAGAAAACTCCATATGAACTGTTCAAAGGGAGAAAACCAAACATTGTTTTCTTTCACATCTTTGGGTGCAAATGCTTTGTCCTAAACAATGACAAAGATAATTTGGGTAAGTTTGATGAGAAATCAAATGAAGGTGTATTTCTTGGTTACTCACTCTCTAGTAAAGCATATAGAATATACAACAAAAGAACTGTGACTATTGAAGAATTTATGCATGTTTCTTTTGATGAAACTAACCCCTCCAAGGAGGATAATATTGTTTGTGATAATGATGATGAAATTTTAGAAGGTCCTCAAGAAAATTCTTCCAAGGATCAACCCATCAAACTAGAAGAATCACCTCAACAAGAATCGAATCTCAATGATCTACCAAAAGAATGGAGAACTCATAGAGATCATCCTATTGATAAAGTAATTGGTGATATAAGTCAAGGCGTGTCTACAAGATTAAATCTCAAGGATGCTTGCCTAAACATGGTGTTTGTCTCTCAAATTGAACCTTCCAAAGTTGATGAAGCTTTAGGCGATGACCAATGGATCATAGTTGTGCAAGAAGAATTGAATCAATTTGAAAGGAATCAAGTTTGGGAACTTGTTCCTAGGCCAAGCAACAAACACATTATTGGAACAAGATGGGTGTTCAAAAACAAACTTGACGAGAATTGAATAATTGTTCGCAACAAAGCAAGATTGGTAGCACAAGGCTATAATCAAGAAGAAGGAATAAACTTTGAAGAAACTTTCGCTCCAGTTGCAAGGTTAGAAGTTATTCGTCTCTTACTTGCCTATGCTTGTTCATTAAATTTTCAGCTTTTCCAAATGGACGTCAAAAGCGCATTCTTGAATGGATATATCACTGAAGAAGTGTATGTTAAGCAACCCCCCGGTTTCGAAGACTTCAAGAATCCATCTCATGTATATAAATTAAGAAAAGCTCTCTATGGACTGAAACAAGCACCAAGGGCATGGTATGATCATTTAAGCAACTTCTTATGCGAAAAAGGTTTCGAAAAAGGCAAAGTTGACAAGACTCTATTTATCAAGAAAATCAAAGACGACACTTTGCTAGCACAAGTCTATGTTGATGACATCATCTTCGGTTCTTCAAATCAAGAAATGTGTGAAGAGTTCTCATCAATGATTCAAGGAGAATTTGAAATGTCCATGATGGGTAAAATGAACTATTTTCTTGGACTTCAAATCAAACAACTTAAAGATGGCATCTTCATCAACCAATCCAAATATTGCAAGGAACTCTTGAAAAGGTTTGACATGGATAGATGCAAAGAAATGTCTACACCTATGGGTTCTGGTTCTTATGTTGATCAAGATGAATCAGGTGTTTCCATCGACATCACTAAATATCGAGGTATGATTGGCTCTTTATCATATTTGACGGCAAGCCGTCCTGACATAATGTTTAGTGTTTGTCTTTGTGCCCGCTTTCAAGCTAACCCAAAGGAATCTCTTCTCACGGCGGTAAAGAGGATCATGAAGCATCTCAAAGGGACAACAAATGTCGGATTATGGTATCCTAAAGGTAGTGTCTGCAACTTAATTGGTTATTTTGACGTGGATTATGCAGGATGTAAAACAGATATAAAGAGCACAAGTGGTACTTGTCACATTCTTGGTAATGCATTAGTATCATGGGCCTGCAAGAAACAAGCATGTGTTTCTCTAAGCATGGCCGAAGCTAAATATATTGCAGCGGGTAGTAGTTGCGCTCAAATTTTGTGGCTAAAACAACAACTTTGTGACTATGGACTCGATCTAGGGTGCATTCCTCTAAGATGCGACAACACAAGTGCAATCAACATCACAAAGAATCCCGTCATGCATTCAAGGACTAAACATATAGACGTTCGACATCATTTTATCCGTGATCATGTTCTTCAAGGAGATGTTGAGGTAACCTTTGTAGATACTCATAATCAGCTTGCCGATATCTTCACCAAACCTTTGGCGAAAGAACCTGTGATCGGTGGAAATAGAACTGACTGTTTTGGAATGCTGGTTCGCGTTTGCGTTTTAGCAAAATGTCGCGGTAAGCAAGAGTCGCCACCGTCTTTTATTTTCTCCAACAAGGAAAGGACAAAAGCACAACAAAATTCCTTTTCGAGATGTTTCTCGGGTTCGGGAGGTAGATTATAGAAAGGGAAGGTGTTAGCACCCTTTCTATCCGTGGTTATCCACGGGCTCTTAGGTACTTGCTCACTATGTTTTCAAAAAGTTTTGCTTTTCTTGTGTTTGTGGGTTTTGAAAAAGTTTTGTTTGAAAACTTCGATTTAACTCTTGTATCTGTCCTCAAGAGTGTATGAAGTGTTGTTTGAAAACTTTTGTCAGAAAAGTGTAAGTGCGAAAAGTTGTTTTATTTTGGAAAGAGCAAGTACCTGAGAACCTCTACCTACTCAAAAGAAATTAAGCTGTGTAAATGTCCTTTAGACAGTACTATCCCACTATTGAGAAGTAGGTAGCACCGTCGTTGGAGTTTTCGGGACAATTCGATTTTAGGGGCATGTGGTCACTAAAGCAATGGTAGGACGCCTTAGCGGTAACCCTAATGTCTTAGATCGTTTTTTATCGAGGCAACCGTTTCGAGGCAACTTTGATCTTTAGACAGGAGGGCAACCTCTAAAACACCCTATACTCAATGACCACGTCGAGGCAACCAAGTGAGGCGTACCCTAAGAGTGGCATGTGCACGTGTGTCAGGTTTCAGTTAATGTTATTGTTGTACCCCAAAATTTGCCCTCCCATATTCTCCAAGAAATTGCCAAGTCAAGCTGCAAAATTCCCCAAGGGTTGCACAGTGTAAAGGGCTCCCATACAGTCAAAACTAGGGTTTGTGTTCTGATCAAGAAATTGAAGTTTTCAAAGGCCCAATCAAGTCTCATATGCCTACAAATATGGTCAAGTATCCTCATATCAAGTTTCAAGGCATTCAGCTCAAAATTGCACAGTCAAAACCCTAAGTTGCACTACAGTCAACTGTAGGGGCAAAATGGTCATTTGACAGTCAAAAGTTCAAAATTTTGGTCAACATATCATTTTGAAGCCACAAACATCATTTGATCAATGCTTGATCATGATTCTCAAAATTTGGCTTAGAAATCATCAAAGATGCAAAAGTTTCCTTATTTGGACAGCTGAAAAAGTCAACTGAAATTGACCAGGGCATAACTTTCACATGGATTATCAGAAAAATTCCATCCAAAGCTCATTTTGAAGAGAATTACATTTCCTACAACTCATCTTCATACTTCAAGTCCACGAAATGCTCTCACAAAAAGTTATCAATTTCAACATTATAGGTCATTTTCAAAAGTCAACAAAAAGGGACTTTAATTCAAAGGCCATAACTTGATATTGGTAAATCAAAATGACATGGGACAAAAGGCATTGGTTAGAGGACTCAAAGACCTTTCCAAAATGTCCAAGAACATGAGAAAATCTTAAAAATTGAGCAAGTTATGCCTTGTGGAATTTGGGAAATTTTTGGATATTTTGAAAAGTCAACATTGATTCAAATGACCTAAAATTGCTAATGGGCCCATTTTTCTTCCATGATTCATCATTCCAAGCATGTGCACGACCACTTGGCCCAAAGGGAAGTATTTTCTCATTTTTTATTTATTTATTTGAATTTTTATTTATATTAATTCATTTAAATCATTTAAATATATGAAAAATATTTAACTCACCCTAACCAATCTTTTTATACATGTTTTAGACTCAATATTTCGTGCATATGCAATTATGGAAAGATTTGGGTTGATTGGCTTGATTGAGAGCAAGAGAACACATGGAAAAGATATGAAAAAATCTTAACAAATCAAATTTTCAAAAACAATGAATGCCATAGATTTGATTGAGTTTTTCTTAACCTAATTGTTCCTACATATACAAGAAACATAACCCTAATGCAGATGGAGGCGCAGCTGCTCAGAATACTCCATTGAAAACTTGAATTTTTTTCTCTAAAAGGTCAATACTGAAAACCACTTTTGAGGGCGATTCAAAGGATAATTTTCATTCCAATAGCTTCCTCAAGGTCCCCTGAACACATTCCAATCACAAACACTCATCAAAGCCCAAGGAATTGGTATACAGAACCTGAGATGTCTCATGAAAATTGCATAATCGTATTTTGATTTTGAAGCATAATCATTGCATTTTTTTTATGGATTATTACTCATTGATGGATTCTGATGCTAACTGTACAATTTAATTGTGTTTTTGTGCTCTCAATGCGATTTCACCATTAGTGGACATTAAGGTTCTTCAGCTTTTGAATTAGGGGTTTCCAGGCATGGTAAAATTGGACGTTCTCAGGACTATAATTAGATTCAGCGCATTTGGACGAAAGGAAACCCACCCTCGCGCTCAATTTATGAGCCTTCAGGACCTAATCGCTATTATCGAATTGAGCTTGTTTTGAGGGGGTTCAAAACCCCCGTTAATCGTTTCTATTTTTTCAGGAAAACAAAGCAACGAAGAAGAAGACTTCGTGGCAGTCAGTGAGTGGCTTATTCAAATTTTTGCGCGCAAATTCCATTCACCGTCGTTTTTGTCTTATATTATTTGTTTATCTCTATATATTCAAAGCACGCTAAGTGGTTCAGTGGCAAGCAGATGGGCAGGTAACCAAAAGGACCTGGGTTCGATCCCAGGTCCCTCACCCCTTTCAATATCATTTTTCCATTGATGCTTGGGTGTACTTTCAGCGCCAGGGTGTATCATACGTCCACATTATCATGCCATCCACGCGTCATACTGCACTCAATCAAGGGTAAGGATCTAGAGTGCATGGTAGGCATGAGTCAACCATCCCACACGCTTGCCCAAAAGTCAACCAGGCCTTGCAAAGTTGGGCTCAAATTACTGATCAAGACCTCCACTTTGGGGACTTCCACCCCCCCTGGTTTGCAATTTTCCTTATATCTTATTTTTTACAATTATTATTTTCTTTATTGTTTTAATTTAATTAATTATTTTTTTTACAAAATACAAAAACCTCATAAAAATCAGAAAAGATGAAAAAATATAATAAATATTTTATTTTAATTATTTTTCATAAACAAATTACATGTAAATTGATTAATTTAAATTAGGGTTAATTTTAATTCCTTTCATAATAAAAATCTAAAAAAATATAGAATCAGTTTTAATTAATGTTTTTTATTCCTTTTTTATTTTTCTTTCTCACAATAATATTTATTTATTTTATTCATTTTTATAATCAAATTTGCATGTAAATTAACTTAGGTTTAAATTAGGTTAAAGTTTCATGTTTTCTTAATGAATTGAAAATAACTAGAATTAGGGTTTGCGTCGTACTTTGATTAATTCTTTTTCTATTAAATCTTAAAATACATAAAAATACCAAAAACAAAAAACAAATTCTTGCTTTCTTTTAATTTTAATTTTAATTCCTCATTAATTTTAAATCTTGCAAAAGGGTCCAACGCCCACGTTCTTAATTTCTCACTTGTTCGCATATTTATTTGATTTCGCTTAAATAATCATGTACCTCTCCTGAAGCCGTGTAATTACTTCTCGCACTTTACTTTATTTGCTTTATTTATTTTCCGTCAAATCGGGTCCGGGATAATTTTGGCGATGTGGACCCACGCCATTTGTAATAGCTTTAGATTTACTTTTTCCGCAAATATTTTTTAACTATTAAACAAAGCATGCAAGAATGAATGGACAAATAAAATCAAGCGTAGATCACTTTAACATGACAAGACAAATACAAATGAAAACGACACATGAATCGCACACACCACCTCTAGGGTACGCCTCACTGTTGCCTTGCCTCGAAAGGTGATCGTCGAGTAGAGGATGTCTTAGTAAGTCCTCATGATCCGGGAACCTGGCATGAGGGTAGCTTCTAAGGTGTCTTCCTATTGCTCTGGTGATCACCATGTCCCAAACCTCGAATTGACCTGAATACCTCCAACGGTGGTGCTACCTACCTCTCAATGGTGGGATGGCACTACTTTAAAGGACATTTACACAGACGAATTCCTTAGGGTAGGTAAACGACTCTAGATACTTGCTCTAAATCTCAAACAAATTCAAAATATACTTTTCACACCGACACCTTTTCAAAAAGCTTTCGAAAGCAATTTTTCAAACACTCTTGAGGACCGATACAAGAGTCGAACTGGAATTTTCAAAGAAACTTTTTAAAACCCACAGTTGAAAAGCAAACAAACCATTTTGAAAACACAATGAGCAAGTATCTAAGAGCCCATGGATAACCATGGATAGAAAGGGTGCTAACACCTTCCCTTTCTATAACCTACCTCCCGAACCGAGAGCAATCTCTATAAGGAATTTTTCTGTGCTTTTGTCCTTTCCATTTGGAGAAAATAAAAGACGGTGGCGACTCTTTCTTACCGCGACATTTCGCGAACCAGCGTTAAACAGTCAGTTCCAGATCCACCGATCACAGAACTGGCGACTCTGCTGGGGATAACTACTTAAAGTGGGGTGTACCTTAGGGCTAGGTCATAACTATGTTTTCAATTGTTTTCCTTGTGTGCTTTAAATTGTGGGTTGCTTGGGAGTTCTATAGATCCTAACCCGGATCTGGGGGATACCTTCTTAGAAAGTAGCAACAAGGCTGTGAGGGAACTGTGCGGGGTATACCGACATGGTTAAAACAGTCTGCTACGTTGATGTGGCACTTTGGTGTCTACCGGTAACCCTTGAGTTCAGTCAAGGAGAGTACGGGGCCTCCGCGTGGTGTCGTGAAGCATCAACAGACCTTAGGAACCTTAATTGAACTATCTTGGCCTCTTTAGGGTAGTGAGATAACTGACTTTGGTGCAGTCCGAGGTTGGTTGATACTCGATACTACACTCAATTGAGGGTTGCTTTCCTGGAATATTTCGGTTGCCAGTTCAGTGGCTAAATCGAAACGATGAACAATGAAAGCAATCCCGTGATATTGGGACCCTTAGAACCCGGTTACTTCTAATAGGACAGGTTGAACCCACCAACTTCAAGAGGGTAGTACCCCAAACTTCATGCTGGCCTAAAACTCTAAGGACTCTTTTGTGTGACTTGTGTGCCTTCGTACTTGACTGCTTGCATGTTTTATCTGACACATGAACTACTTGCAGGTTTTGTTTTAGTCCTTAATGGGGACCCATGACAGAGCTTACTAACTTTCTTGCAGGTTTTGTTTATAGTCCTTAACTGGGGCTCATGACAGGTTTTACTTGAGTGTCTTGCAGGTTTTGGTTTGCAGTCCTTAATTGGGACTCATAACAGGGTTACATACATCACCCCATGCATAGCATGACATCATACCATTGCATTACATCCTAATCCATTTCAAGGATCTCAAGGGCTTGTGATGCAGGTCATGATAAATCAACTACCCCAGCAAGGGGCAAAGAGGATTTATTTTCCTCTAACCAGAGTTGTCAGGGGATATGACCCACTTGATATGGTGAGCTCTGACTCCTGAAGAAGGTTCCCTAACCAAGGTCGTTTGGAAATCAAAACCAGACATGATGACTAAAGTCAGAGGCTATGACCCACTGGATATGGTGAGCCTTTGACCCTTGGAAGAAAGACTCTCAACAAATATGAAGTTCTTTCAATCAAGCTACCGGATCCAAATGCTAACAAATTTTCTTGTTTATCCCGCGGGATCCTTGAAAACATTGCATGCATGTCATACTCATCATTGCATAACAGGTATCTTTGTTGCAGGTCACTTACCTTTCTCGCTGTTTATTTCAGCAATGGCCTTCCAACCAGATAACCAGGACCTTCTCGCTCAAGAAACCCGGTTTGGGGAAATTCTCCTGAATCTATCCAAGGGGCAGGAAGAGCTAAGGACACTTCTCATGGGGACCTTTGTCAGGAACAGTGCTGAAGATGAAAGGTTGAAACACCTACAAGCTGAGATGGATGCAATGAAAGCCCAAATGCTGGGGCAGAGGAATGCCATTCAAGGGTTAGCTCAAAGACAAGATGAGCTCCGGTTTCTCGTCAACCAACTGCTTCAGGGTAACCAACTGGGGAAAACGTCTAAGGGTAAAAAGTCAGTCATCGTTCGACCATCTTTGAGACAAAGAGGCAAGGAGAAAGCTCCTCATATGGCTCCAGTATCACCAATTCAGTATCAACCTCACCAGCTTCAGCCAGACAAGCCCAAAAGGCAATTCACCAAGCTTAACGTGTCGCTGCCTCAAGCCTTACAACAACTGTTGAGGTTGAACCTGGTAACTCTAAAGGATCCCCCTAAGAATCCCAACAGGACACCTTCAAGGTATAACTCCAACGCTCACTGCGCTTATCATTCTGACAGCCCGGGGCATGCTACAGAGGATTGTTGGACTCTGAAAAATAAGATCCAGGATCTGATCGAGGAGGGAGCTGTGGAATTCACCCGAGATGGCCAGGCTGAGTGCTTCTACCATCCCTACAGGAGGCACCAATTGAAGTGACAAGCCCCGAGATTAGAAAATTTTTGTTCATTCGAATGTTCAAGATTGCAATTTTCTTTTGTTCACACATTTATTCATGTTAAACATTGTTATCACATTAATGCATCGCTTATGTCTATTTTGAATCAATATATTCGCATTCACTATATGCAAACTGATTTCATATTTTTTCTGATGTCAGCTCTTGATCTAAAATTCTAAAGCCTCTTAAGGGAGGATGACGAAAACGATACCATAATCTACAGTATGCTTTTGAACAGACCCCGCTGATGAAGTACAGGCATTGTTTCAATTCCTAAACACTGGAGTAATAAGGAAGATAATCCCTCGTCAACCCCTCTGAGCCAAAGAAGTAGGAGTTTTTCTTTTCGAAAATTAAAACCCTTTATCATAACCTGGGGCAGGGTAGTTCTCTCAGTTGATCCAAGTGCGCAACAAATGGCACCAAAGAGATCCTTACGAAAAAAGAAAGACAGTGATGGTTCCGAATAATCATAAGGATAGGCAGTCATTATCAAAAAAAAAATCATAAAATGAAAACCCAATAAGTCAAAACCTATGAAGGAGACTTACAAAACGGGGGCATCCCGCTGACTGTAATCACGAAAGAAACAGTTCAGGCAAAATTTAGGGATAATAAAAAAAAAGAAAGAGGTCATACAAACTCTCAACAAAAGGAAATGACTGCCTATTCCAAATAAGTTATCAATATCCGAATCATCACCGGAAAATCAGAGCAAAGACTCAAACAAGGTCTAACGTATGATCAACTGAGTTTAGGTTTGGAGAACATCATGAAGAACGGGTGGGTACAAATAATTTGAGCCTTTATCCTTTGTTTCTTAAACCGTGAACCAGGCCACGTTATAACCCTCAAAAGTCCTAGCTGAAGCATGGGTTAGCTCGAAAGCATACTATCACGAAAGGTATCCTGACTCCTTAAGGCCTACGGTAAATACGGAGTTGACATCACGTTTTACAAACATTCGCTTGTTTTATGAAAAAAGAATGCATTTTCAAAATCTTCGAGACAGACATAAGCTTTGCATTTTTAACATAACTTTGTTTGCATATGACTTTTTGTTTGAACTGCATAGAAATTCGCATGACGAAAGTCTAATGAACAAGAGTATCTCCAATCAAGGGGCACGGTATGATCATGGTCTACCATCTGGGGCAGTCCAATCAAGATTCGGAGAATCTCTCAAAAGGCCAAATAGCCTGGGACAAATCTCTGCCTGAATCGCTTGGGGCATCTCAACAACGAATCTTGCCTGACCAAACATCTTCTGGTGGCATGACAACACAAATTCTAACAGGGGCAACTCCCTACATTCTGAGAGAACGGACATAGTCGGAAAAATACTACGCACAATCAAAGACCCGCTAGGTTGACACACCTAGGAAAAATAAGGGCTTCCCGGCGAACCAAAAGGGTTCGGGCAAAAATAAGGGATGAAATGAAAAAGCTGTACACCCGGCAAGTCGAAAACCTGAAAAGGCGGCTTGGGCAAAAATGGGTATCCCGGTGGACTGAAAACCCGAAAGGGCGGTCCAGGCAAAAGTTAGGGATCAAAGCATACGACTATGTCCCGTCATCCAGTCACCTGCCTACCAAAAGAAGGTTGGTCTATCAACAACTATCAGCACCCCACAGGTGTCTTCTCCCATAGAAACAGGGGCAGTAAAGAGTTGTCCAAGCGATCTAATTGCTCTGTCCACAAGATATAAGGGATGTTCAGCTGAAAAACATAATCAGATGTCTTAGTTCCCCAGAGAGTGAGCCAGCAAGTCAGTGCACTCTTCCCAAGCAAAACTATTATCAAACTTAAGGAAGTTGGGTATCCTCCCGCAGATCTCAACCTTCCCCAGCAGCAATACATATATTCTTAACAAGCATCCCCGGCAGTCTTGGTCTAAAGATTGTTCCCCGGCGGTATATCAAACATTCAGTGGAGTTACTTCCAATACATCTCAAAACTTCCCCCCAGAGAGTCCAATCTAGTTCCCCAGGAAAAATGGAATTCATCTCCCCCAAGCAGTAAGCTTATCCCCAGTAGATTCTGGAAGCTTATCCTCACAGAGCACGAACGCGTCTCCCGGCTTTATTCAAAGAGTTATTTCCTTAACAGGATATAACTGGGTTATCCTCAGCCAAGAGCCACGGAAAGAGCGTCCTCGACGCAGTCTTCTTACCCCAGCGAAGTCCATCAACACTTCCAACAACAAGGATATCCTCAGCAAGTTACCATCAACAATCAACAGAGTGTCTCTCTCCCCACAGAGTATGGCTCCCCAGCAAGATTACTAGAGTACCTTTTCTCCCCGCAGAATCCTCCATTTGCCAAGTTTATTCCGCAACGGAGTCATCTTCTCCTACCGGTATTCTTGCAATTATCATCCCCAGCGGAAGCAAAACCTATTCTCCAACATCAGCCCAGGATATGACTTCCCGGCACCCGTCAAGGATTCACTTTCCTAGACAAAAACATACATAAAACATCACATACATCATTATAACATGCATAGACACATCATATCATACAAGTCTCATTTATATTGAGAACATCATTGCTTGATCCATATCATGCATTGCATGCGACTGACCTTTTACCTTTCAGGAAAGATGCAGTTGAAATTCTCAATCATATTTCAAGACCTAGACCGGTTCAGTTAAATCGACCCTAAGATTTTCCTGATGCTTATCCAGTCAAAGGCCTTCTCTGGTTCAGTCAGATCGACCCTAAGATCTCCCTGATGCTTATCCAGTCGAAGATATTCCAAGACCTTGTCCGGTTCAGTTAAATCGACCCTAAGATTTTCCTGATGCTTATCCAGTCAAAGGCCTTTTCTGGTTCAGTCAGATCGACCCTAAGATCTCCCTGATGCTTATCCAGTTGAAGATATCTCAAGACCTTGTCCGGTTCAGTTAAATCGACCCTAAGATTTTCCTGATGTTTATCCAGTCAAAGGCCTTCTCTGGTTCAGTCAGATCGACCCTAAGATCTCCCTGATGCTTATCCAGTTGAAGATATTCCAAGACCTTGTCCGGTTCAGTTAAATCGACCCTAAGATTTTCCTGATGCTTATCCAGTCAAAGGCCTTCTCTGGTTCAGTCAGATCGACCCTAAGATCTCCCTGATGCTTATCCAGTTGAAGATATTTCAAGACCTTGTCCGGTTTAGTTAAATCGACCCTAAGATTTTCCTGATGCTTATCCAGTCAAAGGCCTTCTCTGGTTCAGTCAGATCGACCCTAAGATCTCCCTGATGCTTATCCAGTTGAAGATATTTCAAGACCTTGTCCGGTTCAGTTAAATCGACCCTAAGATTTTCCTGATGCTTATCCAGTCAAAGGCCTTCTCTGGTTCAGTCAGATCGACCCTAAGATCTCCCTGATGCTTATCCAGTTGAAGATATTCCAAGACCTTGTCTGGTTCAGTTAAATCGACCCTAAGATTTTCCTGATGCTTATCCAGTCAAAGGCCTTCTCTGGTTCAGTCAGATCGACCCTAAGATCTCCCTGATGCTTATCCAGTTGAAGATATTCCAAGACCTTGTCCGGTTCAGTTAAATCGACCCTAAGATTTTCCTGATGCTTATCCAGTCAAAGGCCTCCTCTGGTTCAGTCAGATCGACCCTAAGATCTTCCTGATTCTTATCCCAGTAGAAGACACCCAAGATTTTTCTCAACGAGCGTTGTTGAAGTTAAAGTCGCCCAAGGTTCTCTTACCGTTCATACTAAGATGGTAACTATCCCTGGTTCATTCATCACCGTTTGAAGCTCCAGACTCAGCTCCTGTAACCAGTCAGGACACATCTATACCAAGCATCTGAAAACCAGCTCCTGCAACATGTCAGGTACTCATTTTCTGTTTTGCAGGTATGCAGGTTCTCGCCAAGGAATCTCCTACGCGATCAACATCCAGATGGCATCTATAAGCCCATCATCCTATCCAGCAATCTCCAAATAGCATCTATAAGCCCATTCCCCCCATCACACTGCTAACATGTGAGCGCAAATTTCTGGGCACTCTAGTGTCCAATCATCTTCTACCTTCGGATTACGAAAGGCACGTCAGCCAATCTGCATCCTCAGGTCTAAGAAGATTGAACAGGGGCAACTGTTGTACCCCAAAATTTGCCCTCCCATATTCTCCAAGAAATTTCCAAGTCAAGCTGCAAAATTCCCCAAGGGTTGCACAGTGTAAAGGGCTCTCATACAGTCAAAACTAGGGTTTGTGTTCTGATCAAGAAATTGAAGTTTTCAAAGGCCCAATCAAGTCTCATATGCCTACAAATATGGTCAAGTATCCTCATATCAAGTTTCAAGGCATTCAGCTCAAAATTGCACAGTCAAAACCCTAAGTTGCACTACAGTCAACTGTAGGGGCAAAATGGTCATTTGACAGTCAAAAGTTCAAAATTTTGGTCAACATATCATTTTGAAGCCACAAACATCATTTGATCAATGCTTGATCATGATTCTCAAAATTTGGCTCAGAAATCATCAAAGATGCAAAAGTTTCCTTATTTGGACAGCTGAAAAAGTCAACTGAAATTGACCAGGGCATAACTTTCACATGGATTATCAGAAAAATTCCATCCAAAGCTCATTTTGAAGAGAAATACATTTCCTACAACTCATCTTCATACTTCAAGTCCAAGAAATGCTCTCACAAAAAGTTATCAATTTCAACATTATAGGTCATTTTCAAAAGTCAACAAAAAGGGACTTTAAGTCAAAGGCCATAACTTAATATTGGTAAATCAAAATGACATGGGACCAAAGTCATTGGTTAGAGGACTCAAATACCTTTCCAAAATGTCCAAGAACATGAGAAAAGCTTAAAAATTGAGCAAGTTATGCCTTGTGGAAGTTGGGAAAGTTTTGGATATTTTGAAAAGTCAACATTGATTCAAATGACCTAAAATTGCTAATGGGCCCATTTTTCTTCCATGATTCATCATTCCAAGCATGTGCACGACCACTTGGCCCAAAGGGAAGTATTTTCTCATTTTTTATTTATTTATTTGAATTTTTATTTATATTAATTCATTTAAATCATTTAAATATATGAAAAATATTTAACTCACCCTAACCAATCTTTTTATACATGTTTTAGACTCAATATTTCGTGCATATGCAATTATGGAAAGATTTGGGTTGATTGGCTTGATTGAGAGCAAGAGAACACATGGAAAAGATATGAAAAAATCTTAACAAATCAAATTTTCAAAAACAATGAATGCCATAGATTTGATTGAGTTTTTCTTAACCTAATTGTTCCTACATATACAAGAAACATAACCCTAATGCAGATGGAGGCGCAGCTGCTCAGAATACTCCATTGAAAACTTGAATTTTTTTCTCTAAAAGGTCAATACTGAAAACCACTTTTGAGGGCGATTCAAAGGATAATTTTCATTCCAATAGCTTCCTCAAGGTCCCCTGAACACATTCCAATCACAAACACTCATCAAAGCCCAAGGAATTGGTATACAGAACCTGAGATGTCTCATGAAAATTGCATAATCGTATTTTGATTTTGAAGCATAATCATTGCATTTTTTTTATGGATTATTACTCATTGATGGATTCTGATGCTAACTGTACAATTTAATTGTGTTTTTGTGCTCTCAATGCGATTTCACCATTAGTGGACATTAGGGTTCTTCAGCTTTTGAATTAGGGGTTTCCAGGCATGGTAAAATTGGACGTTCTCAGGACTATAATTAGATTCAGCGCATTTGGACGAAAGGAAACCCACCCTCGCGCTCAATTTATGAGCCTTCAGGACCTAATCGCTATTATCGAATTGAGCTTGTTTTGAGGGGGTTCAAAACCCCCGTTAATCGTTTCTATTTTTTCAGGAAAACAAAGCAACGAAGAAGAAGACTTCGTGGCAGTCAGTGAGTGGCTTATTCAAATTTTTGCGCGCAAATTCCATTCACCGTCGTTTTTGTCTTATATTATTTGTTTATCTCTATATATTCAAAGCACGCTAAGTGGTTCAGTGGCAAGCAGATGGGCAGGTAACCAAAAGGACCTGGGTTCGATCCCAGGTCCCTCACCCCTTTCAATATCATTTTTCCATTGATGCTTGGGTGTACTTTCAGCGCCAGGGTGTATCATACGTCCACATTATCATGCCATCCACGCGTCATACTGCACTCAATCAAGGGTAAGGATCTAGAGTGCATGGTAGGCATGAGTCAACCATCCCACACGCTTGCCCAAAAGTCAACCAGGCCTTGCAAAGTTGGGCTCAAATTACTGATCAAGACCTCCACTTTGGGGACTTCCACCCCCCTGGTTTGCAATTTTCCTTATATCTTATTTTTTACAATTATTATTTTCTTTATTGTTTTAATTTAATTAATTATTTTTTTTACAAAATACAAAAACCTCATAAAAATCAAAAAAGATGAAAAAATATAATAAATATTTTATTTTAATTATTTTTCATAAACAAATTACATGTAAATTGATTAATTTAAATTAGGGTTAATTTTAATTCCTTTCATAATAAAAATCTAAAAAAATATAGAATCAGTTTTAATTAATGTTTTTTATTCCTTTTTTATTTTTCTTTCTCACAATAATATTTATTTATTTTATTCATTTTTATAATCAAATTTGCATGTAAATTAACTTAGGTTTAAATTAGGTTAAAGTTTCATGTTTTCTTAATGAATTGAAAATAACTAGAATTAGGGTTTGCGTCGTACTTTGATTAATTCTTTTTCTATTAAATCTTAAAATACATAAAAATACCAAAAACAAAAAACAAATTCTTGCTTTCTTTTAATTTTAATTTTAATTCCTCATTAATTTTAAATCTTGCAAAAGGGTCCAACGCCCACGTTCTTAATTTCTCATTTGTTCGCATATTTATTTGATTTCGCTTAAATAATCATGTACCTCTCCCGAAGCCGTGTAATTACTTCTCGCACTTTACTTTATTTGCTTTATTTATTTTCCGTCAAATCGGGTCCGGGATAATTTTGGCGATGTGGACCCGCGCCATTTGTAATAGCTTTAGATTTACTTTTTCCGCAAATATTTTTTAACTGTTAAACAAAGCATGCAAGAATGAATGGACAAATAAAATCAAGCGTAGATCACTTTAACATGACAAGACAAATACAAATGAAAACGACACATGAATCGCACACACCACCTCTAGGGTACGCCTCACTGTTGCCTTGCCTCGAAAGGTGATCGTCGAGTAGAGGATGTCTTAGTAAGTCCTCATGATCCGGGAACCTGGCATGAGGGTAGCTTCTAAGGTGTCTTCCTATTGCTCTGGTGATCACCATGTCCCAAACCTCGAATTGACCCGAATACCTCCAACGGTGGTGCTACCTACCTCTCAATGGTGGGATGGCACTACTTTAAAGGACATTTACACAAACGAATTCCTTAGGGTAGGTAAACGACTCTAGATACTTGCTCTAAATCTCAAACAAATTCAAAAAATACTTTTCACACCGACACCTTTTCAAAAAGCTTTCGAAAGCAATTTTTCAAACACTCTTGAGGACCGATACAAGAGTCGAACTGGAATTTTCAAAGAAACTTTTTAAAACCCACAGTTGAAAAGCAAACAAACCATTTTGAAAACACAATGAGCAAGTATCTAAGAGCCCATGGATAACCATGGATAGAAAGGGTGCTAACACCTTCCCTTTCTATAACCTACCTCCCGAACCGAGAGCAATCTCTATAAGGAATTTTTCTGTGCTTTTGTCCTTTCCATTTGGAGAAAATAAAAGACGGTGGCGACTCTTGCTTACCGCGACATTTCGCGAACCAGCGTTAAACAGTCAGTTCCAGATCCACCGATCACAGAACTGGCGACTCTGCTGGGGATAACTACTTAAAGTGGGGTGTACCTTAGGGCTAGGTCATAACTATGTTTTCAATTGTTTTCCTTGTGTGCTTTAAATTGTGGGTTGCTTGGGAGTTCTATAGATCCTAACCCGGATCTGGGGGATACCTTCTTAGAAAGTAGCAACAAGGTTGTGAGGGAACTGTGCGGGGTATACCGACATGGTTGAAATAGTCTGCTACGTTGATGTGGAACTTTGGTGTGTACCGGTAACCCTTGAGTTCAGTCAAGGAGAGTACGGGGCCTCCGCGTGGTGTCGTGAAGCATCAACAGACCTTAGGAACCTTAATTGAACTATCTTGGCCTCTTTAGGGTAGTGAGATAACTGACTTTGGTGCAGTCCGAGGTTGGTTGATACTCGATACTACACTCAATTGAGGGTTGCTTTCCTGGAATATTTCGGTTGCCAGTTCAGTGGCTAAATCGAAACGATGAATAATGAAAGCAATCCCGTGATATTGGGACCCTTAGAACCCGGTTACTTCTAATAGGACAGGTTGAACCCACCAACTTCAAGAGGGTAGTACCCCAAACTTCATGCTGGCCTAAAACTCTAAGGACTCTTTTGTGTGACTTGTGTGCCTTCGTACTTGACTGCTTGCATGTTTTATCTGACACATGAACTACTTGCAGGTTTTGTTTTAGTCCTTAATGGGGACCCATGACAGAGCTTACTAACTTTCTTGCAGGTTTTGTTTATAGTCCTTAACTGGGGCTCATGACAGGTTTTACTTGAGTGTCTTGCAGGTTTTGGTTTGCAGTCCTTAATTGGGACTCATAACAGGGTTACATACATCACCGCATGCATAGCATGACATCATACCATTGCATTACATCCTAATCCATTTCAAGGATCTCAAGGGCTTGTGATGCAGGTCATGATAAATCAACTACCCCAGCAAGGGGCAAAGAGGATTTATTTTCCTCTAACCAGAGTTGTCAGGGGATATGACCCACTTGATATGGTGAGCTCTGACTCCTGAAGAAGGTTTCCTAACCAAGGTCGTTTGGAAATCAAAACCAGACATGATGACTAAAGTCAGAGGCTATGACCCACTGGATATGGTGAGCCTTTGACCCTTGGAAGAAAGACTCTCAACAAATATGAAGTTCTTTCAATCAAGCTACCGGATCCAAATGCTAACAAATTTTCTTGTTTATCCCGCGGGATCCTTGAAAACATTGCATGCATGTCATACTCATCATTTCATAACAGGTATCTTTGTTGCAGGTCACTTACCTTTCTCGCTGTTTATTTCAGCAATGGCCTTCCAACCAGATAACCAGGACCTTCTCGCTCAAGAAACCCGGTTTGGGGAAATTCTCCTGAATCTATCCAAGGGGCAGGAAGAGCTAAGGACACTTCTCATGGGGACCTTTGTCAGGAACAGTGCTGAAGATGAAAGGTTGAAACACCTACAAGCTGAGATGGATGCAATGAAAGCCCAAATGCTGGGGCAGAGGAATGCCATTCAAGGGTTAGCTCAAAGACAAGATGAGCTCCGGTTTCTCGTCAACCAACTGCTTCAGGGTAACCAACTGGGGAAAACGTCTAAGGGTAAAAAGTCAGTCATCGTTCGACCATCTTTGAGACAAAGAGGCAAGGAGAAAGCTCCTCATATGGCTCCAGTATCACCAATTCAGTATCAACCTCACCAGCTTCAGCCAGACAAGCCCAAAAGGCAATTCACCAAGCTTAACGTGTCGCTGCCTCAAGCCTTACAACAACTGTTGAGGTTGAACCTGGTAACTCTAAAGGATCCCCCTAAGAATCCCAACAGGACACCTCCAAGGTATAACTCCAACGCTCACTGCGCTTATCATTCTGACAGCCCGGGGCATGCTACAGAGGATTGTAGGACTCTGAAAAATAAGATCCAGGATCTGATCGAGGAGGGAGCTGTGGAATTCACCCGAGATGGCCAGGCTGAGTGCTTCTACCATCCCTACAGGAGGCACCAATTGAAGTGACAAGCCCCGAGATTAGAAAATTTTTGTTCATTCGAATGTTCAAGATTGCAATTTTCTTTTGTTCACACATTTATTCATGTTAAACATTGTTATCACATTAATGCATCGCTTATGTCTATTTTGAATCAATATATTCGCATTCACTATATGCAAACTGTTTTCATATTTTTTCTGATGTCAGCTCTTGATCTAAAATTCTAAAGCCTCTTAAGGGAGGATGACGAAAACGATACCATAATCTACAGTATGCTTTTGAACAGACCCCGCTGATGAAGTACAGGCATTGTTTCAATTCCTAAACACTGGAGTAATAAGGAAGATAATCCCTCGTCAACCCCTCTGAGCCAAAGAAGTAGGAGTTTTTATTTTCGAAAATTAAAACCCTTTATCATAACCTGGGGCAGGGTAGTTCTCTCAGTTGATCCAAGTGCGCAACAAATGGCACCAAAGAGATCCTTACGAAAAAAGAAAGACAGTGATGGTTCCGAACAATCATAAGGATAGGCAGTCATTATCAAAAAAAAATCATAAAATGAAAACCCAATAAGTCAAAACCTATGAAGGAGACTTACAAAACTGGGGCATCCCGCTGACTGTAATCACGAAAGAAACAGTTCAGGCAAAATTTAGGGATAATAAAAAAAAAGAAAGAGGTCATACAAACTCTCAACAAAAGGAAATGACTGCCTATTCCAAATAAGTTATCAATATCCGAATCATCACCGGAAAATCAGAGCAAAGACTCAAACAAGGTCTAACGTATGATCAACTGAGTTTAGGTTTGGAGAACATCACGAAGAACGGGTGGGTACAAATAATTTGAGCCTTTATCCTTTGTTTCTTAAACCGTGAACCAGGCCACGTTATAACCCTCAAAAGTCCTAGCTGAAGCATGGGTTAGCTCGAAAGCATACTATCACGAAAGGTATCCTGACTCCTTAAGGCCTACGGTAAATTTGGAGTTGACATCACGTTTTACAAACATTCGCTTGTTTTATGAAAAAAGAATGCATTTTCAAAATCTTCGAGACAGACATAAGCTTTGCATTTTTAACATAACTTTGTTTGCATATGACTTTTTGTTTGAACAGCATAGAAATTCGCATGACGAAAGTCTAATGAACAAGAGTATCTCCAATCAAGGGGCACGGTATGATCATGGTCTACCATCTGGGGCAGTCCAATCAAGATTCGGAGAATCTCTCAAAAGGCCAAATAGCCTGGGACAAATCTCTGCCTGAATCGCTTGGGGCATCTCAACAACGAATCTTGCCTGACCAAACATCTTCTGGTGGCATGACAACACAAATTCTAACAGGGGCAACTCCCTACATTCTGAGAGAACGGACATAGTCGGAAAAATACTACGCACAATCAAAGACCCGCTAGGTTGACACACCTAGGAAAAATAAGGGCTTCCCGGCGAACCAAAAGGGTTCGGGCAAAAATAAGGGATGAAATGAAAAAGCTGTACACCCGGCAAGTCGAAAACCTGAAAAGGCGGCTTGGGCAAAAATGGGTATCCCGGTGGACTGAAAACCTGAAAGGGCGGTCCAGGCAAAAGTTAGGGATCAAAGCATACGACTATGTCCCGTCATCCAGTCACCTGCCTACCAAAAGAAGGTTGGTCTATCAACAACTATCAGCACCCCACAGGTGCCTTCTCCCATAGAAACAGGGGCAGTAAAGAGTTGTCCAAGCGATCTAATTGCTCTGTCCACAAGATATAAGGGATGTTCAGCTGAAAAACATAATCAGATGTCTTAATTCCCCAGAGAGTGAGCCAGCAAGTCAGTGCACTCTTCCCAAGCAAAACTATTATCAAACTTAAGGAAGTTGGGTATCCTCCCGCAGATCTCAACCTTCCCCAGCAGCAATACATATATTCTTAACAAGCATCCCCGGCAGTCTTGGTCTAAAGATTGTTCCCCGGCGGTATATCAAACATTCAGTGGAGTTACTTCCAATACATCTCAAAACTTCCCCCCAGAGAGTCCAATCTAGTTCCCCAGGAAAAATGGAATTCATCTCCCCCAAGCAGTAAGCTTATCCCCAGTAGATTCTGGAAGCTTATCCTCACAGAGCACGAACGCGTCTCCCGGCTTTATTCAAAGAGTTATTTCCTTAACAGGATATAACTGGGTTATCCTCAGCCAAGAGCCACGGAAAGAGCGTCCTCGACGCAGTCTTCTTACCCCAGCGAAGTCCATCAACACTTCCAACAACAAGGATATCCTCAGCAAGTTACCATCAACAATCAACAGAGTGTCTCTCTCCCCACAGAGTATGGCTCCCCAGCAAGATTACTAGAGTACCTTTTCTCCCCGCAGAATCCTCCATTTGCCAAGTTTATTCCGCAACGGAGTCATCTTCTCCTACCGGTATTCTTGCAATTATCATCCCCAGCGGAAGCAAAACCTATTCTCCAACATCAGCCCAGGATATGACTTCCCGGCACCCGTCAAGGATTCACTTTCCTAGACAAAAACATACATAAAACATCACATACATCATTATAACATGCATAGACACATCATATCATACAAGTCTCATTTATATTGAGAACATCATTGCTTGATCCATATCATGCATTGCATGCGACTGACCTTTTACCTTTCAGGAAAGATGCAGTTGAAATTCTCAATCATATTTCAAGACCTAGACCGGTTCAGTTAAATCGACCCTAAGATTTTCCTGATGCTTATCCAGTCAAAGGCCTTCTCTGGTTCAGTCAGATCGACCCTAAGATCTCCCTGATGCTTATCCAGTCGAAGATATTCCAAGACCTTGTCTGGTTCAGTTAAATCGACCCTAAGATTTTCCTGATGCTTATCCAGTCAAAGGCCTTTTCTGGTTCAGTCAGATCGACCCTAAGATCTCCCTGATGCTTATCCAGTTGAAGATATCTCAAGACCTTGTCCGGTTCAGTTAAATCGACCCTAAGATTTTCCTGATGCTTATCCAGTCAAAGGCCTTCTCTGGTTCAGTCAGATCGACCCTAAGATCTCCCTGATGCTTATCCAGTTGAAGATATTCCAAGACCTTGTCCGGTTCAGTTAAATCGACCCTAAGATTTTCCTGATGCTTATCCAGTCAAAGGCCTTCTCTGGTTCAGTCAGATCGACCCTAAGATCTCCCTGATGCTTATCCAGTTGAAGATATTTCAAGACCTTGTCCGGTTCAGTTAAATCGACCCTAAGATTTTCCTGATGCTTATCCAGTCAAAGGCCTTCTCTGGTTCAGTCAGATCGACCCTAAGATCTCCCTGATGCTTATCCAGTTGAAGATATTTCAAGACCTTGTCCGGTTCAGTTAAATCGACCCTAAGATTTTCCTGATGCTTATCCAGTCAAAGGCCTTCTCTGGTTCAGTCAGATCGACCCTAAGATCTCCCTGATGCTTATCCAGTTGAAGATATTCCAAGACCTTGTCCGGTTCAGTTAAATCGACCCTAAGATTTTCCTGATGCTCATCCAGTCAAAGGCCTTCTCTGGTTCAGTCAGATCGACCCTAAGATCTCCCTGATGCTTATCCAGTTGAAGATATTCCAAGACCTTGTCCGGTTCAGTTAAATCGACCCTAAGATTTTCCTGATGCTTATCCAGTCAAAGGCCTCCTCTGGTTCAGTCAGATCGACCCTAAGATCTTCCTGATTCTTATCCTAGTAGAAGACACCCAAGATTTTTCTCAACGAGCGTTGTTGAAGTTAAAGTCGCCCAAGGTTCTCTTACCGTTCATACTAAGATGGTAACTATCCCTGGTTCATTCATCACCGTTTGAAGCTCCAGACTCAGCTCCTGTAACCAGTCAGGACACATCTATACCAAGCATCTGAAAACCAGCTACTGCAACATGTCAGGTACTCATTTTCTGTTTTGCAGGTATGCAGGTTCTCGCCAAGGAATCTCCTACGCGATCAACATCCAGATGGCATCTATAAGCCCATCATCCTATCCAGCAATATCCAAATAGCATCTATAAGCCCATTCCCCCCATCACACTGCTAACATGTGAGCGCAAATTTCTGGGCACTCTAGTGTCCAATCATCTTCTACCTTCGGATTACGAAAGGCACGTCAGCCAATCTGCATCCTCAGGTCTAAGAAGATTGAACAGGGGCAACTGTTGTACCCCAAAATTTGCCCTCCCATATTCTCCAAGAAATTGCCAAGTCAAGCTGCAAAATTCCCCAAGGGTTGCACAGTGTAAAGGGCTCCCATACAGTCAAAACTAGGGTTTGTGTTCTGATCAAGAAATTGAAGTTTTCAAAGGCCCAATCAAGTCTCATATGCCTACAAATATGGTCAAGTATCCTCATATCAAGTTTCAAGGTATTCAGCTCAAAATTGCACAGTCAAAACCCTAAGTTGCACTACAGTCAACTGTAGGGGCAAAATGGTCATTTGACAGTCAAAAGTTCAAAATTTTGGTCAACATATCATTTTGAAGCCACAAACATCATTTGATCAATGCTTGATCATGATTCTCAAAATTTGGCTCAGAAATCATCAAAGATGCAAAAGTTTCCTTATTTGGACAGCTGAAAAAGTCAACTGAAATTGACCAGGGCATAACTTTCACATGGATTATCAGAAAAATTCCATCCAAAGCTCATTTTGAAGAGAAATACATTTCCTACAACTCATCTTCATACTTCAAGTCCAAGAAATGCTCTCACAAAAAGTTATCAATTTCAACATTATAGGTCATTTTCAAAAGTCAACAAAAAGGGACTTTAAGTCAAAGGCCATAACTTGATATTGGTAAATCAAAATGACATGGGACCAAAGGCATTGGTTAGAGGACTCAAATACCTTTCCAAAATGTCCAAGAACATGAGAAAAGCTTAAAAATTGAGCAAGTTATGCCTTGTGGAAGTTGGGAAATTTTTGGATATTTTGAAAAGTCAACATTGATTCAAATGACCTAAAATTGCTAATGGGCCCATTTTTCTTCCATGATTCATCATTCCAAGCATGTGCACGACCACTTGGCCCAAAGGGAAGTATTTTCTCATTTTTTATTTATTTATTTGAATTTTTATTTATATTAATTCATTTAAATCATTTAAATATATGAAAAATATTTAACTCACCCTAACAAATCTTTTTATACATGTTTTAGACTCAATATTTCGTGCATATGCAATTATGGAAAGATTTGGGTTGATTGGCTTGATTGAGAGCAAGAGAACACATGGAAAAGATATGAAAAAATCTTAACAAATCAAATTTTCAAAAACAATGAATGCCATAGATTTGATTGAGTTTTTCTTAACCTAATTGTTCCTACATATACAAGAAACATAACCCTAATGCAGATGGAGGCGCAGCTGCTCAGAATACTCCATTGAAAACTTGAATTTTTTTCTCTAAAAGGTCAATACTGAAAACCACTTTTGAGGGCGATTCAAAGGATAATTTTCATTCCAATAGCTTCCTCAAGGTCCCCTGAACACATTCCAATCACAAACACTCATCAAAGCCCAAGGAATTGGTATACAAAACCTGAGATGTCTCATGAAAATTGCATAAACGTATTTTGATTTTGAAGCATAATCATTGCATTTTTTTTATGGATTATTACTCATTGATGGATTCTGATGCTAACTGTACAATTTAATTGTGTTTTTGTGCTCTCAATGCGATTTCACCATTAGTGGACATTAGGGTTCTTCAGCTTTTGAATTAGGGGTTTCCAGGCATGGTAAAATTGGATGTTCTCAGGACTATAATTAGATTCAGCGCATTTGGACGAAAGGAAACCCACCCTCGCGCTCAATTTATGAGCCTTCAGGACCTAATCGCTATTATCGAATTGAGCTTGTTTTGAGGGGGTTCAAAACCCCCGTTAATCGTTTCTATTTTTTCAGGAAAACAAAGCAACGAAGAAGAAGACTTCGTGGCAGTCAGTGAGTGGCTTATTCAAATTTTTGCGCGCAAATTCCATTCACCGTCGTTTTTGTCTTATATTATTTGTTTATCTCTATATATTCAAAGCACGCTAAGTGGTTCAGTGGCAAGCAGATGGGCAGGTAACCAAAAGGACCTGGGTTCGATCCCAGGTCCCTCACCCCTTTCAATATCATTTTTCCATTGATGCTTGGGTGTACTTTCAGCGCCAGGGTGTATCATACGTCCACATTATCATGCCATCCACGCGTCATACTGCACTCAATCAAGGGTAAGGATCTAGAGTGCATGGTAGGCATGAGTCAACCATCCCACACGCTTGCCCAAAAGTCAACCAGGCCTTGCAAAGTTGGGCTCAAATTACTGATCAAGACCTCCACTTTGGGGACTTCCACCCCCCCTGGTTTGCAATTTTCCTTATATCTTATTTTTTACAATTATTATTTTCTTTATTGTTTTAATTTAATTAATTATTTTTTTTACAAAATACAAAAACCTCATAAAAATCAGAAAAGATGAAAAAATATAATAAATATTTTATTTTAATTATTTTTCATAAACAAATTACATGTAAATTGATTAATTTAAATTAGGGTTAATTTTAATTCCTTTCATAATAAAAATCTAAAAAAATATAGAATCAGTTTTAATTAATGTTTTTTATTCCTTTTTTATTTTTCTTTCTCACAATAATATTTATTTATTTTATTCATTTTTATAATCAAATTTGCATGTAAATTAACTTAGGTTTAAATTAGGTTAAAGTTTCATGTTTTCTTAATGAATTGAAAATAACTAGAATTAGGGTTTGCGTCGTACTTTGATTAATTCTTTTTCTATTAAATCTTAAAATACATAAAAATACCAAAAACAAAAAACAAATTCTTGCTTTCTTTTAATTTTAATTTTAATTCCTCATTAATTTTAAATCTTGCAAAAGGGTCCAACGCCCACGTTCTTAATTTCTCATTTGTTCGCATATTTATTTGATTTCGCTTAAATAATCATGTACCTCTCCCGAAGCCGTGTAATTACTTCTCGCACTTTACTTTATTTGCTTTATTTATTTTCCGTCAAATCGGGTCCGGGATAATTTTGGCGATGTGGACCCGCGCCATTTGTAATAGCTTTAGATTTACTTTTTCCGCAAATATTTTTTAACTGTTAAACAAAGCATGCAAGAATGAATGGACAAATAAAATCAAGCGTAGATCACTTTAACATGACAAGACAAATACAAATGAAAACGACACATGAATCGCACACACCACCTCTAGGGTACGCCTCACTGTTGCCTTGCCTCGAAAGGTGATCGTCGAGTAGAGGATGTCTTAGTAAGTCCTCATGATTCGGGAACCTGGCATGAGGGTAGCTTCTAAGGTGTCTTCCTATTGCTCTGGTGATCACCATGTCCCAAACCTCGAATTGACCCGAATACCTCCAACGGTGGTGCTACCTACCTCTCAATGGTGGGATGGCACTACTTTAAAGGACATTTACACAGACGAATTCCTTAGGGTAGGTAAACGACTCTAGATACTTGCTCTAAATCTCAAACAAATTCAAAAAATACTTTTCACACCGACACCTTTTCAAAAAGCTTTCGAAAGCAATTTTTCAAACACTCTTGAGGACCGATACAAGAGTCGAACTGGAATTTTCAAAGAAACTTTTTAAAACCCACAGTTGAAAAGCAAACAAACCATTTTGAAAACACAATGAGCAAGTATCTAAGAGCCCATGGATAACCATGGATAGAAAGGGTGCTAACACCTTCCCTTTCTATAACCTACCTCCCGAACCGAGAGCAATCTCTATAAGGAATTTTTCTGTGCTTTTGTCCTTTCCATTTGGAGAAAATAAAAGACGGTGGCGACTCTTGCTTACCGCGACATTTCGCGAACCAGCGTTAAACAGTCAGTTCCAGATCCACCGATCACAGTTATCTTTGTACATGTTATGGTGAGCTACGATTGATTTTATTTTAATAGAAGTCTTGTCATGCATAGCCTAGTTAGCATACATCTAGCATTTAATAATTGTGGAAATTAAAGCTAAGCTATTACAAGGCGTCAGGTATTTACATCGCCAAAAACAAACCCTTGGAAAAGTAAATTGCGGAAATTAAATGAAAGCGATAAAAAGGTCCTAATTAAAGCTATTACATACTCGGAGCAATTACATAAATATGGTCAAAAATAAATAAAACAAACATACGCGCGAGAGAAAATTGAATCGGAATGTTTTTAGGGTTTTGACCCTTTTTTGAGAAAGAAAGAATTTTTTGTTATTTTGCATTTAATTAAATTAATCCTAAAACTAATTAATTAATAAAAAGAAATATTTTTGGTTTTTTAATGTCTCAAGGAAAATAAAATATAAAAAAAGATGATTAAAATTGTCGAGAACCCTAATTCTATGTTGATTTTAAATTTTTGCAAAAAATATCAAATTTAACCTAATTAAAACTAAATTAGTTAATTATATTTATTTACAAGAATAATAAAAGGGTGAAATTAATCTTAATAAATAATAATAATAATACAAAAAAAATATTATATTTTTAGTTTTCTGATTTTATTATGAAAAAATTAATTTGGTTAATTAAATAATAATAATAATAATAATTAATAGTAAAATAATTAAATGGAAAATATAAAGAGAAAAAAGAATAACCCAGGGGGGTGTTGGCCCAAGTTAGGAGGTATCTTTGGTAATTCTGAAGCCCATTAAGTTGCAAGCCCTTTTGACTTTTGTGATCATCTACACGCCTGTTGACTAAAGCGTATGGTGGTCTCCCACTCATGGCTATTGGATTCATGTCTGGAGACATCTGGCGCTTGGAGAGATGAAGTGCACGGTGGACCTCAAGGCATGAGATATGCTGGATAAGCTGCAAGAAAATAATAACAATAATTTTGGGGGACCTGGGATTCGAACCCAGGTCCCAAAGCTCATATGCTAGCGCGTTCACCACTCCAACTGCATGGTTTATTCGTTATTTTAGTAACTAGCAATTAATATATTAGGAAATTAATCAATATGCTGTAAAACAAAAACAACGCGCGCTTTTTTCAAACTAGCCAATGATATGCCAACACCTCATCATCTTCTTCGCTGGTACCTGTAAAAACATAATCAATTAGCGGGGGTGTTTAACCTCCACTATATGCTTGCACGAAAAATAGCGATTAGAAGCATGGTGAACATAAATGTTTCGCGAGGGGTGGGTTGCAACCGTCTTGGCCTCTCGATTTCAGTGATGCATCTCACTAGTCCCAATTTTCCCTGGTTCAGAAAGCCCTAATTGCAAATCTTAAGAACCCTAGAAATTGATCATGGCATCTTTTGATTCAGGGCGTTATAACTCAATTAAATCATGCCATTAGCTTCGTATGGCTCCTAGCAATGCAAAACAATCAAGAAAACATGTTAAATATGCATGAATTAAGCAATACGATTTTGGTAAAAAGATGCAAACCGTGATTCTGTCTAGGATGATTCTTTGAGCTTTAAGGCTTGAGTTTGATTGCAACATGTCCCTGGGATCTCCTACAATGTATTTGAATGGTTAAAATGCCTTGAATTAGCCTAGGTTGCAAAAATCAGTTTTCACTTTTCTTTGAAATTCTTGAAATTGTATGGGGTCTTTCTGCAGCTTTCTCACGTCCATCTGATCAGGGTTTGCTTGCTTATGTATAAGAGAATGAAATTAGGTCAAAAACTTGGGCCAATATCCATTGTATTGATGTTCAAATCCTTGATTGGAAATCATATCTTTTTGATTTTTCATGATTGACTAATGTTGCCAATTCTGGATTTTTTTGCATCTTTGACTTGTGCACGAATTTGCCAGCCTTTTTAGGTCATCCTTGCTTCACAAAAAGATTTAAAAACCAAATCTTGTATTTTCCTACAATTTAAATTAATTAAATGAATTAATATTAATTAAAAATCCAATTAATCAATAAAAATAAGAAAATAAATTCAATTAAGCTTGATGGGTCGTGCATAGGTCATGGATGAAGTTTCAAGAAGAGATTTGAGGCCCATTAGCAAAAATGAGGTGTTTTGAGCAAAGTTGACTTTTGCAAATTCATGAAAATTTCCCAACTTCTCCAATGCACAATTTGCTCAATTTTGATCATATGACCATGTTCTTGGACATTTTGGATATCTCTTGAAGTCCTCTAACCAATGCCTTTGGTCCCATGTCATTTGGATTTACCAATCTCAAGTTATGGCCTTTGACTCAAAGTGCACTTTTGTTAACTTTTAAAATTGACCTATAATGTAAAAATTGGTAACTTCTTGTGAGAGAATTTCTTGAACTTGGAGTGTGAATATGGATTGTAGTAAATTACATCCCCTTAAAAATGAGCATTGAATGGGATTTTTCTGATAAACCATGAAAAAGTTATGCCCTGGTCAAGATACAGTTGACTTTTTCTATTGTCCAAAAATAGTAACTTTTGCATCTTGATGATTTTTGAGCTATGCTTGTGGAATCGTGATCAAGACTTGATCAAATGATGATTGTGAGCTCAAAATAAGATGTTGACCAAAAATTCTGACTTTTGACTGTGAAATGACCATTTTGCCCTTGCAGTTGACTGTGGGTCAAATGAGCTTTTTGACTGTGCAAATTGGCACTATGAGTTTTGAAACTTGGCATGTAGGTGCTTGAGGATGTATATAGGCCCTTTAGACTTGATTGAACCATTGAGAACCCCAAATTCCATGAAAGAACCAAAACCCTAATTTCAGCTGTCTTAGGAGGTGGTTTGACTGTACACTCTTGAGCTAATCTTGAACCATTTGGAGATGATCCTTGACATATCTTGGAGAATATGGGAGGGAAAATTTTGGGGTACAACAGTTTCCCCTGTTCAATCTTCTTAAACCTGAGGATGTAGATTGGCTTGTGTGCCTTTCGTGATCCGAAGGTGGAAGATGATTGAACATTAAAGTACCCAAAAATTTGCACTCACATGGTGTAGTATCAGCAATGTGATGTCGGGAATGGGCTTACAGATGCCATTTGGAACGATGATGGATAGGAGGATGGGCTTATAGATGCCACCTGGAGATTGTTGGTTGGTAGTTTTGTCTTCGTTGACAGGTTGTCTTCATTGACGAGTTTGGCGTCAGAAAAATCTTTAGGAATCAATTTAACTGGACCAGAGGAGGTTTTTTGATAATGATGTGATGAAGGAATCTGAGACGATTGCTACTCCAAATAGATGATGAAGGAATCTGGGACGATTACTACCTCAACAGGATGATGAAGGAATCTTGGACGACTTCTACCTCAACAGGATGATGAAGGAATCTTGGACGACTTCTACCTCAACAGGATGATGAAGGAATCTTGACGACTTCTACCTCAACGGGATGATGAAGGAATCTTGGATGACTTCTACCTCAGCAGGACTGGTGAAGGAATCTTGGATGACTTCTACCTCAGCAGGACTGGTGAAGGAATCTTGGACGATTACTACCTCAGCAGGGTGATGAAGGAATCTAGGACGATTACTACCTCAGCGGGATGATGAAGGAATCTTGGATGACTTCTACCTCAACGGGATGATGAAGGAATCTTGGACGATTACTACCTCAGCAAGAATGGTGAAGGAATCTTGGACGATTACTACCTCAACAGGAATGGTGAAGGAATCTTGGACGATTACTACCTCAGCAGGAATGGTGAAGGAATCTTGGATGATTACTACCTCAGCAGGAATGGTGAAGGAATCTTGGGCGATTACTACCTCAGTAGGAATGGTGAAGGAATCTTGGACGATTACTACCTCAGCAGGAATGGTGAAGGAATCTTGGACGATTACTACCTCAACAGGAATGGTGAAGGAATCTTGGACGATTACTACCTCAGCAGGAATGGTGAAGGAATCTTGGACGATTACTACCTCAACAGGAATGGTGAAGGAATCTTGGACGATTACTACCTCGGCAGGAATGATGAAGGAATCTTTGACGACTGCTACTCCAAAAGGTAATGACTTTTATCTGTTGATCGATCTTTCCTGAAAAGGTAAAGAGTTAGTTGTATGCAATGTCATGATGTATGAGATGCATGATGTCATGATGTTCTCCAGAATAAATGAGGTCGTGTCGTATGCACTTTATCATGTATGTAAATAGGAGATGTGAAATGTGATATGTTTATGAATGTATTTTCGTCTGGGAAAATAAATCCTTGACAAATGCCAGGGAGTTTGTTAAATCCTGGGCTGATATTGAAGAGTCTGGTTGAATTCTTCGTTTCCACCGGGGATGATGCACGAAGATGATTGCAGGAATAAACCTGTAGGAGAATATGACTCCATTGGGGCATAAACCTGGTGAAGAGATTACTCTGCGGGGAATTACTCTGTGGGGAAGAGGTACTTCGTTGAGATTTTAACGATAACTCCGCTGGGGATTCCGTTGATAAGCTCTATTGGGGGATCTTGATGATGAACTCCGCTGGAGGATAGAAAGAACTTCGCTGGGGATGATCTTTCAGTTGCAACTTGCTGAGGATAACCCAGTTAGACTCTTGTGGGGATAACCTCTGAATATGGCTGAGGAGATACATTTGTATTCTGCAGGGGACAAGCTTCCAGAATCTACTGGAGAAGATGATTCAACTCTGGAGGGGAAGCTTTTTGGACTGCGCTGGGAAATGGCTCCACTGGGGGTATCTTGTATTCCGCCGGGGAACATTCTTATATTCCGTTGAGGAATATTAAGACTGCCGGGGATGCTTGCTGAGGAATATCTGTATACTCCACTGGGGAATATTGAGATCTTCTGGGGATACCAAGCCTTTTTAGGGCTGATGGTAGACTAACTCTGCTTGGGGAGAGTATTGTTTATTTGTTCATGATTGCAGGTCTCAGTGGGGAGAGCTTCCATTACGGTCTTACTCTGCGGAGAGTGGAGGTATCTTGGTCATATTCTTCAGCTGAATCTACCTTGTACCTGGTGGACAGAGCAGCTTGTACAGTTTGGACAATTCTTATTGTCCCAGTTTCTGCGGGAGAAGAAGGCCTGTGGAGGTGCTTGATTGACAAATCTTCTTCTGGTAGGCAAGTGACGAGATGACGGGACATAGTCGTCCGCTTTGATCCCTAATTTTTGCCTAGACCGCCCTTTCGGGTTTTCAGTCCATCGGGATACCCTTTTTTGCCCAAGCCGCCTTTTCAGGTTTTCGACTTGTCGGGTGTAAAAATTTTTCATTTTCATCCCTTATTTTTGCCCGAACCCTTTTGGTTCGCCGGGAAGCCCTTATTTTTGCCTAGGCTAGTCGACCTAGCGGGTCTTTGATTATGCGTAGTATTTTTTGACTATGTCCACTCTCTCAGGATGTAGGGAGGTGTCACTGTCGGTAGTGTTGTGTTGCCATACTACCAGAAGATCTTTGTTTGATCATGCAAGATTCGTTGCTGGAATTCATGTCCAATGCCCCAATTGATTCATATGGAGATCTGCCCCTGGCTATTTGGCATTTTGAGAGATTCCTTGAATCTTGACTTGACTGCCCCAAATGATGGATAATGATCATGCCGTGCCCCTGGATTGGAAGTGTTTTTCCACTTGATGTGATCCTTTTTATTGAGAAGATTTTTGTTCACTAGATATTCGTCGTGCGAATTTCTCTGCTGTTCGAACAAATAGCCATATGCAAACAATGTTATTCTAAGAATGCAAAGCTTATGTCTGTCTTGAAGTTTTTGAAAATGCAGTTTTCAATAAAACAAGTGAACTTTTGTAAAATGTGATGTTAACTTAGGATTTTTCAGCAAGCCCTACAGGAGTCAGGATACCTTTTGCAACAGTATGCTTTCGAACTAACCCATGCTTCAGTTAGGACTTTTGAAGGGTTATAACGTGGCTTGGTTCACGGTTTAAGAAACAAAGGATAAAGGCTCAAAATTTATTTGTACCCACCCGCTCTTCGTGATGTTCTTCGATCCTAAACTCAGCTAATCGTGCATTAGATCTTGTTTGAGTCTTTGCTCTGATATTCCAGTGGTGGTTCGGATACTGAAAATTTTATTTTGACCAGGCAGTTATTTTGTTGAGAGTTTGCAGGATCTCTTCCCTTTTGGTTTTTATTATCCCTGTCTTTTTGCCTGAACTGTTTCTTTTGTAATTACAGTCAGCGGGATGACCCAGTTTTATAAGTCTCCTTCATAGGTTTTGACTTATTGGGCTTTTATTTTTGAGAGATAATGACTGCCTGTCCTGACGGTTATAGGGAACCATCACTGTCTTTTTGTTTTGGAAGGACTCCTTTGATGTCATTCATTGTGCACCTGGATCAACTGAGAAAACTACCCTGCCCCAGGTTATGATTAAGGGTTTTAATTTTTTGTGAAAGAAAAACTCCGACTTCTTTGGCTCAAAGGGGTTGACTAGGGATTATCTTCCTTATAAATCCACTGTTTAGGATTTGAAACAATGCATGTACCTCATCAGCGGGGTCTGTTCAAAAGCATACTGTAAAGATCGTGGTATTGTTTTCGTCATCCTCCCTCAAAAGGCTTGTAACTTTTAGCAAGAGTTGAACGAGTAAAAAGCGTAGTTTAGATGTGATTAAAATGATTGGATCAAATCAAGACAAACATATGCAATGCATTAATGAAACAAATCTTGGCATTAATAGATAATTGTTTGAATAACAAAGAGATTAAAACTTGAAAATTCAAATGAACAAAAGACATTCCCAATGACTTGGTGAAGGATCAGTGATCAAACTTGATCTCCTTGGCATCAATCAAGTCTTGGATCTTGTTCTTCAAACTCCAACAGTCGTCGGTGTCATGCCCAGGACTGTCAGAATGGTAGGCGCATCTCACACTCGGGTTATACTTGGAAGAGGAAGTATCAGGATTTTGAGGAGGATCCTTTAGTGTGATCAGTTTCACCTTCAGCAATTGTTGTAACGCTTGAGACAAAGGCATGTTGATGTCAGTATACTGACTTTCTTGATATCTTACCCTACGCCTATTGCTCTGTCTTTGTTGAACAGGCGTGGGATTGGAGATCTGGGTTGCCCCTACATGTTGATCAGGACGACTCTTTTTACCATACACAGCATTGGACTCTTTTTTCCATTGTAGGGCTTTTTCTGAGTATTAGAAGGTGTTTCTTCTTGGAGCTTCCCACTTTTGATGCCAGCTTCGACCCTTTCGTCGGTCAGTATTAGCTCGGTGAACCCGGATGAAGAGCTTCCGATCAAGTGTTTGAAATAAGGACCAGACAAAGTCCCAAGAAACATATCCACCAACTCCCTATCAGACAAAGGGGGTTGGACTCTTCCGGCAAGATCTCTCCACTTCTGAGCGTAGTCCTTAAAGCCTTCGCCTGTACCCATAGACATCCTCTGAAGCTGAGTACGTGTGGGAGCAAGGTCGGCATTATACTGGTATTGCTTGTAAAAAGCAGCAGCAAGGTCCTCCCAGTTACGGATGTTAGCTCCTTCCAATTGACAGAACCATTCAAGTTGAGTCCCTGACAAACTATCTTGAAAGAAATGGACCCAGAGATCTCTATCAGCAGTATAGGGTTGGATCTTCCTCACATATGACCGGAGGTGGAGTTTTGGACAGGAAGCTCCGTCATATTTGGCAAAAGCAGGTGCCTTAAACTTATGGGGAATCACCACCCCAGAGGATAAACCTAGGTCTCTGAAGTCCAGACCGGGAACCTTCTGTATTTCCATGGCGCTCAAACGGTCTTCCAGCTGTTTGTACTTATCCTCAGCAGGAGGATACTGTTCTTCATCATAATCTGTCTCGTTGTTGGAGACCACGGGACTAGGAGCCCTTCTCTCCTGTGGGTTGTCTTTCCCTACAGATGAAGTAGCCGGATCAACCTCATTCTGCAGTCCATTCCCAAATTTGCGTCCAGTGTTGAACAAGACGGTCCTCTTCTTCTTCTTCCTCTCTTTCAGAATCAGAGTCTTCAAATCCTGTTGACCCTGGGCTAGGCTCATAACCAACTCTTGGAACTGGGCATTCTGGGCCTGGAGGGCCTTGATAGCTTGTTCAATGGAAGGTTCAGTAGACATGATGATTGCTGAAATAAATAGCGAAGAAGATAAGAGACCTGTAATGGTACCTGTAATGCAATGATATGCATGATATATGTATGCATTGTTTTCAAGGATCTCATGGGGTAAACAAAGAAACTTGTTAGAATTTGAATCTGGTAGCTTGATTGAAGGAACTTCATGTTGCTGAGAGTCCTTCTTCAAGAGTCAGGCTCACCATATCGAGTGGGTTATAGCCCCTGACTCAAGTTATCGTGTTTTGATCTCCACACAACCTTGGCTAGAGGAAAATAAATCCCTTTTGCCCCTTGCTAGACATTTGGTTCACCCTGACCTGCATCACAAACCCTTGAGATCCTTGAAATGGGTTAGTCCTTATGCAAGATGTATGTGATGTTATGATGTTATGTACATGGATGCAAAAGTGAGCAAGTGTATATACAGACAGTCATATTCACACAAAGCAAACAAGTCCTTAGGTTTAGGCTTGCATGGGGTTCGTAGGTAAGTACCCTTTTGAAGTTAGTTGGCTCAAAATCTGTCCTATAAATAGTAACCGGGTTCTAAGGAGCTCAATATCATTGGATTGTTTTCTATGTTCATTGTTTTGATTTAGCCACTTAAATGGCGGCCAAAATATTCCAAGAAAACAACCTTCAATGAGTGTAGTATCGAGTATCTACCAACTTCGGACTGCACCAAAGTCGGTCATCTCACTACCCCTAAAAAGGCCAAGATGGTCAAGTAAGGTTCTAAGGTCAGTTGATGCTTCACGACACCACGCGGCGGCCCCGTACTCTCCTTGACTTGACTCAAGGGTTACCGGTACTCACCAAAGTGCCACATCAATGTAGCTACTGCTTCAACCATGTTGGTATACCCCGCACAGTTCCCTCACAGTTTGTTGCTACTTCTAAAAGGGTATCCTCGGATCTGGGTTAGGATCTATAAACTACGATACAAGCCCACAATATTAAAGCATTCAAGGCATACAATTGAAAACATAGTGATCTAATCCTAAGGTACACCTCACTTATATATCCCCAGCAGAGTCGCCAGTTCTGTGATCGGTGGAAATAGAACTGACTGTTTTGGAATGCTGGTTCGCGTTTGCGTTTTAGCAAAATATCGCGGTAAGCAAGAGTCGCCACCGTCTTTTATTTTCTCCAACAAGGAAAGGACAAAAGCACAGCAAAATTCCTTTTCGAGATGTTTCTCGGGTTCGGGAGGTAGATTATAGAAAGGGAAGGTGTTAGCACCCTTTCTATCCGTGGTTATCCACGGGCTCTTAGGTACTTGCTCACTATGTTTTCAAAAAGTTTTGCTTTTCTTATGTTTGTGGGTTTTGAAAAAGTTTTGTTTGAAAACTTCGATTTAACTCTTGTATCTGTCCTCAAGAGTGTATGAAGTGTTGTTTGAAAACTTTTGTCAGAAAAGTGTAAGTGCGAAAAGTTGTTTTATTTTGGAAAGAGAAAGTACCTGAGAACCTCTACCTACTCAAAAGAAATTAAGCTGTGTAAATGTCCTTTAGACAGTACTATCCCACTATTGAGAAGTAGGTAGCACCGTCATTGGAGTTTTCGGGTCAATTCGATTTTAGGGGCATGTGGTCACTAAAGCAATGGTAGGACGCCTTAGCGGTAACCCTAATGTCTTAGATTGTTTTTTATCGAGGCAACCGTTTCGAGGCAACTTTGATCTTTAGACAGGAGGGCGACCTCTAAAACACCCTATACTCAATGACCACGTCGAGGCAACCAAGTGAGGCGTACCCTAAGAGTGGCATGTGCACGTGTGTCAGGTTTCAGTTAATGTTATCTTTGTACATGTTATGGTGAGCTACGATTGATTTTATTTTAAGAGAAGTCTTGTCATGCATAGCCTAGTTAGCATACATCTAGCATTTAATAGTTGCGGAAATTAAAGCTAAGCTATTACAAGGCGTCGGGTATTTACATCGCCAAAAACAAACCCTTGGAAAAGTAAATTGCGGAAATTAAATGAAAGCGATAAAAAGGTCCTAATTAAAGCTATTACATCCTCGGAGCAATTACATAAATATGGTAAAAAATAAATAAAGCAAACATACGCGCGAGAGAAAATTGAATCAGAATGTTTTTAGGGTTTTTACCCTTTTTTGAGAAAGAAAGAATTTTTTGTTATTTTGCATTTAATTAAATTAATCCTAAAACTAATTAATTAATAAAAAGAAATATTTTTGGTTTTTTAATGTCTCGAGGAAAATAAAATATAAAAAAAGATGATTAAAATTGTCGAGAACCCTAATTCTATGTTGATTTTAAATTTTTGCAAAAAATATCAAATTTAACCTAATTAAAACTAAATTAGTTAATTATATTTATTTACAAAAATAATAAAAGGGTGAAATTAATCTTAATAAATAATAATAATACAAAAAAAATATTATATTTTTAGTTTTCTGATTTTATTATGAAAAAATTAATTTGGTTAATTAAATAATAATAATAATAATTAATAGTAAAATAATTAAATGGAAAATATAAAGAGAAAAAAGAATAACCCAGGGGGGTGTTGGCCCAAGTTAGGAGGTATCTTTGGTAATTCTGAAGCCCATTAAGTTGCAAGCCCTTTTGACTTTTGTGATCATCTACACGCCTGTTGACTAAAGTGTATGGTGGTCTCCCACTCATGGCTATTGGATTCATGTCTGGAGACATCTGGCGCTTGGAGAGATGAAGTGCACGGTGGACCTCAAGGCATGAGATATGCTGGATAAGCTGCAAGAAAATAATAACAATAATTTTGGGGGACCTGGGATTCGAACCCAGGTCCCAAAGCTCATATGCTAGCGCGTTCACCACTTCAACTGCATGGTTTATTCGTTATTTTAGTAACTAGCAATTAATATATTAGGAAATTAATCAATATGTTGTAAAACAAAAACAACGCGCGCTTTTTTCAAACTAGCCAATGATATGCCAACACCTCATCATCTTCTTCGCTGGTACCTGTAAAAACATAATCAATTAGCGGGGGTTTTTAACCTCCACTATATGCTTGCACGAAAAATAGCGATTAGAAGCATGGTGAACATAAATGTTTCGTGAGGGGTGGGTTGCAACCGTCTTGGCCTCTCGATTTCAGTGATGCATCTCACTAGTCCCAATTTTCCCTGGTTCAGAAAGCCCTAATTGCAAAGCTTAAGAACCCTAGAAATTGATCATGGCATCTTTTGATTCAGAGCGTTATAACTCAATTAAATCATGCCATTAGCTTCGTATGGCTCCTAGCAATGCAAAACAATCAAGAAAACATGTTAAATATGCATGAATTAAGCAATACGATTTTGGTAAAAAGCTGCAAACCGTGATTATGTCTAGGACGATTCTTTGAGCTTTAAGGCTTGAGTTTGATTGCAACACGTCCCTGGGATCTCCTGCAATGTATTTGAATGGTTAAAAATGCCTTGAATTAGCCTAGGTTGCAAAAATCAGTTTTCACTTTTCTTTGAAATTCTTGAAATTGTATGGGGTCTTTCTGCAGCTTTCTCACGTCCATCTGATCAGGGTTTGCTTGCTTATGTATAAGAGAATGAAATTAGGTCAAAAACTTGGGCCAATATCCATTGCATTGATGTTCAAATCCTTGATTGGAAATCATATCTTTTTGATTTTTCATGATTGACTAATGTTGCCAATTCTGGATTTTTTTGCATCTTTGACTTGTGCACGAATTTGCCAGCCTTTTTAGGTCATCCTTGCTTCACAAAAAGATTTAAAAACCAAATCTTGTATTTTCCTACAATTTAAATTAATTAAAAGAATTAATATTAATTAAAAATCCAATTAATCAATAAAAATAAGAAAATAAATTCAATTAAGCTTGATGGGTCGTGCATAGGTCATGTATGAAGTTTCAAGAAGAGATTTGAGGCCCATTAGCAAAAATGAGGTGTTTTGAGCAAAGTTGACTTTTGCAAATTCATGAAAATTTCCCAACTTCTCCAATGCACAATTTGCTCAATTTTGATCATATGACCATGTTCTTGGATATTTTGGAAAGCTCTTGAAGTCCTCTAACCAATGCCTTTGGTCCCATGTCATTTGGATTTACCAATCTCAAGTTATGGCCTTTGACTCAAAGTGCACTTTTGTTGACTTTTGAAATTGACCTATAATGTAAAAATTGGTAACTTCTTGTGAGAGCATTTCTTGAACTTGGAGTGTGCAGATGGATTGTAGGAAATTACATCCCCTTCAAAATGAGCATTGGATGGGATTTTTCTGATAAACCGTGAAAAAGTTATGCCCTGGTCAAGATACAGTTGACTTTTTCTATTGTCCAAAAATAGTAACTTTTGCATCTTGATGATTTTTGAGCTATGCTTGTGGAATCATGATCAAGACTTGATCAAATGATGATTGTGAGCTCAAAATAAGATGTTGACCAAAAATTCTGACTTTTGACTGTGAAATGACCATTTTGCCCTTACAGTTGACTGTGGGTCAAATGAGCTTTTTGACTGTGCAAATTGGCACTATGAGTTTTGAAACTTGGCATGTAGGTGCTTGAGGATGTATATAGGCCCTTGAGACTTGATTGAACCATTGAGAACCCCAAATTCCATGAAAGAACCAAAACCCTAATTTCAGCTGTCTTAGGAGGTAGTTTGACTGTACACCCTTGAGCTAATCTTGAACCATTTGGAGATGATCCTTGACATATCTTGGAGAATATGGGAGGGAAAATTTTGAGGTACAACAGAACCTTTCTACAAAATTCGTCGAGAGCTCGGCATACTTGCTGAACGCGACTTATAAGGTGCATTCTACCCTTGATATATCTTTTATATATGTTTTATGCATGCCATATATGAATTTATGTTATGTGATACTTAATTTTTCAAAAAAAAATTGTTTTTAGAACATTTTTGTTGGTGCAAATCGATTGCACAAAGAGTGTAATCGATTGCACAAAGAAATTTTTTAGTTCTGTCCATTCTTTCAAAGTTTCGTTTGTTCAATTTTTTGTGTAACTCTTAAACAATGTGTGTTAATGTTTTAATTCTATATTTTTTGGTCAATATTTTGCTCTATTATTATTTGCTTGAGGCATCTTTCCCTTCTTTTTGATGATGTCAAAGGGGGAGAAAGATGTATGGTACTTTATGCTTGTATCTCCCTTGTCTTATTTTTCAAGGTACTCTCCAATCAAGATGAAGAATTGCAAGGATTCCAACCCTCTCCTACATAGGGGGAGTTTTGCATCTTAGGGGGAGAAGCTCTTCCAGAAAGTACATCGCATAAAGAAAGATTGTTTGTCATCATCAAAAAGGGGGAGAATGTGAAATCAAGCTTCTCAAATAAGCTTTTGTTTTGATGAAGACAAACCATGGCTAACAAAGAAGGAAAAGATTTTGGTCAAGCATCTAAGCATCTAAGGATAATATCTTCACTCAAAGCTCTCAACAACTTTAAAGATATAATAATATTATCTACTTTGATCTTAAGATATAGATGCTCAAAAATGAAAAAGAATTGTTTAAAAATCATTACTCAAGCTTTTCAAAGATAAAATTTCACTTTTCTTATGCATGCAATCGATTTACATCTTAGTGCAATCGATTGAACTCTTCAAAATTCCAAATCTTTTGCTTCTGTTTCCTTATGCAATCGATTACATTGTTAGTGAAATCGATTGCACACTTAAATTTTTCAAAATGTTTGCTACTGACTTTGCATGAAATCGATTACATAGTTAGTGCAATCGATTGCACTCAGTTAATTTTTGCTACTGACTTTGCATGCAATCGATTACATTGTTAATGCAATCGATTGCACTCTTAAAATTTTGAAAAAATAGTTGTTGAAAACCTTGTGCAATCGATTACACATTGCACGAATTTGAAAAATAACAGCTTTGTTCATGCCTTTTGATCATGCCTTTTCATTACATCTTTTCACTCAAACTTGGCATTTGTTCATGATACATTTTCAGATCTTCATGATGTTTCAAAAGGGTGTTATGAACATATAAATATTCAATTTCAAATCCAGATCTAACACCTTCTTTCATAATATTTTTCTGAACTTTAAAAATACAAACTCAAGCATTCTTCATTTTCATGCATAAGTTTTCTGCACATTTTCATACTTCAAACATAAAACTTTGAGCAAATATATCTTGAGTCTTTGTACAATATTATTATTGAAATAAGAAGATTATACATTGTCAAATCACTCTTAGTGATCAATATTACTCTACTCACTCAAACTCACAAATTGATATTTACTTACTTATTTTCCAGGATTGTTGGAATTAAGTTTAAGTGTTTTTGTTGAAATCTTGTCTTTCGAAGTTGTTGGATACAAGTGTAGTTACATTGAGAGGATTGTTCTCAAAGGTAACTTAGTGAAAATCTAAGAGGATTGTTCTTGGTTTGGTTGGTAGTTCGTATGTAAGTTTACCACAATAACGAAATCTCTTTCATGTTGAAAGGGGACTGGAGTACTCTCGGACTGTGAGGGGAACCAGGAAATATCGCCTGTGTCTCTTTATTTTTCTGCATTTTTAAGCTTTCCTAAACTCACTTATAACCAGAAAAATAAGAACCATCATCACTAAGAACCAAAATTTTTAAAAATACCTAATTCACCCCCCCTCTTAGGCGCACTTCGTACTTACAATGTCTTCTGGTCTAGGAACTTCTTCCATACCTGTGAAGGGTGCCTGTTCAAGAATGGATATGCCCAATAGGTAAGAGAACTCTTCCAAGGTGGGAACCAACTGGTAATCTGGAAAGGTGAAGCAATAATGCACATGATCGAAGAATTGGAAAAGTACACTCATCATCTGCTCATCAAGATTTGAAGTGACCAGGCTGAGAAGTTGACCATGTCTCTTAATGAACATAGAAGTCTCAGAAACTCTTGAGACTAGCTCTTTAAGTTGGGCAGGTATCTACACAAAGTCGACTCGGATGGTATTTCTGTGCCCGGAAGCCATAATCTGCAAAACAGAACAAAGATAAATTCCCTTGGTCTTTGAAATGGTTAGTATAATGAAGTATGAATGCCATGTTATGATTCATGATATCATGATAAACCACAGGTATAGCAAACACAGATATTGCAAACACAGTCAAATCACACAAAGCCCTTAGGTTTAAGGCTTGCATGAGGCCAAAGATAATACCCTCTTGAAGTTAAGTTGGTTTCAACCTGTCCTAGAAAAAGTAATCGGGTTCTAGAGGATCTCAATATCACTGACCATCCTCTATCGGTCATAGTTTCAGCTCACACAATCTTTTCTTGCAGCTGGAACTATCTCGAGAGTATGGTCTCAATGAGTGTAGCATCGAGTATCAACCAGCTCCCATCTTTACACCGAGGCCGACTATCTCACTACTTTCTAATGGCCAACTTGGTCGATTAAATGTTATAAGGTCAGTTGATGCTTAACGACACCACGCAGCGGCCCCCTATTCTCCTCGTTTCTCCACAAGGGATACCGGTACCAACCAATGTGCCACATCAACGTAGCTACTGCTTAAACCGTATCGGTCTACACCGTACAGTTCCCTCACAGTCTATTACTACTTACCTAAAATATGTCCCCAGATCCGGGTTAGGATCTATAGTAACTCCCAAACAAAACCCTTAAAATTAAAGCAAATAAAGCAATCAAGAGAAGCAATTATGATGAACTAGATCCTAAGGTATACCCCATTTATTAAGTCCCCAACAGAGTCGCCAATTCTGTGATACGGTGGCAGAACTGACTGTTTTAAATGGTGGTTTGCATTTTGTGTTTTTGTGTTTGCAAAATGTCGCGGTAAGCAAGAGTCGCCACCGACTTTTATTTCATCCAACCGGAAAGGAAAAAAGTACAGAAAAAAACCCTTTTTCGAGATATTCTGAGTACGGGGGGTAGATTATATAAAGGGAAGGTCTTAGCACCCCTTCTATCCATGGTTTTCCATGGGCTCTTAGGTACTTGCTCATCTTTTAAAATTGCTTGCGTATGTGCTTTGCTTTTGAAAAAAGTTTGACTTTGTGATAATCTTTGTATCAGTCCTCAAAGGTGTGACGAAGTCGTTTTGAAAATTTGTTTGAAAAGTGTAAGTGTGAAAAGTTTGACTTGAGCAAGTACCTACTAGCATCTACCTACTTGAAAAAAGATCGTTTTTATTCTTGTTTACTTTAAACAGCACTATCCTACTATAGAGAAATAGGTAGCACCGTCGTTGAAGTTGTAAGGGTCAATTCGAAAGGGACATACGATCACTAAAGCAATGCTAGGACGCCTTAGTAATAACCCTAGAGTCTTAAGATCATATTCGAGGCAACATTTCCAAGGCAACATTTCCGAGGGGACATTTGATCTTTGTTAGACAGGAGGGAAACCACTAAAACACCCTATGCTTTGTAATCATATACCGAAGGCAACCGAAGTGAAATTACACCCTAAGAGTGATATGTGCGAGTGATTTGTTTCAGTTATTTGTCTTTGCACATTAGGGTTTTCTAACTGTATTAAATTATCATGCAATCTTGTCATACAATCCTATTAACATACATCTAGACAGTTAAATATTTGCAGAAATTAAGATGCGAGAAAGTAAATCTACACTATTACAAGGCTTCGGGGAGGGGGATTAATTACATAGCCAAAAACCCGGAAAAAAGCGATAAATAAAAAAACCTAGATTAAACTATTACAACCCATGAGCATTTACAGAAGTATTGGTAAAAATAATAATACGCGCGCGATGAGTCGTATAAGAGATAATTAGGGTTTTGACCCTTTCCTAAACCTATTTGCGATTAAAAAATGTTTTTTGTTTTGTTATCTAAGAAAATAATGACATAGTTAAAATTAAAGATAAAATTCTAAGTTCTACTTAATTTTAAATTAAAAATAAATTGATTCCATCTAAAACCTATTTTTGTATTTTGTTTATTTGAAAAATAAAAGAATTAAATCAATAATTTAACTTAATTTGCTAATTAGTTTTAATCATAAAAAAAAGTTAAAATTGCCCTAAGTTAAACTAAATTAAATTAAATTAACAAAATTAATTTTGATAAAAAAAAGTCTAATTCTAATTTTTTGGTTTCTTGATTTTATGATTTTTTATGAAAAAGAATAATTAGTTGTCAATTAAAATAATTAAAAAAAAGGTACTAAAAGAATTAAAAATAAATAAATAAAGAGAGGTGAGATGGGCCTGGTGGTTTTTGCAAGGAAAAGGGGGTTTATAACTGAATTTCTGGGCCCAAATGGACAGAGGCCTGTTTGACTTTGCCCCTATCCAGTGCGCATGCTTGACTGAGGCGTATGGTGGTCCTCCAAGGGGAAGGCATTAGATCTGAAGCATTGGTGAATTGGATGGTCAGATCCTGATAGTACATGGTGGACCTCTTGACGTGTAATGCGCTAGATTGCATGTTGAAGAAAAACATGATTAAAGGTTGGGACCTGGGGATCGAACCCAGGTCCTCTGGACTTTTCCTCTGCACGCTTGCCAACTGAGCTATGTGATTCATTTGTATATACAATAAAAAACAATTATTATATAATGAAAACAAAATGCTGAAATTTAAAATGCGCGAAATTCAAATCACCCAACCAAGGGGTGCCACACATCCATCTTCTTTCTCTCAACCGTTGTTTTAGATAGCAACACTTTTACCTACGGACATGGTGTTGTAGCTATAATCTTGTGTATTTCAAAAATTACATCCAAGCAATATAAATAAGATTCAATACCATGGATCAATTGGGTTTGACCCTCTGATCACAATGGTATCCTTCATTAGGGCCAATTATTCCCTCATTTGAAAGCCCCAAAACAACAAGGCAAACCCTAGATATGGAAGATGTTCATACAAGTGTTAAAACTTCAATTAAATAGTCCAGACATGATGCAAACATGACAATAAACACAAACATACCATTGAAACATGTTCATGATGCAAGAATCATAGCAATGAAATCTGAAAAAGAATGCAAATCATGTGACGTCTAGAGGGAGATTCTGGGCGTGTAGAGGCGTGCAATCGGTCGTGCTAGCTTCAGAGAGATTCCAGGAAACGATTGGTGGATTTGAAACTCTGTGAATTGGCCTCTAAACTAGAAATCAGTCTATCACTTTTTGACAATTTTCAATTCTTGCTTGCAGCTTTTTCGACCTCTAAAAACCTCTCTTGTGCATTGGATCTCTTGTCTATATGTAGTGGAACACATTAGGTCAATAAAAATGTCTTGTATCTTTATCAATTATGGAGATTTGATTTGGTCTTTCATGGCATATGATTCTTTTCCAATTTGGCTCAAATCCAATCTTTTCCAACCACATTGGCCTTGCACGATTTGATCTTCATTTGTCAGCATATAATATCTTCTTTCAATGCAAAAGATCATCCCTAAAATGCAATATATGATTTATTAGGATTGATTTGATTTTATTTGAATTTTAAATGAATAAAAACCAAAAATAAATTAAATAAATGAGTAAATAAAGTATGGAGGGTCCCATAGGTCTTGGACTATGTTAGGAATGATTTGGAAGCATAAAAAGTTGGGCCCATTTAGCAAAAGATGCAAATTTGAGCACATTTGACTTTTGGCAGTTTTACAAAAAAGGTCAACTTTGACAATGCATATCTCTCTCAATTTTGACCCTAGAGAAATGTTCTTAGACTTTTTAGAAAGCTTAGGATGTCGTATAAGCAACCCTTTTTGTCTCATCTCAATTGAGTCTTCCATGTTCATGTATGAAGCTTTGACCCAAAAGGTGTTTTTGTTGACTTTTCAAAATGACCTATAATGTCAAAATTCATATCTTTTTGTGAGTGCATATTTTAAACTTGGGAGATGAAGATGAATTATAGGGACTTACATCCTCTTCAAAATGAGCTTTGGATGGGTCATTTATGATGAAGTATGAGAACGTTATGTTTGGTCAAAGTTGAGTTGACTTTTCCTACAAAACCCTAATTTAGCAACTTTTGGGTTTTGGTGAATTGTGAGCAATCCTTGATGAATCATGATAAAATCTTGATCAAATGATGAATTATACTTAAAAATTATGATGTTTACCAAAAACCTTGAAGTTTGACTGTATGTGGGCCACAGTTGACTTTTGACCTAACATAGACGATTTTCAGGCCTTTGGGCAATTGACTGAGCAAACTTCCTTTGCAAGGCTTGAAACTTGACATGGATAATCTTGAGAACATATTAGGAAAATGGTGAGCATTTGGTATCCTTTGGACTCAATCATTTTGATGAAAAATGAAACCCTAATTTGAAGCAGATTTCTTTAGGAGAGAGTTTGTCTGGTCAACCCTTGGACTTCCTTGAGCAATTTGAGGACCTCACCTGACATGTATTGAGAAATATGGGAGGGAAAATTTTAGGGTACAACAATGCAGATGTTGCATGATTATGTTGATATCTTCGCCTGGTTATATGAAGACATGTCTGGTTTAGACACTGATATTGTGGTACGTCGTCTACCAACTAAAGAAGATTTCCCTCCGGTAAAGCAGAAGGTTCATCGCATGCACCCTGAAATGTCGGAGAAGATTAAAGCAGAGGTTATGAAACAGTTCAACATTGGGTTCTTAGTTGTCACCTCCTATCCACAGTGGTTGCTAATGTTGTTCTGGTACCAAAGAAAGACAGAAAGGTACAGATGCGTGTGGACTATGAAGACCTGAACAGGGAAAGCCCCAAGGACGACTTCCTGCTTCCCCACATTGATGTTCTAGTTGACAACACTGCACAAAACAAGGTATTTTCCTTCATGGATGGTTTCTCTGGCTACAACCAGATCAAGATATCTCCCGAGGACATGGAGAAGACAACCTTCGTCACACAGTGGGGCACTTTCTGTTACAAGGTGATGCCTTTTGGGTTGAAGAATGCTTGGGCAACTTATCAGCGAGCCATGGTAGCTCTGTTCCACGATATGATTCACCATGAGATAGAGGTTTATGTTTTTTGTACCCCAAAATTTTCCCTCCCATATTTCTCAAAACATTTCAAGAGAGGTCCTCAAGTTGCTCAAGGAAGTCCAAGGGTTGACCAGACAAGCTCCCTCCTAAGGCAGTCTACCTCAAATTAGGGTTTCATGTTGCATAAAGATATTTAAGTCCAAGGGATCCCAAATGCTCACCATTTTCCTAATATGTTCTCAATATCATCCATGTCAAGTTTCAAGCCTTGCAGAGAAAGTTTGCTCAGTCAGTTGCTCAAAGGCTTGAAAATCGACTGTGCTAGGGCAAAACTCAATTGTGGCCCACATACAGTCAAACTTCAAGATTTTTGGTCAACATCCTAATTTTGAAGTATATTTCATCATTTGATCAAGGTTTGATCATGATTCAACAAGTATTGCTCATAATTCATCAAGAACCAAAAGTTGCTAAATTAGGGTTTTGTAGGAAAAGTCAACTCAACTTTGACCAAGCATAACTTTCTCATACTTTATGAGAAATGACCCATCAAAATCTCATTTTGAAGAGGATACAATTCCCTACAATCCATATTCATCTCCCAAGTTCAAAATATTCACTCACAAGAAGTTATGAATTTTGACATTATAGGTCATTTTGAAAAGTCAACAAAAACACCTTTTTTGTCAAAGCTTCATACATGCGAATGGAATACCAAATTGATATGAGACCAAAACGGTTGCTTAAAGGACATATCAAGCTTTCTAAAAAGTCCAAGAACACCTTCAAAGAGTCAAAATTGAGGAAGTTATGCATTGGTGAAGTTGGCACATTTTGCAAAATTGTCAAAAGTCAACTGTGCCTAAAATTGCAAATTTTGCTAAATGGGCCCAATCTTTTGCACTTGTTTTGAGTTGGCAACATGGTCCAAGAGCCCTAGCCTTTTCCACTTGTCATTATCTTGTTTTTATTATTTATTTTGATTTTTATTTAAATTAAATCAATTTAAATCAAAACAAATCATAGAAAATCCAAAATATTGAAATCTCAAGATTTGGTACATGTTTCATGTCTTAAATTCCAGCTAGCATAGGATTAAATTCGTGTAAAGGCTTGGTGTGCACAAAAAGATTGAGTTTGCTCTATTTTTAGCAAGATTTTCAAGTGTATCAAATCCAAAACAAAAGCAATGATGGAGGAAGATTAGGATCACATTGACAATCCTAATTCATTCCTCAGTACATAAAGAACGTATGCAGACCTAAAACAAGGATAGAAAGAGGCGCAGCAACAAGAACAAAACTTGAAAAAATCACAACAAAGTGTAGACACGATTTCATTGTTCCAGGCAATTTCAAAGCCTCCTGACCATCCCAATCGCTTCCTGGGATCCCCAGCAAGCAAAACCAATCAAGAACAAGCATTTCCAGGCCCTGAAACTTGGTGTAGGGCATTCACGATACTGAACTTTTCTTGAATTTGGTTTGCATAATTCTGGCACTTATAGCATGATATAGTCATATATTCTTGTTCACCATCACATTTGAAAACTATCTATAATATTCAATTGCATTTTTATGACTGTATCAAGATTTGCCATTGTTAGGTTTTCTGGGTTCGTTTTAGGGTTTTCTCGTGCAGGTGAAATTGGCCTAAATGGAAGAGACCATTGTGATCAGCAGATCAAACCCAGCTGATCCATGGTCTTGAATTTTATTTACATTGCTTGTATGTGATTTATGAGATGTACAGGGTTACAACTACAACGCCATGTCCATAGGTGAAAGTTATGAGTTTTAAACGACGGATCCAGGGAAGAAGACGATAGCGTGTCACCACTTTACTGGCTGGTTTAAATTCTGGCGCGTTTGTTTTGGCCAGAAACCCATAGTTCTGATCTATTTGTTTGTCTTGTTGTATTGTTAAACTAACACCCTGATGCAGTAGTCCAGAAGGAGGAAGTCGGGAATTCATAATTCTGGGTTTGATCCCAGGCGTGACCCTCTGGCACCCTTCCCCTTTGTTTTCACCAGATCCAGCGCTTACATCTGCTGGAGGTTATCCTTTGATTTCATCAAACAGGACTAGACCGATCGTCCCTTGGGGTTATCCTCTGGATCCATCAGTCTCAGCCAGATCCAGCGCATCTCATCTTCTGACAATCACAATCTGCTGGATCCACTATCTGGGAGTAGGCCCACTACCATCATCCTCTAGACCGTCATCTTCTGGACCTTCATCCTCTGGACCACTATCATCTCCTGGATCATTATCCTCTAATCAGAGTCACTGGCAGTGGGCCCTTGGGTTATTTCTTTTACTTTTTTTATTATTACTATTATCCTTTTTCAATACTAAAACAATTTCCTTTTTTAACCAATCAAAAATTCATAAAATCAACTTTTCACCAAATTAGGTTTAGATTTTATTTTTTTATCAAAAAATTAATTAATTTAATTAGGTTATTCAGTTTTAGATAACTTTAATTATTTTATAAATTAAAAATAGTTAGAACGATTAGGGTTTTGTTTATAATTTAATTATATTTTCTTGTGCTTAAAATAACCCAAAACATAAGAAATAGGTTTAAATTAGTTATTTTCTTTAATGAATTTAATTACTAATTAATTATGTATTTAATTTTAAAAACCTAATTCTTTTCTTAAAAATAATTAAAAAACAACAAAAACAAATTTTCTTTTAATTAGGCTAGAAGGGGTCAAAACCCTAGTTCTCTCCCGATCTAAATTTCCCTGCGTGCGCTTTATTGTTTTACTTTTTATCCATATTAATGTAATTGCTCACAAGTTGTAATAGTTTAATTAGGTCTTTTATTTTCATTTATCGCTTTATTTTTAAGGGTTTGTTTTTGACTATGTAATTACCCGAAGCCTTATAATTGCGTAGTTTAATTTCCGCACTTTAATTTCCACAAACTATTAATTGTTAGATGTATGATATAGGGATGCATGATAAGAATGGATGATTAATTTTAAAACAGTTAGATAACCCTAAAATGTGCAAAGATAATAACTTGAAATTGAATCACTCGCACATGCGCACTCCTAGGGTACACTCCCACTTCGGTTGCCTTCGATAAACAGTCATTAGGTATAGGATATTTTAGTGGTCGTCCTTTTGTCTCAAAGATCAAAGTTGCCTCGGAAAGGTTGCCTCAGAATTGTTGCCTCGAATATTGATCTTAAGACATTAGGGTTATTACTAAGACGTCCTAACTTTGCTTTAGTGATTGTACATCTCTTTTAAATTGACCCTCAAACTCCAACGACGGTGCTACCTACTCACTAATAGTGGGATAGTGCTGTCTAAAGGAAACAAACATAGAACAATTCTTTTTTCGAGTAGGTAGATTAGTTCTTAAGTACTTGCTCAATCTAAATAAACTTTTTCACACTTACACTCCTTTTCAAACAAAGTTTTCAAAAACACTTCATAACACTCTTGAAGACAAAAGCAAGGGTTAAATCGAAGTCAAAACAAAAACTTTTCAAATCACACAAACACACAAAGAAGAAATTTTGAAAATGATGAGCAAGTACCTAAGAGCCCATAGATAACTACGGATAGAAAGGGTGCTAATACCTTCCCTTTCTATAATCTACCCCCCGTACTCAGAAATATCTCGAAAAAGGAATTTTTCTGTGCTTTTTTCCTTTCCTAGTTGGATAAAATAAAAGTCGGTGGCGACTCTTGCTTACCGCGACATTTTGCAAACACAAACGCAAAACGCAAACCAGCATTCCTAAAAACAGTCCCAGTTCTGGCCACCGTATCACATAACTGACGACTCTGCCGGGGAGTTAATAAGTGGGGTATACCTCAGGATTAGTTCATCATATTTGCTTCTATTGTTTGATTTGATTGCTTTATCTTTGTGGGCTTTGTATCGGAGTTACTATAGATCCTAACCCGGATCTGGGGACACCTTTTAGGTAAGTAGCAATAAACTGTGAGGAAACTGTACGGTGTAGACCGATACGGTTGAAGTAGTAGCTACATTGATGTGGCACATTAGTTGGTACCGGTATCCCTTATGGAGGAACAAGGAGAATACGGGGCTGCTATATGGGTCGTTAAACATCAACTGACCTTAGAACCTATAATTGACCAACTTGGCCATATGAAGTAGTGAGATAGCCGGTCTCAGTGTAGAGCTGGGAACTGGTTGATACTTGATACTACACTCATTGAAACCATACTCTCGAGATGGTTCCGGCCGCAAGAAAATATTGCGTGAGCTGAAACTATGACCGATGGAGGATGGTCAGTGATATTGAGAACCTCTAGAACCCAGTTACTATTATTAGGACAGGTTGAACCAACTAAACTACAAGAGGGTAGTACCTAAACTCCATGCCAGCCTAAAATTTAAGGGCTATTGTGTGACTTGTTTGCCTTTAACATATTTGATACCTGCTATACCTGTTGTGTGTTTTATCATGACATCATGCATCATGACATAGCATGCATATTTCATTAGACTAACCATTTCAAAGACCGAGGGGATTCATCTTTGTTCCATTTTGCAGATCATGGCCTTTATGCGCAGAAATACCATTCGAGTCAACTTCGTGCAAATCCCTGCTCAGCTCAGAGAGTTGGTTTCAAAAGTTCCTGATACTTCTTAATTTGTTAGAAGACATGGTCATCTCCTTAGCCTGGTCACTTCAAAGTTGGATGAGCAAATGATGAGTGTCCTTTTCCAGTTCTTTTACCCGTTGCATCATTGTTTTACCTTCCCAGACTATCAGCTAGTCCCTACTTTGGAGGAGTTTTCTGATTTACTGGGCATATATATCCTCGAGAAGACACCCTTCATAGGTTTGGAGGAGGTTCCTAGACCTGAGGATATTGCTTCATCCCTACACCTAAAAAGGGTTGATGTAGTATCTAACTAGGAGACTCGGAGTGGGGTTAAAGGTTTCTTGGCTAAGTTTTTGATCGATAAAGCTCAACAGTTCTGGGATAGTTTGGACTTTCAAGAATTCGAAGACATCCCGGCTCTCCTCATCTACGGCTTGGTTCTTTTCCCGAATCCGGATGCCTTCATAGATGTGAATGCGGTCAAGCTCTTCGTGTCTCGTAACCCAGTGCATACTCTTCTAGGTGATATTCTACATGCTCTCTATACCCGTACTGTGCGGAGAAGGGGAACTCTTATGTGTTGTACACCGCTGCTGGCGAGGTGTTTTTTTTCGCACCTCCCCAAATTTGTATTGAAGAATGAGGAAGGTGTAGGTTGGGGTTACAGAATCATGTCCCTTGCTCATACGGACATCCTTTGGAGTTCTAAAGATATGGAAAGGGTAGCTGTCATTGATCGATGTGGGGAATACCCTAATGTCCCTTTGCTTGGAATTAGAGGGGGAATAACTTATAATCCTTTCTTGGCTTTACGATAGTTTGGACGCGCTCGGAAAGATGGTCCCCATGAGCTGCTTCTTACAGATATTGTCTTTGACTATAAAGGGGACGTTAAAGGGCATCGCCGCAGGTTTATACGAGCTTGGGGCATGGTGAATAGGTCTGACCCACATAAGCTAGGACTGAAGACTTCTCTCCTGATGCAACCTTATCTCCAGTGGGTTCGAGCCCGTGCTCAAAAGCTGGGGATGCCATATGAAGTTGTTTTGCCGGTAATTGTAGAGCATACTAATGAAGAAGGTGTTCCTTATACAGTCCTCCATCCCTATATGCCTACTGATCTTGGGGCATTGAAGATATCTTGGATCCAGTTAAAGGAAGAAAGGGATACCTACAGAGAGAAGTATCATGAGCAGAAGAGGAAGATCCTGAAGCTTACAAGGCAGCTTGAGAATGAAAAAACAATCAACAATTATGTCAGTACGAAGGGAAAACGACCATGGGATTTCTGATGACTTTCATTGTTTCTAGTTTAGATTTGCTTTTCAGTATTTCTTTTATAACGCCTTAAAGTCATTGTTAGACATTGTTACAAGTTTTAATCTAATAAAGTATGTTTTATTTTGGTTTACAAATTTGAATCTCCCAAAGTCTTTGAAATCATTTCATACGTATTCCATTACCATGCACCTCATTACAGGTACCATTACAGGTTTCTTATCTTCTTCGTTGTTTATTTCAGCATAGAATGTCTTCTAAAACACCTACTGATCAAGCTATTAAGGCTCTTAAAGCTAAGAATGCTCAGTTCCAAGAGATGTTATTGAGCTTGGCCAAAGGACAACAAGAATTGAAGACTCTCATCCTGAAGGACAAGAAGAAGAAGAAGAAGAAAATGGCTCTCCAAAATATGGGTCACAGATTTAGGAATAGGTTACGAGAGGAGGTTGATCTGTCTCATTCATCTAGAGGAGGAGAGAATCAGGAGGAAAGGAAGGCTCCTAGTCCTGTGGTTTCTGATAACGACACTGATTTTGATGACGAACAGTACCCTCCTGCTGAGGATAGGTATAAGCAACTTGAAGATCGTCTGAGTGCAATGGAGATCTAGAAGATACCTGGTCTGGACTTCAGAGATTTGGGACTGGCATCTGGGGTGGTGATCCCACACTAGTTTAAAGCTCATGTCTTTGCTAAGTATGATGGGGTATCCTGTCCGAAGCTACACCTCCGCTCATACGTCAGAAAGATTCAACCATATACTGCTGATAGGAACCTTTGGGTCCATTTCTTTCAAGATAGTCTGTCAGGGACTCAACTTGAATGGTTCTATCAACTGGAAGGAGCTATGTCCGCAACTGGGAGGACCTTGCTGCTGCTTTTTACAAGCAATACCAGTACAATGCCGACCTTGCTCCCACGTGTACTCAACTTCAGGGTATGTTTATGAGTGCAAGCGAGGGTTTTAAAGACTATGCTCAGAAATGGAGAGATCTAGCTGGAAGAGTCCAACCCCCTCTGTCTGATAGGGAGTTGGTTGATATGTTTTTGGGGACCTTGTCTGGTCCGTTTTTTAATCATCTGATTGGTAGTTCATCATCTGGCTTTACTTAATTGATTATGACTGGGGAGAGAGTAGAAGCTGGTATCAGAAGTGGAAAGATACAGAAAGATGCTTCATCAAGTACATAAAAGAAGCCCTTCAAGAAAGAATCTAGTGCAGTTTACAGCTCGAGGAGCCAAAACCGACCTGAACGCCGCCAAGCAGTTAATGCGGTAGTAATATCAAGACCTACGGTTGCCCCACAATGCAACAATCAGCAAAGAGTAGAGAGACCGCAAAGACAATACACTCAGCTCAGTATGACCTTATCTCAAATTCTGTCGTAATTATTGAAGACCAACTTGGTAACTCTGAGAGAAGCTCCGAATAATCCCAGTACCACATCTCCGCTGTATAATCCGAACATCCGCTGTGCCTATCACTCTGATAGCCCAGGGCATGATACCAACAACTGATGGGCCTTGAGGAATAAGGTGCAAGATTTGATTGAAGCTAAAGAAATTGAATTTGACGCTCCGGAGAAGCCCAACGTCATAACTTCACCCATGCCCAAGCATGATTCGGGAGTGAATGCAATTGAAGATGATGATGAAGAGTCAAATTTCGACAGTTGGATTTACCCGACTACCAACGGTGGCTTGAACAATTGGACGGAAAAGGACTTCGTGCCAATTTCTTTTATTACACAGTAATAGACTTTTGTTTTGAGATTTGTAACAGACAATTTGAAACTCTACGTCCCGGTGCCTTGCCCGAGGCACTGTGGCTTTGTTTGATAGGGCTTATTATGTGTCATTTCCATATATCATCAATAAAGCATTGGACATTTTTCTTGCATTACAAATTTTGCGCTCCTTGTTTTTCCTTTCTATCTTGCACTTTATAAAACAGCTATTTGTCTTACACACACTTACATATCATAATACAGGTCCACATCCACTCTGGATCCCACTGATAATGACTCTGCTACTGCCAGTTATGACTTCAAAAATCCGATCAACCAAGCCGAGGACGAAGTTGAGGATGATTGTGAGGTGCCTGGGGAACTTGCTAGATTGTTACTTCAGGAAGAGAGGGCCATACAGCCGCATGAAGAGCCAGTGGAAACATTAAATCTGGGTACATAAGAAGACAAGAAAGAGGTCAAGATCGGTGCAAATCTGGAGTCTAGTGTCAAGCAACGGTTAATACAAATTCTACGTGACTATGTTGAGATATTTGCCTGGTCTTATGAAGATATGCCTGGGTTGGATACCGATATTATGGTTCACCGCTTGCCAACCAAAGAAGACTGTCCTCCGGTAAAGCAGAAGGTTAGTCGTATGCGCCCAAAGATGTCTGAGAAAATCAAAGCTGAGGTCATGAAACAGTTTGATGCCGGATTTCTAGCAGTCACTTCTTACCCACAGTGGGTTGCCAATGTGGTTCCGGTGCCGAAGAAGGATGGTAAGGTACGAGTGTGTGTAGATTATAGGGATCTGAACAGGGCGAGCCCCAAAGACGATTTCCCACTGCCTCATATCAATGTTATAGTCGACAACACCGCAAAACATAAGGTCTTCTCCTTTATGGATGGTTTTTCTGGTTACAATCAGATTAAGATGGCTCCCGAAGACATGGAGAAGACGACTTTCGTTACGCAGTGGGGTACCTTTTGCTACAAAGTCATGCCGTTTGGGTTGAAGAATGCTGGGGAAACTTATCAGCGTGCCATGGTCGCTTTGTTCCACAACATGATTCATCATGAGATTGAGGTTTACGTTAACGATATGATTGCAAGGTCCCAGACTGAAGAAGAACATCTTGACCATCTCCAGAAACTGTTTGACAGATTGAAGATGTATAAGCTGAGGTTAAACCCGAACAAGTGCATGTTCGGGGTGAGGTATGGTAAGCTGTTGGGTTTCGTTGTTAGTGATAAAGGTATTCAAGTGGATCCTACAAAGGTGAAGGCTATACAGGAAATGCTAGCTCCCCGAACATAAAAAGAAGTCAGAGGCTTTTTGGGACGATTGAATTACATTGTCCGATTCATTTCACATTTGACTGCTACTTGTGAGCCGATCTTCAAACTGCTGAAGAAAGATCAAGTGGTAAGATGGAATGATGAATGTCAAGACGCTTTCGAAAGGATCAAGGAATATCTCCAAGTGCCACCTGTTCTGATGCCTCCAGTTGAAGGAAGACCCTTGATCTTATACTTGACAGTACTCGACAATTCGATGGGGTGTGTGCTGGGGCAGCATGACGAGTCTGGCCGAAAAGAGCATGCTATTTACTACCTTAGCAAAAATTTTACTGACTGTGAGACCCGATACTCACTGCTTGAGAAAACTTGTTGCGCTTTGGCATGGGCTGCTCGCCGGATGAGACAGTATATGCTGACTCACACTACTCTATTGATATCAAAGATGGACCCAATCAAGTATATCTTCGAAAAGCCTGCCTTGTCCGAAAGAATAGCAAGATGGCAGATGATTTTGACTGAGTATGACATCCAATAAACAACCCAAAAAGCAATCAAGGGAAGTGTATTGGCAGATCATTTGGCGCATCAGGCCGTAGATGATTACCAGTCTATGAATTTCGAGTTCCCGGATGAGAACATCATGTTGATGACCGACTGTGAAGAACCTGGACCGGATGAAGGACCTGAGGAAGGATCTCGATGGTCTATGTACTTTGATGGAGCTTCAAACTCTTTGGGTAACAGCATCGGCGCTGTGATTATATCTCCTAAAGGCTTTCATACTCCATTCACCGCCCGATTATGTTTTAACTGCACCAACAACATGGCGGAGTATGAAGCATGCATCATGGGCCTTCGAGCAGCTATTGACCTAAGGATTAAGTTCTTGAGTGTGTTCGAAGATTCCGCTCTCGTGATCAGTCAGATCAAAGGAGAGTGGGATACGAAACACCCAAATCTTATTCCTTACAAAGAGTATGTACTGACATTTCTTCCACACTTCGAGGAGATAACCTTTGAACATTTCCCAAGAGAGGAGAATCAGTTGGCGGATGCGCTAGCTACGATGTCTTCTATGTTCAAGGTCAGGTGGGACAATGAAGCTCCCCAGATTACCATCGAGAGGTTGGACGAACCCGCACATTGTTGTGACATCGAGACTGAAGAGGTAGCCGATAAACCTGGTTCCATGAGGTAAAGAGGTATCTTGAGGCTCAAGAGTATCCCGAGGGTGCATCTGTTAATGATAAGAAGTTTATGAGGAGATTTGCAGCAAAGTTCTTCATCAGTAATGGTATCCTTTACAAACGTAACCATGATTCAACCTTACTGCGATGTGTGGATAAGAACAAGGCAGAAAGGATTATGTCAGAGTTACATGAAGGTACTTTCGGAACTTATTCCAGTGGACACACCATGGAAAAGAAAATCCTTCAAGCGAGATATTATTGGTCTACTATGGAAGCCGACTGTTATCAGCATTCTCGGACGTGTCATAAGTGCCAAGTCTACGCTGATAAGGTGCATATACCTCTTATTCCTCTGATTTTTTGACAGCACCTTAGCCTTTTGCAATGTGAGGCAATAATATGATTGGTGAGATCAGACCTACTGCATCCAACGGGCACCGTTTCATCCTGGTGGATATTGATTACTTTACGAAGTGGGTTGAGGCAGTTTTTGCTACAGTAACCAAGAATGTCGTGGCGCGGTTCATCAGACACAATTTGATATGTCGATACGGTGTACTAGAGAGGATCATTACGGACAATGGTACAAATCTCAACAATACAATGATCACCGAGCTCTACAAGAAGTTCAAGATACGGCATCACAACTCTTCTCCTTACTGGTCGAAGATGAATGGGGCTGTTGAATCGGCTAATAAGAACATCAAGAAGATTGTGCAGAAGATGACGGTGACATACAAAGACTGGCATGAGATGTTACCATTATCTCTTCATGGGTACCGTACCTCAGCGCAAACATCAACAGGGGCAACACCCTACTCTTTGGTGTATGACATGGAGCCAGTCTTGCCCATTGAAGTTCAGATACCCTCTCTTCGGATTATGAAGGATGCAGGCTTGAACGAGGACGACTGGATCCAAACCCGGCTTGATCAGCTGAACTTAATCGACAAAAAGATACTTACTGCTATTTGTCATGGTCAGACATATCAAAAGCGAATGATCAAGGCATTTAATAAGAAAGTTAGACGGCAAGAGTATCAAGTCGGGGATCTGGTGATCAAACGCATCATACTACCTCAAGGTGATCCCAGGGGCAAATGGACCCCTACGTACGAAGGGCCATTTGTGGTTAAGAACATTTTCTCAGGAGGAGCTATGATTCTAACCATAATGGATGGTGACGACCTTCCTCACCCCGTCAATGCAGACATAGTGAAAAAATACTATGCCTAATCAAAGACCCACTAGGTTGACTGGCCTAGGCAAAAATAAGGGCTTCCCGGCAAACCAAAAGGGTTCGGGCAAAAGTAAGGGATGAAAATTAAAAAAAACTGTACACCCGGCAAGTCGAAAACCTGAAAAGGCGGCTTGGGAAAAAAAGGGTATATCGGTGGGATGAAAACCCAAAAGGGCGGTCTAGGCAAAAATTATGGATTAAAGCGTAACACTATGTCTCATTGGATCATCTTGCAACCAGACACCGGTATCAACTATCAAGCTTGGACGACACTAATCAATCTGATCTACCTTCAACCAAGTAGCAAAGTGATGAGACGCTCAGAGACATGGGGGCAATAGCAGAGTTGGAACTCAGTGGGATTGTTCACATAATTGTTTTTCTTTATTTTTCACAAATTGTATAAACTCTATCATTTCGGCGGCGTACTCTTACTAGGACGTCAGCCTCTTGTACAAAAAACGCCTATTTACAGGCCAAACTTCAAAATCAATACAATTCATTTTCACAAAGAAATTTCAAATTGTTTTTCTTTTTCTATTTTGTTTTGCAAGAACGTACAATGGTTAATTTTTGGTATATGCATTTAACAATAATTGTTGCTCATAAATATATACATGCGAAACAAAAGACGATTACTCGTAATATCAGAAACCAGGGCAAACAAGAAATGTCCAGGCCTTACAGTTGCTCTGCCCACCAGGTATAGAGATAGAACTAGTTGGAGAAAATAATTAAAGTTACATTCACTCCCCGCAGAGTAAGAGAAGGACAATGGTGTTAATTTTCCCCAGCTGAGGCTCGCGACCGCGAATGAGTCAGTAAGATTTCCCCAAGCAGAGTTTATCTATCACCAGCACTGGAAGATTATCCCCAGTGGAGTCTGGAAGATTATCCCCAGTAGAGTCTAGAAGACCACCCCCAGTGGAGTTTACTTCTTCCACAAACAAGAAACTTTATCCCCGAAAGAGTTATCATCGCCAGCAACGGTAATTCATCCACAGCCGAGGGTATTTCTCCAAAATCAGCAAATCCTCAACAGAGTATCTCTTCCCCCACAGAGTCATTCTCTCACCAATGTATTCTCCAGCAGGATTATTCTCCCAATCATCTTCGGTCGTTATCCACAGCGAGAGAAACTCTTCATATTCTCCAAAAGAAATCCGGGATGTATTTTCCCCCAGCTAGAGAATATCATAAAACATTGCATGTTCATACATCACGACATGTACATACACATCATACAACACAATATGATTTATTTTGAGAACACCATTGCCTGATACATATCATGCATTACATACAGCTAACCTTTACCTTTCAGGAAAGATACAATCAAATTCTCACAAAACTCAAGCTATGAAGCTCGGGTACGACCGGATAGTATCTTGATTTCTACAGCATATTGTGAAGCCCAGATTACGATCGGATAACAGTATCAGACTACCGCGAAGCCTGGATTACAACCAAATAGTGGTATCTCTTAAAAGCAAGCTATGAAGCCCGGATTCGACCAGATAATAGTTTAATCCCCAGCAAGCCGTGAAGCCCAGATTCCGACCGGATAGCAGCTCAGCGAGTACCATGAAGCCTGGATTCGACAAGATAGTGGTATATCATAAACATAGGCCATGAAGCCCGGATTCGACCGGATAACAGCTCAACAAGTTATTGTGAAGCCTGGATTACAACCAGATAGCAATACAAGTTTCTGTGAAGCCTGGATTATGACTAGATAGCAGCCAAAACACCGCGAAGCCTGGATTACGACCAGATAGTGGTATATCTTTAATACAAGTTATGAAACCCGGATTACGACCGGATAGTATCTTGATTTCTCCGAACACCATGAAGCCTGGATTTCGACCAGATAGTGGTATGAGATGTCGCGAAGCCTGGATTACGACCAGATAGCGGTAAGAGACACTGAAGCCTGGATTACGACCAGATAACAGTAAAGGACACTGTGAAGCTTGGATTACGACCAAATAGCAGTTCACCCGTCCAGATACTATGAAGCCCAGATTACGACCGGATATTAGTAGGCCCAAAGCCCAAGGAAAGCCCGGGTTACGACCGGATAACCATTTAATCTCTTCTGAAGCCTGGATTACGACCAAATAAGAAGTAAGGTATTGTGAAGCCTGGATTACGACCAGATAGCAGTATAGAACACCATGAAGCCTGGATTCGACCAGATAATGGTATAAAGCATCGTGAAGCCTGGATTACGACCAAATAACGATAAAAGGACTGAAGCCTGGATTACGACCAGATAACAACATAAGGCACTATGAAGCTTGGATTTCGACCAAATAGCAGTTTACCTGGACAATTACTAAGAAGCCCGGAGTTGACCGGATATTAGTGTGCCCTAAATTCAAGTTGAAGCCCGGATGCAACCGGATAACAACTCATTTCCTTCTGAAGCCTGGATTACGACCAGATAAGAATCGAGAAATTGTGAAGCCTGGATTACGACCGGATAGAAAGTATAATCTCATCTCCCTAGTAAGTCACTGTAAAGCCTAGATTACGACCAAATAGCAGTCGGTCTTATCAATATGAAGCCTGGATTATGACTAGATAGTAGTTCATTCTCACCTCTTCAACTCAGTGATGATTCCCCAGTAGAATAACGGACGACCGAAGCTCCAAAAATTCAACTTTTCTCAAAACAGAGATGATTCCCCAGTAGAATAACGGACAATCGGAGCTCCTAAAATTCAACTTTCTCTCAAGACAGAGATCAACATTCCCCAGCGGAATCTTCCTCAACAACAGGAATACAAGCTCTCGCTAAGGAATCTCTTATGCGATCGACACTCCTTCGAATGGCATCTTTAAGCCCATTCTCCGTCATCAATCTCCAAATGGAATCTATAATCCCACTCCTGACATCACAAGACAAATACTACTTCATATGAGTGCAAATTTCTGGGCACTCTAGTGTTCAATCATCTTCCACCTTCAGATTACGAAAGGCAGACAACCAATCTATATCCTCAGGTTTAAGAAGATTGAACAGGGGCAGCTATTGTACCCCAAAATTTTCCCTCCCATATTTCTCAAAACATTTCAAGAGAGGTCCTCAAGTTGCTCAAGGAAGTCCAAGGGTTGACCAGACAAGCTCCCTCCTAAGGCAGTCTACCTCAAATTAGGGTTTCATGTTGCATCAAGATATTTAAGTCCAAGGGATCACAAATGCTCACCATTGTCCTAATATGTTCTCAAGATCATCCATGTCAAGTTTCAAGCCTTGTAGAGAAAGTTTTCTCAGTCAATTGCTGCTTGAAAATCGACTGTGCTAGGGCAAAAGTCAACTGTGGCCCACATACAGTCAAACTTCAAGATTTTTGGTCAAAGTCAACTCAACTTTGACCAAGCATAACTTTCTCATACTTTATGTGAAATGACCCATCCAAAGCTCATTTTGAAGAGGATGAAATTCCCTACAATCCATATTAATCTCCCAAGTTCAAAATATGCACTCACAATAAGTTATGAATTTTGACATTATAGGTCATTTTGAAAAGTCAACAAAAATACCTTTTTTGTCAAAGATTCATACATGAGCATGGAATACCAAATTGAGATGAGACCAAAAGGGTTGCTTAGATTACATCTCAAGCTTTCTAAAAAGTCCAAGAACACCTTCAAAGAATCAAAATTGAGAAAGTTATGCATTGGTGAAGTTGGCCCTTTTTGCAAAATTATCAAAAGTCAACTATGCCTAAAATTGCAAATTTTGCTAAATGGGCCCAATCTTTTGCACTTGTTTTGAGTTGGCAACATGGTCCACGAGCCCTAGCCTTTGCCACTTGTCATTATATTGTTTTTATTATTTATTTTGATTTTTATTCGAATTAAATCAATTTAAATTAAAACAAATCATAGAAAATCCAAAATATTGAAATCTCAAGATTTGGTACATGTTTCAGGTCTTAAATTCCAGGTAGCATAGGATTGAATTCATGTAAAGGCTTGGTGTGCACAAAAAGATTGAGTTTGCTCTATTTTTAGCAAGATTTTCAAGTGTATCAAATCCAAATCAAAAGCAATGATGGAGGAAGATTTTGATCACATTTACAATCCTAATTCATTCCTCAGTACATAAAGAACGTATGCATACCTAAAACAAGGCTAGAAAGAGGCGCAGAAACAAGAACAAAACTTGAAAAAATCACAACAAAGTGCAGACACGATTTCATTGTTCCAGGCAATTTCAAAGCCTCCTGACCATCCCAATCGCTTCCTGGGATCCCCAGCAAGCAAAACCAATCAAGAACAAGCATTTCCAGGCCCTGAAACTTGCTGTAGGGCATTCACGATACTGAACTTTTCTTGAATTCGGTTTGCATAATTCTGGCACTTATAGCATGATATAATCATATATTATTGTTCACCATCACATTTGCAAACTGTCTGTAATATTCAATTGCATTTTTATGGACTGTATCAAGATTTGCCATTGTTAGGTTTTCTGGGTTCGTTTTAGGGTTTTCTCGTGCAGGTGAAATTGGCCTAAATGGAAGAGACCATTATGATTAACAGATTAAACCCAGCTGATCCATGGTCTTGAATTTTATTTACATTGCTTGTATGTGATTTCTGAGATGTACAGGGTTACAGCTACAGCTCCATGTTCGTAGGTAAAAGTTATGAGTTTTAAACGACGGATCCAAGGAAGAAGACGATAGCGTGTCACCACTTTATTGGCTGGTTTAAATTCTGGCGCGTTTGTTTTGGCCAGAAACCCATAGTTCTGATCTGTTTATTTGTTCTGTTGTATTGTTAAACTAACACCCTGATGCAGTAGTCCAGAAGGAGGAAGTCAGAAATTCATGATTCTGGGTTTGATCCCAGGCGTGACCCTCTAGCACCCTTCCCCTTTGTTTTCACCAGATCCAGCACTTACATCTGTTGGAGGTTATCATATGATTTCATCAAACAGGACTAGATCGAGCGTCCCCTGGGGTTATCCTCTGGATCCATCAGTCTCATCCATATCCAACGCATCTCATCTTCTGACAGTCACAATCTGCTGGATCCACTATCCGGGAGTAGGCCCAGTACCATCATCCTATGGACTGTCATCTTCTGGACCTTCATCCTCTGGACCTTCATCCTCTGGACCACCGTCATCTTCTGGATCAGTATCCTCTGATCAGAGCCGCTGGCAGTGGGCCCTTGGGTTATTTCTTTTACTTTTTTATTATTATTATCCTTTTTCAATACTAAAATAATTTCCTTTTTTAACCAATAAAAAATTCATAAAATCAACTTTTCACCAAATTAGGTTTAGATTTTATTTTTTTTATCAAAAAATTAATTAATTTAATTAGGTTATTCAATTTTAGATAACTTTAATTATTTTATAAATTAAAAATAATTAGAATGATTTGGGTTTTGTTTATAATTTAATTATATTTTCTTGTGCTTAAAATAACCCAAAACATAAGAAATAGGTTAAAATTAGTTATTTTCTTTAATGAATTTAATTACTAATTAATTATGTATTTAATTTTAAAAACCTAATTCTTTTCTTAAAAATAATTAAAAAACAACAAAAACAATTTTTCTTTTAATTAGGCTAGAAGGGGTCAAAACCCTAGTTCTCTCCCGATCTAAATTTCCCCGCGTGCGCTTTATTGTTTTACTTTTTATCCATATTAATGTAATTGCTCACAAGTTGTAATAGTTTAATTAGGTCTTTTATTTTCATTTATCGCTTTATTTTTAAGGGTTTGTTTTTGGCTATGTAAATACCCGAAGCCTTGTAATAGCATAGTTTAATTTCCGCACTTTAATTTCCACAAACTATTAATTGTTAGATGTATGATATAGGGATGCATGACAAGAATGTATGATTAATTTTAAAAAAGTTAGATAACCCTAAAATGTGCAAAGATAATAACTTGAAATTGAATCACTCGCACATGCGCACTCCTAGGGTACACTCCCACTTCGGTTGCCTTCGGTAAACGGTCATTAGGTATAGGATATTTTAGTGGTCATCCTTTTGTCTCAAAGATCAAAGTTGCCTCGGAAAGGTTGCCTCGGAATTGTTGCCTCGAATATTGATCTTAATACATTAGGGTTATTACTAAGACTTCCTAACTTTGCTTTAGTGACTATAGGTACCTTTCGAATTGACCCTCAAACTTCAACAACGGTGCTACCTACTCACTAATAGTGGGATAGCGCTGTCTAAAGGAAACAAACATAGAACAATTCTTTTTTCGAGTAGGTAGATTAGTTCTTAAGTACTTGCTCAATCTAAATAAACTTTTTCACACTTACACTCCTTTTCAAACAAAGTTTTCAAAAACACTTCGTAACACTCTTGAAGACAGAAGCAAGGGTTAAATCTAAGTCAAAACAAAAACTTTTCAAATCACACAAACACACAAAGAAGCAATTTTGAAAATGATGAGCAAGTACCTAAGAGCCCGTAGATAACTACGGATAGAAAGGGTGCTAATACCTTCCCTTTCTATAATCTACCCCCGTACTCAAATATCTCGAATAATGAATTTTTCTGTGCTTTTTTCCTTTCCTAGTTGGATAAAATAAAAGTCGGTGGCGACTCTTACTTACCGCGACATTTTGCAAACACAAACGCAAAACGCAAACCAGCATTCCTAAAAATAGTCTCGGTTCTAGCCACTGTATCACAATGTTGATTACATGATAGCCAGGTCTCAAACCGAGGAAGAGTACCTTGATCATCTACAAAAGCCGTTTGACAGGTTGAACACATACAAGTTGAGGTTGAATCTGAACAAATGCACCTTCGGGGTCAGGTCTGGTAAACTTCTGGGGTTCATCGTCAGTGACAAAGGTATTCAGGTAGACCCTGCAAAGGTGAATGCCATACAAGAGATGTTGGATCCCCGTACCGAGAAGGAAGTTAGAGGTTTCTTGGGACGTCTAAACTATATTGCCAGGTTCATTTCACATCTAACTGCTACTTGTGAGCCAATCTTCAAACTCCTAAAGAAAGATCAAGTAGTAAAATGGAATGACGAATTCCAGACCGCTTTTGAAAGAATCAAGGAATACCTTTAAGAACCACCAATTTTGATGCCTCCGATTGAAGGAAGACCTTTGATAATGTACTTAACAGTGTTAGACAGTTTAATGGTGTGTGTGCTGGGGCAGCATGACGAGTCTGGTCGAAAAGAGCACGCAATATACTACCTTAGCAAAAAGTTTACCAACTGTGAGACAAGATACTCACTGCTCGAGAAAACTTGTTGTGCTTTGGCATGGGCTGCTCGCCAACTGAGACAGTATATGTTGACCCACACTACTTTGTTGATATCTAAGATAGATCCAATCAAGTACATCTTAAAGAAACCCGCTCTCTCTGGAAGAATAGCAAGATGGAAAATGATCTTAACTGAATACGATATCTAATGTACGACCCAGAAAGAAATCAAGGGAAGTGTATTGGCCGATCATTTGGCTCATCAGGCCGTGGATGACTACCAGTCCATGAATTTTGAATTCCCAGACGAGAATATTATGCTAGTGACTGACTATGAAGAACCTGGACCGGATGAAGGACCTGAAGAAGGATCCTGATGGACTATGGTTTTTTATGGAGCTTCGAACGCACTCGGTAATGGAATTAGTGCTGTAAACATATCCCCTGAGGGTTGTCATACTCCTTTCACCGCCCGACTATGCTTCAACTATACTAATAACATGGTGGAGTATAAAGCCTGCATCATGGGTCTTAAAGCTGCTATCAACCTAAGGATCAAATTCTTGAACGTTTTCGGGATTCAGCCTCGGTGATAAGTTATATCAAAGGAGAGTGGGATATGAAGCATTCGAATCTCATCCCTTACAAAGAACATGTGATGACATTGCTCTCACACTTTGAGGAGGTAACCTTTAACATTTCCCACGAGAGGAGAATCAGTTAGCGGACGCGCTAGCCACCATGTCTTCTATGTTCAAGGTCAGGTGGGATAAAGAAGCTCCCTGAATCACCATTGAGAGCTTTGATGAACCAGCGTACTGCTGTGAGATTGATACGGAAGAGGTAGCAGATAAACCTTGGTTTCACGAAGTAAAAAGGTATCTCGAGGCTCAAGAGTATCCTGAGGGGGCATTTGTAAACGATAAGAAGTTTCTGAGAAGGTTCGCTGTGAAATTCATCCTCAGTAATGGAATCCTCTACAAGCGCAACCATGACTCTACCTTACTGTGGTGTATAGACAAGAATGAAGCGGAGAGGATTATGATAGATCTACACGAAGGTACCTTTGGAACCCATTCAAGTGGACATACCATGGCTAAAAAGATCCTACAGGCAGGATACTATTGGTCCACTATGGAAGCAGATTGTTATCAGCACTCCCGAACTTGCCACAAGTGCCAAATCTACGGTGATAAGGTGCTTGTACCTCCGGTTCCCTTGAATGTCTTGACGGCTCCTTGGCACTTTGCTATGTGGGGCATTGACATGATCGGAGAAATCAGGCCCAATACTTCCAATGGACATCGCTTCATTCTAATGGCCATTGCTTACTTCACGAAGTGGGTTAAGGAGGCCTCTTTTGCTACTATAACCAAGAATGTCGTGGCGCGGTTTATCCGACATAATTCATATGTCAGTATGGTGTGCCAGCGAGAATTATTACTGACAATGGTACAAATCTCAACAACACAATGATCACCGAGCTCTATAAATAGTTCAAGATACATCATCATAACTCTTCTCCCTACCGGCCGAAGATGAATGGCATTGTCAAAGCTGCTAATAAGAACATTAAAAAGATCATACAAAAGATGATGGTGACTACAAAGACTGGAATGAGATGTTACCATTTTCTCTTCATGGGTACCGCACGTCCGCGCAAACATCGACAGCGGAAAAATTCTACTCTCTGGTATACAACATGGAGGTTGTCCTGCCTATTGAGGTCCAAATCCCTTCTCTAAGGATCATGAAGGATGCGGGTTTGAACAAAGACGACTAGATCTAGACTCGACTTGATCTACTAAATGTGATCGATGAGAAGAAACTTATTGTTGTCTGTCATGGTCAAATGTATCAAAAATAGATGATCAAGGCTTTCAATAAAAAAGTCAGGCGCCAAGAAAATCAAGTCGGGGATCTAGTGATCAAGCGCATCATACTGCCGCAAGGTGATACCAGGGGCAAATATACTCCCACATACGAAGGGCCATTTGTGATCAAAAACCTTTTCTCGGGTGGAGCCATGATTCTGACCACCATGGACGGTGACGACCTTCCTCACCCTGTCAATGCGGACATAGTGAAAAGATACTACGCATGATTAAAAATCCGCTAGGTTGACTAGCCTAGGCTAAAATAAGGGCTTCCCAACGAACCAAAAGGGTTCGGGAAAAAATAAGGGATGAAAATGAAAAATCTGTACACCCGGCAAGTCGAAAACCTGAAAAGGAGGCTTGGGCATAAAATGGTATCCCAGTGGACTGAAAACCCGAAAGGGCGGTCCAGGAAAAAGTTAGGGATGTAAAGTGTATCACTATGCCCCATTGGATCACCTTGCAACCAGACCTCAGTATCAGCTGTCAAGCTCAAACGACACCAATCAATCTAGTCAGCTCTGGACAAGCAGCAAAGTGATGAGACGCTCGAAGACATAGCAGCAATAGCAGAATTGAAACTCAATGGGATTATTACACATATCTGTTTTCTTATCTTTGTACACAATATTGTATATCTTTCCTTTTCACGGCGGCGTTCTCTTACTAGAGCGTTAGCTTCCTTGTACAAAAACGCCTATTATAGGCCAACTTCAAGAAATTAATACAAGTCATTTTTACAAAACCATTTGTTTTTTCTTTTTCTGTTTTGTTTCGCAAAAACGTATAATGGTTTATTCTTGACATATGCATTTGATTATAATTGTTATTCACAAATATTCGCATAAGAAACGAAAAGACAATTGCTCGTAACTTAAGAAACAAGGGCAAAAACTAAAAAAATCATGTCAAGCCCGAATGTTACTCTGTTCAGCAGGTACAGGGGCGAAGATAGTTTTGAAACCAGGTCACCATTCTGTTTGATCCCATGACGTCTTCACTCCCCACAGGGTAGAGGCAATCAAAACGTTGATATCAGTTTCCCCAAACAGGAGTTACTATCCCCAGCAAGGCTCCCTCAGAGAGTCGACATCTATATTCCCCAGTCGATTTTTATAATCGCAAGCGATTCATAAAGTTGTCTCCCCGCAGAGTTTATTTCTCTGAATACAGAAGCTCAACCCCCAACAGAGCTTATTCCTCCAGCTATGGAAGTTCATCCTCCAGCAGAGTTACTCCCTCGCAGAGTTATTCTCAAGCAGAGTCTCTCCCTGGCAGAATATTCACAAACAGAAAGGAGTAAATCCACGGCATAATCATCTCCGTTCACCATCCCCAGCGGAAGTAGAAGAACCACTTTTTCTACAATAGTCAGGAATTCAATTTCCAATACTCTCTAATAGTAGTCAGGGATTTATTTTCCCAGACTCGGATATGTCACAATAGCATTTCATGTTCATACATCATGACGTGCGCATACATATTGCATACAACATAATCTCAGTTATTTTGAGAACATCATCACACAATATATTTCATGCATCACATATAATTAACCCTCTAACTTTTCAAGAAAGATGGTTATCATCAACAATTCCAACAAGTCAAGATCAAATCCATGAAACTATACATGTCATATTTGTAGACAACTAATGGAAAATCAGTTCCCAAAACCACACGGGTCAACTAATCTACGTGATCAGATTAAGCAGCCATACTACCCAGGCTTTATTTCTAAGTAACCCTACTACCCAGGTTCCTTCTCAACAGCCTTACCATCCATGCTTTATTTTGAAGTAACCCTACTACCCAGGTTCCTTCTCAATAACCCTACTATCCAGGATTTCATTTTGAAGTAACCCTACAATCCAGGTTCATTCTTATAGCCCTACTATCCAAGATTTCATTTCGAAGTAACCCTACTATCCAGGTTCCTTCTCATAACCCTACTATCCAGGCTTTCATTTCGAAGTAACCCTACTATCCAAGTTCGTTCTCATAGCCCTACTATCCAGGCTTTTATTTCGAAGTAACCTTACTATCCAGGTTCCTTCTCACAGCCCTACTATCCAGACTTTCATTTCAAGGTAACCCTACTATTCAGGTTCCTTCTCATAGCCCTACTATCCAGGATTTCATTTTGAAGTAACCCTACTATCCAGGTTCCTTCTCATAACCCTACTATCTAGGTTCTTTCTCATAGCCCTACTATCTAGGCTTTCATTTCTAAGTAACCTTACTATCCAGGTTCCTCCTCATAAGCCCTACTATCCAGACTTTCGTTTTGAAGTAACCCTACTATCCAGGTTCCTCCTCACAGCCTTACTATCTAGGCTTTCATTTTGAAGTAACCCTACTATCCAAGTTCCTTCTCATAGCCCTACTGTTGCACCCCAAAATTTGCCCTCCCATATTCTCCAAGAAATTGCCAAGTCAAGTCACAAAATTCCCCAAGGGTTGTACAGTGCAACTGTCTCCTATACAGTCAAAACTAGGGTTTGGGTTCTGATCAAGAAAATGAAGTTTTCAAAGGCCCAATCAAGTCTCATATGCTTACAAAGATGGTCAAGTATCCTCATATCAAGTTTCAAGGCATTCAGCTCAAAATTGCACAGTCAAAACCCTAAATTGCACTACAGTCAACTGTAGGGGCAAAGTGGTCATTTGGCAGTCAAAAGTTCAAATTTTTGGTCAACATATCATTTTGAAGCCACAAACATCATTTGATCAATGCTTGATCATGATTCTCAAAATTGGGCTCAGAAATCATCAAAGATGCAAAAGTTACTATATTTGGACAGCTGAAAAAGTCAACTGAAATTGACCAGGGCATAACTTTCACATGGATTATCATAAAAATTCAATCCAAAGCTCATTTTGAAGAGAAAGACATTTCCTACAACTCATCTTCATACTTCAAGTCCAAGAAATGCTCTCACAAAAAGTTATCAATTTCAACATTATAGGTCATTTTCAAAAGTCAACAAAAAGGGACTTTAAGTCAAAGGCCATAACTTGAGATTGGTAAATCAAAATGACATGGGACCAAAGGCATTGGTTAAAGGACTCAAAGACCTTTCCAAAATGTCCAAGAACATGAGAAAAGATTAAAAATTTGAGCAAGTTATGCCTTGTGGAAGTTGGGAAATTTTTGGATATTTTGAAAAGTCAACTTTGATCCAAATGACCTAAAATTGCTAATGGGCCCATTTTTCTTCCATGATTCATCATTCTAAGCATATGCACGACCACTTGGCCCAAAGGGAAGTATTTTCTCATATTTTATTTATTTATTTGAATTTTTATTTATATTAATTCAATTAAATCAATTAAATATGTGAAAAATATCTAAATGAACCAAACAAATCTTTTTGTACACATTTCAGCTTCAATATTTCGTGCACATCCCAACATGGAAAGATTTGGTTTAATTTGAGCATGATTGAACAAAGAACACATGAAAAAAAGATATGGAAGATCCTTAAGAAATCAAATATTGAAAACCATTATTGCCATGGGTTTGATTGAAATTTCTTAACCTAATTGCTTCACTACAAATGCCTGAAGAGAACCCTAATGCCCAAGGACTGAAAGCTGCGCTAAAGAACCATTGACAAACTTGGAAAAAGTCTCTAAAAGCTCAAAACTGAAAAGCACTCTAGAGGTCGATTCAAGCCTCCATTCTTGTCTCAATAGCTTTCTTGGAGGTCACTGATCACGTTCCAATCAAGCATAGCCATCAAAACCTCAAGAGCTGGTAGATTGAACACAAACTGTGTCAAAAAATTTCCAGAATCGTGCATCATAATTTATGCATACTTTGCCATTTTGATTCATTGATTCATGTTTGTTATGAGTTTCTGATGCTAACCATACAGTTTGATTGCGTTTTTGTGCTATATACGTGATGTTGCCATGAATACAGTCTAGGGTTTCTTGAGCTCCCAATTAGGGATTCTCTTATCCTGTAAAATTGAGACACAATAGTACCAGGATCACAACCAGGAAGCTTGGACGAAGTGATTGCAATGGTCGCGCCAAATTTCTGAACCAAGGCGTGCTAATCGCTATTTTGAAAACAAGCGTGTATTGAGGGGGTTCAAAACCCCCGTTAAATATTTATTGTTTTTTCAGGAAAGCAAAGCAACGAAGAAGAAGACTTCGTGGCAGTCAGTGAGTGGCTCATTCAAATTTTTGCGTGCAAATTCCATTCACCGGTGTTTTTGTATTATATTATTTGTTTATCTCTATATATTCAAAACACGCAAAGTGGTTCAGTGGCACGCAGATGGGCAGGTAACCAAAAGGACCTGGGTTCGATCCCAGGTCCCCCCACCCCTTTCAATATCATTTTTCTAATAATGCTTGTGTGTATTCCCAGCGCCAGGATGTACCATACGTCCACATTATTATGCCATCCACGCGTCCATCAGAAGCAATCCAAGGGCTGAGATTAAAGAACACCATGAACCCTAGTCAAAAGAGCCACATGGCGCCTGGAAAGTCAACGAATTCTGAAGGTCATTGGGCCAGATTTGCTTGGACAATACCTCCACTTTAGGGCCTGAACCCCCCCTGGTTTGCAATTTCTTTCTTTTCTTTTTACTTATTTTTATTTTATTGTTAATTGTTATTTTATTTTATTCAATTGTTTTAATTAATTAATTATTTTCCACAAAATATAAAAACTTCATAAAAATCAGAAAAAAGATAAAAACATAATAAAATATTTAATTTTAATTATTTTCTTGTAAACAAATGCATGTAAATAAATTTAGTAAAATAGGTTTTAACTTTAATTCTTTTTAATAACCAAAAATCCAAAAAACATAGAATTTAGGTTTAATGAATTTTATTCCCTTTTTTAATTTTCCTTTTTTTCATAATAATAATATTACTTATTTTATTTTCATAATTAAATTGTATATAAATTAACTTAGGTTTAATTTAGGTTAAATATTAATACTTTCATAATAAATTTAAAAACCATTAGAATTAGGGTTAGTTAATTTTAATTAATTCTTTTTTCTGTTAAATCTTAAAAAAACATAAAAATACATAAAACATTTTTCTTTTAATTTTAATTTTAATTCCTTGTTAATTTTAATTTTGCAAAAGGGTCCAACGCCCATATTTTTAATTGTTTAATTCGCGTATTTATTTTATTGCTTAAATAATTATGTATTTCTCCCAAAGCGTTGTAACTTAAATTTCTCGCACTTTTATTTCTTTTGCTTTATTTACTTTTCTGTCAAATCGGGTCCGGTTTAATTTTGGCGATGTGGACCCGCGCCATTTGTAATAGCTTTAGATTTACTTTTCCGCAAATATTAACTGTTAACAAAAAGCATGAAAGAATGTATGGCCTTAAATAAAATCAAGCGTAGATCACAATGAACATGACAAGATAAATATCAATGAAAACGACACACGAATCGCACACACCACCCCTAGGGTACGCCTCACTGTTGCCTTGCCTCGAAAGGTGATCGTCGAGTAGAGGACGTCTTAGTAAGTCCTCATGATCCGGGAACCTGGCATGAGGGTAGCTTCTAAGGTGTCTTCCCATTGCTCTGGTGATCACCATGTCCCTATAAACTCGAATTGACCCGAACACCTCCAACGGTGGTGCTACCTACCTCTCAATGGTGGGATGGCACTACTTTAAAGGACATTTACACAGACGAATTCCTTAGGGTAGGTAGGTTCTCGTAGATACTTGCTCTCTTCAAAAACAAAACAAATCAAAATCTTTTCACACCGACACTTTTCAAAAGCTTTCAAAACAATTTTTCAAACACTCTGACGCATGAGTCGAACTGAAATTTTTCAAAGAAACTTTTTAAAACCCACATTGAAAAGCAAACAAACCTTTTTGAAAACACAATGAGCAAGTATCTAAGAGCCCATGGATAACCATGGATAGAAAGAGTGCTAACACCTTCCCTTTCTATAACCTACCTCCCGAACCGAGAGCAATCTCTTTAAGGAATTTTTCTGTGCTTTTGTCCTTTCCATTTGGAGAAAATAAAAGACGGTGGCGACTCTTGCTTCCGCGACATTTCGCGAACCAGCGTTAAACAGTCAGTTTCAGATCCACCAATCACAGAACTGGCGACTCTGCTGGGGAATATCTTATAAAGTGGGGTGTACCTTAGGGCTAGTTCATAACTGTGTTTTCAATTGCTTTCCTTGTTTGCTTTACTATTGTGGGTTGCATGGGAGTTACATAGATCCTAACCCGGATCTGGGGATACCCTGTTTAGGTAGCATAAGCTGTGAGGGACCTGTCCGGCGTATACCGATATGGGTGAAGCAGTGGCTACGTTGGTGTGGCGCCTTGGTCTGTACCGATATCCCTCGTGTTGAAACGGGGAGAATATGGGTCTTCCAAGGAGTCATTAAGCATCAACAGACCTTAGAACCTTAAATGACACAACTTGGCCATTAGAACAGTAGCAGTATGCTACGCCCATTGAGGCTAAACTCTCGTGATGGTTCTGGCCGCAAGAAAAGATTGCGATGCTGGAGTTATGACCGATTGAGGTTAGTCAATGATATTGGGATCCTCTAAGAACCCGGTTACTTTTGATTAGGACAGGTGTGAACCCACCAACTTCAAGAGGGTACTACCCAAACCTCATGCTGGCCTTAAACCTTAAGGGCTTCTCTTGTGTGACTTGTGTGCCTTCGTACTTGACTATATGCATGCTTGTTACCTAACACGTGTTTCTTGCAGGTTTTGTTTTAGTCCTTAACTGGGACTCATGACAGGTTTTACTTGTTTCTTGTAGGGTGTGGTTTGCAGTCCTTAATTGGGACTCACAACAGGGTTACATACATTGCCCCATGCATAGCATAACATCATACCATTGCATACATCCTAACCCATTTCAAGGATCTCAAGGGCTTGTGATGCAGGTCATGGTGAATCAACTATCCCAGCAAGGGGCAGAGAGGATTTATTTTCCTCTAGCCAAGGTTGTCAGGGGCTATGACCCACTGGATATGGTGAGCCTTTGACCCTTGAAGAAGGGCTCTCTACAACAGGAAGTTCCTTCAATCAAGTTGCCAGTTTCTAACTCTAACAAGTTTCTCTGTTTACCCTGCGAGGTCCTTGAAAACATTACATACATGTCATACATATCATTGCATAACAGGTACCCTTTCTCTGCAGGTTACTTACCTTCTTCGCTGTTTATTTCAGCCGATCGTCATGAATCCTGAATCATCAGCTGAGCAGTCTATCAAGGCCCTCCAGGCTCAGAATGCCCAATTCCAAGGGCTAATCATGAACTTGACCCAGGGGCAGCAAGATCTGAAGGCTCTGCTCTTGAAGAAGGAAAAGAAGAAGAAGAGGATTGTCTTGTTCAGCCCTAGACGCAGATCTGGGAACACCCTGCAGGACCAAGCTGAGAGGACAACTCCATCTGTGGGGAAAAGTAGTCATCAAGAAGAAAGGATTCCCAGCCCAGTGGTCTCCGACAATGAGACAGATTTCAACGATGAACAGTACCCTCCGGCTGAGGACAAGTACAAGCAGTTGGAAGACCGTTTGAAGGCTATGGAAATACAACAAGTACCTGGGCTGGATTTCGGAGATCTGGGTTTGTCTACTGGTGTGATCATCCCTCGGAAGTTCAAGGCACCATCATTCACTAAATATGACGGGGCGTCTTGTCCCAAGTTACATCTCAGGTCCTATGTTCGGAAGATTCAGCCATATACGGTGGACAAGAATTTGTGGATCCACTTCTTCCAGGAAAGTCTTTCAGGGACTCACCTCGAATGGTTCTATCAACTGGATGGGACCAAAGTTCGTAACTGGGAGGAGTTGGCAACTGCTTTCTATAAGCAGTACCAGTATAATGCCGACCTTGCTCCCACACGTACCCAACTCCAGAGTATGTCGTTGGGGTCAAGTGAAGGTTTCAAGGAGTACGCACAAAGATGGAGAGACCTTGCGGGAAGGGTGCAACCTCCCTTAACTGACCGGGAGCTCGTTGACATGTTCTTGGGGACTTTGTCTGGTCCATTCTACAACCATCTGATTGGGAATTCTTCTGCCGGGTTCACAGATCTTATCTTGACTGGGGAGAGAATTGAAGCTGGTATCAAGTCGGGGAAGATTCAAGAAACCGCACTCGCCGATGCTCAGAAAAAGCCCCACAGTGGGAAGAAAGAATCCAATGCTATAAACGGTAAAAAGGGTCGTCATGATGTAGAGGCAATCCAGATTTCTGATCCCACGCCCGTTCAACTAAGAAATAGCAATAGGCGTAGGATAAAGCATCAAGATAGGAAGTATACTGACATCAACATGTCTTTGTCTCAGGCATTACAGCAATTGCTGAGGGCAAAACTGATCACACTAAAGGATCCTCCTCAAAATCCTGACACTTCCTCTCCCATGTACAACCCGGGTGTGAGATGTGCCTACCATTCTGACAGTCCTGGACATGACACCGACGACTGTTGGACCTTGAAGAACAAGATCCAGGATTTGATTGACGCCAAGGAGGTCGAGTTTGAACACTGATCCTACACCAAATCATCGAGAATGTCTTTTGTTCATTCAAATGTTCAAGTTGTATTTTTCTTTGATTGTTCAAACATTTATTCATGTTAAACATTGTTATCACATTAATGCATCGCTTATGTCTATTTTGAATCAATATATTCGTATTCACTAAACGCAAATTATTTTCATATTATTTCTGATGTCAACTCTCTTTAATTCTAAGCCTCTTGAGGGAGGATGACGAAAACGATACCACGATCTACAGTATGCTTTTGAACAGACCCCGCTGATGAGGTACAGGCATTGTTTCAATTCCTAAACACTGGAGTGATAAGGATGATAATCCCTCGTCAACCCCTCTGAGCCAAAGAAGTAGGAGTTTTCTCTTTTCGAAATTTAAAACCCTTAATCATAACCTGGGGCAGGGTAGTCGCTCAGTTGATCCAAGTGCATAACGAATGGCACCAAAGAAGTCCTTACAAAACGAAGAAAGACAGTGATGGTTCCGAACAATCATAAGGACAGGCAGTCATTATCAAAAAAAAAATCATAAACGAAAAGCCCAAGAAGTCAAAACCTGCGAAAAGAGACTTATGAAACTGGGGCATCCCGCTGACTGTAATTCCAAAAAAGGAAACAGTTCAGGCAAAAAATAGGGATAACGAAATCAAAAAGAAAGAGGTCTCACAAACCCTCAACAAAAACAAAAGAATGACTGCCTAGTCAGAATAAATCATCAATGTCCGAACCATCACCGGAATATCAAAGCAAAGACTCAAACAAGGTCTAACGCATGATCAACTGAGTTTAGGTGTGGAGAACATCAAGAAGAGCGGGTGGGTACAAATAAAATTTGAGCCTTTATCCTTTGTTTCTTAAACCGTGAACCAGGCCACGTTATAACCCTTAAAAGTCCTAGCTGAAGCATGGGTTAGTTCGAAAGCAGACTGTTACGAAAGGTATCCTGACTCCTTAAGGCTTACGGTAAATATGGAGTTGACATCACGTTTTACAAACAATCACTTGTTTTATGAAAAAAAGAATGCATTTTCAAAATCTTCAAGACAGACATAAGCTTTGCATTTTTAACATAACTTTGTTTGCATATGACTTTTCGTTTGAACAGCAGGAAAATTCGCACGATGAATACCTAATGAACAGAAGTACTTCCAATCAAGGGGCAGACAAGATCATTGTCCATCATCTGGGGCAGTCCAATCAAGATTCGGAGAATCTCTCAAAAGACCAAATAGCCTGGGGCAAATCTCCGCTTGAGTCACTTGGGGCACTCCAGCAACGAATCTTGCCTAATCAGACATCTTCTGGTAGCAGGGCAACCAAACACTTCTAACAGGGGCAACTCCCTATATTCTGAGAGCGTGGACATAGTCGAAAAATACTACGCACAATCAAAGACCCGCTAGGTTGACATACCTAGGCAAAAATAAGGGCTTCCCGGCGAACCAAAAGGGTTCGGGAAAAATGAAGGGATGAAATGAAAAAATCTGAACACCCGGCAAGTCGAAAACCTGAAAAGGCGGCTTGGGCAAAAATGGGTATCCCGGTGGACTAAAAACCCGAAAGGGCGGTCCAGGCAAAAGTTAGGGATTAAAGCGTACGACTATGTCACCTGCCTGCTAGAAGAAGGTTTGTCCATCAACAACTATCAGCACCTCACAGGTCTTCCTCCCACCTCAGAAACAGGGGCAATAAAGAGTCGTCTAAGAGCAATCTAATTGTTCTGCCCTCCAGGGTACCAAGATGGGCTCAGCGGAAGAACGTAACCAGATATCCTAATTCCCCAGAGAGTAAGTCAGCAGTCAGTACATTCTCTCCAAGCTATACTATCAAATCTTAAGGAAGTTGAGTATCCTCCAGCAGATCTCAACATTCCCCAGCAGCATACATATATTCTTAACAAGCATCCCCGGCAGTCTTGGTCTAAAGATTGATTCCCCGGCGGCGTATCAACATTCAAAGGGATCACTTCCCCAGCATATCAAAACTCCCCGGGAGAGTACAATCCAATTTCCCCAGGAAAACTGGAATTCATCTCCCCAAGCAGGAAGCTTATCCCCAGTAGATTCTGGAAGCTTATCCCCCGCAGAGCACGAACGCGTCGTCCGGCTTTATTTAAAGAGTTATTTCCTTAACAGGATATAACTGGGTTATCCTCAGCCAAAATCCACGGAAAGAGCGTCGTCGACAAAGTCTTCCAACAACAAGACATCCTCAGCAAGTTACTATCAACATTCAGCAAAGCACCTCTCTCCCCACAGAGTGTTGCTTCCCAGCATGGTCGCTAGAGTATCTTTTCTCCCCGCAGAATCTTCCATTTTCCAAGTTTATTCCGCAACGGAGTCATCTTCTCCTATCGGTATTCTTGCAGTTATCATCCCCAGCGGAAGCAAAATCTATCATTCAACATCAGCCCAGGAGTGACTTCCCGGCACCCGTCAAGGATTTACTTTCCTAGACGAAAAACACATTCATAAAACATCACATACATCATTATAGCATGCATAGACGCATCATATCACCCCAATCTCATTTATTTTTGAGAACATCTTAAAATCAGGCAATTCATGCATTATGACATTGCATACAACTAATTCGTTACTTTTTCAGGAAAGAACGATCAACAGATAAAAGTCTTTACCCGTTGAGGTAGTAATCGTCCCAGATTCCTTCATCGTCCTGCTGAGGTAGTAATCGTCCCAGATTCCTTCATCATTCTGTTGAGGTAGTAATCGTCCCAGATTCCTTCATCGTCCTGCTGAGGTAGTAATCGTCCCAGATTCCTTCATCATTCTGTTGAGGTAGTAATCGTCCCAGATTCCTTCATCGTCCTGCTGAGGTAGTAATCGTCCCAGATTCCTTCATCATTCTGTTGAGGTAGTAATCGTCCCAGATTCCTTCATCGTCCTGCTGAGGTAGTAATCGTCCCAGATTCCTTCATCATTCTGTTGAGGTAGTAATCGCCCAAGGTTCTCTCATCGTCCCGCTGAGGTAGTAATCGTCCCAGATTCCTTCATCGTCCTGCTGAGGTAGTAATCGTCCCAGATTCCTTCATCATATATTTGGAGTAGTAATCGTCCCAGATTCCTTCATCATCCTGCTGAGGTAGTAATCGTCCCAGATTCCTTCATCGTCCTGCTGAGGTAGTAATCGTCCCAGATTCCTTCATCATATATTTAGAGTAGTAATCGTCCCAGATTCCTTCATCATCCTGCTGAGGTAGTAATCGTCCCAGATTCCTTCATCATATATTTGGAGTAGCAATCGTCCCAGATTCCTTCATCATCCTGCTGAGGTAGTAATCGTCCCAGATTCCTTCATCATATATTTGGAGTAGCAATCGTCCCAGATTCCTTCATCATCCTGCTGAGGTAGTAATCGTCCCAGATTCCTTCATCATATATTTGGAGTAGTAATCGTCCCAGATTCCTTCATCATTCTGCTGAGGTAGTAATCGTCCCAGATTCCTTCATCATAGATTTGGAGTAGCAATCGTCTCAGATTCCTTCATCACATCCTTATCAAAAAAACCTCCTCTGGTTCAGTCAGATCGACCCTAAGATCTCCCTGATTCTTATCCCAGTAGAAGACACCCAAGATTTTTCTCAACGAGCGTTGTTGAAAGTTAAAGTCGCCCAAAGTTCTCTTACCGTTCATACTAAGATGGTAACCATCCCTGGTTCATTCATCACCGTTTGAAGCTCCAGACTCAGCTCCTGTAACCAGTCAGGACACATCTATACCAAGCATCTGAAAACCAGCTCCTGCAACGTGTCAGGTACTCTTTTTTCTTTTGCAGGTATGCAGGTTCTCGCTAAGGAATCTCTTACGCGATCAACATCCAGATGGCATCTATAAGCCCATCATCCTATCCAGCAACCTCTAAATGGCATCTATAAGCCCATTCCCATCATCACTGCAACTATGTGAGCGCAAATTTCTGGGCACTCTAGTGTTCAATCATCTTCCACCCTCGGATTACGAAAGGCACGTCGGCCAATCTGCATCCTCAGGTCTTAGAAGATTGAACAGGGGCAACTGTTGCACCCCAAAATTTGCCCTCCCATATTCTCCAAGAAATTGCCAAGTCAAGTCACAAAATTCCCCAAGGGTTGTGCAGTGCAACTGTCTCCTATACAGTCAAAACTAGGGTTTGGGTTCTGATCAAGAAAATGAAGTTTTCAAAGGCCCAATCAAGTCTCATATGCTTACAAAGATGGTCAAGTATCCTCATATCAAGTTTCAAGGCATTCAGCTCAAAATTGCACAGTCAAAACCCTAAATTGCACTACAGTCAACTGTAGGGGCAAAATGGTCATTTGGCAGTCAAAAGTTCAAATTTTTTGTCAACATATCATTTTGAAGCCACAAACATCATTTGATCAATGCTTGATCATGATTCTCAAAATTGGGCTCAGAAATCATCAAAGATGCAAAAGTTACTATATTTGGACAGCTGAAAAAGTCAACTGAAATTGACCAGGGCATAACTTTCACATGGATTATCAGAAAAATTCCATCCAAAGCTAATTTTGAAGAGAAAGACATTTCCTACAACTCATCTTCATACTTCAAGTCCAAGAAATGCTCTCACAAAAAGTTATCAATTTCAACATTATAGGTCATTTTCAAAAGTCAACAAAAAGGGACTTTAAGTCAAAGGCCATAACTTGAGATTGGTAAATCAAAATGACATGGGACCAAAGGCATTGGTTAAAGGACTCAAAGACCTTTCCAAAATGTCCAAGAACATGAGAAAAGATTAAAAATTTGAGCAAGTTATGCCTTGTGGAAGTTGGGAAATTTTTGGATATTTTGAAAAGTCAACTTTGATCCAAATGACCTAAAATTGCTAATGGGCCCATTTTTCTTCCATGATTCATCATTCTAAGCATATGCACGACCACTTGGCCCAAAGGGAAGTATTTTCTCATATTTTATTTATTTATTTGAATTTTTATTTATATTAATTCAATTAAATCAATTAAATATGTGAAAAATATCTAAATGAACCAAACAAATCTTTTTGTACACATTTCAGCTTCAATATTTCGTGCACATCCCAACATGGAAAGATTTGGTTTAATTTGAGCATGATTGAACAAAGAACACATGAAAAAAAGATATGGAAGATCCTTAAGAAATCAAATATTGAAAACCATTATTGCCATGGATTTGATTGAAATTTCTTAACCTAATTGCTTCACTACAAATGCCTGAAGAGAACCCTAATGCCCAAGGACTGAAAGCTGCGCTAAAGAACCATTGACAAACTTGGAAAAAGTCTCTAAAAGCTCAAAACTGAAAAGCACTCTAGAGGTCGATTCAAGCCTCCATTCTTGTCTCAATAGCTTTCTTGGAGGTCACTGATCACGTTCCAATCAAGCATAGCCATCAAAACCTCAAGAGCTGGTAGATTGAACACAAACTGTGTCAAAAAATTTCCAGAATCGTGCATCATAATTTATGCATACTTTGCTATTTTGATTCATTGATTCATGTTTGTTATGAGTTTCTGATGCTAACCATACAGTTTGATTGCGTTTTTGTGCTATATACGTGATGTTGCCATGAATACAGTCTAGGGTTTCTTGAGCTCCCAATTAGGGATTCTCTTATCCTGTAAAATTGAGACACAATAGTACCAGGATCACAACCAGGAAGCTCGGACGAAGTGATTGCAATGGTCGCGCCAAATTTCTGAACCAAGGCGTGCTAATCGCTATTTTGAAAACAAGCGTGTATTGAGGGGGTTCAAAACCCCCGTTAAATATTTATTGTTTTTTCAGGAAAGCAAAGCAACGAAGAAGAAGACTTCGTGGCAGTCAGTGAGTGGCTCATTCAAATTTTTGCGCGCAAATTCCATTCACCGGTGTTTTTGTATTATATTATTTGTTTATCTCTATATATTCAAAACACGCAAAGTGGTTCAGTGGCACGCAGATGGGCAGGTAACCAAAAGGACCTGGGTTCGATCCCAGGTCCCCCACCCCTTTCAATATCATTTTTCTAATAATGCTTGTGTGTATTCCCAGCGCCAGGATGTACCATACGTCCACATTATTATGCCATCCACGCGTCCATCAGAAGCAATCCAAGGGCTGAGATTAAAGAACACCATGAACCCTAGTCAAAAGAGCCACATGGCGCCTGGAAAGTCAACGAATTCTGAAGGTCATTGGGCCAGATTTGCTTGGACAATACCTCCACTTTAGGGCCTGAACCCCCCCTGGTTTGCAATTTCTTTCTTTTCTTTTTACTTATTTTTATTTTATTGTTAATTGTTATTTTATTTTATTCAATTGTTTTAATTAATTAATTATTTTCCACAAAATATAAAAACTTCATAAAAATCAGAAAAAAGATAAAAACATAATAAAATATTTAATTTTAATTATTTTCTTGTAAACAAATGCATGTAAATAAATTTAGTAAAATAGGTTTTAACTTTAATTCTTTTTAATAACCAAAAATCCAAAAAAACATAGAATTTAGGTTTAATGAATTTTATTCCCTTTTTTAATTTTCCTTTTTTTCATAATAATAATATTACTTATTTTATTTTCATAATTAAATTGTATATAAATTAACTTAGGTTTAATTTAGGTTAAATATTAATACTTTCATAATAAATTTAAAAACCATTAGAATTAGGGTTAGTTAATTTTAATTAATTCTTTTTTCTGTTAAATCTTAAAAAAACATAAAAATACATAAAACATTTTTCTTTTAATTTTAATTTTAATTCCTTGTTAATTTTAATTTTGCAAAAGGGTCCAACGCCCATATTTTTAATTGTTTAATTCGCGTATTTATTTTATTGCTTAAATAATTATGTATTTCTCCCAAAGCGTTGTAACTTAAATTTCTCGCACTTTTATTTCTTTTGCTTTATTTACTTTTCTGTCAAATCGGGTCCGGTTTAATTTTGGCGATGTGGACCCGCGCCATTTGTAATAGCTTTAGATTTACTTTTCCGCAAATATTAACTGTTAACAAAAAGCATGAAAGAATGTATGGCCTTAAATAAAATCAAGCGTAGATCACAATGAACATGACAAGATAAATATCAATGAAAACGACACACGAATCGCACACACCACCCCTAGGGTACGCCTCACTGTTGCCTTGCCTCGAAAGGTGATCGTCGAGTAGAGGACGTCTTAGTAAGTCCTCATGATCCGGGAACCTGGCATGAGGGTAGCTTCTAAGGTGTCTTCCCATTGCTCTGGTGATCACCATGTCCCTATAAACTCGAATTGACCCGAACACCTCCAACGGTGGTGCTACCTACCTCTCAATGGTGGGATGGCACTACTTTAAAGGACATTTACACAGACGAATTCCTTAGGGTAGGTAGGTTCTCGTAGATACTTGCTCTCTTCAAAAACAAAACAAATCAAAATCTTTTCACACCGACACTTTTCAAAAGCTTTCAAAACAATTTTTCAAACACTCTGACGCATGAGTCGAACTGAAATTTTTCAAAGAAACTTTTTAAAACCCACATTGAAAAGCAAACAAACCTTTTTGAAAACACAATGAGCAAGTATCTAAGAGCCCATGGATAACCATGGATAGAAAGGGTGCTAACACCTTCCCTTTCTATAACCTACCTCCCGAACCGAGAGCAATCTCTTTAAGGAATTTTTCTGTGCTTTTGTCCTTTCCATTTGGAGAAAATAAAAGACGGTGGCGACTCTTGCTTCCGCGACATTTCGCGAACCAGCGTTAAACAGTCAGTTCCAGATCCACCGATCACACCTACTATCCAGGCTTTCATTTCGAAGTAACCCTACTATCCAGTTCTTTCTCTTTTATCTCCGGACAACAGTTTGCAACACTGTAACCCCTGGACCCGACCAGATACGGTCAATTTCATGTTCCCCAGTAGAGTAATGGACAACCGAAGCTCCTAGACTCTATTTCCTAGGACATAAATCAACATTCCCTGGTGAAGTCCTCCTCAACGGCAGGTACCAGAATTATCGCAAAGGAATCTCTTATGCAACCGATATATTTTCTGGATGGCATCTTTAAGCCCATCTCCGACGATCCTCCATCTCCTTCCAAATGTCATCTGTAAGCCCATTCCTGATATTATCGATCGAAATTCACTTCATGCGAATGCAAATTTCTGAGCACTCTATTGTTCAATCATCTTCCACCTTCAGATCACGAAAGGCAGGCAAGCCAATCTACATCCTCAGGTCTAATAAGATTGAACCGGGGCAGCTGTTGTACCCCAAAATTTTCCCTCCCATTTTTACACAAGACCTACTCCTAGAGATCCTCAATTGCTCAAGTTGACTAAGGGTTGACCAGACAAATTCTCCTCCTAAGACAATGAGCCTCAAACTAGGGTTTCACTCCTCATCAAGATGTTTGAGTTATAAGGGTCCTAAATGATTTACATTGCCCTAATATGTCCTTAAGATCATCCATGCCAAGTTTCATGCCTTGCACTACAAGTTTGCTCAGTCAACTGCTCAGATGCCTGGAAATCAACTATGTTAGGTCAAAAGTTAACCGTGACCCACATACAGTCGAACTTCAATATTTTTGGTCAATATCAACATTTTGAAATAACATCCATCATTTTATCAAGGGTTGATCATGATTCCTCAAGGAATGCTCCTAATTCATCAAATTTCAAAAGTTGCTAAATTAGGGTTTCTATAGGAAAAGTCAACCAAACTTTGACCAGGCATAACTTTGTCATACTTTATCATAAATTTATCATCCAAGTCTCATTTTTAAGAGAGCCCAATACCCTACAACTCATATTCATAATTCAAGTTTAAAAAATGCACTCATGAAAAGATATAAATTCAGACATTATAGGTCATTTCAAAAAGTCAACAAAAACACCTTTTGGATCAAAGCTTCTTACATGAACATGGAAGACCCAATGGAGATGAAACTAAAAGGGTTGTTTATAGGACATCCTAAGCTTTCTAAAAAGTACAAGAAGACCCTCTTAGGGTCAAAATTGAGGGAGATATGCATTGTCAAAGTTGGCCATTTTTGGAAATTTGTACAAAGTCAACAATGCCCAAAATTGCATTTTTTCCACATGGGCCCATCTTTTCAAGTTTGAATCTCAGTCCTAGAATGGTCCACGACCTATGGGACCCTCCATGCCTTATTCACTCATTTATTTAATTTATTTTGATTTTTATTCATTTAAAAATCAAATAAATCCATATAAATCATATAATTTGTTTTAAGATTGATTTTTGCATTGAAGGGAGATCTTATATGCTGTCAAATAGCCAGGAAATCATGTAAGGCCAAATAGGACACAATCTTCATATATGGCAATTGTTCAAGATTTGGTTTTCTTATAAAACCATGCAATTATATATTTGATTCTTTCCAATTATAATGACCTAATATGATTCACTACTTATAACAAAGCATTGTGAACCCTAAGGAGAAAAATTGATGCACATCCTGCCTCCCTAAGAGCAAGAACAAAGTTCAATTTTTTGACAAAAAGTGCAGATCGGATTCCTTTCTACAGGCAGTTTCAAGCCATTCAAAGGACCAAAACACATCCCTGGGCATCCTCTGAAGCGATTACAAGCATTATCATGGTCTGAAGCATCAAGAATTACATGTTATCGCCTTCACGGTTTGCCCTTTTTTCTAAAACTAAATTACAATGATTCTTGCATCATAAACATGTTTTGATTATATATCTATGCTTTTTATCATATTTACAACGTACTTGATGCTTTGATTGAAGTTTGAGTGCATGTATGGGCATTTACCATGGCTAGGGTTCCAGAGCTCCAATTTGGGGAACCCTAGTTAGAGGCAAAATTAGGCCAAGTTAAGTAACTCTTCGTGTTCAGGGGTTGATTTACAACTGATTCATGGCTTTGGATGGAATTTATTTTGCTTGTATTGCATTTTGGGTGTTTACAGGTTTGTAGCCACGCACAAGAACCGTCACTATAACCTATAGTGACGAGTCCATCCGTAGGTAAAAGCTCTTTCTAAAACAACAGTCCCTGGGGAAGAAGAAGAGGGCGTGGCAGCATACCATTGGCTTGTTTAAAATTCACGTGTTTTTATGGGTGCACTACTTTATTTAGATTATATTTTATTATGTTAATCATGTTAACAACTAAGCCTTCCAGCATATATGGTAAAGGAACACACACTTAAGGAAAACGTCCTGGGTTCGATCCCAGGCGTGTTGCTTTTGTATTTTTCTTGATGCTTAACTGCAGATCTAGTAGTATCCTTCCAAGCGCGCTTACCATACACCTCAAGATCTCACGCATTGGATCATCCCCTGACCAGATCCAACATGCAGCAGGCAAGGAGCATGGTTAACCCTCAGATGAGAGTCCCACGGAATCAGGCGCAGCAATTGGGCCACCAACAGGATTGGGCCTGAAAAATTCAACTCCTCACACCCCCAAAATTATATTTCATACCAGGCCCATTCTTTTTCTTTTTTAATTTCTTATTTTAATTATTGGTTTTTAATTATTTTACAAAATCATTGTTTTCTTTAATTAAATCAAAAAATCATAAAAACACAAAAATTAGAATTAGGTTTTTTATATAAAATATTTAATTGCATTAATTAATTAGATTAATTAGGATAATGTAAATTCTTTTTTTTCATAATTAAAACTAATTAGAAATTAGGTTAGTTTGTAAAATTAATTACTTTTCTCAAAAAAATCCAAAAAAGTATTTTTTTTTTCTTTATTCACTAATTAAATATCTTTGAATTTAATTTTAATTCCGTATTTAATTTCATCGCGCATATTTATTTCATTATTTTTCCAATTAATGTAATTGCTCCGAGTTTGTAATAGTTTAACTTCGGTTTACTATTTCCATTTACTGTTTTCCCCCGGTTTTTTATTATGTAATCCCCATCCCCAAGGCCTTGTAATAGCTAGGTTTAAATTTCTCGCATTCTATTTTCCGTCATTATAAACTATTAGATGATTGATAATAGGATTGTATGCGAAAGATAAATACATAATTTAAAACAGTAGAAAACCCTAACTGTGCAAAGATAAATAACTGAAAAACAAACACTTGCACATGCTCACTCCTAGGGTTTTCCCCACTTCGGTTGCCTTCGGTAAAAGGTCATGAAGTACAGGGAATTTTAGTGGTTGTCCTCTAGTCCCAAAAGATAAAAAATGACCCATTCAAATGTTGCCTTCGAAAGATCTTTAAGACTCTAGGGTAACTACTAAGGTTTCCTAATCATTGCTTTAGTGATCGTAATTGTCCCTTTCGATTGTCCCTTAAACTCCAATGATGGAGATACCTACTCCTTAATAGTAGGATAACGCTGTCTAAAGGAAATAAGAAAACGAACAGACTTTTTTTGAGTAGGTAGAAACTCCTAAGTATTTGCTCAAACAAACTTTTACACTTACACTTTCAAACAAACTTTTCAAACTAAAGTTTTCAAAAAACACTTTATCACACCCTAGAGGACTGATACAAGGGTTACCATAAAGTGAAAAACCGCACTAAGGCAATTTCAAAACTTTTTGAAACACAAAAACACACAAGCAATTTAAAAATGAGCAAGTACCTAAGAGCCCGTGGAAAACCACGGATAGAAAGGGTGCTAACACCTTCCCTTTCTATAATCTACCCCTCATACTCAGAAACATCTCGAAAAAGGTTTTTTCTGTTCTTTTTCATTTTCCTTTGTTAGATGAAATAAAAGTCGGTGGCGACTCTTGCTTACCGTACATTTGCAAACAAAAAATGCAAAAACCAGTCGTAACAAAAATAGTCGGTTCTGCCACCGTATCACAAGCAGGCTCTGAAGGTAACTTCTGGTAAGAAGCATCAGAAGCAGACTTGGTCAGAAGCCAGGAAGAAAACTAATGGAGGTCAAAGGTCAGAAGCTTCAAACTCTGATAGGCAGAAGAATGTCCAGAGGGGAAAGGAGAAGTCTGTCAAGAAGAATGTTCACTGTTACTGTTGCAGGAACTTTGGTCACTATGCCAAAGATTGTTGGTCAAACAAAGAAAGGAAGTTAGAAGAAGAAAATGTAGCCAAAGGAGATTCAGATGATGAACCTGTGCTATTTATGGCGTATGAATCTGATGAGGAACCAGTGAAATTGTCATTTTCCAATTCTGAAGGGGAAGAAGAATATGACTCTGAATATTCTGATTCTGAAGGAGTGATTTTGTATGAGTCAGAATCAGAATATGACTGAGTTAGAATAAGATGACGAATTTGAAGATTTTGAAGATGAGTCAGAATCTGAGGTTTCTAAAGACGAGTTAGAGTCAGAAGATGACTCTGAAGCAGAAGACAAGTTAGAATTCGAAGGTGTTTCTGAGTCTGAAGAAGATTCTGCTTCTGAAGAAGAGTCAAAAGATAATGACTCTGGAAACTCTGAAGCTGAGTCAGATGGTGAATCTGATTCTGATCCATATTTTGATGATAATCCAGAATTTGGTGGTGATCATGCTTCTAGATAGGAAAAATCTAAAGACAGTCAAGGTTCTGGAGAAAGTTAAAACTTTGAAGCAAGATCTTCTGAAGTGGGAAGTTCTGGTGTCCAAGGTTCTGAAGGTCCAGTTCAAAAGCAACAAAGAGTCAAAAGCATCCCAAGAAGATTTGCAGAGTTTGACATGTTGCAAGATACTGAAGTAGACTCTGAAGGAGAAGTTATTCAGTGTGCAATGTTAGTAGACTCTGAAACCGTAAGTACAGAAGAGAATCTTAAGCAATAAGTTTAGTTACAGGCCATGAAAGAATAACTTGATGCTATAGAGAGAAACAAGACTTGGAAGCTAACAGAACTTCCAAAAGGCAAGAAAGCCATCAGCGTCAGATGGGTTTTCAAGCAGAAGCCAAAGCCAGATGGATCAATTGGCAAACATAAAGCAGGATTTGTAGCAAGAGGCTTTCTACAGAAGCCTGAGTTGGATTACTTTGAAGTGTTTGCACCTGTAGCGAGACATGAAACAATCAGACTAGTGATTGATAGCTGCTAACAGGAATTGGCCTCTGATGCATTTAGATGTAAAATCTGTATTTCTGAATGGTCCATTACAAGTAAAGGTATATGTATCACAACCTCCCGGATTTGAGAAAAAGAATCAGGAAGGGATGGTGTTTAAATTACACAAAGCATTATATGGATTAAAGTAAGCGCCCAGAGCTTGGAATTTGAAGATTGATTCGTTTTTCAAGGAAAAAGGGTTTAAGAAGTGTGATATGGAGTATGGTGTTTATGTTCAACATACTTCAGAAGGTAATATGATTCTGGCCTGTTTGTATGTTGATGATATATTACTCACAGGAAGTTCTGAACAAGAGATAGCTGAGTTCAAGAAAGTTCTAATGAATGCATTTGAGATGATAGATCTTAGAAAAATGAGTTTCTTTCTAGGGGTGAATTTATGTACTCTGAAAAAGGAATCATTTTGCGCCAGATGAAGTATGAATTAGGGCTTCTGAAGAAATTTGAGCTAGAAAATTGCAAAGTTACTATCACACCTGCTGATACAAATCAGAAGTTGGACTCTGATTCTGATGGAGAGGATGTGGATGCTACAACCTTCAAACAGATGGTTGGTTCTCTAAGGTATTTGTGTAATACCAGACCTGAAATTTTCTATGCAGTTGGAATGGTTATTAGATTTATGAGTAAACCAACATGGTCTCATTACCAAGCTGCTGTCAGGATTTTGAGGTATGTAAAGAGAACTCTGAAGTATGGAGTGTTATTTTCGTCTGGAAGAAAGATCGAATCAGAACTTCTGAGTTATTCTGATTCTGATTAGTGCAAAGATAGAGTTGACAGAAGAAGTACTTCTGGGTACTTATTCAAATTTCTGGAAGGTCCTATTTCTTGGTGTTCTAGGAAGCAACATGTTGTTGCTCTGTCAACTTGTGAAGCTGAATATATTGCAGGCGCTCTGACTGCGTGTCAAGCTGTGTGGATTCTGAACTTGCTGAAAGATCTGAAGATTGAGGTAAATAAACTTCTAAAGCTGATGATTGATAACAAGTTTGAAATAAATCATGCCAAGAATTCAGTGTTGCATGGGAGAAGCAAGCATATTGAGACTAAGTATCATTTTTTGAGGAATCAAGTTCAGAATGGAATTTTAGAAGTTGTGCACTGTAGCACCCAGAAGAAGCTGACAGGTGTTCTGACAAAGGCTATCAAAACTGATCAATTTCTTGGTTTAAGGGATAGAATTTGTGTTGTCAATTTTGGGTATATATAAATTAAGGGATGGTGTTAGAATTAATTTAGATTTTATAATTAATTAGATATTAATTTATATTTAGGAATATCTTTTAGATTGTTTATATCTTTGTTAGAAGATATATATCTTAGATCTTCTTATATCTTTGTTAGAAGATATATTTTATATTTAATTTTGTATATAAATAACCTAGTGGAGTAGGTTATTGTAATTCATTGTAAATCCTTATTTTGAAGCTATTAGTAAATATTCCTTTTGCCTTTTATCTTCCTTGTGCACCAACATATATGTATCTAAAATGCTAACGCGAGTCATTAAAATACTATGTATTTAAGATATAAATTTTGTATTAAACACCATTACAACATTAAGTCTTTGGGTTTCTTAGAATAGATTGGAGACATAGTTGATTTTAATAGAATTGAGTTTACTAGAATTGATTTTAATAGAATTGAATTTAGCTGAATTAATTTATGTTTTAATATATTTATGTAAAAGTGAATTGAACAATAAATTTTAGTGTAAAGATCAAGAAAAATCAATTTTAGAGGCAGAAACTACAAATTCTAGCTTTAAGTACAATCAATTCTAACGATAAAATCAATTTTACTTTTAAAAAACCAGTTGGCTTTATCTGAACAACGTGGTTTTATTCAAGGTCGGAATATTAAGGATTGTATCGGGCTGGCTTCTGAAGCTTTTAATTTACTTGATTCTAATTAAGGTCTGATGTGGTAACGTTGCTCTTAAGGTGGATATTACGAACGCTTTTGATATTTTGAATTGGTCTTTTCTTCTGAAGGTGTTGCAGTAATTAGGATTCAACGAAAAGTTCTGTCTGTGGATTAATAACATTTTGAGTTCTGCTTGGATATCAAATTCTGTCAATGGGTCGCTTTACAAATTTTTTAATTGTACTCGAGGAGTCTGTCAAGAGGATCTTCTATCGTCGCTTCTCTTCTGCCTGGCGTAAGAAGTTCTTAGCAGGAAGTTATTGCAATTAGTTAGTTCTGACGACTTGGTTTTAATTACTGGTCCTAGGCAAATCCAGGTTCCTTAGCATATCTTATATGCGGACGATGTCTTCATTTTCTGCAAAGGAAGTATCTCCAATATTAGGGCGCTGGTTTTGGTTTTTACAGAGTATTCTTTAGCCTTTGGGCAGGTGGTCAACTACTCAAAATTCTCTATATACAGAGGGTCTGTGTCTCCTTCCCGACTCAGTATTATGTCGTTGATTTCTCGTTTTACTATCGGTTTCACCCCTCCCCCCCCCCCCCCCTTTAATTACCCAAGGGTGCCTATTTTTAAAGGCATGCCTAAGGAGTTTTTTCTTCAACCGATTGTGGATAGAATCATTCATAAACTTGCGTCTTGGAAATGGACTTTTCTTTCCTTTTTTGAGAGAGTCGAGTTAGTGAAATCTTCCATTCAAAGTATGCTCATCCACTCCATGTTGGTTTATGCTTGGCCAGTCTCTCTTGTTCAGAAGTTAGAGCATGCTGTGTGTAATTTTATTTGGAGCGACGATGTCTTTAGGAGTAAATATGTTACTGTATCTTATAAGTCTATTTGCAAGCCTCTTTCAGAGGGCGGTTTAGGGATTAGATCTTTGGTGGCCCTCAATGAAGCCTCATGTCTCAAAAATGGGCGGAACTTGCTCAATTCTGAGGAGTCTTGGGCTGTCTTGCTTAGGAATTAGGTTATTCATAAGAATAAGTATATCAAGTGTGATACGGTGGGAGAACTGACTTGATTGTTTTGCATTTTATTGCAAATGTTGCGGTTAGCAAGAGTCGCCGCCGACTTTTCTTTTATCCAAAAAGGAAAGGTAAAAAAGCACAGGAAAGACCTTTGAGATTGTTTCTTGAGTTCAGGGGGTAGATTATGAAAAGGGAAGGTATTAGCACCCTTTTCATCCATGGTTTTCCATGGGCTCTTAGTTACTTTCTAGATCACTTGCTTTTGTTTGAAATTGTGCTTTGTGTGGTTTTGAAAATATTTTGTAAAAGAGGCCATCATTTAGGCAATCTTTGTAATGATTCTCGTTCGTAAGAATGTATACAAAGATGTTGATCTTTTTGAAAATGTTTTTAATTTTGTAAGATGTTTGGAAATGTGTGTGTTTGTTTTGAAAATAGCAAGGATATTTGTTTTGAAATGGAGCAAGTAACTAAAAGTAATCTACCTACTCAAATGTCTTTCTTGTTCATTTTCTTTTCCTTTGATATTGTTGTCTTACCATTGATTTGGTAAGCAAACCTATCTTTGGATGTAAACGGGATGGGCGTGGGTCATCGTATAGCCATGATTAGCAATGTTGGAAAGTATCTTAGCATTTTTAGGGACTAAGATCATTTTTGTAAGACAACTTTGGATAGCGTCATCGAGGGACTATGATCTTGTATTTATTTGTTTTTGCTAAGACACCTTACATGCGTAATATGGCCATTTTTGTAAGGCAACCAAGTGGGATAACCTTAGGGGTGCTTGTGTGCAAGTGTGTCATTTTCATGCTTGATTTTGTCTTGGATTAGGGTTTTCTATTTGATTGGTTTTATCTTGCCATACAAACCCTAGTTACTAGCATGTTATGTAAAAGCGATAAATTGTGAAATTTAAAGTTACTACGCTATTACAATACTTGTGGGAGGGGTTATACAATTTATGAATGGGGATTGCAATAATATAAACCTAATTAGTCTATTACAACTAAATTGAATATGTACAAATATTGGAATAAAAAATATATAAGATGAATTAAATATGCAAAGATATGTAAATGCAAAGAAGATTTTGGTTTGGTTTTTTATATGAAAAAGTTTTAACCTAAACCTAGTAAATAAATCAAGATTAACTTAAATCATTTAAGAAAATAAATTATTTTTTAGAAATTTTTTTTGAATAAACCCTAATTCTACTTGATTAAAAGAAAATAAATTTCTTTAAGAAAAAAGTAAGTATTTTTGTATTTTTTGTCTTGAAAATAATACATGGCATTATGTGATATTTTGGTCCTTTTATATTAAAATAAATATTTAATGGGTATAAAGAAAAAATAAATATTAAACTAGTTCTAATTTAATTTACAAATTTAATTAATAAAAATTGATAATATATATAACTAAATAAAATATTTTTTGTGAGAAAAATAAAATAAAATAAGCTAAAATAAAAATCTATTATTTTTATATTTTTTATGATTTTTAATATTAAGAAAAATATATTTAAGAAAATAAAATGAAAACAAAATAAATAAATAAATAAATGATAATGGGCCAGGGGAGCATACAAGTAGACATGGGGGTAAAATGTTAGAAAAAACAAAAAGGCCCATGCACTGAAGCCCATGCGCTGCAAGCTAACAAAAAATGGGAAAAAAGTGAGAAAAATTGCAAAAGGCAGGCGCTAAGGCTCGAACCCGTGACCTATAGCATTTTTGCATGTTGCCTTACCACTGGGGTGGTTGTACATCCGTTCATATAAAAAAAATCATAAATATATATTAGAAAACGCCTCCTGAAGGCAACTTCATCTTCAACCTTGAGCCATGGTCGGACCACCTGTATCTCTCTCATTTCTCCATAAAAATGGAAAGTTCAAACATGAAAGTTACAGTGTTTCTTCTCACGAGTTCAACCATATAATTTATGTAAACTAAAAGTCAAAGATCAAAGATAATTTTACTTGCCCTAATTTGAAACCTAATTTTTACAGAAATTTCAAATCCAAAATTCTCTATGCACAGTTAATATAAATGAAAACTATGAACATGCTTAGCTTTAGTGCAATGATATCTACATTTTGGTTTCACAAATCAGGACTAAATGATGCTTGTATGAAGAGATAGAAGTTTGAGTTTTTACCTCTTTCAGTTAAGATTGTGAATGGAGTTTGGGCAAGTTTTGAGAAGGCCTGAGGATCTGTTTAGCTTGCCTGGACCTCCCTGAGTGTATTCCAATCCTTACTTTGTCTTGAAAGTCTCTGAATCTCCCTAATGAAGTCAACCTGCAAGCTTGATGTTTGAAAATGGTGGATGGAGGAGGAGGAGTTATAGTGAGGGAAAATGGGTCTGGATCACTTAGATATAAAGTATATTAAGTGTTTATGTGGTTAAAACTCAAAACGCACGAGTAGATTTGGAGATGGCTGAGTAAGGTTCAAAATTGTCAAGCTATGGCATATTTTCAATGGCAAAGTGTTTGGGAGTGTTTCTGAGTCTTAGAATTCGTCTCTTAGGTTACAATACACTTGTGTATATGTATGGAAAAGGTCAGAGATCAAGCTTTCTCAAGATTTCTGAGTTATAGCCTTTTGGCTCTATTACTTGCTTTTGAAGAAAAGTGAGGAGACAAGTCCCTAAGTGGTTTACAAGCATAGTCTGGTTTTGGAGAGGCCTTAGACAAGTTGCTTTTGGTTTTGACTTTTCTTGTGTGCAGAGAAAACAATTGAGAGGCTCAAGAAGTTGACAAAGGCAAAAGTAGTGCTTTATCAAAATGGAAATGGCACCTTTGTGCCAAAAATGGAATTGGTCTTGTACAATGCATTCAATGCTTGGCTTAAAGCTTCCAACATTTGTGAAAACATTTAATTATGGAGTGAGAAATAAGTTTTAGGTCTGCAAAGCAAAGATTATGCAGCCTAGGCTTGGATTTGAATTTTTGTTCTTCATGAAATGGCTTGAAATCAAAGTGATAAATCACCAACTTCATCTCTTCGATTCTCCCTACTCAAGAATGATCTCAAGGAGTTCTGTGACATTTTGGAAATCTTGCAATGTTATTTACAACTCATCTTTGAATTGATTTTGAAAATTCCCTTTGGAAATATGTGAAAATTTTCCATGAAGTTAGGTCAAAAATCTGCCTAACTAGGCAAAATTTCACTAAGTTATTTTAGTTCATGAGCATGTATTCACAAAATTATATCTTGAGATCCAAGCATTTTTAGGAGAAATTGTATGAAGAAAAGTTGTAGATTTCATGGATATCTACAAATTTCATGTTAGAAGTTTCCTTTGAATCATCTTGCATCATGGTGAAAATTTGGCTTAAAGTTGAGAAAAAATAAGAAATTTTCTATACTTAGAAAAATTTCTAAGTTAAGAAATTTCAACTTTTCAAATCAAAATCTTGAATCCTTGATTTCTTGATGAACAAGTTTCACATTTTGACATTTTTTGATGAATTATGATCTTTGGCACTTGATTTTGACCAAAAAGTCAAAGTTTGACTTTACAGTGTACAGTTGACTTTTGATCAATTGACAGAAAAATTCATCTGTCAATCCAATGGATTTGTAATATTTTGAATCATGTTATTGGGTCAAGATGATGCAATTGAACTCTTGAAGTCATGTTTCAAACCAATTGATCATCTGCTAGGTCAAAAATCAGAAATTCCCCTTTCTCAGTCAAAACCCTAATTTTGACCATTTTGCCCTTTTGATGATTTGATCAAATTTCTTGAGGAATTATGGTCCAAACTTGATCAAATGATACATATGAGTCTAAGATGTTGATGTGGATCAAAAATTATGAAGTTTGACTGTAAATTGGCCATGGTTGACTTTTTCCCCAATTGATTTTTAAGTCAACTGTCCAATTGACTAATCAAAAGTGTGATTCAAAGCTTGAAACTTGACATGAGTGATATTGGGGGTCCATAATGATCCTTGAAAGTCATATGAAACATTTATAATCCAAAAATCCTTGTGCAAACTCAAACCCTAATTTTGGTCATCAGTGCATGAGGAGATGTCTTGAGTTGATAAAACCCTAATGCAGTCTTGAGTCAAGGAGATTTTGTGAGAGATTTCTTGATAAGTGAGAGGGAAAATTTTAGGGTACAACATCAAGCATCACATATTTTCTTCTATTTGGTCCTCTGTTAAGAATGTTATGCAACAGATTCATGAGAACTCTTCTTGGATCCCCGATAATGGAAAATCTATTTGCTTTTGGCAGGATCATTAGTGCGGTGTTCCATTAATTCAAGAGTTGGGTTTTAGTGAGGCGCCCGATGAGGTACAGGTTAGCGCTGAAGGGATTATAAGAGGGATTTTTCAAACTTTTTGGTCCTTTTAGTGGAATAATTCCGAAAAACAGATCTTGATTAAATCATTAATTACAAATCAATCTAACCAAAATAAAGATTCAAGGAATACCTCTTGAAGCATGCGTTATCTTTGATCACGAACGAAGGAAGATACTGAGGTCTCTATGTAGTCCACGCGAGTGCAAAATGGAAGACGATTCTAGCTGTTTCTTGTTCTCTTGAAAATTGACAATTAACTTTGGTAGGGGAAAAAGCTTCTCTATTTATAGAGACCTTCTAAGACCTTAATGCTCTTCTTTTAGGCTTTTCTAAAATAAACCAAATCTTATTTAATTAAACTATTTTAATTAAATAAATATTATTTATATTTAATTAAACTATTTTAAATAAATAAAATATTAATTAAATTAAATCATATTTAATTTAATCAACTATCAATTCTCTTTTATTTAATTAAATCATATTTAATCAAATAAATTATATGTGTTAATATATTAAATAATTTAAATATTATAAATACATCATTAAATTAAATCGTATTTAATTTAATCATTCATTCCACTATAAGTACTATATGCATGTGACCTTGTAGGTTCTCGTAACGTTGACAATAATATTAAATTACCTATTTAATATTATAAACAGTAAGCGGTATCTAGCAATACATCACTGCTACTCAAGTGACGAGAATGTCGTGTGATCTGACATAATCTTTATGTGATAATGATCACGTGTACAATTATCTTGTTTCACTTATATCTATATTAAGCACAAAGCATAAAATGTGTCACCCTTGTATAGTCCAATATTGTATTCCTTGATACCAGAGTATACTTGATAACATCTTATAACGACTTATTTGAGCACGACCATGCATTTTACAATCATGCTCTATCAAGGGGTCACATATATTACTCTTGTATATGTAGGAGGGGAAAATCCCATATAGGTCACTCATGTCCCTTAACATGATTTGTAAAGTATCCATCAACCATCTTTATGGTCATCGTGTTACGAACAATGTTTGATTGACAATAAAGTACTCAACTCTATATCTAGGATCCATAGTGGTTTTAGGTCGAAGGGTGGCATACACCACTATCACAATTAGAATAACTTATGACACTTACATAACAAACTATGTAGTATTATCATGATGGATCAATCTAATATAAATATTACTCCTAATATTTATACCTACGTGAAGACTTGATATCTCATATCCATGACTTGTGAGATACAGTAATCAGTCCACTCACATAATATTCTTTACATATTATTGTTGTCCTATTTGACAGTAAAACTTGACTATAGATGCTTTAAGAATAACGCCCTTATATTTAATGAGCTCTCACGATTAAGTCACGCTTAATAGGTCATTAATAGACTAATTATTCTAAGGACTTTATTATGTCATATACAAATAACATAATAAATATGATGCCTAATAAGTATACTTATATTGACAAACAATATATATCAAGGTCATGATACAAAATTAAATTAAGCCAATATTGATTGGCTATTAGGGCTTACTCCAATAATCTCCCACTAGCACTAAAGCCAATTAGATATTAGTTTAACATCTAGTTACCCATTTTGTGCGTCAAGCATCATCTTAGCCTGATACGTTATTAGGGTATAAGGAACTCTTTCATCTATTGGTAATATACACATCTTTCAATTTCAAATTTCAATCTTCTACTGAAATGAATTGAAGTGTTAAAATATATATACAAGGACCACTAGTGAGATCTAGTATTCCGAACTTGCAAGATTAACCCATTATCATCGTGAATAAGATCAACAGGATCTACAATACAAGAAACACAATTTTCTTCACAAGAATTAGCAAAGTGATTCAAATCATATATTTGACCTTTGTACTAGAAATGACAATTGTCTGAAACTCTTTTCAACTTATACAATTATCATCCAAGCATAACATTTAATTTATACCGTGATATGAATATATATATATATATATATATATATATATATATATATATATATATATATATATATATATATATATATATATATATATATATATATATATATATATATATATATATATATATATATATATATATATATATATATATATATATATATATATATATATATATATATATATATATATATATATATATATATATATATATATATATATTTCATAAATTTTAGAATAACATCATTGCAACTCCTTTACAATGACTATTCCCATCTATTCTCAAGAAAAGAAACACAGGATTCTTTCAAGATATTCATACTTTCTTGATAGTGATCTAGTGTTGAACACTTAAATCATCTTGGTACTTATTGTTATGCTCATAGCATATGATTAATCTAGTGAAGTACATATCATGGTGTCCTTTTTTTCGTCCAATGAGGTAAGACATTGTCCATTAGACCAAACATCATGCTCCACATGCAATAATCTTAATGTGAGATTTATGTGTATTAGGTATCACAACATTTCATCGGAATATGTATTTATGCTAGGATTGAGATTAATCAACCATCTATCTATATAGATCCTGATTCCTAACCTTTTAAGAAACCTCATCTAAGTATTTCATCAAAACCATTTCCTTAACCATGTTCTACACGGGTGTTGTATGGAATTTCTTTTGATGATCAGTATGTCGCTTACATACTATACTAGATTAATGCAAATAGTCCAACTAACCTTCTTGTGTGCACAAGATTTGAATTTTACATTTATCAATCCAAGTTTTCATAAAACTTCATTAATAAAAGGATTTAATTCTAATAAGTTTTCCTTAATCCATAATGGATATAGACAACTTACGTACTTTTCTAGTATCTTGTGCTACACGAACCAATTTTCCAACAACAACTCCCTTGTTGAATTGGTTCATGTTCCATTCTCATAAATATATGTATTTTATGGTACTTGAATTTATTCAAGTTCTACATCACTCCTTTTGGTTCCTTTAAATACATAATGTCTCTAAAAAAAGACTTCAGTTCTATCGACAAAACAATTATGTTCCATATCGTGTTATAGAGTATGTGTCCCTTATTTCCATTGGGATACATCTATAAATACATATTTATCTAGATTGTGATCAAGTTTACTTAATAAAATTTACAGCCCAAATGATAATATAGACAAACTAGATACTCTAACCTCCATATAAAATATGGTGTCTCTACGACTACTTTAAATGGAGTTGGTTATAGATATGAGTAATTGTATGTAACTTTTTTTATAAAAGAGTCACAAAGATATAATTGAACTATCTTAAATCGATCAATGGAAAACATAATATGATTTAAATGGTTATTATATTCTTTATATAGGTATTTACCATAATGTACAATTCGTATGGTCTTAATACACTATACTCTTGAACTTTTCTCAAAAGAATTCTAACTCCTGTCAAATATATAAGTTTCAAATCTTATTTGATTCATCCCACATTTATTATAGGTGAGCTTATCAAGATCGTAGAACTCAAATCTACTACTTGATTTAGTATTGAAAATATTGTTTGGATAACCAGGACAACATATGTCATATTACTAAAACATGCATTCCTTATCTTGTCAATACAAGACTTAGAATTGACGTTTATTTTACTAAAGGAAACTTAATAAGAATCATTTGATTTCACTCCAAGCTCTAATTTAAGTCTAATCACAAGCTCTTATAGTCAATGAAACACATTGTTCTATTCTAGACTTAAGCTGACTCAAATTATAATCAATGTCCTACTTCTCAAAAGACTCTTCACATTCGTATAAATATGATATCAACATTTAGTATCACATACCCAAGATGTAGAAGTAGACAATTTGATTTTCTATAACAAATCGTATGAAGAATAAGTCTTACTTCCTTCTTCTACTTTGACTCTTTCGATAACCATTAGCAGTTTTCTTCTTTCAACACATGAAATCATTGCCTTCCTTTATAATCGAGTTTGTCTGCCCAATTCAAGTGAATATAAAATGAATCTCATTCTTTTATAATTCATCTATTCAACAACACAAACTACTTTCTTTTCTTTTCAACAAGATGGGGTAGATATATTTAAAATTCATTCATAATGAATCTACTCTATCTATCTGAGACAATCTCAAATAGATCTAGTGACCAATGATTTGGTCTATAAGGAAATCCAAATTTTAAATCTCAAAACTATTTTAGATCTATTTGGATTCCTAACTTGTATAGAAAAGATCTTGGAAAGTTTTAAATTTCTCATATCTTGTATTTCTTATTTAAAAGAAAATTCTTGAGATTAATGTTCATATCATTTTCCGTGACAACTACAATTATGATATATGTTATAACTAGACATTCGATTTAATCCTTCTCATAAGTATCGTTCTTCGAATCTAGTTATATTCTGTTGTTAGGAATTGATTACTTGAGAACATATAATTTTTCTCCTGCTTGAGAATAATTCTCAATTTATGTACCAACTCAGAAACTCATTTCTGATCCTTACATCCTTAATTAGAACATTTCACTGTAAAATATAAATAAAATGTAAAATAAATTCTAAATACAAAAATGTATAAAATGATTGTATCAAATGAAATCATTTTAATAAGGACTTTTATTAAAATACCCTCATTATTTTTACTCAAACCAAATGACCCTCGACATTTGATTCAAAAAATCTCGTTGGAAGATTTTCTAGTGGGTCGAGATCCATATTTCACTTTGTTTTAAGTCTGTGTAGGCGGATTACACAAAAATCCATTATTTAGGTAGGAACTTTTTCCAATTGTATCTAATACAACTCTTGAATTTTACCAGTTAAGTGAATAACTCTTTATTCTAATCCATCATATGGATTATTCTCAACTCTTGCTTTTAAATATATATAATCTATTATAATTAGTTTAGTCAAGTCAAACCCGAAAATTTACCAGTTGGATATTATATTTATCCCATCGCACCTTACTAATATAAGGCATGCACCTCGCGTTAGGCAAAACCTACATTATTCGATACTAGTCTTAAATTCTTGATGAGTGCTAAGTTTTGGAAAAAAATAAACTTAACATTTAATTGAGGGGATTTTAATTAAATTTGATCTCACTGATTTGTGTATCTCATACACTCACATATTTGTGTATCTTATACATGCTCATATAAACACACATTTCACGCATCACATACATAAAATAAAATTTTAGTAATACAATTATGACCACCCTAAAACGCAAGAATTAAATAAACTACTTTATTATAATTCTTTGACCCACGAGCAAGCTTCTCAAGCCTCTCCACCGACGTCGTCGTTTGGCGTTGTCTTCTCTTCAACTCTTGAACTTGAATGTTTATAATATTTAAATAAATAAAATAATAATTAAATAGCACGACACACATATCATATTTAATTACAATAAACCATGACACACATAATACATTTAAATTAAATAAATCACGACACACATGTCGTATTTAAAATAAACAAACGCTAAAATCTAAGGTCATAACCGTATACCAATTTACTTAATAATAAATAATTAAATGATAAATGATTAAATAATAAATAATAATAAATAATAATAGATTATTAATTTATAAATATTAACGCATCAACACTTGACGCTTTTTGGGAACTCTAAAGGCACAACTCTTGCACAGTCACAAACTCTAAAGCATAAACGTTCATTCCATCAAAATGTAATGATCGATTATCCAATATGATTGATCTAAATGTCATTGTTTCACCATACAAATGTCGGATTCCAAAGTAAAATGCACATTGATCTTTCAAATGTATAGTAATCATTACACTAATTTAATGGACGGAACAAAATAGTATATCACATACACTAACTTAACATTAGAAATATTTATATCATATATAAATTTGAACAATAATTTTGTATCACTCATAAATAATCGAAGAATCGTTGTTTCACCATACAAATGTCAGATTTTGAAACATAGTCAACATCGATATCCAAATTATACAAAGCTTGTCAATATTTAATTTTAAATAATAAACACTTTATTATTTTAATAATAAATAATAATAATAAACTTCTTTATTATTGTTATTATTATTATTATTATTATTATTATTATTATTATTATTATTATTATTATTATTATTATTATTATTATTATTATTATTATTATTATTATTATTATTATTATTATTATTATTATTATTATTATTATTATTAATAAAACCAAATTAACTTCGGCACTTCAACAGCAGGTTAGGTTTTCCATTACCGCAAAATTGTAACAATTACGACCAATCAGTTACGGCATTAACATAGTATAGCCACATATTTTAACAATCATGTACAAAGTTACAGTATACTGTCTCGTAACGGAAATAAAGCATAACATTGTTACAGCATAAAACATATGAATAGCAGCCAAATGATAGCATATATCCATTAGACAAATTCGATTCAAATAGCACTACCAAAATATAATCACTTGAATCATATAGCTCAAACTAAAAGATGCTAACCCACGTATTTCATATTTATATAATTATGAATCAACATCATATAAACATCACATGGATATAATTATCCATATTATTCATAGATTAGATTACAATTAATAATTTAATCAAAACCTAGATTCTTATACCACTGAAGGGATTTGATGAGAGATTTTTAAAAATTTTTTTTGATCTTTTTAGTGGAATAATTCTAAAAAATAGATTTTGATTAAATTATTAATTATAAATTAATCTAATTAAAATAAAGATTCAAGGAATATCTCTTGAAGCGTGTTTTATATTTGATCACGAACGTCAGAAGATATTGACGTCTCTAAATAGTCTACACGAGTGCAAAGTAGATGCGGTGCTAGCCGTTTTTTTTTTGTTCTCTTGAAAATTGACAATTAAATTTAATAAAGAAAAAACTCTTCTATTTATAGAGAGCTTCTAAAACTCTAACGCTCATATTTTAGGTTTTTCTAAAATAAGTTCAATCTTATTTAATTAAAATAATTTAATTAAATAAATATTATTTATATTTAATTAAACTCTTTTAACTAAATAAAATATTAATTAAATTAAATCATATTTAATCAAATAAATTATATGTGTTAATATATTAAATAATTTAAATATTATTAACATATAATTAAATTAAATCATATTTAATTTAATCATCTATTCCACTATAAATACTCTATGTGTGTGACCCTGTAAGATCTCGTAACGTTGACAATAATATTAAATCACCGATTTAATATTATAAACAGTTAGCGATATCTAGCAACACATCACTGTTACCTAAGTGACGAGAATGTCGTGTGATCTGACATAACTTTTCTGTGATAATGATCACGTGTACAATTATCCTATTGCCCTTATATCTATATTGAACACAAGGCATAAAATGAGCCACACTTGTATAGTCCAATATTATATTCCATGATCCCAAAGTATATTTGATAGCAACAAATAAGCTTAATATCTCATATCGACTTATTTGAGCACGACCATGCATTTTACAGTCATACTCTATCAAGGGGCTCACAGATATTACTCATGTATATGTAGGAAGGGAAAATCCCATCTAGGTCACTCATGTCCATCAGTATGATTTGTAAAGTACCCATCAACCATCTTTATAGTCATACTATTATAGACAATGTTTGATTGGCAATAAAGTACCCGATTCCACATCTAGGATCCATAGTGGTTTCAAATCGAAGGATGGTATACACCACTATCACTATGAGAATAACTTATGACACTTACATAATAAACTATGTAGAATTCTCATGGAGGGCCAATCTATTATAAATATTACTCCTAATATTTATACCTACGTGAAGACTTGATATCTCATATCCATGACTTGTGAGATACAGTCATCATTCCACTCACATAATAGTCTCAATCCATTATCATTATCTTATTTGACAGTAAAGTTGGACTATAAATACTTTAACAATAACTTCCTTATGTTTAATGAGCTCTCACAATTAAGTCACACTTAATAGGTCATTAATAGACTAATTATTTTAAGGACTTTATTATGTCATATACAAATAATATAATAAATATGATGTCTAATAAGTATACATACATTGACAAACAACATATATCAAGATCATGATACAAAAGCATATTAAGTCAATATTGATTGACTATTAGGGCTTACTCAAACAAGCACATTCATCATTAATGAGTCTTGGAGTTTTTTGGCCAGTGCCTGTGACATTCTGGAAACTGTTCAAATCAGAATTCATAAGTTCCATATTCCTTTCGATCTTCGTCCGGATAAGAGGATTTGGAACCATTCGTCCTCAGGGGAGTTATCTTTAAAATATGCGTATGATTTTAAGAGACCTTCGGGCGCTAGCTTTCATTGGTGGCGCTGGATTTGGGCGAAAGTTATTCCGCCATCTAAATCTTTCACGACTTGGAGGTTGATTCTCAACAAACTTGCTACGGATGGTCAATTGAAGTTGTGTAATTATGCTTTCCCTTCAGCTTGCAATCTGTGCTCGCGGTCTGAAGAATATGCTTTTCATCTTTTTTTCCGAATGTTCTTATGCTATCCGACTTTGAAAATGGATGTTGATCGCCTTAAATATCAATTATCAGAAACGAGTTTAGGAAGATGTTTGGAGCATCTGCAGTAGAGATTGATCTGACCATTGTAAGTTAATTATTAAGGTTGTAGTAGTTCACTTAGTTAATGTCGTTTGGTTTGCCCGTTATAGTGTGAGATTCAAAGAGAAATCTATTCCTTTGGCCCCCTCCATCTCTGATATTGTTTCCGCTTTCTCTCTTGCAGGAAATCTTTACAAAGTTCCTTCTTTCGTGAGTATCCGAGACTTTGTGTTATTGAAATCTTTCAAAGTTACTATTCAGCCTCCCCGCACCCCTTATATTTCGGAGGTTATTTGGAAGTCGTTCCCTCAGAATTGGATTAAATTCAATTGTGATGGAGCTTCTGCAGGTAATCCGGGTCCCTCTACTTGTGGTGGTATTACCAGAGACTTTGATGGTCGATTCTTTGGTGTTTTTTCTTTATTCTTGGGAGATTCGAATTCTCACATTGTCGAACTCTCAGGTGCTATGTCTGGATTTGAGTTTGCCAATGAGAAAGATTGGTGGCATATTTGGTTAAAATCAAATTTTATTGCTGCGGTTCAAGCCTTCAAGCTTTCATTCAGAGTGTCTTGAAAAATCCAAATTAGATGATTAAATTGTGTAAATATCACTGCTAATTTTTCTTTTGTGGCTTCATATATCTACAAAGAAGAGAATAGATGCACTTATTCTCTAGCTAACTTTGGCCTTACGGTTACTAATTACACTAGTTTCGATTCGATTCCTCAATTTTTGAAGACAATTTTTATAAAAAATAGACTAGATTTATCTTTCTTTAAATTCATCTCTTCTTAAGAGGGTTTCAATTTAATCCCCTTTTTCCATTTGTACTGATTTTCTTTTGATATATGTTATCCTTATTTAAAAAAAGTATCACAGCACCTTCTCAAATTTTCAACATTCTTTTAATTAAATAAATCTAATATAATTATAGAAATTAAATTAAATTAAATTATGTGAGATTGTAATAAATATTCTATGATTAGATAAATTTTAGTCAATAAATTAACGTGTATAAAAAAATAAATATATTTTTAATCTTTCTAATTAATTTAATTTTAATTTTAGTCCTCTATTTTTATTTTAACTTTACCTTTAAATTTTGTGATAATTTTTAATTCCTTTTTTTTTTTCAAACATTCAAGTTATATGTTCTTAATGACATTTTAAAATTAGAGTAATATATAACTAAGAGCACATATTAAGAAATTTAAAAATAAAGAGTTTGTGTTAGAAAATATAATAAAAAATTAATTATTAATTATAAATTAAAACAGTAGTGTACTGTTTCCAAGAAATATATTTAACTCTTAACTTGTGAAGACACAATTATTCTTTAAATTATATGTAACTGTAAAAACTTTAAAATATTATTAACTTAACTATCTATCTAAGACATAACTACTCTAAATTATATGTAACTGTAAAGACTTTAAAATATTATTAACTTAACTATCTATCTAGACATAACTACTCTAAATTATATGTAACTGTAAAGACTTTAAAATATTATTAACTTAACTATCTATCTAGACATAACTACTCTAAATTATATGTAACTGTAAAGACTTTAAAATATTATTAACTTAACTATCTATCTAATCTTTAAGATACTTAAATAATATATCAAAAGAATGCATTCTAAAAATAGTATAAAAAGAGAAACAATCATCTTGGTATTTTTTTTTCTTTCTTGGTTCTAAGTCTCCTTGAATTTTAAATGTGTCATATAGTTTGCATTTAAAATGCTAACGCGAGTCTTTAAAATATTATGTATTTAAGATATATATTTTGTATAGACCAATGGAGCATTAATTCTTTATGTAAAGTTAAAAATTGTCATTTTCAAAACATAATTTTAAATTGTTGACTTCTTACATGTGAGCATAAACTAAAGGTTAGTATTTTGGACTGGGTCCAGAACAGGTCTATTGTTGGGCATGACTCAACTCACTCCTACGTTGAGGATGGTCCAATGATAGTATAATCTATTGGAATCTAAGCTGAAGATATATTTTCCACGTGTCCATCTTTCGAGGACACGTCACCATCCAACCACCAAGGTTTCTTAGAGGGCATAACCGTTTTGCCCTACATGACGGGCAAGTTCGCCTATAACCCGAAGATAGTGGGATGGTTGATCCAGAGCGATAAGCACATGCTGCTCACCCCTACTGTCACATAGGAACTCTGGTACTCATCTATTATAGACCTGGATTCCCAGACCCATAATGGAGACCATTGGCCATGCGTTGGCGCCTATAAGTACCCTCATGTACATGAGGATCAGGTAGATTCATTCATAACTTTAACTCACTCTTACTTATCACTCTTTCTGACTTCAGCATCAGAGTGCCTTATAGATACAACCCTCAATCTATGAAACGCTTGCACCAATAAACTATTAGATCAGTCGGATGCCTCTGATCATCGGTAAGATCAATGACGCCGTCTGTGGGAACCCTTATTTCTCCATCCTCTTTTCCTTGAAACAGAAGATCAAAACAAACCTTCAAAAACTGATCATGGCTGGTCCCAATGACAAAAACGGTAATCCTGACATCGTCGTCCCCTCCTTCGTCCGGAATAATGACGATAACAACGGTAAGCCTAAGGGGCTTATCACCACCCTTCACGGGGACATCGAGGCCTCAAGGAGATGCTTCGAAGCGGCTGCAAAAGGGCAGAATTCTATCAACATAGCACCAAGATCTGGCGATAAGCCTGCATAACTCAACAGTTTCGAGCAGCCAAAGTCAATCCCTCGCGTCGACTCGATCGACCTCGACAATCGCCTCATCAAAGACGACCTGAAGATGTAGAAGAGGAAGGAAAGGGAAGCTTGGCTAGCAATACCATACTACGGAAAGGAACCTCCTCATCCTAGGTGCCTCATTCTAGACGGCGAGTTCGAAGTCATCCTCCTCAAAAACGACTCAGACAAAAGAGTGAAGATCGACACGGGTCTCCCTGACCTTTTTACGAAGCAGCTGAAAGCCTACCTGAGGGAGAACGCTGACCTATTCGTATGGAGCGTTGCAGAGATTCTCGGATTAGAACCTGAGGTCGTCTTCCACCAGCTGACCATAGATCCCGCTGCTAGGTTAGTAATACAGTGTAGGCGTTGGCAGTCTTTCAAGAAAGTGGAGGCTATTGAAAATGTTGTAAAAGACCTCTTGGAGGCAAATTTTATTTCTGAAGCCCAGTACTCAACATGACTGTTAAATGTTATACTCATTAAGAAATCTAATGTAAAGTGGAAAATATGCGTTGATTATACTGATCTTAATAGGGCATGCCCAAAAGATGCATACCCATTACCTAACATAGATAGGCTGGTAGACAACTTGGCCAATTTTAAATAGTTATATTTCATGGACGCATATTCGGGATACAATAAAATCCCCATGGTCAAAACAGACAAAAAAACACACGACCTTCATGACTGATTCGGGCAATTACTATTACAATATAATGCCTTTCGGCCTGAAGAACGCTGGCGCTACATGCCAACGGATGATGAACAAAGTCTTCAGAGGTGAAGTTAGAGACATGCTCGAGGTATACATGAACGACATGATCGTGAAATCCCAAGAGGAATCCAACTATACACTCCACATGAAGAAAGTCTTTGACCAAGCAAGGAAATGCAAGATGAGATTCAATCCGAAGAAGTGCATCTTCTACGTCCAGCGGGCAAGTTCCTCGGTTTCTACTTGACAAAACGAGGAATCGAAGCAAATCCTAAAAAATGAAAGGCTTTCTCCGAGTTCCCAATGCCTAAATAAAAGAAATCCATCTAATTCTTAAACATGATGCTCACCTTTTTGTCCCGCTTCGTAGTGAAGTCTGCCCATCACACGCTTCCCCTTTTCAAACTTCTTCCCAAAGAAGCAGCGTTCGAATGGACCGAGGAATGTGAACATGCCCTCCTCCATCTCAAACGAGCCCTTTCACAGCCACTGATCCTCTCGCGATCAGACACCCAGGAGACTGTCTTCCTCTATCTCGCTATTCCTACCAAGGTTGTAAGCGCGACCCTTATCCGCGAGAGTTCTGAGGGGTAGAAAACCATATATTTGACAAGCCAAGCCCTACAAGGTCCAGAGCTCTGATACATGCAAATCAAGAAAGTGGATCTATCCCTCATCAATACGGCCATGAGACTGAGACATTACTTACTGGCTCACACAATTATAGTTCGAATCAACCAGCCCGTAAAGCAGCTACTCGACCATCCCGACATGGCGAGAAAGATGCTCAAATGGTCAATAGAATTGTCTGAATTCGACATCCAATACAAAATCAGGAAATCCCCCAAGGCCAATGTACTATCCGACTTCGTGGTAGAGATGTCCACACCAGTCTCTCCGACAGATGGAGCTCGCAAGTGGACCATCTATGTAGACAAAGCATCCAGCTCAACGAGAAGCAAAGCGAGCATCATCCTCGAGAACGGGGAAGGAATCCTGGTCAAAGATTCCCTTGCCTTATCCTTCCCAACCTCGAACAACTAGGAAGAGTACAAAGCTTTCATCGTAGGACTACGCCTGACCAAATATTTGGGAGTTGAAAAAGTAAAAATCTTCACCGATTCCCAGCTCGTTGCCTCTCAAGTACTGGGAGAATATCAAGCCAAGAACGACAACTTTGACGAATACTTGGCCCTAGTCTGATAGAGAATAACTAGATTTAGTTTTGTCGAAGTAAAACATGTACCCTGTGAACACAATACCCAAGCGGACATCTTATCCAAACTCGTGAGCACGAAGAAGAAAGGCGAAAACAAGTCCGTCATCCAGGAGATACTCTCTCGACCGAGCATCGAGAAACCCTCTGACACCCTCGACGTGAACACCATTAGCAACGACAACTGTTGGATGACTCTAGTATTAAACTACCTTACAACAAGAGCCCTACCCCCAACCAAAAAGAGGACAGCTTGACCCGGCACCGAGCTTACTCCTACGTTCTTGTCGAGGGAAAGCTATATAGATGGGGATTCTCAGTACCCCTTCTCAAGTGTATCAAAGAATTCAAGGCCCTGCGAGCAGTATACTACTGGCACACCATGCAACACGATGTCAAAGAACGCATTAAGAAATATGACAAATGCAAACGCCATGGGGACATGCACTTGGCACCACCCAACAAGCTCAAAACCCTCTCCTCCCCATGGCCCTTTGCCAGGTGAGGAATGGACATCCTCGGCCCGTTTACCACAGGGTTAAATCAGAACAAATACGTGATTATCAGTGTTGATTATTTCACGAAGGGGATAGAGGCAGAAGCCCTCACAAAAATAACAACACACAATATACTTTATTTCTACAAGAGAAACATACTTTCCCGATTCGACATACTACAAGCACTTATCACCGACAACGGAACGCAGTTTACTGACAAGGATTTTCGGGAATTCATTGCCAAACTGGGAACCAAATAGTATTTGACACCTGTCGCCAAATGTGGCCTAAAATGAAGATTAGGCAAGGCGAGAGGTAGGTGGGTCTAGGAGCTACACAACGTACTCTGGGCCTATAGAATGACACCTCACTCGACCATTAGGGAAACTCTATTCTAACTAGCCTACGGGACCGAATTAGTAACTCTAGTAGAGATCAGAGAGCCCTCCAGGCAGACCAAATCTCCCCTAGACTAGGAGATGAATGATGAAGCTCTCTGAGAGGAACTCTACCTTGTCAAAGAAATTCGATCGGGAGCATCCCTCTGAGAAGCTGCACTAAAACAAAGAATAGTTGTGTGACATGATACCAAAGTCATAAAACGCGAGTTCCAAATTGGAAGCCTAGTATTGAGAAGAGATCATAAATATTCTCGCGAGAGAAAACTCGCTGCAAATTGGGAATTCCCTTATCGCGTCATAGAAAAAATAGAGAACGGGGCCTACTACCTCAAAAACCTACATGGGGAAAAACTTGCTCCACCATGGAACACCGAGAAACTGAAACAATATTACAATTAGGCCGTAACAGTCGGCGTACCCCGCTCAATGATAAGGGGACACGCCCAGACCTCTGAGGTGCATCAGGTACAAGTGCAACCTCCCAAACTTAGACAAAATGCAAGTTTCCTCTATATGACGAGCAGACTCTTGACTCGAAGGGGATACCTCGACCGAGCTCCACCGTCATCGTACCACGTTGGTAGAACACCCAGCTCACAATGGGAAGTTCACGCTACGAAGTTAAAGACTTCGATCGAGGTCTTTTCTATTGCTATCTGTCCGGAAACCAACTCTGACCAATTAATGAGTTTCCCATATTGTCGAGAAAACACGTTGTCGATGTAAGATCCCCAATCACTTAGCAAAAATAATAACAATTTAGTTTCACATGCCGCTCTAATGGACGAGCACCCCGAACGCCTATCTGAGGAGAATAAAATACTTGGCAGAATCATGCATTCAAATAAATAAAATAAAAGCATAATGGAAATAAAAGACCACAACGATCAGAGGTACCAAGTATTATAAAGTCGGGTAAAGCCCATTATCCAAATATTACAAAAATTACAGGCACGTAGGCCCGAACAAAGACAATCAAAATAACAGGAAGGGAGTTAATCATTTCTCATGCATGGGCTCCCAATCATTCAAATTCCCTTCAACATGGAGCTCTCCATCTTCCTCTTCTTCGGGAGGGGAGCTAGGAGGAGGTATTACCTGGATGTCAACACCTTGTGAAAGCAACCAGTCCATTCAGTGACAAGCTCAACCCCGAGATTCACGATCCGGAGCTGAGTCACTACATTGTCAAAACTCATCTCGACAACCTCCAGACAATCCTACTCGAGACCCTGAATCCAAGAAACAAACTCGACACGGGTTTTCAAGGCTTTCACCTCGTCAACCTTGTCCCTGGTAGGTGCTACGACAACATTCAGGTCAGTAATCTTAGCCTCGAGATCCTTTTTCTCGAGCAACTAGGCACCCTTCTTACGTTCAACTTGTCCACCTCCTCCCTCTTTTTCCTCAGGTCAATGGTAAGCTCATCCCGGATCTGATAATTGTCTTTGTAATTTTCAAAATCAGTTTCCAGATTGATCACCTTAACCTCGAGCATCTCCTTCATTGTTCCGTAGCTTCTCCAGGCCAGCGGTAGAGCAACTCTCCTCGCCTGTAAGAACCACTTCCATTTCCAAAAGCCTCATCACGGCGGCCGCATCGCGGGCAAACAATTTCCTCTTCCCCATAGCATCAAGGCCCTCAATGGCGAGAGACTCTTCCTGAGGCACCTTGTTGTACCCCAAAATTTTCCCTCTCATTTTACTCAAAACATACTCTTAGAGATCCTCAATTTGCTCAAGTTTTCCCAAGAGTTGACCAGACAAACTCTCTCCTAAGGCAGTGTGTCTCAAATTAGGGTTTCCACTTTCATCAAGATGTGTGGATCACAAAGGTCCCAAATTCTCTCCAAGGCCCTAATATGTTCCCAAGAATCTCCATGTCATGTCTCATGCCTTGCACAAGAAGTTTGCTCAGTCAACTGCTCAGATGCTTGAGAATCGACTGCATTAGGTCAAAAGTCAATTGTGACCCACATACAGTCAAACTTCAATATTTTTGGTCAACATCCACATTTTGAAGTTACTTTCATCATTTTATCAATTATTGACCATGATTCCCCAAGGAATGCTCCAAATTCATCAAAACCCAAAAGTTGCTAAATTAGGGTTTCTTAGTAAAAGTCAACCCAACTTTGACCAAGCATAACTTCCACATGCTTTATCATAAATTTTCCATCCAAAGCTAATTTTAAATAGGATGCAATTACCTACAACTAATCTTCATCCCACAAGTTCAAAATATGCACTCATAAAAAGATATGAATTTTTGCATTATGGGTCCTTTTGAAAAGTCAACAAAAACACCTTTTGGGTCAAAGCTTCATACATGAACATGGAAGATCCAATTGAGATGAAACAAAAAGGTTTGGTTAGGGGACATCCTAAGCTTTCTAAAAAGTCCAAGAACACCTCTCTAGGGTCAAAATTGAGAGAGTTGTGCATTGTCAAAGTTGGCAATTTTCAGAAAATCATCAAAAGTCAACATTGATCAAATTGGAATTTTTTCCAAAGGGGCCCATGTTTTCTTGCTTGAAACATGTTTCTAATAGGAACCACGACCCCTGAGCTTTTCCACCTATTATTTTATTACTTTTATCATTTATTTTGATTTTTTATTCATTTAAATTGAAATAAATCAAATTAAATGGTAAGATAATGAAATCAAATCATGGATTTTTTGTGCATCTTTTGAGTCCATGTGCAGCTAGCATGATGACCAATTCGTGCCAGATTCATTTGGATTGGAAAAGATTGGATTGAAGCTTATTTTGGGAAGATATCACACAAAGAGCAAATCAAATCACTTTTTCATTATTTCTCAAGATATGATGCAATTTTATTGACCTAATTAGTTCTCTTATATGTATTGAACAATTTCAAATCAAAAGAACAAGGGTTGCAGTCGTGAAAAGGCCAAAGCAAACTCAAATTTTTTGACAAAAAGTGAGGTTCAAATTCTGGGATAGAGGTCTATTCAAGACGATTCAAAGTCAAAAATCAATTCCTTGGCATCTCAGGAAGCATTCCCAACCATTTACAGGCTTCAAAACATCAAGAATCCTCGCATAGAAGTATCACGGTTTACATCCCAAACTAAAATTTGATTTCTATGTATTACGCATTATAAATCCATTATATTCATATATTCTTGTTCATAAACGTGTTTGCAAGCTTTCTATATCCTTTAATTGTATTAACAGTGCATGAATTAATACTTACCATTGGGGATTCTTGGTACAGGTTAAATTAGGCAAAAATAAGGGTACCATGGTGTTCACAAGATCAAAACGAGTTGATCTATATAGTTAGATTTCATTTATCTGGAGTTTTGTGGATTTTTGAATGTGACAGGGATATGGTTACGAACATTGTACATAGGTAAAAGGTCATCACCTAATACGACGGGGCCCTGGAGAAGATGATTAATTGGCAGCCAATCATTGGAGTGTTTGAATCTCGCGCGTCTTCTGATCCAACTATCTTGTTTTATATATTGCGTTTTGTTTTCATTATGTTAACAAATAACCATTGTAGAGAAGTTGGCAACATGGAATTGGCAGAAGGCATAAGGACCTAAGTTCGATCCCAGGTCCAGACAACTTTCTTTATTTTCTTTTCCTTCTACAGATCCAGTGCAAATCTCTCTCGTATGCCTACCATGCACCTCAACATCCAGCCACAGGATGTACTGCTACTTAGATCCAACGTGTTCCAGCATGAAGGACTATGATACACCTCAAGTCAATGCCACACAAGATCCAACGTGGTCAACCTGGGCTCAGCTTGGTTGGGCCTGGAAATTCAGCTTTGCACCCCTTCAGCAATCCATCACAAGCCCAAGTTATTATTTTTTTTTATCTTTTTTAATTTATTTATATTCCTTTTTTTAATAACACAAATTTTTTTTATTTAATCACAAAGTTAACAAATCACAAAAAATCATAAAAAAAAGATTTTTTTTTAATAATAAATATTTAATTAATTTTTTCCCAAAAAATACACCAAAATCATTTTTCTCATAAAACACTTCTTTTTAATTTAATTAGTAAATTAGGTTAATTAGTTTCTTTCATAATTTAAAAAAAATTAGAAATTAGGTTTAATTAATTTGTAATTTAATTGTGTTCTCAAATAAAAATCCACAAAAAATACTTTTCCTCACTTATAGTTTTAGGTTATTTTTTCAACCGTCCTCGTATTTAATTCGCCGCACGCTTGTTAATTATTTTGCCATTATTTTGTAACTGCTAAGGCTTTGTAATAGCTTTAAATTAGGGTTTTTATTTATCGCTTTTCCCCCACTTTTGGTTATGTAATTAATCCCCCTCCCCGAAGCCTTGTAAAAGTTAGGTTTTATTTTTCGCACTTTAAATTCTCGCAATCTTTAACTGTCTAGATGCATGGCTAATAGGATTGTATGGAAAGAATGCTCGAAATTTAAAATGGTAGATCACCTAATGTGAAAGATTAAATAAATGAAATAACTCATATGCACATATTCACTCCCAGGGTTTACCTCACTTCGGTTGCCTTGGGTAAACAATCGTTAAGCATAGAAGATTTTAGTGGTTGCCCTCCAGTCTAAAAGATCAAAATATCCCATTCGAATGTTGCCTCAGAAGTGTTGCCTCAAAAATGTTGCCTCGAAAAGATCTTAAGACTCTAGGGTTACTACTAAAGTTTTCTAACTATTGCTTTAGTGATTGTACTTGTCCCTTTCGAATGTCCCTTACAACTCCAACGACGGTGCTACCTACTCCTTAATAGTAGGATAGCGCTGTCTAAAGGAAATAGAATGAACAATATTTTTTCGAGTAGGTAGAATCTTAAGTACTTGCTCAATAAAAACTTTTCACACAAACACCTTTCAAAACAAATTTTCAAAACAACTTCGTCACACTCTTGAGGACTGATACAAGGGTTATCACGAAGTAAAAGCATTTTAAAAATAAGCAAGCACAAGCAATTTGAAAAAATGAGCAAGTACCTAAGAGCCCGTGGAAAACCACGGTAGAAAGGGTGCTAACACCTTCCCTTTCTATAATCTACCCCCCGCACTCAGAATATCTCGAAAAAAGGTTTTTTCTGTTCTTTTTCCTTTTCCATGATTGAATGAAATAAAAGACGGTGGCGACTCTTGCTTACCGCGACATTTTGCAAACAAAAAACGCAAAATGCAAACCAGTAAAAACAGTCGGTTCTGCCACCGTATCACAGAACTGGAGACTCTGCTGGGGAATAAAATAAAGTGGGGTTTACCTTAGGATCTAGGTCATTAAATTGCTTCTCTTGATTGTCTTGATTGCTTTACTTTTGAGGGTTTGTTTGGGGTTACTATAGATCCTACACCCAGATCTGGGGACACTTTTTAGGTAAACAACAATAGATCGTGGAGACTGTATGGCGTAGACCGATATGGTTTAAGCGATGGTTGTGTTGGTGTGACACTTTGGTTGGTACCAGTATCCTTCGTGGGGAAACAAGGAGAATATGGGGCCGCCGCATGGTGTCGTGAAGCACTAACGGACCTTAGAACCTTAGTTTAACAAACTTGGCCATTAGAAAGTAGTGAGATAGTCGGCCTCGGTGTAGAGATGAGAACTGGTTGATACTCGATGCTACACTCAATGAGATCAGACTTTCGGGATATTTCGGCCGCAAGAAAAGATTGCTTGAGCTGAGACAATGCCCGATAAAGGATGGTAAATGATATTGAGATCCTCTAGAACCTGGTTACTTTTTAAGACAGGTTTGAAACCAACTAAACTTCAAGAGGGTACTACCTTTGACCTCATGCAAGCCTTAAACCTAAGGACTTTGTGTGATTTGACTGTACTTGCTATACTTGTGTTTGCTATACCTGTGTTTTATCATGACATCATGCATCATAACATAGCATCCATTCTTATTACACTAACCATTTCAAAGACTAAGGGAATTTATCTTTGCCCTGTTTTGCAGATTATGGCTTCTGTTCGTAGAAACACTATCTGAATCAGCTTTGTGAAGATACCTTCCCAACTCAAAGAGCTAGCATTAAGGGTTTCTGAAACTTCTGCGTTCACCAAGAGACATGGTCGAATTCTCAACCTGGTTACTTCAAACTTTGATGAAAAGATGATGAGTGTACTTTTTCAGTTCTTTGATCCCAAGCACCACTGCTTCACCTTTCCAGACTATCAGTTGGTACCTACCTTGGAAGAATTCTCTCAGCTGTTGGATATACCCATTCTTGAACAGTTGCCCTTCACAAGTTTAGAAGAATCTCCTAAGCCAGAAGTCATTACCTCAGCTTTGCACCTTAAATGGGCCGATGTGGTATCCAATTGCGAAACAAGAAGCGGAGTCAAGGGTTTTCTAGCTAAGTTTCTGACAGACAAAGCCCAGCTGTTTTGGGATGATATGGATTTTCAGGCTTTCGAGGAGGTCTTGGCTCTTCTAATCTATGGGTTAGTCCTATTCTCTAATCCGGGCTCATTCGTAGATGTGAATGCTATCAAGATCTTTCTCTCTCGCAACCCGGTGCCTACTTTGCTCGGAGATATTTTACACACTCTCCATACTCGTACCATGAAGAGAAGAGGGGTTCTTATGTGTTGCATGCCATTGCTGTCGAGGTGGTTTATTTCTCACCTCCCTAATTTCATAATGAAGAATGAAGAAGGTTCGGGTTGGTCGCAAAGGATAATGTCACTCGCTCATACGGATGTTCTTTGGTGTTCTCGAGCTATGGAAAACACTGCTATTATTGACCGCTGCAGAGAGTACCCTAATGTCCCGCTACTTGGCCTCAGAGGAGGTATAACCTATAACCCTTGTTTAGCTCTGCGACAATTTGGTTACGCTCGAAGGGATGTTCCCCATGAGTTACTTATCGAGGGTATTATATTCAACTATGAGGAAGATGTTAAAGAGTATCGCTGAAGGTTCATACGAGCCTGGGGCATGGTAAACAGATCTGGCGCCAAGGCTTTGGGGCCAAAGAATTCCATTCCTATGGAACCTTACCTACAATGGGTACGAGCTCGTGCCCAGTAGCTTATGATGTCCCATGTGGCTGTTTTGTTAGTGATTATGGAACCCACTACAGAAGAGGGTATTCCTTACACAGTTCTCTATCCTTATATGCCCACTAATCTTGGGGAATTACAGAGGTCTTGGATTTAGTTGATGAAGGAGAGGGATACTTACAAGGATCAGTTCCATGCTCAGGAGAAAAAGATTTTAGAGCTCACAAAGCAGTTGTGTTGTACCCCAAAATTTGCCCTCCCATATCTCTCAAGATTTGTCAAGAATCATCTTCAAATGGTTCAAGATTACTCAAGAGGTGGCACAGTCAAACCACCTCCTAAGCCAGTCAAAATTAGGGTTTTGGTTCTTTCATGGAATTTAAGGTTTCCAATGGTTCAATCAAGTCTCATGGGCCTATATACATTGTCAAGCATCTACATGTCAAATCTCAAGACTCACAGTGCCAAACTCCACAGTCAAAAGCCCTATTTGCTTCACAATCAACTGCAGGGGCAAAATGGTCATTTTGCAGTCAAAAGTCGGAATTTTTGGTCAACATCTTATTTTGAGCTCACAATCATCATTTGATCAAGTCTTGATCATGATTCCACAAGGATAGCTCAAAAATCATCAAGATGCAAGAAGTTACTATTTTTGGACAGCAGAAAAGTCAACTGTATCTTGACCAAGGCATAACTTTTTCATGGTTCATCAGAAAAATTCCATCCAATGCTCATTTTTAAGGGGGTGATATTTCCTACAGCTCATATTCACATTCCAAGTCCAAGAAATGCTCTCACAAAAAGGTATCAATTTCTACATTATAGGTCAATTTCAAAAGTCAACAAAAATGCACTTTAAGTCAAAGACCATAACTTGAGATTGGTAAATCCAAATGACATGGGACCAAAGGAATTGGTTAGAGGACTTCAAGACCTTTCCAAAATGTCCAAGAACATGTTCATATGATCAAAATTGAGCAAGATATGCATTGGAGAAGTTGGGAAATTTTTGTGAATTTGCAAAAGTCAACTTTGCTCAAAATACCTTATTTTTGCTAATGGGCCTCAAATTTCTTCTTGAAACTTTATCCATGACCTATGCACGACCCATCAAGATTAATTAAATTTATTTTCTTATTTTTTATTAATTAATTGGATTTTTAATCAATTTTAATTCATTTAATTAATTTAAATTGTAGGAAAATACAAAGATTTGATTTTTCAATCTTTTGTGAAGCAAACATAGTCAAGATATGCTGGCAATTTCGTGTGCAAATCAAAGGGACAAAAATCTCCAAGTTTGGCAAGTTTTTCCAATCAAAAAGATTGAAAAATATTTGATTTTCAATCAAATATACAAACATCAATTCCATGGATTTCTTGGCCAAGATTTAACCTAATTCCATTCTCCTATAAGTACACAACCTAAACCTAATGCCATGGACGTGAAATCTCTGCATAAAAACCATAATCACATTCAAGAAAATTCAAAGAAAAGTGAAAACTGTTTTCCAGGTTCCAGGCCAATTCAAAGCAATTTTTGGATTCAAACACGTTGCTGGAGGTGTGAGGAATGTTTTGCAATCAAAACCAAGCCTTAAAGCTACAGAGATCCTCAAGAGTGAACCCACGGTTTGCATACTTTTTTTTATAATCGAAACTCATGATTCATGCATCATTAACATGATTTTGTGTGTTTTGCATTGCTAGAACTCACAGGAAACTAATGGCATAAGCTAATTGGATTATAATGCACAGAATTGAAAATTGCCATTGACAAACTTTAGGGTTCATAAACCTTGAATTTGGGGATTCAGTAACCAGGAAAAATTGAGACCCCTAATGCATATGGTTGAGACCGTCAGAGCCAGACGAACATGTTGGCACCATCACGCCATATTTATATTCAGTATAGAGCTATTCGCTATTATTGGTCATCATGTTTTGTGGGGGTTAAAAACCCCCGCTATCTAACATATATGTTGCAGGTTTAGCAAAGACGATGATGTGTTGTTGATATACCATTGGTCCATTCAAATGAAAAGGCGCGCGTGTTTTGTTTTACAGCACATGCGTTGATTTTTATATATTATATCCATTGTTCATCATAATAACAAATGCAGCATAATGGCCTAGTGGATAGTGCGTTTTCCAAGAACCATTGGGACCTGGGTTCGATTCCCAGGTCCACCCAATATTTGTTTCTATTTTTCATAACATGATCATATGCAGGATTCCCAGTATGGTCCACCATGAACCTCACGCCTCAGCATGCCAGGTGTGATACGGTGGGAGAACTGACTATGGTTTTGCGTTTGTTTTCGCAAATGTTTCGGTTGAACAAGAGTCGCCACCGAGTTTTTATTTTATCCTAAGGAAAGGTTAAAAATCACAGCAAAAACCTTTGAGATGTTTTCTTGGGTTCGGGGAGTAGATTATAGAAAGGGAAGGTATTATCACCCTTTCTATCCATGGTTATCCATGGGCTCTTAGTTACTTGCTTAGATCAACTTGCCTTAATTTTCAATTGTTTGAAATGGTGCTTTGTGTGTGTGGGTTTGCAAATGTTTTGAAAAGAGACCAATGTGGTGGGAACCTTTGTAATGATCCATGTTGGGATGTATACAAAGGTGTATGTCTTTTGAAAAGGTTTTCATTTGTTTTTTGAAAGTTGTTTTGAAAGTGTAGTGATGTGTGGTTTGAAAAGAGGCAAGTGTTTTGTTTTGCAAGTTTGATTCAAGTAACTAAGAGCTTGTCTACTCCTAAATTTCTCAAAGATTTCTCCTATGTTTTTTAACCCTTTTAACAATTTTGTTCCACCATTGCATTTGGTGGACAATCTTGTGTTAGGATGTGAAAGGGACGGGCGCGGGTCATCGTTTAGACCATAATTGCAATGGTGCCAAGTATCTTTGGGCAATTTTTCCTTGGGGGGACTTGATCATTTTTTTAGGCAACTTTCGAAAGCGTCATCGAGGGACTATGATCATTTGAATTGTATTTGTTTTGCCCAAAGAGACCTAACATGCAATATGGCCCATTATTGAAGGCAACAGGTGGAATACCCTAGGGGTGCAAGTGTAATTAGTGTTGTCCATTTTCATGCTTGATTATCTTTGAAATTAGGTCAAACTATTTTGGTTAATTGATTTTGCATACAAACCCTAATTCTAGCATGGTATAATTAGAAAGCATTAAAGTGCGAAAAATAAAGTTCCTAAGTTATTACAACACAATATATGGGAAGGGGGGTACAAATGTTCAAATGGGGGGTATTTTGACAAGGAATTTAAACCTAGACTATTATATCAAATGGGATTATACAAATTATTTAATATACAATAATTAAATAAAAATGGAATAAATATGCAAAATGCAAAAGATGTTTTTATATGTATGAAAAAAAAGTGTTTTTTATGTGTAAAGGAAACAAAAATAAAAGTATTAATTTTTTGGAGTTTTTATGTATTTAGGGAAAAATCCTAATTTATTAAATAAAAAGATATTAATTATTTAATGTGTACAATATTTATTAGTTATGTACAAAAATAAAATAAAAATGAAGTATATTTGTAAAAAGGGATTTTTTAGGTTAAATATTAATAAAAATAAAAATGTATATATTTTGTATTTTTTAACCTAAATATACTAATATATATATATATATATATATATATATATATATATATATATATATATATATATATATATATATATATATATATATATATATATATATATATATATATATATATATATATATATATATATATATATATATATATATATATATATATATGTATTTGTATTATTTACTAAATATATTAAATATATACAAAATAATAATATTTAATATTTATAAAAAAAGTATATTTTATATAAAATATTTTCAGAAGATAAAATAAAATAGAAATTAGAAAATAAATGTGTTTGCATTATTTTTTTTAGTTATTTTAAAATAATAGTATTTATATATTATTTATGTACAAATACTCATTTAAGCAAATAAATGCCTAATAAATTCAAAAATGGTGTGAAAAATATTTTTTATATTATGAGAAAAAATAAATAAGTCAGAACAAAAAAGAAAAGGTCAAAAAATCATAAAAATAAGCATAATGGGCCTAGGGGTGTAAAAGTAAAAGCAAGGTGCAAAAAGAAAAGTGAAACAGGCCCAGCCCAAAGACCCTGTCATCTTCAACCTCCAGCATTTCTGTTCAAACAAAACACGCGTTTGCTATCTCCAGATTCCTTGATCTTTTACCAAATCTTCCAACATGAAACCTGTAGAGCTTGAAGCCACGATTCTAGACATATAAAGAAATCAATCTAACTCTCAGAAATGAGAGAGAATTTCTTCTCCCCCAATTCCTGACCTAGTTTTTGTTCCATGTTCAGACATCAAATTCTCATAGCACACGTAACCTAAATGAAAACTAATTACATGGGCATGTTCAGGGCTATGAATGTGACATATTTTCTTCACAAACCTAAAGCTAACAATGCCTGGATAGAGAGATAAGAGTTCATGAACTTACCTGTTCAGTTGGAATCGTATCTGGTGATGGAGGTGTTTTCAATGCAAGGTGATGATTGGTACAACTTCCTTGATGTCCAGGGATGCTATTCCAAGCTTTACTTTGCTTTGAAACCAAGTGAATCGTGTTATGGAACTTCAACTGCAAAACAGAAAAATGAAAATGGTGATGTTGATTGGGAGTGTTACAGGTCGTGTTTGAGGCTTGGAATAGTTTCAAGGGATGATGTGGGATATGTTTGAAGTGGTTTTAGCAAGAATGCATGAAAGGATTGAGCTATGGAACTCAATCTGCAGCAGGTACCCTGTTTGGGCAGTTTGAGGGTGATTCTGTGTTTGATAAGACAATGGAGATGGTTGGCTCGTGTTTTTTCTTAGGTTTGATGATTAGAAAGTGTTTGATAACTTTTCTTAAGCTCTGGTTTACAGGAATGAGAGTTGTTAGATGTTATGCTAGCTTTCTTCAACTTTAAGCAACAAAAGTTCAAGTTGTGTTTCTAGCTTGTACAGGCCCCCAATCTATGCTGCATACCTTGGCCTTGATCAGTGTAATTAGTTCCTAAACTTGTTCCAAAAGGATTTGCAATGTACTTGCTTGGATTTGCATTTGACATAAAGTGCAACTTTTCTAAAATGGATATAATGCTTTATCTAAAAATGGCTTAATCTTGCATATAATGTTTGAACACACAAAATAAGGCCTTGGAACAATGAGTTAGCATTAAATTATTGAGTGCAAATGGGATATAGGACCTGTAATCAAGGAAAGCAAGCTGAATTCAAAATGGCACAAATGTATGAACATGTAAATTGGCCAAATCAAAAGTGAGTTTTTCCCAACTTGCCAAATTCGATTCTCCCTAACCATGAGGTTGTTTGATGAGTTCTTGGACATTTTGGAAAGCTTGGAATGTGTACTACAATCCATATTTGAAATGCAAATTGAAATTCCAAGTGGAAGTATGTGAAAAATGGTCTTGAAGTTAGGCAAAAATCCTGCCTAAAATGGTTCAAAATTTCTCTAAGTTAAGAATGGTTTGGTACCCTTGTTCCAAAAATTGTAACTTGAGCTACAAGCTTATTTTGAGGAAACTTTGTGAATCAAAGTTGTAGATTTTGCAATGGACTACAACTTTCATGTTTTGACTTTTCCTTGAATCCAAATGAATCTTGGTGAGAAAGTGGGACAAAGTTAGGAAAAAAATTAGGGTTTTTCATAACTTAGAAAAATTCTAAGTTATAAAAAATATTCATTTCAAACCCTAATTTGCAATTCTTGATTTCTTGATGAAAAAGTTTCATGATTTGGCATGTTTTGATGAAAAATGAATCTTGACACTTGATTTTGACCAAAAAGTCAAAGTTTGACTTTTCAGTATACAATCGAAATTGATCAATTGACTGGGAAATTCAACTGTCAATCTTGTGCATTTGGGATCTTTTGAACTTGTTGAGTATGTCAAGACAATTCCATGGGGACCTTGAGTCCATATGTGAGCTTGGTTTGCCATTGGCTAGGTCAAACAGTCAAAAATTGCCTTTGTGCAGTCAAAACCCTAAAAATGACCATTTTGCCCTTTTGGTGATCTGATCAAATTTCTTGTGGAATTGTGATCCAAACTTGATCAAATGGTCCATATGAGTTCATAATGTTGATGTGGGTCAATTTTCATGAGGTTTGACTGTCAATTGGCCACAGTTGACTTTTTCCCCAATACAGTTGATTTATAGGTCAACTGTCCAATTGACTGGGCAAAAGTTGGAATCAAGACTTGAAACTTGGTATGGATAAACTTGGGAGTCCAACATGAAGCATGAAAGTCATATTAGGCATTTTAGGTCAAAATATCTTTGTGCAAACACAAACCCTAATTTGGGTCAACAGTGCAAGGAGAAGTCTTGAGCAGAGGAAACCCTAACTGGATCTTGAGCTCCAAGGGTCTTGTGATGAGAAAAAGTTGAGGAAATGGGAGGGAAAATTTTGGGGTACAACAGTTGCCCCTGTTCAATCTTCTTGAACTTGAAGAGTTAGATTGGCAGGTTTGCCTTTCGTGACTCGAGGGTAAAAGGAGATTGGACACTAAAGTGCCCGGAAATTTGCACTCGCATGTTGGAGTATCAGCAATGTGATGTCGGGAATGGGCTTATAGATGCCATTTGGAGAGATGGTGGATAGGGAGATGGGCTTATAGATGTCATCTGGAGACGTGACAGAACCTTGTCGGGAATGGGCTTATAGATGCCATTTGGAAGTGTCAGTCGCGTAAGAGATTCCTTAGCGATAACTTGCGTGCTTTGAGAAAGACAGATGTTTTCCTGGCTTGTTATAGGTGTTGATCTTCAATCTCTTTATGCAGATATGCCCTGGCTAGATACATGTGTCGACTCTACAATCGGTTGCTCACAGATATGCCCTGGCTGGATACAGGGATCGAATCTTCGAACTCTTCAGATGTGCCCTGGCTAGATACAGGAATCGAATCCGGAATTGTGATAGTTGATAGATACGCCCTGGCTGGATACAGGAATCGAATCTTCAAACTCTTCAGATGTGCCCTGGCTAGATACAGGAATCGAATCCGGAATTGTGACAGTTGATAGATATGCCCTGGCTGGATACAGGAATCGAATCTTCAAACTCTTCAGACGTGCCCTGGATAGATACAGGAATCAAGTCTAGAAATAGTCGTCAACAGATATACCCTGGCTGGATACAGGAATCGAATCTGGAAATAGTCGTCTCACAGATGTGCCCTGGCTAGATACAGGAATCGAATCTGGAATTGTGACAGTTGAAAGTAGTTGTCTTTTGGGTTGTCTTTTTCCCTGAAAAGGAAAAACATCAGTTGTATGCAATGTCATGACATATGAAATGCATGATGTCATGATGTTCAACATGAGATAGTGTTGTATGCATTTTATCATGTATGTAAGCAAGATGTATGAAATATGAACATGTTTATGAATGTATTTTCGTCTAGGAAAATAAATCCTTGACGACCGGCCGGGGAATTAAATCCTGGGTTGACGTTTGAAGAGTAGAGTTCTTCGTTTCCGCTGGGGATGATGGTTGCAAGAATATACCGGTAGGAGAAGATGACTCCGTTGGGGAATAAACTTGTTGGAGAGATTACTCTGAGGGGAATTACTCTGTGGGAAGAGATACTTCGCTGAAGTTGACGAGAGCTCCACTGAGGATTTCAATGATGGATTCCGCTGGGGATGACAATGATAAACTCCTCTGGGGATGACAATGATAAACTCCGCTGGGGATTGTGTTGATAAGTTATGTTGGGGAACTTTGATGAACTCCGCTGGGGATAGGAAAAACTTCGCCGAGGATGGTCTTCCGTGGCAATTAGCTGAGGATAACCCAGTTATAAGCCCTTGTGAGGAATAACTTTGAATAAAACCCGGGAGCGACGTCCGTACTTTATAGGGGACAAGCTTCCAGAATCTACTGGGGATAAGCTTCAAGACCTGCTGGGGATATGAATTCCACTTTCCTGGGGAAACCTTCAGACTGTACTGGTAAATGGTTCCACTGGGGTGTCTGTATTCCGCCGGGGAACAATCTTAGATCAAGACTGCCGGGGATGCTTGCTGAGGGATGCCCATACTCCGCTGGGGAATGTTGATATCTTCTGGGGATACGCAACTTCCTTCAGGCTGACCGTAGACTAACTCTGTTGGAGGAGAGTGTTGCTGACTTGCTAGGGGAACAGGGTGCCTATTGTAGGGCTGATGATATACTAACTCTTCCTGGGGGGAGTATTGTTGATTCTTGTCTTACTCTGTGGGGAGTTGAGATAACTTGGTCACATTCTTCAGTTGAATCTACCTTGGTACCCTGGCAGACCAAACAATTAGACTGCCTGGATAAATCTACATTGCCCATACTTCTGATATCACCTGTAATTAGTCTTTTGTTTCATATGTCAGTATTTATGAATTAGCAATTTAATGTCAAATGCATATATCAAAAATGAACATTGGACGTTCTTCGCAAGACAAAACAGAAAAAAGGGAAAAACAATCGGCAATTTGTTTGGAAAGGTGAACTTGTATTGATTTTGAAATTTGCCTGTAAATAGGCGTTTTTTGTACAAGAGGCTGACGTCCTAGTAAGAGAACGCCGCCAAACAACATAAAGTTTATACAAAAATGAAACAAAACAGCTATGTGCACAATATTCCCACTGGGTTCCAACTCTGCTATCGCCTTTATGTCTTCAAGCGTCTCATCACTTTGCTGCTTAGTTGAAGAAGAAGCTGATTGATCGATGTCGAAGTCTGAGCCAGATAGTTGATGCCGAATTCTGGATGCAAGGTGATCCAATGAGACATAGTGTTACGCTTTATCCCTAACTTTTGCCTGGACCGCCCTTTCGGGTTTTCAGTCCACCGGGATACCCATTTTTGCCCAAGCCGCCTTTTCAGGTTTTCGACTTGCCGGGTGTACAAATTTTTTCATTTCATCCCTTATTTTTGCCTGAACCCTTTTGGTTCGCCGGGAAGCCCTTATTTTTGCCTAGGTATATCAACCTAGCGGGTTCTTTATTCATGCGTAGTATCTTTTTACTATGTCTGCATTGGCGGGGTGAGGAAGGCCGTCACCATCCATGGTGGTTAGAATCATGGCTCCTCCTGAGAACACGTGTTTAACCACAAATGGCCCTTCGTACGTAGGGGTCCATTTGCCCCGGGGATCACTTTGAGGAAGGATGATGCGTTTGATTACCAGGTCCCCAACTTGATACTCTTGCGGTCTGACTTTCTTGTTAAATGCCCTGATCATCCGTTTTTGGTACGTATGACCATGACAGGTAGCATTGAGTCTCTTTTCGTCAATTAGGTTTAATTGATCAAGTCGAGTCTGGATCCAGTCATCTTCACTCAAGTCTGCATCCTTCATTATCCGGAGAGAGGGTATATGGACTTCGATCGGCAAGACTGCCTCCATGCCATAGACCAAGGAAAAAGGAGTTGCCCCGGTTGACGTCCGCGCTGAGGTACGGTACCCATGAAGAGCAAATGGTAACATCTCGTGCCAATCTTTGTAGGTCACTGTCATCTTCTGCACAATTTTCTTGATATTCTTATTAGCTGCTTCTACAGCCCCATTCATCTTCGGCCGATAAGGAGAAGAGTTGTGGTGCTGTATCTTGAATTGTTCGCAGAGCTCAGTGATCATCTTGTTGTTAAGATTTTTACCATTGTCCTTAATGATTCTTTCTGGGACGCCGTACCGACAGATCAGGTTATGCCGAATGAAACGTGCCACGACGCTCTTGGTTACAGTGGCGTAGGAAGCTGCTTCTACCCACTTTGTGAAGTAATCAATGGCTACTAGGATGAAGCGATGCCCGTTGGATGCCGTTGGTCGGATCTCGCTGATCATATCAATGCCCCACATTGCAAAAGGCTAAGGTTCCGTCAGGACATTCAGAGGAACCAGAGGGATATGCACCTTATCAGCATAGATCTGGCATTTTTGACAAGTTCGAGAATGTTGGTAACAGTCGGCTTCCATTGTGGACCAGAAATATCTTGCCCGAAGGATTTTCTTTGCCATGGTATGTACACTGGAATGTGTTCCGAATGTACCTTCATGTAGCTCTACCATGATCTTCTCTGCTTCAGTCTTATCCACACAACGCAGTAAAGTTGAATCATGATTTCGTTTGTAGAGAATGCCGTTGCTGAGGAAGAATTTTTCCGCAAACCTTCTCATGAACTTCTTGTCATTGACCGATGCGCCTTCGGGGTATTCTTGAGCTTCCAAATATCTCTTCACCTCATGATACCAGGGTTTCTCGATCACCTCTTCGGCCTCAAGATCGCAGCAGTATGCAGGTTCGTCCAACTTCCAGATAATGATCCGGGGAGCCTCATTGTCCCATTTGACTTTAAACATTGAAGACATCGTAGCTAGTGCGTCCGCTAGCTGATTCTCCTCTCTTGGAAAGTGCTCAAAAGTTATCTCTTCAAAGTGGGGAAGCAAAGTCAACACATACTCCTTGTAAGGAATAAGGTTTGGGTGTTTCGTATCCCACTCGCCTTTGATCTGATTGATCACGAGAGCGGAATCTCCGAAGACACTCAGAAACTTGATCCTTAAGTCGATTGCAGCTTGAAGACCCATGATACATGCCTCATATTCTTCCATGTTGTTGGTGCAGTTGAAGCACAGCCGAGCGGTGAGTGGAGTATGAGTTCCTTTGGGGGATATGATTACAGCGTCGATGCCGTTACCCAAAGCGTTCGAGGCTCCGTCGAAATGCATAGACCATCGGGATCCTTCCTCAGGTCCTTCATCTGGTCCAGGTACTTCACAATCAGTTACTACCATGATATCTTCGTCCGGAAATTCAAAGTTCAATGATTGGTTATCGTCCACAGGTTGGTGTGCCAAATGGTCTGCCAATACACTTCGCTTGATTTCTTTTTGAGTTGTGTACTGGATATCATATTCTGTCAAGATCATTTGCCATCTTGCTATTCTTCCAGACAGAGCAGGTTTTTCGAATATGTACTTGATGGGATCCATCTTTGAAATCAACAGAGTAGTGTGAGTCAACATATACTGTCTCAGCCGGCGAGCAGCCCATACCAGAGCGCAGCAAGTTTTCTCGAGCAGTGAGTACCGAGACTCACAGTCGGTAAACTTTTTGCTCAGGTAATAAATAGCGTGCTCTTTTCGGCCAGACTCGTCATGCTGCCCCAACACACACCCCATTGAGTTGTCAAGTACTGTCAGGTATAGTATCAGAGGTCTCCCTTCTACTGGTGGCATAAGAATGGGTGGTTCTTGGAGATACTCTTTTATCTTTTCAAAAGCAGCCTGACATTCGTCGTTCCAACGTACTACTTGATCTTTCTTCAGCAATTTGAAGATTGGCTCACAGGTAGCAGTTAGATGTGAGATGAATCGGGCTATGTAATTCAGTCGTCCCAGAAAGCCTCTGACTTCTTTCTCTGTCTTGGGAGTCGGCATCTCTTGTATGGATTTTACCTTGGCAGGGTCCACCTGAATACCTTTATCGCTTACAATGAAACCTAGTAATTTTCCAGACCTCACCCCAAAGGTGCATTTGTTTGGGTTCAACCTCAGCTTGTACAACTTTAGTCGGTCAAACAGCTTCCGCAGATGGTCAAGGTGTTCTTCCTCAGTTTGGGACCTTGCAATCATATCATCGACATACACTTCAATCTCATGGTGGATCATATCATGAAATAAAGTAACCATGGCACGTTGGTAGGTTGCCCCAACATTTTTCAACCCGAATGGCATGACCTTGTAGCAGAAGGTGCCCCACTGAGTCACAAAGGTAGTCTTTTCCATATCTTCAGGAGCCATCTTGATCTGATTATACCCTGAAAAACCATCCATGAAGGAGAACACCTTGTGTTGAGCAGTATTGTCAACAAGAACGTCGATGTGAGGTAGGGGGAAGTCATCCTTGGGGCTTGCCCTGTTTAGATCCCTGTAATCGACACACATTCTGACCTTACCGTCCTTCTTCGGCACTGGCACCACGTTGGAAACCCACTGAGGGTAAGAAGTCACTGCTAGAAACCCGGCATCGAATTGCTTCATAACCTCAGCTTTGATCTTTTCGGACATCTCTGGACGCATACGGCGGGCCTTTTGCTTTACCGGAAGGCAGTCTTCCTTGGTAGGCAGGTGATGAACCACAATGTCGGCATCCAAACCAGGCATGTCTTCGTAAGACCAAGAAAAGATCTCCATGTAATCATGTAGCATATGGATCAATCGTTGCTTCACGCTGAGCTCTAGATTGGCACCAATCTTGACTTCTTTTCTATCTGTCTCAATACCCAGGTTCACTGTTTCCACCGGCTCTTCATGCGGCTGAATGGCCCTCTCTTCCTGGAGTAGCAGTCTTGCGAGTTCACCAGGCACTTCGCAATCATCTTCACCTTCGTCTTCGGCCAAGTTGATCGGATTCTCGAAGTCATAACTGGCAGTAGCAGAGCTGTTACCAGTGAGATCCAGAGTGGATTGAAACCTGTATAAGTGAGTGTGTGTAAATATAGCTGTTTTGCAATATATAACACAGAAAGAAGAAAGAGCGCAAGATTTGAAATGCAACAAACGTCCAATGTTTTGATTAATGATATATGGAAATGTCATACAAAAAAGCCCTCACAAATGGAGCTACGGTGCCCCGGGTAGGACACCGAGCCAATAAAAGTTTCAACATATTGTTTGTTACAAATTGAAAACAAAAGAGTTAATTACTGCGTGACAAATGTAATAGGTGTAAAATCCTTTGCCGTCCAGTTGCTTGGTCCGTTGTTGGTGGTTGGATAGATCCAACTGTCAAACTCTGCTTCCTCTACGTCCTCCTCGATAGCATTCACCCTTGGGTTGGTGATGAACACCGGAGCCTTTCTGATCCTTTCCTTGCGAACAACCCTCTAAGCCTCTGCAGTGAAGCCCAGCCCAAACTTGTCGGTCTATTGAGTGAAGTCAGGAAGTTGACCCTAATTGGCGCACTTGCCTTTCTCGATTACAGCCCAGGCATCCTTCAAGGAAGCCATCTTTAAAGGAAAGTCTTCTTCAACCACTGTCTCAGCTGACGCCAATGTTGGAGGAACCTCCTCAAAATGTTGAAAGGGGGTTTCAATAAACTCCCCGTCCATCTCGATATACCGGAATGAAATCAAGTGACTTACCATGTATTCCTCCTCACCCTGCACAGTAACAATCCTCCCTTTGACAGGGTATTTGAGCTTTTGGTGTAGAGTGGATGTTACCGCCCCAGCCTTGTGAATCCAGGGTCGACCCAACAAGCAGGAATAAGATGGATGAATATCCATCACGTAGAACGTTGAGTCAAAGACTTGGGAACCCACACGGATAGGAATGTCTACCTCACCGTGCACCATTCTCTTAGAACCGTCGAAGGCTCTAACAATGATGTTACTAGGTTTCAATTCCAGGCCCTCACAATCCAACCGATCTAAGGCCTTCTTGGGCAATACATTCATGGAAGAACCGGTGTCCACCAACACGCGTGCGAGAGTAGTGCCCCTGCATTCTATAGAGACATGCAGGGCGTCATTGTGATTTTTTCCTTTGGCGGTAAGGTCAGCATCCGAGAACCCCAAACCATTGTCAGCTGTCAAATTAGCCACACAGTCAGTGAATTGATCTGCAGAGGTCTCTTGCGGCACATGGGCCGTTTTCAGAAATGAAATCAGGGCCTTGGCGTGGGCCTCTGAGCACAACAACAATGATAGCATAGAGATTTTGGAGGGAGTATGCCCCAGTTGTTCAACAACATTGAAGTCACTCTTTTTAATGATTTTAAGGATTTCCTCCATCTCTTGTTGGGAGGCTTCAACAGTAGTCTTTTTTGGTGCCTCCGTCCGGGCAGGCAAACCGGTAGCAACTTCTTTGCCCCGAGCATCAGAGGACTCGGCGGCAGTAGTAGACACAGGACCTTGATTTGGAACATGCACACTTGCGGGTGTGATGATAAGAGGTTTTCGGATAACTGGTGGTGCAATGTCAGGCGAGAAGAGCCTGCCACTGCGAGTAATCTTGGCGGGACCAGTGATGTTACTGATATTGGTACCGGTGTTGAACTCCTGCTTCACTCCAAGCACATACACGTCTGCCCCATAGTGCCATGGGACAGCCTTATCAGATTCATAGGGGAGGGGACCCGGAACAGTAATGGTAATGGGTGCAACAGACATAATTTGGACTGGCTTCCTTGGGAGAGCCTTGGTAGGATTGTTGAAAATTGTGACGACAGATATTTCTTCAGCGGAAACAAACGGAACAGCAGTTTTCTTTAACAGAATTTCTTTGCTATCCATCAGGCTTTGGATGCCTGATTTCAGCAGTGGACAACCGGTAGGGATAACAGCACACAGGAGGCAACCCTTGCTACAACCCGGAAATAAACCGGCTAGTAGTAGGTTCTGTTAGAACAAAGTTTGAATCTACTACCCTATGTTTAAGTTTTGATGATAACAAAATGAAAAGATATATTATTTATATGATTCATGTATGAACTATTTACTGCCTAAATTATTACGTTCTGATTTGCAGATACTCTGATAGGTATAAGCAAGATCACACCTAATCAGCATCAGAAATTTGGTTCTTGACATCAGCATCAGAAGTTGCTATATCAGAATACCAGAATCAGAAGATTAACTCACGTGTATGCTGAAGCCTGATGAACAGAACTGCGCTCAACACTCTGATAAATAAAACAACAGTTCATCAGCAGCTAAGCAGAGTCAGAATGAGCCAAGCCAGAACATGCATTAAGTAAGCAACGGTACTGTGCATTGAAAGCAAATTATTACCAACGGCCTCATTCCAGACAAGATCTGCTCGATAAGGAAAGTTTGTTATTAGCATTGAATCAAGAATATTGCTCCAACGTTCAACAATCTCAGTGCTATATAAACAAGACTATGAAGATTGAATTGGCTAATGCTCTCCAACATTTTACACGCCTAAAAGCTAATCATAATCTTCCTTCTCTCAGTTTGCTAAACGCTACATATCCTCTTACTCAATCATTGTTTAGAAATCTAGTTTCATAAGCTTAAGTTGTGTATACATCACAGTTGTGATACAGTTTTGTAGAAAACATTCACACACTTAGATTTATCTTCTTTGTAAGAAAGTGTTTCCTTGACAAACCGGGTTGTGGTTTGCATCAAGAAGGCTTTAGCAGTTGTTAAAGCAGTTTGTAATATTCAGTTGAATATAGTGGATTAAGACCTCATTGGAGAGAGGCGAAATCACCTTGACGGGTGGACTGGAGTAGTTTGAGATCAAACGAACCAGGATAAAAATATCTTGTTCATTGCATTGATTTTCAGTTTTACAATTCAACCCCCCCTTCTTGTGTTTTTCACTTCTTCAATTGGTATCAGAGCGCCTGGTTCTGAGCTAAAACACTTAACCGTGTCAGTACAAGATCCAGCGTCAGAAAAACACAATGGCAGGAAACTATTCTCACACCAGCAATGACAACCATGAGGACAGAGGCAGATTCAGCGGCAAACCTCCAGTCTTTGATGGAGAAAAATTTGATTACTGGAAAGACAGAATTGAAAGCTTCTTTCTGGCACATGATGCTGATTTGTGGGATATGGTGACAGATGGATACACGCACCCTGTGAATGCAAGCGGTCAGAAGATTGATAGAAAAACAATGTCTGACCAACAAAAGCGTGACTTCAAGAATCACCACAAGGCCAGAACCATCCTCCTCAGCGCCATCTCCTATACTGAATATGAAAAGATCTCAAACAGAGACACAGCAAAGAACATTTTTGACTCACTCAGAATGACGCATGAGGGCAACGTTCAGGTCAAAGAAACTAAAGCTCTGGCGCTCATTCAGAAGTATGAGGCATTCAAAATGGAAGAATCTGAATCCATTGAAACAATGTTCTCAAGATTCCAGATTCTGGTAGCTGGTCTCAAGGTTCTGGACAAAGGATACTCTACTGCTGACCATGTCAAGAAAATCATCAGAAGTTTACCCAAGCAGTGGAGACCAATGGTTACAGCTCTGAAGCTAGCAAAAGATCTCAACAAAATCACTCTGGAGGAACTTATCAGCTCCCTCAGAAGTCATGAGATAGAGCTAGAAGCTGACGAGACTCAGAAGCAAGGTAAGCCTTTAGCATTAAAATCTAACAAAAAATCTGAGTCTAAAGTTTTGCAGGCAGTTGAAGAAACATCTGATGGATCCTCATCAGAAGAAGACGAACTCTCCCTCCTCTCCAGAAGAGTAAATCAACTGTGGAAGCAAAGACAAAGGAAGTTCAGGAATCCCAGAAGATCTGATCAGCACGAGTCCTCTTCCAGATACAGAAGGACAGATTCTTCCTCTGGATACAGAAGATCTGAAGGCTCCTCAAGTAGCAAAAAGCCAAACACCAAGGACATCATCTGCTATGAGTGCAATGAGCAAGGACACTACAAGAGTGACTTCCCAAAGCTTCAGAGGGAAAAGCCCAAAAAGAAGTTTGGAAGAGAAAAGAAGAAAAGTCTCATGGCTACATGGGATGACTCTGACTCGTCTGAAGCTGACTCAGAATCAGATGATGAGAGGGCAAACATAGCTCTCATGGCCAACATTTCAGAAGATAGTGAAGCTTCTGAATCAGACTCTGAATCAGACACTGAAGAGGTATTTCCTAACTTTGCTGTTAATTTTACCAAGGCTGAACTTGCTGAAAGCCTTAATGAGATTCTGGAAAGGTATCAGCAAATTAGAGTTAAATTCAGAGACCTGAAAAGGAATCTTGAATCTGACTCTAATAAGACTGAGAGTCTCAAATTGGAGAATTCTGAGCTGAGAAATAAGATTTCAAAATTAGAAAATACTTTACAAAACTCTCAGAAGGAACCAATTTCTGAAACTCCCAGCAACGCTGATGAGATCATCAAGGAGTATGATCACGGTTTCCAGAAGTTCCTTGCTAAAAGCATAGATAGAAGCAAAATGGCTTCAATGATCTATGGAGTTAGCAGAAACGGCAGGAAAGGAATAGGATACCAAGGTAAGGTTCCTACACCAAAGAATGTCATGGACTTAACTATTAAACACACTCCTCTGAATTCACATTTTGTGTATGGTCACACACATGATATTAAATACACTAGCAGTAAGCACTCTGTGAAACCAAAATTCAACCAGAGTTTTGGTAAAACTAACAAATCAGGACCCAAGAAAATCTGGGTACCTAAGGATAAAATAATACATGTTGCAGATATCTTTAGCAGCAAGTCAGAAACACCAGTCATGGTACCTGGACTCTGGCTGCTCGCGACACATGACGGGAAGAAGGCATATGTTCCAAAGCCTGGAACTTAAGCCTGGAGGCCACGTTGGCTTTGGAGGCAATCAGAGGGGAAAGATAATTGGCTCTGGAACTGTAGGTAATGGAAATCTTCCCTCTATCAATAATGTTCTGCTAGTAGATGGATTAATGCATAATCTGTTATCCATAAGTCAATTAAGTAATAACGATTATGATATAATATTTAATCAAAAATCATGTAAAGCTGTTAGTCAGAAAGATGGGAATATCCTATTTAATGGTAAGAGGAAAAACAACATTTACAAAATCAAACTTTCTGAACTAAAAAGTCAGAATGTAAAGTGCCTTCTGTCTGTTAACAACGAGCAGTGGATCTGGCACAGAAGATTGGGGCATGTTAGTATGAGAAGAATATCTCAGATTAACAAACTCAATCTGGTCAGAGGACTTCCTAATTTGAAGTTCAATTCAGATGCTCTGTGTGAAGCATGTCAGAAAGGCAAGTTTGCAAAACCTTCTTTTAAATCTAAAAATGTTGTTTCTACCTCTAAGCCATTAGAACTTCTGCACATTGACTTATTTGGACCAGTTAAAACTGCTTCAGTCAGTGGCAAGAAGTATGGGTTAGTAATCGTAGATGACTATAGCAGATGGACATGGGTAAAGTTCTTAAGACACAAGGACGAGTCACACTGTGTGTTTGTTACCTTCTGTAACCAAGTTCAGAATGAAAAGGATCTTAGAATCGTTAAAGTCAGAAGTGATCATGGTGGAGAATTTGAAAACAAAGATTTTGAGTCATTCTTTAATGACAAAGGCATTCTGCATGATTTCTCTTGTCCTAGAACTCCCTAACAAAATGGAGTTGTAGAACGAAAGAACAGAACATTGCAAGAAATGGCCAGAACCATGATCAATGAGACAAACGTTGCTAAGATCTTTTGGACAGAGGCAATAAACACAGCGTGCTACATTCTGAATAGAATCTCAATAAGACCTATTCTGGAAAAGACTCCATATGAATTGTGGAAGAACAGAAAGCCCAACATTTCATATTTTCATCCAATGTACTTGTTTTATGTTAAATACAAAGAATTATTTGAACAAGTTTGACTCTAAAGCACAGAAGTGTATTATGTTAGGATACTCTGAACGCTCAAGAGGGTACAGAGTATACAATACAGAAACACAGATTGTGGAAGAATCAATCAGTGTTCGTTTTGATGATAAGCTTGACTCTGAAAAGTCAAAGCAGAATGAAGTTTTTGCAGGTATGGAAATTGAATTTACAGGTTCTGAAGACAAGTCATCAGAAGCTCTCAACACAGACACTCCTTCAACGTCTGAAAGGAGCACTACTAGCAATCCTACAACACGACTGGGGCAAAGGTTTATGTATAGTCTATCCCCTCTTGCTGACTATAACCTTGTGCAACCAGTCGTGCCTTGTTTCTGATGACTTCACCTTGTTCATTTAGCTTGTTTCTGAACACCCATCTTGTTCCAATGACGTTGAATCCTTTTAGTCTGGGAACAAGATCCCATACGTCATTTCTGGTGAATTGATTCAACTCTTCTTGCATTGCCAGAATCCAGTCATTATCCAGAAGTGCTTCATCAATAGAAGAAGGTTCAATAAGAGACACAAGTCCCATGAGAGTTTCTTCAGAGTTTCTGAAGCTTGCTCTTGTTCTGATTGGATCTTCCTTTCTTCCTAAGATAGTCTCTTCTGGGTGATCCAAGCTGCTTCTGGGTAATCTCTTCGGAGGTTGATCAGCAGCTGTTGTAGCATACAAATGCTCTGGATGAAAAGTCAGCTTGAAGACTTCCAGATTTTTCAGAGTAACATTCCTATACTCTGTGATAATACTTCTGCTATTTGCTTAAGTAAGAATCCCATTTTACATTCTAGAGCTAAGCATATAGAAATAAAACATCACTTCATTAGGGACTATATTCAGAAAGGAATTTTGAATTTAAAATTTATAGATACAGACCATCAATGGGCTGATATCTTCACTAAACCCCTTTCTGAAGATAGGTTTAATCTCATTCTGAAACATCTCAGCATGAAAATCTGCCCAGAGTGAAAATGTTTTAATTCCATATATTTATCTTCAGAGTGTATCTGTTTTTCTGTGAACTTCTGATCAATCTCTTTTCAGAAAGATAGAACATGCAGATTGTATCAGATGTAAGTCTAAAGATCTGAGAGTCTAAGCTCAAAGACAGACGTGCTGATCACTACATCAAACAAGTGTCATCCAATCATCAGCAAATCTCTGAAGCAGAACGTGTGCACGCTTCTGAGAAGGCAAAACGCTGATTGGGTGCATTGAGACACATGTCTGGTAACCGTTTTTAAGTATCTTTCTCAAATCCCCCAAAATCAGCAAGCATTAAATGAAAGTAATCATGTTTTTAAAACGTAATCATGATTTTATTTTCTCTCTCTTAAAACGTTTACAATTTCAAAATATTCTGAACCCTATTTAAACATGTTAACCTCTCATTTCAATCTTTTACAGTTTCTCACTATTTCTCAAGCATTCTCTGCATTTTTCTGTGTTCATCTCTCTCAAACCCTTTTTCTCAGCTTTTCGTCTCAAAATCTTTTAGTGTGAACATGGCAACCTCCAGCAGTGCTTTTGCAGGTTCTCAGAAGAAAGCATCATCTGAACAGTATCAAGTGCCATTCAGAACACTCCTCAGTCCTGTGAAGAATCTTGAAGTGTTATCTGAATTGATCATTGATTTTGGAAGCTTGAAGGAAAACGGTTTTGACCTAACAGAAGAAGTTAGGGCACAGAAATGGGAAAGGTATTTTGACAGGTTGGTTGGACCAACATTCCCTATGTTAGTCAAGGAGTTTTGGATTCATGCGACGGCTTCAACGCATCAAGTCACCTCCTACATCATGGGGAAGAAGATTGTGATCACTGAGGATCTCATAGCAAAGTTAATAGGCTACAGTGGCGGTGGCGTCCGCTGTATTGATATGGCTGAGAGATATGCTGACGTGGGCGTCATAGCTGAAAGGATTTTCACCCATGGGGTGCCCAGCAGAAAGATCAAAGATCTGAAGGATCATCACAGAGTTTGGGCGAAGATAATTCTGGGGTGCTTCAACCATAGGAAGCCAACTAGTTCCCCTGATTACATAAATGTGGATCAGCAGTTTTTGATCTACTTTATTAATCATAAGGTAAAAATCAACTTGGCTCATCTTCTGTTCAACCACCTCAGAACAAGCGTGAAGGAAACCAGGGAAGAAGAAAGAACAAAGAGGGATTGGATACCCTTTGGAAGGTTGATATCAGATATTCTGATAGAGAATAGGCTGATAGAGCATCTGATAGAAGCTCAAGAGTTAAGCACCATTGAACCAACGGTTGGGAAGCCTCTGAACGCGAAGAACTTGAAGAAAATGAAGTTGATAGAGAATATCAAAAAGGAACCCAGCGCTACTCCTATTGCTGATATCACCAGCAGAAGAGTTCCACTGAGTGACTTTCCTTTATTCTCTCAGATAGAATCCAAGCCAGTGGTAGTTCTCAGATATATGGACGCGTGCAAAGCTGATGGTACAGATCCAAATCTGAAGATCAAAGATCTGCACCAACCTCAACCAGAAGTGACTCTGAAGAAGACGAAGAAAAGGAAGGCACCTTCAGAAGGATCATCCCAACAGACACCCAAGAAAAGAGGTAATTTATCTGCTGCTTCTGTTTTAAATTCTTCTACTATTCCAGCATCTATTCCACCTCCAACCTCTCATAGAATCTCAATCCCCATTCCAACAATAGATGAAACTGAACCAGAAGATGACCCTTCTGAGGCACTACAACTCAGAAGACCCAGAACCAAACACCCCAAACCAACAATATCAACAACATCAGCAATTGACAAAGTGCTGTTTGACATTGATCAACACAGCAATTGACAAAGTGCTGTTTGACATTGATCAACACACTTCTGATCACTCCTCCAATCCAAACTCTGAACCACAAATTGTCCCTCCTCCACAACCAGAACAACAGCAATCTGCTGAAGAACCAGAACAACAACAACCTCTCTCATCCATTCCAGAAGAACCTCTTATCCCTGAACAACCAGAAATTCCAACAACTTCTCCACAACCAGCAATTCCGTCTCCCTCTCCTCAACCAGAAATTCATCCACCATCCCCTCAACCTGAGTTTCATCACTCTGAAACTCCTTCTCCTCCACCTTCTGAACCTCATTCACCTCAACCATCACCTCTGGCAATCCAGCTGCCATGTGGAACAACAGTCACAATGGCCCAGCTGCCATCCTCATCAGAATCTACACCACCAAATACTCCCAAAACACCAAACAGTCCAATCATAATTTCTGATTCTCCCACTCCATCTCCAAAACAAACAGCTGCCAAGCAAACCACCGAAAACCCCAGCAGGACCTTCATAGACTTAACAATCTTTGACTGTCTTGCTGATCTGAAACATAAAATAGCCATCCCAAAACCAAAACAACCAGATGTTGGCTCTGGTATTATGAATTTTGAAACAGGTTTGCAGCAGTGGATTGCTTCTCTGAAGCAAGTCTGTCCTGGAATTATTGACCCAGCTGCCTCTGACCAGCTCTGGTCACAATTCAGAATTTGGGTACGTGCTGAAGCCCTCAAGTTGCAGGATATCAACTATGAGCAGGCACAACAGAACTTCAGCAAGCTGCTGAAGGAAGTTGAAAGTCAGCTGCCTCAGGAAGCCGTGCTCCCTCTGGATAGTGAGCCATGGTCTGAGAAACAGCTAGCTTAAAAGGTGCAACCAGAAGAAGACAAGACCATTCAAGCTGAAGCAAGTCAAGCAGAAGATGTTGCAGAAAGCTCTCAGAAGCTCCCTGCTTCTGATGTTTCTCAAGCTGCCTTGGATAGGCAGACTCTGGAAGAGCTGAAGCTGAATGACATGCGTCTGCAGCAGAGGATGGATGAAAACGACCAGAAGATGAAAGAAAGAATGGATGTGCAGGATAGCAAGATTGACACAGTTGTCAGCATGGTACACAAGCAGAATGAGACTGCTGATCAGATCAAAGCCATGCTGGAGAACCTGTTCACACGCTTTCCTCCCCAACCTTAGTTTTTTCATTCATGTCATTTTCATGTTTTCCTTGATTATCTGATGTACTGCTTTAATATGTTTTGTTTAATTCTGAACCTTTTAATATGACAAGTTTTTCTGATCTTAATTGTTTTAGCACATCACTTACACTTTTTGATTGCTGACAAAAAGGGGGAGAACAAGAATGATATTTTAAACAATAACGGATTACTAAGACAAAAATTCTCGAACATTCTAACTCTGTTAAACTTGAATATGTTCTCTGTTTTGCTTAAGTCTACAGGTACAAGAAAGCACCATGATACCCTGAAGACTAAAGCTCTGAAACTCTGACCCGCTCTGATACTCTGACCCAAAGCAAAGCTCTGACAAGAAAAGCTCTGATACGCTGATCTGAATCTCTGCTCTGATATGCTGATCTAAATCTTCTGATAGTCAAAGACTCTGATACTCTGATGTTCAAAGAAAGGCAAAAAGATCTGATCCTGAAGAACTCTTGGAATCAAAAAGGGAAGCAATAAACTCAGGGGGAGTATCTCTCAACTCTTATCCCTTATCTTTGATAATCTCTTACTCTGATACATCTCTCTGATACCTTTTCACGTTATTTTCAATTAAAAATATCTAGTTTTTGTCATCATCAAAAAGGGGGAGATTGTTAGAACAAAGTTTGAATCTACTACCCTATGTTTAAGTTTTGATGATAACAAAATGAAAAGATATATTATTTATATGATTCATGTATGAACTATTTGCTGCCTAAATTATTACGTTCTGATTTGCAGATACTCTGATAGGTATAAGCAAGATCACACCTAATCAGCATCAGAAATTTGGTTCTTGACATCAGCATCAGAAGTTGCTATATCAGAATACCAGAATCAGAAGATTAACTCACGTGTATGCTGAAGCCTGATGAACAGAACTGCGCTCAACACTCTGATAAATAAAACAACAGTTCATCAGCAGCTAAGCAGAGTCAGAATGAGCCAAGCCAGAACATGCATTAAGTAAGCAACGGTACTGTGCATTGAAAGCAAATTATTACCAACGGCCTCATTCCAGACAAGATCTGCTCGATAAGGAAAGTTTGTTATTAGCATTGAATCAAGAATATTGCTCCAACATTCAACAATCTCAGTGCTATATAAACAAGACTATGAAGATTGAATTGGCTAATGCTCTCCAACATTTTACACGCCTAAAAGCTAATCATAATCTTCCTTCTCTCAGTTTGCTAAACGCTACATATCCTCTTACTCAATCATTATTTAGCAATCTAGTTTCATAAGCTTAAGTTGTGTATACATCACAGTTGTGATACAGTTTTGTAGAAAACATTCACACACTTAGATTTATCTTCTTTGTAAGAAAGTGTTTCCTTGATAAACCGGGTTGTGGTTTTCATCAAGAAGGCTTTAGCAGTTGTTAAAGCAGTTTGTAATATTCAGTTGAATATAGTGGATTAAGACCTCATTGGAGAGAGGTGAAATCACCTTGACGGGTGGACTGGAGTAGTTTGAGATCAAACGAACCAGGATAAAAATATCTTGTTCAAAGAATTGATTTTCAGTTTTACAATTCAACCCCCCCTTCTTGTGTTTTTCACTTCTTCAGGTTCCTCTTAACAGTCAATAGAGGGGTAGCAACATTATTCACCGAAACAACATACAAATCTTCCTCGACGACATTTACTCTATGCTGGGGCATAGGAGCAGTTACAACATTTGGCCTCTCAGGCGCCTCAAACTGAATTTCCTTCGCATCGATAAGGTCTTGAATTTTTTTCTCAGGGCCCAGCAATCATCAGTAGTATGCCCGGGGCTATCAGAATGATAAGCACAACGAGCATTTGGGTTATACTTAGGAGATGCAGTATTCATGACTTTCGGAGCCTCTTTGATGGTCACCAAGTTGGTTGATAACAGTTGCGGTAAGATTTGTGACAAGGTCATACTCAGCCGAGTATACTGCCTTTTGGGCCTTTCACCTCTTTGTTGATTGTACTACTGAGGAGCAGCAGCAGGTTTTGAAATTACCAAGGCATTGACGACTTGGCGGTGTTCTGGCTTGACTTGTCTTCTAGGACCATAGACGGCACTAGCTTCCTTCTTGAAAGGCTTTTTCTCAGTACTTGTTGACGCACCTTTCTGTATCTTTCCTGACCTGATGCCAGCTTCTATCCTTTCTCCCATCAGGATTAAATCCGTAAACCCAGCGGAGGAATTGCCAACCAGATGATTAAAGAATGGACCAGACAAGGTCCCTAGAAACATGTCAACCAGTTCACGGTCGGTCAAAGGAGGCTGCACCCTGCCAGCCAAATCTCTCCATTTTTGTGCATATTCTTTGAACCCTTCGCCCGTTCCTAGAGACATACCCTGAAGTTGGGTACGCGTAGGAGCGAGGTCAGAATTGTATTGATATTATCTTAAAAATGCGGTTGCCAAATCTTCCCAATGTCGGATACTGGTTCCATCTAGCTGATAGAACCACTCAAGCTGTGACCCCGAAAGGCTGTCTTGGAAGAAATGGATCCAAAGATTTTTGTCTGCCGTGTAAGGTTGGATCTTCCTTACGTACGACCTGAGATGCAGCTTTGGACAGGAGGCCCCGTCATATTTGGCAAAGGCAGGCGCCTTAAACTTGTGTGGGATTACCACCCCAGAAGATAACCCTAAATCTCCGAAATCCAGCCCCGGCACATTTTGAATCTCCATGGCGCTCAAGCGGTCCTCTAATTGCTTGTATCTGTCAGCAGCGGAAGGGTATTGTTCGTCATTGTAATCCGTCTCGTTGTCAGAGACTGCAGGACTAGGAGCTCCTCCCCCTTAGGGACTGTCTTTCTCTGCAGAGGAAGTAGTTGGATCAGCCTCATTATGGAGTGTGTTCCCAAACCTGCGCCCAGTATTGAACAACGCAGTCCTCTTCTTCTTCTTCTTCTTCTTTAGGAGTAGAGCCTTCAACTCTTGCTAACCTTGGGCCAGGTTCATCACCATCTCTTGAAACTGGGCACTCTGGGCCTGGAGGGCCTTGATTGCTTGCTCACTGGATGATTCTGGATTCATGATGACTGTTCAAAATAAACAGCGAAGAAGATTAAGCAACCTGTAGAAAAAAGGGTACCTATTATGCACATGATGCATGAGATGCTATTTATGCAATGCATTCAAGGATTTTAGAAATTCACAATTGTTGCAGACAAAAAAGAACGCACGTCATATTAATAAGAAGCAATTTGTTAGTACATAAGTGCCCCATGGGCCAAATATTACAAAAACAACTTCTCAAGGTAAAAAGACGTTGCGCATCCTCTTTGGCGCAATGTAGGTGTTGAGGGCCTCTTGCTCATGGAGTCGGCGGCTGAGCTCTAGAACCTTCTTCTCGCTGGCGTAGAAGCTGGCTTCAAAAGTGTTCCGTTCCTCCTTGAGTTGGATCCAACTCTTCTGCATCTCCTCCCACGATGTAGGTATGTCAGGATGTAGGATGGTGTAGGGAACCTCTCCTTCCTTGACAGGCTCTTTAATCACAGGGAGAACATGAGGATAAGGCATCATTAGACTCTGGGCTCGGGCTCGTACCCACTTGAGATAAGGCTCAAGAGGGATGGAGTTCTTGTGTCCCAGTGTCTTGCTATCAACCTTGTTGGGAATCCTCCAAGCTCTGATGAATCTTTGGCGAAGTCCTTGCGCATCATTGTCGAAGTCAAAAACTAGGTCAGGAATCAACATGTCGTGAGGGCCATCTCTTCGTGCGTATCCAAATTGCCTCAAAGCTAGACAAGGGTTGTAGGTAATGCCCCATCTAATGCCAAGTAATGGAACATTAGGGAACTCTCCACAATGATCGACGATGATGACATTTTCTCTAGACCGAGAACACCAATGTACATCAGAGTGAGTAAGAGTCATCAACCGTTGAGACCACCTTGAGCCTTGGTCATTCTTCAAGACAGATTGTGGAAGGTGCGAAATAAACCACCTTGCAAGAAGAGGAGTACAACACATGAGAACACCCCTCTTTCTCATTGTTCGTGTGTAAAATGAGTGAAGGATGTCCCCAAGCAATGTTGATATCGGATTTCTGGACAAGAAGATTTTGACGGTGTTGACATCTACAAGCTGGTCAGGATTTGGGAACAGGACCAACCCATAGATAAGGAGTACCACAATCTCTTCAAAGGCTTGTAGGTCCAATGAATTCCAACATTCTTGTGCCTTCTCAAACAAGAATTTTACTAAGAAACCTTTGACACCGCTTCTAGTTTCCCAATGCCCCTTGATGTCAGAAGGCTGTAGATGTAATGCTCGAGCAACATCTTCCGGCTTTGGTTCCTTTTCCGTACCGTTGAAAGGTAATTGATTAAGGATAGGAATTCTCAGGAGTTGAGAAAATTCCTCCAAAGTGGGCACCAACTGGTAGTCGGGGAAAGTGAAACAGTGATGAAGAGGGTCAAAGAACTGGAATAGCACTTTCATCATATCCTCTTCAATGTTGGTGTTGACTAAGCTGAGCAGTCTACCATGTCTTTCACTGAAGGATGAGCTTTCCGGAATTCTTGAGGTGAGCTCCTTGAGTTGAGGAGAGATTCTCACAAGGTTGACTTGGATGGTTTTTCTGCGAGGAATTTCCATGACCTACAAAACAAGAACAAAGATGAAGATCTAAACCCTTGAAGTGGTTAGTAAATGCATATGATGCTTTATGATGTTCATGATGTATGCACAAACATATGTACAAGCAAATCACACCAAACCCTAGTTTCAGGCTTGCATGGGGCTTCATATGTAAGTACCCTCTTGAGTGTAGTTGGCTTAAAAACCTGTCCTATAAATAGTAACCGGGTTCTAAGGAGCTCAATATCACTGGATTGTTTTCATTATTCATTGTTTTGGTTTAGCCACTTAACTAGCAACCAAAATATTCCAAGAAAACAACTTCGGACTGCACCAAAGCCGGTCATCTCACTACCCCTAATAAAAGGCCAAGATGGTCAAGTAAGGTTCTAGGTCATTAGTGCTTAGTGACATCACTCAGCAGCCCCGTACTCTCCTTGATTGAACTCAAGGGTTACCGGTACTCACAAATATGTCGCACTAATATAGCTATTGCTTCGACCGTGTCGGTATACCCCGCACAGTTTCCACAACGTATTGCTATCTATGAATGTTTCCCAAAATCCGGGTGTAGGATTGTAAACCCAAACAAGAGAGCCAATATATAAAGCAATCAATTCAAACAATTATTCATGCAAGAGGGTGATCTAAGCCCTAAGGTTACTCCACTTTTTACAAGTCCCCAGCAGAGTCGCCAGTTCTGTGATACGGTGGGAGAACTGACTATGGTTTTGCGTTTGTTTTCGCAAATGTTTTGGTTGAGCAAGAGTCGCCACCGACTTTTTATTTTATCCTAAGGAAAGGTTAAAAAGCACAGCAAAAACCTTTGAGATGTTTTCTTGGGTTCAGGGAGTAGATTATAGAAAGGGAAGGTATTAGCACCCTTTCTATCCATGGTTATCCATGAGCTCTTAGTTACTTGCTTAGATCAACTTGCCTTAATTTTAAATTGTTTGAAATGGTGCTTTGTGTGTGGGGGTTTGCAAATGTTTTGAAAAGAGGCCAATGTGGTGGCAACCTTTGTAATGATCCATGTTGGGATGTATACAAAGGTGTATGTCTTTCGAAAAGGTTTTCATTTGTTTTTTGAAAGTTGTTTTGAAAGTGTAGTGATGTGTGGTTTGAAAAGAGGAAAGTGTTTTGTTTTGCAAGTTTGATTCAAGTAACTAAGAGCTTGTCTACTCCTAAATTTCTCAAAGATTTCTCCTATGTTTTTTAACCCTTTTAACAATTTTGTTCCACCATTGCATTTGGTGGACAATCTTGTGTTAGGATGTGAAAGAGACGGGCGCGGGTCATCGTTTAGACCATAATTGCAATGGTGCCAAGTATCTTTGGGCAAGTTTTCCTTGGGGGGACTTGATCATTTTTTTAGGCAACTTTCGAAAGCGTCATCGAGGGACTATGATCATTTGAATTGTATTTGTTTTGCCCAAAGAGACCTAACATGCAATATGGCCCATTATTGAATGCAACAGGTGGAATACCCTAGGGGTGCAAGTGTGATTAGTGTTGTCCATTTTCATGCTTGATTATCTTTGAAATTAGGTCAAACTATTTTGGTTAATTGATTTTGCATACAAACCCTAATTCTAGCATGGTATAATTAGAAAGCATTAAAGTGCGAAAAATAAAGTTCCTAAGTTATTACAACATAATATATGGGAAGGGGGGTACATATGTTCAAATGGGGGGTATTTTGACAAGAAATTTAAACCTAGACTATTACATCAAATGGGATTATACAAATTATTTAATATACAATAATTAAATAAAAATGGAATAAATATGCAAAATGCAAAAGATGTTTTTATATGTATGAAAAAAAAGTGTTTTTTATGTGTAAAGGAAACAAAAATAAAAGTATTAATTTTTTGGAGTTTTTATGTATTTAGGGCAAAACCCTAATTTATTAAATAAAAAGATATTAATTATTTAATGTGTACAATATTTATTAGTTATGTACAAAAATAAAATAAAAATGAAGTATATTTGTAAAAAGGGATTTTTTAGGTTAAATATTAATAAAAATAAAAATGTATATATTTTGTATTTTTTAACCTAAATATATATATATATATATATATATATATATATATATATATATATATATATATATATATATATATATATATATATATATATATATATATATATATATATATATATATATATATATATATATATATATATATATATATATATATATATATATATATATATATATATATATATATATATATATATATATATATATATATATATATATATATATATATATATATATATATATATATATATATATATATATATATATATATATATATATATATATATATATATATATATATATTTGTATTATTTACTAAATATATTAAATATATACAAAATAATAATATTTAATATTTATAAAAAAAGTATATTTTATATAAAATATTTTCAGAAGATAAAATAAAATAGAAATTAGAAAATAAATGTGTTTGCATTATTTTTTTAGTTATTTTAAAATATTAGTATTTATATATTATTTATGTACAAATACTTATTTAAGCAAATAAATGCCTAATAAATTCAAAAATGGTGTGAAAAATATTTTTTATATTTTTAATATTATGAGAAAAAATAAATAAGTCAGAACAAAAAAGAAAAGGTCAAAAAATCATAAAAATAAGCATAATGGGCCTAGGGGGTGTAAAAGTAAAAGCAAGGTGCAAAAAGAAAAGTGAAACAGGCCCAGCCCAAAGACCCTGTCATCTTCAACCTCCAGCATTTTTGTTCAATCAAAACACGCGTTTGCTATCTCCAGATTCCTTGATCTTTTGCCAAATCTTCCAACATGAAACCTGTAGAGCTTGAAGCCACGATTCTAGACATATAAAGAAATCAATCTAACTCTCAGAAATGAGAGAGAATTTCTTCTCCCCCAATTCCTGACATAGTTTTTGTTCCATGTTCAGACATCAAATTCTCATAGCACACGTAACCTAAATGAAAACTAATTACATGGGCATGTTTAGGGCTATGAATGTGACATATTTTCTTCACAAACCCAAAGCTAACAATGCCTGGATAGAGAGATAAGAGTTCATGAACTTACCTGTTCAGTTGGAATCGTATCTGGTGATGGAGGAGTTTTCAATGCAAGGTGATGATTGATACAGCTTCCTTGATGTCCAGGGATGCTATTCCAAGCTTTACTTTGCTTTGAAACCAAGTGAATCGTGTTATGGAACTTCAACTGCAAAACAGAAAAATGAAAATGGTGATGTTGATTGGGAGTGTTACAGGTCGTGTTTGAGGCTTGGAATAGTTTCAAGGGATGATGTGGGATATGTTTGAAGTGGTTTTAGCAAGAATGCATGAAAGGATTGAGCTATGGAACTCAATCTGCAGCAGGTACCCTGTTTGGGCAGTTTGAGGGTGATTCTGTGTTTGAGAAGGCAATGGAGATGGTTGGCTCGTGTTTTTTCTTAGGTTTGATGATTAGAAAGTGTTTGATAACTTTTCTTAAGCTCTGGTTTACAGGAATGAGAGTTGTTAGATGTTATGCTAGCTTTCTTCAACTTTAAGCAACAAAAGTTCAAGTTGTGTTTCTAGCTTGTACAGGCCCCCAATCTATGCTGCATACCTTGGCCTTGATCAGTGTAATTAGTTCCTAAACTTGTGCCAAAAGGATTTGCAATGTACTTGCTTGGATTTGCATTTGACATAAAGTGCAACTTTTCTAAAATGGATATAATGCTTTATCTAAAAATGGCTTAATCTTGCATATAATGTTTGAACACACAAAATAAGGCCTTGGCACAATGAGTTAGCATTAAATTATTGAGTGCAAATGGGATATAGGACCTGTAATCAAGGAAAGCAAGCTAAATTCAAAATGGCACAAATGTATGAACATGTAAATTGTCCAAATCAAAAGTGAGTTTTTCCAAACTTGCCAAATTCGATTCTCCCTAACCATGAGGTTGATTGATGAGTTCTTGGACATTTTGGAAAGCTTGGAATGTGTAATACAATCCATCTTTGAAATGCAAATTGAAATTCCAAGTGGAAGTATGTGAAAAATGGTCTTGAAGTTAGGCAAAAATCCTGCCTAAAATGGTTCAAAATTTCTCTAAGTTAAGAATGGTTTGGTACCCTTGTTCCAAAAATTGTAACTTGAGCTACAAGCTTCTTTTGAGGAAACTTTGTGAATCAAAGTTGTAGATTTTGCAATGGACTACAACTTTCATGTTTTGACTTTTCCTTGAATCCAAATGAATCTTGGTGAGAAAGTGGGACAAAGTTAGGAAAAAATTAGGGTTTTTCATAACTTAGAAAAATTCTAAGTTATAAAAAATCTTCATTTCAAACCCTAATTTGCAATTCTTGATTTCTTGATGAACAAGTTTCATGATTTGGCATGTTTTGATGAAAAATGAATCTTGACACTTGATTTTGACCAAAAAGTCAAAGTTTGACTTTTCAGTATACAGTCAAAATTGATCAATTGACTGGGAAATTCAACTGTCAATCTTGTGCATTTGGGATCTTTTGAACTTGTTGAGTATGTCAAGACAATTCCATGGGGTCCTCGAGTCCATATGTGAGCTTGGTTTGCCATTGGCTAGGTCAAACAGTCAAAAATTGCCTTTGTGCAGTCAAAACCCTAAAAATGACCATTTTGCCCTTTTGGTGATCTGATCAAATTTCTTGTGGAATTGTGATCCAAACTTGATCAAATGGTCCATATGAGTTCATAATCTTGATGTGGGTCAATTTTCATGAGGTTTGACTGTCAATTGGCCACAGTTGACTTTTTCCCCAATACAGCTGATTTCTAGGTCAACTGTCCAATTGACTGGGCAAAAGTTGGAATCAAGACTTGAAACTTGGTATGGATAAACTTGGGAGTCCAACATGAAGCATGAAAGTCATCTTAGGCATTTTAGGTCAAAATATCTTTGTGCAAACATAAACCCTAATTTGGGTCAACAGTGCAAGGAGAAGTCTTGAGCAGAGGAAACCCTAACAGGATCTTGAGCTCCAAGGGTCTTGTGATGAGAAAAAGTTGAGGAAATGGGAGGGCAAATTTTGGGGTACAACACCAGGTGTCTTCACATTCCAATCCAGTGGCCAAAAGATGATGAACACCATGTTCCTGGTCAACCCTGCGCCTAGGAAATCTCCAAAGTCAAACAGGTCTGCACATTAATGGGCCAGAAATTTCCAAGTTCACCTCCATTTGGGCCCAACACCCCCTGGTTCATTCATACTTTTCCTTTTATTTTCTTTTACTAATTATTATTATTAATTACTATTATTATTATTATTATAACTCACAAATTAATTTTTCACAATAAAATCAGAAACATAAAATAAAATATTTTTATTATTATTATTATTAAATTCACTGTTAATTATTATTTTGTAAATAAATTCTAAATATAATTAATTTAGTTAATTAGGTTAACTTTGACTATTTTCACAATAAATAAAATCAATCTAGAATTAGGGTTTGTTTTTCTTTTGTCAATTTTAATCCTTTTTATTTTATTTTCATTAAAGACCTAAAAAGCTAAAAAATACTTTTTTTTCTTCTTTTAATTATTTAATTAATTAGTTTTAGGTTTAATTAATTGCAAAAAGGACCAAAATTCCATTCTTTTCTCAAAAAGGGTCAAAACCCTAAGGACGTCCCTGATTTAATTTCTGTGCGCGCATATTATTATTTTGATTATATTTATGTAACTGTTCCGGGAATGTAATAGATAATTAGGACTTTTATCGCTTTCTTTAATTTCTCGCAATTTATCTTTTCAAGGGTTATGTTTTTGGCGATGTAAATACCCGACGCCTTGTAATAGCGTAGATTTACTTTCCGCAATTTATTTTCCGCACAACTCTTAACTGTTAATTATGCATGCAAGACTTGTCTGAAAAATAAAATCAACTCGTAGCTCACCATAATACATGTGCAAAGATAAATCTTAAACTGAAACCCGACACACGTGCACATGCCACTCTTAGGGTACGCCTCACTTGGTTGCCTCGAGGTGGTCATTGAGTATAGGGTGTTTTAGAGGTCGCCCTCCTGTCTAAAGATCCAGTTGCCTCGAAACGGTTGCCTCGGATAAAAAAGGATCTAGGACATTAGGGTTACCGCTAAGGCGTCCTACTATTGCTTTGGTGACCACACATGTCCCTATAATCGAATTGACCCGAATAACTCCAACGATGGTGCTACCTACTTCTCAATAGCGAGATGGTACTGTCTAAAGGACATTTACACAGCTTAATTCCTTTAGAGTAGGTAGATTTCTCCTGGGTACTTGCTCTTTCAAAAAACAAAAACAAATTTTTGCACCTACACTTTCAAAAAGTTTTCAAACAAATACTTCATACACTCTTGAGGACTGATACAAGAGTTACCTAGAAGTTTTCAAAACAAACTTTTTCAAAACCCACAAACACAAGAAAAGCAAACATTTTTGAAAACATAGTGAGCAAGTACCTAAGAGCCCGTGGATAACCACAGATAGAAAGGGTGCTAACACCTTCCCTTTCTATAATCTACCTCCCGAACCCGAGAAACATCTCGAAAAGGAATTTTGCTATGCTTTTGTCCTTTCCTTGTTGGAGAAAATAAAAGACGGTGGCGACTCTTGCTTACCGCGACATTTCGCGAACCAGCATTTCAAAACAGTCAGTTCTATTTCCACCGATCACAAAACTGGCGACTCTGCTGGGGAATCTTAATAAGTGAGGTGTACCTTAGGATTAGATCATTCTATGTTTTCAATTGTATGCTTTGTTTGCTTTAATATTGTGGGCTTGCATTGGAGTTTCATAGATCCTAACCCGAATTTGGGGAATACCCTTTAGGTAGCAATAAACTGTGAGGGACCTGTCCGGCGTAGACCGACACGGGTGAAGCAGTAGCTACGTTGGTGTGACACCTTGGTCTGTACCGATATCCCTTGTGTTGGAACGAGGAGAATATGGGTCTTCTGAGGAGTCATTAAGCACCAACTGACCTTAGAACCTTAAATTGACCCAACTTGGCCATAGAACAGTAGCATTATGCTACAATCATTGAGGCTAAACTCTCGTGATGGTTCTGGCTGCAAGAAAAGATTGCGAAGCTGGAGTTATGACCAATTGAGGGTAGTCAGTGATATTGAGATCCTCTAGAACCCGGTTACTATTTTCTAGGACAGGTCTTAACCAACTGAACTGAAAGAGGGTAGTACCTAAACTTCATGCTGGCCTAAACTCTAAGGGCTGTCTTGTATGACTTGTGTGCCCTACCATGTTTGCCTTTTGTGAATACTTGTGGTGTGCTTTACCATAACATCATACCATCATAACATTGCATGCATCCTGCATAAGGACTGACCCATTTCAAAGACAAGAGGGTTTCATCTTTGCTCTGTTTTGTAGGACATCATGATGCCCGTGCGAAGGAATACTATCCGGCTCAGCTTTGTTCACCCACCTGATTTGCTTAAAAAATTGGTTGACAGGATTCCAAACACTACTTCCTTCATCAAGAGGCATGGTTCTCTTCTCGGTTTAGTCACTTCAAAGTGGGACCAACAACTGATGAGTGTCCTGACCCAGTTTTATGATCCCCTGTACCATTGCTTCACCTTTCAAGACTTCCAGCTGGTCCCTACCCTGGAAGAATTCTCTGATTTGCTTGGTATCCCTGTTTTGGAACAAACTCCATTCACTGGTTTGGAAAAGACTCTTAGGCTTGGGGAGATTGCTGCAGCCCTCCCCTTGACCAACAAAGAGGTAATGGATAACTGGGTGACTAGAAGTGGAGTTAAGGGCTTTTTGGCTAAGTTTCTGATTGGTAAGGCTAATAGTTTCTGGAATGACTTAGACTTCAGGGCATACAAAGACATTCTGGCTCTCTTAATCTATGGTCTAGTATTGTTTCCAAATCCTGATACCTTTGTCAATGTCAACTCCATAAGGATCTTCATCTCTCGGAACCCTGTGCCCACTCTCTTGGGTGATATCCTGCAATAGCTCTATGCTCGTACTGCCTGAAGACGGGGAACTTTGTGGTTTTGTGCTCCTTTGTTAGTGAGGTGGTTTATTTCGCACCTCCCTAAGTTCGTGCTGAAGAACAAAGAAGGAAGGGGCTGGGCTCATAGGTTAATGTCTCTCACTGATAATGACATCATTTGGACTCTCAGAGGTTTGGATGAAGTAGTCATTATTGATTGTTGCAGAGAGTATCCTAATGTTCCATTGATTGGTAGCCAGGGAGGAATCTCTTATAATCCATGTTTAGCTCTCCGTCAGTTTGGAAGAGCCAGAAGAGCAGGGCCTCATGAGATGTTGGTACCTCACATCAGTTTTGAGTTTCAGGTAGACAGTGACGAGCTGCGTCGTAGATTCATCCGGGCTTGGGATAGAATTCACAAAGCTGACCCACATGAGTTGGGACCAAAGACTTCTCTTCCTATGGAATCCTACTACAGATGGGTCCGCATCTGTGCTCAGAAGTTAGGTATGCCATACGAAGCTGTCAGGCCTATTGTGCTTGAATTTCCTGATAGAGACGGGGTTCCTCCCACTATCCTCCCTCCTCAGATACCCACTGATGTTGATACACTAAAGAGGTCTTGGGCGCAACTACAGGAAGAACGGGATTCTTATCGGGAAAGGTTCAATGAACAGGAACAGAAGATCCAGAAGCTGACCAAGCAATTGGAGAATGAGCGGATCCTGAATGACTATATATGTACTGAGAAGAGGAGGCCATGGGAGCACTGATGGGCCTTGGATGTTTCCTTTACAACTGTTATTTATTTTTCAGTTTTTCATTCTTGTAACGCCTAAGGGCAATTTTTTGAACAATTTAAATTCCAAAGTTTAATCTAATAAAGTTTGTTTCCTTTTTGTCTACAAAGTTGAATCCCGATTGTCTTTGAAAATATAACTCATACGCATCTCATATCATCATATGCATAACAGGTACCCTTTTTCACAGGTCACTTATCTTCTTCGCTGTTTATTTCAACAATCATCATGTCTTCTGAACCTACTACTGAACAAGTTATCAAGGCCCTCCAGGCCCAGAACGCCCAGTTTCAAGAGCTGGTCATGAGCTTAGCCCAGGGTCAACAGGAGTTGAAGACTCTGATTCTGAAGAAGAAGAAGAAGAGGACTGTGCTGTTTAATACCGGACGCAGATATGGGAATGCACTGCAAAATGAGGCTGATCTGGCTACTTCCTCTATAGGGAAAGACAATCCCCAAGAGAGAAGGGTTCCTAGTCCCGTGGTCTCCGACAACGAGACGGATTTTAATGATGAACAGTACCCTCCTGCTGAGGATAGGTACAAACAGTTGGAGGACCGTTTAAGTGCTATGGAGATTCAACATGTGCCCGGGTTGGACTTTGGAGACCTAGGCTTATCCTTTGGGGTGGTGATTCCCCACAAGTTCAAGGCACCTGCCTTTGCAAAGTTTGAAGAAGCTTCCTGTCCTAAGCTGCACCTCCGTTCTTATGTAAGGAAGATCCAACCTTACACTGCAGACAAGAATTTATGGATCCATTTCTTCCAGGATAGTCTTTCAGGGACTCAACTCGAATGGTTCTATCAGCTGGATGGAGCCAGTATTCGTAACTGGGAGGATTTGGCTACTGCATTTTATAAGCAGTATCAGTATAATTCCGACCTCGCTCCTACGCGTACCCAACTCCAGGGTATGTCGCTAGGGACGGGTGAAGGATTTAAGGAGTATGCTCAAAAGTGGAGAGACCTGGCTGGAAGGGTGCAGCCACCTTTGACTGACTGTGAGCTTATTGATATGTTCCTGGGGACCCTGTCTGGTCCGTTCTTCAACCATCTGATTGGGAATTCTTCTGCTGGGTTTACAGATCTGATCTTGACTGGCGAGAGAATAGAAGCTGGTATCAAGTCTGGGAAGATACAAAAGGGTGCCTCCTCGAGCTCTGAAAAGAAGCCCTTCAAGAAAGAATCTAGTGTTGTTTATGGTTCAAAGAGACAGAATAAACCGGAACGCCGCCAAGATGTCAACGCGGTGGTAATTTCAAAGCCTGCTGCTGCTCCTCGGCAATATAACCAACCAAGGGGTGAGAGACCCAGAAGGGAGTTCACTCGGCTCAGTATGACCTTGTCTCAGATATTGCCGCAATTGCTGTCAACCAATCTGGTAACCATAAAGGAAGCTCCGAAAGTAGTGAACACAACATCTCCGAAGTACAATCCCAACGCCCGTTGCGCTTATCACTCTGACAGCCCGGGGCATACCACAGATGATTGTTGGGCACTGAGGAATAAGGTTCAGGACCTTATTGATGCTAAAGAGATAGAGTTCGAGGCACCCGAAAGGCCCAATGTTGTGACTGCTCCCATGCCCAAGCATGGAGTGAATGCTATGGAAGAAGACCTGTATGTAGCCTTTGTGGATGATATTGTTACTCCGCTGTTGACCGTCAAGAGGAACCTGTTGCTAGCCGGTTTATTTCCGGGATGTAGTAAAGGTTTCCATCTATGTTCTGTTTCACCTGTTGGTTGTCCTTTGTTGAAATCAGGCGTCCAAAACCTGATGGATAATAAGGAGATCTTGTTCGAGAAGATTGCTGTTCCTGCCACCCCTGCTGAAGAAGTGTCCATTGTTACTATTTTCAATAATTCTCCTAAGGCTCCCTCAAAGAAGCCTGTCAAAATCATGTCTACTCAGAAGATTGCTCCTATCATCATCACTGTTCCGGGGCCCATCCCCTATACATCCGACAAAGCTGTCCCTTGGCACTATGGGGCAGATGTTTATGTGCTGGAGTTAAACAAGAGTTTGATACTAGTACTGGCGTCAGCAACATCACCGGACCCACCAAAGTCACTCGTAGTGGTAGACTGTTCTCACCAGATATTGCGCCACCAGCTATTCAGAGACATATTGTCATCACACCTGCAAGTGTGCCTGCTTCCCTTCCTGACCAAGTTCCTATTTCTACCCCTGCTGCCGAGTCATCTGACGCTCGGGGCAAAGGGATTGCTGCTGATGTGCCTGCCCAGACGGAGGCACCGAAGACAACCAATGTTGAAGCTTCCAAGCAAGAGATGGAAGAGATTCTCAAGATTATCAAGAAGAGTGATTTCAATGTAGTTGAGCAGCTGGGGCACACCCCATCAAAGATTTCTATGCTATCACTGTTATTGTGTTCAGAGGCCCATGCCGAGGCCCTGATTACCTTCCTGAAGACGGCCCACGTGCCACAAGAGACATCAGCTGATCAATTTACCGATTGTGTGGCCAACTTAACTGCTGATAATGGTCTGGGTTTCTCTGACGCCGATCTGACTGCTAAAGGGAAGAACCATAACGATGCCCTGCATGTCTCCATTGAATGCAGGGGCACTACTCTTTCCCATGTGCTGGTTGACACTGGTTCTTCATTAAACGTATTGCCCAAGAAAGCTCTAGACAGGCTGGATTGTGAGGGTTTAGAGCTCAAGCCAAGTGACATTGTTGTCCGGGCCTTTGACGGGTCGAAAAGGATGGTACATGGTGAAGTTGACATTCCAATCAGGGTTGGTTCTCAAGTCTTTGATTCTACATTCTATGTGATGGACATCCGACCATCCTACTCTTGTTTGCTGGGTCATCCTTGGATCCATAAGGCTGGAGCTGTGACCTCCACACTGCATCAAAAGCTGAAATACCCGGTCAGAGGGAAGATTGTGACAGTTCAGGGGGAGGAAGAATACATGGTCAGCCACCTCAACTCGTTCCGGTACATAGAAATGGATGGGGAATTCATTGAGACCCCCTTTCAACACTTTGAAGAGGTGCCTCAGACGCTGGCATCAGCAGAGACTGTGATCGAAGATTCTCCTTTGAAGATGGCTTCCTTAAAGGATGCCCGGGCTGTGATTGAGAAGGGTGAGTGTGCAAACTGGGGCCGACTTCCTGATTTCATTCTGAAGACTGACAAATTTGGTTTGGGTTTCACTGCAGAAGCTCAGAGGGTTGTTCGTAAGGCAAGGATTGGAAGACCTCCTGTATTCATCACCAACCCGGGAGTAAATGCCATTGAGGATGACGTGGAGGAATCTGAATTCGATAGCTGGATCTACCCAACGACCAACGGTGGACCAAGCAACTGGAATGCGAAAGACTTCATACCTATTACTTTTGTCACTCAGTAATGAACTCCTTTGTTTTGAATTTGTAACAGACAATAATTTTGAGCTTTATGGCCCGGTGTCTTACCCGGGGCACCGTGGCTTCATTTGTGAGGGCTTTTGTGTGTCATTTTCATATATCATTAATAAAAGCATTGGACGTTTTTTGCATTTCAAATCTTGCGCTCCTTTTCTTTCTTTATTATATTGCAAAACAGCTATATTTACACACACACACACCTATACAGGTTCCAATCCACTCTGGATCTCACTGGTAACGATTCTGCTACTGCCACTTATGACTTCGAAAATCCGATCAACTTAGCCGAAGACGAAGGTGAAGATGATTGTGAAGTGCCTGGTGAGCTTGCAAGACTGTTACTCCAGGAAGAGAGGTCCATTCAGCCACATGAAGAGCCAGTGGAAACGGTAAATCTGGGTACTAAGACAGACAGAAAGGAGGTCAAGATTGGTGCCAATCTGGAGTCTAGTGTGAAACAACGGTTGATTCAGATGCTGCATGACTATGTGGAAATCTTTTCCTGGTCTTACGAAGACATGCCTGGGTTGGATACCGACATTGTGGTTCATCACCTGCCTACCAAGGAAGAGTGCCCTCCGGTAAAACAGAAGGTTCGCCGTATGCGTCCAGAAATGTCCGAGAAAATCAAAGCTGAGGTTATGAAACAATTTGATGCCGGTTTTCTAGCAGTGACTTCTTACCCTCAGTGGGTCGCCAATGTGGTTCCAGTGTCGAAGAAAGATGGTAAGGTCTGAATGTGTGTTGACTACAGGGATTTGAACAGGGCAAGCCCTAAAGATGATTTCCCTCTGCCTCACATCGACGTTCTGGTTGACAACACTGCTCAGCATAAGGTATTCTCCTTCATGGACGGTTTCTCCGGTTACAATCAAATCAAGATGGCTCCGGAAGACATGGAGAAGACCACTTTTGTTACTCAGTGGGGTACCTTTTTCTACAAGGTCATGCCTTTTGGGTTGAAAAATGCTGGGGAAACCTACCAACGGGCCATGGTTGCTTTTTTTCATGACATGATCCATCACGAGATCAAAGTATATATCGATGATATGATTGCAAGGTCCCAAACTGAGGAGGAACACCTTGACCATCTACAGAAGCTATTTGACCGTCCGAAGTTGTACAAGCTGAGGTTGAACCTGAACAAGTGCACATTCGGGGTGAGATCTGGAAAACTACTAGGTTTCATCGTGAGCGACAAAGGTATTCAAGTGGACCCTGCCAAAGTGAAAGCCATACAAGAGATGCCAGTTCCCAAGACAGAGAAAGAAGTAAGAGGCTTTCTAGGACGGCTGAACTACATTGCCCGATTCATCTCGCACCTAACTGCTACCTGTGAACCAATCTTCAAGCTACTGAAGAAAGATCAAGTAGTAAGTTAGAATGATGAATGCCAGGCTGCTTTCGAAAGAATCAAAGAGTATCTCCAAGAGCCACCCATTCTTATGCCACCGGTTGAAGGGAGACCTCTAACCTTATACTTGACAGTACTCGACAGCTCAATGGGGTGTGTGCTGGGGCAGCATGACGAGTCTGGCCGAAAAGAGAACGCTATTAATTACCTTAGCAAAAAGTTTACCAACTGTGAGACCCGATACTCACTGCTCGAGAAAACTTGCTGCGCTTTGGTATGGGCTGCTCGCCGGCTGAGACAGTATATGTTGACTCACACTACTCTGTTGATCTCCAAAATGGATCCAATAAAGTACATCTTCGAAAAGCCTGCCTTGTCCGGAAGAATAGCAAGATGGCAGATGATCTTGACTGAATATGACATCCAGTACACGACTCAAAAAGAAATCAACGGAAGTGTAGTGGCAGACCATTTGGCACACCAGGCATTGGATGACTACCAATCTATGAACATTGAATTTCCAGACGAGAATATCATGGTAGTGACTGATTGTGAAGTACCCAGACCAGATGAAGGACCTGAGGAAGGATCCCGATGGTCTATGCACTTTGACGGAGCCTCAAACGCTTTGGGTAATGGTATCGGAGCTATGATTATATCCTCTAAAGGCACTCATACTCCACTGACCGCCCGACTTTGTTTCAACTGCACCAACAACATGGCGGAGTATGAAGCGTGCATCATGGGTCTTCGAGCTGCAACTGACCTAAGGATCAAGTTTCTGAGTGTCTTCGGAGATTCCGCTCTCGTGATCAGTCAGATCAAAGGCGAGTGGGATACGTAACACCCAAACCTTATCCCTTACAAGGAGTATGTATTGACGTTGATTCCCCATTTCGAGGAGATAACTTTTGAACACTTCCCAAGAGAGGAGAATCAGTTGGCGGACGCGCTAGCTACGATGTCTTCCATGTTCAAAGTAAAATGGGACAACGAGGCTCCCCGGATCATTATCTGGAAATTGGATGAACTTGCACATTGCTGTGATCTTGAGGCTGAAGAGGTAACTGAAAAACCTTGGTATCATGAAGTGAAGAGGTACCTTGAAGCTCAAGAATACCCCGAAGGCGCATCTGTTAATGACAAAAAGTTTCTGAGATGGTTCGCGGCAAAGTTCTTCCTCAGCAATGACATTCTCTACAAGCGAAACTATGATTCAACCTTACTGCGTTGTGTGGATAAGACTGAAGCAGAAAGGATCATGGCAGAGCTGCATGAAGGTACCTTCAGAACTCATTCCAGTGGACATACCATGGCAAAGAAAATCCTTCGGGCAGGATATTACTGGTCCACAATGGAAGCCGACTGTTATCAACATTCTCGGACATGTCACAAGTGCCAGATCTACGCTGATAAGGTGCACATTCCTCCAGTTCCTCTGAACGTCTTGACAGCACCTTGGCCTTTTGCAATGTGGGGCGTTGATATGATCGGCGAGATCAGACCTACGGCATCCAACGGGCATCGCTTCATCCTAGTAGCGATTGATTACTTTATGAAGTGGGTCGAAGCAGCTTCTTTTGCTACCGTAACCAAGAACGTCGTGGCACGGTTCATTCGGCATAACCTGATCTGTCGATACGGTGTACCTGAGAGGATCATTATGGACAATGGTACCAATCTTAATAACAAGATGATCACTGAGCTCTGCGAACAATTCAAGATACAACACCACAACTTTTCTCCTTACCGACCGAAGATGAATGGAGCTGTAGAAGCAGCTAATAAGAACATCAAGAAGATTGTGCAGAAGATGACAATGACCTATAAAGATTGGCACGAGATGTTACCGTTTTCTCTTCATGGGTACCGTACCTCAGCACGGACGTCAACAGGGCAACACCCTTTTTCTTGGTATACGACATGGAGGCAGTCTTGCCTATTGAAGTTCAGATACCCTCTCTCCGAATAATGAAGGATGCAGGTTTGAGCGAAGATGACTGGATCTTGACCCGGCTTGATCAATTAAACCTGATTGACGAAAAGAGACTCACTGCTATTTGTCATGGTCAGACGTACCAAAAACGGATGATCAAGGCATTTAACAAGAAAGTCAGACGACAAGAGTATCAAGTTGGAGACCTGGTAATCAAGCGCATCATTCTACCTCAAGGTGATCCCAGGGGCAAATGGACCCCCACGTACGAAGGGCCATTTGTGGTTAAGAATATCTTCTCAGGAGGAGCGATGATATTAACCACCATGGATGGTGACGACCTTCCTCACCCCGCCAATGCAGACATAGTAAAAAGATACTACGCATGATAAAAGACCCGCTAGGTCGACTGGCCTAGGCAAAAATAAGGGCTTCCCGGCGAACCAAAAGGGTTCGGGCAAAAATAAGGGATGAAAAATGAAAAAATCTGTACACCCGGCAAGTCGAAAACCTGAAAAGGCGGCTTGGGCAAAAATGGGTATCCCGGTGGACTGAAAACCCGAAAGGGCGGTCCAGGAAAAAGTTAGGGATTAAAGCGTAATACTATGTCTCATTGGATCACCTTGCATCCAGACCTCGGCATCAACTATCAGGCTCAGACGGCACCGACCAATCAGCTTCATCTTCAACTAAGCAGCAAAGTGATGAGACGCTTGAAGGCATAAAGGCATTAGCAGAGTTGGAACCCAGTGGGATTATTTTTTTCACATAGCTGTTTTGTTTTCTTTTCAAAATTGTATAAACTCTATGTTGTTCGGCAGTGTCCTCTTACTAGGACGTCAACCTCTTGTACACAAACGCCTATTTACAGGAAAATTTCAAAATCAATACAAGCTCATATTTTCCAGACAAATTGCCAATTATTTTTTCCTCTATCTGTTTTGTTTTGCAAAGAACGTCCAATGTTCATTTTTGATATATGCATTTGACATTAATTGCTTTTCATAAATATTTGCATGCGAAACAAAGGAATAATTACGGGTGATATCAGAAATAGGGGCAATAAGAATTGTCTAAGCGATCTAGTTGCTATATCCACCAAGGTACCAAGGTATGTTCGACTGAAGAACGTAACCAGGATACCTTCACTCACCGTAGAATAAGACAAGATTCAGCAATACTCTTCCTCAAGCAGAGTTGGTCTCCCATCGGCCCTAAAAAGGCACAATATTCCCCAGCAAGTCAGCGATACTCTCCCCAAGCAGAGTTAGCCTACTGTCAGCCTTAAGGAAGTTGGGTATCCCCAGAAGATCTCAACATTCCCCAGCGGAGTATGCAGATGTTCCTAAGCAAGCATCCCCGACAGTCTTAATATTCCTCGACGGAAATATAAGATTGTTCCCCGGCGGAATACAGACACCCCAGTGGAGCCATTTCCCTGGTGCGGTTCAAAAAGTTTCCCCAGGAGAGTTGAACCATCTCCCCAGTAGATTCTGGAAGCTTGTCCCCTGCAGAATACAAACGCATCTCTCCCCGACCATGTTCAAAGGTTATTCCCCACCAGAGTCTAACTGGGTTATCCTCAGCAAATTGCAACGGAAAGATCGTCATCGGCGAAGTTCTTCCTATCCCCAGCGGAGTCCATCAAATTCCCCAACAGAACTTATCAACGGAATCCCCAGCGGAGTTATCATCAAAATCTCAGCGAAGCATTTCTTCCCACAGAGTAATTCCCCGCAGAGTGATCTTCACCAAGTTTATTCCTCAACAGAGTCATCTTCTCCTACCGGTTTATCCTTGCAATCATCATCCCCAGTGGAAATGAAGAACTCTACTCTTCAACATCAGCCTAGGATTTAACTTCCCGGCATTCGTCAAGGATTTATTTTCCCATACGAAAATATATTCATAAACACTTCACATTTCATATCTCCTATTTACATACATGATAAAGTACATACCACACAATCTCATTTATGTTGAGAACATCATGACATCATACATGTCATACATCATGACATTGCATGCAACTAATGTTTTGCCTTTTTAGGAAAAGGTCAATCAAAAGACGATTACCATCAACTTTTGAAGTTCCAGATTCGATACCTGTATCTAGCCAGGGCATATCTGTGAGCGATTGATTGTAGATCTATACCTGTATCTAGCCAGGAAAGTATCTGCATGAAGAGATTGAAGATCAATACCTGTATCTAGCCAGGGAGTCATCTTTATTTCTTAGGTCAGAGGTCTACACCTGTATCCATCCAGGAAAGCTATCTCTACCAACCTTTTGAAGTTCCAGATTCGATACCTGTATCTAGCCAGGGCATATCTGTGGACGATTGATTGTAGATCGATACCTGTATCTAGCCAGGAAAGTATCTGCATGAAGAGTTTGAAGATCAACACCTGTAACAGGCCAGGAAATTATCTTTCATTCTTAGAGATCTACACCTGTATCCAGCTAGGAAAGCTATCTCTACCAACCTTTTGAGTTCCAGATTCGATACCTGTATCTAGCCAGGGCATATCTGTGAGCGACTGATTGTAGATCTACACCTGTATCTAGCCAGAAAAGTATCTGCATGAAGAGTTCGAAGATCAATACCTGTAACAGGCCAGGAAATTATCTTTCATTCTCAGAGATCTACACCTGTATCCAGCCAGGAAAGCTATCTCGACCAACCTTTTGAAGTTCCAGATTCGATACCTGTATCTAGCCAGGGCATATCTATGGACGATTGATTGTAGATTTATGCCTGTATCTAGCCAGGAAAGTATCTGCATGAAGAGATTGAAGATCAACACCTGTAACAGGCCATGAAATTATCTTTCTTTCTCAGGTACGCAAGTTCTCGCTAAGGATTCTCTTACGCGATCGACACACATTTACAAATGGCATCTATAAGCCCATCCTCCTATTCATCACATCTCCAAATGGCATCTATAAGCCCATTCCCGACATCACATTGATGATACTACATGTTGTACCCCAAAATTTTCCCTCCCATATTCTTCAAGAAATTGCCAAGTCAAGCTGCAAAATTCCCCAAAGGTTGCACAGTGCAAGGGCCTCCTAAACAGTCAAGATTAGGGTTTTGATTCTGATCAAGAAAATTAAGCTTCCAAAGGTCCAATCAAGTCTCACATGCCTATAAATATGGTCAAGTATCCTCATGCAAAGTTTCAAAACTTTCAGCACAAAATTGCACAGTCAAAACCCTAATTGCACTACAGTCAACTGTAGGGGCAAAATGGTCATTTGACAGTCAAAAGTTCAAATTTTTTGTCAAACATATCATTTTGAAGCCATAAACATCATTTGATCAATGATTGATCATGATTCTCAAAGCTTGGCTCAAAAATCATCAAGATGCAAAAGTTTCCTTATTTGGACAGCTGAAAAAGTCAACTGTAAATTGACCAGGGCATAACTTTCACATGGATTATCAGAAAAATTCCATCCAAAGCTCATTTTGAAGAGAAAGAAATTTCCTACAACTCATCTTCATACTTCAAGTCCAAGAAATGCTCTCACAAAAAGTTATCAATTTCAACATTATAGGTCATTTTCAAAAGTCAACAAAAAGGGACTTTAAGTCAAAGGCCATAACTTGAGATTGGTAAATCAAAATGACATGGGACCAAAGGCATTGGTTGGAGGACTCAAAGTCCTTTCCAAAATGTCCAAGAACATGAGAAAAGCTTAAAAATTGAGCAAGTTATGCCTTGTAGAAGTTGGGAAATTTTTGGATATTTTGAAAAGTCAACATTGATTCAAATGACCTAAAATTGCTAATGGGCCCATTTTTCTTCCACAATTCACTATCCAAGGCATGTGCACGACCACTTGGCCCAAAGGGAAGTATTTCTTCATTTTTTATTTATTTATTTGAATTTTTATTTATAATAATTCATTTAAATCAAATTAAATACATGGAAAATATTTAACCTAAGTTTTACAATCTTTTTTTTGCATGAAATCTACTCAATAATTCGTGCATATTCAAATATGGAAAGATTTGGAGAGAATTGATCATAATTTGTACAAAAACACATGGAAAATATTTGAAAAAAGATCTTGAAAATCAAATCTCAAAAGCCATGAATGTAAGAGATTTTGATCAGAATTCTTGACCTAATTGGTTCATTACATAAGCCTGAATACAAACCTAATCTAAAAGACCACGCAGCTGCTCAGAAAAACCCTGGCACAAACTTGCATTTTTTCAAGAAAACTCCATAACTGAAAACACCTTTGCAGGACGATTCAAGGCGAAATTTTCATCCCATTGCACTCCTAGGACCTCAAGCAATCTTCCTGGATCAAAAACACCAAAGATAACCCTTTGAATCATTGTATAGAAGTCACACTTTTCCACTTTTTTTTTATAATCGTGTTTTAACATCTATGCATTTTCATGGCACTTTAATTGTTGATTCATACTCCTTATGCAATTCTGAAGCTAACCCATATGTTTAATTGTATTTTTATCCATTATACGCGATTATGCCATTATTGTTTTCTAGGGTTTACAGGACTTTGAATTAGGGGTTTTTGAATGAGGAAAAATTAGAACCCCTGAGTACCACCATTGACACAAGCGCGTTTGGACGAAGAAGACGGCACCCTCGCGCTCAATTTATGAGCGTCACAGGGCTAGTCGCTATTTTTCCATAGATGGCCTAAGAAAACGCTCAGGAAACCGTGGCCTTTGTCCTTTGTATTTCAGAAAGAAAATATACAACGAGGAAGATGACCTCGTGGCATAAGTTGGTTGGCTAGTTTAAATTTCGCGCGCTGATTTCCACTAACCATTGTTTTCTCATTATATTATTCTTCAGTTATTTAATATACAACACGCGCATTCAGCACGATTGGCAAGGCATAAGACTGGTGATGTTCAGGACCTGGGTTCGATCCCAGGTCCCCACCCTTTCCATATATTTTTTTCCAATTAATATTCCTATGCAGATTGAACGCTGAAGAACACCATACACCTCCAAATCAAGCCTGACACGTCCATCTCAAGATCAATCACAAGGCTGAGAGTTAGAGAATATCATGGATCCAAGTCAACGCGTGTGTATGCTCCCAGAAAAAATCAACAAGGCCATGCTAAATGGGCCAGAATTATTGGACTTAACCTCCACATTGGGGACTGATACCCCCCTAGGTTTGCCATATTTTTTTTTATTAATTCTATTTTCTTTTAATTATTATTTGTTTAATTAATTAATTATTTTCATAAAAAACACAAAACAATTAAAAAATCAGAAAAGAATTAAAATAATAAATATTTTTATTTCTAGTATTTTCATAAATAAATGCATATAATTAAATTTAGTGTAAATTAGGTTTTAATTTTAATACTTTTAATAAAAATCTAAAGAATGTAGAATTAGGGTTTAATTAATTTTTCATCCTTTTTATGTTTCTTTCATAAATAATTAAATAATTAGATATTTATTTTTATAATTAAATTGTGTATAAAAATTAGGTTTAATTTTAGGTTTTAATCTTCTTTTCTTAATAAATTAAAAATAAATAGAATTAGGGTTAGCATTTAATTTCAATTAATTCTTTTTCATTTAAATCCTAAAATAATAAAAAATACCAAAAAAACACCTCCTTTTCTTTTTCTTTATTAATTAATTCCATGTAATTTTAATTTTGCAAAAAGGGTCCAACGCCCTCGTTTCGATTTAATTCTTATTCGCATATTTATTTTATTTCGTTTAAATATTTATGTATCTCTCCCAAGGCCATGTAACCTTTTAATTTTCTCGCACTTTTCTTTACTTCCTTTATTTTTCTGTCAAATCGGGTCCTGGTTTAATTTTGGCGATGTGGACCCGCGCCTTTTGTAATAGCTTAGAATCTTTTACTTTTTGCAATTTTTAACTGTTAATAAATGGCATGAAAGAATGTATGGACAAAAATAAAAAAACAAGCGTAGAACACCAATAACATGACAAGATAAATGCAAGTGAAAACGACACACAAATCGCACACACCACCCCTAGGGTACGCCTCACTGTTGCCTTGCCTCGAAAGGTGATCGTCGAGTAGAGGATGTCTTAGTAAGTCCTCATGATCCGGGAACCTGGCATGAGGGTAGCTTCTAAGGTGTCTTCCCATTGCTCTGGTGATCACCATGTCCCGAACCTCGAATTGACCCGAACACCTCCAACGGTGGTGCTACCTACCTCTCAATGGTGGGATGGCACTACTTTAAAGGATATTTACACAGACGAATTCCTTAGGGTAGGTAGACGACTCTAGATACTTGCTCTAAATTTCAAAACGAAAAATTCAAAAATACTTTTCACACCAACACATTTTCAAAAAGCTTTCGAAAGCATTTTTTCAAACACTCTTGAGGACTGATACAAGAGTCGAACTGGAATTTTCAAAGAAACTTTTTAAAAAACCCACAGTTGAAAAGCAAACAAACCACTTTTGAAAACACAATGAGCAAGTATCTAAGAGCCCATGGATAACCATGGATAGAAAGGGTGCTAACACCTTCCCTTTCTATAATCTACCTCCCGAACCGAGAGCAATCTCTTTAAGGAATTTTTCTGTGCTTTTGTCCTTTCCATTTGGAGAAAATAAAAGACGGTGGCGACTCTTTCTTCCGCGACATTTTGCAAACCAGCGTTAAACAGTCAGTTCCAGATCCACCGATCACAGAACTGGCGACTCTGCTGGGGACATTAAATTTAAAGTGAGGTGTACCTTAGGGCTAGTTCATAACTGTGTTTTTAATTGTTTTCCTTGTGTGCTTTAAATTGTGGGTTGCTTGGGAGTTCTATAGATCCTAACCCGGATCTGGGGGATACCTTCTTAGAAAGTAGCAACAAGGCTGTGAGGGAACTGTGCGGGGTATACCGACATGGTTGAAACAGTCTGCTACATTGATGTGGCACTTTGGTGTGTACCGGTAACCCTTGAGTTCAGTCAAGGAGAGTACGGGGCCTCCGCGTGGTGTCATGAAGCATCAACAGACCTTAGGAACCTTAATTGAATTATCTTGGCCTCTTTAGGGTAGTGAGATAACTGACTTTGGTGCAGTCTGAGGTTGGTTGATACTCGATACTACACCCAATGGAGGGTTGCTTTCCTGGAATATTTCGGTCGCCAGTTCAGTGGCTAAATCGAAACGATGAACAATGAAAGCAATCCCGTGATATTGGGACCCTTAGAACCCAGTTACTTTGATAGGACAGGTTGAGCCCACCAACTTCAAGAGGGTACTACCCAGACCCCATGTTGGCCTTAAACCCTAAGGGCTTGTCTTGTGTGCCTTACATGTTTGTCTTTGTAAATATCTGTGGTGTGTTTAATCATAGCATCATGACATCATCCAGCATCATATGCATTGACTAACCATTTCAGGGGTTCGAATTTTCATCTTTGTTCTTGTTTTGTAGGACATGGAAACCGTTCGTAGAAAGACAATTCAAATCAGTCTTGTAAGGATCCCTCCTCAGCTTAAGGAACTTATATCCAGGATTCCCGAGAACTCTTCATTCAGTGAAAGACATGGAAGTCTCATCAGCTTGGTCAATACCAACATTGAGGAAGATATGATCAAGGTCCTATTCCAATTCTTTGACCCTCTGCATCACTGTTTCACCTTCTTGGATTATCAGTTGGTACCTACATTGGAGGAGTTCTCCCGGCTCCTGAAGATCCCTATCCTTGATCAGCTACCCTTCAACGGTACAGAAAAGGAACCTAAGCTTGAAGAGATTGCTAAAGCCTTGCACCTACAGTCATCTGACCTCAAGGGACACTGGGAAGTTAGAAGTGGTATCAAAGGGTTCTTAGCCAGGTTTCTGTTTGAAAAGGCCCATGAATGTTGGAACTCCCTTGACTTGCAAGCTTTTGAGGAAGTTGTGGCCCTCCCTGTCTATGGTTTGGTGTTGTTCCCTAACCCAGATCAGCTTATCGATATCAGTGTTGTCCAGATCTTTAGGTCCAGGAATCCTATACCTACGTTGCTGGGGGACATCCTTCACTCATGTTACACTCGAACCATGAGAAAAAGAGGTGTCCTTATGTGTTGCACTCCTCTCTTGAGAAGGTGGTTTATTTCGCACCTTCCACAATCAGTCCTGAAGAATGAGCGGGGTTTGAGATGGTCACAACGGTTGATGACTCTTACACATGCAGATATACATTGGTGCCCTAGGTCCAGAGAAGATGTCACTATCATTGATCGTTGCGGGGAGTACCCTAATGTTCCTTTACTTGGAATCAGAGGAGGTATTACTTACAGCCCATGCCTGGCTTGGAGACAGTTTGGTTATGCTCGGAGGGATGGTCCTCATGACATGTTAATTCCTGACATAGTTTTTGACTTTGACAACGATACTCAAGGACTTCGCCAGAGATTTATCAGAGCCTGGAGGATGCCCAATAGGATAAACAGCAAGACACTGGGGCACAGGAATTCCATCCCATTGGAACCTTATCTCAAGTGGGTACGCGCCCGCTCCCAGAAGTTAGTGATGCCCTATCCTCACATGCTCCCTGTAATCAAAGAACCAGTCTTGGAAGGAGAAGTGTCCTACACTATTCAGCACCCTGATATGCCCACATCCTGGGAATAGATGCAGAAGAGCTGGATCCAGCTTAAGGAGGAAAGAAATTCTCTTGAGACCAGTCTACATGCCAGTGAAAAGAAGGTCTTGGAGCTCACCCGCCTGTTGCATGAGGAGAGGAATCTCAACACTTACATAGCTCCAAAGAGGATGCGCAGTGTATTTTGGGATTGATTTACTTTTGTATTATTTTTCCCATGAGGCTTTCATGTATTAAACAATGATTTCCTTAATAATAACGTGCGTTCTTTTTTGTCTACAACAAATTTGAACTTTCGAACCCTTGAATGCATTGCATGAACACATATCATTCATCATGTGCATAGCAGGTTTTTCCCTTTTCAGGTTGCTTACAGTTCTTCGCTGTTTATTTCAGCATCATGAATCCTGACTCTTCATCAACTGAGACCTCCATCAAAGCTCTTCAGGCGCAGAATGCGCAATTCCAGGAATTAATCAAGGGTCTGGCTCAAGGCCAAGAAGAGCTTAAGGCTCTGCTTCTGAAGAAGGAAAAGAAGAAGAAGAGAAGGACTGTTCTGTTCAACTCGGGCCGAAGGTTTAGCAACACTTTGCAGCATGAAGAGGCTGGTTCTTCTGTTGGCAAGGGTACTCCTCAAGAAGCAAGGGTTCCTTGTCCGGTAGTCTCCGACAACGAGACTGATTTTGATGAAGAGCAGTATCCTCCTGCAGAATACCGTTACAAACCGCTGGAAGATAGGCTGAATGCCATGGAGATACAACAGGTACCTGGGCTGGATTTTGGAGATCTGGGTTTGTCTACTGGTGTGATCATCCCTCGCAAGTTCAAAGCACCATCCTTTCCTAAATATGACGGGGCGTCTTGTCCCAAGCTACATCTCAGGTCCTATGTTCGAAAGATTCAACCGTACTCAGCGGATAAGAATTTGTGGATCCACTTCTTCCAGGAGAGTCTTTCAGGGACTCATCTCGAATGGTTCTATCAGCTGGATGAGACGAAGGTTCGTAACTGGGAGGAGTTGGCTACTGCTTTCTATAAGCAGTATCAATATAATGCCGACCTTGCCCCTACACGTACCCAACTCCAGGGTATGTCGTTAGGTTCAAGTGAAGGTTTTAAGGAGTACGCTCAGAAGTGGAGAGACTTGGCTGGCAGGGTGCAGCCTCCTTTGACTGATCGAGAGTTGGTAGACATGTTCTTGGGGACTCTATCTGGGCCGTTTTTCAACCATCTTATCGGGAATTCGTCTGCAGGGTTCACTGATCTGATTCTGACGGGAGAGAGAATTGAGGCTGGGTTAAAGTCTGGGAAGATTCCGAAGGGTGCATCATCTAGTTCTGAAAAGAAACCCTTCAAGAAGGAGGCTAGTGCCGTGTACGGTTCCAAGAGATCAGAGAGACCTGAGCGCCGCCAATCTGTCAGTGCGGTAATGATTGCTAAACCTGCTGCCGCTCCTCGGCCGACCAATCCTCAAAGGGATGAGAGACCCCAGAGAGAGTTTACCCGGTTAAGCATGACCCTATCACAGATCCTACCACAGTTTCTATCCACCAATTTAGTGACTGTCAGAGAGGCGCTGAAGTTTCCAAATACTGCATCTCCTAAGTACAACCCGAATGCTCGTTGTGCTTACCATTCAGATAGCCCGGGGCATTCCACTGATGACTGATGGGCATTAAGGAGTAAGGTGCAAGACCTTATCGACGCGAAGGAGATACAGTTCGAAGTGCCTGAGAGGCCGAATGTAGTTACCGCTCCTATGCCTCAGCATGGGGTAAATGCTGTTGACGAAGATGTTTATGCTGTGTTTGTGGATGATCTAGCCACTCCTTTGAAGACTGTCAAGAAGAACCTGCTGCTGGCCGGTTTATTTCCGGGTTGCAGTGAGGGTTGCCTGTTCTGTGCTGTGTCCCTATCTGGTTGTCCCTTGCTGAAGTTAGGCATCCAAAGCCTAATGGATAGCAAGGAGATTCTGTTTAAGAAGTCTGCTGTTCAGTTGTTTCCGGTGGAAGAAGTTTCTGTGGTGACTATCTTCAATAATCCAATCCCGGCTCTCCCGAAGAAGCCCATTCAAATCATGACTGTTGCACCTGTTGTTATCACTGTTCCGGGGCCCCTGCCCTATGTATCTGATAAAGCTGTCCCCTGGCATTATGGGGCAGATGTGTATGTAAATGGGATTAAACAAGAGTTCAACGCTGGTGCCAGCATCTGTGATATCACTGGCCCAACCAAAGTCACCCGCAGTGGCAGGCTCTTCTCGCCTGACATTGCACCGCCTGCTGCTCGAAGACCACTCCTTATAACTCCTACAAATGTACCTGTTCCTGCTGCTGATCCAATTGTTTCTCCTGCCGCTGAGTCATCCAATGCTCGGGGCAAAGGAATTGAAGTTGAGCCTACCCAAATGGAGGCACCTATACCTGTAACTGCCGAAGCCTCCCAACAAGAAATGGAGGAGATTCTAAAGATAATAAAGAAGAGTGATTTCAATGTTGTGGAACAGCTGGGGCACACGCCCTCCAAGATCTCCATGCTCTCTTTATTGCTGTGCTCCGAGGCCCATGCTAAGGCCTTAATCTCATTCCTCAAGACGGCCCATGTGCCACATGAGACATCTGCAGTCCAGTTCACTGATTGCGTAGCAAATCTGACAGCAGACAATGGCTTGGGTTTCTCAGATGCTGACCTGACGGCGAAGGGAAGAGACCATAATGATGCTCTTCATGTCTCCATCGAATGCAGGGGCACTACCTTGGCACATGTGTTAGTGGATACTGGTTCTTCTTTGAATGTGCTGCCCAAGAAAGCTTTGGACCGTTTAGATTGTGAAGGCCTAGAAATGAAACCCAGCAATATCATCGTCAGGGCCTTTGACGGTTCAAAAAGGATGGTTCATGGAGAGGTCGACATTCCAATTCGTGTGGGCTCTCAGGTGTTTGACTCTACATTTTATGTGATGGATATCCGTCCATCTTACTCTTGTCTATTGGGTCGACCTTGGATACATAAGGCTGGGGCAGTGACCTCTACCTTGCACCAGAAGCTGAAGTACCCTGTCAGAGGGAAGATCGTCACTATGCAAGGAGAGGAGGAATATATGGTGAGCCACTTGAACTCCTTCAGATACATTGAGATGGATGGGGAGTTTATTGAAACCCCCTTTCAGCATTTCGAGGAAGTGCTTCCAATTACAGCAGCAGCAGAAACAACAGCGGGAGAAAGTGTTCCTTTGAAGATGGCCTCCCTGAGGGATGCCCGGGCTGTGGTTCAGAAAGGTGAGTGTGCTAACTGGGGCAGGCTTCCAGACTTTACACAGAAGACTGACAAATTCGGGCTGGGTTTTACCGCAGAGGGTCAGAAAGCTATGCGGAAAGCGAAGACCGGAAGACCTCCTGTGATCATTACAAATCCAGGAGTGAATGCTGTTGGGGAAGACAACGAAGTGGATGAAGCGGAATTCAATAGCTGGATCTACCCGACGACCGAAGGCGGATTTAACAATTGGATTGCCAAAGACCATACTCCTGTTACCTTTGTGACACAGTAATAAATTTCTTTGTTTCGTTATCTGTAATAAACAATAAATTAAACTCTATGGCCCGGTGTCTTACCCGAGGCACCGTGGTTTCATTTGTGAGGGCATATAAATTGTCATTTCATATATCATGAATGAAAATCTTGGACGTTTTCTCGCATTGCAAATCTTATGCTCCTTTTCTGTCTTTTCTTCCTTTACATATATTTCAAAACAGCTGTATTTACACACACACTCACTCATACAGGTTTCAATCCACTCTGGATCTCACTGATAACAACTCTGCTACTGCCAATTATGACTTCGAAAATCCGATCAACTTAGCCGAAGACGAAGGTGAAGATGATTGCGAAGTGCCTGGCGAGCTTGCAAGGCTGTTGCTTCAGGAAGAGAGGGCAATTCAACCCCATGAAGAGCCAGTGGAAACAATAAACCTGGGTACTGAGGTAGACAGAAAGGAGGTAAAGATTGGCGCCAACCTAGAGCTTAGCGTGAAGCAACGGTTGACTAAGATGTTACATGATTATATGGAGATCTTTGCCTGGTCCTACGAAGACATGCCCGGGTTGGATACCGATATTGTGGTACATCACTTGCCAACTAAGGAAGACTGCCCTCCGGTTAAGCAAAAGGTCCGTCGGATGCGTCCAGAGATGTTTGAGAAGATTAAAGCCGAGGTTATGAAGCAGTTTGATGCTGGGTTCCTTGCAGTGACTTCTTACCCTCAGTGGGTTGCTAATGTGGTGCCGGTACCAAAGAAAGACGGTAAGGTCAGAATGTGTGTTGATTACAGGGATCTGAACAGGGCCAGCCCCAAGGATGACTTCCCCTTACCTCACATTGATGTCCTTGTTGATAATACGGCTCAGCACAAGGTATTCTCTTTCATGGATGGCTTTTCAGGTTACAATCAGATCAAGATGGCACCTGAAGACATGGAAAAGACTACATTTGTTACGCAGTGGGGCACCTTCTGTTACAAGGTCATGCCATTCGGGTTGAAGAATGCTGGGGCAACCTACCAACGTGCCATGGTTGCTTTATTTCATGATATGATCCATCATGAGATAGAAGTGTATGTTTACAGCATGATCGCAAGGTCCCAGACTGAGGAAGAGCACCTAGATCATCTGCAGAAGTTGTTTGACCGGTTGAAACTATACAAGCTGAGATTGAACCCGAACAAGTGCACCTTCGGGGTAAGATCTGGGAAATTACTAGGCTTCGTGGTAAGTGACAAGGGAATTCAAGTGGACCCTGCTAAGGTCAAAGCTATTCAAGAGATGCCAGTTCCTAGGACAGAGAAAGAGGTCAGAGGCTTTTTAGGACGCCTGAATTACATTGCTCGGTTCATCTCGCATCTAACCGCTACCTGTGAGCCAATCTTCAAGCTGCTGAAGAAAGATCAGGTAGTACGTTGGAACGATGAATGTCAGGCTTCTTTTGACAGAATCAAAGAATATCTCCAAGAACCACCCATCCTTATGCCACCGGTTGAAGGGAGACCTCTGATACTATATCTAACAGTGCTTGACAACTCAATGGGGTGTGTGCTGGGGTAGCATGACGAGTCTGGCCGAAAAGAGCATGCCATTTATTACCTTAGCAAAAAGTTTACCGACTGTGAGACCCGATACTCACTGCTTGAGAAAACTTGCTGCGCTTTGGTATGGGCTGCTCGCCGGCTGAGACAGTATATGCTGACTCATACCACCTTGTTGATCTCAAAGATGGATCCTATAAAGTACATATTTGAAAAGCCTGCTCTGTCTGGGAGAATTGCAAGATGGCAGATGATCTTGACGGAATACGACATTCAGTACACAACCCAGAAAGCCATCAAGGGGAGTGTATTGGCAGACCACTTGGCACATCAGGCCGTAGATGACTATCAGTCAATGAACTTCGAGTTTCCGGATGAAAGCATCATGATAGTAACTGATTGTGAAGTACCTGGACCGGATGAAGGGCCTGAACCAGGATCCCGATGGTCTATGCACTTTGACGGAGCTTCCAACACTTTGGGAAACGGTATCGGCGCCATCATCATATCACCTCAAGGTACTCATACTCCACTCACTGCCCGGCTATGTTTCAACTGCACCAACAACATGGCGGAGTATGAGGCGTGCATCATGGGTCTTCAAGCTGCGATCGACTTAAGGATTAAGTTTCTAAGTGTCTTCGGAGATTCCGCTCTTGTGATCAATCAGATCAAGGGAGAGTGGGATACGAAACATCCAAACCTGATTCCTTACAGAGAATGTGTGTTGACCCTGATCCCCCACTTCACAGAGATAACCTTTGAGCACTTTCCAAGAGAAGAGAATCAGCTGGCAGACGCGTTAGCTACAATGGCTTCTATGTTCAAAGTTAAATGGGATAATGAGGCTCCCCGGATCATCATCTAGAAATTGGACGAACCGGCATACTGTTGTGATCTCGAAACTGAACTGGTGACTGAGAAGCCTTGGTACCATGAAGTAAAGAGATATCTGGAAGCTCAGGAATACCCTGAAGGTGCCTCTATCAATGATAAGAAGTTCCTGAGAAGATTCGCAGCCAAGTTCTTCCTCAGCAACGACATCTTGTACAAGCGAAACCATGATTCAACCTTACTGCGTTGTGTGGATAAGACTGAAGCAGAAAGGATCATGGAAGAATTACATGAAGGAACCTTTGGTACACATTCCAGTGGGCATACTATGGCTAAGAAGATCCTTCGGGCAGGATATTACTGGTCCACAATAGAAGCCGATTGCTACCAACATTCCAGGACATGCCACAAGTGCCAGATTTATGCAGACAAGGTGCATGTCCCTCCGGTGCCTCTGAACGTTCTGACTGCGCCTTGGCCGTTTGCAATGTGGGGCATAGACATGATTGGCGAGATTAAACCTACGGCATCTAATGGGCATCGCTTCATCTTGGTAGCGATTGATTATTTTACGAAGTGGGTTGAAGCAGCATCCTATGCTACGGTAACCAAGACTGTTGTGGCACGGTTCATTCGGCACAACCTGATCTGTCAATACGGTGTCCCAGAGAGCATCATTACAGACAACGGTACCAATCTGAATAATAAGATGATCGCTGAGCTCTGCGAACAGTTCAAAATACAGCACCACAATTCTTCTCCTTACAGACCGAAGATGAATGGGGCTGTAGAAGCAGCAAATAAGAACATCAAGAAAATCGTGCAGAAGATGACAGTGACTTATAAAGATTGGCACGAGATGTTACCGTTCGCTCTACATGGGTACCGTACCTCAGCTAGGACGTCAACCGGGGCAACTCCTTTCTCCTTGGTTTATGGTATGGAGGCAGTCTTACCGATCGAAGTACAAATACCCTCTCTCCGAATAATGAAGGATGCAAATCTGAACGAAGATGAATGGATCTAGACACGACTTGATCGGCTCAACCTTATTGATGAAAAGAGACTTGCTGTATCTAGCCAGGGCATATCTGTGGACGATTGATTGTAGATCGATTCCTGTATCTAGCCAGGAAAGTATCTGCATGAAGAGTTTGAAGATCAACACCTGTAACAGGCCAGGAAATTATCGTTCATTCTTAGAGATCTACACCTGTATCCAGCCAGGAAAGTTATCTCTACCAACTTTTTGAGTTCCAGATTTGATACCTGTATCTATCCAGGGCATATCTGTGAGCGACTGATTGTAGATCTACACCTGTATCTAGCCAGAAAAGTATCTGCATGAAGAGTTCGAAGATCAACACCTGTAACAGGCCAGGAAATTATCTTTCATTCTCAGAGATCTACACCTGTATCCAGCCAGGAAAGCTATCTCGACCAACCTTTTGAAGTTCCAGATTCGATACCTGTATCTAGCCAGGGCATATCTGTGGACGATTGATTATAGATCTATGCCTGTATCTAGCCAGGAAAGTATCTGCATGAAGAGATTGAAGATCAACACCTGTAACAGGCCAGGAAATTATCTTTCTTTCTCAGGTACGCAAGTTCTCGCTAAGGATTCTCTTACGCGATCGACACACATTTACAAATGGCATCTATAAGACCATCCTCCTATCCATCACATCTCCAAATGGCATCTATAAGCCCATTCCCGACATCACATTGATGATACTACATGTTGTACCCCAAAATTTGCCCTCCCATATTCTTCAAGAAATTGCCAAGTCAAGCTGCAAAATTCCCCAAAGGTTGCACAGTGCAAGGGCCTCCTAAACAGTCAAGATTAGGGTTTTGATTCTGATCAAGAAAATGAAGCTTCCAAAGGTCCAATCAAGTCTCACATGCCTATAAATATGGTCAAGTATCCTCATGCAAAGTTTCAAAACTTTCAGCACAAAATTGCACAGTCAAAACCCTAATTGCACTATAGTCAACTGTAGGGGCAAAATGGTCATTTGACAGTCAAAAGTTCAAATTTTTGGTCAAACATATCATTTTGAAGCCATAAACATCATTTGATCAATTATTGATCATGATTCTCAAAGCTTGGCTCAAAAATCATCAAGATGCAAAAGTTTCCTTATTTGGACAGTTGAAAAAGTCAACTGTAAATTGACCAGGGCATAACTTTCACATGGATTATCAGAAAAATTCCATCCAAAGCTCATTTTGAAGAGAAAGACATTTCCTACAACTCATCTTCATACTTCAAGTCCAAGAAATGCTCTCACAAAAAGTTATCAATTTCAACATTATAGGTCATTTTCAAAAGTCAACAAAAAGGGACTTTAAGTCAAAGGCCATAACTTGAGATTGGTAAATCAAAATGACATGGGACCAAAGGCATTGGTTAGAGGACTCAAAAACCTTTCCAAAATGTCCAAGAACATGAGAAAAGCTTAATAATTGAGCAAGTTATGCCTTGTAGAAGTTGGGAAATTTTTGGATATTTTGAAAAGTCAACATTGATTCAAATGACCTAAAATTGCTAATGGGCCCATTTTTCTTCCACAATTCACTATCCAAGGCATGTGCACGACCACTTGGCCCAAAGGGAAGTATTTCTTCATTTTTTATTTATTTATTTGAATTTTTATTTATAATAATTCATTTAAATCAAATTAAATACATGGAAAATATTTAACCTAAGTTTTACAATCTTTTTTTTGCATGAAATCTACTCAATAATTCGTGAATATTCAAATATGGAAAGATTTGGAGAGAATTGATCATAATTTGTACAAAAACACATGGAAAATATTTGAAAAAAGATCTTGAAAATCAAATCTCAAAAGCCATGAATGTAAGAGATTTTGATCAGAATTCTTGACCTAATTGGTTCATTACATAAGCCTGAATACAAACCTAATCAAAAAGACCACGCAGCTGCTCAGAAAAACCCTGGCACAAACTTGCATTTTTTCAAGAAAACTCCATAACTGAAAACACCTTTGCAGGACGATTCAAGGCGAAATTTTCATCCCATTGCACTCCTAGGACCTCAAGCAATCTTCCTGGATCAAAAACACCAAAGATAACCCTTTGAATCATTGTATAGAAGTCACACTTTTCCACTTTTTTTTTATAATCGTGTTTTAACATCTATGCATTTTCATGGCACTTTAATTGTTGATTCATACTCCTTATGCAATTCTGAAGCTAACCCATATGTTTAATTGTATTTTTATCCATTATACGCGATTATGCCATTATTGTTTTCTAGGGTTTACAGGACTTTGAATTAGGGGTTTTTGAATGAGGAAAAATTAGAACCCCTGAGTACCACCATTGACACAAGCGCGTTTGGACGAAGAAGACGGCACCCTCGCGCTCAATTTATGAGCGTCACAGGGCTAGTCGCTATTTTTCCATAGATGGCCTAAGAAAACGCTCAGGAAACCGTGGCCTTTGTCCTTTGTATTTCAGAAAGAAAATATACAACGAGGAAGATGACCTCGTGGCATAAGTTGGTTGGCTAGTTTAAATTTCGCGCGCTGATTTCCACTAACCATTGTTTTCTCATTATATTATTCTTCAGTTATTTAATATACAACACGCGCATTCAGCACGATTGGCAAGGCATAAGACTGGTGATGTTCAGGACCTGGGTTCGATCCCAGGTCCCCACCCTTTCCATATATTTTTTTCCAATTAATATTCCTATGCAGATTGAACGCTGAAGAACACCATACACCTCCAAATCAAGCCTGACACGTCCATCTCAAGATCAATCACAAGGCTGAGAGTTAGAGAATATCATGGATCCAAGTCAACGCGTGTGTATGCTCCCAGAAAAAATCAACAAGGCCATGCTAAATGGGCCAGAATTATTGGACTTAACCTCCACATTGGGGACTGATACCCCCCTAGGTTTGCCATATTTTTTTTTATTAATTCTATTTTCTTTTAATTATTATTTGTTTAATTAATTAATTATTTTCATAAAAAACACAAAACAATTAAAAAATCAGAAAAGAATTAAAATAATAAATATTTTTATTTCTAGTATTTTCATAAATAAATGCATATAATTAAATTTAGTGTAAATTAGGTTTTAATTTTAATACTTTTAATAAAAATCTAAAGAATGTAGAATTAGGGTTTAATTAATTTTTCATCCTTTTTATGTTTCTTTCATAAATAATTAAATAATTAGATATTTATTTTTATAATTAAATTGTGTATAAAAATTAGGTTTAATTTTAGGTTTTAATCTTCTTTTCTTAATAAATTAAAAATAAATAGAATTAGGGTTAGCATTTAATTTCAATTAATTCTTTTTCATTTAAATCCTAAAATAATAAAAAATACCAAAAAAACATCTCCTTTTCTTTTTCTTTATTAATTAATTCCATGTAATTTTAATTTTGCAAAAAGGGTCCAACGCCCTCGTTTCGATTTAATTCTTATTCGCATATTTATTTTATTTCGTTTAAATATTTATGTATCTCTCCCAAGGCCATGTAACCTTTTAATTTTCTCGCACTTTTCTTTACTTCCTTTATTTTTCTGTCAAATCGGGTCCTGGTTTAATTTTGGCGATGTGGACCCGCGCCTTTTGTAATAGCTTAGAATCTTTTACTTTTCGCAATTTTTAACTGTTAATAAATGGCATGAAAGAATGTATGGACAAAAATAAAAAAACAAGCGTAGAACACCAATAACATGACAAGATAAATGCAAGTGAAAACGACACACAAATCGCACACACCACCCCTAGGGTACGCCTCACTGTTGCCTTGCCTCGAAAGGTGATCGTCGAGTAGAGGATGTCTTAGTAAGTCCTCATGATCCGGGAACCTGGCATGAGGGTAGCTTCTAAGGTGTCTTCCCATTTCTCTGGTGATCACCATGTCCCGAACCTCGAATTGACCCGAACACCTCCAACGGTGGTGCTACCTACCTCTCAATGGTGGGATGGCACTACTTTAAAGGATATTTACACAGACGAATTCCTTAGGGTAGGTAGACGACTCTAAATACTTGCTCTAAATTTCAAAACGAAAAATTCAAAAATACTTTTCACACCAACACATTTTCAAAAAGCTTTCGAAAGCATTTTTTCAAACACTCTTGAGGACTGATACAAGAGTCGAACTGGAATTTTCAAAGAAACTTTTTAAAAAACCCACAGTTGAAAAGCAAACAAACCACTTTTAAAAACACAATGAGCAAGTATCTAAGAGCCCATGGATAACCATGGATAGAAAGGGTGCTAACACCTTCCCTTTCTATAATCTACCTCCCGAACCGAGAGCAATCTCTTTAAGGAATTTTTCTGTGCTTTTGTCCTTTCCATTTGGAGAAAATAAAAGACGGTGGCGACTCTTGCTTCCGCGATATTTCGCAAACCAGCGTTAAACAGTCAGTTCCAGATCTACCGATCACACTACACTATGCGAGTGCAAATTTCTGGGCACTCTATTGTTCAATCATCTTCCACCTTCGGATCACGAAAGGCACGCAAGCCAATCTACATCCTCAGGTCTAAGAAGATTGAACAGGGGCAACTGTTGTACCCCAAAATTTTCCCTCCCATATCTCTCAAGATTTGTCAAGAATCATCTTCAAATGGTTCAAGATTACTCAAGAGGTGGCACAGTCAAACCACCTCCTAAGCCAGTCAAAATTAGGGTTTTGGTTCTTTCATGGAATTTGAGGTTTCCAATGGTTCAATCAAGTCTCATGGGCCTATATACATTGTCAAGCATCTACATGTCAAATCTCAAGACTCACAGTGCCAAATTCCACAGTCAAAAGCCCTATTTGCTTCACAATCAACTGCAGGGGCAAAATGGTCATTTTGCAGTCAAAAGTCAGAATTTTTGGTCAACATCTTATTTTGAGCTCACAATCATCATTTTATCAATTATTGATCATGATTCCACAAGGATAGCTCAAAAATCATCAAGATGCAAGAAGTTACTATTTTTGGACAGTAGAAAAGTCAACTGTATCTTGACCAAGGCATAACTTTTTCATGGTTCATCAGAAAAATTCCATCCAATGCTCATTTTTAAGGGGGTGACATTTCCTACAACTCATATTCACATTCCAAGTCCAAGAAATGCTCTCACAAAAAGTTATCAATTTCTACATTATAGGTCAATTTCAAAAGTCAACAAAAATGCACTTTAAGTCAAAGACCATAACTTGAGATTGGTAAGTCCAAATGACATGGGACCAAAGGCATTGGTTAGAGGACTTCAATACCTTTCCAAAATGTCCAAGAAAATATTCATATGATCAAAATTGAGCAAGATATGCATTGGAGAAGTTGGGAAATGTTTGTGAATTTGCAAAAGTCAACTTTGCTCAAAATACCTTATTTTTGCTAATGGGCCTCAAATTTCTTCTTGAAACTTTATCCATGACCTATGCACGACCCATCAAGCTTAATTAAATTTATTTTCTTATTTTTTATTAATTAATTGGATTTTTAATCAATTTTAATTCATTTAATTAATTTAAATTGTAGGAAAATACAAAGATTTGATTTTTCAATCTTTTGTGAAGCAAACATGGTCAAGATATGCTGGAAATTTCGTGTGCAAATCAAAGGGACAAAAATCTCCAAGTTTGGCAAGTTTTTCCAATCAAAAATATTGAAAAATATTTGATTTTCAATCAAATATACAAACATCAATTCCATGGATTTCTTGGCCAAGATTTAACCTAATTCCATTCTCCTATAAGTACACAACCTAACCCTAATGCCATGGACGTGAAATCTCTGCAGAAAAACCATAATCACATTCAAGAAAATTCAAAGAAAAGTGAAAACTGTTTTCCAGGTTCCAGGCCAATTCAAAGCAATTTGTGGATTCAAACACGTTGCTGGAGGTGTGAGGAACGTTTTGCAATCAAAACCAAGCCTTAAAGCTACAGAAATCCTCAAGAACGAACCCACGGTTTGCATACTTTTTTTTATAATCGAAACTCATGATTCATGCATCATTAACATGATTTTTTGTGTGTTTTGCATTGCTAGAACTCACAGGAAACTAATGGCATAAGCTAATTGGATTATAATGCGCAGAATTGAAAATTGCCATTGACAAACTTTAGGGTTCATAAACCTTGAATTTGGGGATTCAGTAACCAGGCAAAATTGAGACCCCTAATGCATATGGTTGAGACCGTCAGAGCCAGACGAACATGTTGGCACCATCGCGCTATATTTATATTCAGTATAGAGCTATTCGCTATTATTGGTCATCATGTTTTGTGGGGGTTAAAAACCCCCGCTATCTAACATATATGTTGCAGGTTTAGCGAAGACGATGATGTGCTGTTGATATACCATCGGTCCATTCAAATAAAAAGGCGCGCGTGTTTTGTTTTACAACACATGCGTTGATTTTTATATATTATATCCATTGTTCATCATAATAACAAATGCAGTATAATGGCCTAGTGGATAGTGCGTTGTCCAAGAACCATTGGAACCTGAGTTCGATTCCCAGGTCCACCCAATATTTGTTTCTATTTTTCATAACGTGATCATATGCAGGATTCCCAGTATGGTCCACCATGAACCTCACGCCTCAGCATGCCAGGTGTCTTCACATTCCAATCCAGTGGCCAAAAGATGATGAACACCATGTTCCTGGTCAACCCTGCGCCTAGGCAATCTCCAAAGTCAAACAGGCCTGCACATTAATGGGCCAGAAATTTCCAAGTTCACCTCCATCTGGGCCCAACACCCCCTGGTTCATTCATACTTTTCCTTTTATTTTCTTTTACTAATTATTATTATTAATTACTATTATTATTATTATTATAACTCACAAATTAATTTTTCACAATAAAATCAGAAACATAAAATAAAATATTATTATTATTATTATTAAATTCACTGTTATTTATTATTTTGTAAATAAATTCTAAATATAATTAATTTAGTTAATTAGGTTAACTTTGACTATTTTCACAATAAATAAAATCAATCTAGAATTAGGGTTTGTTTTTCTTTTGTCAATTTTAATCCTTTTTATTTTATTTTCATTAAAGACCTAAAAAGCTAAAAAATACTTTTTTTTTCTTTTAATTATTTAATTAATTAGTTTTAGGTTTAATTAATTGCAAAAAGGACCAAAATTTCATTCTTTTCTCAAAAAGGGTCAAAACCCTAAGGACGTCCCTGATTTAATTTCTTTGCGCGCATATTATTATTTTGATTATATTTATGTAACTGTTCCAGGAATGTAATAGATAATTAGGACTTTTATCGCTTTCTTTAATTTCTCGCAATTTATCTTTTCAAGGGTTCTGTTTTTGGCGATGTAAATACCCGACGCCTTGTAATAGCGTAGATTTACTTTCCGCAATTTATTTTCCGCACAACTATTAACTGTTAATTATGCATGCAAGACTTGTCTGAAAAATAAAATCAACTCGTAGCTCACCATAATACATGTGCAAAGATAAATCTTAAACTGAAACCTGACACACGTGCACATGCCACTCTTAGGGTACGCCTCACTTGGTTGCCTCGAGGTGGTCATTGAGTATAGGGTGTTTTAGAGGTCGCCCTCTTGTCTAAAGATCCAGTTGCCTCGAAATGGTTGCCTCGGATAAAAAAGGATCTAGGACATTAGGGTTACCGCTAAGGCGTCCTACTATTGCTTTGGTGACCACACATGTCCCTATAATCGAATTGACCCGAATAACTCCAACGACGGTGCTACCTACTTCTCAATAGTGGGATGGTACTGTCTAAAGGACATTTACACATCTTAATTCCTTTACAGTAGGTAGGTTTCTCCTGGGTACTTGCTCTTTCAAAAAACAAAAACAACTTTTTGCACCTACACTTTCAAAAAGTTTTCAAACAAATACTTCATACACTCTTGAGGACTGATACAAGAGTTACTTAGAAGTTTTCAAAACAAACTTTTGCAAAACCCACAAACACAAGAAAAGCAAACATTTTTGAAAACATAGTGAGCAAGTACCTAAGAGCTCGTGGATAACCACGGATAGAAAGGGTGCTAACACCTTCCCTTTCTATAATCTACCCCCCGAACCCGAGAAACATCTCGAAAAGGAATTTTGCTGTGCTTTTGTCCTTTCCTTGTTGGAGAAAATAAAAGACGGTGGCGACTCTTGCTTACCGCGACATTTCGCGAACCAACATTTCAAAACAGTCAGTTCTATTTCCACCGATCACAAGTTGCATGAAGAAAGAGGACTCAATGATTATCTCGGCACAAAGAGGAAGCATCCATGGGAATTTTGATGTCTTTATAGTTTCAAATTTATTTTTAATTGTAACGCCTAAAAGGAATTTTGAACTTCAAATTCAACTAATAAAGTTTTTGTTTATTTTGATTCGCAAATTTAAATTTCCCAAAGTCTTTGAAATCATTGCATGCGCATCCCATTATCATACACTTTATTACAGGTACTATTAACGGTTTCTCATCTTCTTCGCTGTTTATTTCAGCATGAGATGTCTTCCGAGCAAACCATCAAGGACCTTCAGGCGCAGAACGCCCAGTTCCAACAAATGTTCATAAGTCTGGAAAAAGGGCAAGAGGATATGAAAACCCTCATTCTGAAAGAGAAGAAGAAAAAGAAGAAGGTTGTCGGTATTCTGAATATGGGCAGAAGGTTTGGAGAGCGGTTGAAGCGACAAACTGATCTGACCTCTTCATCCAAGGAAGGGGAGAATTAGGAAGAAGAGAAGGACCCTAGTCCTGCAGTCTCTGACAATTATACAGATTACAATGATGAGCAATATCCTCCTGCTGAGGATAGATACAAGCAGTTAGAAGACCGTCTGAGTGCCATGGAAGTTCAGAGGATACCTGGATTGGATTTTGAAGAATTGGGATTGGTTTCAGGAGTAGTCATCCCGCAGAAGTTCAAAGCTCCAGTTTTCGCTAAGTATGATGGGTTGTCCTGCCCAAAAGTCCATCTCCGTTCTTATGTCAGAAAGATCCATCCCCACACAGCTGATAGAAATTTGTGGGTTCACTTCTTTCAAGATAGTTTGTCAGGGACTCAACTTGAATGGTTCTACCAGCTAGAGAGAACAAATATCCGAAATTGGGAAGATCCGGCTGCTGTTTCTACAAGCAGTATCAGTATAATACCGACCTTGCTCCCACTCGTACTCAACTCTAGAGTATGTTCATGGGTGCATGTGAAGGTTTTAAAGGTTATGCACAAAAATGGAGAGATTTGGCTGGGAGAGTTCAACCCCCGTTGTCTGATAGGGAGTTGGTTGATATGTTTCTAGGGACGCTATCTGGTCCATTTTTCAATCACTTGATCGGTAGCTCATCAGCTGGTTTCACTGAGCTGATCCTAACTGGGGAAAGAGTAGAAGCTGGGATTCAAAGCGGAAAAATACAGAAGAATGCCTCTTTAAGTTCGGTAAAGAATTCTTTTGTTGGTAAGAAGGAAGCCAGTGTCATCTATAGCTCGAGGGGTCAGAACAGGGCTGAGCAACGTCAGACAGTAAGTGTCGTGATGATACCTAGACCTGCAGTTGCTCCACAATGCAACAGTCAACAAAGGGTGGAAAGACCACAACGACAGTTTACCCGCATCAACATGACATTGGCTGAAGTTCTACCTCATCTGCTGAGATCTAACTTGGCAACCTTGAGAGAGGCTCCCAAGAATCCAAATACTACATCTCCCCGGTATAATCCAAATTCCCGGTGTGCCTATCATTTTGAGAGTCCTGACCATGATACAAATGACTGCTGGGCTCTGAGAAACAAAGTACAAGACTTGATTGAAGCCAAGGAGATAAATTTTGATGCTCCAGAAAATTCAAATGTCATAACTGCTCCCATGCTTAAGCACGACTGTGGAGTTAATGCTATTGATACTGATTTGTTTGTTACCTCTATATATGAAGTATCTACTCCTCTCATGACTGTCAAGAAGAATTTGTTGTTGGCCGATTTATTTCCGGGTTGTGGTGAAGGTTGGCACATGTGTTCGTTTCTACCTTCTGGTTGCCGTTTGCTGAAGTTAGGTGTTCAGCACCTGATAGATAGTGTGATCGGTGGATCTGGAACTGACTGTTTTAAAGCTGGCTCGCGAAATGTCGCGGAAGCAAGAGTCGCCACCGTCTTTTATTTTCTCCAATATGGAAAGGACAAAAGCACAGAAAAATTCCTTATGAGATTGCTCTCGGTTCGGGAGGTAGATTATAGAAAGGGAAGGTGTTAGCACCCTTTCTATCCATGGTTATCCATGGGCTCTTAGATACTTGCTCATTGTGTTTTCAAAATGTTTGTTTGCTTTTCAAGGTGAGTGGTTTTTGAAAAAGTTTCGTTTGAAAAATTTCTAAGTAACTCTTGTATCTGTCCTCAAGAGTGTATGAAAAATTTGTTTAAAAACTTTTAGAAAGTGTAGGTGTGAAAAGTATTTTGTTTGTTTTTGAAAAGAGCAAGTATCTATGAGAATCTACCTACCCTAAGGAATCCGTCTGTGTAAATGTCCTTAAAGTAGTGCCATCCCACCATTGAGAGGTAGGTAGCACCACTGTTGGAGGTGTTCGGGTCAATTCGGGGTTTAGGGACAGTGTGGTCACCAAGCAAAGGTAAGATACCTTAGAAGCTACCCTTATGCCATTGATCTTTTATATTCCGAGGCAACTGTTTCGAGGCAACTTGTTTCGAGGCAACCAGATCAATGGAACATAAGGACTCACTAAGACGTCCTGTACTCGACGACCACGTTTCGAGGGGCAAGGCAACAGTATGATCACCAGAGCAACAGTAGGATATCTTAGAAGCTACCCTTATGCCATTGATCTTTTATTCCGAGGCGACCGTTCCGAGGCAACTAGATCAATGGAACATGAGGACTCACTAAGACGTCCTATACTTGATGACCACCTTTCGAGGGGCAAGGCAATAGTGAAGCGTACCCTAGGGGTGGTGTGTGAATTGTGTGTCATTTTCAGTTTATTGTTTGTCTTGTCATGCATTGGTGATCTACGTTTGTTTTTATTTTTGGGCATTCATTCTTTCATGTTATTGTTTAGCAATTAAAGGTGCGGGAATTTAAAGTGCGGAAAAGATAAATAGTCCTACGCTATTACAAAGGCGCGGCTCTACAACGCCAAATTAATCCAGACCCGATTTAAAATAAATTGCAGAAAATAAATGTCTAATAGCTATTACATGGCTTTGGTACAATTACATTATATTTACATCAAAAATAAATAAAACGCGCGAAAAAGGAAAATATGACCGAATGCGAGGGCGTTGGACCCTTTAAGGAATTAAAATAAAATTAATAGAATAAATAAATTAAACAAAAAGAAAGAACTTGTTTTTTTTTTAATGTTTTTTTGTATTTATGACATTAAAGAAAATTAAATTAATTAAAAGTCAAATAATTCTAATTCTAATTGTTTTTAATTTATTAAAGAAAATGCATTAAAATTAAAACCTAGAATTAAAACTAAATTAATTATAAAATTTTATTTACAAAATTAATGATTAATGATAAAAATGCTTAATTAAAACAAAAGATAAAAAGGGTTAAAGATCTATTTTTATTATTTTTTTGGTTTATTGTGAAAAAAGAATTAAATTATAACCTAAAATTGAATCTAAATTAATTAAGGGATTTATTTACAAAATTAACACTAAAATAAAATATTTATATTTTTTTATCTTTTTCTGATTTTTTTGTGTTTTTTATATTTTGAAAATATTAATTAATTAAAATAAAGCAACAATTAAAAAATATAAAAATAATAAAAAGAACAAAGAAAAGAAAGAAAATTGCAAAAAAACCTAAGGGGGTGAAGCCCTTAATTTGGAGGTTTGGATTGAGAAATCTGGCCCAATAAGCTATTGATCTGTTTGACTTTTTTGGTAATATGCTGTAGTGTTGACTGGATCTTATGCTATTCTTCCAATCTGCACCCTTGATCTGATGAACCTGGACAGATGGCCATTGATTTCTGAGCGTGTATGGTGTGCTTCTGTGCTGAATCTGCACGTGATAGTTAATAGAAAAATGATATTGAAATTATTGAAGACCTGGGGCTCGAACCCAGGTCACTAGCATTACCAATCAACACCTGCGCCACTGGGCCACTTCAATCACTTTTAATATATAATAGCTAATAATCATTATAAAAGAAAATTGGTTAGTATCTGAAAAACGCGCGCAAGATTTGAACTAGCTACTCCCACCTTGACACGAGTTCATCTTCTTCACGTTCCTGAAAGATAAACAAAATAAGCAACGGTTTTCACACCGTTGCAGAAGGTACCATATGGAAAAATAACGAATAGGCCATAAGGCCTCATAAATTGATCGCGAGTGTTGGTTTCCCTTCGTCCAAACGTGTTGAATCCAATGGTCTTGGTCTCAGCCTCTAATTTTACCTGATTACAGAAGCCCTAATTTTAAGGTTGAAGAACCCTAAATATCAACAATGGCATCTTTGCGTATAACACATAAAAATGCAATTAGTTCACATGGTAAGCACCAGAATGCATCATTGAATAAGAATGTATAAATTAAATGTCATGAAAATGCCTCAAAGTTGAGATACGAGTATGCAATTTTATGAAAAGAAATTGGATTCTGTACAGCGATTCTTGAGGTTAGGAGGCCTGTTTTTGATTGAGAATCGTCCAATGATGCTTGAGGAAGCTAATGGGGTGGGAATTTTGGTTTGAAACCACCTCTAACTTGGTTTTCAGATTTGAGATTTTTTGTGAAAAGTGAGTTTTTGTTTTGAGTTCTGGCGCAGCTTTGTGTGTCAAAAGGTTTCTCATCACTTGTACATGTCTTATGCAATGTGTATGAATGATAGTTATGGCCAATAAAGCCTTGCTTTGATGATTTGGATTTTCACATAAACCACCATTATCAACTTTCCATTTTGAGTCCATTTTTGAATTCTTGCCTTGTTTACTCCCTTGCACGAATTTTGGTAGGCACATAATGATGTTTCAAGGCTAGTAAAAACCAAATATTCCCTTTTAAATTAATTTTTGAATTTCTTTTGATTTTAAAAGATTTAAAATTAATTAAATCCAATAAAAATCAATAAAAAATGAAAAAATTAATAAAAAAATCTGAAATAAAAGGTGGGACACGTGGGAGGCATGGCCAAGTCAATTCAAGTGGAAAAAGTGGGTCCCTTTTGTCAAAAATGAGATTTCAAGGATAAATGATTTTGGCCATTTCACAAAAATTTCCCAACTTCTCCAATGTATAACTTGCTCAATTTTTAAGATTTTCTCATGTTCTTGGACATTTTGGAAAGGATTTTGAGTCCTCTAACCAATGCCTTTGGTCCCATGTCATTTTGATTTACCAATCTCAAGTTATGGCCTTTGACTTAAAGTCCCTTTTTGTTGACTTTTGAAAATGACCTATAATGTTGAAATTGATAACTTTTTGTGAGAGAATTTCTTGGACTTGAAGTATGAAGATGAGTTGTAGGAAATGTCTTTCTCTTCAAAATGAGCTTTGGATGGAATTTTTCTGATAATCCATGTGGAAGTTATGCCCTGGTCAATTTCAGTTGACTTTTTCAACTGTCCAAAAATAGAAACTTTTGCATCTTGATGATTTTTGAGCCAAGTTTTGAGAATCATGATCAAGCATTGATAAAATGATGTTTGTGGCTTCAAAATGAGATGTTGACCAAAAATTTGAACTTTTGACTGCCAAATGACCATTTTGCCCCTACAGTTGACTGTAGTGCAATTAGGGTTTTTGACTGTGCAACTTTGTGCTGAAAGTATTGAAACTTGACATGTAGGTGCTTGACAATGTTTATGTGCATGGGAGACTTGATTGAGGCCTTGAAAACTTCAGCTTCCTTGTGAGAACCAAAACCCTAGTTTGACTGGCTTCAGGAGGATGGTTGACTGTGTAGCCTTTGAGTAGACTTGACCCAATTGTGGATGATTCTTGTCAAAACTTTGAAGGTTATGGGAGGGCAAATTTTGGGGTACAACAGTTGCCCCTGTTCAATCTTCTTAGACCTGAGGATGCAGATTGGCTGACGTGCCTTTCGTAATCCGAAGGTAGAAGATGATTGGACACTAGAGTGCCCAGAAATTTGCGCTCACATAGTGGCAGTGTGGTGGGAATGGGCTTATAGATGCCATTTAGAGGTTGATGAAATATGATGATGGGCTTATAGATGCCATCTGGATGTTGATTGCGTAAGAGGTTCCTTAGCGAAAACCTGCATACCTGCAAAAGAAAAATGAGTACCTGACACGCTGCAAGAACTGGTTTTCAGATGCTTGGTATAGATGTGTCCTGATTGGTTACAGGAGCTGGATTTTTTTTGAATTCTTCGGACGTGCCCTGGCGAGATACAGGAATCGAGTCTGGTAATACTAGTCTTCAACGGATACTCCCTGGCAAGATTCAGGAATCGGATCTTCGAACTCTTCAGACGTGCCCTGTTTAGATACAGGAATCGAGTCTGGTATTGTAGTCGTCAACAGATACTCCCTGGCAAGATTCAGGAATCGGATCTTCGAACTCTTCATACGTGCCCTGTCTAGATACAGGAATCGAGTCTGGTACTGTAGTCGTCAACAGATACTCCCTGGCAAGATACAGGAATCGGATCTTCGAACTCTTCAGAAGTGCCCTGTCTAGATACAGGAATCGAGTCTGGTACTGTAGTCGTCAACAGATACTCCCTGGCAAGATTCAGGAATCGGATCTTCGAACTCTTCAGACGTGCCCTGTCTAGATACAGGAATCGAGTCTGGTACTGTAGTCGTCAACAGATACTCCCTGGCAAGATTCAGGAATCGGATCTTCGAACTCTTCAGACGTGCCCTGTCTAGATACAGGAATCGAGTCTGGTACTGTAGTCGTCAATAGATACTCCCTGGCAAGATACAGGAATCGGATCTGGAATCACGACAGTTGATAGCAATTATCTTTGTATTAACTTTTGTCCTGAAAAGACAAAACGTTAGTTGTATGCGATGCCATGATGTATGACATGCGAGATGTTCTCAGAATGAATGAGATTGTATGTTCGTGATGCGTATATTCATGCTATAATGTATGAAGATATGTTGTTTGTGAATGTATGTTTTCGTCTTAGGAAAATAAATCCTAGACGGATGCCGGGAAGTTGAATCCTGGGCTGATGTGAATAGCATTCTTGGTTTCCACTGTGGAGTGATGGTTGCAAGGATAAACCGGTAGGAGAAGATGACTCCGTTGGGGGAATAAACTTGTTGGAGAGATTACTCTGCGGGGAGAAAACTATTCTAGCGATCTGGCTGGGGAACAATACTCTGTGGGGAGAGAGGCACTCTTGTTGAGATGTTGGTAGTAACTTCGCTGGGGATACCGTCGTTATGTTGGGAGTGTTAATAGACTTCGCTGGGGATGATAAGACTTTGTCGACGACGATCTTTCCGTGGCTTTTGGCTGAGGATAACCCAGTTATATCCTGTTAAGGAAATAACCTTTGAATAAAGCCGGGGGACGCGTTCGTGCTCTACGGGGATAAGCTTCCAGAATCTACTGGGGATAAGCTTACTGCTTGGGGAGATGGATTCCAACTTCCCTGGGGCAACTGGATTGGATTCTCCTGGGGAAATTTTGAGATATACTGGGGAAGCGACTCCGTTGAATGTTCGATATACCGCCGGGGAACAATCTTTAGGTCAAGACTGCCGGGGATGCTTGTTAAGAATATTCGTATATCGTGTTGGGGAATGTTGAGATCTGCGGGGGTTACCCAACTTCCTTAAGGTTGATAGTATAAATCTGCTTGGGGAGAGTACATGGACTTGCTGGCTCACTCTCTGGGGACTTAAGATATCTTGGTTATTCTTCAACCGAACCTATCTTAGTACCTGGGTGGACAGAGCAATTAGATTGTTTGGACAACTCATCATTGCCCCTGTTTCTGAGGTGGGAGGGGAAGACCTGTGATGTGCTGATAGTTGTTGATGGACAAACCTTCTTCTGGTAGGCAGGTGACAAGATGACAGGACATGGTCGTACGCTTTGATCCCTAACTTTTGCTTGGATCGCCCTTTCGGGTTTTCAGTCCACCGGGATACCCATTTTTGCCCAAGCCGCCTTTTCAGGTTTTCGACTTGCCGGGTGTACAGATTTTTTCTTTTCATCCCTTATTTTTGCCCGAACCTTTTTGGTTCGCCGGGAAGCCCTAATTTTTGCCTAGGTATGTCAACCTAGCGGGTCTTTTATCATGCGTAGTATCTTTTTACTATGTCCACGCTCTCAGAATGTAGAGAGTTGCCCCTGTTAGAAGTGTTTTTCCATGCCACCAAAAGATGTTTGATCAGACAAGATTCGTTGCTGGAGTGCCCCAAGTGACCCAGGAGGAGATTTGCCCCAGGCTGTTTGGCCTTTGAGAGATTCTCCGAATCTTGACTGGACTGCCCCAAATGATGGACAATAATCATGCCATGCCCCTTGATTGGAGATACTCTTGTTCATTAGACTTTCGTCATGCGAATTTCTCTGATGTTTAAACAACTAGTCATATGCAAGCAATGTTATATTAGAAATGCAAAGCTTATGTCTGTCTTGAAGATTTTGAAAATGCATTTTTTTTCATAAAACAAGTGAATGTTTGTAAAATGTGATGTCAACTCCGTATTTACCGTAGGCCTTAAGGAGTCAGGATACCTTTCGTAACAGTATGCTTTCGAACTAACCCATGCTTCAGCTAGGACTTTTAAGGGTTGTAGCGTGGCCTGGTTCACGGTTTAAGAAACAAAGGATAAAGGCTCAAATTATTTGTACCCACCCACTCTTCGTGATGTTCTTCAAACCTAAGCTCAGTTGATCGTGTGTTAGACCTTGTTTGAGTCTTTGTCCTGATGTTCCAATGATGGTTTAGATATTGATGATTTATTCTGAATAGGAAGTCATTTTTTGGTTTTTGTTGAGGGTTTGTATGACCTCTTTCTTTTGATTTCACTATCCCTAAATTTTGCCTGAACTGTTTCTTTTGTGATTACAGTCAGCGGGATGCCCCATTTTTGTAAGTCTCCTTCGTAGGTTTTGACTTATTGGGTTTTTATTTTTTGAGATATAATGACTGCCTATCCTTATGATTATTCGGAATCATCACTGTCCTTTTTTTTTTAAGGACCTTTTTGGTGCCATTTGTTATGCACTTGGATCAACTGAGAGAACTACCCTGCCCCAGGTTATGATAAAGGGTTTTAATTTTTGAAAAGAAAAACTCCTACTTCTTTGGCTCAGAGGGGTTGACGAGGGATTATCTTCCTTATAACTCCAGTGTTTAGGGATTGAAAATGCCTGTACCTCATCAGCGGGGTCTGTTCAAAAGCATACTATAAGGATCGTGGTATCGTTTTCGTCATCCTCCCTCAAGAGGCTTAGAATTATTAATCGAGCGTTGATCACCAGAAAAAATATGAAAATAATTTGCATATAGTGAATACGAATATATTGCTTCAAAACAGACATATGCGATGCATTAATGAAATAACAATGTTTAACATGAACAAATGTTTGAACAATCAAAAGAAAATTACAACTTGAAAAATTCTAATGAACAAAAGTCTTCTAGTCTCAGGACTTGTTACTTCAACTGGTGCATCTTGTAGGGATGGCAGAAGACCTCAGCTTGACCCACTTGGGTGAAATCCACTACTCCTTCATTAATCAGATCTTGGACCTTGTTCTTCAAAGCCCAGCAGTCGGCAGTGTCGTGTCCAGGACTATCAGAGTGATATGCACACCTTTTGTTGGGATGATAGTTAGGAGCAGAGATGTTGGGGTTCCAGGGAGGAGCCCTTAATGTAATCAGATTCAACCTCAGCAGGTGTTGCAGTGCTTGAAACAAAGGCATGTTAAGCTGGGTGAACTGCCTCTTGGACCTGCTTGGCCTACTCAGATCAACCTGTTGCTCTGGGCGAGGTTGTAGTTGTACCTGTGAGGTAGTAGCAATTTGGAGAGTTCTATTCTTCACCATGTCAGGTTCTTGTCCTCTTGGAAACTGATCAAAGACCTGGTCCCTGACTTGGGCAGGTTGCTTCATATGGTGTCTCTCTTGGTGGAGCTGACTGATCATGGTCCTCAACTCTTCTTGCTCCCGAGCTAGACCTTGGATGAGAGCCCTTTGCCCCAGCATCTGGGTTTTCAATGTATCTACTTCAGCTTGTAGACGTTTCAGCCGTTCGTCCTCGTCATCTTCAGCACTGCTCTTGGCCAAATTCCCCATGAGGAGTGTTCTTAACTCTTCTTGCCCCTTGGATAGGCTTACGAAGAACTCCCTGAACTGAGTCTCTTGAGCACGAAGACCCTGGTTATCTTGTTGGGAAGTCATTGCTGAAATAAACAGCGACGAAGGTAAGTGACCTTTCAAAGGAGTACCTATAATGCAATGACATGTTCGATATGCATGTAATGTTTTCAAGGATCTCGCAGGGTAAACAAGAAAATTGTTAGAGTTGGAAACTGGTAACTTGATTGAAGGAACTTCATGTTGTCGAGAGTCCTTCTTCAAAGGTCAAGGCTCACCATATCCAGTGGGTCATAGCCCCTGACAACCTTGCCTAGAGGAAAATAAATCCCCTTTGCCCCTTGTTGGACAGTTGGTTCATCATGACCTGCATCACAAGCCCTTGGGATCCTTGAAATGGGTTAGTCTTTATGTAGGATGCATGTAATGGTATGATGTCATGATGCATGGGGTAATGTGGGTAAACCCTGTTATGAGTCCCTAATTAAGGACTGTGAACAAAACCTGCAAGAAACTCAGTAACCTTGTTATGAGTCCCAATTAAGGACTATAAACAAAACCTGCAAGAAAACTCAGTAAACCCTGTTATGAGTCTCAATTAAGGACTATAACCAAAACCTGCAAGAAACTTGAGTGTCAGATAACAAGTAGTCAAGTTGGAAGGCACACAAGTCACACAAGAGAAGCCCTTAGAGTTTAGGCCAGCATGGGGTCTGGGTATTACCCTCTTGAAGTTGGTGGGCTCAACCTGTCCTATCAGAGTAACCGGGTTCTAAGGATCTCAATATCATTGGATTACTTTCATTGTTCATCGTTTCGATTTAGCCACTGACTGGCGATCAAAATATCCCAAGAAAACAACCCTCAATTGAGTGTAGTATCGAGTATCAACCGGCTTCGGAGTACACCAAAGTAGTTATCTCACTATCCTAAAGAGGCCAAGATGGTTCAATTAAGGTTCCTAAGGTCTGTTGATGCTTCACGACACCACGCGGAGGCCCTGTACTCTCCTTGATTGACTCAAGGGTTACCGGTACACACCAAAGTGCCACATCAACGTAGCAGACTGCTTCAACCATGTCGGTATACCCCGCACAGTTCCCTCACAGCCTTGTTGCTACTTTCTAAGAAGGTATCCCCAGATCCGGGTTAGGATCTATAGAACTCCCAAGACAGGCCCACAATTTAAAGCAAACAAATTAAAGCAATTGAAAACACAGTGATCTTAGTCCTAAGGTACACCTCACTTTAAAGTATCCCCAGCAGAGTCGCCAGTTCTGTGATCGGTGGATCTGGAACTGACTGTTTTAAAGCTGGTTCGCGAAATGTCGCGGAAGCAAGAGTCGCCACCGTCTTTTATTTTCTCCAATATGGAAAGGACAAAAGCACAGAAAAATTCCTTATGAGATTGCTCTCGGTTCGGGAGGTAGATTATAGAAAGGGAAGGTGTTAGCACCCTTTCTATCCATGGTTATCCATGGGCTCTTAGATACTTGCTCATTGTGTTTTCAAAATGTTTGTTTGCTTTTCAAGGTGAGTGGTTTTTGAAAAAGTTTCGTTTGAAAAATTTCTAAGTAACTCTTGTATCTGTCCTCAAGAGTGTATGAAAAATTTGTTTAAAAACTTTTAGAAAGTGTAGGTGTGAAAAGTATTTTGTTTGTTTTTGAAAAGAGCAAGTATCTATGAGAATCTACCTACCCTAAGGAATCCGTCTGTGTAAATGTCCTTAAAGTAGTGCCATCCCACCATTGAGAGGTAGGTAGCACCACTGTTGGAGGTGTTCGGGTCAATTCGGGGTTTAGGGACAGTGTGGTCACCAAGCAAAGGTAAGATACCTTAGAAGCTACCCTTATGCCATTGATCTTTTATATTCCGAGGCAACTGTTTCGAGGCAACTTGTTTCGAGGCAACCAGATCAATGGAACATAAGGACTCACTAAGACGTCCTGTACTCGACGACCACGTTTCGAGGGGCAAGGCAACAGTATGATCACCAGAGCAACAGTAGGATATCTTAGAAGCTACCCTTATGCCATTGATCTTTTATTCCGAGGCGACCGTTCCGAGGCAACTTATCCGAGGCAACTAGATCAATGGAACATAAGGACTCACTAAGACGTCCTATATTTGATGACCACCTTTCGAGGGGCAAGGCAATAGTGAAGCGTACCCTAGGGGTGGTGTGTGAATTGTGTGTCATTTTCAGTTTATTGTTTGTCTTGTCATGCATTGGTGATCTACGTTTGTTTTTATTTTTGGGCATTCATTCTTTCATGTTATTGTTTAGCAATTAAAGGTGCGGGAATTTAAAGTGCGGAAAAGATAAATAGTCCTACGCTATTACAAAGGCGCGGCTCTACAACGCCAAATTAATCCAGACCCGATTTAAAATAAATTGCAGAAAATAAATGTCTAATAGCTATTACATGGCTTTGGTACAATTACATTATATTTACATCAAAAATAAATAAAACGCGCGAAAAAGGAAAATATGACCGAATGCGAGGGCGTTGGACCCTTTAAGGAATTAAAATAAAATTAATAGAATAAATAAATTAAACAAAAAGAAAGAACTTGTTTTTTTTATATTTTTTTGTATTTATGACATTAAAGAAAATTAAATTAATTAAAAGTCAAATAATTCTAATTCTAATTGTTTTTAATTTATTAAAGAAAATGCATTAAAATTAAAACCTAGAATTAAAACTAAATTAATTATAAAATTTTATTTACAAAATTAATGATTAATGATAAAAATGCTTAATTAAAACAAAAGATAAAAAGGGTTAAAGATCTATTTTTATTATTTTTTTGGTTTATTGTGAAAAAAGAATTAAATTATAACCTAAAATTGAATCTAAATTAATTAAGGGATTTATTTACAAAATTAATACTAAAATAAAATATTTATATTTTTTTTATCTTTTTCTGATTTTTTTGTGCTTTTTATATTTTGAAAATATTAATTAATTAAAATAAAGCAACAATTAAAAAATATAAAAATAATAAAAAGAACAAAGAAAAGAAAGAAAATTGCAAAAAAACCTAAGGGGGTGAAGCCCTTAATTTGGAGGTTTGGATTGAGAAATCTGGCCCAATAAGCTATTGATCTGTTTGACTTTTTTGGTAGTATGCTGTAGTGTTGACTAGATCTTATGCTATTCTTCCAATCTGCACCCTTGATCTGATGAACCTGGACAGATGGCCATTGATTTCTGAGCGTGTATGGTGTGCTTCAGTGCTGAATCTGCACGTGATAGTTAATAGAAAAATGATATTGAAATTATTGAAGACCTGGGGCTCGAACCCAGGTCACTAGCATTACCAATCAACACCTGCGCCACTGGGCCACTTCAATCACTTTTAATATATAATAGCTAATAATCATTATAAAAGAAAATTGGTTAGTATCTGAAAAACGCGCGCAGGATTTGAACTAGCTACTCCCACCTTGACACGAGTTCATCTTCTTCACGTTCCTGAAAGATAAACAAAATAAGCAACGGTTTTCACACCGTTGCAGAAGGTACCATATGGAAAAATAACGAATAGGCCATAAGGCCTCATAAATTGATCGCGAGTGTTGGTTTCCCTTCGTCCAAACGTGTTGAATCCAATGGTCTTGGTCTCAGCCTCTAATTTTACCTGATTACAGAAGCCCTAATTTTAAGGTTGAAGAACCCTAAATATCAACAATGGCATCTTTGCGTATAACACATAAAAATGCAATTAGTTCACATGGTAAGCACCAGAATGCATCATTGAATAAGAATGTATAAATTAAATGTCATGAAAATGCCTCAAAGTTGAGATACGAGTATGCAATTTTATGAAAAGAAATTGGATTCTGTACAGCGATTCTTGAGGTTAGGAGGCCTGTTTTTGATTGAGAATCGTCCAATGATGCTTGAGGAAGCTAATGGGGTGGGAATTTTGGTTTGAAACCACCTCTAACTTGGTTTTCAGATTTGAGATTTTTTGTGAAAAGTGTGAGTTTTTGTTTTGAGTTCTGGCGCAGCTTTGTGTGTCAAAAGGTTTCTCATCACTTGTACATGTCTTATGCAATGTGTATGAATGATAGTTATGGCCAATAAAGCCTTGCTTTGATGATTTGGATTTTCACATAAACCACCATTATCAACTTTCCATTTTGAGTCCATTTTTGAATTCTTGCCTTGTTTACTCCCTTGCACGAATTTTGGTAGGCACATAATGATGTTTCAAGGCTAGTAAAAACCAAATATTCCCTTTTAAATTAATTTTTGAATTTCTTTTGATTTTAAAAGATTTAAAATTAATTAAATCCAATAAAAATCAATAAAAATGAAAAAATTAATAAACAAATATGAAATAAAAGGTGGGACACGTGGGAGGCATGGCCAAGTCAATTCAAGTGGAAAAAGTGGGTCCCTTTTGTCAAAAATGAGATTTCAAGGATAAATGATTTTGGCCATTTCACAAAAATTTCCCAACTTCTCCAATGCATAACTTGCTCAATTTTTAAGATTTTCTCATGTTCTTGGACATTTTGGAAAGGTTTTTGAGTCCTCTAACCAATGCCTTTGGTCCCATGTCATTTTGATTTACCAATCTCAAGTTATGGCCTTTGACTTAAAGCCCCTTTTTGTTGACTTTTGAAAATGACCTATAATGTTGAAATTGATAACTTTTTGTGAGAGCATTTCTTGGACTTGAAGTATGAATATGAGTTGTAGGAAATGTCTTTCTCTTCAAAATGAGCTTTGGATGGAATTTTTCTGATAATCCATGTGGAAGTTATGCCCTGGTCAATTTCAGTTGACTTTTTCAGCTGTCCAAAAATAGAAACTTTTGCATCTTGATGATTTTTGAGCCAAGTTTTGAGAATCATGATCAAGCATTGATCAAATGATGTTTGTGGCTTCAAAATGAGATGTTGACCAAAAATTTGAACTTTTGACTGCCAAATGACCATTTTGCCCCTACAGTTGACTGTAGTGCAATTAGGGTTTTTGACTGTGCAACTTTGTGCTGAAAGTATTGAAACTTGACATGTAGGTGCTTGACAATGTTTATGTGCATGGGAGACTTGATTGAGGCCTTGAAAACTTCAGCTTCCTTGTGAGAACCAAAACCCTAGTTTGACTGGCTTCAGGAGGATGGTTGACTGTGTAGCCTTTGAGTAGACTTGACCCAATTATGGATGATTCTTGTCAAAACTTTGAAGGTTATGGGAGGGCAAATTTTGGGGTACAACAGATAGCAAAGAAATTCAGTTTGAGAAAACTTTGGTTCCTGTTGTTTCATCTAAAGACATTGCTATTATAACCATTTCTGCCAATCCTTCCAAGGTTTCCTCAAGAAGACCTGTTAGGATTACATCTGCTCCAAGAATTGCTCCGTTGATAATCACTGTTCCTGGTCCTGTCCCGCATGTCTCGGACAAAGCTGCCCCCTGGAATTATGGTGCCAATGTGTACTATCATGGCATCAAATAAGATTTGAAAGATGAAGAGGTTGATCCTGATATTGGTAACATTGTCAGAACCAGAAAGGTTACCCGAAGTGGAAGGGTCTTCTCTCCCGAGATTTCCCCTAAGATTATCAGCAAACCTATTGTCATTCCATCTGTTGCTCCTGCTAGTACATCAACTACTGTTCCTATTCTTACTCCAGTTATTACCCCTGTCGGCGAATCATCTGATACCCGCGGCAAAGAAATTATAGGTGAGTCTGCCCGAATAGAGGCACCTAAGAAAATTGTTGTGGAAACCTCTAAGCAAGAAATGGAGGAAATACTGAAAATCATTAAGAAGAGCGACTACAATGTGGTCGAGCAGTTGGGGCAGACCCCATCAAAGATATCCATGTTATCCCCGTTGTTATGCTCCGAGGCCCATGTGAAGGCTTTGATTTCATTACTCAAAACTGCACATGTGCCGCAAGAGACTTCTGCTGATCAGTTCAAAGACTGTGTGGCCAGCCTGACTGCTGATAATGGGCTGGGTTTTTCAGATGCAGATTTAACACCGAAAGGAAGAAAGCATAATGATGCTCTGCATGTCTCTATGATAGGCCAATACTATTGTAAAACACAACCCATTGTTGGTTCACAATAGAGAAAAGATGCAAACCGAATCTCAAAGTCCAATAGAATTTAAGCCCAACAGAATTTCAATTCAAGCCCAACAGAACAAAGGCTCATACATGTTTAAAAAATATATATCAGAATCTGCATCACTGGCCTAAGAGATGTGTTGCTTTTTTTTGCAAATCACAAAAATGGATTACTTGGTTCACAAAAAGCAAAAAGATATGGAAGAAAAATCATATTATCATCATGTTTTCACACAAACAAAAGAAGCCTCATGTTGTTTCAAATTAGAAAATATCAAATCAACAATAACAAAGCCTCAAATTTGCAAAGCCATGTCATAGGCCTAGAGTATTTCACTACAAATCTCAAAACAAATTTGTTTGGTTCATAGCAAAAGTCCACAAGCAACTAGTACAAAAGTACATCACAAGCAGCCAGCAAAGTCATAAAGGTATAACAACAAGTACATAAAACTGTTAAAGGAAAAAGACAGTACAACATACACTGTACCAGCAACCAACAAGCAAAGTCAACTAGCAAAGTTGATTTATCAAAAAAAAATAGTACAAGCAACAAAGCCAGCAGTATTTTATCACTATTTTATCACAAATCAATCATATATAAAAGGGAAACAATACTATGCAAGAAGGAGGGTTTTTTGGCCAGCAAGAAGAATATGCAGAAAAGATAAAAGTCCAGCCACTATTTTCATCACACTAAAAGACCCTCAAAGATCACTGTCAACAAGCCACGGGATACCAAAACACAGCAACAAAGAAAAAGGTAATTTCTCAAACTGTTTTCAGATTCTTTTCATAGAAATATACAAAACTTTTGAAACGTTCCCTTAGCTTTCTTTTACAAAACATACAGTTTAGGGTCAATTAAAAGCCAAATAGAACACATAGGGACCGGAAAACTCTTAACAGAAGTGAACACAAAGCCATCATTCATTTATCTCAAGAACAACTAACTTTTTTCATCAGAGCCATCACCATTCATAAATATACAAAACATCATTACCAGCAAACAGAACCAAAAACCTTCAAACTCACATCATAACAGAATTCACAAACCCATATATAGACAGAGACAACAAACCAAACAGTTTCCCATTTTTATTTTCATCATCAAAAATATAGAAAGAAAACAGAAACAAAATCACAGCAAGCCATTTCCTAAATTCTTTTCATCATCAAGAATATACAAGGAAACATAAACAAAATCACATGCAAGCAACAACGAAACCCTACAAATTTGTATCAGCATTTTCCTCAAAATCCAGACCCTTCAGAAATGAAAAGAGGAAAGTTAGAAAGATCTCACCCAAATAATGAGAGATCCTCGTAATAAGAGTCGTTAGGGTTCCGATTCCCCCTTCGCGATCTACCTAGTTTGGTCCAATATCTGTAAAATTCAACCATGGATTAAGATAGAGGAGAGAAAGACGAGTAAGATAATGTAAAAAAAATAGAGATTTGAACCCAGCCGCCGCCGTCACCGTCGTGAGGCGATTTCCGGCGCGGCTTCTATTTCTTCTCCAGCGAAGGAATCATAGAGAGAGAGCGAGAGAGTCAGAGAAGTGAGGGAGGAAAGTGTTTTGGCCAAATGAGACTGGGTCTCATAACCTGGTTGTTTTGTTCAAAACAACCAGGCCCTTCATTAGCCAGGCCCAAAATCTATTTTACTACCACGCACCCCCCCATTTCCCATATACCACGCAGGCGCATTTTCAGTTTTTTATTGTTTTTGTTTGTTGTGTACAAAAAGGCAATATGGGCCTAACCACTGATTTTTACTTCACTCACACACCATAATTTAATTCTTACACCCCATACTTTCCATTTCATTATTTTTTTTTCTTCATTTTTTTCTATTATTTATTTTTTACTATTAATAATGTTAATTTTATTTTTATTTTTATTAACAAGAAAAATAATAAAATATTTATTTATCATGTAGTTAGTAATATATGTATTTATTTTCATTATTTTCTAGATTAAAGACAATAAATATATTCTTTTTTAAATAAATTTAGCTCTTTTTTAAACTTAGGTTTATTTTAATAAAAATTAAATTAGAATTTAGAACTTTTATTTTATTAATTTTATTTATTTACTAATTTAATTAAAAAAACAAAAAAAACTTGTTTTCTTTGATAAATTAATTCTCTTATTAATTTAATTTTTATTTTAGTTAATTATTTTATTTTAATTAAGTCAAAATCTTTAACATAAAAATACACTCCATATTCATTCCATTGCTTGTACATTATATTCATATCATTATTTATACATTATATCATTATTTGTATATTCCATTTCTGGTACATAATGTTTATTTCGATTTTTGTACAAATTCAATTTGGTTGTAATAGATTAATTAGGTTTATATTATTGGAATCCCCATTCATAAATTGTATACACCCTATCCCTAAAAGATGTAATAGCATAGGACATTTAAATTTCACAATTTATCGCTTTTACATAATATGCTAGTAATTAGGGTTTGCATGGGAAGATAAAAATCAATCAAATAGAAAACCCTAATTCAAGACAAAAGCAAGCATGAAAATTATACACTTTCACACAAACACCCCTAGGGTTACTCCACTGGTTGCCTTATACAAAATGGCCATATTATGCATGTGAGGTATCTTAGCAAAAAAACAAACAAATACAAGATCATAGTCCCTCGATGACGTTATTCAAAGTTTCCTTACAAAATGATCTTAGTCCCTCAAAAATGCTAAGATACCTTGCAACATTGCTAATCATGGCTATACGATGACCCACACCCGTCCCGTTTACATCCAAAGATAGGGTTGCTTACCAAATCAATTGTAAGACAACAATATCAAAGGAAAAGAAAATAAATAAGAAAGACATTTGAGTAGGTAGATTGCTTTTAGTTACTTGCTCCATTTCAAAACAAATATCATTTCTCCATTTCAAAACAAACACACACATTTCCAAACATCTTACAAACATTGAAAACATTTTCAAAAAGATCAACATCTTTGTATACATTCTTACGAACGAGAATCATTACAAAGATTGCCTAAACAATGGCCTCTTTAAAAATTACTTTCAAAAAAAACACACAAAGCATAATTTCAAACAAAAGCAAGTGATCTAGCAAGTAACTAAGAGCCCGTGGAAAACCATGGATGAAAAGGATGCTAATACCTTCCCTTTTCATAATCTACCCCCCGAACTCAAGAAACAATCTCAAAGGTCTTTCTTGTGCTTTTTCACCTTTCCTTTTGGATAAAAGAAAAGTCGATGGTGACTCTTGCTAACTGCAACATTTGTGATAAAAACGCAAAACCTCAAGTCAGTTCTCCCACCATATCACAGAACTGGCGACTCTGCTGGGGAAAATTCTAAAAATGGGGTTACCTTAGGGATAGATCACATTTATTTGCTTACATTGTTTGACTTGTATGCTTTACATTATGGTTCTTTGTTTGGGTTTGAATCCTCTACCCGGATTTGGGATACATTATAGGTAAGTAGCAATACATTGTGGAAACTCTGCGGGGTATACCGACATGGTCTAAGCAATAGCTATGTTAGTGTGATATATTTTTGGGTACCGGTAATCTTTGAGTTAATCAAAGAGAATACGGGGCCGCTGAGTGATGTCATGAAGCACTAATGAACTTTTAGAACCTTTACTTGACCAACTTGGCCTTTAGGATATAGTGAGATGACCGGCTTTGGTGCAGTCCGAAGTTGGTCGATACTTGATACTACACTCATTGAGGTTTGGTTTATTGAGATATTTCGGTCGCCACTAAAGAGGCTTGAGCTGAAACAATGACCAAGGAAACGAACCAGTGATATTGAGCTCCTTAGAACCCGGTTACTATTACTAGGACAGGTTTAAGCCAACTAAACTTGAAGAGGGTACTTACCTATAAAACTCCATGCAAGACTAAACTAAGGACTTGTTTGCTTTGCTTGTATATGCATACTTGTACATAACATCATGAACATCATGAACATCATATTCATCCACTAACCATTTCAAGGATTTTGGGATTCATCTTTGTTCTTGTTTTGTAGGATATTGATTCACTTTGCAGGAAAACTATTCAAGTCAACCTTGTGAGAATCCCTTCACAACTTAAGGAGCTAGTTTCAAGGATTCCTGAAAACTCTCTATTCACCGAGAGACATGGTCGTCTACTCAACTTGGTCACATCCAACACATATGAGGACATGATGAAAGTGCTCTTTCAGTTCTTTAATCCTTTACACCATTGCTTCACATTTCCCGACTATCAACTTGTGCATACTTTAGAGGAATTCTCCCAACTCTTGAGGATTCCCATTCTCAATCAACTACCTTTCAACGGTACAAAAAGAGACCCAAATCCAGAGGAGATAGCTCAAGCTCTACACTTGCACTCATCTGATGTCACAACTCATTGGGAAACAAGGAGTGGTGTCAAGGGTTTCCTAGCAAAGTTCATGTTTGAGAAAGCCCAAATCTGTTGGAATTCCTTGGGTTTGCAAGCCTTTGAGGAAATTGTGGCTCTCCTCATCTATGGGATGGTTTTGTTTCCAAATCCTGACCAACTCATAGATGTGAACACCGTCAAAATCTTCATATCCCGCAACCCGGTGCCGACATTGCTAGGAGATATCCTACACTCTTTTCACACTCGCACAATGAGGAAAAGAGGTGTCCTTATGTGTTTCACTCCTCTCTTGGCAAGATGGTTTATTTTGCATCTTCCCCAATCGGTATTAAAGAATGAGCAAGGTTCAAGGTGGTCACAAAGGTTGATGACGCTCAAACATTCAGACATTCATTGGTGCTCCCGATCCAAGGATAATGTTATCATTGCCGACCGTTTTGGAGAATTTCCTAATGTCCCTTTACTTGGCATTAGGGGAGGTATCACATACAACCCTTGCTTAGCCTTAAGACAGTTTGGTTACGCCCGAAGGGATGGCCCGTACGAGATGCTGATTCAAGGTTTGGTATTTGACTACGACAACGACGATCAAGGTCTTCGCCAGAAATTTATCTGAGCTTGGAGGATGTTAAACAAGGTGGATAGAAAGAATTTAGGGCACAAAAATTCCATCCCTCTTGAGTCTTACCTCAAATGGGTACGAACTCGTGCTCAGAGTCTTATGATACCTTACCCCTTCATTCTCCCGGTAATCATTGAGCCTATCCTAGAGGGATACATTCCATACACTATCCTACATCCTAACATGCCCATATATTTTTAATACCTACAAAGGGATTGGATACAACTCAAAGGAGAGCGAGATACTTTCGAAGCCCAATTCTACGCAAGCGAGAAGAAGGTTTTGGAACTCACTAGGCTACTTCATGAGGAGCAGACTCTGAATGCCTACATTGCATCGAAGAGGATGCGCACTACCTTTCTATCTTAGAGTTTTTGTATTATTTTGCCCAAGGGGCATTGATGTACTCAAACTTTATCTTATTAATCTAACGTGTGTTTCCTTTTTGTCTAAAACAAATCTGAATCTCTAAAATCCTTGAAAACATTGCATATGCATATATCATGCATCATAATATAAGCATGTCTTTTGCAACAAGTCTCCTCATCTCTCTACTGTTTATTTCAGTAAGATGGATCTTGAGCAAACAGTGAAGGATCTACAAGCTCAGAATACATAGTTTCAATAGTTGCTCTTGACCCTAGCCAAGGGACAAGAAGAATTGAAGACTTTGCTGGCTGAAGAAAGGAAAAAGAAAACCAAGAAGGTAACCGGAGTCTTAAACACGGGAAGAAGATTTCATGGGCAGACGAGAAGGACTTTGGACTTTGCAACAACATCCGGTGAAAGAGACAACCAAGATGGTAAAGGCAAGGAAACAGTTGTCCCGACAGAATCTGAGGAGGAAGAGGAAGAGGAGGACTACTCTGAGGAACAATACCCTCCAGCTGAAGACAAGTATAAACATCTTGAAGATCGTTTGAGCGCGATGGAAATCCAAAAGGGGCCAGGCTTGGACTTTGAGGAATTGGGTTTGGTGTCGGGGATTGTGATTCCTCCGAAATTCAAAGCACCTGTATTCGCTAAATATGACGGAGTTTCATGCCCTAAGATGCATCTCTGGTCATATGTGAGGAAAATTCAACCCCATACCACTGATAAAGACTTATGGGTTCACTTCTTCCAAGACAATTTGTCTGGGACTCAACTTGACTGGTTTTACAAACTAGAAAGCCAATGTTCATAATTGGGAAGATCTTGCTGCAGCTTTCTACAAACATTATCAGTACAATGTTGATTTGGTGCCTACCCGTACTCAACTCCAGAGTATGGCCATGGTTTCCAATGAAGGTTTCAAGGACTATGCACAAAAATGGAGAGAGTTCAACCCCCTCTGTCTGAGAGAGAATTGGTAGACATGTTCTTGGGCACCTTGTCTGGTCCCTTCTTCAATCATTTAATCGGAAGTTCATCTGCAGGTTTTACTGAACTAATACTGATCGGAGAAAGGATAGAAGCCGGTATAAAGAATGGAAAGATTCAGAAAGACGCATCTTCTTCTACAGCTATAAGAAAGCCCTTTATCAGAAAGAAAGAGGTGGTTGCCGTATACCCATAAAGAAACCAAGATAGGGCCAAACACCGACCAATGGTGGGGGCTATTATGATCCCAAAACCTGCGTCTGATCAGCAAAGAAATAGTCAATCCAGGGTAGAAAGGCCAGTCAGGCAGTTCACCAGAATCAACATGACCCCGTCTCAAGTATTACCGCATCTACTAAGATCCTACTTGGTGACCTTGAAAGAAGCTCCGAAAAACTCCAATACAATATCTCCGCATTATCATCCCAATGCCCGTTGCGCATATCACTCTGAAAGTCCTGGTCATGATACTAATAATTGTTGGGCTCTAAAGAACAAAATACAAGACCTCATTGAAGCAAAAGAAATTGAGTTCGATGCGCCTGAAAAGCCAAATGTCATTTCTGCCCCTATGCCCAGACATGGCCACAATACTAATGCCATTGAGGAAGATTTGTTTGTTACCTCAGTTGATGAACTCATGACCCCACTTCTGAATGTTAAGATGAATTTGTTGAATGCCGGTGTGTTCTCGGGCTGTGGTGAAGTTTTCCATCTCTGTTTATCCTCCCTAACCGGCCGTCCTTTGTTAAAAATAGGAGTTCAGTGCCTAATAGATAACAAAGAGATTTTGTTCGAAAAGACTTCTATTCCACCTATTCCTTTTGAAGATGTTTCTATCATTACCATTTCCGCAAATTCTTCCAGGGTCTCCACCAAAAGACCCGTTAAAATTACATCAGTTTCGAAAGAAGCTCCTCTAATAATCACAATGCCTGGACCAGTCCCATACTCATCAGACAAAACCATACCATGGAATTATGGAGGAGATGTCTACTATCATGGTAACAAGAAGGACTGGCCATCCGCCTAAGATTCAAGCTCCGAGACGGTTAACTCCGACATCAGTAATATTGCAGGAACTAGTAAGATTACCCGAAGCGGTAGGATCTTCTCTCCAGAAATTTCTCCCCCAAAGGCTATTTCTCGACCCGTAATCATCCTTGTGGCTACTCCAAAGGTTACTCCCATACCCATAATCATCTCCGCAACTACTCCTATTGATGTAGCCGTTACAACCCCTATTATCATTCCTACCAACACTCCTGCTGCCGAAACTCAAGAAAAAGGTATTTTGGTTGAGCCTGTCCGGACGAAGGCCCATTCATTGACTATCCCCGAGACTTCGAAGAAAGAATGGAGGAGATCCTAAAAATTATAAAGAGGAGCGACTACGATGTAGTTGAACAATTGGAGCAAACTCCCTCTACAATCTCCACACTGGCATTACTACTATGTTCTGAGGCACATGCAAAAGCCTTGGTAAAGTTCTTAAAATCCGCCCATGTACCTCAAGAGACATCTGCTGATCAGTTTCAAGACTGCGTAGCCAGCCAAACTGCGGGCAATGGTTTAGGTTTTTCGGATGTTGATCTGACGCCAAGGAGAAGAAAGCATAATGAGGCGTTGCATGTCTCAGTGGAATGTAGGGGAACAACTCTAGCTCACGTGTTGGTAGACATTGGCTCATCTCTAAATGTATTACCAAAAAAAGCTCTTGATAGACTTGACTGCGAGGGACTGACATTAAAGCCAAGCAACATAGTAGTAAGGGCTTTTGATGGCTCGAAGAGGATGGTGCATGGGGAAGTGGATATCCCCATAAAGGTTGGAACCCAAACTTTCAATTCAACCTTTTATGTAATGGACATCCGCCCTTCATACTCTTGCTTGCTAGGCCGACCATGGATCCACAATGTTGGCGCTGTTACCTCTACATTGCACCAAATGCTGAAGTATCCGGTTCAAGGGAAGATTATCACCGTTCATGGAGAGGAAGAATACATGATTAGCCATCTCAATTCCTTCAAATATGTGGAATTAGATGGCGAATTTATTGAAACTCCATTTCAACACTTTGAAGAGGTCCCTCAAGATGTGGCAGTGACCAAGGCTGTTCCCAAGATTACAAGGCCTCCACTCCGGATGTCGTTGCTAAAGGATGCCAAAGCAGTAATAGAGGAAGGAGGGTGCACTAACTGGGGACAACTCCCAGATATCCCATATAAGTTTGAAAAGTTTGGCCTAGGTTTCACTTCAAGTGCTCAAAAGCCTGTATGCCGTGCCCGTGCTGGAGGGCCACCCTTGAAGATCAGCAACCATGAAGTCAATGCAGTAAAATATGGTGAAGATGGCTGCAACCTAGAGGATTGGATCTTTCCAACTGTCAATGGAGGGCTCAGCAATTGGGAGGCTAGAGACTTTGTCCCAATCACTTTCATCCCTCAGTAATTTGTCTTTACATTTTGTTGGATCTGTAATATTCAAAACAATTCGCACTCTTAAAACCTTGTGTCTTACCCGAGGCACAATGATCCATGTGTAAGGGTTATTGTTGTACCCCAAAATTTGCCCTCCCATATTCGCCAAGGTTTGTCAAGAATCATCTTCAAATGGTTCAAGATTGCTCAAAGGGTTGCACAGTCAGACCACCTCCTAAGCCAGCTGAAATTGGGGTTTTGGTTCTTTCAAGGAATTTGAGATTTTCAATGGTTCAATCAAGTCTCATATGCCCATATACATCCTCAAGCACCTACATGCCAAGTTTCAAGGCTCACAGTGCCAGTTTGCACAGTCAAAAGCTCCATTTGATCCACAATCAACTGCTGGGGCAAAATGGTCATTTTGCAGTCAAAAGTCAGAATTTTTGGTCAACATCTTATTTTGAGTACACAATCATCATTTGATCAAGTATTGATCATGATTCCACAAGAATGGCTCAAAAATCATCAAGATGCAAAAAGTTACTATTTTTGGACAGTAGAAAAGTCAACTGTATCTTGACCAGGGCATAACTTTTTCATGGTTCATCAGAAAAATCCCATCCAATGCTCATTTTTAAGGGGATGACATTTCATACAATCCATCTTCACACTCCAAGTCCAAGAAATGCTCTCATAAAAAGTTATCAATTTCTACATTATAGGTCAAATTCAAAAGTCAACAAAAGTGCACTTTAAGTCAAAGACCATAACTTGAGATTGGTAAATCCAAATTACATGGGACCAAAGGAATTGGTTAGAGGACTTCAAGACCTTTCCAAAATGTCCAAGAACATGTTCATATGATCAAAATTGAGCAAGATATGCATTGGAGAACTTGGGAAATTTTTGTGAATTTGCAAAAGTCAACTTTGCTCAAAACACTTTGTTTTTGCTAATGGGCCTCAAATCTCTTCTTGAAACTTCATTCATGGCCTATGCACGACCCATCAAGCTTAATTAAATTTATTTTCTTATTTTTATTAATTAATTGGATTTTTAATCAATATTAATTCATTTAATTGATTTAAATTGTAGGAAAATACAAAGATTTGGTTTTTCGATCTTTTTGTGAAGCAAATATGGTCAAGATATGCTGGAAATTTCGTGTACAAATCAAATATGCAAAAATCTCCAAAATTGGCAACTTTATTCAATCATGAAAATGCAAAAAGATTTGATTTTCAATCAAATATTCAATCATCATTCCAATGGATTTTTGTGCAAGATTGTGACCTAATTTCATTCCTCTATAAATATGCAAGCTAACCCTAATGCCATACACGTGAGAAAGCTGCAGAAACAGACCCTAGCATATTGGAAAAAACTCAAGAAAATTGCAAACTGACTTTGGCTTTTGAGGGCGATTCAAAAGGTTTTATTGGTTCTAATACATTGCAGGAGGTCCCAGGGATAATTTGCAATCCAATTCAGGCCTTAAAGCTAACAGAATCGATACCTACAGAACCACAGTTTGCTTTTTATTTTCAGAATCGTACAACTTGATTCATGCATATTTAACATGATTTCTTGTTTGTTTTGCATTGCTAGTAATCATATGAAGCTGATGGTATAACTGAATTGGATTAAAACGCCATAAATCAAAAGTTACCATGGACGATTTCTAGGGTTCCTGAGCTTTGGATTTGGGGATTCCTAAACTAGGAAAAATTGAGACCACTAAGGCACATGGTTGGAATCCTGAGAACCAGACGAATTCAAATCACCCATCACGAAATATTTATATACCCTGTATCTCTATTCGCTATTTTTGGTCACCATATTTAGTGGGGGTTAAAAACCCCCGCTATCTAATGTTTGTTTTGCAGAATCAGCGAAGAAGATGACTAGGTGTTAGCCTCCCATTGGTTAATTCAAAAACACGCGCGTTTTGTTTTGTTTTCAGCATATTCGTTTGTTTTCTTATATGATCATTGTTCTTTATTTTATTAACGAATGGAACGCGTTGGTTGGAGTGGTTAAGGCAAGCATCCAATGAGCTTTGGAACCTGGGTTCGAATCCCAGGTCCCCCAAAACCTTTATTTCATTTTTCTTAACATGATCACATGCAAGTTTCAGGAAGTGATCTACCATGTACCTCAATCATCAACGCACCATGTGGCGTCAGGCACAGATCCAAGGGTCATGAGATGATGACTACCATGGTCCCAGTCAACGCGCGTGTGTACAATCCTGGGAAAGTCAAGCAGGCTTGAAGTTAATGGGCTTGAAAATTCCAAACGTACCTCCTTAATGGGCCAGCACCCCCCTTGGTTTATTCTTCTTTCAATTCTTTTTTCTTCTTTATTTAATTATTATTAACTATTATTATTATTACTTAAATTAACCAAATTAATTATTTTCATAATAAAATCAGAAAACTAAAATATTATTATTATTTATTAACTTCACCATTTATTATTTTCGTAAATAAATACTAACAAGTTAATTTAGTTTAATTAGGGTTAATTTTAACTTTTTTTTCAATAATATAAAATCAATGTAGAATTAGGGTTTTGACAATTTTAATCCTTTTATTTTTATTTTCTTTTTATTTTATTTTCCTTAAAACATAAAAAACTAAAAAATATTTTTTCTTTTAATTAATTAATTAAGTAGTTTTTAGGTTTAATTTAATGCAAAAAGGACAAAACCTTCTTTCTTTCTCAAAAAAAGGTCAAAACCCTAGAACTTCTTCAGTTCAATTTTCTCTCGTGCGTATGTTTGTTTTATTAATTTTTGATTCACTATTATGTAATTTCTCCGAGTATGTAATAGCGTAATTAGGACTTTTTATCGCTTCCATTTATTTTCCGCAATTTACTTTTCAAGGGTTTGCTTTTGGCGATGTAAATACCCGATGCCTTGTAATAGCGTAGATTTATTTTCCGCAAATATTTAACTGCTAGATGTGTGTTAATTAGGCTATGCATGACAAGACTTCTATGAAAATAAAATCAATCCGTAGCTCACCATAACATGTGCAAAGATAACTTAACATGAAACCTGACACACTCGCACATGCCACTCCTAGGGTACGCCTCACTTGGTTGCCTCGACGTGGTCATTGAGTATAGGGTGTTTTAGAGGTCGCCCTCCTGTCTAAAGATCCAAGTTGCCTCAAAATGTTTGCCTCGGATAAAAAGGATCTAGGACACTAGGGTTACCGCTAAGGCGTCCTACTATTGCTTTGGTGACCACATGTCCCTATAATCGAATCGACCCGAAACTCCAACGACGGTGCTACCTACTTCTCAATAGTGGGATAACACTGTCTAAAGGACATTTACACATCTTAATTTCTTTTGAGTAGGTAGAGGGATACTTGCTCTTTCAAAACAAAAATACTTTTCGCACCTACACTTTTCTGACAAAAGTTTTCAAACAAACACTTCATACACTCTTGAGGACAGATACAAGAGTTAAAACGAAGTTTTCAAACAAACTTTTTTCAAAACCCACAAACACAAGAAAAGCAAAACATTTTTGAAAACATAGTGAGCAAGTACCTAAGAGCCCGTGGATAACCACGGATAGAAAGGGTGCTAACACCTTCCCTTTCTATAATCTACCTCCCGAACCGAGAAACATCTCGAAAAGGAATTTTGCTGTGCTTTTATACTTTCCTTGTTGGAGAACATAAAAGACGGTGGCGACTCTTGCTTACTGCGACATTTCGCGAACCAGCATTTCAAAATAGTCAGTTCTATTTCCACCGATCACAGTTATTATCTCATTTTTTCATATGACATCAATGAATCATGGACGTTTTCACATACAAACTTTTGTGCTCATTGTTTTTCTTTTACATTTTACTTTCTTTCAAAGATAGCTATACCCTTACACACACCCACACTCACAATGCAGGTATACATCCATTCGGAATCTCATGGGTAACGATACTACTATGGCCTTTCGTGACTATGAGAATCTAATCTACCAAGCCGAAGACGAAGGTGAGGAAGATTGTGAAGTACCAGGGGAACTCGCCAGACCATTACAACAAGAAGAGAGAACCATTCAGCCTCACGAGGAACCCGTGGATACAATCAACCTAGGTACCGAAGAAGACAAAAAAGAGGTCAAGATGGGTGCCAATCTGGAACCCAGTATCAAGAAGCGTCTGATTCAGTTGTTACACGATTATGTCGAAGTCTTTGCCTGGTCGTATGAAGACATGCCAGGACTTGATGAAGATATTATGGTACATCGTCTTCCTACAAGAGAGTATTGTCCCCCAGTAAAGAAAAAGGTTCGTCGAATGAGGCCGGATATGTTAGAAAAGATTAAAGCAGAGGTCATGAAGCAATTCAACGCTGGATTCTTGGCTGTTACCTCTTACCCCCAATGGGTTTCCAATGTTGTTCCCGTGCCCAAAAAGGTAGGAAAGGTGCAAATGCATGTGGACTACCGAGATTTGAATGGGGAAAGCCCTAAGGATGATTTTCCACTCCCCCACATTGATATCCTAGTTGACAATACGGCACAACACAAAGTGTTTTCCTTCATGGATGGACTCTCAGGTTACAATCAAATCAAAATGGCGCCTGAGGACATGGAAAAAAGAACCTTTGTCACGCAGTGGGGCACTTTATGCTATAAAGTGATGCCATTCGGACTGAAGAATGCTGGGGCAACCTATTAACGTGCCATGGTAGCTCTATTTCACGACATGATACATCACGAAATAGAGATATACATGGACAATATGATAGCCAGATCTCAAACAGAAGAGGAGCATCTTAATCACTTACAAAAACTGTTTGAGAGACTGAAGAAGTACGAGCTAAGGTTGAATCCAAACAAATGCACATTTGGAGTACGGTCTGGTAAACTCTTAGGCTTTGTCATCAGCAACAAAGTTATCGAGGTCGATCCTACCAAAGTTAAAGCAATACAAGAGATGCCCGCTCCTCGTACTGAGAAGGAAGTCAGAGGATTCTTGGGGCGTTTGAACTATATTGCTAGATTCATTTCTCACCTGACAGCTACTTGTTAGCCAATCTTCAAACTATTAAAGAAAGATCAAGTAGTCAAATGGAATGATGAATTCCAAATTGCTTTTGACAAAATCAAAGAATACTTACAAAAGCCTCATGTGTTAATGCCACCAGTTGAAGGAAGACTATTGATCATGTATCTGACTGTTTTAGAAAACTCAATGGGGTGTGTATTGGGGCAGCATGACGAGTCTGGCCGAAAAGAGCACGCTATTTACTACCTGAGCAAAAAGTTTACTGACTGTGAAACAAGATATTCACTGCTCGAGAAAACTTGATGCACTCTGGCATTGGCTGCTCGCCGGCTAAGATAGTATATGCTGACTCATACTACATTGTTGATATCTAAAATGGATCCGATAAAATACATTTTCGAGAAGCCTGCTCTTTCTGGGAGAATAACAAGATGGCAGATGATCCTGACAGAATATGACATACAATATACTACCCAGAAAGCTATAAAGGGCAGTGTACTAGCTGATCACCTCGCTTACCAAGCTGTAGAAGACTACCAGTCCATGAAGTTCGAATTCTCGGATGAAGACATCATGACATTAGACAACTGTGAAGAATTCAGGCCATGTGAAAGACCTAAACAAGGATCCTGATGGACCCTGTTCTTTGATGGGGAATCCAATGCACTTGGCAATGGTATCGGTGATGTACTCATATCTCTGGAATGGTTTCATACTCCCTTTATCGCAAGACTCTGCTTCAATTGTACAAACAACATGGCGGGATACGAAGCATGCATCTTTGGCCTCAGAGCTGCCATAGACCTGGGGATCAAATCTTTGAGTGTGTTCGGAGATTCCGCTTTGGTCATCAGTTAGATAAAAGGGAAATGGGACACCAAACAACCTAACCTTATCCCTTATAAATAACATGTTTTGACATTGCTACCACATTTTGAGAAGATTACCTTCGAGCATTTCCCGCGAGAAGAAAATCAGCTAACAGACGCACTAGCCACAATGTCATCTATGTTTAAACTTAATTGGGATAACGAGGCTCCCCAGATCACCATTGAACGAATGAATTAACCAGCACACTGTCACAAGATTAATACTGAAGAAGTAGTGGACCAGCCTTGGTTTCATGAAGTCAAGAGGTATCTTGAGGCTCAAGAATATCCAGAAGGAGCTTCAGTCAATGATAAGAAGTTCTTAAGAAGATTCTCTGCTAAGTTCTTCCTTAGTAATGGCATCCTGTACAAATGCAATCATGACTTTGTGTTACTTCGGTGTGTAGATAAGGTTGAAGCTGAAAGGATCATGGCTGAATTGCATGAAGGCACTTTTGGCACCCATTCCAGTGGGCATACGATGGCAAAGAAAATCCTACGGGCAGGCTACTATTGGTCTACCATGGAAGCAGATTGTTATCAACACTCTCGAAACTGCCATAAGTGTCAGATTTATGCTGACAAGGTGCACGTACCTCCAGTTCCTCTGAATGTCTTGACGGCTCCTTGGCCCTTTGCTATGAGGGGAATTGATATGATTGGGGAAATCAAGCCGACGGCCTCCAATGGACACCGCTTCATCTTAGTGGCCATTGATTACTTTACAAAGTGGGTGGAGGAAGCTTCCGTCGCTTCCGTTACCAAGAATGTTGTTGCCCGTTTCATCAAGCAAAATCTCATTTGCCGGTACGGTATCCCGGAAAGGATCATCACTGATAATGGTACAAATATCAACAACACTATGATCACCTCCTTGTGCGAGTAATTCAAGATTCAGAATCACAATTCTTCTCCTTATCGGTCGAAGATGAATGGTGCCGTTGAAGCTGCAAATAAGAACATTAAAAAGATCATACAGAAAATGACAGTCACATACAAAGACTGGCATGAGATGTTACCATTCGCTCTCCACGAGTATCGTACCATAACTCGCACATCAACTGGGGAAACACCCTATTCTTTGGTATAAGACATGGAAGTTGTCTTGCCCATTGAGGTTCAGATCCCCTCTCTAAGGATTATGAAGGATGCAGGGCTGAACGAAGATGACTGGATCCAGACTCGACTTGATCAATTGAATTTGATTGATGAAAAGAGACTTACTGCTGTTTGCCATGGTCAAATGTATCAAAAACGGATGATCAAGGCTTTCAACAAGAAAGTCATGCGCCAAGTGTATCAAGTTGGAGATCTAGTGATCAAACGCATCATCCGGCCACAAGGTGATCCCAGGGGAAAATAGACTCCTACCTATGAAGGACCATTTGTAATCAAAAACATATTCTCCGGTGGGGAAATGATCTTGACCACCATGGATGGTGACGACCTGCCACACCCTGCGAACGCAGACATAGTCAAAAGATATTACATATAAGAGACCCTCTAGGTTGACACACCTAGGAAAAACAAGGGCATCCCGGTGAATCAAAAAGGTTCGAGCAAAAGTTAGGGATAAAACAAAAAATATGTACACTCGGCAAGTTGAAAACTCGAAAGGGTGACTTGGGCAAAAAAGGGTTTCCCGATGGACTGAAAACCCGAAAGGGCGGTCCAGGCAAAAAAGTTCGGGATTTAAGGCGTACGACTATGTCTCGTTGGATCACTTTATGGATAAACTTTGGCTTCCACTGAGGTTCTGATCAATTCAATCATCTTAGAGCGAAGCAACAAATAGACAAGATGCTCAGAGATACGAAGGCTATAGCAGAATGGAACCCCATGGGATTATTACACATAGCTATCTTTTCTTTGTATCAAAATTTTCATTTTTTATGACAGCATTCTCTCACCAGAATGTTTGTCTCCTTGTACAAAAATACTTACTTAAAGTCAATACAAAGATATCCCTTTGAAAGTGAAAAACTATTTGTCTTTTCTTTACGCTTGTGTTTTGTTTACAAAAACGTCCAATGATTCATTGTTGAACATATGCATCTGAGCATAATTACTATTTACAAATAAACAAAATGAAAAGAGGCAATTACTGATAGGTTGAAAGGATAGGAAAATATCTCTAGGATTTTCCATAAGTAATCCCCTGCAGTACGTCATTTAAATCCTCAGTAGAACGAAGCTTCAAATTGTTGATCCCCAGTAGAGATCGTCAAATTTCTCAGGATTCCCCAATAGGATTTTATAAGCAGTATTAGGAATTCCCCTTACAACAGAGTTTATTGCTCAAAACATAAATTTATCAACACTTCGACTTCGAGGCATGAAGACTTACATATCCTCAACAACATTCAGGGATTTACTTTCCTCAATCCATTAACAATGCATTAAATTATCTCACATACGCATACATCGCATCCATGTATTCATAAACATTGATAACACGAATGCATTATGCCATACATTTCATACAAACATAACTTTACATTATAGCTAACATTTTACCCTTTTCAGGATAAGGTTAACAACTACCATTAACAATGTCCAAAGTTTTTTCAGACACAATTCAGATACCCTCCAGATATGGATGCCATCCTGATACTCATTCAGATTCAACCTTTTGATACAATTTAGATACGCTCCAGATACGGATGCCATCCTGATATTCATTCAAGATTCAATCTACCGATACAGTTCATATATGCTCTAGATACAGATACCATCCTGATACTCATTCAGATTCAATCTACAAATACAGTTCAGATACACACCAGATACAGATGCCATCCTGATACTCATTCAGATTCAACCTTTTGATACAATTCAGATACGCTCCAGATACGGATGCCATCCTGATACTCATTCAGATTCAACCTTTTGATATAGTTCAGATACGCTCCAGATACGAATGCTATCCTGATATTCATTCAAGATTCAATCTACCGATATAGTTCAGATACGCTCCAAATATGGATACCATCCTGATACTCATTCAGATTCAATATGCTCATACAGTTCAGATACGCACCATATACAAATGCCATCTTGATACCCAGTCAGTTTCAACTTTCAGATACAGTCCAGACATGATCCAAATACAGATTTCATTCTGGCTCTCATTACATATCTCAGATATGAGTCAGATACAATACAGTTTCGAATATTATTCTATTTCTTATTTGAGACCCCTTCTGGTTCATAAAAATCTCTCAATAATTATTCTGATTCATTCCCGGTTGAAATCAAGGCCGGACTTAGTCCATTTTCTGTCAACATGTCGCCCTTGGATGACATCTGTAAGCCCATCTCCGACAGTTATCCCTCAGTTCATTCAATGGCATCTTGTTTCCAGTGATTTCTGGTAAACAACCGCTAGTTTTCCAAACTATCGAATAAACTTACTGACTGTTATTCAATTTCTCTAGTAACTCACAGGATCGACTAGATTGATCCTAGGATTCCTTGGTCATTAGGGTAACTCTCATGATCGAACAGATATTCATGGTTGGTATTTGAGTGTTGTGTAGGTGTTTGGCTTATTTCGATTTCTCTCTTAAAGATCTAAAGGTGTAATCAAAATGTATGTGCGCGAAACTAACTTGCATGAATAAATGTTAATTGTAAAGACATGTAAAATTGCATAAAAGGCAAGTAAATGGCTTCGAATTATAAAAATAGTTAATGTAAAAGATGCTCTGGAACGTAAAAGATTCGAAATATGAAGAAAGCGTTTAATGCAAGAAATCTGTAAATGACTTTAAGTAAAAATAGGCGTTCGAAGGATAAAACTTGAAGATAAAGGCATGAAAAGTATGACAGTTTTCTGAAATGTAAAGTGCTTGAAATGTAAAGAAAGCATTGAAATGTAAGGCTTTAATGAAGAGATTTCGAAATAAAAAGACTTTAAATGAGAAAACTTGTAAATGGTATTTGGCAGAAAGATAAAGGAAAGTGCTGGAAATGATAAAAGGTTTTCATTAAATCATAAACATGTGGTGCTATCATACGTACATTGCTCTTGCATTCGTTTCCCTAGCCATGTGGTAATTTGAATGTTACTGAGTATTTAGTACAATAGATATGACACACGAAATCCTAATACTAAGAATTATATTTATACTAATTCGACCATAACGGTCTTGCTATAAGATTATGCCACGTTCAGAACATGCAGAACAATGCCTCTCTCTTCTTTCCACGTGTCTCCAAATGCTCCAGCACATAAATTTCAAACTTCGAATGTCCCGCTTCCATTTGAATTTCAAATGTTTTGGTACTTCTCCGTTTCGAACGCACTTCTCAGACACAACCTTGTTGTTATTTCGAGACTTCTTTAGATATGTTCCCATAATTGCCACTCGAAGCTCCAAGCTTTGATATGCTTATTCGAAACACTGCTTCTGCTACTTCGAAACATGACGCTCTGTTTCATTTCGATCGAAACGTTCAATTCACTTGGCTTCTAATAATATTATCAAAATCTTCAGCCAACAAAATGCCCCTTTAAAATATGTATTTCGATCTCTCTGAGAAATACCTATTTTAAACATCTACACAAGATTTTGATGCGACCTTCGAATCATCGTAACATTTAATGCATTTGACTCCAGTCACGTCAATCATAACACTTTTTGGATTCCTTAACCGCCTGGAGCCACTTCACAGTATGGTGTAGTTACAAACAATGATTATCTTTAAATCACGCCTATTACCCATGTTAACTTTACGCCACCTCTTCATCACACCAACCCATGATTTCCACGTATCACACCCTTATTCAGTGGATGCTTAAACTTCCACATTATAAAACATCATCAACTTAGTCTTTTTCTTTTCTTTTCACATTCTGAATCTTTTACCCTCCTTCTCTCGCCAAAAACCCTAAGCTTTCAACATCCTTCAAAAATGTCTTCTTCTACTTCATCCCAACTCAAAAAGGTTTCCAAGAAGAAAGGAAAAACTGCAGGAACTACCATGGAAAGTAAAGTTATCACTCACCAAGGTCAATCCGTTCTTGCTCCCCAGATGATCTCAAAGGAAAAAGAAATGCTGTATGCATCATAGGTACTCATTCCTACCACCGTTGCTGGTAAGAGGTTAGCTTTAAATGGCCCTCTTACGGTTTTTGAAATTTTAAAAGATACCAGGACAATTTTCCCAGTTTGCTACAGTTTCAAACCCTTGTTTAACAAAATGGACGCCCCTAAGGCAATAGAATCTTCTGGCTCAAACACCATAGAAAATCCAACTGTTCCTCCTAAGGACCCCCTTTGTATTGGACTATGTAAAAAGTAATTTTAAGCCGTTTCGATCTTGCCCCACCTCCGATACTGCTTATCAAAACTGGTTCAAGAAGGTAGAAGCTAAGAAATCCCAGCAATGGGAAGAATTAGGTATCTACAATTTGATTAAGCTATCGAAGCCTGGTCTCACTTACAACCATCCTCTGCTATTCGCGTCCCTCTATTTCTGGGACAGTACCTATAATACTTTCCATCTCCCAGGTGGAATGATCACCCCTACCTTCTTCGACATAGCGGCCATCACTGGGCTATCGCCAGTAGGAGAAACATATATCCCCGACAACGAAGAGCATTCCAGCATAATTGACTTCGAAGTCAAGCTAGCAAGTTTTTCCAAGTTTATCAGTCACTACCATGCTGAGGGAGACAATGTGTCTGACGTAGAACACATTGCTTTCCTAACCCTATGGCTGTCAAGATACGTCTTCTGCAGTAGATCCCTACAGGTAGCCAGTAGGTTTATTCCTCTAGCTAGGGATTTGCATGAAAATCGAAGAGTGTGCTTAAGTGAACTGCTCTTAGTTGACCTTTATGAAAGCCTAAGGTCAGCTGTTTCGAGCCCCAAATCCCATACCTCCAAGAATATCCTGTTGGCTGGCCCTTTTTGGTTACTTCAGCGATGGCTAAATGCCATGTTCGAACCCTCCTTGTCAACTGCCAACACCATTGATGAACAAGACCCTGGGATAACTGATAGGATAGTCGAAGGCACTAGGCTCCGAAGATTAACTCCAAATGACGACAAAGACGACTTCAAAGTTCTATTCTCGAAGTACATCATGATATTCTCCAAAAGGCACAAGTTCGAAGAGAGCATGGCGCCTTTTGCTTCGAGGGCTCATGGACCTTCCTGGTTCACCATGGCTCTCTCGGAAGCTATCAAGAGCAAGGAGATTCAGGATGTATGGAGAGCTTTTTTGCTACCTAGACTCATTTCTTCAAGAATAACTCCAGCCAAGAATCAGATTTTTCTTTTCGCTTACCAGCCAAATTTTGTTTCGAGACAGTTTGGCTTATGCCAACTAATTCCTGAACCTTTATTTCAAACTGAGAGTGCTATTACTTCTGGGCGAACTTTCAAGGCACGGGAATCCAAAATACAGCAAGAGCAATACCAAGGCTTTTCCCAGTTTGAGCTAATAACCTTCGAACCTACCCATCTCACTGCTAAGGGGTTTCTGGAATGGTGGACCAAGTTTTATCAAACTTATATGTTCGATACACTTACAATTCAACAGAAACTAATTGATGCCTTCGATGTGCAGGTACCAGCTAAGAAAGGTATGTTTACTCATGCCAAAGAGATTAAAGCTTTTCAAAATTATTTTGAAACTACTTATGACCCCACGCGCTTGGAATCCACTGTGCATCAAGCGGCTGAGACCTTGAAGGAAAAATTCAAACAAAAAGTTTCTAAGTTAAAACTTCCTTCAGGGTTGTCACCTGAGGATAGGTATAGGTTGGCATTCGAAATGCATCCACCTAAATTTCCCAGATTACCTACCTCAGAACTGGCTCTGGCTTGGTTTCCCCCATATCCTTGGTGGTTCACTTGCAAAGAGATGTTCAAACATCTTCAAAGGAAACCAAAGCCATCTGAGACTGTGACATGGGCTCGACACTGGCTTCATGATTTCCCAGGACACCTTCGATACGACCTTTCTGCCATGTCAATTAAATCTGATCAAGGCACAGGTGCGAATGCTTGGGAAAATCCCAAACGTTTTTCATTTTCCATATCTTTAACCTTTGCTTTAATTGTTTTGATTTTCAGCCATCAGGATAAAGACATCCGCCTCGAAGTCGAAAGAAGGGAGCGCCTCTCAAGCCTCCATCGAAACTACTGACAAAGTGACTCCATCCGAAACAACAACTATTGCTGCAACCACAACAACAACAACCATACCAACAACAACCAGTGTTCCAACTCCAACGGTAATCACTTAGCCTTGATGTTTCGAATTCACTCATGTTTTATGGTTTGCATCTAACTCTTTGTTTGAATCTTTTCAGACCAACAAACTTCCTCCTCCTACTCCCAAGAAGCGGAAATCAAATACCACTGGGGAGACCCCAAGGCTGGAGGAAACTTAACAACTGCTTCGAAGAAGAAGCAGAAGAAAGATATTTCGAAAAGTACCGTTCCAACTAGTGTCTCTGGACTTGATTCCAGGGATGCTGCTCCCTCACCCAAATCCAAAATTCCACCTTCGACCTCCAACACAATGTTGGAACGCATAGCTAGTAACCTCTCCTCCGAGAGTCCACAGGTAAATTGAACTTTTAAATCTCTTTGAAAATAATAATTTCTTATTACCTTGGTGCATGTTTTTAACATTCTGTTGCTCTTTGCAGAACATCTTGAATCCAGCTTCCACTACTTCGAACTCACCATCCAAAGCTGCTGCTCCACTCAACTCCTCTCCTCAAGGAGATTCCAGCAACCTTGTACAGAACAAAGGTTCCTCCAATATGGCGGTTCTGGATGGAACTTCTGAGCAGCAGGATGATCAAGGCACCTCTATTCCTCTGAAAGAGACAAACGAAATACCACTTCAAACATCTGCAGAGGATTTGCAAAGAGCTTCTCTTCAAAAGTCCCCTCTTGAAACTCTTCAAGAGGACCCAAAGGACACTCAAACTGAAGGAGAGAAAGCTGATTTTGGCCAAAGAGACGAAGAATCTGCAGACGAAGAGTCTGAGGAGGAGGATGCTAATGATGGTTCGACTGCTGGGACGGAGTCCAATGCAAATAGCAGTGAAAAGGAAGGCATCGAAGTGGTGGACTTGGATGATGATGAAGAAGATCATGAGCATGAAACGAATGAAGGGGATGGTGATGTAACTGTGATCGGTGGATCTGGAACTGACTGTTTAACGCTGGTTCGCGAAATGTCGCGGAAGCAAGAGTCGCCACCGTCTTTTATTTTCTCCAAATGGAAAGGACAAAAGCACAGAAAAATTCCTTATAGAGATTGCTCTCGGTTCGGGAGGTAGGTTATAGAAAGGGAAGGTGTTAGCACCCTTTCTATCCATGGTTATCCATGGGCTCTTAGATACTTGCTCATTTGTGTTTTCAAAATTGGTTTGTTTGCTTTTCAACTGTGGGTTTTAAAAAGTTTCTTTGAAAATTCCAGTTCGACTCTTGTATCGGTCCTCAAGAGTGTTTGAAAAATTGCTTTCGAAAGCTTTTTGAAAGGGTGTCGGTGTGAAAAGTATTTTTGATTTGTTTTGAAATTAGAGCAAGTATCTAGAGTCGTCTACCTACCCTAAGGAATTCGTCTGTGTAGATGTCCTTTAAAGTAGTGCCATCCCACCATTGAGAGGTAGGTAGCACCACCGTTGGAGGTGTTCGGGTCAATTCGAGGTTCGGGATATGGTGATCACCAGAGCAATGGGAAGACACCTTAGAAGCTACCCTCATGCCAGGTTCCCGGATCATGAGGACTTACTAAGACATCCTCTACTCGACGATCACCTTTCGAGGGGCAAGGCAACAGTGAGGCGTACCCTAAGGGTGGTGTGTGATTTGTGTGTCGTTTTCAGTTATTTTGTCTTGTTCATGTCATGGGTGATCTACGCTTTTGTTTTTATTTTATCATTCATTCTTGCATGTAATTATTTAACAGTTAAAAAGTTGCGAGAAATGTAAAGTTCCTAAACTATTACAAAGGCGCGGGTCCACATCGCCAAATAAAATCCAGGACCCGATTTGACATAAAATAAAGGAAAGTGCGAGAAATATAAATTTACACGGCTTTGGGAGAATTACATGAATATTTAAAAGAACGACAATAAAAATGCGAAGAGAATTAAAGTCGAAAGCGAGGGCGTTGGACCCTTTTTAATGAAATTAAAATATAATGAACAAATTAATTAAATTAAACTAAAAAAGAAATTATTTTTGAGGTTTTTTTTGTATTTATGGTTTTAATGAGAATTAAATGAAATTAAAATATTAATTAACCCTAATTCTAGTTTTTTTTATTTATTAAGAAAAGCATTAAAATTTCACCTAAAATTAAACCTAATTAATTAATTGCAAGTATTTATAAGAATATATAATTAATTAGTAATAATGAGAAAAGAAAAGGAAAAGATAAAAGTAATTAACCTAATTCTACAAATTTTAAATTTATTAGAAAAATGTTAAAATTAACCTTAGAATAAAAACTAATTAATTGATACAAGACTTCATTTACAAAAATATTAAAATAAAATATATTTTTTTGATTTTTTATGACTTTCTGATTTTTATTATTTTTTATGTTTTATGAAAATAAGTTAATTTCAAGAATTTAATTAAAACTAATTAAAACAAATAAAATAGAAAGAAAAATAAAAGAGCAAACCATGGGGGGTTCTGTCCCCAAATTGGAGGTCAAATTGTAGCAATTCTGGCCCAATTGATTTCTGGCCTGGTTGACTTTCATGCTAGCGTGTGCACATGTTGACTGATGCCTAGGATGTTCTTCAAATCTCCACCTTTAGATTGCCTCCAGTGGCCATGTGGCACACCTAGATTAGGGGCGTATGATGGTCTTCAGGGAAGAAACTGCACAGGATGATGTTAGGAAAAATATTATTGAAAGGGAGGGGGACCTGGGATCGAACCCAGGTCCTAGAGGTTACCATACTGATGCCTTGCCACTGGAGCTCTTAGCGCGCTTTGTAAGTTATATGACTAACAATTAATATAAGATAAAACAAGAGTTAGTGGGAGATTTTAGCGCGAATTTCAAACGAGCCAACCATGCCTTGCCACCTAGTCTTCTTCTTCCTCGTTTGTATTTTCCTGAAACATAGAAGGAGTTAGCGGGGGTTTTAAACTCCCCCAAAATATGCCCTTTTCAAGAATAGCGATTAGGCCATCTTGCTTCATAAATTGGGCGCGACTGTTGCATTCGATTCGTCCAAGTGTCCTGAATTTAACCATGGTACTGAGAAGTCTTAATTTTACAGTATATGAAAATACCCAATTCGAAGCTTGAGGAACCCTAGCATGTTTCAATGGTGAAATCGCGTACGATGCTTAAAAACTCAATTAAAACATGTGGTTAGCTTCGTAATGAGTCAAATAACACAAATCAATCATTAAAAATAGCAAACAAAGCATGAATCATGATGCAAGAACATGGAAAAAAGTATGAACAGGACGAGGTTGTTCTACCAATTCTGGGCGTTAGGGATGATGATTTTGATCCAAACACCTTCCTTGATGTATCAGCAAGGCAATGGAATAATTATTTTGGCTTGAATCGCACTGGAATGTAGTTTTCAGTTTTGGACTTTTTTGACAAAAACTCAAACTTGGTTATGGTGTTTCTGCGCAGCTTTCATGTTCTCAGCACTAGGGTTGGCATTAGGCTTATGTATGGAATGATTAGGGTTGAGAATTGGATCAAAAAACCCTTTGCATTGATGTAGAGAACATTTGATTTTCATGCATAATCTTTCAAATCTTTTCCATGCCTATTTGATGCCAATTATGTCCAAATCACATTGATTCTTCCCATATCAGATCATGCACGAATCTTGAGTGTATTTCATGCATAAAAAGATTTAAAAAGTTTGTTTTGGTATTTTCCACATATTTATTTTAATTAAATGAATTATTAGCAATTAAAAATTCAAATAAATAAATAAAAATGATGAATAACTTCCCTTTGGGCCAAATGGTCGTGCACATGCTTTGGATGATGGATTTTGGAAGAAAATGTGGCCCATTAGCAATTTTAAGACATTTGAAGCAAAGTTGACTTTTCAAAATATCCAAAAATTTCCCAACTTCCACAAGGCATATCTTGCTCAATTTTTAAGCTTTGCTCATGTTCTTGGACATTTTGGAAAGGTCTTGAAGTCCTCTAACCAATGTCTTTGGTCCCATGGCATTTTGATTTACCAATCTCAAGTTATTGCCTTTGACTTAAAGTCCCTTTTTGTTGACTTTTGAAAATGACCTATAATGTTGAAATTGATAACTTTTTGTGAGAGCATTTCTTGGACTTGAAGTGTGAAGAGGAGTTGTAGGAAATGTCTTTATATTCAAAATGAGATTTGGATGGAATTTTTCTGATAAACCATGTGGAAGTTATGCCTTGGTCAAGTTACAGTTGACTTTTTCAACTGTCCAAATATGGAAACTTTTGCATCTTGAGACTTTTTGAGCCAAGCTTTGAAAATCATGATCAAGAATTGATCAAATGATGTTTGTGGCTTCAAAATAAGATGTTGACCAAAATTTTGAACTTTTGACTGTCAAATGACCATTTTGCCCCTGCAGTTGACTGTTGAGCAATTAGGGTTTTCGACTGTGCAATTTTGTGCTGTAAGTCTTGAAACTTGGTATGAGGATGCTTGACCATGTTTATAAGAATGTGGGACTTGATTGGACCCTTGAAAACTTCATTTTCTTTGTCAGAACCAAAACCCTAGTTTTTGACTGTTAGAAGGCCCTTGAACTGTGCAATCCCTTGGGGAATTTTGAAGTATGCTCTTTGCAATTCTTGAAGAATATGGGAGGGAAAATTTTGGGGTACAACAGTTGCCCCTGTTCAATCTTCTTAGACCTGGGGATGCAGATTGGCTGACGTGCCTTTCCTAATCCGAAGGTAGAAGATGATTGAACACTAGAGTGCCCAGAAATTTGCGCTCACATAGTAGTGTGATGTGGGAATGGGCTTATAGATGCCATTTGGAGATTGATGGATAGGATGATGGGCTTATAGATGCCATGCTGAGAGATGATGGATGGTGGATGGGCTTATAGATGCCATCTGGATGTTGATCGCGTAAGAGATTCCTTAGCGAGAGCTTGCGTACCTGAAAAAGAAAATGATTACCTGACCTGTTACAGGAGCTGGTCTTCAAACCCTCTGTATGGATGTGTCCTGACTGGTTACAGGAGCTGGATCTGGAGCTTCAAAAAGGTGATGAATGAACCAGGGATGGTTACTACCTCAACAGGAACGGTGAGTGAACCTTGGATGATTACTACTTCAACAGGGATGCTGAGAGAATCTGGGGACGATTACTACCTCCGCAGTAACGGGGAGAGAACCATAGGCGACTTCAACCTCAACAGTAACGCTGAGAGAATCTTGGGCGACTTCAACTTCAACAGTAACGCTGAGAGAATCTTGGGACGATTACTACCTCCGCAGTAACGGGGAGAGAACCATAGGCGACTTCAACCTCAACAGTAACACTGAGAGAATCTTGGGACGATTACTACCTCCGCAGTAACGGGGAGAGAACCATAGGCGACTTCAACCTCAACAGTAACGCTGAGAGAATCTTGGGACGATTACTACCTCCGCAGTAACGGGGAGAGAACCATAGGCGACTTCAACCTCAACAGTAAAGCTGAGAGAATCTTGGGCGACTTCAACCTCAACAGTAACGCTGAGAGAATCTTGGGCGACTTCTACCTCAACAGTAACGCTGAGAGAATCTTGGGCAACTTCTACCTCAACAGTAACGCTGAGAGAATCTTGGATATCTTCTACTGAGTCTTTATCAGGAAAATCTGTTAGGGGTCGATTTAGCTGGACTAGAGAAGGCCTTTGACTAGATAAGAAACAGATAAATCTTAGGGTCGATTTAACTGAGCCAGTCTAGGTCTTGACATCTTCAACTGGATAAGAAACAGGGAGATCTTAGGATCGATCTGACTGAACCAGAGAAGGCCTTGGACTGGATAAGAAACAGGAAAATCTTAGGGTCGATTTAACTGAACCGGTCTAGGTCTTGAAATCTTCAACTGGATAAGAAACAGGGAGATCTTAGGATCGATCTGACTGAACCAGAGAAGGCCTTTGACTGGATAAGAAACAGAAAAATCTTAGGGTCGATTTAACTGAACCGGTCAAGGTCTTGAAATATAGCTGAGAACTTAACTGAATCTTCCTGAAAGGTAAAGGTCAGTCGTATGCAATGCATGATGTGGATCAAGCAATGATGTTCTCATCATAAATGAGATTTGTAAGATATGATGCGTATATGCATGCTATGATGTATGTGATGTTTATGAATATATCTTTGTCGTCTAGGAAAGTAAATCCTTGACGTGTGCCGGGAAGTCACTCCTGGGATGATGTTGAAGAATAGATTTTGCTCCCGTTGGGGATGATAGTTACAAGAATACCGGTAGGAGAAGATGACTCCGTTGGGGAATAAACCTGGCGAATGAATTACTCTGCGGGAGAAAAGTACTCTAGTGATCTTGCTGGGGACCAATACTCTGTGGGGAGAGAGGTACTTTGTTGAGTTGTTGATAATAACTTGCTGGGGATACCCTTGTTGTGTTGGAAGTGTTAATAGACTTCGCTGGGGATAAGAAGATTTCGCCGAGGACGATTTTTCCGTGGCTTTTGGCTGAGGATAACCCAGTTATATCCTGGTGAGGAAATAACTCTTGAATAAAGTCGGGAGACGCGTTCATGCTCTACGAGGATAAGCTTCCAGAATCTACTGGGGATAAGCTTACTGCTTGGGGAGATAGATTCCAACTTTCCTAGGGAACGGGATTGGACTCTCCTGGGGAAGTTTTGAACTGTATCGGGGAAGTAACTCCATTGAACGTTTGATACACCACCGGGGAACAATCTTTAGACTAAGACTGCCGGGGATGCTTGTTAAGAATGCATGTACTGCTGGGGAATGTTGAGATCTGCAGGAGGATACCCAACTTCCTTAAGTTTGATAATAGCTTTGCTCGGGGAGAGTGCACTGACTTGTTGGCTCACTCTCTGGGGAATTAAGATATACTGGTTGTGTTCTTTAGCTGAGCCTACCTTGATACCTTGGAGGACAAAACAATTAGATCGCTTAGACAACTCTTTATTGCCCCTGTCTCTAATGTTACCTGTAATTAATCCTTTGTTTCGTATGCAAATATTCATGAGTTAGCAAATTATTGTCAATGCATATATCACCAATTGAACCTTGGACGTTCTTCGCAAAACAAAACAGAAAAGGAAAAACAATTGGCAATTTTAACTGAAAAGTATATTTGTATTGACTTTGAATTTGCCTGTAAAATAGACGTTTATGTACAAGAGGCTGACGTCCTAGTAAGAGAACGCCGCCGAACACGAGAGTTTATACAAATTTGTACAAGGGAAAATAAAACAGCTGTGTGAAATGAATGATCCCACTGGGTTTCAACTCTGCTATCGCCTTTATGTCTTTGAGCGTCTCATCACTTGATGACCTTAGTTGAAGGTGAAGCTGACTGATCGATGCCGTCTGAACTTGCTGTAGATACCAGATTCTGGATGCAAAGTGACCAATGAGACATAGTATTACGCTTTATCCCTAACTTTTGCCTGGACCGCCCTTTCGGGTTTTCAGTCCACCGGGATACCCATTTTTTCCCAAGCCGCCTTTTCAGGTTTTCGACTTGCCGGGTGTACAGATTTTTTTCATTTTCATCCCTTCATTTTGCCCGAACCCTTTTGGTTCGCCGGGAAGCCCTAACTTTGGCCTAGGCATGTCAGCCTAGCGGGTCTTTTTTATGCGTAGTATCTTTTTACTATGTCTGCATTGGCGGGGTGAGGAAGGTCGTCACCATCCATGTTGGTTAGAATCATGGCTCCTCCTGAGAACACATGCTTAACCACAAATGGACCTTCGTACGTAGGGGTCCATTTTCCCCTTGGATCACTCTGAGGAAGGATGATTCGCTTGATTACCAGATCCCCAACTTGATATTCCTGTGGTCTGACCTTTTTGTTAAATGCCCTGATCATTCGTTTCTGATACGTCTGACCATGACAGATAGCAGCAAGTCTCTTTTCGTCAATAAGGTTTAACTGATCAAGTCGTGTCTGGATCCAATCATCTTCACTCAGATTTGCATCCTTCATTATCCGGAGAGAGGGTATTTGCACTTCGATCGGTAAGACTGCCTCCATGCCGTAGACCAAGGAGAAAGGAGTTGCCCTGGTTGACGTCCTGGCTGAGGTACGGTACCCATGTAGAGCGAACGGTAACATCTCGTGCCAATCTTTATAAGTCACTGTCATCTTCTGCACGATTTTCTTGATATTTTTATTTGCTGCTTCTACAGCCCCATTCATCTTCGGTCTGTAAGGAGAAGAGTTGTGGTGCTGTATCTTAAACTGCTCGCAGAGCTCAGTGATCATCTTGTTATTGAGATTGGTACCGTTGTCTGTAATGATTCTTTCTGGGACGTCGTATCGACAGATCAGGTTATGCCGAATGAACCGTGCCACAACCGTCTTGGTTACCGTAGCGTAAGATGCTGCTTCGACCCATTTTATGAAGTAATCAATTGCTACCAGGATGAAGCGATGCCCGTTAGATGTCGTAGGTTTAATCTCACTGATCATGTCTATGCCCCACATTGCAAACGGCCAAGGCGCAGTCAGAACATTCAGAGGAACTGGGGGAACATGCACTTTGTCTGCATAGATCTGGCATTTATGGCATGTCCGAGAGTGTTGGTAGCAGTCAGCTTCCATTGTGGACCAGAAATACCCTGCCCGAAGGATTTTCTTCGCCATAGTGTGTCCACTGGAATGTGTACCAAAGGTCCCTTCGTGTAGCTCTTCCATGATCTTTTCTGCTTCATTCTTATCCACACAACGCAGTAAGGTCGAATCATGGTTTCGCTTGTACAGGATGCCGTTGCTAAGGAAGAACTTCGCTGCGAACCTTCTCACGAAATTTTTATCATTGACAGATGCACCTTCAGGGTATTCCTGAGCTTCCAGATATCTCTTCACCTCATGGTACCAAGGCTTCTCAGTTACCAACTCAGTCTCGAGATCACAACAGTATGCCGGTTCGTCCAGTTTCCAGATGATGATCCGGGGAGCCTCATTATCCCATTTGACCTTGAACATAGAAGACATCGTAGCTAACGCGTCCGCTAACTGATTCTCCTCTCTCGGGAAATGTTCAAAGGTTATCTCTGTGAAGTGAGGGATCAATGTCAACACACATTCTCTGTAAGGAATAAGATTCGGATGTTTCGTATCCCACTCTCCTTTGATCTGATTGATCACAAGAGCAGAATCTCCGAAGACACTCAGAAACTTGATCCTTAAGTCGATCGCAGCTTGAAGACCCATGATGCACGCCTCATACTCCGCCATGTTGTTGGTACAGTTGAAACATAGCCGGGCAGTGAGTGGAGTATGAGTGCCTTGAGGGGATATGATCACAGCGCCGATACCGTTACCCAAAGCATTGGAGGCTCCGTCAAAGTGCATAGACCATCGGGATCCTTCCTCAGGTCCTTCATCCGGTCTAGGTACTTCACAATCAGTCACTATCATGATGCTCTCGTCTGGAAACTCGAAGTTCATTGACTGATAGTCGTCTACGGCCTGATGTGCCAAGTGGTCTGCCAATACACTTCCCTTGATGGCTTTCTGAGTCGTGTATTGATTGTCGTATTCCGTCAAGATCATTTGCCATCTTGCTATTCTCCCAGACAGAGCAGGCTTTTCAAATATGTACTTTATAGGATCCATTTTTGAGATCAACAAGGTAGTGTGAGTCAGCATATACTGTCTCAGCCGGCGAGCAGCCCATACCAAAGCGCAGCAAGTTACCTCAAGCAGTGAGTATCGGGTCTCACAGTCGGTAAACTTTTTGCTAAGGTAATAAATGGCATGCTCTTTTCGGCCAGACTCGTCATGCTGCCCCAACACACACCCCATTGAGTTGTCCAGTACTGTTAGGTATAGTATCAGAGGTCTCCCTTCAACCGGTGGCATAAGGATGGGTGGTTCTTGGAGATACTCCTTGATTCTGTCAAAAGCGGCCTGACATTCATCATTCCAACGTACTACCTGATCTTTCTTCAGCAGCTTGAAGATTGGCTCACAGGTAGCAGTCAGGTGGGAGATGAACCGAGCAATGTAATTCAGGCGTCCTAAAAAGCCTCTGACTTCCTTCTCTGTCTTAGGAACTGGCATCTCTTGAATAGCTTTGACCTTGGCAGGGTCCACTTGAATACCCTTATCGCTTACAACGAAGCCTAGCAACTTTCCAGATCTTACCCCGAAGGTGCACTTGTTCGGGTTCAACCTCAGCTTGTACAGTTTCAGACGGTCAAACAACTTCTGCAGATGATCAAGGTGTTCTTCCTCAGTCTGAGACCTTGCAATCATGTCGTCAACATACACTTCTATCTCATGATGGATCATGTCATGAAACAAAGCAACCATGGCACGTTGGTAGGTTGCCCCAGCGTTCTTCAGTCCAAAAGGCATGACCTTGTAGCAGAAGGTGCCCCACTGAGTAACAAAGGTAGTCTTTTCCATGTCTTCAGGTGCCATCTTGATCTGATTGTAACCTGAAAAGCCATCCATGAAAGAGAAAACCTTATGCTGAGCTGTATTGTCAACAAGGACATCAATGTGAGGTAGGGGAAGTCATCTTTGGGGCTGGCCCTGTTCAGATCCCTGTAATCAACACACATTCTGACTTTCCGTCCTTCTTAGGTACCGGCACCACATTAGCAACCCACTGAGGGTAAGAAGTCACTACAAGGAAACCGGCATCAAACTGTTTCATAACCTCGGCTTTGATCTTCTCAGACATCTCTGGACGCATACGGCGGACCTTTTGCTTAACCGGAGGGCAGTCTTCCTTAGTAGGTAAGTGATGGACCACAATATCGGTATCCAAACCGGGCATGTCTTCGTAGGACCAGGCAAAGATCTCCATATAATCATGTAGCATCTGAGTCAACCGTTGCTTCACGCTGAGCTCTAGGTTGGCACCAATCTTTACCTCTTTCCTGTCTGCCTCAGTACCCAAGTTTATTGTTTCCACTGGCTCTTCATGTGGTTGAATTGCCCTCTCTTCCTGGAGTAACAGTCTTGCAAGCTCGCCAGGCACTTCGCAATCATCTTCACCTTCGTTTTCAGCTAAGTTGATCGGATTTTCGAAGTCATAACTGGCAGTAGCAGAGTCGTTACCAGTGAGATCCAGAGTGGATTGAAACCTGTATGAGTGAGTGTGTGTAAATACAGCTGTTTTGTAATATATAAAGAAAGGAAAGAAAGAAAAGGAGCATAAGATTTGAAATGCGAGAAAACGTCCAAGATTTTTATTCATGATATATGAAATGACAATTTATATGCCCTCACAAATGAAGCCACGGTGCCCCGGGTAAGACACCGGGCCATAGAGTTTTAATTGTTTATTACAAATAACAAAACAAAGAAGTTTATTACTGCGTAACAAGAGAAACAGGTAGATTGTCCTTTGCACTCCAATTGCTAGGTCCACTGTCGGTTGCCGGGTAAATCCAGCTATCAAACTCAGCTTCATCCACCTCATCTTCGTCCCCAATAGCATTTACTCCATGAGCAGGCAGGGGAGCTGTCACTACATTAGGCTTCTCAGAGGCCTCAAATTGTACCTCCTTGGCATCAATAAGGTCCTGCAGCTTATTCCTTAAGGCCCAACAGTCATCAGTGGAATGCCCCGGGCTATCGGAGTGATAAGCACAGCGAGCATTTGGATTGTATTTAGGAGAAGCCGTATTCACAACCTTCGGGGCCTCCCTGACAGTCACTAAATTGGTGGACAGCAACTGCGGCAAGATTTGGGATAGAGTCATACTCAACCTGGTAAACTCCCTTCTAAGTCTTTCAGCCCTTGGAGGATTGGCTTGCCGAGGAGCGGCAGCAGGCTTAGCAATCATCACCGCGTTGACAGATTGGCGGCGCTCAGGTTTCTCTTGCCTTCTAGACCCGTATACAGCACTGGCCTCCTTTTTGAAGGGTTTCTTCTCAGAACTTGACGATGCACCCTTCTGAATTTTACCAGACTTCATCCCAGCCTCAATTCTCTCTCCAGTCAGAATAAGATCAGTAAACCCTGCAGACGAGTTACCGATAAGATGGTTGAAAAATGGCCTAGATAGGGTCCCCAAGAACATATCTACCAACTCCCGGTCAACCAACGGAGGCTGCACCCTGCCAGCCAGATCCCTCCACTTCTGTGCGTACTCCTTGAAACCTTCACTTAAACCTAGCGACATACCCTGGAGTTGGGTACGTGTAGGGGCAAGGTCGGCATTATATTGATACTGCTTATAAAAAGCAGTAGCCAACTCCTCCCAGTTACGAACCTTGGTCCCATCCAGCTGATAGAACCATTCGAGATGAGTCCCTGAAAGACTCTCCTGGAAGAAGTGGATCCACAAATTCTTGTCCACTGAGTACGGTTGAATCTTCCGCACATAAGACCTGAGGTGTAACTTGGGACAAGACGCCCCGTCATACCTGGTAAAGGATGGTGCTTTGAACTTATGAGGAATGATCACACCAGTAGACAAACCCAAGTCTCCAAAATCCAGCCCAGGCACTTGTTGGATCTCCATAGCATTCAGTCTGTCCTCCAACTGCTTGTACCGGTCTTCAGCGGGAGGATATTGTTCCTCATCAAAATCAGTCTCGTTGTCGGAGACTACCGGACTAGGACCTTTTCCCCTTGGGGACTACCCTTTCCTATAGAAGAACCAGCCTTTTCATTCTGCAGAGCATTCCCAAACCTTCGGCCCGAGTTAAAAAGAACAGTTCTCCTCTTCTTCTTCTTCTCCTTCTTCAGAAGCAGAGCCTTCAGCTCTTCTTGGCCCTGAGCCAAACCCATGATTAGTTCCTGAAATTGCGCATTCTGCACCTGAAGAGCCTTGATGGACATCTCGGTTGATGATGAGTCAGGATTCATGATGCTGAAATAAACAGCGAAGAACGGTAAGCAACCTGAAAAGAAGAAAACCTGCTATGCACATGATGAATGATATGTGTTTATGCAATGCATTCAAGGGTTCGAAAGTTCAAATTTGTTGTAGACAAAAAGAACACACGTTATCATTAAGGAAATAATTATTCAGTACATCAAAGCATCATGGGCACAAATTACAAAGCAAATCAATCCCAAAAGACACTACGCATCCTCTTTGGAGCTATGTAGGTGTTGAGATTCCTTTCCTCATGCAATAGGCGGGTGAGCTCCAAGACCTTCTTTTCACTAGCATGTAGACTGGTCTCAAGAGAATTCCGTTCTTCCTTAAGCTGGATCCAGCTCTTCTGCATCTCTTCCCAGGATGTGGGCATATCAGGATGCTGAATGGTGTAGGACACTTCTCCTTCCAAGACTGGCTCTTTGATTACTGGGAGCATATGAGGATATGGCATCACTAACTTCTGGGAGCGGGCTCGTACCCACTTAAGATAAGGTTCCAACGGGATGGAGTTCCTGTGCCCCAGTGTCTTGCTGTCTATCCTACTGGGCATCCTCCAAGCTCTGATAAATCTCTGGCGAAGTCCTTGTGCATCGTTGTCAAAGTCAAAAACTATGTCAGGAATTAACATATCATGAGGGCCATCCCTCCGAGCATAACCAAATTGTCTCCAAGCCAGGCATGGGTTGTAAGTAATACCTCCTCTGATTCCAAGTAAAGGAACATTAGGGTACTCCCCGCAACGATCAATGATAGTGACATCCTCTCTGGACCGAGGGCACCAATGTATATCTGCATGTGTAAGAGTCATCAACCGTTGTGACCATCTCAAACCCCGCTCGTTTTTCAAAACTGATTGTGGAAGGTGCGAAATAAACCACCTTCCCAGGAGAGGAGTGCAACACATAAGGACACCTCTTTTTCTCATGGTTCGAGTGTAACATGAGTGAAGGATGTCCCCCAGCAACGTAGGTATAGGATTCCTGGACATAAAGATCTGGACAACACTGATATCTATAAGCTGATCTGGGTTAGGGAACAACACCAAACCATAGACAAGGAGGGCCACAACTTCTTCAAAAGCTTGTAAGTCAAGGGAGTTCCAACATTCATGGGCCTTTTCAAACAGAAACCTGGCTAAGAACCCTTTGATACCACTTCTAACTTCCCAATGTCCCTTAAGGTCAGATGATTGTAAGTGTAAGGCTTTGGCAATCTCTTCAAGCTTGGGTTCCTTTTCCGTACCGTTGTAGGGTAGTTGATCAAGGATAGGGATCTTCAGAAGCCGGGAGAACTCCTCCAATGTAGGTACCAGCTGATAATCCAAGAAGGTGAAACAATGATGCAGAGGGTCAAAGAACTGGAACAGAACCTTTATCAAGTCTTCCTTAATGTTGGTGTTGACCAAGCTAATGAGTCTCCCATGTCTTTCACTGAATGAAGAGCTCTCGGGAATCCTGGATATAAGTTCCTTAAGCTGAGGAGGGACCCTTACAAGGCTGATTTGAATTGTCTTTCTGCGAACAGTTTCCATGTCCTACAAAACAAGAACAAAGATGAAGATTCGAACCCCTAAAATGGTTAGTCAATGCATATGATGCTGGATGATGTCATGATGCTATGATTAACTACACCACAAATATTTACAAAGACAAACATGTAAGGCACACAAGTCACACAAGACAAGCCCTTAGGGTTTAGGCCAGCATGGGGTCTGGGTATTACCCTCTTGAAGTTGGTGGGTTCAACCTGTCCTATTAGAAGTAACCGGGTTCTAAGGGTCCCAATATCACGGGATTGCTTTCATTGTTCATCGTTTCGATTTAGCCACTGAACTGGCGACCAAAATATTCCAGGAAAGCAACCCTCAATTGAGCGTAGTATCGAGTATCAACCAACCTCGGACTGCACCAAAGTCAGTTATCTCACTACCCTAAAGAGGCCAAGATAGTTCAATTAAGGTTCCTAAGGTCTGTTGATGCTTCATGACACCACGCGGAGGCCCCGTACTCTCCTTGACTGAACTCAAGGGTTACCGGTACACACCAAAGTGCCACATCAACGTAGCAGACTGTTTCAACCATGTCGGTATACCCCGCACAGTTCCCTCACAGCCTTGTTGCTACTTTCTAAGAAGGTATCCCCAGATCCGGGTTAGGATTTATAGAACTCCCAAGCAACCCACAATTTAAAGCAAGCAAAGAAAGCAATTGAAAGCACAGTGATCTTAGTCCTAAGGTACACCTCACTTTATAAAATATCCCCAGCAGAGTCGCCAGTTCTGTGATCGGTGGATCTGGAACTGACTGTTTAACGCTGGTTCGCGAAATGTCGCGGAAGCAAGAGTCGCCACCGTCTTTTATTTTCTCCAAATGGAAAGGACAAAAGCACAGAAAAATTCCTTATAGAGATTGCTCTCGGTTCGGGAGGTAGGTTATAGAAAGGGAAGGTGTTAGCACCCTTTCTATCCATGGTTATCCATGGGCTCTTAGATACTTGCTCATTTGTGTTTTCAAAATTGGTTTGTTTGCTTTTCAACTGTGGGTTTTAAAAAGTTTCTTTGAAAATTCCAGTTCGACTCTTGTATCGGTCCTCAAGAGTGTTTGAAAAATTGCTTTCGAAAGCTTTTTGAAAGGGTGTCGGTGTGAAAAGTATTTTTGATTTGTTTTGAAATTAGAGCAAGTATCTAGAGTCGTCTACCTACCCTAAGGAATTCGTCTGTGTAGATGTCCTTTAAAGTAGTGCCATACCACCATTGAGAGGTAGGTAGCACCACCGTTGGAGGTGTTTGGGTCAATTCGAGGTTCGGGACATGGTGATCACCAGAGCAATGGGAAGACACCTTAGAAGCTACCCTCATGCCAGGTTCCCGGATCATGAGGACTTACTAAGACATCCTCTACTCGACGATCACCTTTCGAGGGGCAAGGCAACAGTGAGGCGTACCCTAGGGGTGGTGTGTGATTTGTGTGTCGTTTTCAGTTATTTTGTCTTGTTCATGTCATGGGTGATCTACGCTTTTGTTTTTATTTTATCATTCATTCTTGCATGTAATTATTTAACAGTTAAAAAGTTGCGAGAAATGTAAAGTTCCTAAACTATTACAAAGGCGCGGGTCCACATCGCCAAATAAAATCCAGGACCCGATTTGACATAAAATAAAGGAAAGTGCGAGAAATATAAATTTACACGGCTTTGGGAGAATTACATGAATATTTAAAAGAACGACAATAAAAATACGAAGAGAATTAAAGTCGAAAGCGAGGGCGTTGGACCCTTTTTAATGAAATTAAAATATTATGAACAAATTAATTAAATTAAACTAAAAAAGAAATTATTTTTGAGGTTTTTTTTTGTATTTATGGTTTTAATGAGAATTAAATGAAATTAAAATATTAATTAACCCTAATTCTAGTTTTTTATTTATTTATTAAGAAAAGCATTAAAATTTCACCTAAAATTAAACCTAATTAATTAATTGCAAGTATTTATAAGAATATATAATTAATTAGTAATAATGAGAAAAGAAAAGGAAAAGATAAAAGTAATTAACCTAATTCTACAAATTTTAAATTTATTAGAAAAATGTTAAAATTAACCCTAGAATAAAAACTAATTAATTGATACAAGACTTCATTTACAAAAATATTAAAATAAAATATATTTTTTTGATTTTTTATGACTTTCTGATTTTTATTATTTTTTATGTTTTATGAAAATAAGTTAATTTCAAGAATTTAATTAAAACTAATTAAAACAAATAAAATAGAAAGAAAAATAAAAGAGCAAACCATGGGGGGTTCTGTCCCCAAATTGGAGGTCAAATTGTAGCAATCCTGGCCCAATTGATTTCTGGCCTGGTTGACTTTCATGCTAGCGTGTGCACATGTTGACTGATGCCTAGGATGTTCTTCAAATCTCCACCTTTAGATTGCCTCCAGTGGCCATGTGGCACACCTAGATTAGGGGCGTATGATGGTCTTCAGGGAAGAAACTGCACAGGATGATGTTAGGAAAAATATTATTGAAAGGGAGGGGGACCTGGGATCGAACCCAGGTCCTAGAGGTTACCATACTGATGCCTTGCCACTGGAGCTCTTAGCGTGCTTTGTAAGTTATATGACTAACAATTAATATAAGATAAAACAAGAGTTAGTGGGAGATTTTAGCGCGAATTTCAAACGAGCCAACCATGCCTTGCCACCTAGTCTTCTTCTTCCTCGTTTGTATTTTCCTGAAACATAAAAGGAGTTAGCGGGGGTTTTAAACCCCCCCAAAATATGCCCTTTTCAAGAATAGCGATTAGGCCATCTTGCTTCATAAATTGGGCGCGACTGTTGCATTCGATTCGTCCAAGTGTCCTGAATTTAACCATGGTACTGAGAAGTCTTAATTTTACAGTATATGAAAATACCCAATTCGAAGCTTGAGGAACCCTAGCATGTTTCAATGGTGAAATCGCGTACGATGCTTAAAAACTCAATTAAAACATGTGGTTAGCTTCGTAATGAGTCAAATAACACAAATCAATCATTAAAAATAGCAAACAAAGCATGAATCATGATGCAAGAACATGGAAAAAAGTATGAACAGGACGAGGCTGTTCTACCAATTCTGGGCGTTAGGGATGATGATTTTGATCCAAACACCTTCCTTGATGTCTCAGCAAGGCAATGGAATAATTATTTTGGCTTGAATCGCACTGGAATGTAGTTTTCAGTTTTGGACTTTTTTGACAAAAACTCAAACTTGGTTATGGTGTTTCTGCGCAGCTTTCATGTTCTCAACACTAGGGTTGGCATTAGGCTTATGTATGGAATGATTAGGGTTGAGAATTGGATCAAAAAACCCTTTGCATTGATGTAGAGAATATTTGATTTTCATGCATAATCTTTCAAATCTTTTCCATGCCTATTTGATGCCAATTATGTCCAAATCACATTGATTCTTCCCATATCAGATCATGCACGAATCTTGAGTGTATTTCATGCATAAAAAGATTTAAAAAGTTTGTTTTGGTATTTTCCACATATTTATTTTAATTAAATGAATTATTAGCAATTAAAAATTCAAATAAATAAATAAAAATGATGAATAACTTTCCTTTGAGCCAAATGGTCGTGCACATGCTTTGGATGATGGATTTTGGAAGAAAATGTGGCCCATTAGCAATTTTAAGACATTTGAAGCAAAGTTGACTTTTCAAAATATCCAAACATTTCCCAACTTCCACAAGGCATATCTTGCTCAATTTTTAAGCTTTGCTCATGTTCTTGGACATTTTGGAAAGGTCTTAAAGTCCTCTAACCAATGTATTTGGTCCCATGGCATTTTGATTTACCAATCTCAAGTTATGGCCTTTTACTTAAAGTCCCTTTTTGTTGACTTTTGAAAATGACCTATAATGTTGAAATTGATAACTTTTTGTGAGAGCATTTCTTGGACTTGAAGTGTGAAGAGGAGTTGTAGGAAATGTCTTTCTCTTCAAAATGAGCTTTGGATGGAATTTTTCTGATAAACCATGTGGAAGTTATGCCTTGGTCAAGTTACAGTTGACTTTTTCAACTGTCCAAATATGGAAACTTTTGCATCTTGAGACTTTTTGAGCCAAGCTTTGAAAATCATGATCAAGAATTGATCAAATGATGTTTGTGGCTTCAAAATAAGATGTTGACCAAAATTTTGAACTTTTGACTGTCAAATGACCATTTTGCCCCTGCAGTTGACTGTTGAGCAATTAGGGTTTTCGACTGTGCAATTTTGTGCTGTAAGTCTTGAAACTTGGTATGAGGATGCTTGACCATGTTTATAAGCATGTGGGACTTGATTGGACCCTTGAAAACTTCATTTTCTTTGTCAGAACCAAAACCCTAGTTTTTGACTGTTAGGAGGCCCTTGAACTGTGCAATCCCTTGGGGAATTTTGAAGTATGCTCTTTGCAATTCTTGAAGAATATGGGAGGGCAAAATTTGGGGTACAACAGTTTCCCCTGTTCAATCTTCTTAGACCTGGGGATGCAGATTGGCTGACGTGCCTTTCGTAATCCGAAGGTAGAAGATGATTGAACACTAGAGTGCCCAGAAATTTGCGCTCACATAGTAGTGTGATGTGGGAATGGGATTATAGATGCCATTTGGAGATTGATGGATAGGATGATGGGCTTATAGATGCCATGCTGAGAGATGATGGATGGTGGATGGGCTTATAGATGCCATCTGGATGTTGATCGCGTAAGAGATCCCTTAGCGAGAGCTTGCGTACCTGAAAAAGAAAATGATTACCTGACCTGTTACAGGAGCTGGTCTTCAAACCCTCTGTATGGATGTGTCCTGACTGGTTACAGGAGCTGGATCTGGAGCTTCAAAAAGGTGATGAATGAACCAGGGATGGTTACTACCTCAAAAGGAATGGTGAGAGAACCTTGGATGATTACTACTTCAACAGGGATGCTGAGAGAATCTGGGGACGATTACTACCTCCGCAGTAACGGGGAGAGAACCATAGGCGACTTCAACCTCAACAGTAACGCTGAGAGAATCTTGGGCGACTTCAACTTCAACAGTAACGTTGAGAGAATCTTGGGACGATTACTACCTCCGCAGTAACGGGGAGAGAACCATAGGCGACTTCAACCTCAACAGTAACGCTGAGAGAATCTTGGGACGATTACTACCTCCGCAGTAACGAGGAGAGAACCATAAGCGACTTCAACCTCAACAGTAACGCTGAGAGAATCTTGGGACGATTACTACCTCCGCAGTAACGGGGAGAGAACCATAGGCGACTTCAACCTCAACAGTAACGCTGAGAGAATCTTGGGCGACTTCAACCTCAACAGTAACGCTGAGAGAATCTTGGGCGACTTCTACCTCAACAGTAACGCTGAGAGAATCTTGGGCAACTTCTACCTCAACAGTAACACTGAGAGAATCTTGGATATCTTCTACTGAGTCTTTATCAGGAAAATCTGTTAGGGGTCGATTTAGCTGGACAAGAGAAGGCCTTTGACTGGATAAGAAACAGAAAAATCTTAGGGTCGATTTAACTGAGCCGGTCTAGGTCTTGACATCTTCAACTGGATAAGAAACAGGGAGATCTTAGGATCGATCTGACTGAACCAGAGAAGGCCTTGGACTGGATAAGAAACAGGAAAATCTTAGGGTCGATTTAACTGAACCGGTCTAGGTCTTGAAATCTTCAACTGGATAAGAAACAGGGAGATCTTAGGATCGATCTGACTGAACCAGAGAAGGCCTTTGACTGGATAAGAAACAGAAAAATCTTAGGGTCGATTTAACTGAACCGGTCAAGGTCTTGAAATATAGCTGAGAACTTAACTGAATCTTCCTGAAAGGTAAAGGTCAGTCGTATGCAATGCATGATGTGGATCAAGCAATGATGTTCTCATCATAAATGCGATTTGTAAGATATGATGCGTATATGCATGCTATGATGTATGTGATGTTTATGAATATATCTTTGTCGTCTAGGAAAGTAAATCCTTGACGTGTGCCGGGAAGTCACTCCTGGGCTGATGTTGAAGAATAGATTTTGCTCCCGCTGGGGATGATAGTTGCAAGAATACCGGTAGGAGAAGATGACTCCGTTGGGGAATAAACCTGGCGAATGAATTACTCTGCGGGAGAAAAGTACTCTAGTGATCTTGCTGGGGACCAATACTCTGTGGGGAGAGAGGTACTTTGTTGAGTTGTTGATAATAACTTGCTAGGGATACCCTTGTTGTGTTGGAAGTGTTAATAGACTTCGCTGGGGATTAGAAGATTTCGCCGAGGACGATTTTTCCGTGGCTTTTGGCTGAGGATAACCCAGTTATATCCTGGTGAGGAAATAACTCTTGAATAAAGCCGGGAGACGCGTTCATGCTCTACGAGGATAAGCTTCCAGAATCTACTGGGGATAAGCTTACTGCTTGGGGAGATAGATTCTAACTTTCCTAGGGAACGGGATTGGACTCTCCTGGGGAAGTTTTGAACTGTATCGGGGAAGTAACTCCATTGAACGTTTGATATACCACCGGGGAACAATCTTTAGACTAAGACTGCCGGGGATGCTTGTTAAGAATGCATGTACTGCTGGGGAATGTTGAGATCTGCGGGAGGATACCCAACTTCCTTAAGTTTGATAATAGCTTTGCTCGGGGAGAGTGCACTGACTTGTTGGCTCACTCTCTGGGGAATTAAGATATACTGGTTGTGTTCTTTAGCTGAGCCTACCTTGATACCTTGGAGGACAGAACAATTAGATCGCTTAGACAACTCTTTATTGCCCCTGTTTCTAATGTTACCTGTAATTAATCCTTTGTTTCGTATGCAAATATTCATGAGTTAGCAAATTATTGTCAATGCATATATCACCAATTGAACCTTGGACGTTCTTCGCAAAACAAAACAGAAAAGGAAAAACAATTGGCAATTTTAACTGAAAAGTATATTTGTATAAACTTTGAATTTGCCTGTAAAATAGGCGTTTATGTACAAGAGGCTGACGTCCTAGTAAGAGAACGCCGCCGAACACGAGAGTTTATACAAATTTGTACAAGGGAAAATAAAACAACTGTGTGAAATGAATGATCCCACTGGGTTTCAACTCTGCTATCGCCTTTATGTCTTTGAGCGTCTCATCACTTGATGACCTTAGTTGAAGGTGAAGCTGACTGATCGATGCCGTCTGAACTTGCTGTAGATACCGGATTCTGGATGCAAAGTGACCAATGAGACATAGTATTACGCTTTATCCCTAACTTTTTCCTGGACCGCCCTTTCGGGTTTTCAGTCCACCGGGATACCCATTTTTGCCCAAGCCGCCTTTTCAGGTTTTCGACTTGTCGGGTGTACAGATTTTTTTCATTTTCATCCCTTCATTTTGCCCGAACCCTTTTGGTTCGCCAGGAAGCCCTAACTTTTGCCTAGGCATGTCAGCCTAGCGGGTCTTTTTTATGCGTAGTATCTTTTTACTATGTCTGCATTGGCGGGGTGAGGAAGGTCGTCACCATCCATGTTGGTTAGAATCATGGCTCCTCCTGAGAACACATGCTTAACCACAAATGGACCTTCGTACGTAGGGGTCCATTTTCCCCTTGGATCACTCTGAGGAAGGATGATTCGCTTGATTACCAGATCCCCAACTTGATATTCCTGTGGTCTGACCTTTTTGTTAAATGCCCTGATCATTCGTTTCTGATACGTCTGACCATGACAGATAGCAGCAAGTCTCTTTTCGTCAATAAGGTTTAACTGATCAAGTCGTGTCTGGATCCAATCATCTTCACTCAGATTTGCATCCTTCATTATCCGGAGAGAGGGTATTTGCACTTCGATCGGTAAGACTGCCTCCATGCCGTAGACCAAGGAGAAAGGAGTTGCCCTGGTTGACGTCCTGGCTGAGGTACGGTACCCATGTAGAGCGAACGGTAACATCTCGTGCCAATCTTTATAAGTCACTGTCATCTTCTGCACGATTTTCTTGATATTTTTATTTGCTGCTTCTACAGCCCCATTCATCTTCGGTCTGTAAGGAGAAGAGTTGTGGTGCTGTATCTTAAACTGCTTGCAGAGCTCAGTGATCATCTTGTTATTGAGATTGGTACAGTTGTCTGTAATGATTCTTTCTGGGACGCCGTATCGACAGATCAGGTTATGCCGAATGAACCGTGCCACAACCGTCTTGGTTACCGTAGCGTAAGATGCTGCTTCGACCCATTTTGTGAAGTAATCAATTGCTACCAGGATGAAGCGATGCCCGTTAGATGCCGTAGGTTTAATCTCACCGATCATGTCTATGCCCCACATTGCAAACGGCCAAGGTGCAGTCAGAACATTCAGAGGAACTGGGGGAACATGCACTTTGTCTGCATAGATCTGGCATTTATGGCATGTCCGAGAGTGTTGGTAGCATTCAACTTCCATTGTGGACCAGAAATACCCTGCCCAAAGGATTTTCTTCGCCATAGTGTGTCCACTGGAATGTGTACCAAAGGTCCCTTCATGTAGCTCTTCCATGATCTTTTCTGCTTCATTCTTATCCACACAACGCAGTAAGGTCGAATCATGGTTTCGCTTGTACAGGATGCCGTTGCTAAGGAAGAACTTCGCTGCGAACCTTCTCACGAACTTTTTATCGTTGACAGATGCACCTTCAGGGTATTCCTGAGCTTCCAGATATCTCTTCACCTCATGGTACCAAGGCTTCTCAGTTACCAACTCAGTCTCGAGATCACAACAGTATGCCGGTTCGTCCAGTTTCCAGATGATGATCCGGGGAGTCTCATTATCCCATTTGACCTTGAACATAGAAGACATCGTAGCTAACGCGTCCGCTAACTGATTCTCCTCTCTCGGGAAATGTTCAAAGGTTATCTTTGTGAAGTGAGGGATCAATGTCAACACACATTCTCTGTAAGGAATAAGATTCGGATGTTTCGTATCCCACTCTCCTTTGATCTGATTGATCATAAGAGCGGAATCTCCGAAGACACTCAGAAACTTGATCCTTAAGTCGATCGCAGCTTGAAGACCCATGATGCACGCCTCATACTCCGCCATGTTGTTGGTACAGTTGAAACATAGCCGGGCAGTGAGTGGAGTATGAGTGCCTTGAGGGGATATGATCACAGCGCCGATACCGTTACCCAAAGCATTGGAGGCTCCGTCAAAGTGCATAGACCATCGGGATCCTTCCTCAGGTCCTTCATCCGGTCCAGGTACTTCACAATCAGTCACTATCATGATGCTCTCGTCTGGAAACTCGAAGTTCATTGACTGATAGTCGTCTACGGCCTGATGTGCCAAGTGGTCTGCCAATACACTTCCCTTGATGGCTTTCTGAGTCGTGTATTGAATGTCGTATTCCGTCAAGATCATTTGCCATCTTGCTATTCTCCCAGACAGAGCAGGCTTTTCAAATATGTACTTTATAGGATCCATTTTTGAGATCAACAAGGTAGTGTGAGTCAGCATATACTGTCTCAGCCGGCGAGCAGCCCATACCAAAGCGCAACAAGTTTCCTCAAGCAGTGAGTATCGGGTCTCACAGTCGGTAAACTATTTGCTAAGGTAATAAATGGCATGCTCTTTTCGGCCAGACTTGTCATGCTGCCCCAACAACACCCCATTGAGATGTCCAGTACTGTTAGGTATAGTATCAGAGGTCTCGCTTCAACCGGTGGCATAAGGATGGGTGGTTCTTGGAGATACTCCTTGATTCTGTCAAAAGCGGCCTGACATTCATCATTCCAACGTACTACCTGATCTTTCTTCAGCAGCTTGAAGATTGGCTCACAGGTAGCAGTCAGGTGGGAGATGAACCGAGCAATGTAATTCAGGCGTCCTAAAAAGCCTCTGACTTCCTTCTCTGTCTTAGGAACTAGCATCTCTTGAATAGCTTTGACCTTGGCAGGGCCCACTTGAATACCCTTATCGCTTACAACGAAGCCTAGCAACTTTCCAGATCTTACCCCGAAGGTGCACTTGTTCGGGTTCAACCTCAGCTTGTACAGTTTCAGACGGTCAAACAACTTCTGCAGATGATCAAGGTGTTCTTCCTCAGTCTGAGACCTTGCAGTCATGTCGTCAACATACACTTCTATCTCATGATGGATCATGTCATGAAACAAAGCAACCATGGCACGTTGGTAGGTTGCCCCAGCGTTCTTCAGTCCAAAAGGCATGACCTTGTAGCAGAAGGTGCCCCACTGAGTAACAAAGGTAGTCTTTTCCATGTCTTCAGGTGCCATCTTGATCTGATTGTAACCTGAAAATCCATCCATGAAAGAGAACACCTTATGCTGAGCTGTATTGTCAACAAGGACATCAATGTGAGGTAGGGGAAGTCATCTTTGGGGCTGGCCCTGTTCAGATCCCTGTAATCAACACACATTCTGACCTTTCCGTCCTCCTTAGGTACCAGCACCACATTAGCAACCCACTGAGGGTAAGAAGTCACTGCAAGGAAACCAGCATCAAACTGTTTCATAACCTCGGCTTTGATCTTCTCAGACATCTCTGGACGCATACGGCGGACCTTTTGCTTAACCGGAGGGCAGTCTTCCTTAGTAGGTAAGTGATGGACCACAATATCGGTATCCAAACCGGGCATGTCTTCGTAGGACCAGGCAAAGATCTCCATATAATCATGTAGCATCTGAGTCAACCGTTGCTTCACGCTGAGCTCTAGGTTGGCACCAATCTTTACCTCTTTCCTGTCTGCCTCAGTACCCAAGTTTATTGTTTCCACTGGCTCTTCATGTGGTTGAATTGCCCTCTCTTCCTGGAGTAACAGTCTTGCAAGCTCGCCAGGCACTTCGCAATCATCTTCACCTTCGTTTTCAGCTAAGTTGATCGGATTTTCGAAGTCATAACTGGCAGTAGCAGAGTCGTTACCAGTGAGATCCAGAGTGGATTGAAACCTGTATGAGTGAGTGTGTGTAAATACAACTGTTTTGTAATATATAAAGAAAGGAAAGAAAGAAAAGGAGCATAAGATTTGAAATGCGAGAAAACGTCCAAGATTTTTATTCATGATATATGAAATGACAATTTATATGCCCTCACAAATGAAGCCACGGTGCCCCGGGTAAGACACCGGGCCATAGAGTTTTAATTGTTTATTACAAATAACAAAACAAAGAAGTTTATTACTGCGTAACAAGAGAAACAGGTAGATTGTCCTTTGCACTCCAATTGCTAGGTCCACTGTCGGTTGCCGGGTAAATCCAGCTATCAAACTCAGCTTCATCCACCTCATCTTCGTCCCCAATAGCATTTACTCCATGAGCAGGCAGGGGAGCTGTCACTACATTAGGCTTCTCAGAGGCCTCAAATTGTACCTCCTTGGCATCAATAAGGTCCTGCAGCTTATTCCTTAAGGCCCAACAGTCATCAGTGGAATGCCCCGGGCTATCGGAGTGATAAGCACAGCGAGCATTTGGATTGTATTTAGGAGAAGCCGTATTCACAACCTTCGGGGCCTCCCTGACAGTCACTAAATTGGTGGACAGCAACTGCGGCAAGATTTGGGATAGAGTCATACTCAACCTGGTAAACTCCCTTCTAGGTCTTTCAGACCTTGGAGGATTGGCTTGCCGAGGAGCGGCAGCAGGCTTAGCAATCATCACCGCGTTGACAGATTGGTGGCGCTCAGGTTTCTCTTGCCTTCTAGACCCGTATACAGCACTGGCCTCCTTTTTGAAGGGTTTCTTCTCAGAACTTGACGATGCACCCTTCTGAATTTTACCAGACTTCATCCCAGCCTCAATTCTCTCTCCAGTCAGAATAATATCAGTAAACCCTGCAGACGAGTTACCGATAATATGGTTGAAAAATGGCCCAGATAGGGTCCCCAAGAACATATCTACCAACTCCCGGTCAGTCAACGGAGGCTGCACCCTGCCAGCCAGATCCCTCCACTTCTGTGCGTACTCCTTGAAACCTTCACTTGAACCTAGCAACATACCCTGGAGTTGGGTACGTGTAGGGGCAAGGTCGGCATTATATTGATACTGCTTATAAAAAGCAGTAGCCAACTCCTCCCAGTTACGAACCTTGGTCCCATCCAGCTGATAGAACCATTCGAGATGAGTCCCTGAAAGACTCTCCTGGAAGAAGTGGATCCACAAATTCTTGTCCACTGAGTACGGTTGAATCTTCCGCACATAAGACCTGAGGTGTAACTTGGGACAAGACGCCCCGTCATACCTGGTAAAGGATGGTGCTTTGAACTTATGAGGAATGATCACACCAGTAGACAAACCCAAGTCTCCAAAATCCAGCCCAGGCACTTGTTGGATCTCCATAGCATTCAGTCTGTCCTCCAACTGCTTGTACCGGTCTTCAGCGGGCGGATATTGTTCCTCATCAAAATCAGTCTCGTTGTCGGAGACTACCGGACTAGGACCTTTTCCCCCTTGGGGACTACCCTTGCCTATAGAAGAACCAGCCTCTTCATTCTGCAGAGCGTTGCCAAACCTTCGGCCCGAGTTAAAAAGAACAGTTCTCTTCTTCTTCTTCTTCTCCTTCTTCAGGAGCAGAGCCTTCAACTCTTCTTGGCCCTGAGCCAAACCCATGATTAGTTCCTGAAATTGCGCATTCTGCGCCTGAAGAGCCTTGATGGACATCTCGGTTGATGATGAGTCAGGATTCATGATGCTGAAATAAACAGCGAAGAACGGTAAGCAACCTGAAAAGAAGAAAACCTGCTATGCACATGATGAATGATATGTGTTTATGCAATGCATTCAAGGGTTCGAAAGTTCAAATTTGTTGTAGACAAAAAGAACACACGTTATCATTAAGGAAATAATTATTCAGTACATCAAAGCCTCATGGGCACAAATTACAAAGCAAATCAATCCCAAAAGACACTACGCATCCTCTTTGGAGCTATGTAGGTGTTGAGATTCCTTTCCTCATGCAATAGGCGGGTGAGCTCCAAGACCTTCTTTTCACTAGCATGTAGACTGGTCTCAAGAGAATTCCGTTCTTCCTTAAGCTGGATCCAGCTCTTCTGCATCTCTTCCCAGGATGTGGGCATATCAGGATGCTGAATGGTGTAGGACACTTCTCCTTCCAAGACTGGCTCTTTGATTACTGGGAGCATATGAGGATATGGCATCACTAACTTCTGGGAGCGGGCTCGTACCCACTTGAGATAAGGTTCCAACAGGATGGAGTTCCTGTGCCCCAGTGTCTTGCTGTCTATCCTACTGGGCATCCTCCAAGCTCTGATAAATCTCTGGCGAAGTCCTTGTGCATCGTTGTCGAAGTCAAAAACTATGTCAGGAATTAACATATCATGAGGGCCATCCCTCCGAGCATAACCAAACTGTCTCCAAGCCAGACATGGGTTGTAAGTAATACCTCCTCTGATTCCAAGTAAAGGAACATTAGGGTACTCCCCGCAACGATCAATGATAGTGACATCCTCTCTGGACCGAGGGCACCAATGTATATCTGCATGTGTAAGAGTCATCAACCGTTGTGACCATCTCAAACCCCGCTCGTTCTTCAAAACTGATTGTGGAAGGTGCGAAATAAACCACCTTCCCAGGAGAGGAGTGAAACACATAAGGACACCTCTTTTTCTCATGGTTCGAGTGTAACATGAGTGAAGGATGTCCCCCAGCAACGTAGGTATAGGATTCCTGGACATAAAGATCTGGACAACACTGATATCTATAAGCTGATCTGGGTTAGGGAACAACACCAAACCATAGACAAGGAGGGCCACAACTTCTTCAAAAGCTTGTAAGTCAAGGGAGTTCCAACATTCATGGGCCTTTTCAAACAGAAACCTGGCTAAGAACCCTTTGATACCACTTCTAACTTCCCAATGTCCCTTAAGGTCAGATGATTGTAAGTGTAAGGCTTTGGCAATCTCTTCAAGCTTGGGTTCCTTTTCCGTACCGTTGTAGGGTAGTTGATCAAGGATAGGGATCTTCAGAAGCCGGGAGAACTCCTCCAATGTAGGTACCAGCTGATAATCCAAGAAGGTGAAACAATGATGCAGAGGGTCAAAGAACTGGAACAGAACCTTTATCATGTCTTCCTCAATGTTGGTGTTGACCAAGCTAATGAGTCTCCCATGTCTTTCATTGAATGAAGAGCTCTCGGGAATCCTGGATATAAGTTCCTTAAGCTGAGGAGGGACCCTTACAAGGCTAATTTGAATTGTCTTTCTGCGAACAGTTTCCATGTCCTACAAAACAAGAACAAAGATGAAGATTCGAACCCCTGAAATGGTTAGTCAATGCATATGATGCTGGATGATGTCATGATGCTATGATTAACTACACCACAAATATTTACAAAGACAAACATGTAAGGCACACAAGTCACACAAGACAAGCCCTTAGGGTTTAGGCCAGCATGGGGTCTGGGTATTACCCTCTTGAAGTTGGTGGGTTCAACCTGTCCTATTAGAAGTAACCGGGTTCTAAGGGTCCCAATATCACGGGATTGCTTTCATTGTTCATCGTTTCGATTTAGCCACTGAACTGGCGACCGAAATATTCCAGGAAAGCAACCCTCAATTGAGCGTAGTATCGAGTATTAACCAACCTCGGACTGCACCAAAGTCAGTTATCTCACTACCCTAAAGAGGCCAAGATAGTTCAATTAAGGTTCTTAAGGTCTGTTGATGCTTCATGACACCACACGGAGGCCCCGTACTCTCCTTGACTAAACTCAAGGGTTACCGGTACACACCAAAGTGCCACATCAACGTAGCAGACTGTTTCAACCATGTCGGTATACCCCGCACAGTTCCCTCACAGCCTTGTTGCTAATTTCTAAGAAGGTATCCCCAGATCCGGGTTAGGATCTATAGAACTCCCAAGCAACCCACAATTTAAAGCAAGCAAAGAAAGCAATTGAAAACACAGTGATCTTAGTCCTAAGGTACACCTCACTTTATAAAATATCCCCAGCAGAGTCGCCAGTTCTGTGATCGGTGGATCTGGAACTGACTGTTTAACGCTGGTTCGCGAAATGTCGCGGAAGCAAGAGTCGCCACCGTCTTTTATTTTCTCCAAATGGAAAGGACAAAAGCACAGAAAAATTCCTTATAGAGATTGCTCTCGGTTCGGGAGGTAGGTTATAGAAAGGGAAGGTGTTAGCACCCTTTCTATCCATGGTTATCCATGGGCTCTTAGATACTTGCTCATTTGTGTTTTCAAAATTGGTTTGTTTGCTTTTCAACTGTGGATTTTAAAAAGTTTCTTTGAAAATTCCAGTTCGACTCTTGTATCGGTCCTCAAGAGTGTTTGAAAAACTGCTTTCGAAAGCTTTTTGAAAGGGTGTCGGTGTGAAAAGTATTTTTGATTTGTTTTGAAATTAGAGCAAGTATCTAGAGTCGTCTACCTACCCTAAGGAATTCGTCTGTGTAGATGTCCTTTAAAGTAGTGCCATACCACCATTGAGAGGTAGGTAGCACCACCGTTGGAGGTGTTCGGGTCAATTCGAGGTTCGGGACATGGTGATCACCAGAGCAATGGGAAGACACCTTAGAAGCTACCCTCATGCCAGGTTCCCGGATCATGAGGACTTACTAAGACATCCTCTACTCGACGATCACCTTTCGAGGGGCAAGGCAACAGTGAGGCGTACCCTAGGGGTGGTGTGTGATTTGTGTGTCGTTTTCAGTTATTTTATCTTGTTCATGTCATGGGTGATCTACGCTTTTGTTTTTATTTTATCATTCATTCTTGCATGTAATTATTTAACAGTTAAAAAGTTGCGAGAAATGTAAAGTTCCTAAACTATTACAAAGGCGCGAGTCCACATCGCCAAATAAAATCCAGGACCCGATTTGACATAAAATAAAGGAAAGTGCCAGAAATATAAATTTACACGGCTTTGGGAGAATTACATGAATATTTAAAAGAACGACAATAAAAATGCGAAGAGAATTAAAGTCGAAAGCGAGGGCGTTGGACCCTTTTTAATGAAATTAAAATATTATGAACAAATTAATTAAATTAAACTAAAAAAGAAATTATTTTTGAGGTTTTTTTTTGTATTTATGGTTTTAATGAGAATTAAATGAAATTAAAATATTAATTAACCCTAATTCTAGTTTTTTATTTATTTATTAAGAAAAGCATTAAAATTTCACCTAAAATTAAACCTAATTAATTAATTGCAAGTATTTATAAGAATATATAATTAATTAGTAATAATGAGAAAAGAAAAGGAAAAGATAAAAGTAATTAACCTAATTCTACAAATTTTAAATTTATTAGAAAAATGTTAAAATTAACCCTAGAATAAAAACTAATTAATTGATACAAGACTTCATTTACAAAAATATTAAAATAAAATATATTTTTTGATTTTTTATGACTTTCTGATTTTTATTATTTTTTATGTTTTATGAAAATAAGTTAATTTCAAGAATTTAATTAAAACTAATTAAAACAAATAAAATAGAAAGAAAAATAAAAGAGCAAACCATGGGGGGTTCTGTCCCCAAATTGGAGGTCAAATTGTAGCAATCCTGGCCCAATTGATTTCTGGCCTGGTTGACTTTCATGCTAGCGTGTGCACATGTTGACTGATGCCTAGGATGTTCTTCAAATCTCCACCTTTAGATTGCCTCCAGTGGCCATGTGGCACACCTAGATTAGGGGCGTATGATGGTCTTCAGGGAAGAAACTGCACAGGATGATGTTAGGAAAAATATTATTGAAAGGGAGGGGGACCTGGGATCGAACCCAGGTCCTAGAGGTTACCATACTGATGCCTTGCCACTGGAGCTCTTAGCGCGCTTTGTAAGTTATATGACTAACAATTAATATAAGATAAAATAAGAGTTAGTGGGAGATTTTAGCGCGAATTTCAAACGAGCCAACCATGCCTTGCCACCTAGTCTTCTTCTTCCTCGTTTGTATTTTCCTGAAACATAGAAGGAGTTAGCGGGGGTTTTAAACCCCCCCAAAATATGCCCTTTTCAAGAATAGCGATTAGGCCATCTTGCTTCATAAATTGGGCGCGACTGTTGCATTCGATTCGTCCAAGTGTCTTGAATTTAACCATGGTACTGAGAAGTCTTAATTTTACAGTATATGAAAATACCCAATTCGAAGCTTGAGGAACCCTAGCATTTTTCAATGGTTAAATCGCGTACGATGCTTAAAAACTCAATTAAAACGTGTGGTTAGCTTCGTAATGAGTCAAATAACACAAATCAATCATTAAAAATAGCAAACAAAGCATGAATCATGATGCAAGAACATGGAAAAAAGTATGAACATGACGAGGCTGTTCTACCAATTCTGGGCGTTAGGGATGATGATTTTGATCCAAACACCTTCCTTGATGTCTCAGCAAGGCAATGGAATAATTATTTTGGCTTGAATCGCACTGGAATGTAGTTTTCAGTTTTGGACTTTTTTGACAAAAACTCAAACTTGGTTATGGTGTTTCTGCGCAGCTTTCATGTTCTCAGCACTAGGGTTGGCATTAGGCTTATGTATGGAATGATTAGGGTTGAGAATTGGATCAAAAAACCCTTTGCATTGATGTGGAGAATATTTGATTTTCATGCATAATCTTTCAAATCTTTTCCATGCCTATTTGATGCCAATTATGTCCAAATCACATTGATTCTTCCCATATCAGATCATGCACGAATCTTGAGTGTATTTCATGCATAAAAAGATTTAAAAAGTTTGTTTTGGTATTTTCCACATATTTATTTTAATTAAATGAATTATTAGCAATTAAAAATTCAAATAAATAAATAAAAATTATGAATAACTTCCCTTTGGGCCAAATGGTCGTGCACATGCTTTGGATGATGGATTTTGGAAGAAAATGTGGCCCATTAGCAATTTTAAGACATTTGAAGCAAAGTTGACTTTTCAAAATATCCAAAAATTTCCCAACTTCCACAAGGCATATCTTGCTCAATTTTTAAGCTTTGCTCATGTTCTTGGACATTTTGGAAAGGTCTTAAAGTCCTCTAACCAATGCCTTTGGTCCCATGGCATTTTGATTTACCGATCTCAAGTTATGGCCTTTGACTTAAAGTCCCTTTTTGTTGACTTTTGAAAATGACCTATAATGTTGAAATTGATAACTTTTTGTGAGAGCATTTCTTGGACTTTAAGTGTGAAGAGGAGTTGTAGGAAATGTCTTTCTCTTCAAAATGAGCTTTGGATGGAATTTTTCTGATAAACCATGTGGAAGTTATGCCTTGGTCAAGTTACAGTTGACTTTTTCAACTGTCCAAATATGGAAACTTTTGCATCTTGAGACTTTTTGAGCCAAGCTTTGAAAATCATGATCAAGAATTGATCAAATGATGTTTGTGGCTTCAAAATAAGATGTTGACCAAAATTTTGAACTTTTGACTGTCAAATGACCATTTTGCCCCTGCAGTTGACTGTTGAGCAATTAGGGTTTTTGACTGTGCAATTTTGTGCTGTAAGTCTTGAAACTTGGTATGAGGATGCTTGACCATGTTTATAAGCATGTGGGACTTGATTGGACCCTTGAAAACTTCATTTTCTTTGTCAGAACCAAAACCCTAGTTTTTGACTGTTAGGAGGCCCTTGAACTGTGCAATCCCTTGGGGAATTTTGAAGTATGCTCTTTGCAATTCTTGAAGAATATGGGAGGGCAAATTTTGGGGTACAACAGCAACCAACGAACCCATGGAGGTTGAAATGGACGTGACTCCCCTACGTGTGGAACTCCCTCAGTCCTCTTTGTCTCGAATGACTGACGAGGAGCTTGCACTCCTGAGACGAAATGACCCTATTGGGTACATGAAGGCAAAGCTGGCTCAAAGGGACGTCCCACTTGCTAGGGCTGGCACAAGTTCGACCAGCTATCCTCTTCCCACAGATGAAAGAATTGTACTTCTTAATAAGATTAGGAAAACGATTCTCAATGTGGATATATTCGAAGTGCTCAAACAAGATAGTACTGCTTGCTATACTATGAAGGAGTTGCTTACAAAGGTTAATCTTGCTACCTGCTCCTTGCCAGTTAGTACTCTCTTGTTCGATCTTCAGGCTTTGCTGGACAACGTAACTGGTTACCTTCTCCAAGATGAATCTACTGCCAAGAAGGTTCAAGAAAAACGCATTGCAATAGATGCTGCTTATGAACAAGCTTCGAAAATCTCTCAAGAAGCTGAGGATCAAGCTATGCATCTAAAGCAGGCGAAAACTGATTATGAGGCTCGAGCTGAGTCCATACTTCTTTGGGAAAGGAAGATTCTGGAACTTCAACAGAAGGTTAAAGAGGCTAAAGAACAACAAATAGCCTTCGAAACCAATACTGCTGGTAACCAATTCGAAGAGCTTCTCAACCAGGGGCTTACAGAAATGGAAACTGCAGAACAACTTAAAGGAGAAGTGGCAACCTTGGAAGGAGCCAGGCGTTTTGCTCAGCAGAGACTTGAATCATTTCGAAGCACTTTCAACAGACTGAAAAATAATTCTTAATTCTAAATTTCAGTGTTTATTTGACTACAATTTGGTTTCTTATATGTAATATTCGAACAACGCCATTTTGGCATCTTATCTTGCCATTTTGGCCTTTTTATAATATCTTGGTTATGTTGTTACTATTCGAATCTCCTGCAGGCGTGGCTTATATTTCTTTAAATATTTACCATTAACCTTTAGGATACGTTTATCATCCACCAGTTCTTCGATTTCGTATGCATTGTTTGAGAATACTTTTAATATTCGAAAATGTCCTTCCCAATGAGGTGACCATTTAACTAATGCTTTATTTTTCTTGTCCATGGGCAATATGATTTTCCAAACTAAGTCATTAATAATGAATACTTTTTTCTTCACCCTTTTGTTGTATGTTCTGGCCACTCTTTCTTTTTGTCTCATCAAAATTTCCAATGCATGTAATCTAATTTCTTCCAACTCAACTAATTCATTCATCATCATTTCCCAATATAATGCACCTGGGATTTCGTTGTCTCTGAATTCGAACTGATTGTAGATGAATTTCTACTGGCAACACTGCATAATGACCAAATGTGAGTTGGAAAGGCGTAGTGTTAGTAGCCTCCTTAGGAGATGTTCTACAAGCCCATAATATTTGGTCCAAAGTTTTGTGCCAGTTTCTTGGCTTTTTGCCAATATGCTTCTTGATTAATCCTATTATCACTTTATTGGCTGCTTCGACTTGACCGTTTGCTTGAGCATAATATGGCGTTTACGTTAGCAACCTAAACCCCATTTCTTGGGCAAATTCTTGCATCTTTCTACCAGTAAACACAGAGCCTTGGTCTGTGGTTATGCTCTCTGGCAATCCGAACCTATAGATAATGTGCTTTTGTATAAACTCAATAATAGCCTCTTGATCAGCAACTATTAATGGTATAGCTTCGATCCACTTGGTAAAATAATATATTCCTACCAAGATATATTTCTGTCCTTTGGACGAAGCAGGATTTATTTCTCCTATCAAATCCAATGCCCATCCTCTAAATGGCCATGGTTTGATGATCGAATGCAACTCACTTGTAGGGGAATGTTGAATCCCTGCATGTTTCTGACATTCCTCACATCCTTTAGCAAAGTCTATGCAATCTTTGAGCATGCTAGGCCAATACAAGCCGTATCGAAATAACAGCCATTTCATTTTATGGCCTGCTTGATGTGCCCCACATGCCCCATTGTGGACTTCTGACAATGCTAGGTATGCCTCACTTTCTCCTAGACATTTCAATAATACACCCTCTTGGGTCTTTTTAAACAATTCGTTCCCCATGAGGAGATATGACAATGCTCTGTATTTTGTCTTTCTATCCACGTTCAGAGTTGGGTCTGCTAAATAACTCTTCAGTGGACTTCGCCAATCTGCATCTGACAAAGTATTTATGGCTAATATTTCGAATCCCTGTTTCTCAGCATATCCCAATTTCATACTTTCCAGATCCGATGGTGTGAATCTAGTAGCCATAACTCTACCCCTTAACTCAACTAAATCCTTAAAGTTCCTGGTAGAAACTTTATAACCCGAAGCCAACTGTGCTAAGTCATTTGCTTCTTGGTTCTCTATTCTTGGTATGTGTTGAATATCCATGTATTCAAATTTCCTTAGTAGCCTATTGACTATGACGAAGTATATCATCAAGTTTTCCTTTATACACTTATATTCCTTTGTAATTTGTTTGACCACTAATTCTGAGTCTCCTTTAATTTCGACTCTAGTTGCCCCCAATTCCAACAAAGCTTCAAGTCCAACAATGAGCGCTTCATACTCAGCTTCGTTGTTCGAGCAACGAGGACCATCTAATTTATACTTGAATTTTGTTAGAATTCCTTCAGGAGAAATTAGAAGGACTCCAACGCCACTTCCATTCCTGTGGGTTGAACCATCAAAGTACAATTTCCAAGGTTGCATTTCGACGTAACTCATGACAGTCTGCTCAACCAAAGAATGGTCCACAATGAAGTCAGAAATCACTTGACCTTTCATAGCTTTTAAAGGCATGAAAGTCAAAGAATATTCTGTTAAGGCTAAAGCCCATTTACCAACTCTACTATGCATTATTGGTTTTGAAAGCATATGTTTAATGACATCGAAATGAGATGAAACATAAACATCAACAGGCTTTATATAATACTTGAGTTTCATACAAGATAAATACAAACAGAGACATAGCTTTTCTAGATTGCTATATCTGGTCTCTGCATCATTTAGTACTCTACTTAAATAGTATATAGCTCTTTCGATACCATTGTTATCTTCTTGTGCTAGCATACTACCTATACTAACTTCAGAGGCAGATATGTACAATCTCATGGGCTTCCCCCATGAAGGTGGAGACAAAATAGGAGGCTGAGAGAGGTATATTTTTATCCTATCAAATGCCTCCTGGTGGGCTTCATTCCATTCGAAGGCTTGGCCTTGCTTTAGACGAAGTAACAGAGAGAAAGCTTGGGTTCTTCCATTCAGGTTCGAAATGAATCTTCTGAGGAAGTTAATTTTCCCTAGCAGAGATTGCAACTCCCTTTTTGACGTAGGTGCTTTCGTCTCCATTATGGCTTTGGTTTTGTTCTTGTTGATTTCAATCCCTTTCTTGTGAACCACAAAACCAAGAAAATCTCCAGCCTGCACAAAAAATGCACATTTAAGGGGATTCATCTTTAAGCCATGTTTTCTCATTCGCTCGAATGATTGGCTCAAATGATGCAAATGTGTTTCTGCAGATATAGATTTGATGACTATATCATCAATATACACCTGCATGAAGGTTTCAATGAAATCATGAAAAATTGAATTCATTGCCCTTTGATAAGCTGCCCCAGCGTTCTTTAAACCAAAAGGCATCACCACCCATTCGTAGGTGCCTAAGGCTCCTGGGCAACGAAATGCTGTCTTTGTAACATCTTCTTCAGCAATGAAAATCTGATTATACCCAGAGTATCCATCTAACATACTTAAGTATTCGAACCCTACAGCAGAATCTACTAGCATTTCTGCCACAAGCATGGAATATTCATCTTTAGGGGTTGCAGTGTTTAAATCCCTAAAATTTATGCAAATTCTTAAAGAACCATTTTTCTTAATAACAGGTACTATGTTTGCTAACCATTCGACGTACCTTGTTGTTCTGATGAATTTGCAACGCAACAACCTTTCGATCTCGGCTTTAATTTTTGTGAGAACCGCTGGTGCGAATCTTCTGGGAGTTTGTTTGATGGGCTTCTTGCCATCTTTGATTGGCAGTCTGTGTTCGACCAACTCCCTCTTTAAACCAGGCATTTCGTCATAATCCCATGCGAAGCAATCTTTGTTTTTCTTGAGGACTTCGATTACTTCCTTCTTGAGGCCTGGGCTAAGTTTTGCACTTATGTAGGTTATTCTTTTCGTTTTTTCATCCCCTAAGTTGACTTCTTCGAGTGGATCTTGTGCCAACATTTTGGCACCTGAGTTTATGGGGTCCCTTTCGAAGCCTAAGGGTTCTTTATCGTAGATGGCATCCAACCTTTGATCCATCTCAAATTCTCTGAAGGGTGAGCATTTCGAGCCATCCCCACTTACTTCGTTCATCTTTACAGTTAATTTATTTATTTCAGCCTCTAAGGCCGCTTTTGATTCGTTCTCAGCCATATAGGCCGAAATCCTTTCGAAAAAGGTGGACTCAGTCATGGATAAGGTTGTCGAAGTCCCAGCCTGCTGGCCGTTTTTGTATAGTGCTTTCGACTCCCTCTTCTTCACTGATTATTGTTCTATCCCAGTAAAGGCCATCATGGCGAAGGGTCATGTAGTAGTGGGCGTTTCTGGTTTCGTTAATCTCATCATTTGGAACACACGGAGCAATCTTTGCCAGATTTTTATCATAATCCCTCTTGTCAACTAAATTGAATGTTGACATAAAGTAACTCTGGTCTGCTTCGATGTTTTCCACGATTCCATCATCTCTCCATAGAACTAGTCGCTGATGCATTGACGAAGGAACTGCCCCCACGCCATGGATCCACTCCCTTCCCAGCAATAAGTTATAGTTGGCCTTGGCTTCGATCACCATAAACATGGTGGGCCTACAGCTTGAGCCTATTGTCAATTCCAACTGGACCACTCCCAGTGTTTTGCCCACTTTTCCCTCATAATTGGACAAAACCATATTATGGGGCTTGATGTCTCCTTCGCGGATCTCTAATCTTTTCAGCATGAAATGGGGTATCAAATTGACTGCAGCACCCCCATCTACTAGAACCTTGTTCACACCATGGACACCAACTTTTGCCCGAATAAATAGTGGCTTAAGATGGTTCTTCATAGCAGGTTCTGGACGTTCGAAGAACGCATTTTGCTCCTCGATAGCCCCATTGTCCATCACATAGTAGCACACAAGCCTATGTTTCATCAAATCTGTGGTATCTTCTTCCTCATATTCATCAATTTCGGTTTCCTGCCCAAATTCACAGGGAAGCACAGATACCACGTTACAGTTTAGGTTGAATGAAGACTCCCCCTCCGATTCGAAGTTATCTGTTATCATATCTTCGTCCTCTTCTGGGCCTGGAGTGTATTCCTTTGGTTCATCCCGTTGTACTTCAGAGAAAAGCCTCCTATTAACTGGAGGCTTGTCTTCAGTTTGATTTTTTGGTTTGTTGGTGCTAGATTCACCTTGGTTCTTTGTTGAAGTGACCCCTTTGTTTGCCACAACTTCCCTCTCAGCCTGTCGAATCCTTTGTTGCCTGCGCCACTGGGATCTTGACATGGGGTTCCTTCCTTTGTAATTTTCTAATCTTACCTCCTCCCTTTTTGCTGTGTTGAATTGCCTTCTGTATGTCACAGCATGGCGTGCATTTCGTTCGGTGTTTCTCCATCTATCTTTGCCTTTGTCATTTCTGACTTGCAACCATCTGTCGGTTGGCACTTCAGCAGGGAGTTTGAAAGTCACTCTTCGAGCAGCCTTGGGGTGAGGGCTATCAGGCCTTCGTTGTTTGTGTCTGCTGTCGAAACGTGGGTCCATCTGGACAGTTTCTTGATGGTTCCAGCAAGGGGCGAAGGGAATCGTTTCGAAGGCTCTGGCCATGCTCTGGTCATACACAACAGAACACCTTGGGCAAATCAAACACTTGGTTGCCCCTTTGTAGCAGCGAAACACAAATTCCAGCAAACTTTCTCCAGCCTTAGGATAACACCTGAACAGCTGGTTATCCTGGCGCCAATTGTTGCCAGTTTGAGTCCTCTGTACCCTCTCGAAATTCACAGTGATTCTCTGATTGCAGAGGATGCTGCACCTAGGGCACAATATCATGCCTAAATCTCCTTTGTGGTATGTCATGAGGTAATCCTTGAGACTAGCATCTCCAGTGTGATTATCCTCCATTCTATACTTCTATTTTTCTAAGTATTTTTCTACCTCCTCCATCTCAAAGCGAGGCCTCTCCATATCCACCATATTTATCTCAACATCTTCCCCCTTAGCTTCATCATCGCCCCATCCTGTGGGCTTTATATCCTCAATCTGAACCTTCGAACTCTCTGGGGCAGAATATTTGACCAAATAGTCAAATTTTCCACTGGGTTCCCCTAGAGTGTCCCATATTTCCTTCTGAGGGGAAGTTGGCTTCGTGATTTGGACTTTCTCCAATTCCAGCCTCAAGCCTTCAGTGACCTGTGTTAGTTCTTGGTTTTGATTTCCCTGGCCTTCAGTAGCCTGGGTTTCTTTTGCAACAGCTACAGGTGCTGCTTCAATCGAAGTCTCTGGTATCTTCTGGATGTCTTCAGTGACCTCCTTATCGACTTCGACCATCACCCAGTTTTCAGTTTCAGTACCTTTCTCTCCTGTTAGGGCGTCACTTTGGTCAGTTTCCACCATGTTAATCTCTCCAATGCATGCAGGCTCGGAGTAGTTGGTGTCTGCGACGTCCAAGGGATCTTCATCCACTTTCATCTTTACCTTATCAGCAAACTTTAGTCTGCCATCTTTGATTGCATTTTGATTTAGGTCCCTGAAAAGAAAACATTGTGAGGTTTTGTGGCCTAGGAAACTATGATATTTTCAAAACCCTCTCTTCTTTCTCTGATCTAAAGGAGGTATTTTGACATTTGATGGCACAATGAGTTGGCCATCTTTGACAAGTAAGTCAAAAATCTCGTCACATTTAGTGACATCGAAGGTATAAACCTTCTTTGGGAATTTGTCACTTTTCTCATTTTCAACAATCTCTTTCCCTTTTGTGGGAACCAATAATTTGCAGGAGTAAGGTGGAGCCTGTTTTAATTCAGCGAGGTCGATTTCGACCTCTTCGAATTCGAATTCAGGATATTCTTCTGCTTCCTCAGTTCCAACATAGGAGATCCTTTCTTTCTTGCTATTCTTAAAGACTCTGGCTTTTTCGGCCTTTAGCCTTTCGACCTGTCGAACCCTATCGGCTAACTGAGTCATATCCCTCAAATATTGATTGTCTAGTTTCTTTCGAATAGAGTAATCCAAGCCACCAGCGGCCATTTCGACTAACTCATGTTCAGGCACTACTGTGTAACATCTGGATTTCAAAAGCCTAAATCTGTTCAGATAATCGTCTATGGGTTCGGTGAACTTTCTCTTGACACTGGATAATTCCTTCAAGCTTATTTTCGACTGTCCCATGTAAAATTATTCATGGAATAATCTCTCCAAAAGAGCCCAAGTGTCAATGGACCCAGGAGGCAAAGTGGTAAACCATGTGAAGGCATTTTTAGTCAAGGAACTTGGGAAATATTTGATCCTGAGATCTTCATTATTGGCTATATCTCCCGCTTCAGTTAGATATCTCGCTATGTGTTCGACTGTTGACTCATTGGTATCCCCAGCGAACTTTGTAAATTTAGGGACTTTATATCCCCTTGGTAAATCAGTATGCATTATGCAATCTAATATAGGAGAAGCATAATTTGGCCTTCTCATTCCTGTGTTGAGGCCATTCTGGGCCATGACTCTCTCTATCATGGTGGTTAGATTGTTTTCTGCCAAGATGTTATCGTTTCGAATTCTATGAACGACAGCTTCAGCATCTTGATTTCGACCAACCATGACAATTCCCCTAGGTTGTTCTTCTCGAAACTCTGGGGCTTCTAGACTTTCGACCCTTGCCCCTGGTTCCATAATTTCTCTTTGTGGGCCTGGGATTATTGGGGCTTCTAACCTTGGTGCCCTGGCCCCTAAGTTAACTTCTTCTCTAGGTGGTCTATAAATTGGGTCGTTAGCAATTTGTTCTATAACAGGCATGTTTGCTCGAAATCCCGCCTGATTCTGCCTACGCCTTTCTGGGGGAGCAAATAAATCTGCTATTCGACTCATGTTGTCAGCGTTTTCCCTGTTTGTCACAGTCACATTTTGTACTATTGGGGCGAATATTTCCTGCATAGTTTGTGCTAACACCCCTATTATATTATGGTTACTGTCATCCATCAATTTCCTAAAAGCCAACTGGTTTTCTGTGGTTAAAATAGGCATTGTGCTATAACCCACTGACCCTTGGTTATTTGTCGTAAACTGATTCGCCCCAGACCCAGACCCTATTTGTGGTGATGAATTCGATATGGAATTGTGTAAACCTGCCATAAAGGAAGTTGGCATTCCATAAGAGGAATTTCTGGTTCTATTACCATCGAAACTGGATGGTCTAGTTAGTGGAGTGGCGAAATGGGATTGTGTCCCTGATGGTGGAACGAATCCCCCAGGGTAACCAATGGTTCCAGTATTTCCTAAGATCGAACTATTAGTTGATATGCCACTTACTCCATTGGTGGCTATATTACTGGTTGAAGATGCAACAGACTGTGCATTCGAAGGGATCACATTAGATGTTCCCATCGAAGTGGACACATTAGTGCCTGTTGTATGTGGGGCATTTTGTTCCCCTTGTTGATTGTCAGAATTAGACATCTTGGTCAAACGTTTTCTTCTGGATAAGGGTTGGTTGCTGTTGGTTATTTTACCACTTCTTAGGTTCATAAAACAACAAACTTCTTAGGTTCCAACGTTTTTATAATGGTTATGTCTCAACAATCTTTATTTCTAATGTCCAATTATTGGTCCCACCAGATGTGCCAATTTGTTTCCAGTGATTTCTGGTAAACAACCGCTAGTCTTCCAAACTATCGAATAAACTTACTGACTGTTATTCAATTTCTCTGGTAACTCACAGGATCGACTAGATTGATCCTAGGATTCCTTGGTCATTAGGGTAACTCTCATGATCGAACAGATATTCATGGTTGGTATTTGAGTGTTGTGTAGGTGTTTGGCTTATTTCGATTTCTCTCTTAAAGATCTAAAGGTGTAATCAAAATGTATGTGCGCGAAACTAACTTGCATGAATAAATGTTAATTGTAAAGACATGTAAAATTGCATAAAAGGCAAGTAAATGGCTTCGAATTATAAAAACAGTTAATGTAAAAGATGCTCTGGAACGTAAAAGATTCGAAATATGAAGAAAGCGTTTAATGCAAGAAATCTGTAAATGACTTTAAGTAAAAAATAGGCGTTCGAAGGATAAAACTTGAAGATAAAGGCATGAAAAGTATGACAATTTTCTGAAATGTAAAGTGCTTGAAATGTAAAGAAAGCATTGAAATGTAAGGCTTTAATGAAGAGATTTCGAAATAAAAAGACTTTAAATGAGAAAACTTGTAAATGGTATTTGGCAGAAAGATAAAGGAAAGTGCTGGAAATGATAAAAGGTTTTCATTAAATCATAAACATGTGGTGCTATCATACGTACATTCCTCTTGCATTCGTTTCCCTAGCCATGTGGTAATTTGAATGTTACTGAGTATTTAGTACAATAGATATGACACACGAAATCCTAATACTAAGACTTATATTTATACTAATTCGACCATAACGGTCTTGCTATAGGATTATGCCACGTTCAGAACATGCAGAACAATGCCTCTCTCTTCTTTCCACGTGTCTCCAAATGCTCCAGCACATAAATTTCAAACTTCGAATGTCCCGCTTCCATTTGAATTTCAAATGTTTTGGTACTTCTCCGTTTCGAACGCACTTCTCAGACACAACCTTGTTGTTATTTCGAGACTTCTTTAGATATGTTCCCATAATTGCCACTCGAAGCTCCAAGCTTTGATATGCTTATTCGAAACACTGCTTCTGCTACTTCGAAACATGACGCTCTGTTTCATTTCGATCGAAACGTTCAATTCACTTGGCTTCTAATAATATTATCAAAATCTTCAGCCAACACATCTTTAATCCCATTCCTGATACAATAGATTCAAGGTATTACTTCGTACACCAGAAAGTGCAAATTTTTGGGCACTCTAGTGTTCAATAATCTTCCACTTTCGAGCTACGAACGACAAGCATTCCAATCTCGCTTTTTCAAGTTTAAGAAGATTGAACAGGGGCAGCTGTTGTACCCCAAAATTTCCCTTCCAATTTTTCATGCAAGATGCTTACCCTAGGGTTCTCGTACACTCAATTGGCTCAAAGGTCGACCAGACAGGTTCTCTTCCTAGGCAGCAAATCAATAATTAGGGTTTGGGATTTCTCAGAGATAATTGAGTCTTCAAAATCTCAAATGTTCTTAAAGACAATTTGCTGAAGTTTGTTAATTCTACAAGACTGACGAATGTTCTTAAAACATGTTTGATAGATAATGAAGTCTTGTTTGAATCAAGAGTGACATGCGAACTCATTTTGATTACCAGTTAGCTATTGGACAAGAATTGAAGATTAAGACTTTTGACCATAAGTCTTTGAAGTTAAGTTAATCAAGTGGAATTAAAATTCTTAAACATTTATTTTGTTTTAGAAGTTTGATTGGAGTATAATGTGTTTTGTTTTTCTTGATCATCTTTGGTGATTGCTTGAAATACAAGTTACTCAAAACAAGGTATTTTACTCAAAGCATTCAAATAAGAATTCCAAAATTCAAAGTTGAGATTGGTACAATATTTTCATTTAACACAAAGTTTATTCAGAGGAATTTGTTAGAACATAGTTTGATTCTACAACCCTTAATTGGAGTTTTGATGATAACAAAATACAAAGAATAAATAAATTGTAAGATTTATATATAAGACAAATATGCTTCTTAAAATTATGTTTTGTATAAACAGAAGTTCTGATGGAATCAGCATCAGCATCAGAAGCATCAGAAGATCAGTAACATGTGCTACACACTGAAGCTACCAGATCATACGCTGAATCTTGATGACCAGAATCTGCATATAAACATATACACTCTGACTCTGATCAAAGATCTTTACCAAGTCATCAGCACTCAGAAGCGTCATCATAAGTTAAAGCAAAGAACACTCTGAAGCGTTACCATAAGCAAAGAAGACTCTGAAGCGTTATTAAGTATTCAAGACAGAATTAATTGCTAACGGCTTTATTCAGACAAGATCTTCTTCAAAAGGAAAGTGCGTTATTATCAGTAAAAGTGATTTATGGACAATGTATCTTTGCCTTGGCTATATAAACAAGTCTGCTTGAGAAAAGACGCACGCATGCACTCACATAATTTGCCAAGCTTTCAAAACCACACTTACTCAAACGCTTTAGCAAAGTCAGTTTATTCCAAGCTTAAATTTGTGTAATTATCACAGTTGTGATATATTGTTTTATTAGAAAACGTTAACACATCGTTGTTCAAATTATTTGTAAAAGATTTCCTTGAGATAAACCCGTTTCTGGTTATACTCAAGAAGGCTTTAACAGTTGTTAAAGTAGTTGTTGTAATCCTTTGAATATAGTGGATTAAGACCTCGTTGGAGAGAGGCGAAATCACCTTGACGGGTGGACTGGAGTAGTTTGAGATCAAACGAACCAGGATAAAAATATTGTGTTGTCTAAGCATTTGATTTAAGTTTTACAATTCAACCCCCCTTCTTGTGTTTTTCACATCTTCAATTGGCATCAGAGCGCCTGGTTCTGAGCTTATAACACTTAACTGTGTCAGTACAAGATCCAGCATCAGAAAAACACAATGGCAGGACCAAATCAAAACATCAGCAATGACAACAATAAAGAAAGAGACAGATTCAATGGAAAACCTCCAGTCTTTGATGGAGAGAACTTTGACTACTGGAAAGACAGAATTGAGAGTTTCTTTCTGGCCCATGATGCTGATCTGTGGTGTTGCACCCCAAAATTTTCCCTCTCATGTTTTCCAAAGTCTTCCCCCTGCATGGTTGATCACAAACTCTTGCCTAAGGAAAAAGAAATTTTTTGAGTGGTGCTTTAGGTACATTTCGATTGGCATTCTGAAAGACCTTTCTATTGGCATTCTGAAGGAGCATTTCGATTGGCATTATGGACAAGCACTTCGATTGGCATTCTGAAAGACCTTTCGATTTGCACTCTGAAAGACCTTTCGATTGGCATTCTGCAAGCACTTCAATTGGCATTATGGACAAGCACTTCGATTGGAATTATGTCAAGGCAGCTTCGACAGGCATGATTAACCATGTCCTTCGATTGGCATGAACAGCACCTTTCGATTGGCCTGTTAACAAAGCTTTCGATTGGGATCCTTCGATTGATATTTGGACAAGGGCCATTCGAAGAACACCTCCCAGGCCATTTGGAAGAGGCCATCAAGAGGGCACTCAAAACATGTCCAGGTACACTGAACATGAGAAAATGGCATGTTTCCCTTGCAAATATGGAAATAATTAAATGCTGATTGTGGATTTAATTCCTGAGTTAAAGGCCAGATTCTTGCCTTTTCTGTTCCTAAAGAGCTGATTCGACCAGAGTGTTTCTGTTCAACTCAAGACCATTCGAAGAAGCATTCAGAAGGCCCATTCGAAAGATACATGGGAAGTCCATTCGAAGGAAGAAACTCAAGACCATTCGAAGAAGCATTCAGAAGGCTCATTTGAAAGGTGCATGAGAAGTCCATTCGAAGGAGGCAACTCAAGGCCAATCGAAGAGCATGGCCTGAAGGCATTCGAAAATCAAAACATGTCCAGGTTCATTCCAGATTCTAAAGAGACGTGAATATTTCAAAAAAGGAAATAATTTAATGTGTTTGATTCTTGTCTCCTGGCTTTAATGGCCTGTTTAATTGGCTGTCTCTTGCCATTACTGCACCCTCACACCCCTATAAATACAAGATTCAGCATACATATCCAGGACACGAAAAAAACTCTGCAGGAGAAAACACGAAAAAACACACAACAGGAGAACAAAAAAACATTGGAGTTACGCTGCCAAAAGTTGTCAACATTTTCAGAAGTGATCCAGGCCAAAGCAACCCTTCAACAAAAGATCACAACGCCCATAAGCCCCAAATCAAAGGTGCCTACATCCAGGAAGTGCCCAGATCGAAGGTGCCTACATCCAGGAAGCGCCCAAATTAAAAGTCCAATCTGCTGGTAAGAAAGGGTAAACTATCCAACCTCATATTTGCAAAATACATTCATACTGGTTGTTACCTTCGATTTTCTATCCTAGACATGATCAAGAGGCCTGGGTTTGGCACCCAGGCCATGTCCATCGTTTGCTAATATTTGTTGCAGACATAGCCTGAAGAGACCCAGCAAGCGCATGATCGAAGGGCCTGGGGTTCAATACCCAGGCCCTGCATTTTATTACGCTAACATACTTTTGCAGGTATAACATCCCAGATCAAAGGAGACACCTTCTCTGGATCGAACCCATTAGCATGCTGGATCGAAGGAGGCATCTCATTCCTGGATCGAAAGCCATGACCTCCATGATCAAAAGACAATCCTCTTCCCTGGATCGAAGGCTACTCACGCCTTACTGTCTGGCCCAATCGAAAGGACCATGACCCTCTCTGGATCGAAGCTTCCATTCCCTCCCTGGGTCGAAACTCCCTTTTTTCCCTGGATCGAAGGATCCCCCCTTGTACTTTATTTTTATTTTCGTTGACATCTTTTTATCTTTTTTAATTAACATTAAAATAAAAAAACCATAAAAAACATTAGGCTAGTTTTTTCTATTAAAATTAACTTTGTTAATTAATCTCTTAATTATCTTAACATTTTCTCAAAACTAAAATTAAATAGATTTAGATCATTTTCCCAAAATAAAATAAAACAACAAAAATATTTTATTTTTTAGAATTTTTAGAGGTTATTTTCAGATTCGCGCACATTTATTTTATTGTAACTGCCTATTGGTTTGTAATAGCTTAACTAAAAACTTTTACTTTACTGCTTTTATTTCCCCAATTTTTGGACATGTAAATAATCCCCCTCCCCGAAGCTTTGTAATAGCGTAGGATTTACAATTCCCGCACTTTAAATTCCTGTACATATATTAATTGTTTAGATGTATGCTAACTAGGATTGCATGACAAGATTAACCTTTAATTTTAAATCAATCGTAGCTCACCATAACATGTACAAAGATAATATAACTGAAAAATAATACACTTGCACATGCCACTCTTAGGGTACGCCTCACTTGGTTGCCTCGAACGTGGTCATTGAGTATAGGAAGTCTTAGAGGTCGCCCTCCTGTCTAAAGATCAAAGTTGCCTCGGAACGGTTGCCTCGATAAAAATGATCTAAGACATTAGGGTTACCGCTAAAGCGTCCTAACATTGCTTTAGTGACCACACGTCCCTTAAACCGAATTGACCCGAAAACTCCAACGACGGTGCTACCTACTCCTCAATAGTGGGATAGCACTGTCTAAAGGACATTCGCACAGTTTAATTCCTTTTTGAGTAGGTAGAGGTTCTTAAATACTTGCTCATTTTAGAAACAAAACAAAACTTTTCACACTTACACTTTTTGAACAAAGTTTTCAAAACACTTCATTACACTCTTGAGGATAGAAGCAAGAGTTAAATCGAAGTTCCAAACGAAAACTCTTTTCAAACCCACAAACACAAAGAAAAGCAAACTTTTGAAAACACAATGAGAAAGTACCTAAGAGCCCGTGGATAACCACGGATAGAAAGGGTGCTAACACCTTCCCTTTCTATAATCTACCTCCCGAAGCCGAGAAATATCTCGAAAAGGAATTTTTCTGTGCTTTTGTCATTTCCTTGTTGGATAAAATAAAAGACGGTGGAGACTCTTGCTTACTGTTGTACCCCAAAATTTGCCCTCCCATATTCTTCAAGAAATTGCCAAGCCAAGCTTCAAAGTTCCCCAAGGGTTGCACAGTTCAAGGGCATCCTATACAGTCAAGATTAGGGTTTGTGTTCTGATCAAGAAAATGAAGTTTCCAAAGGTCCAATCAAGTCTCATATGCCTACAAATATGGTCAAGCATCCTCATACCAAGTTTCAAGACATTCAGCTCAAAATTGCACAGTCAAAAACCCTAATTGCACTACAGTCAACTGTAGGGGCAAAATGGTCATTTGGCAGTCAAAAGTTCAAATTTTTGGTCAACATATCATTTTGAAGCCACAAACATCATTTGATCAATTCTTGATCATGATTCTCAAAATTTGGCTCAAAAATCATCAAAATGCAAAAGTTTCCTTATTTGGACAGTTGAAAAAGTCAACTGAAATTGACCAGGGCATAACTTTCACATGGATTATCAGAAAAATTCCATCCAAAGCTCATTTTGAATAGAAAGACATTTACTACAACTCATCTTCATACTTCAAGTCCAAGAAATGCTCTCACAAAAAGTTATCAATTTCAACATTATAGGTCATTTTCAAAAGTCAACAAAAAGGGACTTTAAGTCAAAGGCCATAACTTGAGATTGGTAAATCAAAATGACATGGGACCAAAGGAATTGGTTAGAGGACTCAAAGACTTTCCAAAATGTCCAAGAACATGAGAAAAGCTTAAAAATTGAGCAAGTTATGCCTTGTGGAAGTTGGGAAATTTTTGGATATTTTGAAAAGTCAACATTGATTCAAATGACCTAAAATTGCTAATGGGCCCATTTTTCTTCAACAAATCATCATCCATAGCATATGCACGACTACTTGGCCCAAAGGGAAGTCTTTATTCATTTTTTATTTATTTATTTGAATTTTTATTTATAATAATTCATTTAAATCAAATTAAATATATGAAAAATGTCTAACCTAATTTTTTCAATCTCTTTGTGCACATTATATCATCAATAATTCGTGCATATCCCAAGCAATTTAAAAGAGTTGTCTAAGCAATTTAATTGTTCTGTCCTCCAAGGTACCAAGGTAGGTTCAGCTAAAGAACATGACCAGTACATCTTAATTCCCCAGAGAGTAAGTCAGCAGTCAATACATTCTTCTCCAAGCAGAGTTATCAAGTCTCAAGGAAATTGGGTATCCTCCAGCAGATCCCAACATTCCCCAGCAGTATACATATATTCTTAACAAGCATCCCCGGAAGTCTTGGTCTAAAGATTGTTCCCCGGCGGCAGACCAACATTCAAAGGAATCGCTTCCCCGACATAGTTCAAAACTTCCCCAGGGAGTCCAATCTAGTTCCCCAGGAAATTTGGAATTCATCTCCCTCAAGCAGTAAGCTTATCCCCAGTAGATTCTGGAAGCTTATCCCCTCGCAGAGCACGAATGCGTCGTCCGGCTTTATTTAAAGAGTTATTTCCTTAACAGGATATAACTGGGTTATCCTCAGCCAAAAGCCACGGAAGGAGCGTCCCTGACGAAGTCTTCTTACCCCAGCGAAGTCTATCAGCACTTCCAACACAGCAAAGATATCATCAGCAAGTTATTATCAACACTCAACAAAGTATCTCTCTCCCCACAGAGTATCACTTCCCAGCATGGTCGCTAGAGTATCTTTTCTCCCCACAGAATCTTCCATTTGCCAAGTTTATTCCGCAACGGAGTCATCTTCTCCTACCGGTATTCTTGCAGTTATCATCCCCAGCGGAAGTACAAGCTTATTCTTCAACATCAGCCCAGGATATGACTTCCCGGCACCCGTCAAGGATTTACTTTCCTAGACGAAAACATACATCCATAAAACATCATATACATCATTATAGCATGCATAGATGCATCATATCATACGAATCTCATTTATGTTGAGAACACCATTGCTTGATCCATATCATGCATTGCATATGACTGACTTTTACCTTTCAGGAAAGATGCAGTTGAAATTCTCAATCATATTGCAAGACCTAGACCGGTTCAGTTAATCGACTCCAAAGATTTCTTATCCAGTCCAAGGCCTTCTCTAGTCCAGCTAAATCGACTCCCAACAGATTTTTCTGATAAAGACTCAGTAGAAGTTATCCCAGATTATAATTTCCTATGGTTCCCTCTCCGACGGTGAGTGAGGTGATAATTCCTTTTTCTATGGTTCCCTCTCCGACGGTGAGTGAGGTGATAATTCCTTTTCAGATGGTTCCCTCTCCGACGGTGAGTGAGGTGATAATTCCTTTTCAGATGGTTCCCTCTCCGACGGTGAGTGAGGTGATAATTCCTTTTCAGATGGTTCCCTCTCCGACGGTGAGTGAGGTGATAATTCCTTTTCAGATGGTTCCCTCTCCGACGGTGAGTGAGGTGATAATTCCTTTTCAGATGGTTCCCTCTCCGACGGTGAGTGAGGTGATAATTCCTTTTCAGATGGTTCCCTCTCCGACGGTGAGTGAGGTGATAATTCCTTTTCAGATGGTTCCCTCTCTGACGGTGAGTGAGGTGATAATTCCTTTTCAGATGGTTCCCTCTCCGACGGTGAGTGAGGTGATAATTCCTTTTTCTATGGTTCCCTCTCCGACGGTGAGTGAGGTGATAATTCCTTTTCAGATGGTTCCCTCTCCGACGGTGAGTGAGGTGATAATTCCTTTTCAGATGGTTCCCTCTCCGACGGTGAGTGAGGTGATAATTCCTTTTCAGATGGTTCCCTCTCCGACGGTGAGTGAGGTGATAATTCCTTTTCAGATGGTTCCCTCTCCGACGGTGAGTGAGGTGATAATTCCTTTTCAGATGGTTCCCTCTCCGACGGTGAGTGAGGTGATAATTCCTTTTCAGATGGTTCCCTCTCCGACGGTGAGTGAGGTGATAATTCCTTTTCAGATGGTTCCCTCTCCGACGGTGAGTGAGGTGATAATTCCTTTTCAGATGGTTCCCTCTCCGACGGTGAGTGAGGTGATAATTCCTTTTCAGATGGTTCCCTCTACGATGGTGAGTGAGGTGATAATTCCTTTCAGATTATAATTGCCTATGGTTCTCTCCCCGACGGTGTGTGAGATGTAATTCCCTTTCAGATTATAATTGCCTATGGTTCTCTTCCCGACCCTGCGAAGATGGTAATTCCCACCAAGATTTTTCTCAACGAGCATTGTTGAAGTTAAAGTCACCCAAGGTTCTCTTACCATTCACGCTAAGGTAGTAACCATCCCTGGTTCATTCATCGCCGTTTGAAGCTCCAGACTCAGCTCCTGTAACCAGTCAGGACGCATCTGTACCAAGCATCGAAAAATCAGCTCTTGCAACGTGCCAGGTACTCATTTTTCTTTTGCAGGTATACAGGTTCTCGCTAAGGAATCTCTTACGCAATCAACACCCAGATGGCATCTATAAGCCCATCATCATATTCATCAACCCCCAAATGGCATCTGTAAGCCCATTACCATCATCACTGCTACTATGTGAGCGTAAATTTCTGGGCACTCTAGTGTTCAATCATCTTCCACCCTCGGATTACGAAAGGCACGTCAGCCAATCTGCATCCTCAGGTCTAAGAATATTGAACAGGGGCAACTGTTGTACCCCAAAATTTGCCCTCCCATATTCTTCAAGAAATTGCCAAGCCAAGCTTCAAAGTTCCCCAAGGGTTGCACAGTTCAAGGGCATCCTATACAGTCAAGATTAGGGTTTGTGTTATGATCAAGAAAATGAAGTTTCCAAAGGTCCAATCAAGTCTCATATGCCTACAAATATGGTCAAGCATCCTCATACCAAGTTTCAAGACATTCAACTCAAAATTGCACAGTCAAAAACCCTAATTGCACTACAGTCAACTGTAGGGGCAAAATGGTCATTTGGCAGTCAAAAGTTCAAATTTTTGGTCAACATATCATTTTGAAGCCACAAACATCATATGATCAATGCTTGATCATGATTCTCAAAATTTGGCTCAAAAATCATCAAAATGCAAAAGTTTCCTTATTTGGACAGTTGAAAAAGTCAACTGAAATTGACCAGGGCATAACTTTCACATGGATTATCAGAAAAATTCCATCCAAAGCTCATTTTGAATAGAAAGACATTTCCTACAACTCATCTTCATACTTCAAGTCCAAGAAATGCTCTTACAAAAAGTTATCAATTTCAACATTATAGGTCATTTTCAAAAGTCAACAAAAAGGGACTTTAAGTCAAAGGCCATAACTTGAGATTGGTAAATCAAAATGACATGGGACCAAAGGCATTGGTTAGAGGACTCAAAGACTTTCCAAAATGTCCAAGAACATGAGAAAAGCTTAAAAATTGAGCAAGTTATGCCTTGTGGAAGTTGGGAAATTTTTGGATATTTTGAAAAGTCAACATTGATTCAAATGACCTAAAATTGCTAATGGGCCCATTTTTCTTCCACAAATCATCATCCATAGCATATGCACGACTACTTGGCCCAAAGGGAAGTCTTTATTCATTTTTTATTTATTTATTTGAATTTTTATTTATAATAATTCATTTAAATCAAATTAAATATATGAAAAATGTCTAACCTAATTTTTTCAATCTCTTTGTGCACATTATATCATCAATAAGTCGTGCATATACCAACATGGAAAGATTTGGATTGATTGGCATGATTGAGAACAAAAAGCACATGGAAAAGATTGGAAAAAATCTTAGAAAATCAAATTTCCAAAATCATGAATGCAAGATATTTGGATCCAGATTCTTAACCTAATTCACTCTTGCATAAGTATGGAACATAACCCTAATCATAATACATACTGAGCTGCGCAGAAAAGCCTCAAAGGAACTTGGAATTTTGGCTTGAAAAAGGAAAACTGAAAACCTAATTCTAAAGCGATTCAAGCCTCAATACTGATTCCATTAGCTTGCTGAGGATTAAAGGAAGAGATTTGGATAAAAACCAAAGACTTTGACATCATGAAACGTGAGAACACCGATGCCCTGTACAGAAAATTTATCACTTTCTTGCATCATGATTCATGCACCTTTTTCAATTTTTGATGTTTAATTTGTGTTCTATGTTCAATTCTGAAGCTAACCAACATATTTAATTGTATTTTTATGCACCACACGTGAATCCACCATTATCGTTTTTTAGGGTTTGAAGAACTTGGAATTGGGGTTTCCCAGTTCAGGAAAAATTAGAGTCCCATGGTATCATAACTGAATTCAGCATGTTGGGACGGTTCAAAATCAACCATCGCGCTTAATTTATGTGGCCTTATGGCCTATTCGTCATTTTCTCTAATGGTACATTACAGAACGGTTCAAAACCGTTGTCTATTGTCTTTGCATTTTTAGAAGAAAAAAAACAAAACGGAGAAGATGATGCAGTGTCAAGACATGAGTGGGCCATTTAAATTTGCGGGCTAAATTTCCCATTAATCGTTGTTTCTTATTATATTGTTCTCCAGTTATTTAATATACAAAGTAACCAAGTAGCACGATTGGCAGGCACACGCGTTGATGACCTTCAGGACCTGGGTTCGATCCCAGGTCCCCCCCCTTTCCTTATATTTTTGTCTTCAATGTGTTTCTATGCAGTCTTTAGGCAAGCGACTACCGTATGTCCATAAAATCCCACCTTCCACGTGTCCCAGAGCACCAGATCAACGACCATGAACTGAAGACTATGATGAACTCAAGTCAACGCGTGTGCACGTGTCTAGCAAAAGTCCAACAAGGCCATGCTCAGTGGGCCAGAATTGCTTGGATTTAACCTCCTATTTTGGGGTCTGAACCCCCAAGTTTGCATATTTTTTTATTTTTCTTTACTTTTTTTGTATTATTATTTTTACTTCTCTTTTATTATTGTTTTATTAATTAGTTTTATTATTTTAATGAATATAAAAAATACCCAAAAAAATCAGAAAAAAAGAAAATAATAAATATTTTTGTTTCTAGTATTTTCATAAATAAAATTGTAATTAAATTTAGTTTTAAATTAGGTTAATTTTAATTCTTTTGATAAAAATCTAAAAAATGTAGAACTAGGGTTTAATTAATAATTTTTCACCCTTTTTATTTTTCTTTCAAATAATTAAATATTTATTTTATTTATTTTTATAATCAAATTTGCATGTAAAAATTAGGTTTAATTTAGGTTAAAAATTTCAATATTTCTTAATAAATTAAAAAATAACCAGAATTAGGGTTTGCATCTTATTTTGATTCTAATTAATTCTCCTTTTTCATATTAAATCTTAAAAAACATAAAATACCAAAAAAAAACAAGTTCTTGCTTTCTTTTTAATTAATTAATTAATTGTTAATTCAAGTTTTGCAAAAGGGTCCAACGCCCTCGTTTCATTATTAATTCTTATTAATTCGCATTTATTTTTATTTCTCTATAATATTATGTATCTCTCCCAAGGCCTTGTAACATTTTAATTACTTCTCGCACTTTTAATTTCTTTATTTTCCGTCAAATCGGGTCCTGGTTAATTTTGGCGATGTGGACCCGCGCCATTTGTAATAGCTTTAGATCTTTATTTTCCCGCAAATATTTCAACTGTTAATCAAAAGCATGAAAGACTGTATGGACAAAATAAAAACAAGCGTAGAACACCAATAACATGACAAGACAAAAACAAATGAAAACGACACACAAATCACACACCACCCCTAGGGTACACCTCACTGTTGCCTTGCCTCGAAAGGTGATCGTCGAGTAGAGGACGTCTTAGTAAGTCCTCATGATCCGGGAACCTGGCATGAGGGTAGCTTCTAAGGTGTCTTCCCATTGCTCTGGTGATCACCATGTCCCGAACCTCGAATTGACCCGAACACCTCCAACGGTGGTGCTACCTACCTCTCAATGGTGGGATGGCACTACTTTAAAGGACATTTACACAGACGAATTCCTTAGGGTAGGTAGACGACTCTAGATACTTGCTCTAACTTTCAAAACGAATCAAAAATACTTTTCACACCGACACCTTTTCAAAAAGCTTTCGAAAGCAATTTTTCAAACACTCTTGAGGACCGATACAAGAGTCGAACTGGAATTTTCAAAGAAACTTTTTAAAACCCACAGTTGAAAAGCAAACAAACCATTTTTGAAAACACAATGAGCAAGTATCTAAGAGCCCATGGATAACCATGGATAGAAAGGGTGCTAACACCTTCCCTTTCTATAATCTACCTCCCGAACCGAGAGCAATCTCTATAAGGAATTTTTCTGTGCTTTTGTCCTTTCCATTTGGAGAAAATAAAAGACGGTGGAGACTCTTGCTTCCGCGACATTTCGCGAACCAGCGTTAAACAGTCAGTTCCAGACCCACCGATCACAGAACTGGCGACTCTGCTGGGGAAATACTTAAAGTGAGGTGTACCCTAGGGATAGTTCATAACTGTGTTTTCGATTGTATTGCTTTGCTTGCTTTAATTTGTGGGACTGTCTTGGGAGTTCTATAGATCCTAACCCGGATCTGGGGGATACCTTTCTTAGAAAGTAGCAACAAGGCTGTGAGGGAACTGTGCGGGGTATACCGACATGGTTGAAACAGTCTGCTACGTTGATGTGGCACTTTGGTGTGTACCGGTAACCCTTGAGTTCAGTCAAGGAGAGTACGGGGCCTCCGCGTGGTGTCATGAAGCATCAACAGACCTTAGGAACCTTAATTGAACTATCTTGGCCTCTTTAGGGTAGTGAGATAACTGACTTTGGTGCAGTCCGAGGTTGGTTGATTCTCGATACTACACTCAATTGAGGGTTGCTTTCCTGGAATATTTCGGTCGCCAGTTCAGTGGCTAAATCGAAACGATGAACAATGAAAGCAATCCCGTGATATTGGGAACCTTAGAACCCGGTTACTTTGATTAGGACAGGTTGAACCCACCAACTTCAAGAGGGTACTACCCAGACCCCATGCTGGCCTTAAACCCTAAGGGCTTGTCTTGTGTGCCTTGTGTGCCTTACATGTTTGTCTTTGTAATTATATGTGGTGTGTTTAATCATAGCATCATGACATCATCCAGCATCATATGCATTGACTAACCATTTCAGGGGTTCGAATTTTCATCTTTGTTCTTGTTTTGTAGGACATGGAAACTGTTCGTAGAAAGACAATTCAAATCAGTCTTGTAAGGGTCCCTCCTCAGCTTAAGGAGCTTATATCCAGGATTCCTGAGAACTCATCATTCAGTGAAAGACATGGAAGCCTCATCAGCTTGGTCAATACCAACATTGAGGAAGATATGATAAAGGTCCTGTTCCAATTCTTTGACCCTCTGCATCACTGTTTCACCTTCTTGGATTATCAGTTGGTACCTACATTGGAGGAGTTCTCCCAGCTCCTGAAGATCCCTATCCTTGATCAGCTACCCTTCAACGGTACAGAAAAGGAACCTAAGCTTGAAGAGATTGCTAAAGCCTTGCACCTACAGTCATCTGACCTCAAGGGACATTGGGAAGTTAGAAGTGGTGTCAAAGGATTCTTAGCCAGGTTTCTGTTTGAAAAGGCCCATGAATGTTGGAACTCCCTTGACTTGCAAGCTTTTGAGGAAGTGGTAGCCCTCCTTGTCTATGGTCTGGTGTTGTTCCCTAACCCAGATCAGCTTATTGATATCAGTGCTGTCCAGATCTTTATGTCCAGGAATCCTGTACCTACGTTGCTGGGGGACATCCTTCACTCATGTTACACTCGAACCATGAGAAAAAGAGGTGTCCTTATGTGTTGCACTCCTCTCCTGGGAAGGTGGTTTATTTCGCACCTTCCACAATCAGTCCTGAAGAATGAGCGGGGTTTGAGATGGTCACAACGGTTGATGACTCTTACATATGCAGATATACATTGGTGCCTTAGGTCCAGAGAAGATGTCACTATCATTGATCGCTGCGGGGAGTACCCTAATGTTCCTTTACTTGGAATCAGAGGAGGTATTACTTACAGTCCATGCCTGGCTTGGAGACAGTTTGGTTATGCGCGGAGGGATGGTCCTCATGACATGTTAATTCCTGACATAGTTTTTGACTTCGACAACGATACTCAAGGACTTCGCCAGAGATTTATCAGAGCCTGGAGGATGCCAAGTAGGATAGACAGCAAGACACTGGGGCACAGGAACTCCATCCCGTTGGAACCTTATCTCAAGTGGGTACGAGCCCGCTCCCAGAAGTTAGTGATGCCCTATCCCCATATGCTCCCAGTAATCAAAGAACCAGTCTTGGAAGGAGAAGTGTCCTATACTATTCAGCACCCTGATATGCCCACATCCTGGGAAGAGATGCAGAAGAGCTGGATCCAGCTTAAGGAAGAACGGAATTCTCTTGAGACTAGTCTACATGCCAGTGAAAAGAAGGTCTTGGAGCTCACCCGCCTGTTGCATGAGGAGAGGAATCTCAACACTTACATAGCTCCAAAGAGGATGCGCAACATATTTTGGGATTGATTTGATTTTTGTACTTTTGCCCATGAGGCTTTGATGTATTAAACAATGATTTCCTTAATGATAACGTGTGTTCCTTTTTGTCTACAACAAATTTGAACTTTCGAACCCTTGAATGCATTGCATAAACACATCTCATTCATCATGTGCATAGCAGGTTTTTCCCTTTTCAGGTTGCTTACAGTTCTTCGCTGTTTATTTCAGCATCATGAATCCTGAGTCTTCATCAACTGAGACCTCCATCAAGGCTCTTCAGGCGCAGAATGCGCAGTTTCAGGAATTAATCAAGGGTCTGGCTCAAGGCCAAGAAGAACTGAAGGCTATGCTCCTGAAAAAGGAGAAGAAGAAGAAGAGAAGAACTGTTATGTTCAACTCGGGCCGAAGGTTTGGTAATGCTCTGCAGCAGGAAGAGGCTGGTTCTTCTGTTGGCAAGAGTAGTCCTCAGGCAGAAGCAAGGGTTCCTAGTCCGGTAGTCTCCGATAACGAGACTGATTTTGATGAAGAGCAGTACCCTCCTGCAGAAGACAAATACAAGCAACTGGAGGATAGGTTGAAGGCTATGGAGATTCAACAGGTACCTGGGCTGGATTTCGGAGATCTGGGTTTGTCAACTGGTGTGGTTATCCCTCATAAGTTCAAAGCACCATCCTTCTCTAAGTATGACGGGGCGTCTTGTCCCAAGTTGCATATAAGGTCCTATGTTCGGAAAATTCAACCGTACTCTGCGGATAAGAATTTGTGGATCCACTTCTTCCAAGAGAGTCTTTCAGGGACTCATCTCGAATGGTTCTATCAGCTGGATGGGACCAAGGTTCGTAACTGGGAGGAGTTGGCTACTGCTTTCTATAAGCAGTATCAATATAATGCCGACCTTGCCCCTACGCGTACCCAACTCCAGGGTATGTCATTAGGTGCAAGCGAAGGTTTTAAGGAGTACGCTCAGAAGTGGAGAGACCTGGCTGGCAGGGTGCAGCCACCATTGACTGATCGGGAGTTGGTAGACATGTTCTTGGGGACCCTATCTGGGCCGTTTTTCAACCATCTTATCGGGAATTCTTCTGCTGGGTTCACTGATTTGATTTTGACTGGAGAAAGAATTGAGGCTGGATTGAAGTCTGGTAAGATTCCGAAGGGTGCATCATCTAGTTCTGAGAAGAAACCCTTCAAGAAGGAGTCTAGTGCCGTGTATGGTTCCAAAAGATCAGAGAGACCTGAGCGCCGCCAATCTGTCAGTGCGGTAATGATTGCTAAGCCTGCTGTCGCTCCTCGGCCGACCAATCCTCAAAGGGCTGAAAGACCCCGGAGGGAGTTTACCCGGTTAAGCATGACCCTATCGCAGATCCTGCCACAGTTGCTATCCACCAATTTGGTGACTGTCAGGGAGGCTTCGAAGTTCCCCAATACTGCATCTCCTAAGTACAACCCGAATGCTCGTTGTGCTTACCATTCAGATAGCCCGGGGCACTCTACCGATGACTGTTGGACGTTAAAGAATAAGGTGCAAGACCTTATCGACGCGAAGGAGATACAGTTCGAAGCGCCCGAGAGGCCGAATGTAGTTACTGCTCCTATGCCTCAACATGGGGTAAATGCTATTGACGAAGACGTTTATGCTGTTTCTGTGGATGATCTAGCCACTCCTCTGAAGATTGTCAAGAAGAACCTACTGTTGGCCGGTTTATTTCCGGGTTGCAGTGAGGGTTGCCTGTTCTGCGCTGTGTCCCTATCTGGTTGTCCCTTGCTGAAGTTAGGCATCCAAAGCCTAATGGATAGCAAGGAGATTCTGTTTAAGAAGTCCGCTGTTCGGTTGGTTCCAGTGGAAGAAGTTTCTGTGGTGACTATCTTCAATAATCCGATCCCGACTCTCCCGAAGAAGCCCGTTCAAATCATGACCGTTGCACCTGTTATCATCACTGTTCCGGGGCCCCTGCCCTATGTATCTGATAAAGCTGTCCCTTGGCATTACGGGGCAGATGTGTATGTAAATGGGATTAAACAAGAGTTCAACGCTGGTGCCAGCATCTGTGACATCACTGGCCCAGCCAAGGTTACCCGCAGTGGCAGGCTCTTCTCGCCTGACATTGCACCTCCTGCTGCTCGAAGACCACTTCTGATAACTCCTACAAGTGTACCTATTCCTGTTGCTGACCAAGTTGTTTCTCCCGCTGCCGAGTCGTCCAATGCTCGGGGCAAAGGAATCGAAGTTGAGCCTGCCCAAATGGAGACACCTATACCTGTAACTGCTGAAGCCTCCCAACAAGAAATGGAGGAAATTCTGAAAATTATAAAGAAGAGTGACTTTAATGTTGTGGAACAGCTGGGGCACACGCCCTCCAAAATCTCCATGCTCTCTTTATTGCTGTGCTCCGAGGCCCATGCCAAGGCCTTAATCTCGTTCCTCAAGACGGCCCATGTGCCACATGAGACATCTGCAGTCCAGTTCACTGATTGCGTAGCAAATCTGACAGCAGACAATGGCTTGGGTTTCTCAGATGCTGACTTGATCGCGAAAGGAAGAGACCATAATGATGCTCTGCATGTCTCTATCGAATGCAGGGGCACTACCTTGGCACATGTGTTGGTGGATACTGGTTCTTCTTTGAATGTGCTGCCCAAGAAGGCTTTGGACCGTTTAGACTGTGAAGGCCTGGAATTGAAACCCAGCAATATCATCGTCAGGGCCTTTGATGGTTCAAAGAGGATGGTTCATGGAGAGGTTGACATTCCGATTCGTGTGGGCTCTCAGGTGTTTGACTCCACATTTTATGTGATGGATATCCGTCCATCTTACTCTTGTCTATTGGGTCGACCTTGGATACATAAGGCTGGGGCAGTGACCTCTACCTTGCACCAGAAGCTGAAGTACCCCGTCAGAGGGAAGATCGTCACTGTGCAGGGAGAGGAGGAATATATGGTGAGCCACCTGAACTCCTTCAGATACATTGAGATGGATGGGGAGTTTATTGAAACCCCCTTTCAGCATTTCGAGGAGGTGCTTCCAATTACAGCAGCGTCAGAAACAGCAATGGAAGAAAGTGTTCCTTTAAAGATGGATTCCCTAAAGGACGCCCGAGCTGTGGTTCAGAAGGGTGAAAGTGCCAACTGGGGCAGACTTCCAGACTTTACTCAGAAGACTGATAAATTTGGGCTGGGTTTTACTACAGAGGGGCAGAAAGCTATGAGGAAAGCAAAGACCGGAAGACCTCCTGTGATCATTACAAATCCAGGAGTGAATGCTGTCGGGGAAGACAATGAAGTGGACGAAGCTGAATTCAATAGCTGGATCTATCCAACGGCTGAAGGCGGGTTGAACAATTGGATTGCTAAGGACCATACTCCTGTTACCTTTGTGACGCAGTAATAAATTTCTTTGCTTCGTTATTTTGTAATAAACAATAATAAACTCTTCAGCCCGGTGTCTTACCCGAGGCACCGTGGTTTCATTTGTGAGGGCATATAAATTGTCATTTCATATATCATGAATGAAAAATCTTGGACGAATTTTCGCATTGCAAATTTTATGTTCCTTTTTTGTCTTTCTTTCCTTTACATATATTTCAAAACAGCTGTATTTACACACACACTCACTCATACAGGTTTCAATCCACTCTGGATCTTACTGGTAACGACTCTGCTACCGCCAGTTATGACTTCGAAAATCCGATCAACTTAGCCGAAGACGAAGGTGAAGAGGATTGCGAAGTGCCTGGCAAGCTTGCAAGACTGTTGCTTCAGGAAGAGAGGGAAATTCAACCCCATGAAGAGCCAGTGGAAACAATAAACTTGGGTACTGAGGCAGACATGAGAGAGGTGAAGATTGGTGCCAACCTAGAGCTCAGCGTAAAGCAACGGTTAACCAAGATGTTACATGATTATATGGAGATCTTTGCCTGGTCCTATGAAGACATGCCCGGGTTGGATACCGATATTGTGGTCCATCACTTGCCAACTAAGGAAGACTGCCCTCCAGTTAAGCAAAAGGTCCGTCGGATGCGTCCAGAGATGTCTGAGAAGATCAAGGTCGAGGTGATGAAACAGTTTGATGCCGGGTTTCTTGCAGTGACTTCTTACCCTCAGTGGGTTGCTAATGTGGTGCCTGTACCGAAGAAGGACGGTAAAGTTAGAATGTGTGTCGATTACAGGGATCTGAACAGGGCCAGCCCCAAAGATGACTTCCCTCTACCTCACATTGATGTCCTTGTCGATAATACAGCTCAGCATAAGGTTTTCTCTTTCATGGATGACTTTTCAGGTTACAATCAGATTAAGATGGCACCTGAAGACATGGAGAAGACTACATTTGTTACTCAGTGGGGCACCTTCTGTTACAAGGTCATGCCATTCGGGTTAAAGAACGCTGGGGCAACCTACCAACGTGCCATGGTTGCTTTATTTCATGACATGATCCATCATGAGATAGAAGTGTATGTGGACGACATGATCGCAAGGTCCCAGACTGAGGAAGAGCACCTAGATCATCTACAGAAATTGTTTGACCAGTTGAAACTGTACAAGCTGAGATTGAACCCGAACAAGTGCACCTTCAGGGTAAGATCAGGAAAATTGCTAGGCTTCGTGGTCAGTGATAAAGGTATTCAAGTGGACCCTGCTAAAGTCAAAGCTATCCAAGAGATGCCAGTTCCCAAGACAGAGAAAGAGGTCAGAGGCTTTTTAGGACGCATGAATTACATTGCTCGGTTCATCTCGCACCTGACTGCTACCTGTGAGCCAATCTTCAAGCTGCTGAAGAAAGATCAGGTAGTACGTTGGAACGATGAATGTCAGGCTGCTTTTGACAGAATCAAAGAGTATCTCCAAGAACCACCTATCCTTATGCCACCGGTTTAAGGGAGACCTCTGATACTATATCTGACAGTGCTGGACAACTCAATGGGGTGTGTGCTGGGGCAGCATGATGAGTCTGGCCGAAAAGAGCATGCCATTTATTACCTTAGCAAAAAGTTTACCGACTGTGAGACCCGATACTCACTGCTTGAGAAAACTTGTTGCGCTTTGGTATGGGCGGCTCGCCGGCTGAGACAGTATATGCTGACTCACACTACCTTGTTGATCTCAAAAATGGATCCTATAAAGTACATATTCGAAAAGACTGCTCTGTCTGGGAGAATTGCAAGATGGCAAATGATCTTGACGGAATACGACATTCAGTACACGACCCAGAAATCCATCAAGGGAAGTGTATTGGCAGACCACTTGGCACATCAAGCTGTAGATGACTATCAGTCAATGAACTTTGAGTTTCCGGATGAAAGCATCATGATAGTGACAGATTGTGAAGTACCTGGACCGGATGAAGGACCTGAACCAGGATCCCGTTGGTCTATGCACTTTGACGGAGCCTCCAATGCTTTGGGAAATGGTATCGACGCCATAATCATATCTCCACAAGGTACTCATACTCCACTCACTGCCCGGCTATGTTTCAACTGTACCAACAACATGGCGGAGTATGAGGCGTGCATCATGGGTCTTCAAGCTGCGATCGACCTAAGGATCAAGTTTCTAAGTGTCTTAGGAGATTCCGCTCTTGTGATCAATCAGATCAAAGGAGAGTGGGATACGAAACATCTGAATCTTATCCCTTACAGAGAATGTGTGTTGGCCCTGATCCCCCACTTCACGGAGATAACCTTTGAACACTTTCCAAGAGAAGAGAATCAGTTGGCGGACGCGTTAGCTACAATGTCTTCTATGTTCAAAGTTAAATGGGATAATGAGGCTCCCCGGATCATCATCTGGAAACTGGACGAACCGGCATACTGTTGTGATCTCGAGACTGAATTGGTGACTGAGAAGCCTTGGTACCATGAGGTGAAGAGATATCTAGAAGCTCAGGAATACCATGAAGGTGCCTCTGTGAATGATAAGAAATTCCTGAGAAGGTTCGCAGCCAAATTCTTCCTTAGCAACGGCATCCTGTATAAGCGAAACCATGATTCAACCTTACTGCGTTGTGTGGATAAGACTGAAGCAGAAAGGATCATGGAAGAGCTACATGAAGGGACCTTTGGTACACATTCCAGTGGGCATACTATGGCTAAGAAAATCCTACGGGCAGGATATTACTGGTCCACAATGGAAGCTGACTGCTACCAACATTCCAGGACATGCCATAAGTGCCAGATTTATGCAGACAAGGTGCATGTTCCTCCGGTTCCCCTGAATGTTTTGACTGCGCCTTGGCCATTTGCAATGTGGGGCATAGACATGATCGGCGAGATTAAACCTACGGCATCTAATGGGCATCGCTTCATCCTGGTAGCGATTGATTATTTAACGAAGTGGGTTGAGGCAGCTTCCTATGCTACGGTAACCAAGACTGTTGTGGCACGGTTCATTCGGCACAACCTGATCTGTCGGTACGGCGTCCCTGAGAGAATAATTACAGACAACGGTACCAATCTGAATAATAAGATGATCGCTGAGCTCTGCGAGCAGTTCAAGATACAGCACCACAATTCTTCTCCTTACAGACCGAAGATGAATGGGGCTGTAGAAGCAGCAAATAAGAACATCAAGAAAATCGTGCAGAAGATGACAGTGACTTATAAAGATTGGCACGAGATGTTACCGTTCGCTCTACACGGGTACCGTACCTCAGCTAGGACGTCAACCGGGGCAACTCCTTTCTCTCTGGTTTATGGTATGGAGGCAGTCTTGCCGATTGAGGTGCAGATACCCTCTCTCCGGATAATGAAGGATGCAAATATGAACGAAGATGATTGGATCCAGACACGACTTGATCAACTCAACCTTATTGATGAAAAGAGACTTGCTGCTATCTGTCATGGTCAGACGTATCAGAAACGGATGATCAGGGCATTTAACAAAAAGGTCAGACCACAGGAATATCAAGTTGGGGATCTGGTAATCAAGCGCATCATTCTTCCTCAGAGTGATCCCAGGGGCAAATGGACCCCCACGTACGAAGGGCCATTTGTGGTTAAACATGTGTTCTCAGGAGGAGCCATGATTCTAACCACCATGGATGGTGACGACCTTCCTCACCCCGCCAATACAGACATAGTAAAAAGATACTACGCATGAAAAAGACCCGCTAGGCTGACATGCCTAGGCAAAAATTAGGGTTTCCCGTCGAACCAAAAGGGTTCGGGCAAAATGAAGGGATGAAAATGAAAAAAAACTGTACACCCGGCAAGTCGAAAACCTGAAAAGGCGGCTTGGGCAAAAATGGGTATCCCGGTGGACCGAAAACCCGAAAGGGCGGTCCAGGCAAAAATTAGGGATAAAGCGTAATACTATGTCTCATTAATCACTTTGCATCCAGAATCCGGTATCTACATCAAGTTCAGACGGCATCGATCAGTCAGCTTCACCTTCAACCAAGGTCATCAAGTGATGAGACGCTCGGAGTTATAAAGGCAATAGCAGAGTTGAAACCCAGTGGATCATTCATTTCACACAGCTGTTTTATTTTCTTTTGTACAAAACTTGTATAAACTCTCTTGTTCGGCGGCATCCTCTTACTAGGACGCCAACCTCTTGTACACAAAACGCCTATTTTCAGGCCATTCAAAATCAATACAAATATATTTTCAGTTAAACGTGCCAAGTGTTTCTCTTTTTCTATTTTGTTTTGCGAAGAACGTCCAAGGTTCAATTTGTGATATATGCATTGACAATAATTTGCTAACTCATAAATATTTGCATACGAAACAAAGGAATTAATTGCAGGTGACACTAGAAACAGGGGCAATAAAAGAGTTGTCTAAGCAATTTAATTGTTCTGTCCTCCAAGGTACCAAGGTAGGTTCAGCTAAAGAACATGACCAGTACATCTTAATTCCCCAGAGAGTAAGTCAGCAGTCAGTACATTCTTCTCCAAGCAGAGTTATCAAGTCTCAAGGAAATTGGGTATCCTCCAGCAGATCCCAACATTCCCCAGCAGTATACATATATTCTTAACAAGCATCCCCGGAAGTCTTGGTCTAAAGATTGTTCCCCGGCGGCAGACCAACATTCAAAGGAATCGCTTCCCCGACATAGTTCAAAACTTCCCCAGGGAGTCCAATCTAGTTCCCCAGGAAATTTGGAATTCATCTCCCTCAAGCAGTAAGCTTATCCCCAGTAGATTCTGGAAGCTTATCCCCTCGCAGAGCACGAATGCGTCGTCCGGCTTTATTTAAAGATTTATTTCCTTAACAGGATATAACTGGGTTATCCTCAGCCAAAAGCCACGGAAGGAGCGTCCCTGACGAAGTCTTCTTACCCCAGCGAAGTCTATCAGCACTTCCAACACAGCAAAGATATCATCAGCAAGTTATTATCAACACTCAACAAAGTATCTCTCTCCCCACAGAGTATCACTTCCCAGCATGGTCGCTAGAGTATCTTTTCTCCCCACAGAATCTTCCATTTGCCAAGTTTATTCCGCAACGGAGTCATCTTCTCCTACCGGTATTCTTGCAGTTATCATCCCCAGCGGAAGTACAAGCTTATTCTTCAACATCAGCCCAGGATATGACTTCCCGGCACCCGTCAAGGATTTACTTTCCTAGACGAAAACATACATCCATAAAACATCATATACATCATTATAGCATGCATAGATGCATCATATCATACGAATCTCATTTATGTTGAGAACACCATTGCTTGATCCATATCATGCATTGCATATGACTGACTTTTACCTTTCAGGAAAGATGCAGTTGAAATTCTCAATCATATTGCAAGACCTAGACTGGTTCAAATAATCGACTCCAAAGATTTCTTATCCAGTCCAAGGCCTTCTCTAGTCCAGCTAAATCGACTCCCAACAGATTTTTCTGATAAAGACTCAGTAGAAGTTATCCCATATTATAATTTCCTATGGTTCCCTCTCCGACGGTGAGTGAGGTGATAATTCCTTTTTCTATGGTTCCCTCTCCGACGGTGAGTGAGGTGATAATTCCTTTTCAGATGGTTCCCTCTCCGATGGTGAGTGAGGTGATAATTCCTTTTCAGATGGTTCCCTCTCCGACGGTGAGTGAGGTGATAATTCCTTTTCAGATGGTTCCCTCTCCGACGGTGAGTGAGGTGATAATTCCTTTTCAGATGGTTCCCTCTCCGACGGTGAGTGAGGTGATAATTCCTTTTCAGATGGTTCCCTCTCCGACGGTGAGTGAGGTGATAATTCCTTTTCAGATGGTTCCCTCTCCGACGGTGAGTGAGGTGATAATTCCTTTTCAGATGGTTCCCTCTCCGACGGTGAGTGAGGTGATAATTCCTTTTCAGATGGTTCCCTCTCCGACGGTGAGTGAGGTGATAATTCCTTTTCAGATGGTTCCCTCTCCGACGGTGAGTGAGGTGATAATTCCTTTTTCTATGGTTCCCTCTCCGACGGTGAGTGAGGTGATAATTCCTCTTCAGATGGTTCCCTCTCCGACGGTGAGTGAGGTGATAATTCCTTTTCAGATGGTTCCCTCTCCGACGGTGAGTGAGGTGATAATTCCTTTTCAGATGGTTCCCTCTCCGACGGTGAGTGAGGTGATAATTCCTTTTCAGATGGTTCCCTCTCCGACGGTGAGTGAGTTGATAATTCCTTTTCAGATGGTTCCCTCTCCGACGGTGAGTGAGGTGATAATTCCTTTTCAGATGGTTCCCTCTCCGACGGTGAGTGAGGTGATAATTCCTTTTCAGATGGTTCCCTCTCCGACGGTGAGTGAGGTGATAATTCCTTTTCAGATGGTTCCCTCTACGATGGTGAGTGAGGTGATAATTCCTTTCAGATTATAATTGCCTATGGTTCTCTCCCCGACGGTGTGTGAGATGTAATTCCCTTTCAGATTATAATTGCCTATGGTTCTCTTCCCGACCCTGCGAAGATGGTAATTCCCACCAAGATTTTTCTCAACGAGCATTGTTGAAGTTAAAGTCACCCAAGGTTCTCTTACCATTCACGCTAAGGTAGTAACCATCCCTGGTTCATTCATCGCCGTTTGAAGCTCCAGACTCAGCTCCTGTAACCAGTCAGGACGCATCTGTACCAAGCATCGGAAAATCAGCTCTTGCAACGTGCCAGGTACTCATTTTTCTTTTGCAGGTATACAGGTTCTCGCTAAGGAATCTCTTACGCAATCAACACCCAGATGGCATCTATAAGCCCATCATCCTATTCATCAACCCCCAAATGGCATCTGTAAGCCCATTACCATCATCACTGCTACTATGTGAGCGCAAATTTCTAGGCACTCTAGTGTTCAATCATCTTCCACCCTCGGATTACGAAAGGCACGTCAGCCAATCTGCATCCTCAGGTCTAAGAATATTGAACAGGGGCAACTGTTGTACCCCAAAATTTGCCCTCCCATATTCTTCAAGAAATTGCCAAGCCAAGCTTCAAAGTTCCCCAAGGGTTGCACAGTTCAAGGGCATCCTATACAGTCAAGATTAGGGTTTGTGTTCTGATCAAGAAAATGAAGTTTCCAAAGGTCCAATCAAGTCTCATATGCCTACAAATATGGTCAAGCATCCTCATACCAAGTTTCAAGACATTCAGCTCAAAATTGCACAGTCAAAAACCCTAATTGCACTACAGTCAACTGTAGGGGCAAAATGGTCATTTGGCAGTCAAAAGTTCAAATTTTTGGTCAACATATCATTTTGAAGCCACAAACATCATTTGATCAATGCTTGATCATGATTCTCAAAATTTGGCTCAAAAATCATCAAAATGCAAAAGTTTCCTTATTTGGACAGTTGAAAAAGTCAACTGAAATTGACCAGGGCATAACTTTCACATGGATTATCAGAAAAATTCCATCCAAATCTCATTTTGAATAGAAAGACATTTCCTACAACTCATCCTCATACTTCAAGTCCAAGAAATGCTCTCACAAAAAGTTATCAATTTCAACATTATAGGTCATTTTCAAAAGTCAACAAAAAGGGACTTTAAGTCAAAGGCCATAACTTGAGATTGGTAAATCAAAATGACATGGGACCAAAGGCATTGGTTAGAGGACTCAAAGACTTTCCAAAATGTCCAAGAACATGAGAAAAGCTTAAAAATTGAGCAAGTTATGCCTTGTGGAAGTTGGGAAAGTTTTGGATATTTTGAAAAGTCAACATTGATTCAAATGACCTAAAATTGCTAATGGGCCCATTTTTCTTCCACAAATCATCATCCATAGCATATGCACGACTACTTGGCCCAAAGGGAAGTCTTTATTCATTTTTTATTTATTTATTTGAATTTTTATTTATAATAATTCATTTAAATCAAATTAAATATATGAAAAATGTCTAACCTAATTTTTTCAATCTCTTTGTGCACATTATATCATCAATAATTCGTGCATATCCCAACATGGAAAGATTTGGGTTGATTGGCATGATTGAGAACAAAAAGCACATGGAAAAGATTGGAAAAAATCTTAGAAAATCAAATTTCCAAAATCATGAATGCAAGATATTTGGATCCAGATTCTTAACCTAATTCACTCTTGCATAAGTATGGAACATAACCCTAATCATAATACATACTGAGCTGCGCAGAAAAGCCTCAAAGGAACTTGGAATTTTGGCTTGAAAAAGGAAAACTGAAAACCTAATTCTAAAGCGATTCAAGCCTCAATACTGATTCCATTAGCTTGCTGAGGATTAAAGGAAGAGATTTGGATAAAAACCAAAGACTTTGACATCAAGAAACGTGAGAACACCGATGCCTTGTACAAAAAATTTATCACTTTCTTGCACCATGATTCATGCACCTTTTTCAATTTTTGATGTTTAATTTGTGTTCTATGTTCAATTCTGAAGCTAACCAACATATTTAATTGTATTTTTATGCACCACACGTGAATCCACCATTATCGTTTTTTAGGGTTTGAAGAACTTGGAATTGGGGTTTCCCAGTTCAGGAAAAATTAGAGTCCCATGGTATCATAACTGAATTCAGCATGTTGGGACGGTTCAAAATCAACCATCGCGCTTAATTTATGTGGCCTTATGGCCTATTCGTCATTTTCTCTAATGGTACATTACAGAACGGTTCAAAACCGTTGTCTATTGTCTTTGTATTTTCAGAAAAAAAAACAAAACGGAGAAGATGATGCAGTGTCAAGACATGAGTGGTCCATTTAAATTTGCGCGCTAAATTTCCCATTAATCGTTGTTTCTTATTATATTGTTCTCCAGTTATTTAATATACAAAGTAACCAAGTGGCACGATTGGCAGGCACACGCGTTGATGACCTTCAGGACCTGGGTTCGATCCCAGGTCCCCCCCTTTCCTTATATTTTTGTCTTCAATGTGTTTCTATGCAGTCTTTAGGCAAGCGACTACCGTATGTCCATAAAATCCCACCTTCCACGTGTCCCAGAGCACCAGATCAACGGCCATGAACTGAAGACTATGATGAACTCAAGTCAACGCGTGTGCACGTGTCTAGCAAAAGTCCAACAAGGCCATGCTCAGTGGGCCATAATTGCTTGGATTTAACCTCCTATTTTGGGGTCTGAACCCCCAGGTTTGCATATTTTTTTATTTTTCTTTACTTTTTTTTGTATTATTATTTTTACTTCTCTTTTATTATTGTTTTATTAATTAGTTTTATTATTTTAATGAATATAAAAAATACCCAAAAAAATCAGAAAAAAAGAAAATAATAAATATTTTTGTTTCTAGTATTTTCATAAATAAAATTGTAATTAAATTTAGTTTTAAATTAGGTTAATTTTAATTCTTTTGATAAAAATCTAAAAAATGTAGAACTAGGGTTTAATTAATAATTTTTCACCCTTTTTATTTTTCTTTCAAATAATTAAATATTTATTTTATTTATTTTTATAATCAAATTTGCATGTAAAAATTAGGTTTAATTTAGGTTAAAAATTTCAATATTTCTTAATAAATTAAAAAATAACCAGAATTAGGGTTTGCATCTTATTTTGATTCTAATTAATTCTCCTTTTTCATATTAAATCTTAAAAAACATAAAATACCAAAAAAAAAACAAGTTCTTGCTTTCTTTTTAATTAATTAATTTATTGTTAATTCAAGTTTTGCAAAAGGGTCCAACGCCCTCGTTTCATTATTAATTCTTATTAATTCGCATTTATTTTTATTTCTCTATAATATTATGTATCTCTCCCAAGGCCTTGTAACATTTTAATTACTTCTCGCACTTTTAATTTCTTTATTTTCCGTCAAATCGGGTCCTGGTTAATTTTGGCGATGTGGACCCGCGCCATTTGTAATAGCTTTAGATCTTTATTTTCCCGCAAATATTTCAACTGTTAATCAAAAGCATGAAAGACTGTATGGACAAAATAAAAACAAGCGTAGAACACCAATAACATGACAAGACAAAAACAAATGAAAACGACACACAAATCACACACCACCCCTAGGGTACGCCTCACTGTTGCCTTGCCTCGAAAGGTGATCGTCGAGTAGAGGACGTCTTAGTAAGTCCTCATGATCCGGGAACCTGGCATGAGGGTAGCTTCTAAGGTGTCTTCCCATTGCTCTGGTGATCACCATGTCCCGAACCTCGAATTGACCCGAACACCTCCAACGGTGGTGCTACCTACCTCTCAATGGTGGGATGGCACTACTTTAAAGGACATTTACACAGACGAATTCCTTAGGGTAGGTAGACGACTCTAGATACTTGCTCTAACTTTCAAAACGAATCAAAAATACTTTTCACACCGACACCTTTTCAAAAAGCTTTCGAAAGCAATTTTTCAAACACTCTTGAGGACCGATACAAGAGTCGAACTGGAATTTTCAAAGAAACTTTTTAAAACCCACAGTTGAAAAGCAAACAAACCATTTTTGAAAACACAATGAGCAAGTATCTAAGAGCCCATGGATAACCATGGATATAAAGGGTGCTAACACCTTCCCTTTCTATAATCTACCTCCCGAACCGAGAGCAATCTCTATAAGGAATTTTTCTGTGCTTTTGTCCTTTCCATTTGGAGAAAATAAAAGACGGTGGCGACTCTTGCTTCCGCGACATTTCGCGAACCAGCATTAAACAGTCAGTTCCAGATCCACCGATCACACTTACCGCGACATTTTGCGAAAACAAACGCAAACGCGAACCAGCATTCTAAAACAGTCAGTTCTCATTCCCACCGATCACAGAACTTGCGACTCTGCTGGGGAGATAATAAGTGAGGTGTAACTTAGGATTAGATCACTTGTGTTTTCAATTGTATTGCTTTGTATGCTTTTAATTTTGTGGGCTTGTATCGGAGTTCTCTAAATCCTAACCCGGATTTGGGAAACATTCATAGATAGCAATACGTTGTGGAAACTGTGCGGGGTATACCGACATGGTTGAAGCAATAGCTATATTAGTGCGACATATTTGTGAGTACCGGTAGCCTTTGAGTCAATCAAAGAGAATACGGGGCCGCTGAGTGATGTCACTAAGCACTAATGACCTAGAACCTTACTTGACCATCTTGGCCTTTTTTAGGGGTAGTGAGATGACCGACTTTGGTACAGTCCGAAGTTGGTAGATACTCGATACTACACTCATTGAGGATTGTTTTCTTGGAATATTTTGGTCGCTAGTAAGTGGCTAAACCAAAACAATGAACATAGAAAACAATCCAATGCTATTGAGCTCCTTAGAACCCGGTTACTATTTATAGGACAGGTTTTGAGCCAACTAAACTCAAGAGGGTACTTACCTATGAAACTCCATGCCAGCCTAAACTTAAGGCTATTTGTGTGACTTGTGTGCTTTCAAATCTAAACTACTTGCACATTCTTGTTATCTGACAACATGAGTTCCTTGCAGGTTTTGTTTACAGTCCTTATCCAACAATTTGGATTTGTTGCAGGGCTTACTTACATCACCTCACACTTTTGCTTAAACGTATAACATACACATCATAGCATCATGCCTTAGCATTTCTTTAACCATTTCAAGGATCTCAAGGGTCTGTGATGCAGGTTATGGTAAATCAAATGGCTAGCAAGGGGCAAAGGGGATTTATTTTCCTCTAGCCAAGGTTGTCTAGAAATCCAAACACGATAACTTGAGTCAGGGGCTATGACCCACTCGATATGGTGAGCTTGACTCTTGAAGAAGGACTCTCAGCAACATGAAGTTCTTTCAATCAAGCTACCAATTTCAGATTCTAACAGTTTCTTGTTTACCCCGCGAGATCCTTGAAAACATTGCATACATATATCATACATATCATTTCATAACAAGTCTCCCAGTACAGGTCTCTTATCTTCTTCGCTGTTTATTTCAGCAATCATCATGTCTGCTGAACCTTCCACTGAACAAGCTATCAAGGCCCTCCAGGCCCAGAGTGCCCAATTTCAAGAGTTGGTCATGAGCCTAGCTAAGGGTCAGCAAGACCTGAAGACCCTGATTCTGAAAGAGAGGAAGAAGAAGAAAAAGAGGACCATCCTGTTCAATACTGGACGCAGGTTTGGAAACGGGCTGCAGAATGAAGTTGATCTGACCACCCCATCTGGAGAGAAAGACAGTCCACAAGAAAGGAGGGCTCCTAGCCCTGAAGTCTCCGACAACGAGATGGACTATGATGAAGAACAGTATCCTCCCGCTGAGGATAAGTACAAACAACTGGAAGACCGTTTGAACGCCATGGAAATACAGAAGGTGCCCGGTCTGGACTTCGGAGATCTAGGTCTATCCTCTGAGGTGGTGATTCCCCGTAAGTTCAAGGCACCTGCCTTTTGTTGGTTGAAGATTTTGATAATATTATTAGAAGCAAAGTAAATTGTACGTTTCGATCGAAATGAAACAAAACGTCATGTTTCAAAATAGTAGAAGCAATGCTTCGAATGAGCATATCAAAGCTTGGAGCTTCGAGTGACAGTTATGAGAATATATCCAAAGAAGTCTCGAAATGATAACAAGGCTGTGTCTAAGAAGTGCGTTCGAAGCGAAGAAGTGCCAAAACATTTGAAATTCAAATGCAAGCGGGATGTTCGAAATTTGAAATATATGCGCTGGAGCATTCGAAGACGCGTGGAAGCAAGAGAGAGGCATTGCTCTGCATGTTCTGAACGTGGCAAAATCTTATAGCAAGACCGTTATGGTCGAAGTAGTATAAATAGAAGTCTTAGCATTAGGATTTCGTGTGTCATATCTATTATACAAAAAACTCAGTAAACATTCAAATTACCACATGGCTAGGGAAACGAATGCAAGAGCAATGTACGTATGATAACACCACATGTTTATGATTTAATGAAAACTCTTTATCAATTCCAGTACTTTCCTTTATCTTTATATCAATACCATTTACAAGTTTTTGCATCTAAAGTCTTTTTATTCGAAATCTTTTCACTGATGCCTTACATTTAAATGCTTTCTTTCCATTTCAAACACTTTACATTTCAGAAACTGTTATACATTTCATGCTTTATCTTCAAGTTTTTATCCTTCGAACACCTTTTTCACTTAAAGCCATTTTACAGTTTTCTTGCATTAAAACGCTTTCTTCACATTTCGAATCTTTTACATTAACTGTGTTTTTTACGTTTCGAAGTCATTTACTTGTCTTTTATGCAGTTTTTACATGTCTTTACAATTAACTTTTATTCATGCAATTTAGTTTCGCGCACATATATTTTGATTACACCTTTAGATCTTTAAGAGAGAAATCGAAATAAGTTAAACACCTACACAACATTCTAAATACTAACCATGAATACCAGTTCGATCATGAGAGTTACCCTAATGACCAACACGTCCTAGGATCAATCTAGTCGATCCTGCGAGTTACCAGAGAAATTGAATAACAGTCAGTAAGTTTATTCGATAGTTTGGAGGACTAGCGGTTGTTTACCAAAAATCACTGTAAACAAATTGGCACACCTGGTGGGACCCATCGTTGGACATTACGGAATTTAGAACCGAAATAAAGATTGTTGAGACATAACCGTTATAAAAAGACCCTCTGAGTGATAAGATTGTTGTTTTATGAACCTAAGAAGTGGTAAAATAACCAACAGCAACCAACCCTCATCCAGAAGAAAACATTTGAACAAGATGTCTAATTCTGACAATCAACAAGGGGAACAAAATGCCCCACATACAACAGGCACTAATGTGTCCGCTTCGACGGGAATGTCTAATGTGATCCCTTCGAATGCACAGTCTGTTGCCTCTTCTACCAGTAATATAGCCACTAACGGAGTAAGTGGCATATCAACTAATAGTTCGATCTTAGGAAATACTGGAACCATTGGTTATCCTGGGGGATTTGTTCCACCATCAGGGACACAAACCCATTTCGCCACTCCACTAACTAGACCACCCGGTTTCGATGGTAATAGAACCAGAAATTCCTCTTACGGAATGCCAACATCCTTTATGGCAGGTTTACACAATTCCATATTGAATTCATCACCACAATTAGGGTCTGGGTCTGGGGCGAATCAGTTTATGACAAATAACCAAGGGTCAGTAGGTTATAGCACAATGCCTATTTTAACCACAGAAAACCAGTTGGCTTTTAGGCAATTGATGGATGACAGTAACCATAATATGATAGGGGTATTAGCACAAACTATGCAGGAAATATTTGCCCCAATAGTACAAAATGTGACTGTGACAAACAGAGAAAACGCAGATAACATGAGTCGAATAGCAAATTTCTTTGCTCCCCCAGAGAGGCGTAGGCAGAATCAGGCGGGAGTTCGAGCAAACATCCCTGTTATGGAACAAGTTGCTAACGACCCAACCTATAGACCACCTAGAGAAGAAGTTAACTTGAGGGCAAGGGCACAAAGGCTAGAAGCCCCAATGATCCCAGACCCACAAAGAGAAATTATGGAACCAGGGGCAAGGGTCGAAAGGCTGGAAGTCCCAGAGTTTCGAGAAGAAAAACCTAGGGGGGTTGTCATGGTGGGTCGAAATCAAGATGCTGATGCTGTCGTTCATAGAATTCGAAACGATAACATCTTGGCAGAAAACAATTTAACCACCATGATAGAGAGAGTCATGGCCCAGAATGGCCTCAACACAGGAATTAGAAGGCCGAATTATGCTTCTCCTATATTAGATTGCATAATGCATACTGATTTACCAAGGGGATATAAAGTCCCTAAATTTACAAAGTTCGCTGGGGATACTAATGAATCAACAGTCGAACATATAGCCAGATATCTAACCGAAGTGGGAGATATAGCCAATAATGAAGACCTCAGGATCAAATACTTCCCAAGTTCCCTGACTAAAAACGCCTTCACATGGTTCACCACTTTGCCTCCTGGGTCCATTGATACTTGGGCTCTTTTAGAGAGATTATTCCATGAACAATTTTACATGGGACAGTCAAAAATAAGCTTGAAGGAATTAGCCAGTGTCAAGAGAAAGTTCACTGAACCCATAGATGATCATCTGAATAGATTTAGGCTTTTGAAATCCAGATGTTACACAGTGGTGCCTGAACATGAGTTAGTCGAAATGGTCGCTGGTGGTTTGGATTACTCTATTCGAAAGAAACTAGACACTCAATACCTGAGGGACATGGCTCAGTTAGCCGACAGGGTTCGACAGGTCGAAAGGCTAAAGGTCGAAAAGGCCAGAGTCTTTAAAATAACAAGAAGGAAAGGATCTCTTATGTTGGAACTGAGGAAGCAGAAGATTATCCTGAATTCGAATTCGAAGAGGTCGAAATCGACCTCGCTGAATTAAAACAGGCACCACCTTACTCCTGCAAGTTATTAGTTCCCACAAAAGGGAAAGAGATTGTTGAAAATGAGAAAAGTGACAAATTCCCAAAGAAGGTTTATACCTTCGATGTCACTAAATGTGACGAGATTTTTGATTTACTTGTCAAAGATGGCCAACTCATTGTGCCATCAAATGTCAAAATACCTCCTTTAGATCAAAGAAAGAAGAGAGAATTTTGCAAATATCATAGTTTCCTAGGCCACAAAACCTCACAGTGTTTTCTTTTCAGGGACTTAATTCAGAATGCAATCAAAGATGGCAGACTGAAGTTTGCTGATAAAGCAAAGATGAAAGTGGACGAAGATCCCTTGGACGTCGCAGACACCAACTACTCTGAGCCTGCATGCATTGGAGAGATTAACATGGTGGAAGCTGACCAAAGTGATGCCCCAATAGGAGAGAAAGGTACTGAAAACGAAAGCTGGGTGATAGTCGAAGTCGATAAAGAGGTCACTGAAGACGTCCAGAAGCTACCAGAGACTTCGATTGAAGCAGCACCCTTAGTTGTTGCAAAAGAAATCCAGGCTACTGAAGGCCAGGAAAATCAAAACCAAGAGTTAACACAGGTCATTGAAGGCCTGAGGCTAGAATTAGAGAAAGTCCAAATCACGAAGCCAACTTCCCCTCAGAAGGAAATATGGGACACTTTAGGGGAACCCAGTGGAAAGTTTGACTATTTGGTCAAATATTCTGCCCCAGAGAGTTCAAAAGTCCACATTGAAGATATAAAACCCACAGGATGGGGAGATGATGAAGCTAAGGGGGAAGATGTTAAGGTAAACATGGTGGATATGGAGAGGCCTCGCTCTGAGATGTAGGAGGTAGAAAGATACTTAGAAAAAGAGAAGTATAAAATGGAGGATAATCATGCTGGAGATGCTAGTCTCAAGGATTACCTCATGACATGCCACAAGGGAGATACATGCATGATACTGTGCCCTAGGTGCAGCATCCTCTGCAATCAGAGAATCGCTGCGAACTTCGAGAGGGTACAGAGGGCTCGAACTGGCAACAATTGGCGCTAGGATAACCAGATATTCAGGTGTTATCCAAAGGCTGGAGAAAGTTTGCTGGAATTTGTGTTTCGTTGCTACAAAGGGGCAACCAAGTGCTTGATATGCCCAAGGTGTTCTACTGTGTATGATCAAAGCATGGCCAGAGCCTTCTAAACGATTCCCTTTGCCCCTTGCTGGAACCATCAAGAAACTGTGCAGATGGGCCCACGTTTCGATAACAGACACAAACAACGAAGGCCTGATAGTCCTCATCCCAAGGCTGCTCGAAGAGTGACGTTCAAACTCCCTGCTGAAGTGCCAACCGACAGATGGCTGCAAGTCAGAAATGACAAAGGCAAAGACAGATGGAGAAACACCGAACAAAATGCACGCCATGCTATGACATACAGGAGGCAATTCAACATAGCAAAAAGGGAAGAGGTAAGATTAGAGAACTACAAAGGGAGGAACCCCATGTCGAGATCCCAGTGGCGAAGGCAGCAGAGGATTTGAAAGGCTGAGAGGGAAGCTGTGGCAAATAAAGGGGAAACCTCAACAAAGAACCAAGGTGAATCTAGCACCAACAAACCCACACCAAAAAATAAAACTGAAGACAAACCCCTAGTTAATAGGAGGCTTTTTTCTGAAGTACAACTGGATGAACCAAAGGAATACACTCCAGGCCCAGAAGAAGACGAAGATATGATAACAGATAACTTCGAGTCAGAGGGGGAGTCTTCGTTCAACCTAAACTGCAACGTGGTATCTGTGCTTCCCTGTGAATTTGGACAGGAAACTGAAATTGATGAATACGAGGAAGAAGATACCATAGACTTGATGAAGCATAGGCCTATATGCTACTATGTGATGGACAATGGGGCTGTCGAGGAGAAAAATGCGTTCTTCGAACATCCACAACCAGCTATGAAGAACCATCTTAAGCCACTATTTATTCGGGCGAAAGTTGGTGCCCATGGCGTGAACAAGGTTCTAGTGGATGGGGGTGCTGCAGTCAATTTGATACCCCACTTCATGCTGAAAAGATTAGAGATACGCGAAGGAGACATCAAGCCCCACAATATGGTTCTATCCAATTATGAAAGGAAAGTGGGCAAAACACTGGGAGTGGTTCAGTTGGACTTGACAATAGGCTCAAGCTGTAGGCCCACCATGTTTATGGTGATCGAAGCCAAGGCCAACTACAACTTATTGCTGGGAAGGGAGTGGATCCATGGCGTAGGGGCAGTTCCTTCGTCAATGCATCAGCGATTAGTTCTATGGAGAGAAGATGGCATCGTGGAAAACATTGAAGCAGACCAGAGTTACTTCATGTCAACAGTCAATTTAGTTGACAAGAGGAATTATAACAAACATCTGGCAAAGATTGCTCCGTGTGTTCCAAATGATGAGATCAACGAAACCAGAAACGCCCACTACTACATGACCCTTCACCATGATGGCCTATACTGGGATAGAAGAATAATCAGTGAAGACGAGGGAGTCGAAAGTACTATACAAAGACGGCCAACAGGCTGGGACTTCGACAACCTTATCCATGACTGAGTCCACCTTTTTTGAAAGGATTTCGGCCTATATGGCTGAGAACGAATCAAAGGAGGCCTTAGAGGCTAAAATAAATAAATTAGCTGTAAAGATGAACGAAATAAGTGGGGATGGCTCGAAATGCTCACCCTTTAAAGAACTAGAGATGGATCAAAGGTTGGACGCCATCTACGATAAAGAACCCTTAGGCTTCGAAAGGGACCCCATAGACTCATGTGCCAAAATGTTGGCGCAGGATCCACTCGAAGAAGTCAACTTAGGGGATGAAAACACGAAAAGAATAACCTACATAAGTGCAAAACTTAGCCCAGGCCTCAAGCAGGAAGTGATCGAGGTCCTCAAGAAAAATAAAGATTACTTCGCATGGGATTATGACGAAATGCCTGGTTTAAAGAGGGAATTAGTCGAACACAGACTGCCAATCAAAGATGGCAAGAAGCCCATCAAACAAACTCCCAGAAGATTCGCACCAGCGGTTCTCACAAAGATTAAAGCTGAGATCGAAAGGTTGTTGCGTTGCAAATTCATCAGAACCACAAGGTACGTCGAATGGTTAGCAAATATAGTACCTGTTATTAAGAAAAATGGTTCTTTAAGAATTTGCATAGATTTTAGGGATTTAAACACTGCAACCCCTATGGATGAGTACTCCATGCCTGTGGCAGAAATGCTAGTAGACTCTGCTGCAGGGTTCAAATACTTGAGTATGTTAGATGGATACTCTGGGTATAATCAGATTTTTATTGCTGAAGAAGATGTTGCCAAGACAGCATTTCGTTGCCCAGGAGCCTTAGGAACCTACGAATGGGGGGTGATGCCTTTTGGTTTAAAGAACGCCGGGGCAACTTATCAAAGGGCAATGAATTCGATTTTTCATGATTTCATTGAAACCTTTATGCAGGTGTATATTGATGATATAGTCATCAAATCTATATCTGCAGAAACACATTTGCATCATTTGAGCCAATCATTCGAACGAATGAGAAAACATGGCTTAAAGATGAATCCCCTTAAATGTGCATTTTTTGTGCAGGCTGGAGATTTCCTTGGTTTTGTGGTTCACAAGAAAGGGATTGAGATCAACCAGAACAAAACTAAAGCCATAATGGAGACGAAAGCACCTACGTCAAAAAGGGAGTTGCAATCTCTGCTAGGGAAGATTAATTTCCTCAGAAGATTCATTTCAAATCTGAGTGGGAGAACCCAAGCTTTCTCTCTGTTGCTTCGTCTAAAGCAAGGCCAAGCCTTCGAATGGAACGAAGCCCATCAGGAGGCATTTGACAAGATAAAAATATACCTCTCTCAGCCTCCTATCTTGTCTCCACCTTCATGGGGGAAGCCCATGAGATTGTACATATCTGCCTCTGAAGTTAGTATAGGTAGTATGTTAGCACAAGAAGATAGCAATGGTATCGAAAGAGCCATATACTATTTAAGTAGAGTACTAAATGATGCAGAGACCAGATATAGCAATTTAGAAAAGCTATGTCTCTGTTTGTATTTCTCTTGTATGAAACTCAAGTATTATATAAAGCTTGTTGATGTTTATGTTTCATCTCATTTCGATGTCATTAAACACATGCTTTCAAAACCAATAATGCATAGCAGAGTTGGTAAATGGGCTTTAGCCTTAACATAATATTCTTTGACTTTCATGCCTTTAAAAGCTGTGAAAGGCCAAGTGATTTCTGACTTCATTGTGGACCATTTATTGGTTGAGCAGACTGTCATGAGTTACGTTGAAATGCAACCATGGAAATTATACTTTGATGGTTCAACCCACAGGAATGGAAGTGGTGTTGGAGTCCTTCTAATTTCTCCTGAAGGAATTCCAACAAAATTCAAGTATAAATTAGACGGTCCTCGTTGCTCGAACAACGAAGCTGAGTATGAAGCGCTCATTGTTGGACTTGAAGCTTTGTTGGAATTGGGGGCAACTAGAGTCGAAATTAAAGGAGACTCAGAATTAGTGGTCAAACAAATTACAAAGGAGTATAAATGCATAAAGGAAAACTTGATGATATACTTCGTCATAGTCAACAGGCTACTTAGGAAATTTGAATACATGGATATTCAACACATACCAAGAATAGAGAACCAAGAAGCAAATGACTTAGCACAGTTGGCTTCGGGTTATAAAGTTTCTGTCAGGAACTTTGAGGATTTAGTTGAATTAAGGGGTAGAGTTATGGCTACTAGATTCACACCATCAGATCTAGAAAGTATGAAATTGGGATATGCTGAGAAACAGGGATTCGAAATATTAGCCATAAACACTTTATCAGATGCAGATTGGCGAAGTCCACTGGTGAGTTATTTAGCAAACCTAACTCTGAATGTGGATAGAAAGACAAAATACAGAGCATTATCATATCTCCTCATGGGGAACGAATTGTTCAAAAAGACCCAAGAGGGCATATTATTGAAATGCCTAGGAGAAAGTGAGGCATACTTAGCATTGTCAGAAGTCCACAATGGGGCATGTGGGGCACATCAAGCAGGTCATAAAATGAAATGGTTGTTATTTCGATATGGCTTGTATTGGCCTAGCATACTCAAAGATTGTATAGAATTTGCTAAAGGTTGTGAGGAATGTCAGAAACATGCAGGGATTCAACATGCCCCTGCAAGTGAGTTGCATTCAATCATCAAACCATGGCCATTTAGAGGATGGGCATTGGACTTGATAGGAGAAATAAATCCTGCTTCGTCTAAAGGACAGAAATATATCTTGGTAGGAATAGGTTATTTTACCAAGTGGATCGAAGCTATACCATTAATAGTTGCTGATCAAGAGGCGATTATTGAGTTTATACAGAAGCACGTTATCTATAGGTTCGGATTGCCAGAGAGCATAACCACAGACCAAGGCTCTGTGTTCACTGGTAGAAAGATGCAAGAATTTACCCAAGAAATGGGGTTTAGATTACTAACATAAACGCCATATTATGCTCAAGCAAATGGTCAAGTCGAAGCAGCCAATAAAGTAATAATAGGGTTAATCAAGAAACATATTGGTAAAAAGCCAAGGAACTGGCACAAAACTTTGGACCAAATACTATGGGCCTGTAGAACATCTCCTAAGGAAGCTACTAACACTACGCCTTTCCAACTCACATTTGGTCATGACGCAGTGCTGCCAGTAGAAATTCATCTACAATCAGCTCGAATTCAAAGACAAAACGAAATCCCAGCTGCATTATATTGGGAGATGATGATGAATGAATTAGTTGAGTTGGACGAAGTCAGATTACATGCATTGGAAATATTGATAAGACAAAAAGAAAGAGTGGCCATGACATACAACAAAAGGGTGAAGAGAAAAACATTCATTATTAATGACTTAGTCTGGAAAGTCATATTGCCCATGGACAAGAAAAATAAAACATTAGGTAAATGGTCACCTCATTGGGAAGGACCTTTTCGAATACTAAAGGTATTCTCAAACAATGCATATGAAATCGAAGAATTGACGGATGATAAACGTATCCTAAAGGTTAATGGGAAATATTTAAAGAAATATAAGCCACGCCTGCAGGAGATTCGAATAGTAACAACATAACCAAAATATTATAAAAATGCCAAAATGGCAAGATGAGATGCCAAAATGGCGTTGTTCGAATATTACATGTAAAAAACCAAATTGTAATCGAATGAACACTGAAATTTAGAAATAAGAATTATTCTTCAGTCTGTTGAAGGTACTTCGAAAAGATTCAAGTCTCTGTTGAGAAAAACGTCTGGCTCCTTCCAAGGTTGCCACTTCTCCCTTGAGTTGTACTGCAGTTTCCATTTCTGCAAGCCCCTGGTTGAGAAGCTCTTCGAATTGGTTACCAGCAGTATTGGTTTCGAAGGCTATTTGTTGTTCTTTAGCCTCTTTAACCTTCTGTTGAAGCTCCTGAATCTGCCTTTCCCAGAGAAGGATGGACTCAGCTCGAGCCTCATAATCAGTTTTTGCTTGCTTTAGATGCATAGCTTGATCCTCAGCTTCTTGAGAGAGTTTTGAAGCTTGTTCATAAGCAGCATCCATTGCAGTGCGTTTTTCTTGAACCTTTCCGGCAACAGATTCATCTTGGAGAAGGTAATCAGTTACGTTGTCCAGCAAAGATTAAAGATCGAACAAGATAGTACTAACTGGCAAGGAGCAGGTAGCAAGGTTGACTTTTGTAAGCAACTCCTTCATAGTGTAGCAAGCAGTGCTATCCTGTTTGAGCACTTCGAATATATCCACATTGAGAATTGTTCTCCTGATCCTGTTAAGAAGTACAATTCTTTCATCTGTGGGCAGATGATGGCTAGTCGAACTTGTGCCAGCCCTAGCAAGTGGAATGTCCCTTCGAGCCAGCTTTGCCTTCATGTACCCAATAGGGTCATTTCGTCTCAGGAGTGCAAGCTCCTCGTCAGTCATTCGAGACAAAGACGGTTGAGGGAGTTCCACACGTAGGGGAGTCACGTCCATTTCGACTTCCATGGGTTTGTTGGTTGTGTCACCATCCCCTTCATTCGTTTCGTGCTCATTATCTTCTTCATCATCATCCAAGTCCACCACTTCGATGTCTTCGTTTTCGCTGCTATTTGCATTGGACTCTGTCCCAGCAGTCGAACCATCGTTGGCATCCTCCTCCTCAGACTCTTCTTCTGCAGATTCTTCGTTTCTTTGGCCAGAATCAGCTTTCTCTCCTTCAGCATGAGTATCCTTTGGGTCCTCTTGAAGGGTTTCAAGAGGGGACTTTTGAAGAGAAGTTCTTTGTAAAGCCTCTGCAGATTCATGAAGTGGTGTTTCATTTGTCTCTTTTAGAGGAGGGAAAGTACTCTGATCATCCTGCTGCTCAGAAGTCCCAGCCAGAACCGCCATATTGGAGGAACCTTTGTTCTGTACAAGGTTGCTGGAGTCTCCTTGAGGAGAGGAGTTGATCGGAGCAGCAACTTTTGATGGTGAGGTCGAAGTGGTGAAAGCTGGATTTGAGATATTCTGCAAGGAGCAAAAGAATATTAAAAGCGTGCACCAAGGTAATGAATAATTATTTTGTCAAAGGTTTAAAGTTCAGATTACCTGTGGACTCTCGGAAGAGAGGTTGCTAGCTATGCGTTCCAACATTACGTTGGAGGTCGAAGATGGAATTTTGGATTTGGGTGAGGGAGCAGCATCCCTGGAATCGAGTCCAGAGACACTAGTTGGTACAACGCTCTTTGAAATATCCTTCTTCCGCTTCTTCTTCGAAGCAGCTGGTAAGTTTCCTCCAGCCTTGGGGTCTTCCCTAGTGGTGTTTGATTTTCGCTTCTTTGGAGTGGTAGGCGGAAGTTTGTTGGTCTGAAAAGACTTAAACAAAGAGTTAGATGCAAATCATAAAACATTAGTGAATTCGAAACATCAAGGCTAAGTGATTACCTGTGGAGTTGGAACACTGGTTATTATTGGTGTTGTTGTTGTTGTTGTTGTTGTTGCAGCAATGGTTGTTGTTTCGGATGGAGTCACATTGTCAGTGGTTTCGATAGAGGCTTGAGAGGCGCTCCCTTCTTTCGACTTTGAAGCAACAGTCTTTATCCTGATGGCTGAAAATCGAAACAATTAAGGCAAAAGTTAAAGATATGGAAAATGAAAAACGTTTGGGATTTTCCCAAGCATTCGCACCTGTGCCTTGATCAGATTTAATCGACATGGAAGAAAGGTCATAGCGAAGATGTCCTAGGAAATCATGGAGCCAGTGTCGAGCCCATGTCACAATCTCAGATGGCTTTGGTTTCTTTTGAAGATGTTTGAACATTTCTTTTCAAGTGAACCACCAAGGGTATGGAGGAAACCAATCCAGAGCCAGTTCTGAGGTAGGTAATCTAGGAAATTTAGGTGGATGCATTTCGAATGCCAACCTATACCTATCCTCAGGTGACAACCCTGAAGGAAGTTTTAACTTAGAAACTTTTTGTTTGAATTTTTCCTTCAAGGTCTCAGCCGCTTGATGCATAATGGATTCCAAGTGTGTGGGATCATAAGTAGTTTCGAAATAATTTTGAAAAGCTTTAATCTCTTTGGCATGAGTGAACATACCTTTCTTAGATGGTACCTGCACATAGAAGGCATCAGTTAGTTTCTGCTGAATAGTAAGAGTATCGAACATATAAGTTTGATAAAACTTTGTCCACCATTCCAGAAACCCCTTTGCTGTAAGGTGGGTAGGTTCGAAAGTTATTAGCTCAAACTGGGCAAAGCCTTGGTATTGTTCTTGTTGTAGTTTGGCTTCCCGTGCTTTGAAGGTTCGCCCAGAGGTAATGGCACTCTCAGTTTGAAATAAGGGTTCAGGAATTAGTTGGCATAAGCCAAACTGTCTCGAAACAAAATTTGGCTGGTAAGCGAAAAGGAAAATCTGATTCTTGGCAGGAGTTATTCTTAAAGAGATTAGTCTGGGTAGCAAAAAGGCTCTCCATACATCTTGAATCTCTTTGCTCTTGACAGCTTCTGAGAGAGCCATGGTGAACCATGAAGGTCCATGAGCCCTTGAAGCAAAAGGCGCCATGGTCTCTTCGAACTTATGCCTCTTGGAGAATATCATGATGTATTGTGAGAATAGGACTTTGAAGTCATCCTTATCATCATTTGGGGTTAGTCTTTGCAGCCGAGTGCCTTCGATCATTCTATCCGTTATTTCAGGGTCTTGTTCAGCAATGGTGTTGGCAGTTGACAAGGAAGGTTCGAACATGGCATTTAGCCATAGCTGAAGTAACCAAAAAGGGCCAGCTAACAGGATATTCTTGGAGGTGTGAGATTTTAGGCTCGAAACAGCTGACCTTAGGCTTTCATAAAGATCAACTAGTAGCAATTCGCTCAAGCACACTCTTTGATTCTCGTGCAAATCTCTAGCTAGAGGAATAAACCTACTGGCTACCTGTAGGGATCTACTGCAAAAGACATATCTTGACAGCCATAAGGTAAGGAAAGCAATGTGTTCTACATCAGACACACTGTCTCCTTCAGCATGGTAGTGGCTGATAAACTTTGAAAAGCTTGCTAGTTTGACTTCGAAGTCGATTATACTCGAATGCTCTTTGTTGTCAGGGATATATGTTTCTCCTACTGGTGATAGCCCAGTGATGGCCGCTATGTCAAAGAAGGTAGGGGTGATCATTCCACCAGGGAGATGGAAAGTATTATAAGTACTGTCCCAGAAATATAGGGACGCGAATAACAATGGGTGGCTGTAAGTAAAACCTGGCTTCGACAGCTTAATCAAGTTGTAGATACCTAATTCTTCCCATTGTTGGGATTTCTTAGCTTCTACCTTATTGAACTAGTTATGATAAGCAGTGTCGGAGGTGGGGCAAGATCGAAACGGTTTGAAGTTACTCTTTACATAGTCTAATACAAAAGGGTCCTTAGGAGGAACAATTGGATTTTCCACGGTGTTTGAGCCAGAAGATTCTATTGCCTTAGGGGCGTCCATTTTATTAAACAGGGGTTTGAAATTATAGCAAACTGGGAAAAATTTTCTGGTGTCTTTTAGAATTTCAAAAACTGTAAGAGGGCCCATTAAAGCTAACCTCTTACCAGCAGCGGTGGTAGGAATAAGTACCTGGGATGCATAAAGCATTTCTTTCTCCTTTGAGATCATCTGGGGAACAAGAACAGATTGACCTTGGTGAGTGACAACTTTGCTTTCCATTGTAGTTCCTGCGGTCTTTCCTTTCTTTTTGGAAACCTTTTTTAGTTGGGATGAAGTAGAAGAAGACATTGTTGGAAGAATGTTGAAACCTTAGGGTTTCGGTGAGAAAAGAAGGAGAAAAGATTCAGAATGTGGGAAGAAAAGAAAAAAGACTAAGTTGATGGGTTTTTATAATGTGGAAGTTTAAGCATCCACTGAGTAAGGTTGTGATACGTGGTAATCATGGGTTGGTTTGATGAAGAGGTGGCGTAAAGTTAACATTGGTAATAGGCGTGATTAAAGATAATCATTGTTTTGTAACTGCACCATACTGTGAAGTGGTTCAAGGCGGTTAAGGAATCTAAAAAATGTTATGATTGACGTGACTAGAGTCAAATGCAATAAATGTTACGATGATTCGAAGGTCGCATCAAAATCTTGTGTATATGTTTAAAATAAGTATTTCTCAAAGGAATCGAAATACATATTTTAAAGGGGCATTTTGTTGGCTGAAGATTTTGATAATATTATTAGAAGCAAAGTAAATTGTACGTTTCGATCGAAATGAAACAAAACGTCATGTTTCGAAATAGTAGAAGCAATGCTTCGAATGAGCATATCAAAGCTTGGAGCTTCGAGTGACAGTTATGAGAATATATCCAAAGAAGTCTCGAAATGATAACAAGGTTGTGTCTAAGAAGTGCGTTCGAAGCGAAGAAGTGCCAAAACATTTGAAATTCAAATGCAAGCGGGATGTTCGAAATTTGAAATATATGCGCTGGAGCATTCGAAGACGCGTGGAAGCAAGAGAGAGGCATTGCTCTGCATGTTCTGAACGTGGCAGAATCTTATAGCAAGACCGTTATGGTCGAAGTAGTATAAATAGAAGTCTTAGCATTAGGATTTCGTGTGTCATATCTATTGTACAAAAAACTCAGTAAACATTCAAATTACCACATGGCTAGGGAAACGAATGCAAGAGCAATGTACGTATGATAACACCACATGTTTATGATTTAATGAAAACTCTTTATCAATTCCAGTACTTTCCTTTATCTTTATATCAATACCATTTACAAGTTTTTGCATCTAAAGTCTTTTTATTCGAAATCTTTTCACTGATGCCTTACATTTAAATGCTTTCTTTCCATTTCAAACACTTTACATTTCAGAAACTGTTATACATTTCATGCTTTATCTTCAAGTTTTTATCCTTCGAACACCTTTTTCACTTAAAGCCATTTTACAGTTTTCTTGCATTAAAACGCTTTCTTCACATTTCGAATCTTTTACATTAACTGTGTTTTTTACGTTTCGAAGTCATTTACTTGTCTTTTATGCAGTTTTTACATGTCTTTACAATTAACTTTTATTCATGCAATTTAGTTTCGCGCACATATATTTTGATTACACCTTTAGATCTTTAAGAGAGAAATCGAAATAAGTTAAACACCTACACAACATTCTAAATACTAACCATGAATACCCGTTCGATCATGAGAGTTACCCTAATGACCAACACGTCCTAGGATCAATCTAGTCGATCCTGCGAGATACCAGAGAAATTGAATAACAGTCAGTAAGTTTATTCGATAGTTTGGAGGACTAGCGGTTGTTTACCAAAAATCACTGTAAACACCTTTGCCAAGTATGACAGAGCTTCCTGTCCCAAGCTGCACCTCCGGTCATATGTAAGAAAGATCCATCCTTACACTGCTGATAAGAACTTGTGGATCCATTTCTTTCAAGACAGTCTTTCAGGGACTCAGCTTGAGTGGTTCTATCAGTTGGACGGAGCCAGTATTCGTAACTGGGAGGATTTGGCTGTTGCGTTCTATAAGCAATATTAGTATAACTCCGACCTCGCTTCTACGCGTACCCAAATCCAGGGTATGTCAATAGGGACGGGTGAAGGATTTAAAGAGTATGCTCAAAAATGGAGAGACCTTGCTGGAAGGGTGCAACCACCTTTAGCTGATCGTGAACTTGTTGATATGTTTTTGGGGATCCTATCTGGTCCATTCTTTAACCACTTGATCGGAAGCTCTTCAGCCGGGTTCACTGAGCTAATACTGACCGACGAAAGGGTCGAAGCTGGCATCAAAAGTGGGAAGATTCAAGAAGCTACACCTTCTGATGTTCAGAAAAAGCCCTACAATGGGAAGAAAGAGTCCAGTGTTGTCTACAGTTCAAAACAACAGAATAGACCTGAACACCGCCAAGCTGTCAACGCGGTTGTTATTTCAAAACCTGCTGGTGCTCCTCAGCATCACAACCAACAAAGGGGCAAGAAACCTCGAAGGAAATTCACTCGTCTCAGCATGACTTTGTCTCAGATGTTGCCACAGTTGCTGGAGACCAACCTGGTGACTCTAAAAGAAGCTCCGAAGATTTTAAATACAACAACACTGAAGCATAACCCTAACGCCCACTACGCTTATCACTCTGATAGCCCGGGGCATAATACGTGTTGTACCCCAAAATTTTCCCTCTCATTCCATCAACATTTCTCACCACAAGGCTCTTGGATCTCAAGATCAAGTTAGGGTTTGCTCTGCTCAAGACCCCTCCTTGCACTGTTGACCCAAATTCGGGTTTGAGTTTGCACAGGGATGTTTTGACCTAAAATGCCCAAAGTGACTTTCATGATTCATGTTGGACTCACAAGTTTATCCATACCAAGTTTCAAGCCTTGATTCCAATCTTTGCCCAGTCAATTGGACAGTTGACCTAGAAATCAGCTGTATTGGGGAAAAAGTCAACTATGGCCAATGGACAGTCAAACTTCATGATTTTTGACCCACATCAACATAATAAACTCATGTGAACCATTTAGTCAAGTTTGGATCACAATTCCACAAGAAATTTGATCAGATCACCAAAAGGGCAAAATGGTCATTTTTAGGGTTTTGACTGCACAAGGGTAATTTTTGACTGTTTGACCTAACCAATGTCAAACCAAGCTCACATATGGACTCAAGGACTCAATGGTGTTGTCTTGACCCATTCAAACAAGTTCAAAAGATCTCAAATGCATAGGATTGACAGATGAATTTTTCAGTCAACTGATCAAAATTTGACTGTACACTGAAAAGTCAAACTTTGACTTTTTGGTCAAAATCAAGTGCCAAGATTCATTTTTCATAAAGACATGTCAAATTATGAAACTTGTTCATCAAGAAACCCAAAATTGCAAATTAGGGTTTTAAAATGAAAAAATTCATAACTTAGAAATTTTCTATGTTATGAAATTTTCTTATTTTTTCCTAACTTTGTCCAATTTTTCACCAAGGTGAAATTGGATTCAAACAAAACTTGAAACATCAAAGTTGTAGTCCATTACAAAATCTACAACTTTTATTCACAAAGTTTTCTCAAAGGAAGCTTGTATCTCAAGTTATGATTTTTGGAACAAGGGTGCAAAACACTTTTAACTTAGAGAAATTTTGCCCTATTCTAGGCAGGATTGTTGTCCAACTTCTTGGCCATTTTTCACATGGTTCCACTTAGAGTTTCAATTTTCTTTACGAAGATGGATTATAGTACACATTCCAAGATTTCCAAATTGTCCAAGAACTTCTCAAACACCCTTGTGGTTAGAGAGAATCGAATTCACAAAGTTGGCCAAAACTCACTTTTGTTCATGGCCAAAGCATGTTCATAACAATTGCATTTTTCAAATCAGCAGGGTTTGTGATAGCTTGCAGGCCTCTAAACCTCTTCACACTCAATAATTTAATGCCTAACCATTGTGTTAAGGCTTTATTTCATTCATTTGGACAATACATGCTAAATTAACCCTTAATTGGAAAAAGCAAAATTGCCATTTTTGAAAAGTGATACTTTATGTCAAGTTCCAAATCCTTGAGGTACAGGCCAGATCTTTGAGGCAAAGTTTTGTGCACAAATCCCATTTATCAAGAGCAAATGCTGCAGCACAGAGTGATAGAGGTCATAGGCCTGCATAAGAACTTGAACCTTTTTGCTTCAAAAAGAAGGAAACTTTGCAAAACATATGCAACTTTTACTTCCTACAAACCAGAGCTTAAGAAAACCTTGTATACATCTTCCATACATCCCAACTGACTTGAAACACGACTCAACCATCCCTCATACCTCCTCATACATCAAAACACCACCTTGCTTCAGAAATAGGGCATCTCCTACAACTTGAGTTCCAAATCAATTCCACTCGGGCGCTTTGGCTAAAACTTGTTCAAACACATTCCATACCATCCACTGAAACTATCCCAAGCCTTGAACTCAAGCTGTAACACCCCTAACCACGTTTGCCATTTTCACTTTCAAGCTGTGCAGGTGAACTTCTACAGCACGATACAGGCAGTTTCAAAGCAAGCTAGATACTTGGGAAGCGTCCTTGGACCTCAGGCAAGCTATACAGAAGCTCAAACTCCATTGAAGGTGGCCACATTGCTCTACACGATCCAAGCTGAAACAGGTAATCCATGGACTTCTATCTCTCAATCTAGGAAGAGTTAAGCTTAGGTTTGTGAATGAAACATGTCCTACTCATAGCCCTGAAGCCATACATGTGATCACTTTTCATTTATGTTTAACATGCTGTGAGAATTTTAGCCATGAACATAAGGAAAAAATTAGGTTAAAATTTAGAGCCAGAGAAATTCTCTCTGGCCTTTGAGAGTTAATCCAAGTTTTTTACATATTTGAAATCGTGGCTTGATGCTCTACAATGTTTGTGTTATGAGTTTTGGCTAAAAATCAAGGAATCAAGAGATAGCAGGTGTAGAAGGAAGCGCGTGTTTTCTTGTTCAAACAAGTGCTGGAGGTTGAAGACAGAGTTGACTTGGGTTGGGCCTGAGTCAACTTGCTTTTTGCATCCCTCTTTTCTATTTGCACCCCCCTGGCCCATTATGTGAAATATTTGTTATCTTTGCATTTTTCTTTTTGATTCTGACTTAATATTTTTTGTTCAAACATAAAAAACACCAAAAATATTTTTCCACATTTTTTTTACATTTATTTGGCATTTATTTACTTTATTGAACATATACATGTAAATAACATAAAACCTTTTTATTTAAAAACCTAAAAAATAATACAAAAATATTCATTTTTTAGTTATTATTTTTTTTATTTACATTTTGAAAACATTTTCTAAAATATACATTTTTTTGTAAATAATTAATATTTTATTTTTGTACATATTTATCATATTAAATATATATAATATATACTTATACATATTTTATTAAATATTTAGGGCAAAAATACAAAAATAATACCTTTTATTTTTTATTTAATATTTGACACCAAAAATACTTTTTTCTACAATATACTTCTTTTTATTAGTTTTGTATAAATTTATATACCTTGTACATAATTAATAAATAAATACTATTTGTTCAAAAATTAGGGTTTTGCCCTAAACAAGAAAAATAATCAAAAATATGACTCTTTTTATTTTGTTTATACTTCAAACATGAAAACCTTTTTACATACATAAAAAAAATCCTTTTTTTGCATAATACATTGCATTTTGATATTTATTTAAATTGTATTTATTTAAATGTTAAATATTTGTATCCTATACTTTCGATATGGTTGTAATAATTTAGATTTTATTTCCTTGTCAAATATCCCCCAAATTCAAACTTGTATCCCCATCCCCATAATCATGTTGTAATAATTTAGGACTTTAAATTCTCGCACATTTAAAAGTTTCCAAATTATGCCATGATAGACTTAGGGTTTGTATGCAAAATCAATCAACAAATAGCTTGACCTAATTCAAGATAAACATACATGAAAAACAAACACAATGCACACTTGCACCCTTAAGGTTACTCCACTTGTTGCCTTCAAAAATGGGCCATGGTTGCATGTTAAGTGTCTTTGGCAAAACAAAAACAAATCAAATGATCATAGCCCCTCGATGACGCTATCTTGTTGCCTAAATAAAATGATCACAGTCCCTCAAGAAAATTGCCAAAGAAACTTGACACTATTGCATTCATGGTCTATACGATGACCCGCGCCCGTCCCGTTAATATCCTAACACAAGGTTGTTCACCAAATACAATGGTGAAACAACACTGTTAAAAGGGTTTAAAACATAAGGAAAGATCTTTGAGTAAAAATAGGGTAGACAACTCTTAGTTACTTGATCAAACTTTCAAAGAAAACATCCTTGCTACTTTTCAAAAGCACACACAACTTCAAAACAAACTTTCAAAAACATTGAAACATCTTTTCAAAAAGACAAACACCTTTGTAAAACATTCAAACAAGAATTGTTACAAAGGTTGCCTAGACAAGGCATCTTTTTCAAAACATTTTCAAAACCACACACAAAACACCATTTCAAGCAATCGAAAAACAAAGGCAAGTGATCTAAGCAAGTAACTAAGAGCCCATGGATAACCATGGATATAAAGGGTGCTAATACCTTCCCTTTCTATAATCTACTCCCCGAACCCAAGAAAACATCTCAAAGGTCTTTCCTGTGCTTTTTGACCATTCCTTAGGATAAATAAAAAGTCGGTGGCGACTCTTGCTATACCGCAACATTTGCAAACACAAACGCAAAACCTCAAGTCAGTTCTCCCACCGTATCACAGAACTGGCGACTCTGCTGGGGACTAATCTAAAAGTGGGGTTACCTTAGGGTTTAGATCACCTATACATGCTTTCTTTGATTGCTTTACTTTTTGGGTTCCTTGTTTGGGTTTGTTTAATCCTACACCCGGATTTGGGGGCACCTTTTAGGTAAATAGCAATAAACTGTGAGGGAACTGTGCAGGGTATACCGACATGGTTGAATCAGTAGCTATGTTAGTGTGACATATTTGTGAGTACCGGTAGCCCTTGAGTAGTCAAGGAGAATACGGGGCCGCTGAGCGATGTCATGAAGCACTAACGAACTCTTAGAACCTTACTTGACCATCTTGGCCTTTTTAGGGGTAGTGAGATGACCGACTTTGGTGCAGTCCGAAGTTGGTAGATACTCGATACTACACTCATTGAGGATTGTTTTCTTGGAATATTTTGGTCGCCAGTTAAGTGGCTAAACCAAAACAATGAACATAGAAAACAATCCAATGATATTGAGCTCCTTAGAACCCGGTTTCTATTTTAGGACAGGATGAGCCAACTAACTTCAAGAGGGTACTTACATACAAACCCCATGCAAGCCTAAACCTAAGGACTTGTTTGCTTTATGTGAATATGATTACCTGTATATACACTTGCTTACTTTCACATACATGTACATAGCATCATAACATCATACCATAGCATTTACAATAACCATTTCAAGGTTCTCGAGGGTCTTTTGATGCAGGGTCTCGTTGAACCAAACGTCTACCAAATGGCAAGAGGGTTTTCATCTAAACAAACACCGTCAAAGATCAAGTGCAACAACTTGAATTAGGGGCTATGACCCACTCGACATGGTGAGCTTGATTCTCGTGGAAAGACATCCACCATTACAAGGTTCTCCAATCAAAGATGTTGATCGAAGTTCAATCTCTAACATTTTCTTGTGTTTACCCCGAGAGATTCTTGAAAACATGCATCCATATATCATACATTGCATCATAACAGGTTTTCCTTTTTCAGGTCTCCTTATCTTCCTAGTGTTTATTTCAGTAGAGATGGCTCTAGAGCAGACTATCAAGGACATCCAGGCTCAAAACTCTCAACTTCAAGAGATGTTCTTGAACCTATCCAAAGGACAAGAAGAGGTCAAGGCGCTCCTCACCAGGGGCATGATCGTGGGAAATCCTGGGGACGACATAGATGACCAGTTGGAGTGGCTACAAACTGAGATAGCCATAATGAAGGTCCTCCACTTGAAATGACAAAGCTCGAACTGAGAGACTTTTGTTCCATTTAAATTTTCAAGTTGTAATCTCTTTTGTTATTCAAACAATTATCTGTTGATGTCAAACTCTGTTTCATTAATGCATTGCATATGTTTGTCTTGAATTCATCCATTCGTTTTCACAATTCTTGTGCTTTCTTTATGATATTTAACTCTTGATAAAAAGCTACAAGCCTTTAGAGGGAGGATGAAGAAACAATACCATAATCTCATAACAGTATGCTATTGAACAGACCTTGCTGACGATGTACAAGCGTTTCTTTCAAATCCCAAACACTGGAGTTATAAGGAAGATAATCCCTAGTCAACCCCTTCGAGCCAAAGAAGTAGGAGTTTCCTGTTTTTAAACAAATTGAAACCTTTGATTTAAACCCGGGGCAGGGTAGTCTCTCAGTTAATCCAAAAAAGGATGCGCATTGAAGTCGCAAAACTCTCAGTTTGTAATACAACGAACGACCTCAAAAACTTTCCTTTGGAACCAAAAGACAGTGATGGTTCCTTATCTCATAGGCAGTCATTATATCTCAAAAAAGAAAAGCCCACTGAGCCAAAACCTACAAAGGAGGTTTAAGAAAGCTGGGGCATCCCGCTGACTGTAATCTCGAAAACAGGAACAATCAGGCAAAAGTTAGGGATAATAAATCAAAAGAACGAGGCCATTACAAATCCTCAACAACATGAAAAATGTTGCAAAAAAAAAGAGATGATGACTGCCTTCCAATAAATTCAACTGGTGTGAACCATCACCAAAAAACTTCGTTCCAAATTCAAATAGAGTTCGACGCACAATTAACTGAGTTTAAGATTGAAGAACATCACGAAGAGCGGGTGGGTACAAATATACTTTGAGCCTTTATCCTTTGTTTCTTAAACCGTGAACCAAGCCACGTTACAACCCTTCAAAAGTCCTAATTGAAGCATGGGTTAGTTCGAAAGCATACTGTTACAAAAGATATCCTGACTCCTGTAAGGCTTTGCCCTAAATCTTATGATGAATTTGTCTTATAAAAAGTTTTCTGCTAAAAATGCATTTTTCAAAAATTTCAAGACAAGCATAAACTTTGCATTATTTGAATATCGTTGTTTGCATATGGCTATTTGTTTGACAGCGAAGAAATTCACACAGTGAATGTTCCGATGAACGAAAGCTCTCTCAAATGAATAAAATCACTTCAAGTGGGATGACACTTCAATTACAAAAATCTCCTATCAACAAAAGGGGATTTGATGTGGTATTGTCCAGTAAACCTGGGGCAGTCCAGTCAAGATTTCAACAAATCTTTCAAAGATCAGTTAACCTAGGGCAGTCCAGTCAAGATTCCAGGAAATCTCTCAAAGAATTGCAGAGTAACCAGGGGCAGGCCTCCCTCACCATCACTCGGGGCGTTGAACATCAATCTCAGTGAAGGGTTACATACAATGCCACAAACATTCGCTACTAGGGGCAATGACGAGTCTCCCCAAAGTCCTTCTCATAGGATGACTCCTCAGCAAGGGTTTAATCTCTGACCCCCTTTCCCCAGCTGAATCAACCTCAAGAATCCTCGAGGAATTCCCCCAACAAAGATGTCACCTCTCTAGTGGACTGACGACAGGGTTTACTTCCCCAACAACACCAGGATTCCCCAGCTTGAACTTGCCTCTCTGACTACTACAAATCAAAGGACCATAACTCCTCTTCTCCAGTAGACTACTCTACAATCCCCAGCAAGTTACTGCGAAACCTGGACCCGACCGGATATCAGTTCAACTTCGACTCCCCAGTAGAGCAACAGACTACTAAGACTTCTAAAATTTTTTCCCAAGAAGGAATAAACATCCCCCCCACAGAAATACTTCCCGGCAGATTGAAGATTCTCAGTCTTACTTCTCCAGCATAAATCTACCAGGTTCTGGACTCCCCAGTAGAGATCATCAGAATTCTCATTCCCCACAAATCACCAAGGATTTTTCAAGCCCCAACAGTGATCCTAAGATCCCTCAAACAACTGAAGATCTTGTTCCCCAAGCAGTCAGCAGTCAACAAGGATGTCTCAGCTTCAGCAATCAAAGATTCTTGCAATCCCCTGCAGCAGTCAAGGATTTACTTTCCCCGGCAGCAGTCAAGATTCTATTATCTCGGGCTATCCAGGATTCATATATCCTCAGCAAGACAACTCATCAGCTTACATGCGCATTCATTACATTCATATCATAAACATTGATATAACATATATTGCATCATACATTTCATGCAACATAACTTTGTGTTTCAGCTAATATTTTACCCTTTTCAAGATAAGATTAATAAGCTTCAACTTCAACTTTTGAAAACAGTTTACGGACGCTTCCCAACATGGATGCTGATCTATTGCTTATTCAACTTCAACTTCTGAAAACAGTTTACGGATTCTCCAAACACGGATGTTAATCTATCACTTGTACAGATTCCAAACTTCTGAAAACAGCTCACGGATTCTCCAAACACGGATGTTAATCTATCACTTGTACAGATTCCAAACTTCTGAAAACAGTTCACGGATTCTCCAAACACGGATGTTAATCTATCACTTGTACAGATTCTAAACTTCTGAAAACAGTTCACGGATTCTCCAAACACGGATGTTAATCTATCACTTGTACAGATTCAAGACTTCTGAAAACAGTTCACGGATTCTCCAAACACGGATGTTAATCTATCACTTGTACAGATTCCAAACTTCTGAAAACAGTTCACGGATTCTCCAAACACGAATGTTAATCTATCACTTGTACAGATTCAAGACTTCTGAAAACAGTTCACGGATTCTCCAAACACAGAAGTTAATCTATCGCTTGTTCAGATTCAAGACTTCTGAAAATAGTTTACGGGTTCTCCAGACACGGATGTTAATCTATCACTTGTATAGATTCAAAACTTCTGAAAACAGTTCACGGATTCTCCAAACACGGATGTTAATCTATCACTTGTACAGATTCAAGACTTCTGAAAACAGTTCATGGATTCTCCAAACACGGATGTTAATCTATCACTTGTACATATTCAAGACTTCTGAAAACAGTTCACGGATTCTCCAAACACGGATGTTAATCTATCACTTGTACGGATTCCAAACTTCTGAAAACAGTTCATGGATTCTCCAAACACGGATGTTAATCTATCACTTGTACATATTCAAGACTTCTAAAAACAGTTCACGGATTCTCCAAACACGGATGTTAATCTATCACTTGTACAGATTCCAAACTTCTAAAAACAGTTCACGGATTCTCCAAACACGGATGCTAATCTATCACTTGTACAGATTCCAAACTTCTGAAAACAGTTCACGGATTCTCCAAACACGGATGTTAATCTATCACTTGTACAAATTCAAGACTTCTGAAAACAGTTCACGAATTCTCCAAACACGGATGTTAATCTATCACTTGTACAAATTCAAGACTTCTGAAAACAGTTCACGGATTCTCCAAACACGGATGTTAATCTATCACTTGTACAAATTCAAGACTTCTGAAAATAGTTCACGGATTCTCCAAACACGGATGTTAATCTATCACTTGTACAGATTCCAAACTTCTGAAAACAGTTTACGGATTCTCGAAACACGGATGTTAATCTATTACTTGTACATATTCCAAACTTCTGAAAACAGTTCACGGATTCTCCAAACACGGATGTTAATCTATCACTTGTACAAATTCAAGACTTCTGAAAACAGTTCACGGATTCTCCAAACACGGATGTTAATCTATCACTTGTACAGATTCCAAACTTCTGAAAACAGTTCACGGATTCTCCAAACACAGATGTTAATCTATCACTTGTACAGATTCCAAACTTCTGAAAACAGTTCACGGATTCTCCAAACACCACGGATGTTAATCTATCACTTGTACAGATTCCAAACTTCTGAAAACAGTTCACGGATTCTCTAAACACGGATGTTAATCTATCACTTGTACAGATTCCAAACTTCTGAAAACAGTTCACGGATTCTCCAAACACGGATGTTAATCTATCACTTGTACAAATTCAAGACTTCTGAAAACAGTTCACGGATTCTCCAAACACGGATGTTAATCTATCACTTGTACAAATTCCAAACTTCTGAAAACAGTTCACGGATTCTCCAAACACGGATGTTAATCTATCACTTGTACAGATTCCAAACTTCTGAAAACAGTTCACGGATTCTCCAAACACGGATGTTAATCTATCACTTGTACAGATTCCAAACTTCTGAAAACAGCTCACGGATTCTCCAAACACGGATGTTAATCTATCACTTGTACAGATTCCAAACTTCTGAAAACAGTTCACGGATTCTCCAAACACGGATGTTAATCTATCACTTGTACAGATTCAAGACTTCTGAAAACAATTCACGGATTCTCCAAACACGGATGTTAATCTATCACTTGTCTAGATTCCAAACTTCTGAAAACAGTTTACGGATTCTCCAAACACGGATGCTAATCTATCACTTGTACAGATTCAAGACTTCTGAAAACAGTTCACGGATTCTCCAAACACGAATGTTAATCTATCACTTGTACAGATTCCAAACTTCTGAAAACAGTTCACGGATTCTCCAAACATGGATGTTAATCTATCACTTGTACAGATTCAAGACTTCTGAAAACAGTTCACGGATTCTCCAAACACGGATGTTAATCTATCACTTGTACAGATTCAAGACTTCTGAAAACAGTTCACGGATTCTCCAAACACGGATGTTAATCTATCACTTGTACAGATTCAAGACTTTTGAAAACAGTTCACATATTCTCCAAACACGGATGTTAATCTATCCCTTGTTTAGATTCAAAACTTATGAAAATAGTTTACGGGTTCTCCAGACACGGATGTTAATCTATCGCTTGTTCAGATTCAAAACTTCTGAAAATAGTTTACGGGTTCTCCAGACACGGATGTTAATCTATCACTTGTTCAGATTCCAGACTTCTGAAAATAGTTTACATACGCTTCCCCAACATGGATGATGATCTATTACTTATTCAACTCCAAGAAAACAGTTAACGGATTCTCCAAACACGGATTTCAATCTATTGCTTATTCAGACCTCCAGTCCAGAGATATTCCAAACATGGATACCTTTTTGATACTCACTTACTCACCAATGACATACAATTCAGCAAACAATCTCCAGATGGCATCTTTAAGCCCATCCCCGACAAGATCATGTCACCTCTCCAGATGGCATCTCTAAGCCCATCTCCAGCAATTATCCATCATATCTCCAAATGCAATCTTTAAGCCCATTCCCGCATCCATGTCTTGACGAGTGCAAATTTACGGACACTCTAGTGTCCAATCCTCTTTTACCATTCGAGTCGCGAAAGGCAATCTTGCCAATCTAACTCTTCAGGTGCAAGAAGATTGAACAGGGGCAACTGTTGTACCCCAAAATTTTCCATCTCATTCCATCAACATTTCTCACCACAAGGCTCTTGGATCTCAAGATCAAGTTAGGGTTTGCTCTGCTTAAGACCCCTCCTTGCATTGTTGACCCAAATTAGGGTTTGAGTTTGCACAGGGATGTTTTGACCTAAAATTTCCAAAGTGACTTTCATGCTTCATGTTGGACTCACAAGTTTATCCATACCAAGTTTCAAGCCTTGATTCCAATCTTTACCCAATCAATTGGACAGTTGACCTAGAAATCAGCTGTATTGGGGAAAAAGTCAACTGTGGCCAATGGACAGTCAAACTTCATGATTTTGACCCACATCAACATAATAAAGTCATATGAACCATTTAGTCAAGTTTGGATTATAATTCCACAAGAAATTTGATCAGATCACCAAAAGGGCAAAATGATCATTTTTAGGGTTTTGACTGCACAAGGGTAATTTTTGACTGTTTGACCTAACCAATGGCAAACCAAGCTCACATATGGACTCAAGGACTCAATGGCATTGTCTTGACCCATTCAAACAAGTTCAAAAGATCTCAAATGCATAGGATTGACAGATGAATTTTTCAGTCAACTGATCAAAATTTGATTGTACACTGAAAAGTCAAACTTTGACTTTTTGGTCAAAATCAAGTGCCAAGATTCATTTTTCATCAAGACATGTCAAATTATGAAACTTGTTCATCAAGAAACCCAAAATTGCAAATTAGGGTTTTAAAATGAAAAAATTCATAACTTAGAAATTTTCTAAGTTATGAAATATTCTTATTTTTTCCTAACTTTGTCCCATTTTTTCACCAAGGTGCAATTGGATTCAAACAAAACTTGAAACATGAAAGTTGTAGTCCATTGCAAAATCTACAACTTTGATTCACAAAGTTTTCTCAAAGAAAGCTTGTATCTCAAGTTATAATTTTTGGAACAAGGGTGCAAAACACTTTTAACTTAGAGAAATTTTGCCCTATTCTAGGCAGGATTTTTGTCCAACTTCTTGGCCATTTTTCACATGGTTCCACTTGTAGTTTCAATTTTCATTACAAATATGGATTATATTACACATTCCAAGATTTCCAAATTGTCCAAGAACTTCTCAAACACCCTTGTGGTTAGAGAGAATCGAATTCACAAAGTTGGCCAAAACTCACTTTTGTTCATGGCCAAAGCATGTTCATAACAATTGCATTTTTCAAATCAGCAGGGTTTGTGATAGCTTGCAGGCCTCTAAACCTCTTCACACTCAATAATTTAATGCCTAACCATTGTGTTAAGGCTTTATTTCATTCATTTGGACAATACATGCTAAATTAACCCTTAATTGGAAAAAGCAAAATTGCCATTTTTGAAAAGTGATACGTTATGTCAAGTTCCAAATCCTTGAGGTACAGGCCAGATCTTTGAGGCAAAGTTTTGTGCATAAATCCCATTTATCAAGAGCAAATGCTGCAGCACAGAGTGATAGAGGTCACATGCCTGCATAAGAACTTGAACCTCTTTGCTTCAAAAAGAAGGAAACTTTGCAAAACATATGCAACTTTCACTTCCTGCAAACCAGAGCTTAAGCAAACCTTGTATACATCTTCCACACATCCCAACTGACCTGAAACACGACTCAACCATCCCTCATACCTCCTCATACATCAAAACACCACCTTGCTGCAGAAACAGGGCATCCCCTGCAACTTGAGTTCCATAATCAATTCCACTCGGGCGCTTTGGCTAAAACTTGTTCAAACACATTCCATACCATCCACTGAAACTATCCCAAGCCTTGAACTCAAGCTGTAACACCCCTAACCACGTTTGCCATTTTCACTTTCAAGCTGTGCAGGTGAACTTCTACAGCACGATACAGGCAGTTTCAAAGCAATCTAGATACTTGGGAAGCGTCCTTGGACCTCAGGAAAGCTATACAGAAGCTCAAACTCCATTGAAGGTGGCCACATTGCTCTACACGATCCAAGCTAAAACAGGTAATCCATGGACTTCTATCTCTCAATCTAGGAAGAGTTAAGCTTAGGTTTGTGAATGAAACATGTCCTACTCATAGCCCTGAAGCCATACATGTGATCACTTTTCATTTATGTTAAACGTGCTGTGAGAATTTTAGCCATGAACATAAGGAAAAAATTAGGTTAAAATTTAGGGCCAGAGAAATTCTCTCTGGCCTTTGAGAGTTAATCCAAGTTTTTTACATATTTGAAATCATGGCTTGATGCTCTACAATGTTTGTGTTATGAGTTTTGGCTAAAAATCAAGGAATCAAGAGATAGCAGGTGTAGAAGGAAGCGCGTGTTTTCTTGTTCAAACAAGTGCTGGAGGTTGAAGACAAAGTTGACTTGGGTTGGGCCTGAGTCAACTTGCTTTTTGCATCCCTCTTTTCTATTTGCACCCCCCTGGCCCATTATGTGAAATATTTGTTATCTTTGCATTTTTCTTTTTGATTCTGACTTAATATTTTTTGTTCAAACATAAAAAACACCAAAAATATTTTTCCACATTTTTTTTACATTTATTTGGCATTTATTTACTTTATTGAACATATACATGTAAATAACATAAAACCTTTTTATTTAAAAACCTAAAAAATAATACAAAAATATTCATTTTTTAGTTATTATTTTTTTTATTTACATTTTGAAAACATTTTCTAAAATATACATTTTTTTGTAAATAATTAATATTTTATTTTTGTACATATTTATCATATTAAATATATATAATATATACTTATACATATTTTATTAAATATTTAGGGCAAAAATACAAAAATAATACCTTTTATTTTTTATTTAATATTTGACACCAAAAATACTTTTTTCTACAATATACTTCTTTTTATTAGTTTTGTATAAATTTATATACCTTGTACATAATTAATAAATAAATACTATTTGTTCAAAAATTAGGGTTTTGCCCTAAACAAGAAAAATAATCAAAAATATGACTCTTTTTATTTTGTTTATACTTCAAACATGAAAACCTTTTTACATACATAAAAAAAATCCTTTTTTTGCATAATACATTGCATTTTGATATTTATTTAAATTGTATTTATTTAAATGTTAAATATTTGTATCCTATACTTTCGATATGGTTGTAATAATTTAGATTTTATTTCCTTGTCAAATATCCCCCAAATTCAAACTTGTATCCCCATCCCCATAATCATGTTGTAATAATTTAGGACTTTAAATTCTCGCACATTTAAAAGTTTCCAAATTATGCCATGATAGACTTAGGGTTTGTATGCAAAATCAATCAACAAATAGCTTGACCTAATTCAAGATAAACATGCATGAAAAACAAACACAATGCACACTTGCACCCTTAGGGTTACTCCACTTGTTGCCTTCAAAAATGGGCCATGGTTGCATGTTAAGTGTCTTTGGCAAAACAAAAACAAATCAAATGATCATAGCCCCTCGATGACCCTATCTTGTTGCCTAAACAAAATGATCATAGTCCCTCAAGAAAATTGCCAAAGACACTTGACACTATTGCATTCATGGTCTATACGATGACCCGCGCTCGTCCCGTTAATATCCTAACACAAGGTTGTTCACCAAATACAATGGTGAAACAACACTGTTAAAAGGGTTAAAAACATAAGGAAAGATCTTTGAGTAAAAATAGGGTAGACAACTCTTAGTTACTTGATCAAACTTGCAAAGAAAACATCCTTGCTACTTTTCAAAAACACACACAACTTCAAAACAAACTTTCAAAAACATTGAAACATCTTTTCAAAAAGACAAACACCTTTGTAAAACATTCAAACAAGAATTGTTACAAAGGTTTCCTAGACAAGGCATCTTTTTCAAAACATTTTCAAAACCACACACAAACACCATTTCAAGCAATCGAAGAACAAAGGCAAGTGATCTAAGCAAGTAACTAAGAGCCCATGGATAACCATTGATAGAAAGGGTGCTAATACCTTCCCTTTCTATAATCTACTCCCCGAACCCAAGAAAACATCTCAAAGGTCTTTCCTGTGCTTTTTGACCATTCCTTAGGATAAATAAAAAGTCGATGGCGACTCTTGCTATACCGCAACATTTGCAAACACAAACGCAAAACCTCAAGTCAGTTCTCCCACCGTATCACAATACGGATGAGTGTTGGGCTTTGAAGAACAAGGTTCAAGACCTGATTGATGCCAAGGAGATCAAGTTTGACCCTCCGGAGACTCCAAATATAATCACTGCTCATATGCCAAATCATTGAAGGCTTTTGCTTCATTTGATTTTCAAGTTGTAATATCTCTTTGTTATTCGAACAATTATCTATTAATGCCAAACTTTGTTTCATTAATGCATTGCATATGTTTGTCTTGATTTGATCTAGTCATTTTAATTACATTTAAACTATGCTTTTTACTCACTTTATGACATTCAACTCTTGCTAAAAGTTACAAGCCTTTAGAGGGAGGATGACGAAACAATGCCATAATCTCATACAATATGCTTTTGGACAGACCTTGCTGACGATGTACAAGCATTCTTTAAAATCATAAACACTGGAGTTATAAGGAAGATAATCCCTAGTCAACCCTTCGAGCCAAAGAAGTAGGAGTTTTCTGTTTTAAACACAAATTGAAACTTTGATTTAAACCTGGGGCAGGGTAGTCTCTCAGTTAATTCAAAAGATGCGCATTGAAGTCGCAAAACTCTCAGTTCATAATACAACGAACGACATCAAAAGCATCCCTCTGGAATCAAAAGACAGTGGTGGTTCCTTATCTCATAGGCAGTCAATCTCTCAAAAGAGAAAAGCCCACTGAGCCAAAACCTATAAAGGAGGCTTAAGAAAGCTGGGGCATCCCGCTGACTGTAATCTCGAAAACAGGAACATTCAGGCAAAAGTTAGGGATAACAAATCAAAAGAACGAGGTCACTACAAATCCTCAACAACATGAAAAATGTTGCAAAAATGATTGCCTTCCAAAATCCAACTTGTGTGAACCATCACCAAAACGTCGTTCCAAATTCAAATAGAGTTCGACGCACAATTAACTGAGTTTAGGATTGAAGAACATCACGAAGAGCGGGTGGGTACAAATATACTTTGAGCCTTTATCCTTTGTTTCTTAAACCGTGAACCAAACCATGTTACAACCCTTCAAAAGTCCTAACTGAAGCATGGGTTAGTTCGAAAGCATACTGTTACCAAAGGTATCCTGACTTCTGTAAGGCTTTGCCCTAAATCTTGTGTTGAAATTGTCTTATAAAGAGTTTTCTGCTAAAAAACGCATTTTTCAAAACTTCAAGACAAGCATAAACTTTGCATTATTTGAATATCACTGTTTGCATTTGGCTATTTGTTTGACAGCGGAGAAATTCACACGACGAATATCCGATGAACGAAAGCCCTCTCAGTGAACAAAATCACTTCAAAAAGGATGACACTTCCATTGACAAATATCCTATCAACAAGGGGGTATGACATGTCACTATCCAGCACACCTGGGGCAGTCCAGTCAAGATTCTAGGAAATCTCTGAAGAAGTGCAGAGTAACCAGGGGCAAGTCTCCATCTCCGTCACTTGGGGCATTGAACATCAATCTCAATGAAGGGTTACGTACAATTAAATATTTCCAGACAGTGCCACAAACACTTGCTACTAGGGGCAATGAAAAATCTCCCCCAAAATCCTTCTCATAGGATGACTCCCAGCAAGGGTTTAATCTCTGAAAACCTTTCCCCAACTGAATCAACCTCAAGAATCCTCGAGGACTTCCCCCAACGAAGACGTCACCTCTCTAGTGGACTGACGACAGAGTTTATTTCCCCAACAACACCAGGATTCCCCAGCTTGGGTTGCCTCTCCGACTACTACGAATCAAAGGACCACAACTCTTCTTCCCCAGTAGACTCTGGAAGCTTGTCCCCTACGAAGCACAAATAAGTCTCCTCAGCCAAATTCAGAGGTTATCCTCACAAGAGTCTAACTGGGTTATCCTCAGCAAGTGGAAACTGAAATATCATCCCCAGCAAAGTTCTTTCTATCCCCAACAGAGTTCATTCCTTTCATAGACAGAAATTCAATCCCCAGCAGGGTTCACTGTCACCAGCAATAGTAATTCATCCCCAGCTGAGTTTAATTTCTCCAGATCAGCAGATCTTCTACTAGGGTATATACTCCCCACAAAGTCATTTCCTCGTCAGTCCATTCCCCAGCGAAGTTATTCTCTCCTGCAGGATTATTCTCCCAATCATCTTCAGTCGTTATCTCCAGCGAATGAAACTCTTCATTCTCCAACAACAGTCAGGGATTTATTTTCCCAAACTCGGACGTACCACAATAGCATTTCATGTTCATACATCATGATGTGCGCATACATATTGCATACAACATAATCTCATTTATTTTGAGAACATCATCATACAATGCATGTCATGCATCATATACGATTAATCATGTACCTTCTCAGAAAAGATGATTATCATCAACAACTGCCAGCAAGTTCAAGATTAACTCCGGAAACTGAACAGAGTAATTATCTGCACGATCAAATTCAGCTTTACACGGGTTCGTCATGAAGAAATCTTACACGGGTTTCTCCTAAATGCAGCCTCACACGGGTCTATCCTGAAAAATCCTACACGGGTCCTTTATCATATATTTCTGAATGAAGTTTTACACGAACTTATCACAAAGTAACCTTACCCAGGTTCCTCCTGAAGTTTTACACAAACTTATCCCACAGTAACCTTACCCTGGTTCATCCTGAAGTTTTACACGAACTTATCACAAAGTAACCTTACCCAGGTTCCTCCAAAGTTTCACACGAACTTATCCCGAAGTAACCCTACCCAGGTTCCTCCTGAAGTTTTACACAAACCTATCTCACGGTAACCTTACCCCGGTTCATTATGAAGTTTTAGCCAAACTCCTCACAAAGCAACCTTACCCAGGTTCCTTCTCAATTTCAAATGTAGTTTTACACGGACTCATCATCAGGCAACCCTACACCGGTTCCTTCTCAATTCCAGATGTAGTTTTACACAGACTCATCATCAGGATGCAGTTTTACACTGACTCATCATCAGGCAACCCTACACTGGTTCCCTCTTTCCAAAGATGAAGTTTTACACGGACTCATCATCAGGCAACCCTACCCCGGTTCCCTCTTTCCAAAGATGAAGTTTTACACGGACTCGTCATCAGGAAACCCTACACCGGTTCTCTCTCTTTCCAAGATGTAGTTTTAAACGGACTCATCATCAGGCAACCCTATGCCGGTTCCCTCTTTCCAAAGATGAAGTTTTACACGGACTCGTCATCAGGAAACCCTACACCGGTTCCCTCTCTTTCCAAGATGCAGTTTTACACGGACTCATCATCAGGAAGCCCTACACAGGTTCCTTCTCAGGAAATTTCAGATGCAGTTTTACACGGACTCATCATCAGGAAACCTTACACCGGTTCCCTCTCTTTCCAAGATGCAGTTTTACACGGACTCACCATCAGGCAACCCTACACCGGTTCCCTCTCTTTCCAAGATACAGTTTTACATGGACTCATCATCAGGAAACCCTACACAGATTCCTCCTTTCCAGATGAATTTTTACATGGACTCATCATGAAGTAACCTTACCCAGGTTCCTTTCTCAGTCCAAATATGCAGTTCACCTCCAGAGTTAATTCCCCAGTAGAGTAACGGACAACTGAAGCTCCTATTTCTCTCAAGACAACTACCAACAATCTCCAAATGGCATCTATAAGCCCATCCTCCTACCAACAATCTCCAAATGGCATCTGTAAGCCCATTCCCGACATCACAATGTTGATACTACATCATGCGAGTGCAAATTTCTGGGCACTCTAGTGTTCATTTATCTTCCTCCTTCGGGTCACGAAAGGCTCGAAAGCCAATCTGTATCCTCAGGTTTAAGAAAATTGAATAGGGGCAACTGTTGCACCCCAAAATTTTCCCTCTCATGTTTTCCAAAGTCTCCCCTCTGCATGGTTGATCACAAAATCTTGCCTAAGGAAAAAGAAATTTTTTGAGTGGTGCTTTAGGTACATTTCGATTGGCATTCTGAAAGACCTTTCGATTCTGTTGTACCCCAAAAATTGCCCTCCTCTTTTTCCACAAGAAATCACAGCTTCGGGCGTTTCCTGATTTGTCATATTGGCGTAAGAATGAGTCAAACGGACTTTTCTTATCAGTCAGACAAAATTAGGGTTTCCATTGATTTGCATGGCTCTGGAACAGTTCAAACAGTTTGCTTAGGGTTTGATTGATTTTGGCTCAACTTTGATCAGGCGAACGCTTCTTTGGCATTTGATCAAGAACTAGGGTTTTTGTGTGCGCATTCTCAGAAAGAATTAATCCCACAGTGCTTTTCAAGTTATTCCGAGATATGGACTGAGGCATTTGGATTGAATTTGCAGTGTTTGACTAAATCAGTGAAAAGAGGCATTTGGTTTGAGTTTGCAGTGTTTGATTTAAAATCAGTAAAAGGAAAAGACATTTGGGCATGTGTGGTTTGACGGTGCATTGCTTTGATTATTCAAGATGCCGGACGTTTATGGATTATTTATTATTCTGAGTTAAAATGGTTGGAATTTATTTTCAATTATTATAATTTGAGAATTATAAATAATAAAATGAACAATTGAAAAGAAGAAAAGGAATTAATTGATAAAAAAATGGATTTTATTCATCTTTAATTTATTTGTTACAATTATTATTTAAATACAGTATTTACTTACAAAGTATTTACAATGATAATTTTACAAACAATTAAAATTGAAATAAAACTATCCTAAATTCCTAAAGTCTTCATATTCTATCCAATACCTCCTATTTCGCTCTATTTGATTGTTTATCTGCAAAACAAAGAAAAGAAAGAAAAGTCAAAGCAGATAAATTAAAAAAGACAGACAATTTAAAGATTCATCATTAAAAACAAATGGCCGGAATCAGTTTTGCCCTCTCTGCAAATCACGAGATTTCTCCCGGTTCACAGAGAGGGATGAAAATGCTTGCAAAAGAAAAAGGTATGAATGCACAAAGTTATGATTTTGCACAAGTTCAAATTGTCACACATGCTGCCTAGTTCCAAGTTTTCAACCAAAGAAGACAAACCAAACTGAATGGCATAAACCAAGTCAAAGGTTGTCAAAGCAACTAGCTGTCAAAAAACTGTCCAAGCTGCCCAAAAGATATCTCAAGATATCAAAGTACAAAATACTGTCAACAAGATGCAGGAAAACTGGAGAAAGAGATAAAGTATGCAGAGGAAAATATACAAGTGCAAGCAACATCAATATCATCACTTTCCAGCCATTTGCTTTTTCAGAATAAGACAAACATAAGGAATATAAAATGCTTTTAATCTGTCATGAGAGAGAGAAAAGAGAAAAGAGGTACAGGCTTATAGGCTTTAGGCAGGAAAATATATAAAACAACAGATATACCAGCATAGAAAGAAGAGGCAGAGATATTACAAAAAACATAATACCACAAACTGAAAGAAAAGAGAAAAAAAACTACCTCCAAGACAGTTCCCAAGTCCTAAACCTGCATAAACCAAAAAGCTCTCAACCTTTTCAAAAAACCTTCATTAACCTTCAAAGGCCACAAGCCTTAACTATCAAATAATATCAAAACAAGAACCATCAAATGACATCTGCACCAAGCCCACAAAGCATTCAAAGCCATAGCCTTAAATCAGAAGCCTAAAAGCCTCGTGCCTGTCTAAGCCAAAAAAGCCTTCCCCTGTCAAAACAAGTCATACCGAACCACTTGTCCAAGTCTTCCAAACAGCACAGCCTTACCATTCAAAGCACCAACCCTGTCAAGCTTAAAGCCTATTGTAACATAAGCCAAAAAGCCTTAAACATACAAGCCTGAACCATTGTAAGCTTCAAACAAAAACACGAACCAAATTGTCAACAACACAAGCCTAAGCATCATACCAAGTCATAACCGATCAAAGGCCATAACCTTAAACCTGTAACGCAAGCAGGGCCAAGCCTGAAGCTTCAAAATCATAAAGCCCTCAGAGCATCCTCATCATTGGGCTACCAACACCACAACTCTGAATAAGCATACAAGGCAACGGAAGCATAGCAATGTACAAAGGCAAACATCCAAAGAGACAAGAAGAAGAAAAGAGGTAATAAACTAAGTTCTCAGAACATCATCACTGAACCAACACATAAAAAAGACAAAACACAAAATACCAGGGTTCCAAGAAAGCTAGCGTGCATCACCACCGTTCCCCTCGCCGTCAAGCCGCCGGAGCGCCTCCACGTCCCTCCTCCTCCGTCTCCAAGAGGTAGCATTTCTCTTCTTTTCTTTCCTTTCCACAACCTCAATAACAAACAATAACAACACATAATCAAAACATGAAGTCAATAGAAATAACAAAAACCCTAAACGCGTTTTAAAAAGGAAACAGAAACAGTCACCTTTTAATTTTCTTCGCTGGACCAAGGAGGGAAGAGGACGAAGGAAGCAACTGGTGGCTAGGCAAGGGGAAGTTTATTCAGAAGCTGGACACGAGAAGACGAAGGAAGACGAAAGAGGACGAACGGCGCCTATGCGTTGTTAACAAACCCTAAGCTTTCCCAAATGAAAATAAAACATGCAACCCTAAAAGAGAATTGTTGTCCAAAACCTGGGCCTTTCCCCTTTCTAACACGCCCAAGCCCATTCAATCTCTAAACTATTCTTTTTTATATAAAACATATCTTATCTTTTTATTAATTAACATGCTATTTTTTTATCATTCAAAATTTCATTAACTCTTTGATTTTCTTTTTTTTATAATCATAATTTTGTTTATAAATAATACATTGATTTCCTTTTATATAAAAAACTGTTTAATTGCTTTTTTTAGTTAATTAAAAGTACATGAAATATTAATTTTCTTAAAAAAACATTTTTCTTTTCCTTTTATACATAAAAATACACTAATACATGTAATTAAACTTAAAACCTTTTCATTTTTTCTTTTATTAAATTTTCTTTTCTTTGTACATATTAACAAAAGATAATAATACTTGACAAACAAAACACTTAAATTTCTCGTTAAGTTAACATTTCTCACGCTTGTAAATAAATCACATTCACCTACACTTATACATTTACACATACACTTACACATTTGAAATACATTGATACATTCCTATACATTTGATACTTATTACATTTTACGATCGCAATTCGATTTGGTTGTAATTATTTGGATACTATGCTCCTAAAGTCTCATCCCCATTTGTAAATTTGTACCCCCACTCCCAGATACTTATTTGTAATAGCGTAGACTTTAAATTCCCGCAATTTATCGCTTTTGAATTATACCATGGTTAGACCTAGGGTTGTATGTACATAAAATCAAACGCTAGATAACCTAATACAAGACAAATACATGAAATCAATACACAATCACACTTGCACCCCTAGGGTAATCCCACATGTTGCCTTCCAAAATGGGCCATGCTTGCACGTCGAGTTTCTTTGGCAAAAAAATTCAAATGATCATAAGTCCCTCGATGACGCTTTCGAAAGTCGCATATCAAAATGATCATAGTCCCTTCAAGCAAATTACCAAAGACACTTGGCACCATTGCATTCATGGTCCATACGATAACTCGCGCCCGTCCCGTTAAACATCCTAAATGCAAGATTGTCCACCAAACACAATGGTGGAACAAAATTGTTAAAAAGGGTTAAAGCATGAGAAAAACCTTTGAGTACATTAGGGGTAGACAAAACTCTTAGTTACTTGATCAACTTGCAAAAACACTTGCCTACTTTTCAAACCACACTCCACAAACACTTTTAAAACAAACTTTCAAAAACATTTGAAACATCTTTTCGAAAAGATACACACCTTTGTGAAACACTCAAACACGAGTCATTACATTGGTTGCCTAAGACAAGGCATCTTCTTCAAAAACATTTTCAAAACACACACACACACACACACACCGCAATTTCAAGCAATTTGAAAATCAAAGGCAAGTGATCTAAAACCAAGTAACTAAGAGCCCATGGATAACCATGGATGAAAAGGGTGCTAATACCTTCCCTTTTCATAATCTACCCCCCGAACCCACGAAACATCTCAAAAGGTTTTTCCTGTGCTTTTTTAACCTTTCCTTTAGGATAAAATAAAAAGTCGGTGGCGACTCTTGCTAAACCGAACAAGTGCGAATACAAACGCAAAAACTCAAGTCAGTTCTCCCACCGTATCACAGAACTGGCGACTCTGCTGGGGATAAATCTAAAAGTGGGGTTACCTTAGGGTTTAGATCACCTTTTCATACTTGCTTCGATTGCCTTGATTGCTTTACTTTTTGGGTGCTTGTTTGGGTTTGTTGTAAATCCTACACCCGGATTTGGGGCACCTTCTTAGGTAAATAGCAATAAAACTGTGAGGGAACTGTGCGGGGTATACCGACATGGTTGAAGCAGTAAGCTATGTTAGTGTGACATATTTGTGAGTACCGGTAACCCTTGAGTTCAATCAAGGAGAGTACGGGGCCGCTGAGTGATGTCGTGAAGCACTAACGAACTCTTAGAACCTTAATTGACCATCCTAGCCTTTTTAGGGGTAGTGAGATGACCGACTTTGGTGTCGTCCGAAGTTGGTAGATACTCGATACTACACTCATTGAGGGTTGTTTTCTTGGAATATTTTGGTCGCCAGTTAAGTGGTTAAACCGAAACAATGAACACAGAAAACAATCCAATGATATTGAGCTCCTTAGAACCCGGTTTCTATTTCTAGGACAGGATGAGCCAACTAACTTCAAGAGGGTACTTACCTACAACCCCATGCAAGCCTGAACCTAAGGACTTGTTTTGCTTTGTGTGAATATGCTTGCCTGTATATACACTCATTTGCTTTTGCATACATGTACATAACATCATAACATCATACCATAGCATTTTCACTAACCATTTCAAAGATCTCGAGGGTTCTTTTGATGCAGGGTTACGTTGAACCAGACATCTACCAAAGGGCAAGAGGTTCTCCCCTCTAACAAATGCCATCAAAGATCAAGTGCAACAACTTAAATCAGAGGCTATGATCCACTTGACATGGTGGGCTTGATTCTCGTGGAAAGACATCCGCCGGTGCAAAGTTCTCCAATCAAAAGATCGAAGTTCAACCTCTAACATTCTATTGTGTTTACCCCAAGAGATCCTTGAAAACATTGCATATATATCATACATATCATTGCATAGCAGGTTTCTCCTTTTCAGGTCTCCTTATTCTTCCTACTGTTTATTTCAGTAAGATGGATATGGAACAAACGGTGAAAGATCTCCAGGCCCAAAATGCTCAATTCCAACAAATGCTTCTGGCTATGGGGAAAGGGCAAGAGGATCTGACAGCTCTCCTTCTCAAAGACAAGAAGAAGTCCAAGAAGGCAGCCCGCATCCTGAACTTGAGAAGAAGGCATAAGATCCTGGACCTTGCAACTCCACCCAGCATAGGGGCTAGTCTTGAAGAAGACCACAATGTGGAGATTGATGAAGAGGAAGCTGACTACTCTGAGGAACAATATCCTCTCGCTGACGACAAGTACAAAGAGTTGGAGGATCGCCTCAATGCTATGGAGATCCCACAAATACCTGGCTTGGATCTAGGAGACATGGGTTTAGTTCCTGGATTGGTCATCCCGCCAAAATTCAAGGTCCCCACCTTCGCCATGTACGATGGAGTCTCTTGCCCTAAGATGCATCTAAAGTCTTATGTTCGCAAGATTCAACCATACACAACTGATCCAAGGCTTTGGATCCATTTCTTCCAAGAAAGCCTGGTAGGAGCTCAACTCGAGTGGTTCTATCAATTGGAGAGTTCTCGCATCCACACCTGGAAGGACTTAGCTTTTGCTTTCTATGAGCAGTATCAGTATAATGTTGATCTTGCACCAACTCGTGTGCAATTGCAGAGCATGACCATGGGTTCTGACGAGAGCTTCAAGGGATATGCCCAAAAGTGGAGAGATTTGGCTGGCAGGGTGCAACCTCCTTTAACTGATAGGGAGCTGATTGACATCTCCATGGGAACTTTGACAGGGCCTTTCTTCAATCATTTAATTGGAAGCTCCTCAGCTGGGTTCACCGAGCTAATACTAACCGGCGAGAGGGTCGAAGCTGGTATCAAGAGTGGAAAGATCCAGGGAGCTACAACCTCCGATACCCAGATAATCCCCTACAACGGAAGGAAAGAGTCCAATGCTGCGAACAGTCAAAGGGGTCGTCATGACCAACACGTGGGGGAAATCTTGATCTCTAAGCCTACGCCTGCTCAACAAAGACAGGGGCATCAGCGTAAGGAAGTCGCACCTAAGAGGCAGTTCACCAACATCAACATGCCACTGTCTCAAGCACTGCAACACTTGTTGAAGAGGGATCTGATTACATTGAGGGCTCCTCTTCGAAACCCAAATACTTCTGCTCCTACCTATCATCCCAATGAAAGGTGTGCATACCATTCTGACAGTCCGGGACACGACACCGACAACTGTTGGCCTCTGAAGAACAAGATCCAAGACATGATCGATGCCAAGGAGATTGAGTTTGGTCCTCCAGAGGCCCCAGCATGATCACTGCTTCTATGCCAGCTCATTGAGATTGTATTTGTTTCATTTTGAACTTTCAAAGTTGTAATCTTTTGTTATTCAAACAATTATATTTTAATGTTAAACTTTGTTTCATTAATGCATTGCATATGTTTGTCTTGAATTCATCCATTCGTTTTCACTACTCTTATGTTTTCTTTATGATATTTGACTCTTGATAAAAAGCTGCAAGCCTTTAGAGGGAGGATGACGAAACAATACTGTGATACGGTGGGAGAACTGACTATGGTTTTGCGTTTGTTTTCGCAAATGTTTCGGTTGAGCAAGAGTCGCCACCGACTTTTTATTTTATCCTAAGGAAAGGTTAAAAAGCACAGCAAAAACCTTTGAGATGTTTTCTTGGGTTCGGGGAGTAGATTATAGAAAGGGAAGGTATTAGCACCCTTTCTATCCATGGTTATCCATGGGCTCTTAGTTACTTGCTTAGATCAACTTGCCTTAATTTTCAATTGTTTGAAATGGTGCTCTTGTGTGTGCGGGTTTGAAAATGTTTTGAAAAGAAGCCAATGTGGTGGCAACCTTTGTAATGATCCATGTTGGGATGTATACAAAGGTGTATGTCTTTTGAAAAGGTTTTCATTTGTTTTTGAAAGTTTGTTTTGAAAGTGTTATGAGGTGTGGTTTTAGAAAATAGGCAAGTGTTTTGTTTTTGCAAGTTTGATTCAAGTAACTAAGAGGTTATCTACTCCTAAATTTCTCAAAGATTATTGTTATGTTTTAACCCTTTTAACAAGTTTGTTCCACCATTGTATTTGGTGGACAATCTCATGTTAGGATGTGAAAGGGACGGGCGCGGGTCATCGTTTAGACCATAATTGCAATGGTGCCAAGTATCTTTGGGCAATTTTCCTTAAGGGACTTGATCATTTATTTAGGCAACTTTTTGAAAGCGTCATCGAGGGACTATGATCATTTGATTGTTTGTTTTGCCCAAAGAGACCTAACATGCAATATGGCCCATTTATTGAAGGCAACAAGTTGAATACCCTAGGGGGTGCAAGTGTGATTTGTGTTGTTCGTTTTCATGCTTGTTTATCTTGAAATTAGGTCAAACTATTTTTGTTGTTTTTGATTCGCATACAAACCCTAATTCTAACATGGTATAATTAGAAAGCAATAAAGTGCAAAAAATAAATTTACTAAGCTATTACAACACAATATATGGGAAGGGGGGTGCAAATGTTCAAATGGGGGTTTTTTTTGACGGGGAATTTAAACCTAAACTATTACATCAATATTGAATTATTTACAAGATATTTAATTGCATAAACTAAATAAAATAAGAATAAATATGCAAGATGCAAAAATGGTTTTTGTATGTATGGAAAAAAAAGTATTTTTATATGTCAAAAATAAAAAATAAAAGTATTATTTTTTGGAGTTTCTTATGTTTAGGGCAAAACCCTAATTTTATTAAGCAAAATGTATCAATTATTTAATATGTACAATATTCATTTATTATATACAAAGATAAAATAAAAAATGAAGTATATTTGTCAAAAAGGTATTTTAATATTAAATATTAACAAAAAAAAATAAAAGTGTGTATATTTTGTATTTTGACCTAAATATACTAATAAATATGTGTATTTATATTATTTGTTAAATATATTGAATATATACCAAAAATAATAATATTTAATATTTTAAAAAAAGTATATTTATATAAAATATTTTCAGAAGATAAAACAAAATAAAAAATGAAAATAAAAATGTGTTTGCACTATTTTTAGTATTTTTAGTAAAAAGGTAATCTATTTATTTATGCACAAATAACTCATTCAAATAAATAAATGCCTAATAAATATGAAAATGATATAAAAAATATTTTTTATATTTTCAATAATGTGACAAAAAATAAATGAGTCAGAACAAAAAAAGAAAAAAATCAAAAATCATTAAAATAAGCAAAATGGGCTCAGGGGGTGTAAAAGTAAAATCAGGGTGCAAAAAGAAATGTGAAACAGGCCCAGCCCAAAGGACCTTCTTCAACCTCCAGACTGTTTGAATCAAGAACAAAGCGCGCGTTTTCCATTGTCAAGCCTAAATCCTGATTCTTTGACTTTTATCAAAAACTCACAACAGCAAAGTTATAGAGCATCGTGTCACGATTCTAAACATGTAAAGAAATCAATCTAACTCTCAGAAATGAGAGATAATTTCTTCTCCCCCAATTCCTGACCTAGTTTTTTATCAATATTCAGACTTGAAATTCTCTAAGCATACATAATATAAATGAAATCTAATCACATGGGCATGTTCAGGGCTATGAATGTGACATGTTTTCTTCACAAACCTAAAGCTAACAATGCCTGGATAGAGAGATTCAAGTTCATGAACTTACCTGTTCAGTTGAAGTTGTATCTGGTGATTGAGGTGTCTTCAATGCAAGGTGATGATTGGTACAGCTTCCTTGATGTCCAGGGATGCTATTCCAAGCTTTACTTTGTCTTGAAACCTTTTGAATCGTGCTATAGAACTTCAACTGCAAAACAAGAAAATGAAAATGGTGATGCTGCCTGGGAGTTTTACAGGTTGTGTTTGAGGTTTTGGTTAGCTTCAAGGGATGTTAGGGAATGTGTTTGATGTGTTTTTAGCAAGAAAGCATGGAAGGTTTGAGCTATGGAACTCAAACTGCAGGGATGCCCTATTTTGAGCAGTTTGAAGGTGATTCTGGGAATGGGGAGGTATTGAGGATCTTAGAGTCGTGCTTCAGCTTAGGATGAATGTTTAGAATATGCTTGATAACTTTTTCTAAGCCTTGGTCAACTGATATGAGAGTTGGTTCTTGTTATGCAATGTTGCTTCCTTCTTAAGTCAAAATGCCAAGTCTTTGTTACAAGCTTATGCAGGCCCCCTAAACATGCTGCAAAGCCTTATCTTGATCAGTGGGATCTGTCTAACAACTTGTGCCTCAGAGATTTCTTTGTACTTAAAAGATATGTGAACTTGACATAAAGCAATCTTTTCAAAAATGGCTAAAATGCTTTTTCCATTTTAAGGTTAATCTCTTGTGTAATGGTTTAATGAACAAGATAATTCTAGGACACAAAGGTTTTGCATTAAATTATTGAGTGTGGATGAGATAAAAGGCCTGTAATCAAGTTGTGCAAGCTGAGTTTGAAAATGCATAGTGTTATGAACATGAATTTGGCCATGAACAAAGTGACTTTTGCCCATATTGCCAAATTCGATTCTCCCTAACCACAAGGGTGTTTGAGAAGTTCTTTGACATTTTGGAAAGCTTGGAATGTGTAATACAATCCATCTTTGAAATGCAAATTGAAATTCCAAGTGGAAGTGTATGAAAAATGGTCTTGAAGTTAGGTAAAAAACTTGCCTAAAATAGGTCAAATTTTCTCTAAGTTAAGAATGGTTTGGTACCCTTGTTCCAAAAAATTTAACTTGAGATACAAGCCTCTTTTGGGAAAACTTTGTGAATCAAAGTTGTGGATTTTGCAATAGGCTACAACTTTCATGTTTTGACTTTTTCTTGAATCCAAATGAATCTTGGTGAGAAAGTGGGGCAAAGTTAGGAAAAAATTAGGGTTTTTCATAACTTAGAAAAATTCTGTTATGAAAAATCTTCATTTCAAACCCTAATTTGCATTTCTTGATTTCTTGATGAACAAGTTTCATGATTTGGCATGTTTTGATGAAAAATGAATCTTGACCCTTGATTTTGACCAAAAAGTCAAAGTTTGACTTTTCAGTATACAGTCAAAATTGATCAATTGACTGGGAAATTCAACTGTCAATCTTGTGTATTTGGGATCTTTTGAATTTGTTGAGCATGTCAAGATAATTCCATGGGGTCCTTGAGTCCATATGTGAGCTTGGTTTGCCATTGGCTAGGTCAAACAGTCAAAAATTGCCTTTATGCAGTCAAGACCCTAAAAATGACCATTTTGCCCTTTTGATGATCTGATCAAATTTCTTGTGGAATTGTGATCCAAACTTGATCAAATGGTCCATGTGAGTTCATAATGTTGATATGGGTCAATTTTCATGAGATTTGACTGTCAATTGGCCACAATTGACTTTTTCCCCAATACAATTGATTTCTAGGTCAACTGTTCAATTGACTGGGAAAAATTTGGAATTAAGACTTGAAACTTGGTAAGGATAAACTTAGGAGTCCAACATGAAGCATGAAAGTCATCTTAGGCATTTTAGGTCAAAATATCCTTGTGCAAACACAAACCCTAATTTTGGTCAACAGTGCAAGGAGAAGTCTTGAGCAGAGGAAACCCTAACTGGATCTTGATCTTCAAGGGTCTTGTGATGAGAAAATGTTGAGGAAATGGGAGGGCAAATTTTGGGGTACAACAGTTGCCCCTGTTCAATCTTCTTGAACCTGAAGAGTTAGATTGGCAAGTTTGCCTTTCGTGACTCGAGGGTAAAAGGAGATTGGACACTAGAGTGCCCGGAAATTTGCACTCGCATGTTGGAGTATCAGCAATGTGACGTCGGGAATGGGCTTATAGATGCCATTTGGAGAGATGGTGGATAGGGAGATGGGCTTATAAATGCCATCTGGAGATGTGACAGAACCTTGTCGGGAATGGGCTTATAGATGCCATTTGGAAGTGTTGATCGCATAAGAGATTCCTTAGCGAGAACTTGTGTATTTGAGAAAGACAGATGTTTTCCTGGCTTGTTACAGGTGTTTGATCTTCAATCTCCTCATGCAGATATGCCCTGGCTAGATACAGGTGTTGAATCTACAATCGGTTGCTCACAAATATGCCCTGGCTGGATACAGGTATCGAATCTGGAAATAGTCGTCAACAGATATGCCCTGGCTGGATACAGGAATCGAATCTTCGAACTCTTCAGACGTGCCCTGGCTAGATACAGGAATCGAGTCTGGAAATGTGGTCAACAGATATACCCTGGCTGGATACAAGAATCGAATCTGGAATTGTGATAGTTGCTAGATATGCCCTGGCTGGATACAAGAATCGAATCTTCGAACTCTTCAGACGTGCCCTGGCTAGATACAGGAATCGAGTCTGGAAACTGATCACTCACAGATGTGCCCTGGCTAGATACAGGAATCGAATCTGGAATTGTGATAGTTGAAGGTAGTTGTCTTTGGGATTGTCTTTTTCCCTGAAAAGGCAAAAACATCAGTTGTATGCAATGTCATAGTGCATGATGTCATGATGTTCAACATGAGGTAGTGTTGTATGCACTTTATCATGTATGTAAGCAAGATGTATGAAATGTGAAATGTTTATGAATGTATTTTCGTCTAGGAAAATAAATCCTTGACGATCGGCCGGGGAATTAAATCCTGGGCTGATATTGAAGAGTAGAGCTCTTCGCTTCCACTGGGGATGATGGTTGCAAGAATACACTGGTAAGAGAAGATGACTCCGTTGGAGAATTGCTCTGCGGGGAATTGCTCTATGGAAAAGATACTTTTCTGAAGTTTGACGAGAGCTTCACTGAGGATTTCAATGATGGACTCCGCTGGGGATAATGATGATAAACTCCGTTGGGGATACCAAAGGTAAACTCCGCTGGGGATTGTGTTGATAAGTTATGTTGGGGAACTTCGATGAACTCCACTGGGGATTGAAAGAACTTTTCCGATGGCGATCTTCCGTGGCAAACAACTGAGGATAACCCAGTTATAAGCCCTTGTGAGGAATAACTTTGAATAAAGCCAGGAAGAGACGTCCGTACTCTGCAGGGGACAAGCTTCCAGAATCTACTGGGGATAAGCTTCAAGACCTTCCGGGGATAAGAATTCCACTTTCCTGAGGAAACCTTCAAACTGTACTGGAAAATGATTCCACTGGAGTGTCTGTATTCCGCCGGGGAACAATCTTGGATCAAGACTGCCGGGGATGCTTGCTGATGAATGCTTATACTCCACTGGGGAATGTTGCTATCTTGTCTCATTTTGGGGAGTTGAGAGAACTTGATCACATCCTTCAGTTAGAATCTACCTTGGTACCTTGGCGGACAAAGCAAGCAGACTGCATTAAACAACTCTCCATTGCCCCTGTTTCTGATGTCACCTGTAATTAGTCTTTTGTTTCATATGCAAATATTTATGAATCAACAATTTAATGTCAAATGCATATATCAAAAATGAACATTGGACGTTCTTCGCAAGACAAAACAGAAAAAGGAAAAACAATGGCAATTTGTATGGAAAAGTGAATTTGTATTGATTTTGAATTTTGCCTGTGAAAAGGCGTTTTTGTACAAGAGGCTGACATCCTAGTAAGAGAATGCCGCCGAATAACATAGAATTTACAATTTTGAAAAGGAAACAAAACAGCTATGTGCACAATATTCCCCCTGGGTTCCAACTCTGCTATCGCCTTTATGTCTTCAAGCGTCTCATCACTTTGTTGCTTAGTTGAAGATGAAGCTGATTGGTCGATGCCGAAGTCTGAGCCAGATAGTTGATGCCGAATTCTGGATGCAAGGTGATCCAATGAGACATAGTGTTACGCTTTATCCCTAACTTTTTCCTGGACCTCCCTTTCGGGTTTTCAGTCCACCGGGATACCCATTTTTGCCCAAGCCGCCTTTTCAGGTTTTCGACTTGCCGGGTGTACATATTTTTTTTCATTTCATCCCTTATTTTTGCCCGAACCCTTTTGGTTCGCCGGGAAGCCCTTATTTTTGCCTAGGTATGTCAACCTAGCGGGTCTTTTATTCACGCGTAGTATCTTTTTACTATGTCTGCATTGGCGGGTGTTGTACCCCAAAATTTGCCCTCCCATTTCCTCAACATTTTCTCATCACAAAACCCTTGGAGCTCAAGATCCAGTTAGGGTTCCCTCTGCTCAAGACTTCTCCTTGCACTGTTGACCTAAATTAGGGTTTGTGTTTGCACAAAGATGTTTTGACCTAAAAATCCTAAGATGCCTTTCATGCTTCACGTTGGACTCCCAAGTTTATTCATACAAAGTTTCAAGTCTTGATTCCAAATTTTGCTCAGTCAATTGAACAGTTGACCTAAAAATCAACTGTATTGGAGAAAAAAGTCAACTGTGGCCAATTGACAGTCAAATCTCATGAAAATTGACCCACATCAACATTATGAACTCACATATACCATTTGATCAAGTTTGGATCACAATTCCACAAGAAATTTGATCAGATCATCAAAAGGGCAAAATGGTCATTTTTAGGGTTTTGACTGCACCAAGGCAAGTTTTGACTGTTTGACCTAGCAAATGGCAAACCAAGCTCACATATGGACTCAAGGGCCCGATGGAATTATCTTGACATGCTCAACAAGTGCAAAAGATCCCAAATACACAAGATTGATAGTTGAATCTCTCAGTCAATTGATCAATTTTAACTGTATACTGAAAAGTCAAACTTTGACTTTTTGGTCAAAATCAAGAGTCAAGATTCATTTTTCATCAAAACATGCCAAATCATGAAACTTGTTCACCAAGAAATCAAAAAATGCAAATTAGGGTTTGAAATGGAAATTTTTCATAACTTAGAATTTTTCTAAGTTATAGAAAACCCTAATTTTTCCCCAACTTTGCCCCACTTTCTCACAAAGATTCATTTGGATTCAAACAAAAGTCAAAACATGAAAGTTGTAGCTTATTGCATAATCTACAACTTTGATTCACAAAGTTTTCCCAATTGAGGCTTTTATCTCAAGTTACAATTTTTGGAACAAGGGTGCCAAACCATTCTTAACTTAGTGAAAATTTGACCTATTTTGGACAAGTTTTTACCCAACTTCAAGGCCATTTTCCATACACTTCCACTTGGAATTTCAATTTTCATTTCAAAGATGGATTGTAGTACACATTCCAAGCTTTCCAAAATGTCCAAGAACTCACCAAACAACCTCATAACTTGAGAGAATCGAATTTCACAATATGGCAAAAACTCACTTTTGATTTGGCCAAGTTACATGTTCATAGCACTATGCATTTCAATCTCAGCTTGCACAACTTGATTACAGGCCTTTTATCTCAATTACACTCATAAATTTAATGCCAATCCTTTGTGCCAAGACCATGTTTTGTGTGTTCAAGCATTGCCTAAAGGATTAATCCCAAAATAGATAAAGCATTTCTTCCATTTTTGCAAAAGGTAGCTTTATGTCCAATTGAAAATCCAACAAGTACAGATACAATCTAATTGGCACAAGATTATGAGCATAACACACTGATCAAGGAGGAGTTTTGCAGCATGATTAGGGGCCCTCTACATTCCTAGAACACAATTTGACTTTGCTTGCTTAAGTGTGAAGAAAAGTATCATAACAACACAGAACTTTCATCTCAGCATTGGTAACCTTAAGCAAATATTGTAGACACTCTCTAATCATCCTAACCAAGCTAGATCACGAGCAAGCAAGGTCCCAAACACTCCCATTCCCAGAATCACCATCAAACTGCCAAAACAGAGTGACCTTTGCAGATTGAGTGCCAACTCTCATCCCTTGCATGATTTCTTGCCCAAAGCTCATCAAACACATTCCCTAGCATCAATGCAAGCTAACCAAAACCTAAAACACGACCTGTAATTCCTCTAACCAGTTCCACCATTTTCATTTTCTTGTTTTGCAGTTGAAGTTCTCTAGCACGATTCAAGAAGTTTCAAGACAAAGTAAAGCTTGGAATAGCATCCCTGGACCTCAAGGAAGCTATACCAATCATCACCTTGCACTGAAAGCTTCTCCATTGCCAGATAGAAGTTCAACTGAACAGGTAAGTTCATGAACTCGTATCTCTCTTATTAGGCATTGTTAGTTTTAGGTTTGTGAAGAAAACATGTCATAATCATATCCCTGAACATGCCCATGTAATTAGATTTCATTTATATTATGTGTGCTGCAAGAATTTTGAGTCTGAACATGACATAAAAACTAGGTCAGAAATTGGGGGAGAAGAAATTCTCCCTCATCTTAGAGAGTTAAGTCAAGTTCTTTACATGGTTGGATTCGTCTTCTCATGCTCTACATTTTTCATGTTATGAGTTTTGCTTGAAAGTCCAGGAATCAAGAGATGGAAAACGCCTGTTCTTTGTTCATACAGGTCTGAGGTTGAAGACAAAGTCTTCTTGGGCTGGGCCTGAGTTGACTTTCCTATTTGCACCCTTTTGCTACTTTTACACCCCCCAAGCTATTTTGCTTATTTCTTTGACTTTCTGAATTTTTCTTTTTTTGGATTGACTTATTTATTTTTTCTCATGATATTAAAAATATAAAAAATATTTTTCTCACCATTTTTGAATTTATTAGGCATTTATTTGGTTTTCTTTTAGTTTGTACATAAATAAATAAATAAATACACATACTTTTATTTAAAATATTAAAATAGGGCAAATACATTTTATACATTTTTATTTTGTTTTACCTTCTGAAAATATTTTATAGAAAAAAATACTTTTTTATTAAATATTAAATATTATTAATTTGTATATATAATACATATTTAGCAAATAATGCATATATATATATATATATATATATATATATATATATATATATATATATATATATATATATATATATATATATATATATATATATATTTATTAGTATATTTAGGTTAAAATACAAAAATATATATACATTTTTATTTTATTAATATTTGATATGAAAAATACTTTTTTATGAATATACTCCATTTTATTTTATTTTTGTATATGATTATTAAATATTATACATATTAAATAAGATATATGTTTACTTAATAAAAATTAGGGTTTCACCCTTAAAATACAAAAACTCCAAAAATAACACTTTTTTTTTATTTTTACTTATTTGACATAAATAATACCTTTTTTTCATATACATAAAAACCTCTTTTTTGCATTTTTGCATCTTTATTGTATTTTCTATTTTATTTATGCAATCAATTATTTGTAAATATTCCAAAATGATGTAATAGCTAGGTTTAATTTCTTTGCCTAAATATCCCCCCATTTGAACATTTGTATCCCCCTTCCCATATTGTGTTGTAATAGTGTAGGAATTTTAATTTTCGCACTTTACCGCTTTCTAAATATACCATGCTAGAATTAGGGTTTGTATGCAAATAAAAAGAACAAGGTAGTTTGACCTAATCTCAAGATAAACAAGCATGAAATATGGACAACACATATCACACTTGCACCCCCTAGGGTATTCCACTTGTTGCCTTTCAAAATTGGGCCATATTGCATGTTAGGTCTCTTTGGGCAAAACAAACAAATCAAATGATCATAGTCCCTCGACGACGCTTTCAAAATGTTGCCTAAACAAATGATCAAGTCCCTTAAAGAAAATGCCCAAAGATACTTAGCACCATTGCAATTATGGTCTAAACAATGACCCGCGCCCGTCCCTTTCACATCCTAACATGAGATTGTCCACCAAATACAATGGTGGAACAAACTTGTTTAAAGGGTTAAAACATAGCAATAAACTTTGAGAAAATTAGGAGTAGATAACCTCTTAGTTACTTGAATCAAACTTGCAAAAAACAAAACACTTGCCTATTTTCTAAAAACCACACCTCACAACACTTTCAAAATAAACTTTCAAAAACAAATGAAAACCTTTTCAAAAAAGACATACCCCTTTGTATACATCCCAACATGGATCATTACAAAGGTTGCCACCACATTGGCATCTTTTCAAAACATTTTCAAACCCACACACACAAGCACCATTTCAAACAATTGAAAACAAAAGGCAATTGATCTAAGCAAGTAACTAAGAGCCCATGGATAACCATGGATAGAAAGGGTGCTAATACATTCCCTTTCTATAATCTACTCCCCGAACCCAAGAAAAATCTCAAAGGTTTTTGCTGTGCTTTTTAAACCTTTCCTTAGGATAAAATAAAAAGTCGGTGGCGACTCTTGCTCAACCGAAACATTTGCGAAAACAAACGCAAAACCATAGTCAGTTCTCCCACCGTATCACAGCGGGGTGAGGAAGGTCGTCACCATCCGTGGTGGTCAGAATCATGGCTCCTCCTGAGAACACATGTTTAACCACAAATGGCCCTTCGTACGTAGGGGTCCATTTGCCCCGGGGATCACTTTGAGGAAGGATGATGCGCTTGATTACCAGGTCCCCAACTTGATACTCTTGTGGTCTGACTTTCTTGTTAAATGCCCTGATCATCCGTTTTTGGTACGTCTGACCGTGACAGATAACAGTGAGTCTCTTTTCGTCAATCAGGTTTAATTGATCAAGTCGAGTCTGGATCCAGTCATCTTCACTCAAGCCTGCATCCTTCATTATCCGGAGAGAGGGTATCTGGACTTCAATTGGCAAGACTGCCTCCATGCCATAGACCAAGGAAAAGGGTGTTTCCCCGGTTGACGTTCTTGTTGAGGTACGGTACCCATGAAGAGCGAACGGTAACATCTCGTGCCAATCTTTATAGGTCACTGTCATCTTCTGCACAATCTTTTTGATATTCTTATTAGCTGCCTCTACAGCCCCATTCATCTTCGGCCGGTAAGGAGAAGAGTTATGATGCTGTATCTTGAATTGCTCGTAGAGTTCAGTGATCATCTTGTTATTGAGATTGGTACCATTGTCCGTAATGATTCTTTCCGGGACGCCATACCGATAGATCATGTTATGCCAGATGAAACGTGCCACGACGCTCTTGGTTACCGTGGCGTAGGAAGCTGCCTCAACCCACTTCGTGAAGTAATCGATCGCCACCAAGATGAAGCGATGCCCGTTGGATGTCATCGGTCGGATCTCACCGATCATATCGATGCCCCACATTGCAAAAGGCCAAGGTGCCGTCAGGATGTTCAGAGGAACCGGAGGGATGTGCACCTTATCAGCATAGATCTGGCATTTATGACAAGTTCGAGAATGTTGGTAACAGTCGGCTTCCATTGTGGACCAGAAATATCATGCCCGAAGGATTTTCTTTGCCATGGTGTGTCCACTGGAATGTGTTCCGAATGTACCTTCATGCAGTTCTATCATGATCTTTTCTGCTTCAGCTTTATCCACACAACGCAGTAGAGTTGAATCATGATTCCGTTTGTAGAGACAGCCGTTGCTGAGGAAGAATTTTGCAGCAAACCTTCTCATGAACTTCTTGTCATTGACAGATGCACCTTCAGGGTATTCCTGGGCTTCCAAGTATCTCTTCACCTCATGATACCAGGGTTTTTCAGTCACCTTTTCGGCCTCAAGATCGCAACAGTATGCGGGTTCGTCCAACCTCCAGATAATGATCCGGGGAGCCTCATTGTCCCATTTGACTTTGAACATTGAAGACATCGCAGCCAGTGCGTCAGCTAGCTGATTCTCCTCTCTTGGGAAGTGCTCAAAAGTTATCTCTTCAAAGTGGGGAAGCAAAGTCAACACATACTCCTTGTAAGGAATAAGATTTGGGTGTTTCGTATCCCACTCGCCTTTGATCTGATTGATCACGAGAGCGGAATCTCCGAAGACACTCATAAATTTGATCCTTAAGTCGATTGCAGCTTGCAGACCCATGATACATGCCTCATATTCTGCCATGTTGTTGGTGTAGTTGAAACACAATCGGGCGGTGAGTGGAGTATGAGTTCCTTTGGGAGATATGATTACAGCGCCGACGCCGTTACCCAAAGCGTTGGAGGCTCCGTCAAAATGCATAGACCATCGGGATCCTTCCTCAGGTCCTTCATCCGGTCCAGGCACTTCACAATCAGTTACTACCATGATATCTTCGTCCGGAAAATCAAAGTTCAATGATTGGTAATCATCCACAGTTTGGTGTGCCAAATGATCTGCCAGTACACTTCCTTTGATTGCTTTCTGAGTTGTATACTGGATATCATATTCTGTCAAGATCATTTGTCATCTCGCTATTCTTCCAGACAGAGCAGGCTTTTCGAATATGTACTTGATGGGATCCATCTTTGAAATCAACAAAGTGGTGTGAGTCAACATATATTGTCTAAGCCGGCGAGCAGCCCATACCAGAGCGCAGCAAGTTTTCTCGAGCAGTGAGTAACGAGACTCACAGTCGGTAAACTTTTTGCTTAGGTAATAAATAGCGTGCTCTTTTCGGCCATACTCGTCATGCTGCCCCAGCACACACCCCATTGAATTGTCAAGCACAGTCAAGTATAGTATCAGAGGTCTTCCCTCCACTGGTGGCATAAGAATGGGTGGCTCTTGGAGATATTCCTTTATCTTTTCAAAAGCAGCCTGACATTTATCGTTCCAACATACCACTTGATCTTTCTTCAGTAATTTGAAGATTGGCTCACAAGTAGCAGTTAGATGTGAGATGAAACGGGCTATGTAATTCAGTCGTCCCAGAAAGCCTCTGACTTCTTTCTCTGTCTTTGGAGTTGGCATATCTTGTATGGCTTTTACCTTGGCAGGGTCCACCTGAATACCTTTATCGCTTACAATGAAACCTAGCAATTTTCCGGACCTCACCCCAAAGGTGCATTTGTTTGGGTTCAACCTCATCTTGTATAACTTCAGTCGGTCAAACAGCTTCCTCAGATGATCAAGGTGTTCTTCCTCAGTTCGGGACCTTGCAATCATGTCATCAACATATACCTCAATCTCATGATGGATCATATCATGAAATAAAGCAACCATGGCACGTTGGTAGGTTGCCCCAGCATTTTTCAACCCGAATGGCATGACCTTGTAGCAGAAGGTGCCCCACTGAGTCACAAAGGTAGTCTTTTCCATATCTTCCGGAGCCATCTTGATCTGATTGTACCCTGAAAAACCATCCATGAAGGAGAACACCTTGTGTTGAGCAGTATTGTCGACAAGAACATCGATGTGAGATAGGGGGAAATCATCCTTGGGGCTGGCCCTGTTCAAATCCCTGTAGTCGATGCACATTCTGACTTTACCGTCCTTCTTCGGTACTGGCACCATGTTGGCAACCCATTGAGGATAAGAAGTTACTGCTAGAAACCCGGCATCGAATTGCTTCATAACCTCAGCCTTGATCTTTTCGGATATCTCTGGACGCATGCGGCGGACCTTTTGCTTTACCGGAGGGCAGTCTTCCTTGGTTGGCAGGTGATGAACTACAATGTCGGCATCCAAACCAGGCATGTCTTCATATGACCAAGCAAAGATCTCCACGTAGTCATGTAGCATTTGGATCAATCGTTGCTTCACGCTGAGCTCTAGATTGGCCCCAATCTTGACTTATTTCCTATCTGTCTCAGTACCCAGGTTAACCGTTTCCACCGGCTCTTCATGCGGCTGAATGGCCCTATCTTCTTGGAGTAGCAGTCTTGCGAGTTCACCAGGAACTTCACAATCATCTTCACCTTCTTCTTCGGCCAAGTTGATCGGATTCTCGAAGTCATAACTGGTGGTAGCAGAGCTGTTACCAGTGAGATCCAGAGTGGATAGAAACCTGTATAAGTGAGTGTGTGTAAATATAGCTGTTTTGTAATATATAACACAGAAAGAAAAAGAGCACAAGATTTGAAATGCAACAAACGTCCAATGTTTTGATTGATGATATATGGAAATGTCATACAAAAAGCCCTCACAAATGGAGCTACGATGCCCCGGGTAGGACACCGAGCCAACAAAGTTTTAACATATTGTTTGTTACAAATTGAAAATCAAAAGAGTTAATTACTGCGTGACAAATGTGATAGGTGTAAAATCCTTTGTCGTCCAGTTGCTTGGTCCGTTGCTGGTGGTTGGATAGATCCAACTGTCAAACTCTGCTTCCTCTACGTCCTCCTCGATAGCATTCACCCTTGGGTTGGAGATAAACACCGGAGCCTTTTTGATATTTTCCTTGCGCACAGCCCTCTGAGCCTCTGCAGTAAAGCCCCGCCCAAACTTGTCATTCTTTTGAGTGAAGTCAGGAAGCTGACCCCAGTTTGCACAATTGCCTTTCTCGATTACAGCCCGGGCATCCTTCAAGGACGCCATCTTCAACGGAAAGTCTTCTTCAACCACTGTTTCAGCCGAGATAAGGCTCAAGAGGATAAGGCATCATCAGACTTTGGGCTCGAGCTCGTACCCACTTAAGATAAGGCTCAAGAGGGATGGAGTTCTTGTGTCCCAGAGTCTTGCTATCAACCTTGTTGAGTTTTCCCCAAGCTCTGATGAATCTTTGGCGAAGTCCTTGCGCATCGTTGTCGAATTCAAAAACTAGGTCAGGAATCAACATGTCATGAGGGCCATCCCTCCGTGCATATCCAAATTGTCTCAAAGCTAGGCAAGGGTTGTAGGTGATACCTCCTCTAATTCCAAGTAAAGGAACATTAGGAAATTCTCCGCAACGATCGATGATGATGACATTTTCTCTGGACCGAGAACACCAATGTACATCAGAGTGAGTAAGAGTCATCAACCGTTGGGACCACCTTGAGCCTTGGTCATTCTTCAGGACAGATTGTGGAAGGTGCGAAATAAACCACCTTTCAAGGAGAGGAGTACAGCACATGAGAACACCCCTCTTTCTCATTGTTCGTGTGTAAAATGAGTGAAGGATGTCCCCAAGAAATGTTGGTATTGGATTTCTGGACAAGAAGATTTTGACGGCGTTGACATCTACCAATTGGTCAGGATTTGGGAACAAGACCAACCCATAGATAATGAGTGCCACAATTTCTTCAAAGGCTTGTAGGTCCAATGAGTTCCAACATTCTTGTGCCTTCTCAAACAAGAATTTTGCTAAGAATCCCTTGACGCCGCTTCTGGTTTCCCAATGCCCCTTGATGTCGGGTGGTTGTAGATGTAATGCTCGAGCAACATCTTCCGGCTTTGGTTCCTTTTCCGTACCGTTGAAGGGTAGTTGATTAAGGATAGGAATTCTCAGGAGTTGAGAAAACTCCTCCAAAGTGGGTACCAACTGGTAATCGGGGAAAGTGAAGTAGTGGTGAAGAGGGTCAAAGAACTGGAATAGCACTTTCATCATGTCTTCTTCAATGTTGGTTGAAACAGTGGTTGAAGAAGACTTTCCGTTGAAGATGGCGTCCTTGAAGGATGCCCGGGCTGTAATCGAGAAAGGCAATTGTGCAAACTGGGGTCATCTTCCTGACTTCACTCAAAAGAACGACAAGTTTGGGCTGGGCTTTACTGCAGAGGCTCAGAGGGCTGTGCGCAAGGAAAAGATCAGAAAGGCTTCGGTGTTTATCACCAGTCCAAGGGTGAATGCTATTGAGGAGGATGTAGAGGAAGCAGAGTTTGACAGTTGGATCTATCTAACTACCAGCAACGGACCAAGCAACTGGACGACAAAGGATTTTACACCTATCACATTTGTCACGCAGTAATTATTTCTTTTGATTTCTAATTTGTAACAAATAATTTGTTAAAACTTTATCGGCTCGGTGTCCTACCCGGGGCATCGTAGATCTATTTGTGAGGGCTTTTTGTATAACATTTCCATATATCATCAATCAAAACATTGGACATTTGTTGCATTTCAAATCTTGTGCTCTTTTTCTCTCTGTGTTATATATTGCAAAACAGCTATATTTACACACACTCACTTATACAGGTTTCAATCCAATCTGGATCTCACTGGTAACAGCTCTGCTACCGCCAGTTATGACTTCGAGAATCCGATCAACTTGGCCGAAGACGAAGGTGAAGATGATTGCGAAGTGTCTGGTGAACTCGCAAGACTGCTACTCCAGGAAGAGAGGGCTATTCAACCACATGAAGAGCCGGTGGAAACAATTAACCTGGGTACGGAGACAGATAGGAAAGAGGTCAAGATTGGGGCTAATCTAGAGCTCAGCGTGAAGCAACGATTGATCTAGATGCTACATGATTACATGGAGGTCTTTGCTTGGTCATACGAAGATATGCCTGGTTTGGATGCCGACATTGTAGTTCATCACCTGCCAACTAAGGAAGACTGCCCTCCGGTAAAGCAAAAGGTTCGCCGCATGCGCCCAGAGATGTCTGAAAAGATCAAGGTTGAGGTTATGAAGCAATTCGATGCCGGATTTCTAGCAGTAACTTCTTACCCTCAGTGGGTTGCCAATGTGGTGCCAGTGCCGAAGAAGGACGGTAAAGTCAGAATGTGTGTTGACTATAGGGATTTAAACAGGGCAAGCCCCAAGGATGATTTTCCTCTACCTCACATTGACGTTCTCGTTGACAATACTGCTCAACACAAGGTTTTCTCCTTCATGGATGGTTTTTCAGGGTATAATCAGATCAAGATGGCTCCGGAGGATATGGAGAAGACTACCTTTGTGACTCAGTGGGGCACCTTCTGTTACAAGGTCATGCCATTCGGATTGAAAAATGCTGGGGCAACCTATCAACGTGCCATGGTTGCTTTATTTCATGATATGATCCATCATGAGATTGAGGTATATGTTGATGACATGATTGCAAGGTCTCAAACTGAGGAGGAGCACCTTGATCATCTGAGGAGGCTATTCGACCGACTGAAGTTATATAAGCTGAGGTTGAATCCCAACAAATGCACCTTTGGGGTGAGGTCCGGAAAATTGCTAGGTTTCATTGTAAGTGATAAAGGTATTCAGGTGGACCCTGCCAAGGTAAAAGCCATACAAGAGATGCCAACTCCAAAGACAGAGAAAGAAGTCAGAGGCTTCCTAGGACGACTGAATTACATTGCCCGATTCATCTCACATCTGACTGCTACTTGTGAGCCAATCTTCAAATTACTGAAGAAAGATCAAGTAGTACGCTGGAACGATGAATGTCAGGATGCCTTTGAAAAGATAAAGGAATATCTCCAAGAGCCACCCATTCTTATGCCGCCAGTGGAAGGAAGACCTCTGATACTATATTTGACAGTACTTGACAATTCAATGGGGTGCGTGCTGGGACAGCATGACGAGTCTGGCCGAAAAGAGCACGCTATTTATTACTTGAGCAAAAAGTTTACCGACTGTGAGTCTCGTTACTCACTGCTTGAGAAAACTTGCTGCGCTCTAGTATGGGCTGCTCGCCGGCTAAGACAGTATATGCTGACTCACACTACTCTATTAATTTCAAAGATGGATCCCATCAAGTACATATTTGAAAAGCCCGCTCTGTCTGGAAGAATAGCGAGATGGCAAATGATCTTAACAGAATATGATATCCAGTATACAACTCAGAAAGCAATCAAAGGAAGTATACTGGCAGATCATTTGTCACACCAACCTGTGGACGATTACCAATCCTTGAACTTTGATTTTCCGGACGAAGACATCATAGTGGTAACTGACTGTGAAGTACCTGGACCGGATGAAGGACCTGAGGAAGGATCCTGATGGTCTATGGATTTTGACGGAGCCTCCAATGCATTGGGTAACGGCGTCGACGCTATAATCATATCTCCCAAAGGAACTCATACTCCACTCACCGCTCGATTGTGTTTCAACTGCACCAACAACATGGCAGAATATGAGGCATGTATCATGGGTCTACAAGCTGCAATCGACTTAAGGATCAAATTTCTGAGTGTCTTCGGAGATTCCGCTCTCGTGATCAATCAGATCAAAGGCGAGTGGGATACGAAACACCCAAATCTTATTCCTTACAAGGAGTATGTGTCAACCTTGCTTCCCCACTTTGAAGAGATAACTTTTGAGCATTTCCCAAGAGAGGAGAATCAGCTAGCGGACGCACTAGCTACGATGTCTTCAATGTTCAAAGTTAAATGGGACAATGAGGCTCCCCGGATCATTATCTGGAAGTTGGACGAACCGGCATACTGCTGCGACCTCGAGGCCGAGAAGGCAACTGAAAAACCCTGGTATCATGAGGTGAAGAGGTACTTGGAAGCTCAGGAATACCCTGAAGGTGCATCTGTCAATGACAAGAAGTTCATGAGGAGTTTTGCGGCAAAATTCTTCCTCAGCAACGGCATCCTCTACAAACGGAATCATGATTCAACTCTACTACGTTGTGTGGATAAGGCTGAAGCAAAGAAAATCATGATAGAACTGCATGAAGGTACATTCGGAACAAATTCTAGTGGACACACCATGGCAAAGAAAATCCTTAGGGCAGGATATTTCTGGTCCACCATGGAAGCCGATTGTTACCAACACTCTCGAACTTGTCACAAATGCCAGATCTATGCTGACAAGTTGCATATTCCTCCCGTTCCTCTGAACATCCTGACGGCACCTTGGCCTTTTGCAATGTGGGGCATTGATATGATCGGTGAGATCCGACCGACGGCATCCAATGGGCATCGCTTCATCTTGGTGGCGATCGATTACTTCACGAAGTGGGTTGAGGCATCTTCTTACGCCACAGTAACCAAGAGCGTCGTGGCACGTTTCATCCGGCATAATCTGATCTGTCCATACGGCATCCCAGAAAGAATCATTACGGACAATGGTACCAATCTCAATAACAAAATGATCACTGAACTCTGCGAACAATTCAAGATACAGCACCACAATTCTTCTCCCTACCGGCCGAAGATGAATGGGGCTGTAGAGGCAGCTAACAAGAATATCCAGAAAATTGTGCAGAAGATGACAGTGACCTATAAAGATTGGCACGAAATGTTACCATTTGCTCTTCATGGGTACCGTACCTCAGCAAGGACGTCAACCGGGGCAACTCCTTTCTCCTTGGTCTATGGCATGGAGGCAGTCTTGCCAATTGAAGTTCAGATACCCTCTCTCAGGATAATGAAGGATGCAGACTTGAATGAAGATGACTGGATCCAGACTCGACTTGATCAATTAAACCTGATTGACGAAAAGAGGCTCACTGCTATCTGTCATGGTCAGACGTATCAAAAACGGATGATCAGGGCATTTAACAAGAAGGTCAGACCACAAGAGTATCAAGTTGGGGACCTGGTAATCAAACGCATCATCCTTCCTCAAAGTGATCCCCGGGGCAAATGGACCCCTACTTACGAAGGGCCATTTGTGGTTAAACATGTGTTCTCGGGAGGAGCCATGATCCTAACCACCATGGATGGCGACGACCTTCCTCACCCCGTGTGATACGGTGGGAGAACTGACTATGAGTTTTGCGTTTGTTTTCGCAAATGTGCGGTTGAGCAAGAGTCGCCACCGACTTTTTATTTTATCCTAAGGAAAGGTTTAAAAAGCACAGCAAAAACCTTTGAGGTGTTTTCTTGGGTTCGGGGAGTAGATTATAGAAAGGGAAGGTATTAGCACCCTTTCTATCCATGGTTATCCATGGGCTCTTAGTTACTTGCTTAGATCACTTGCCTTTTTCAATTGTTTGAAATGGTGCTTGTGTGTGTGGGTTTGAAAATGTTTGAAAAAGAGGCCAATGTGGTGGCAATCTTTGTAATGATCCATGTGGGGATGTATACAAAGATGTATGTCTTTTAAAAAGTTTTCATTTGTTTTTGAAAGTTGTTTTGAAAGTGTAGTGATGTGTGATTTTGAAATTAGGCAAGTGTTTTGGTTTTGCAAGTTGGCAAGTACTTAAGAGCGATCTACCCTAAAGTTCTCAAAGGTTTTGTTATGTTTTTAACCCTTTTAACAATTTTGTTCCGCCATTGTATTTGGTGGACAATCTTGTGTTAGGATGTGAAAGGGACGGGCGCGGGTCATCGTTTAGACCATGATTGCAATGGTGCCAAGTATCTTTGGGCATTTTCCTTAAGGGACTTGATCATTTTTTTAGGCAACTTTCGAAAGCGTCATCGAGGGACTATGATCATTTTTTTGTGTTTGTTTTGCCCAAAGAGACCTAACATGCAATATGGCCCAATTTTGAGGCAACAAGTGGATATAACCCTAGGGGTGTTAGTGTGCAAGTGTGTTTTATTGCATACAAGAGTGTTTTCTTTGAATTAGGTTTTTCTATTTCATTGATTTTATCTTGTCATACACGTCCTAATTACTAGCAATAAGAAGCGGAAATGTAAAATCCTACGCTATTACAATAGTTAGGGGAGGGGGATACACATTTGTACATGGGGGGTTCAACGAGAAAAATAGACAAAAAAGAAAATAGCGAAAAACAAGATATATAGAGAGAGGGAGGGAGCCTGCGTGCTGTTGGGAGGCCATCAGAAGTTCTGACCCAGATCCGCTGTCAGATGATCAACTTGTTGGTGAAACTGGATGAGTCAGAACTTCTGACTCTGGAACCTGCAAAACAGAACCTTGTTAGTGGGGAAACCAGAAGTTCTGATTTCCCTGCGCTGCAAGACAGAAGTTTGTTAGTGGAGAACCCAGAAGTTCAGATTCTGCTGAAAAGGCAATAACTCTCAGAGGTTCTGATGTTATTGACAGCAAAACAGGCTTCAGATGTGCTAACGTCAAAGTCAGCACTTGGCTTTTTCCTGCACTAATCAGAACATCTGCAATCCTGTTGTTACTCCACAAAATAGAAAACATATTTGGAACAGATCCAGCAAAATAACAAAAAGTCTCAGAGGTCAGAATCACCAAGGTCACAGGCAAGTCCTAAACTGGCTCATAACGTTCTGAGGTATGAGAGTCCTCAGAACGTAAACAGTAATGACATGAATATTTACATTATGTTACTTGAATATGCACAGCTGATGATGCTTAACAGTGTGGTGAGGGTCAGCAGGTGCTTACCTGACTTTCTGGAAAATGGTGGGTGAAAGTTAGCTTTTGGTTCTGGTGGTGTTCTGGACAGATTTGGAAAAGGGGAAGTGAAGGTGTATACGTGTATAGGGTCAGAAGTTTGGAAAGAACGTTTTTGGTTTACAGAAAAGGGCCGGGTGTTTGATGAAGTTGAAGGTGAGAAACTTAAAGTTATGAAACAAGGCTGGAAATTTTGGCAGAGTTTCAGAATGTTGTGTTGCTTAGGAGTTTGGTTTCTCTCTTAGCAATTTTTCTGTTTCTTTTCTTGAACTTCTTGAACGTCTTTTGCAGTGGGGAAAGCTCTCTATTTATAGGCAAAGTTCTTATGGATACCTTGAACATTTAAGGCGCCAACAGAGTTTGAAGTTGTTCTTTGACAGAAATTCCTGGGAAGTTGTGATAACAGCTATTTTTCAGCCTAGGTAGCAGCAGCAGGCGTAGATTGGGGGAAGTGACCTCTGAAATGGGCGGTGGCGTGAAGACCCATGCCAGAATCTGTGCAAAAGCATTTTCCAAGCCACACGTGAACGCTCAGGAGTGGTTGGAAGCATTAATGGGCATTAAATGGTGACAAGACCTGTCAATACCAACATTCTGGTTGTTGAATCAGCAGCGTAAACCATGCTCTGGCCTTGGCTACCTGTTGTCTTAGCAAGCTCTGGAGATTCTCCTGGTTTTCTGGTACGTTCCTTGGATCTACTTCTGGACAATCTGGTCTTAGAGATTCTGTATCAATGTGACACCTATCCCTCTGACCTTTCATCTTCTGACTTCAACCTGTTCTGAAGGAGCCTTTATACTTTCATATTTCTCATGCATTCCTTTAGCAAGTTCTGACTGAGCTTGTGTAACTGCTGAAGGGGTATGTTCTGTTTGAGGCTTACACTCTGAACCACGTTTACAACTTCTGATTGAACTGATGTAGCTGCTGAAGAGACAACTTCTGACCATCTTGAGCCAAACTTGCAACTTCTGACCGTCTTCATCTGGAATGGATCCAGAAGTTCTGAAGCGCTGATTTTTTCAAAAAAACACTTATTTTAAAGAAACATTCTAAGCACTTAGAATTTGATTTTCCTCAAGATGAAAGCATTGTTGTTGGAGTTTGTGAGATCATCTTGCTCTTGTAAGTGACTTGCTTGGGCAAAAGGATAACTCAGGACTTGGATTTGTTCCAGGGGATTTTGAAAAATCTAAGATGGTTTCCTAAAGAAAGGGAGGGCAAATTTTGGGGTACAACAGTTGCCCCTGTTCAATCTTCTTGAACCTGAAGAGTTAGATTGGCGAGTTTGCCTTTCGCGACTCGAAGGTAAAAGAAGATTGGACACCAGAGTGCCCTGAAATTTGCACTTGCATGTTGAAGTATCAGCAATGTGATGTTAGGAATGGGCTTACAGATGCCATTTGGAGAGGTGACAGATAGGGAGATGGGCTTATAGATGCCATCTGGAGACGTGACAGAATCTTGTCGGGAATGGGCTTATAGATGCCATTTGGAAGTGTCGATCGCATAAGAGATTCCTTAGCGAGAAGTTTGTATATTTGAGAAAGACGGATGTTTTCCTGGCTTGTTACAGGTGTTTGATCTTCAATCTCCTTATACAGATGTGCCCTGGCTGGATACAGGTATCGAATCTACAATCAGTTGTTCACAGATGTTCCCTGGCTGGATACAGGAGTCGAATCTGGAAATAGTCGTTAATAGATGTGCCCTGGCTGGATACAGGAATCGAATCTTCGGACTCTTCAGACGTGCCCTGGCTAGATACAGGAATCGAGTCTGGAAATGTTGTAGTTGATAGATGTGCCCTGGCTGGATACAGGAATCGAATCTTCGGACTCTTCAGACGTGCCCTGGCTAGATACAGGAATCGAGTCTGGAAATGTTGTAGTTGATAGATGTGCCCTGGCTGGATACAGGAATCGAATCTTCGGACTCTTCAGACGTGCCCTGGCTAGATACAGGAATCGAGTCTGGAAACTGGTCACTCTCAGATATGCCCTGGCTAGATACAGGTATCGAATCCGGAATTTGTGACAGTTGAAGGTAGCTGTCTTTGGGATTGTCTCTTTCCCTGAAAAGGCAAAAACATAAGTTGTACGCAATGTCATGATGTATGCTATGCATGATGTCATGATGTTCAACATGAGATAGTGTCGTATGCACTTTATCATGTATGTAAGTAAGATGTATGAAAGTGTGAAATGCTTATGAATGTATCTTCGTTTTAGGAAAATAGATCTTTGACGATCGGCTGGGGAGTTGTCCTGTGGCCGAGATACTTTGCTGAAGTTTTGATAAGAGGCCTGCTGAGGACTTTTAAAGATGGATTCCGCTGGGGATAATGATGATAGACTCCGCTGGGGATTATCAAAGATAAAATCCGCTGGGGATTGAAAGATAAACTCCGTTGGGGATCGAAAGATAAACTCCGTTGGGGATACCAAAGATAAACTCCTCTGGGGATCGAAAGATAAACTCCGCTGGGGATACCAAAGATAAACTCCGCTGGGGATACCAAAGATAAACTCCGCTGGGGATAATCAAAGATAAACTCCGCTGGGGATAATCTTCCATGGCGATTAGCTGAGGATAACCCAGTTATAAGCCCTCGTGAGGAATAACTCTGAATAAGGCTCGGGAGAGACGTCCGTACTCTGCAGGAGATAAGCTTCCAGAATCTACTGGGGATAAGCTTACTGCTTGGGGAGATGGATTCCAACTTTTCCTGGGGAAACTTTTGGAATTGTGCTGGTAAACGGTTCTACTGGGGTGTCCGTATTTCGCCAGGTAACAAACTTAGATCAAGACTGTCGGGGATGTTTGCTGACGAATGCCTATACTCCGCTGGAGAATGTGGTGCCTTTTCAGGAACGATAGGGAATCAACTCTGCTTGGTGAAAGTATTGCCGAATCTTGTCTTACTCTGCGGGGAGTTGAGATGATTTAGTCGCATTCTTCAGTCGAATCTACCTTGGTACCTTGGCGGACAAAGCAACCCGACTTCATCAGACAACTTTACATTGCCCTGTGTCCGATGTCACCTGTAATTGATTTTTTTTTGTCTCATACGTGAATATTTATGAATCAGCAATTTTAATGTCAAATGCATATATCAAAAACGAACATTGGACGTTCTTCGCAAGACAAACAGAAAGAAGAGAACAATGGTAATTTGTATGGACAAGTGAATTTGTATTGATTTGAACTTTGCCTGTGAATAGGCGTTTTTTATACAAGAGGCTGACATCCTAGTAAGAGGACGCCGCCAAATAACATAGAATTTTGAAAAGGAAATAAAACAGCTATGTGAACGATCCCACTGGGTTCCAACTCTGCTATTGCCTTTATGTCTTCGAACGTCTCATCGCTTTGCTACCTAGTTGAAGATGAAGCTGATTGGTCGATGCCGACGTCTGAGCCAGGTAGTGGATACTGAATTCTGGATGCGATGTGATCCAATGAGACATAGTGTTACGCTTCATCCCTAACTTTTGCCTGGACCGCCCTTTCAGGTTTTCAGTCCACCGGGATACCCATTTTTGCCCAAGCCGCCTTTTCAGGTTTTCGACTTGCCGGGTGTACAGATTTTTTCGTTTCATCCCTTATTTTTGCCCGAACCCTTTTGGTTCGCCGGGAAGCCCTTATTTTTGCCTAGGTATGTCAACCTAGCGGGTCTTTTATTTATGCGTAGTATCTTTTCACTATGTCTGCATTGGCGGGGTGAGGAAGGTCGTCACCATCCATGGTGGTTAGGATCATGGCTCCTCCTGAGAACACACGTTTAACCACAAATGGCCCTTCGTAAGTAGGGGTCCATTTGCCTCGGGGATCACTTTGAGGAAGGATGATGCGTTTGATTACCAGGTCCCCAACTTGATACTCTTGCGGTCTGACTTTCTTGTTAAATGCCCTGATCATCCGTTTTTGATACGTTTGACCATGACAGATAGCAGTGAGCCTCTTTTCGTCAATCAGATTTAATTGATCAAGTCGAGTCTGGATCCAATCATCTTCATTCAAGTCTGCATCCTTCATTATCCGGAGAGAGGGTATCTGAACTTCAATTGGCAAGACCGCCTCCATGTCATAGACCAAAGAGAAGGGAGTTGCCCTGGTCGACGTTCTGGCTGAGGTGCGGTATCCATGAAGAGCGAACGGTAACATCTCGTGCCAATCTTTATAGGTCACTGTCATCTTCTGCACAATTTTCTTGATATTTTTATTGGCCGCCTCTACAGCCCCATTCATCTTCGGCCGGTAGGGAGAAGAATTGTGGTGCTGTATTTTGAATTGTTCACAGAGTTCAGTGATCATCGTATTATTGAGATTGGTACCGTTGTCCGTAATGATTCTTTCTGGGACACCATACCGACAGATCAGGTTATGCCGGATGAAACGTGCCACGACGCTCTTGGTTACTGTGGCATAGGATGCTGCCTCAACCCACTTTGTGAAGTAATCGATCGCCACCAGGATGAAGCGGTGTCCATTAGATGCTGTAGGTTTAATCTCGCCGATCATATCAATGCCCCACATTGCAAAAGGCCAAGGTGCAGTCAGGACGTTCAGAGGAACTGGAGGAATGTGCACCTTGTCGGTATAGATCTGGCACTTATGACAAGTTCGGGAGTGTTGGTAACAATCAGCTTCCATCGTGGACCAGAAATATCCTGCCCGAAGGATTTTCTTGGCCATGGTGTGTCCACTGGAATGTGTTCCAAATGTGCCCTCATGTAATTCCATCATAATTTTCTCTGCTTCAGTTTTATCCACACAACGTAGCAGAGTTGAATCATGATTCCGCTTGTAGAGAATGCCGTTGCTGAGGAAGAATTTTGCAGCAAACCTCCTCATGAACTTTTTATCATTGACAGACGCACCTTCAGGGTATTCCTGAGCTTCCAAGTACCTCTTCACCTCATGATACCAGAGTTTTTTAATCACCTTCTCAGCCTCGAGCCCACAGCAGTATGCCGGTTCACCCAACTTCCAGATGATGATTCGGGGAGCCTCATTGTCCCATTTAACTTTGAACATTGAAGACATCGTAGCTAGTGCGTCTGCTAGCTGATTCTCCTCTCTTGGGAAGTGTTCGAAGGTTATCTCTTCAAAGTGGGGGAGCAAGGTCGACACATACTCCTTGTAAGGAATAAGGTTCGGGTGTTTCGTATCCCACTCGCCTTTGATCTGGTTGATCACGAGAGCGGAATCTCCGAAGACACTTAGAAATTTTATCCTTAAGTCGATTGCAGCTTGTAAACCCATGATACACGCCTCATATTCTGCCATGTTATTGGTGCAGCTGAAACATAATCGGGCGGTGAGGGGAGTATGAGTTCCTTTGGGAGATATGATTACAGCGCCGACGCCGTTACCCAAAGCATTGGAGGCTCCATCAAAGTGCATAGACCATCGGGATCCCTCCTCAGGTCCTTCATCCGGTCCAGGTACTTCACAGTCAGTTACTACCATGATGTCTTCGTCCGGAAAATCAAAGTTTAATGATTGGTAATCGTCCACAGGCTGGTGTGCCAAATGATCTTCCAGTACACTTCCCTTAATTGCTTTCTGAGTTGTATACTGGATGTCATATTCTGTTAAGATCATTTGCCACCTCGCTATTCTTCCGGACAGAGCAGGCTTTTCAAATATGTACTTGATGGGGTCCATTTTTGAAATCAACAAGGTAGTGTGAGTCAGCATATACTGTCTCAGCCAGCGAGCAGCCCATACAAGAGCGCAGCAAGTTTTCTCAAGCAGTGAGTAACGAGACTCACAGTCGGTAAACTTTTTGCTCAAGTAATAAATAGCGTGCTCTTTTCGGCCAGACTGGTCATGCTGTCCCAGCACACACCTCATTGAATTGTCAAGCACTGTCAAATATAGTATCAGAGGTCTTCCTTCCACCGGTGGCATAAGAATGGGTGGCTCTTGGAGATATTCCTTTATCTTCTCAAAGGCAACTTGACATTCATCATTCCAGCGTACTACTTGATCTTTCTTCAGCAGCTTGAAGATTGGCTCACAAGTAGCAGTCAGATGCGAGATGAATCGGGCAATGTAATTTAGTCGTCCCAGGAAGCCTCTGACTTCTTTCTCTGTTTTTGGAGTCGGCATCTCTTGTATGGCTTTTACCTTGGCAGGGTCCACCTGAATACCTTTATCACTTACAATGAAACCTAGCAATTTTCCGGACCTTACCCCAAAGGTGCATTTGTTGGGATTCAACCTTAGCTTGTATAACTTGAGTCGGTCAAACAACTTCCTCAGATGGTCAAGGTGCTCCTCCTCATTTTGAGACCTTGCAATCATGTCATCAACGTATACCTCAATCTCATGATGGATCATATCATGAAACAAAGCAACCATGGCACGCTGATAGGTTGCCCCAGCATTTTTCAATCCGAATGGCATGACCTTATAACAGAAGGTGCCCCACTGAGTCACAAAGGTAGTCTTCTCCATATCTTCTGGAGCCATCTTGATCTGATTATACCCTGAAAAAACATCCATGAAGGAGAACACCTTGTGTTGAGCTGTATTGTCAACAAGGACATCAATGTGAGGTAAGGGGAAGTCATCCTTGGGGCTGGCCCTGTTCAGATCCCTGTAGTCGACACACATTCTGACTTTACCGTCCTTTTTTGGCACTGGCACCACATTGGCAACCCACTGAGGGTAAGAAGTCACTGCAAGGAATCCGGCATCAAACTGTTTCATAACCTCGGCCTTGATCTTTTCAGACATCTCTGGCCGCATCCGTCGGGCTTTTTGCTTTACCGGAGGGCAATCTTCCTTGGTTGGCAGGTGGTGAACTACAATGTCGGCGTCTAAACCAGGCATGTCTTCATAGGACCAAGCAAAAATCTCCATGTAGTCTTGTAGCATCTGGATCAATCGTTGCTTCACGCTGAGCTCTAGATTGGCACCAATCTTGACCTCTTTCCTATCCGTCTCGGTACCCAGGTTAATTGTCTCCACAGGCTCTTCATGTGGCTGAATAGCCCTCTCTTCCTGGAGCAGCAGTCTTGCGAGTTCACCAGGCACTTCGCAATCATCTTCACCTTCGTCTTCGGCCAAGTTGATTGGATTTTCGAAGTCATAACTGGCAGTAGCAGAGCTGTTACCAGTAAGATCCAGGGTGGATTGAAACCTGTATAAGTGAGTGTGTGTAAATATAGCTGTTTTGCAATATATATAACACAGAAAGGAAAAGAGCGCAAGATTTGAAATGCAACAAACGTCCAATGTTTTGATTGATGATATATGAAAATGTCATACAAAAAAGCCCTCAGAAATGGAGCTACGATGCCCCGGGTAGGACACCGAGCCAACGAAGTTTCATATTGTTTGTTACAAATTGGAAATCAAAAGAAATCAATTACTGCGTGACAAATGTGATAGGGGTAAAATCCTTTGCCGTCCAGTTGCTTGGTCCGTCGCTGGTGGTCGGGTAGATCCAACTGTCAAACTCTGCTTCCTCTACATCCTCCTCAATAGCATTCACCCTTGAGCTGGAGATAAACACCGGAGCCTTTCTGATCTTCTCTTTGCGCACAGCCCTCTGAGCCTCTGCAGTAAAGCCCAGCCCAAACTTCTCGTTCTTTTGAGTGAAGTCAAGAAGTTGACCCCAGTTTGCACAATTGCCTTTCTGAACCACAGCCCGGGCATCCCTTAGGGAAGCCATCTTCAAGGAAACAATCTCTTCGACTATCGTTTCTGCTGCTGCTGAAATTGGATGCACCTCCTCGAAATGCTGAAAGGGGGTTTCAACAAACTCCCCATCCATCTCAATGTACCTGAAGGAATTCAAATGGCTCACCATATACTCCTCTTCTCCTTGCACAGTGACAATCTTTCCCCTGACAGGGTACTTCAGCTTCTGGTGCAAAGTAGAGGTTACTGCCCCGGCTTTATGGATCCAAGGTCGACCCAGTAGACAAGAGTACGATGGACGTATATCCATCACATAAAAAGTAGAGTCAAATACTTGAGAGCCCACACGAATAGGGATGTTAACCTCCCCATGAACCATCCTTTTTGAACCGTCAAAAGCCCTGACGATGATATTGCTGGGCTTCAGTTCCAGGCCTTCATAATCCAAACGGTCTAAAGCCTTTTTCGGTAGAACATTCAAGGAAGAACCAGTATCCACCAGTACATGCGCCAGAGTAGTGCCCCTGCATTCGATAGAGACATGCAGGGCATCGTTGTGGTCTCTTCCCTTCGCAGTCAGGTCAGCATCTGAAAAACCCAAGCCGTTGTCTGCTGTCAGATTTGCTACACAATCAGCGAATTGGATTGCAGATGTCTCTTGTGGCACATGGGCCGTCTTGAGAAATGAGATCAAGGCCTTAGCATGGGCCTCGGAGCATAGCAATAAGGAGAGCAGGGAGATCTTGGAGGGTGTATGCCCCAGCTGCTCGACAACATTGAAGTCACTCTTCTTTATTATCTTCAGGATCTCCTCCATTTCTTGTTGAGAGGCCTCAGCATTTACGGGTATTGGTGCCTCCGTCCGGGCAGGCTCTTCTTCAATCCCTTTGCCCCGAGCATTTGAGGACTCGGCAGCAGGGGAAACAACTTGATCAGCAGCAGGAACAGGTAAACTTGCAGGTTTTATAAGGAGGGGTCTTCGAATAGCGGGCGGTGCAATGTCAGGCGAGAAGAGCCTGCCACTGCGGGTGACCTTGGCTGGACCAGTGATATCGCAGATACTGACGCCAGTGTCGAATTCTTGTTTGATTCCATTTACATACACTTCTGCCCCATAATGCCAGGGGACAACTTTATCAGACACGTAGGGGAGAGGCCCCGGAACAGTAATAATCACAGGTGCAACAGTCATGATTTGAACAGGCTTCTTCAGGGGAGCCTTGATTGGATTTTTGAAGATGGTAACCACAGAAACTTCTCTTATCGGAACTGCTTGAACAACAGACTTCTGAAACAAAATCTCCTTACTATCCATTAGGCTTTGGATACCTAACTTTAGCAAGGGACAACCAGATAGGGAAACCGCACAGAACAGGCAACCTTCACTGCAACCGGGAAATAAACCGGCCCGCAGTAGGTTCTTCTTGACAGTCTTCAGAGGGGTAACAACTTCCTCTACCGAAACAGCATACATTTCTTCCTCAATGGCATTTACCCTATGCTGGGGCATAGGAGCAGTTACAACGTTTGGTCTCTCCGGGGCTTCAAACTGAATTTCCTTTGCGTCGATTAGATCTTGCACTTTGTTCCTCAAGGCCCAGCAATCATCAGTAGTATGCCCGGGACTATCAGAATGATAAGCACACCGGGCATTTGGGTTATACTTAGGAGACGCAGTGTTGACGACCTTAGGAGCTTCTTTGAGGGTCACCAGGTTGGTGGATAACAGTTGGGGTAAAATTTGAGATAAGGTCATACTCAGCCGAGTATACTGCCTCTTGGGCCTTTCACTTCTTTGTTGATTGTACTGCTGAGGAGCAGCAACAGGTTTTGAGATGACCAAAGCATTGACGGCTTGGCGACTTTCGGGCTTGACTTGTCTTCTAAGACCATAGACGGCGCTTGCTTCTTTCTTAAACGGCCTCTTCTCAGCATTTGTGGAGGCAGCCTTTTGTATCTTGCCTGACCTGATGCCAGCTTCAATTCTTTCTCCCGTTAATATCAAATCTGTAAACCCAGCGGAGGAGTTACCAACCAAATGATTGAAAAATGGACCAGACAACGTCCCTAGAAACATATCGACTAGCTCCCGATCAGTCAATGGAGGCTGAACCCTGCCAGCCAGATCTCTCCATTTTTGAGCGTACTCTTTGAACCCTTCACCCGTTCCTATAGACATACCCTGAAGTTGGGTACGCGTAGGAGCGAGATCAGAATTGTATTGGTATTGTCTGTAGAATGCGCTTGCCAAATCTTCCCAGTGTCGTATGCTAGTTCCCTCTAATTGGTAGAACCATTCAAGTTGCGACCCCGAGAGGCTATCTTGGAAGAAGTGAATCCAAAGGTTCTTGTCCGCCGTGTAAGGTTGGATTTTCCTTACGTACGACCTCAGATGCAGCTTTGGGCAGGAGACCCCATCATACTTGGCGAAGGCAGGCGCCTTAAACTTGTGTGGAATTACTACCCCAGAAGATAACCCCAAATCTCCGAAATCTAGTCCCGGCACATTCTGAATTTCCATGGCGCTCAAGCGGTCCTCCAATTGCTTGTATCTGTCAGCAGCAGGTGGGTATTGTTCGTCGTTATAGTCCGTCTCGTTGTCGGAGACTGCGGGACTAGGAGCTCTTCCCCCTTGGGGACTGTTTTTCTCAGCAGAAGAAGTAGTTGGATCAGCTTCATTATGGAGTGTGTTCCCAAATCTGCGTCCGGTGTTGAACAACGCAGTCCTCTTTTTCTTTTTCTTCTTCAGGAGTAGAGTCTTCAACTCTTGCTGACCCTGGGCTAGTCTTAGGACCATCTCTTGAAACTGTGCACTTTGGGCCTGAAGGGCCTTGATTGCTTGCTCACTGGACGAGTCTGGATTCATGATGACTGACTGTTCAAAATAAATAGCGAAGAAGATTAAGCAACCTGTAGAAAAATGGGTACCTGTTATGCACATGATGCATGAGATGCTATCTATGCAATGCATTCAAGGGTTTTTTTGGAAATTCATAATTGTTGTAGACAAAAAGAACGCACGTCATTTTAATAAGAAAAGATTTGTTAGTACATAAATGACCCATGGGCCAAAAATTACAAAATAATTCCTCAGGGTAGAAAGACATTGCGCATCCTTTTTGGTGCGATGTAGGTATTGAGGACCTCTTGCTCATGGAGTCGGCGGGTAAGCTCTAGAACCTTTTTCTCACTGGTGTAGAAGCTAGCCTCAAAAGTATTACGTTCTTCCTTGAGCTGAATCCAGCTTTTCTGCATCTCCTCCCACGATGTAGGCATGTCTGGATGTAGGATGGTGTAGGGGACCTCTCCTTCCTTGACAGGCTCTTTAATCACAGGGAGAATGTGATGATAAGGCATAATCAATCTTTGGGCTCGGGCTCGTACCCATTTGAGATAAGGTTCAAGAGGGATGGAGTTCTTGCGTCCCAAAGTCTTGCTATCAACCTTGTTGAGTTTTCCCCAAGCTCTGATGAATCTTTGGCGAAGTCCTTGCGCATCGTTGTCGAAGTCAAAAACTAAGCTAGGAATCAACATATCATGAGGGCCATCCCTCCGGGCATATCCAAATTGCCTCAAAGCTAGGCAAGGATTGTAGGTGATACCCCCTCTAATTCCAAGTAAAGGAACATTAGGGAATTCTCCGTAACGATCGATAATGATGATATTTTCTCTGGACCGAGAACACCAATGCACATCAGAATGAGTAAGAGCCATCAATCGTTGGGACCACCTTGTACCTTGATCATTCTTCAAGACAGATTGTGGAAGGTGCGAAATAAACCACCTTGCGAGGAGGGGAGTACAGCACATGAGAACACCCCTCTTTCTCATTGTTCGTGTGTAAAATGAGTGAAGGATGTCCCCAAGCAATGTTGGTATTGGGTTTCTGGACAAGAAGATTTTGACAGCGTTGACATCTACCAATTGGTCAGGATTTGGGAACAAGACCAACCCATAGATAAGGAGTGCCACAATCTCTTCAAAGGCTTGTAGGTCCAATGAGTTCCAACATTCTTGTGCCTTCTCAAACAAGAACTTGGCTAAGAATCCTTTGACGCCGCTTCTGGTTTCCCAATGCCCTTTGATGTCGGATGGTTGTAGATGTAATGCTCGAGCAACATCTTCCGGCTTTGGTTCCTTTTCCGTACCGTTGAAGGGTAGTTGATTAAGGATAGGAATTCTCAAGAGTTGAGAAAATTCCTCCAAAGTGGGTACCAACTGGTAATCGGGGAAAGTGAAACAGTGGTGAAGAGGGTCAAAGAACTGGAATAGCACTTTCATCATGTCTACTTCAATGTTGGCGTTGACTAGGCTGAGCAGTCTACCATGTCTTTCACTGAAGGATGAATTTTCCGGAATTCTTGAGGCGAGCTCCTTGAGTTGAGGAGAGATTCTCACAAGGTTGACTTGAATGGTATTTCTGCGAGGAATCTCCATGTCCTGCAAAACAAGAACAAAGATGAAGATCCAAAACCCTTGAAATGGTTAGTAAATGCATATGATGCTTCATGATGTTTATGATGTATGCACAAAACATATGTACAAGCAAATCACACCAAACCCTAGTTTCAGGCTCGCATGGGGTTTCATAGGTAAGTACCCTCTTGAGTGTAGTTGGCTTAAAAACCTGTCCTATAAATAGTAACCGGGTTCTAAGGAGCTCAATATCATTGGATTGTTTTCAATGTTCATTGTTTCGGTTTAGCCACTTAACTAGCGACCAAAATATTCCAAGAAAACAACCCTCAATGAGTGTAGTATCGAGTATCTACCAACTTCGGACTGCACCAAAGCCGGTCATCTCACTACCCCTAATGAAAGGCCAAGATGGTCAAGTAAGGTTCTAGGTCATTAGTGCTTAGTGACATCACTCAGCGGCCCCGTACTCTCCTTGATTGAACTCAAGGGTTACCGGTACTCACAAATATGTCGCACTAATATAGCTATTGCTTAGACCGTGTCGGTATACCCCGCACAGTTTCCACAACGTATTGCTATCTATGAATGTTTCCCAAAATCCGGGTGGAGGATTGTAAACCCAAACAATAGAGCCAAAGTATAAAGCAAGCAAATCAAACAATTAGTCATGCAAGAGGGTGATTTAAGCCCTAAGGTTACTCCACTTTTAAAGTAATCCCCAGCAGAGTCGCCAGTTCTGTGATACGGTGGGAGAACTGACTATGAGTTTTGCGTTTGTTTTCGCAAATGTGCGGTTGAGCAAGAGTCGCCACCGACTTTTTATTTTATCCTAAGGAAAGGTTTAAAAAGCACAGCAAAAACCTTTGAGGTGTTTTCTTGGGTTCGGGGAGTAGATTATAGAAAGGGAAGGTATTAGCACCCTTTCTATCCATGGTTATCCATGGGCTCTTAGTTACTTGCTTAGATCACTTGCCTTTTTCAATTGTTTGAAATGGTGCTTGTGTGTGTGGGTTTGAAAATGTTTGAAAAAGAGGCCAATGTGGTGGCAATCTTTGTAATGATCCATGTGGGGATGTATACAAAGATGTATGTCTTTTAAAAAGTTTTCATTTGTTTTTGAAAGTTGTTTTGAAAGTGTAGTGATGTGTGATTTTGAAATTAGGCAAGTGTTTTGGTTTTGCAAGTTGGCAAGTACTTAAGAGCGATCTACCCTAAAGTTCTCAAAGGTTTTGTTATGTTTTTAACCCTTTTAACAATTTTGTTCCGCCATTGTATTTGGTGGACAATCTTGTGTTAGGATGTGAAAGGGACGGGCGCGGGTCATCGTTTAGACCATGATTGCAATGGTGCCAAGTATCTTTGGGCATTTTCCTTAAGGGACTTGATCATTTTTTTAGGCAACTTTCGAAAGCGTCATCGAGGGACTATGATCATTTTTTTGTGTTTGTTTTGCCCAAAGAGACCTAACATGCAATATGGCCCAATTTTGAGGCAACAAGTGGATATAACCCTAGGGGTGTTAGTGTGCAAGTGTGTTTTATTGCATACAAGAGTTTTTTCTTTGAATTAGGTTTTTCTATTTCATTGATTTTATCTTGTCATACACGTCCTAATTACTAGCAATAAGAAGCGGAAATGTAAAATCCTACGCTATTACAATAGTTAGGGGAGGGGGATACACATTTGTACATGGGGGGTTCAACGAGAAAAATAGAAAAAAAAGAAAATAGCGAAAAACAAGATATATAGAGAGAGGGAGGGAGCCTGCACGCTGTTGGGAGGCCATCAGAAGTTCTGACCCAGATCCGCTGTCAGATGATCAACCTGTTGGTGAAACTGGATGAGTCAGAACTTCTGACTCTGGAACCTGCAAAACAGAACCTTGTTAGTGGGGAAACCAAAAGTTCTGATTTCCCTGCGCTGCAAGACAGAAGTTTGTTAGTGGAGAACCCAGAAGTTCAGATTCTGCTAAAAAGGCAATAACTCTCAGAGGTTCTGATGTTATTGACAGCAAAACAGGCTTCAGATGTGCTAACGTCAAAGTCAGCACTTGGCTTTTTCCTGCACTAATCAGAACATCTGCAATCCTGTTGTTACTCCACAAAACAGAAAACATATTTGGAACAGATCCAGCAAAATAGCAAAAAGTCTCAGAGGTCAGAATCACCAAGGTCACAGGCAAGTCCTAAACTGGCTCAGAACGTTCTGAGGTATGAGAGTCCTCAGAACGTAAACAGTAATGACATGAATATTTACATTATGTTACTTGAATATGCACAACTGATGATGCTTAACAGTGTGGTGAGGGTCAGCAGGTGCTTACCTGACTTTCTGGAAAATGGTGGGTGAAAGTTAGCTTTTGGTTCTGGTGGTGTTCTGGACAGATTTGGAAAAGGGGAAGTGAAGGTGTATACGTGTATAGGGTCAGAAGTTTGGAAAGAACGTTTTTGGTTTACAGAAAAGGGTCGGGTGTTTGATGAAGTTGAAGGTGAGAAACTTAAAGTTATGAAACAAGGCTGGAAATTTTGGCAGAGTTTCAGAATGTTGTGTTGCTTAGGAGTTTGGTTTCTCTCTTAGCAATTTTTCTGTTTCTTTTCTTGAACTTCTTGAACGTATTTTGCAGTGGGGAAAGCTCTCTATTTATAGGCAAAGTTCTTGTGGATACCTTGAACATTTAAGGCGCCAACAGAGTTTGAAGTTGTTCTTTGACAGAAATTCCTGGGAAGTTGTGATAACAGCTATTTTTCAGCCTAGGTAGCAGCAGCAGGCGTAGATTGGGGGAAGTGACCTCTGAAATGGGCGGTGGCGTGAAGACCCATGCCAGAATCTGTGCAAAAGCATTTTCCAAGCCACACGTGAACGCTCAGGAGTGGTTGGAAGCATTAATGGGCATTAAATGGTGACAAGACCTGTCAATACCAACATTCTGGTTGTTGAATCAGCAGCGTAAACCATGCTCTGGCCTTGGCTACCTGTTGTCTTAGCAAGCTCTGGAGATTCTCCTGGTTTTCTGGTACGTTCCTTGGATCTACTTCTGGACAATCTGGTCTTAGAGATTCTGTATCAATGTGACACCTATCCCTCTGACCTTTCATCTTCTGACTTCAACCTGTTCTGAAGGAGCCTTTATACTTTCATATTTCTCCTGCATTCCTTTAGCAAGTTCTGACTGAGCTTGTGTAACTGCTGAAGGGGTATGTTCTGTTTGAGGCTTACACTCTGAACCACGTTTACAACTTCTGATTGAACTGATGTAGCTGCTGAAGAGACAACTTCTGACCATCTTGAGCCAAACTTGCAACTTCTGACCGTCTTCATCTGGAATGGATCCAGAAGTTCTGAAGCGCTGATTTTTTCAAAAAACACTTATTTTAAAGAAACATTCTAAGCACTTAGAATTTGATTTTCCTCAAGATGAAAGCATTGTTGTTGGAGTTTGTGAGATCATCTTGCTCTTGTAAGTGACTTGCTTGGGCAAAAGGATAACTCAGGACTTGGATTTGTTCCAGGGGATTTTGAAAAATCTAAGATGGTTTCCTAAAGAAAGGGAGGGCAAATTTTGGGGTACAACACCCCGCCAATGCAGACATAGTGAAAAGATACTACGCATGAATAAAAGACCCGCTAGGTTGACATACCTAGGCAAAAATAAGGGCTTCCCGGCGAACCAAAAGGGTTCGGGCAAAAATAAGGGATGAAATGAAAAAAATTTGTACACCCGGCAAGTCGAAAACCTGAAAAGGCGGCTTGGGCAAAAATGGGTATCCCGGTGGAGTGAAAACCCGAAAGGGCGGTCCAGGAAAAAGTTAGGGATAAAGCGTAACACTATGTCTCATTGGATCACTTCGCATCCGGAATCCGGCATCAACTATCTGGCTCAGATTTCGGCATCGACCAATCAGCTTCATCTTCAACTGGGCAGCAAAGCGATGAGACGCTTGGAGACATAAAGGCGATAGCAGAGTTGGAACCCAGTGGGATTGTTCACATAACTGTTTTGTTTTCTTTTCAAAATTGTAAATTCTGTGATTATTTGGCGGCGTCCTCTTACTAGGATGTCAGCCTCTTGTACAAAAACGCCTATTCACAGGCAAAGTTCAAATCAATACAAATTCACTTGTCCATACAAGTTGCCATTGTTTTTCTTTTTTCTGTTTTGTCTTGCGAAGAACGTCCAATGTTCATTTTTGATATATGCATTTGACATTAAAATCGCTGGTTCATAAATATTTGCGTATGAAACAAAAGATTAATTACAGGTGACATCAGAAACAGGGGCAATGTGAAGTTGTCTGATGCAGTCTGGTTGCTTTGTCCGCCAAGGTACCAAGGTAGATTCGACTGAAGAATGTGACCAAATCATCTCAACTCCTCACAGAGTAAGACAAGATTCAGCAATGCTTTCCCCAAGCGGAGTTGGTCTCCCATAAGTCCTAAAAAGGCACAACATTCCCCGGCAGGTCTTAAAGCTTATCCCCAGTAGATTCTGGAAGCTTGTTCCCTGCAGAATACAGACATCTCTTCCGAGCTTTATTCAGAGTTATTCCTCACAAGGGCTTATAACTGGGTTATCCTCAGCTAATTGCCACGGAAGATCGCCCTCAACAAAGTTCTTTCAATACCCAGTGGAGTTTATCTTTGGTATCCCCAGCGGAGTTTATCTTTGGTATCCCCAGCGGAGTTTATCATCATTATCCCCAGCGGAATCCATCATTGAAGTCCTCAGCAGGCCTCTCATCAAAAACTTCAGCAAAGTATCTCTTCCACAGAGAAATTCCCCGGCCGATCGTCAAGGATTTATTTTCCTAAGACGAAAATACATTCATAAACATTTCACGTTTTCATACATCCTGCTTACATACATGATAAAGTGCATACAACACTATCTCATGTTAAAACATCATGCATATCATACATCATGACATTGCATACAACTTATGATTTGCCTTTTCAGGGAAAAAGACAATCCCAAAGACAACTACCTTCAGCTGTCACAATTCCAGACTCGATTCCTGTATCTAGCCAGGGCACGTCTGAAGAGTTCAAAGATTCGATTCCTGTATCCAGCCAGGGCCCATCTATCAACTACAACAATTCCAGACTCGATTCCTGTATCTAGCCAGGGCACGTCTGAAGAGTTCAAAGATTCGATTCCTGTATCCAGCCAGGGCACATCTATCAACTACAACGTTTCCAGATTCGATTCCTGTATCCAGCCAGGGCATATCTGTTGACCACATTTCTAGACTCGATTCCTGTATCTAGCCAGGGCACGTCTGAAGAGTTCGAAGATTCGATTCCTGTATCCAGCCAGGGCATATCTATTAACGACTATTTCCAGATTCGACTCCTGTATCCAGCCAGGGCACATCTGTGAGCAACCGATTGTAGATTCGATACCAGTATCCAGCCATGGCATATCTGCATAAGGAGATTGAAGATCAAACACCTGTTACAAGCCAGGAAAACATCTGCCTTTCTCAAATACACAAATTTCTCGCTAAGGAATCTCTTGTGCGATCATCACTTCCAAATGGCATCTATAAGCCCATTCCCGACAAGGTTCTGTCACATCTCCAAATGGCATCTATAAGCCCATCTCCCTATCCACCACCTATCCAAATGGCATCTATAAGCCCATTCCCGACATCACATTGTTGATACTCCAACATGCGAGTGCAAATTTCCGGGCACTCTAGTGTCCAATCTCCTTTTACCCTCGAGTCACGAAAGGCAAACTTGTCAATCTAACTCTTCAGGTTCAAGAAGATTGAACAGGGGCAACTGTTGTACCCCAAAATTTGCCCTCCCATTTCCTCAACATTTTCTCATCACAAAACTCTTGGAGCTCAAGATCCAGTTAGGGTTCCCTCTGCTCAAGACTTCTCCTTGCACTGTTGACCCAAATTAGGGTTTGTGTTTGCACAAAGATGTTTTGACCTAAAAAGCCTAAGATAACTTTCATGCTTCACGTTGGACTCCCAAGTTTATTCATACAAAGTTTCAAGTCTTGATTCCAAATTTTGCCCAGTCAATTGAACAATTGACCTAGAAATCAACTGTATTGGGGAAAAAAGTCAACTGTGGCCAATTGACAGTCAAATCTCATGAAAATTGACCCACATCAACATTATGAACTCACATAGACCATTTGATCAAGTTTGGATCACAATTCCATAAGAAATTTGATCAGATCATCAAAAGGGCAAAATGGTCATTTTTAGGGTTTTGACTGCACCAAGGCAAGTTTTGACTGTTTGACCTAGCAAAAGGCAAACCAAGCTCAAATATGGACTCAAGGGCCCCATGGAATTATCTTGACATGCTCAACAAGTGCAAAAGATCCCAAATACACAAGATTGATAGTTGAATCTCAGTCAATTGATCAATTTTGACTGTATACTGAAAAGTCAAACTTTGACTTTTTGGTCAAAATCAAGAGTCAAGATTCATTTTTCATCAAAACATTCCAAATCATGAAACTTGTTCACCAAGAAATCAAAAAATGCAAATTAGGGTTTGAAATGGAAATTTTTCATAACTTAGAATTTTTCTAAGTTATGGAAAACCCTAATTTTTTCCCAACTTTACCCCACTTTCTCACCAAGATTCATTTGGATTCAAACAAAAGTCAAAACATGAAAGTTGTAGCTTGTTGCATAATCTACAACTTTGATTCACAAAGTTTTCCCAATTGAGGCTTGTATCTCAAGTTACAATTTTTGGAACAAGGGTGCCAAACCATTCTTAACTTAGTGAAAATTTGACCTATTTTGGACAAGTTTTTACCCAACTTCAAGGCCATTTTCCATACACTTCCACTTGGAATTTCAATTTGCATTTCAAAGATGGATTGTAGAACACATTCCAAGCTTTCCAAAATGTCCAAGAACTCACCAAACAACCTCATAACTTGAGAGAATCGAATTTCACAATATGACAAAAACTCACTTTTGATTAGGCCAAGTTACATGTTCATAGCACTATGCATTTCAATATCAGCTTGCACAACTTGATTACAGGCCTTTTATCTCAATTACACTCATAAATTTAATGCCAATCCTTTGTTCCAAGACCATGTTTTGTGTGTTCAAGCATTGCCTAAAAGATTAATCCCAAAATAGATAAAGCATTTCTTCCATTTTTGCAAAAGGTAGCTTTATGTCCAATTGAAAATCCAACAAGTACAGATACAATCTAATTGGCACAAGATTATGAGCATAACACACTGATCAAGGAGGAGTTTTGCAGCATGATTAGGGGCCCTCTACATTCCTAGAACACAATTTGACTTTGCTTGCTTAAGTGTGAAGAAAAGTATCATAACAACACAGAACTTTCATCTCAGCATTGGTAACCTTAAGCAAATATTGTAGACACTCTCTAATCATCCTAACCAAGCTAGATCACGAGCAAGCAAGGTCCCAAACACTCCCATTCCCAGAATCACCATCAAACTGCCAAAACAGAGTGACCTTTGCAGATTGAGTGCCAACTCTCATCCCTTGCATGATTTCTTGCCCAAAGCTCATCAAACACATTCCCTAGCATCAATGCAAGCTAACCAAAACCTAAAACAAGACCTGTAATTCCTCTAACCAGTTCCACCATTTTCATTTTCTTGTTTTGCAGTTGAAGTTCTCTAGCACGATTCAAGAAGTTTCAAGACAAAGTAAAGCTTGGAATAACATCCCTGGACCTCAAGGAAGCTATACCAATCATCACCTTGCACTGAAAGCTTCTCCATTGCCAGATAGAAGTTCAACTGAACAGGTAAGTTCATGAACTCGTATCTCTCTTATTAGGCATTGTTAGTTTTAGGTTTGTGAAGAAAACATGTCATAATCATAGCCCTGAACATGCCCATGTAATTAGATTTCATTTATATTATGTGTGCTGCAAGAATTTTGAGTCTGAACATGACATAAAAACTAGGTCAGAAATTGGGGGAGAAGAAATTCTCCCTCATCTTAGAGAGTTAAGTCAAGTTCTTTACATGGTTGGATTCGTCTTCTCATGCTCTACATTTTTCATGTTATGAGTTTTGCTTGAAAGTCCAGGAATCAAGAGATGGAAAACGCGTGTTCTTTGTTCATACAGGTCTGAGGTTGAAGACAAAGTCTTCTTGGGCTGGGCCTGAGTTGACTTTCCTATTTGCACCCTTTTGCTACTTTTACACCCCCCAAGTTATTTTGCTTATTTCTTTTACTTTCTGAATTTTTCTTTTTTTGGATTGACTTATTTATTTTTTCTCATGATATTAAAAATATAAAAAATATTTTTCTCACCATTTTTGAATTTATTAGGCATTTATTTGGTTTTCTTTTAGTTTGTACATAAATAAATAAATAAATACACATACTTTTATTTAAAATATTAAAATAGGGCAAATACATTTTATACATTTTTATTTTGTTTTACCTTCTGAAAATATTTTATAGAAAAAAATACTTTTTTATTAAATATTAAATATTATTAATTTGTATATATAATACATATTTAGCAAATAATATATATATATATATATATATATATATATATATATATATATATATATATATATATATATATATATATATATATATATATATATATATATATATATATATATATATATATATATATATATATATATATATATATATATATATATATATATATATATATATATATATATATATATATATATATATATATATATATATATATATATATATATATATATATATATATTAGTATATTTAGGTTAAAATACAAAAATATATATACATTTTTATTTTATTAATATTTGATATGAAAAATACTTTTTTATGAATATACTCCATTTTATTTTATTTTTGTATATGATTATTAAATATTATACATATTAAATAAGATATATGTTTACTTAATAAAAATTAGGGTTTCACCCTTAAAATACAAAAACTCCAAAAATAACACTTTTTTTATTTTTACTTATTTGACATAAATAATACCTTTTTTTCATATACATAAAAACCTCTTTTTTGCATTTTTGCATCTTTATTGTATTTTCTATTTAATTTATGCAATCAATTATTTGTAAATATTCCAAAATAATGTAATAGCTAGGTTTAATTTCTTTGCCTAAATATCCCCCCATTTGAACATTTGTACCCCCTTCCCATATTGTGTTGTAATAGTGTAGGAATTTTAATTTTCGCACTTTACCGCTTTCTAAATATACCATGCTAGAATTAGGGTTTGTATGCAAATAAAAAGAACAAGGTAGTTTGACCTAATCTCAAGATAAACAAGCATGAAATATGGACAACACATATCACACTTGCACCCCCTAGGGTATTCCACTTGTTGCCTTTCAAAATTGGGCCATATTGCATGTTAGGTCTCTTTGGGCAAAACAAACAAATCAAATGATCATAGTCCCTCGACGACGCTTTCAAAATGTTGCCTAAACAAATGATCAAGTCCCTTAAAGAAAATGCCCAAAGATACTTAGCACCATTGCAATTATGGTCTAAACAATGACCCGCGCCCGTCCCTTTCACATCCTAACATGAGATTGTCCACCAAATACAATGGTGGAACAAACTTGTTTAAAGGGTTAAAACATAGCAATAAACTTTGAGAAATTTAGGAGTAGATAACCTCTTAGTTACTTGAATCAAACTTGCAAAAAACAAAACACTTGCCTATTTTCTAAAAACCACACCTCACAACACTTTCAAAACAAACTTTCAAAAACAAATGAAAACCTTTTCAAAAAAGACATACCCCTTTGTATACATCCCAACATGGATCATTACAAAGGTTGCCACCACATTGGCATCTTTTCAAAACATTTTCAAACCCACACACACAAGCACCATTTCAAACAATTGAAAACAAAAGGCAATTGATCTAAGCAAGTAACTAAGAGCCCATGGATAACCATGGATAGAAAGGGTGCTAATACCTTCCCTTTCTATAATCTACTCCCCGAACCCAAGAAAAATCTCAAAGGTTTTTGCTGTGCTTTTTAAACCTTTCCTTAGGATAAAATAAAAAGTCGGTGGCGACTCTTGCTCAACCGAAACATTTGCGAAAACAAACGCAAAACCATAGTCAGTTCTCCCACCGTATCACAGAGGGGTGAGGAAGGTCGTCACCATCCGTGGTGGTCAGAATCATGGCTCCTCCTGAGAACACATGTTTAACCACAAATGGCCCTTCGTAGGTAGGGGTCCATTTGCCCCGGGGATCACTTTGAGGAAGGATGATGCGCTTGATTACCAGGTCCCCAACTTGATACTCTTGTGGTCTGACTTTCTTGTTAAATGCCCTGATCATCCGTTTTTGGTACGTCTGACCGTGACAGATAGCAGTGAGTCTCTTTTCGTCAATCAGGTTTAATTGATCAAGTCGAGTCTGGATCCAGTCATCTTCACTCAAGCCTGCATCCTTCATTATCCGGAGAGAGGGTATCTGGACTTCAATTGGCAAGACTGCCTCCATGCCATAGACCAAGGAAAAGGGTGTTGCCCCGATTGACGTTCTTGCTGAGGTACGGTACCCATGAAGAGCGAACGGTAACATCTCGTGCCAATCTTTACAGGTCACTGTCATCTTCTGCACAATCTTTTTGATATTCTTATTAGCTGCCTCTACAGCCCCATTCATCTTCGGCCGGTAAGGAGAAGAGTTATGATGCTGTATCTTGAATTGCTCGCAGAGTTCAGTGATCATCTTCTTATTGAGATTGGTACCATTGTCCGTAATGATTCTTTCCGGGACGCCGTACCGACAGATCATGTTATGCCAGATGAAACGTGCCATGACGCTCTTGGTTACCGTGGCGTAGGAAGCTGCCTTAACCCACTTCGTGAAGTAATCGATCGCCACCAAGATGAAGCGATGCCCGTTGGATGCCGTCGGTCGGATCTCACCGATCATATCGATGCCCCACATTGCAAAAGGCCAAGGTGCCGTCAGGATGTTCAGAGGAACCGGAGGGATGTGCACCTTATCAGCATAGATCTGGCATTTATGACAAGTTCGAGAATGTTGGTAACAGTCGGCTTCCATTGTGGACCAGAAATATCCTGCCCGAAGGATTTTCTTTGCCATGGTGTGTCCACTGGAATGTGTTCCGAATGTACCTTCATGCAGTTCTATCATGATCTTTTCTGCTTCAGCTTTATCCACACAATGCAGTAGAGTTGAATCATGATTCCGTTTTTAGAGAATGCCGTTGCTGAGGAAGAATTTTGCAGCAAACCTTCTCATGAACTTCTTGTCATTGACAGATGCACCTTCAGGGTATTCCTGGGCTTCCAAGTATCTCTTCACCTCATGATACCAGGGTTTTTCAGTCACCTTTTCGGCCTCAAGATCGCAGCAGTATGCGGGTTCGTCCAACCTCCAGATAATGATCCGGGGAGCCTCATTGTCCCATTTGACTTTGAACATTGAAGACATCGTAGCCAGTGCGTCCGCTAGCTGATTCTCCTCTCTTAGGAAGTGCTCAAAAGTTATCTCTTCAAAGTGGGGAAGCAAAGTCAACACATACTCCTTGTAAGGAATAAGATTTGGGTGTTTCGTATCCCACTCGCCTTTGATCTGATTGATCACGAGAGCGGAATCTCCGAAGACACTCAGAAATTTGATCCTTAAGTCGATTGCAGCTTGCAGACCCATGATACATGCCTCATATTCTGCCATGTTGTTGGTGCAGTTGAAACACAATCGGGCGGTGAGTGGAGTATGAGTTCCTTTGGGAGATATGATTACAGCGCCGACGCCGTTACCCAAAGCGTTGGAGGCTCCGTCAAAATGCATAGACCATCGGGATCCTTCCTCAGGTCCTTCATCCGGTCCAGGCACTTCACAATCAGTTACTACCATGATATCTTCGTCCGGAAAATCAAAGTTCAATGATTGGTAATCATCCACAGGTTGGTGTGCCAAATGATCTGCCAGTACACTTCCTTTGATTGCTTTCTGAGTTGTATACTGGATATCATATTCTGTCAAGATCATTTGCCATCTCGTTATTCTTCCAGACAGAGCAGGCTTTTCGAATATGTACTTGATGGGATCCATCTTTGAAATCAACAAAGTGGTGTGAGTCAGCATATACTGTCTCAGCCGGCGAGCAGCCCATACCAGAGCGCAGCAAGTTTTCTCGAGCAGTGAGTAACGAGACTCACAATCGGTAAACTTTTTGCTTAGGTAATAAATAGCGTGCTCTTTTCGGCCAGACTCGTCATGCTGCCCCAGCACACACCCCATTGAATTGTCAAGCACAGTCAAGTATAGTATCAGAGGTCTTCCCTCCACTGGTGGCATAAGAATGGGTGGCTCTTGGAGATATTCCTTTATCTTTTCAAAAGCAACCTGACATTTTTCGTTCCAACGTACCACTTGATCTTTCTTCAGTAATTTGAAGATTGGCTCACAAGTAGCAGTTAGATGTAAGATGAAACGGGCTATGTAATTCAGTCGTCCCAGAAAGCCTCTGACTTCTTTCTCTGTCTTTGGAGTTGGCATCTCTTGTATGGCTTTTACCTTGGCAGGGTCCACCTGAATACCTTTATCGCTTACAATGAAACCTAGCAATTTTCCGGACCTCACCCCAAAGGTGCATTTGTTTGGGTTCAACCTCAGCTTGTATAACTTCAGTCGGTCAAACAGCTTCCTCAGATGATCAAGGTGTTCTTCCTCAGTTTGGGACCTTGCAATCATGTCATCAACATATACCTCAATCTCATGATGGATCATATCATGAAATAAAGCAACCATGGCACGTTGGTAGGTTGCCCCAGCATTTTTCAACCCGAATGGCATAACCTTGTAGCAGAAGGTGCCCCACTGAGTCACAAAGGTAGTCTTTTCCATATCTTCCGGAGCCATCTTGATCTGATTGTACCCTGAAAAACCATCCATGAAGGAGAACACCTTGTGTTGAGCAGTATTGTCGACAAGAACATCGATGTGAGGTAGGGGAAATCATCCTTGGGGCTGGCCCTGTTCAAATCCTTGTAGTCGACGCACATTCTGACTTTACCGTCCTTCTTCGGTACTGGCACCACGTTGGCAACCCATTGAGGATAAGAAGTTACTGCTAGAAACCCGGCATCGAATTGCTTCATAACCTCAGCCTTGATCTTTTCGGACATCTCTGGACGCATGCGGTGGACCTTTTGCTTTACCGGAGGGCAGTCTTCCTTGGTTGGCAGGTGATGAACTACAATGTCGGCATCCAAACCAGGCATGTCTTCATATGACCAAGCAAAGATCTCCACGTAGTCATGTAGCATTTGGATCAATCGTTGCTTCACACTGAGCTCTAGATTGGCCCCAATCTTGACTTCTTTCCTATCTGTCTCAGTACCCAGGTTAATTGTTTCCACCGGCTCTTCATGCGGCTGAATGGCCCTCTCTTCTTGGAGTAGCAGTCTTGCGAGTTCACCAGGCACTTCGCAATCATCTTCACCTTCGTCTTCGGCCAAGTTGATCGGATTCTCGAAGTCATAACTGGTGGTAGCAGAGCTGTTACCAGTGAGATCCAGAGTGGATTGAAACCTGTATAAGTGAGTGCGTGTAAATATAGTTGTTTTGTAATATATAATACAGAAAGAAAAAGAGCACAAGATTTGAAATGCAACAAACGTCCAATGTTTTGATTGATGATATATGAAAATGTCATACAAAAAGCCCTCACAAATGGAGCTACGATGCCCCGGGTAGGACACCGAGCCAACAAAGTTTTAACATATTGTTTGTTACAAATTGAAAATCAAAAGAGTTAATTACTGCGTGACAAATGTGATAGGTGTAAAATCCTTTGCCGTCTAGTTGCTTGGTCAGTTGCTGGTGGTTGGATAGATCCAACTGTCAAACTTTGCTTCCTCTACGTCCTCCTCGATAGCATTCACCCTTGGGTTGGAGATAAACACCAGAGCCTTTCTGATCTTTTCCTTGCGCACAGCCCTCTGAGCCTCTGCAGTAAAGCCCATCCCAAACTTGTCATTCTTTTGAGTGAAGTCAGGAAGCTGACCCCAGTTTGCACAATTGCCTTTCTCGATTACAGCCCGGGCATCCTTCAAGGATGCCATCTTCAACGGAAAGTCTTCTTCAACCACTGTTTCAGCCGATGCCAACGTCGGAGGTACTTCCTCGAAATGCTGAAAGGGGGTTTCAATAAACTCCCCGTCCATCTCGATATACCGGAATGAATTCAAGTGACTAACCATGTATTCCTCCTCACCCTGCACAGTAACAATCTTCCCTTTGACAGGGTATTTGAGCTTTTGGTGTAGAGTGGATGTTACTGCCCCAGCTTTGTGAATCCAGGGTCGACCCAACAAGCAGGAGTAAGATGGACGAATATCCATTACATAGAACGTTGAGTCGAAGACTTGGGAACCCACACGAATAGGAATGTCTACTTCACCGTGCACCATCCTCTTAGAACCGTCGAAGGCTCTAACAATGATGTAACTAGGTTTCAATTCCAGGCCCTCACAATCCAAGCAATCCAATGCCTTTTTGGGCAAAACATTCAGGGAAGAACCGGTATCCACCAACACGTGTGCGAGAGTAGTGCCCCTGCACTCTATAGAGACGTGCAGGGCATTATTGTGATTTTTCCCTTTGGCGGTAAGGTCAGCATCCGAGAACCCCAAACCATTGTCAGCTGTCAAATTAGCCACACAGTCAGTGAATTGATCTGCAGAGGTCTCTTGCGGCACATGGGCCGTTTTCAGAAATGAAATCAGGGCTTTTGCATGGGCCTCTGAGCATAGCAGCAATGATAGCATAGAGATTTTGGAGGGGGTATGCCCCAACTGTTCAACAACATTGAAGTCACTCTTTTTAATGATTTTAAGGATTTCCTCCATCTCTTATTGGGAGGCTTCAACAACAGTCTTTTTTGGTGCCTCCGTCCTGGCAGGCAAATCGGTAGCAACTTCTTTGCCCCGAGCATCAGAGGACTCGGCGTCAGTAGTAGACACATGAACTTGAATTGGAACATGCACACTTGCGGGTGTGATGATGAGAGGTTTTCGGATAACTGGTGGTGCAATGTTAGGCGAGAAGAGCCTGCCACTGCGAGTAATCTTGGCGGGACCAGTGATGTTACTGATACTGGTATTGGTGTTGAACTCCTGCTTCACCCCAAGCACATACACGTCGGCCCCATAATGCCATGGGACAGCTTTATCAGACTCATAGGGGAGAGGCCCCAGAATAGTAATAGTAATGGGTGCAACAGACATAATTTGGACTGGCTTCCTCGGGGGAGCTTTGGTAGGATTGTAAATTGTGACAACAGATACTTCTTCAGCGGAAACAAATGGAACAACAGTTTTCTTGAACAGAATTTCTTTGCTATCCATCAGGCTTTGGATGCCTGATTTCAGCAGCGGACAACCGGTAGGGATAATAGCACACAGGAGGCAACCCTTGCTACAGCCCGGAAATAAACCGGCCAGTAGTAAGTTCCTCTTAACAGTCAAAAGAGGGGTAGCAACATCATTCACCGAAACAGCATACAAATCTTCCTCAATGGCATTTACCCTATGCTGGGGCATAGGAGCAGTAACAACATTTGGCCTCTCAGGCGCTTCAAACTGAATTTCCTTCACATCGATAAGGTCTTGCACCTTATTTCTCAAGGCCCAGCAATCATCAGTAGTATGCCCGGGGCTATCGGAATGATAAGCACAACGGGCATTTGGGTTATACTTAGGAGATGCAGTATTCACGACCTTCGGAGCCTCTTTGATGGTCACCAAGTTGGTTGATAACAGTTGCGGTAATATTTGTGACAAGGTCATACTCAGCCTAGTATACTGCCTCTTGGGCCTTTCACCTCTTTGTTGATTGTACTGCTGAGGAGCAGCAACAGGTTTTGAAATGACCAAAGCATTGACGGCTTGGCGACTTTCTGGCTTGACTTGTCTTCTAGGACCATAGACGACACTTGCTTCTTTCTTGAAAGGCCTCTTCTCAGTACTTGGGGAGGCATCTTTTTGTATCTTTCCTGATCTGATGCCAGCTTCAATTCTTTCACCTGTCAGGATCAAATCCGTAAACCCAGCGGAGAAGTTACCAACCAAATGATTGAAAAATGGACCAGACAAAGTCCCTAGAAACATATCAACCAGCTCACGATCAGTCAATGGAGGCTGCACCCTGCCAGCCAAATCTCTCCATTTTTGTGCATATTCTTTGAACCCTTCGCCCGTTCCTAGAGACATACCCTGAAGTTGGGTACGTGTAGGAGCGAGATCAGAATTGTATTGATATTGTCTATAAAATGCGGTTGCCAAATCTTCCCAGTGTCGGATACTAGTTCCATCTAGTTGGTAGAACCATTCAAGCTATGACCCCGAAAGGCTATCTTGGAAGAAGTGAATCCAAAGGTTTTTATCTGCCGTGTAAGGTTGGATCTTCCTTACGTACGACCTTAGATACAGCTTTGGACAGGAGGCCCCGTCGTATTTGGCAAAGGCAGGCGCCTTAAACTTGTGTGGGATTACTACCCCAGAAGATAACCCCAAATCTCCGAAATCCAGCCCCGGCACATTCTGAATCTCCATGGCGCTCAAGCGGTCCTCTAATTGCTTGTATCTGTCAGCAGCAGGTGGGTATTGTTCGTCATTGTAGTCCGTCTCGTTGTCAGAGACTGCAGGACTAGGAGCTCCTCCCCCTTGGGGACTGTCTTTCTCAGCAGAAGAAGTAGTTGGATCAGCCTCGTTATGGAGTGTGTTCCCAAACCTGCGTCCGGTGTTGAATAACGCAGTCCTCTTTTTCTTCTTCTTCTTCAGGAGTAGAGTCTTCAACTCTTGCTGACCTTGGGCCAGGCTCAGGACCATTTCTTGAAACTGGGCACTTTGGGCCTGAAGGGCCTTGATCGCTTGCTCACTGGATGAGTCTGGATTCATGATGACTGTTCAAATAAACAGCGAAGAAGATTAAGCAACCTGTGAAAAAGGGTACCTGCTATGCATATGGTGCAATGAGATGCGTATGTTTTATGTTTTCAAAGACAAACAAGATTCAACTTTGTAGACAAAAGGGAAACACACTTCATTAGATTCAAATTTTAAATTGTTCAACAACTTGCCCTTAGGCATTACAGGAATGAAAAATACTGAAAAGGAAATAAAAGCTGTAAAAGGAAATATCCAAAGCCCATCAGTGCTCCCATGGCCTCCTCTTCTCAGTGTGGATGTAGTTATTCAGGACCCGCTCCTCCTCCAATTGCTTAGTCAGCCTCTGGATCTTCCGTTCCTGCTCGTTGAACTTTTCCCGATAGAAATCCCGTTCTTCCTTTAGCTGCGCCCAAGATCTCTTCATTGTGTCAAAATCATTGGGTATCTGTGGAGGGAGGACAGTTGGAGGAACCCCATCTTCATCAGGAGATTCAAGAATGATAGGTCTGACAACTTCGTACGGCATACCTAACTTCTGAGCATGGATGCGGACCCATCTGCAATAGGGTTCCATTGGTAGAGAAGTCTTTGGTCCCAACTCATGTGGGTCAGCTTTGTGAATTCTGTCCCAAGCCTTAATGAATCCATGGCGTAGTTTGTCACTGTCTGCCTGAAACTCAAAATGGAAGTGAGGAACCAACATTTCATGAGGCCTTACTCTTCTGGCTCTTCCAAACTGGCGGAGAGCTAAGCATGGATTATAAGAGATTCCTCCTTGGATACCAATCAAAGGGACATTAGGGTATTCTCCGCAACGATCAATAACAGCTATCTCATCCAAACCTCTGAGAGTCCAAGTGATGTCATTATCAGTGAGAGACATTAGCCTATGAGCCCAACCCTTTCCTTCTTCATTCTTCAGCACGAACTTAGGAAGGTGCGAAATAAACCACCTCACTAGCAAAGGAGCACAACACCACGGAGTTCCCCGTTTTCGGGCAGTACGAGCATAGAGTTGTTGCAGGATATCACCCAAAAGAGTGGGTACAGGGTTCCGAGACATGAAGATCCTTATGGCATAGATACTGATAAAGGTGTCAGGATTGGGAAACAGTATCAGACTATAGATTAAAAGAGCCAGAATGTCTTCGTACGCCTTGAAGTCCAAGTCATTCCAGAAATCATTAGCCTTGCCAACTAGAAATTTGACCAAAAAGCCCTTAACTCCACTTCTAGTTTCCCAGTTAGCCAATACCTCTTCTTTGGTCAAGGGGAGAACTGCAGCAACCTCTTCAGGCCTAGGAGTCTTTTCCCAACCAGTGAAAGGAGTTTTCTCCAAGACAGGGATACCAAGCAAATAGGAGAATTCTTCCAGGGTAGGGACCAGCTGGAAGTCTTGAAAGGTGAAACAATGATATAGGGGGTCATAAAACTGGGTCAGGACACTGATCAGTTGTTGGTCCCATTTTGCAGTGATCAAGCCAAGGAGAGAACCATGCCTGTTGATGAAGGAAGTAGTGTTTGGAATCCTACCAACCAAATCCTTGAGCAAAGTTGGTGGTTGAACAAAGTTGAGCCGGATAGTATTCCTACGCACAGGCATCATGATGTCCTACAAAACAGAGCAAAGATGAAACTTTTTTTTGTCTTTTAAATGGGTTAGTCCTTTATACAGGATGCATGCAATGGTATGATGGCATGATGCTATGATGAAGCACACCACAAGTATTCACACAGGCAAGCATGATAAGGCACACAAGTCACACAAGACAACCCTTAGGTTTCAGGCCAGCATGAAGTTTAGGTATTACCCTCTTTTAGTTTCGTTGGTTAAAACCTGTCCTATCAAAAGTAACCGGGTTCTGGAGGATCTCAAATCATTGACTACCCTCAATCGGTCATAACTCCAGCATCGCAATCTTTTCTTGCGGCCAGAACCATCGCGAGAGTTTAGCCTCAATGAGTGTAGCATATTGCTACTGTTCTAATGGCCAAGTTTGGTCGATTTAAGGTTCTAAGGTCGGTTGGTGTTTAATGACTCCTTAGAGGACCTATATTCTCCTCGTTGCAACACAAGGGATATAGGTACAGACCAAGGTGCCACACCAATGTAGCCATTGCTTCACCCATGTCGGTCTACGCCGGACAGGTCCCTCACAGATTATGCTACCTAAAAAGGGTATTTCCCAGATCCGGGTTAGGATCTATGAAACTCCGATGCAAAGCCCACAATTATAAAAGCAAACAAGGCAAACAATTGAAAACAAGGGTGATCTAAGCCCTAAGGTTACTCCACTTTTAATAAAGTCCCCAGCAGAGTCGCCAGTTCTGTGATACGATGGGAGAACTGACTATGGTTTTGTGTTTGTTTTCGCAAATGTTTCGGTTGAGCAAGAGTCGCCACCGACTTTTTATTTTATCCTAAGGAAAGGTTAAAAAGCACAACAAAAACCTTTGAGATGTTTTCTTGGGTTCGGGGAGTAGATTATAGAAAGGGAAGGTATTAACACCCTTTCTATCCATGGTTATCCATGGGCTCTTAGTTACTTGCTTAGATCAACTTGCCTTAATTTTCAATTGTTTGAAATGGTGCTCTTGTGTGTGCGGGTTTGAAAATGTTTTGAAAAGAAGCCAATGTGGTGGCAACCTTTGTAATGATCCATGTTGGGATGTATACAAAGGTGTATGTCTTTTGAAAAGGTTTTCATTTGTTTTTGAAAGTTTGTTTTGAAAGTGTTATGAGGTGTGGTTTTAGAAAATAGGCAAGTGTTTTGTTTTTGCAAGTTTGATTCAAGTAACTAAGAGGTTATCTACTCCTAAATTTCTCAAAGATTATTGTTATGTTTTAAACCTTTTAACAAGTTTGTTCCACCATTGTATTTGGTGGACAATCTCATGTTAGGATGTGAAAGGGACGGGCGCGGGTCATCGTTTAGACCATAATTGCAATGGTGCCAAGTATCTTTGGGCAATTTTCCTTAAGGGACTTGATCATTTATTTAGGCAACTTTTTGAAAGCGTCATCGAGGGACTATGATCATTTGATTGTTTGTTTTGCCCAAAGAGACCTAACATGCAATATGGCCCATTTATTGAAGGCAACAAGTGGAATACCCTAGGGGGTGCAAGTGTGATTTGTGTTGTCCATTTTCATGCTTCTTTATCTTGAAATTAGGTCAAACTATTTTTGTTGTTTTTGATTCGCATACAAACCCTAATTCTAACATGGTATAATTAGAAAGCAATAAAGTGCGAAAAATAAATTTACTAAGCTATTACAACACAATATATGGGAAGGGGGGGTACAAATGTTCAAATGGGGTTTTTTTTTTACGGGGAATTTAAACCTAAACTATTACATCAATATTGAATTATTTACAAGATATTTAATTGCATAAACTAAATAAAATAAGAATAAATATGCAAGATGCAAAAATGGTTTTTGTATGTATGGAAAAAAAAGTATTTTTATATGTCAAAAATAAAAAATAAAAGTATTATTTTTTGGAGTTTCTTATGTTTAGGGCAAAACCCTAATTTTATTAAGCAAAATGTATCAATTATTTAATATGTACAATATTCATTTATTATATACAAAGATAAAATAAAAAATGAAATATATTTGTCAAAAAGGTATTTTAATATTAAATATTAACAAAAAAAAAATAAAAGTGTGTATATTTTGTATTTTGACCTAAATATACTAATAAATATGTGTATTTATATTATTTGTTAAATATATTGAATATATACCCAAAAATAATAATATTTAATATTTTAAAAAAAGTATATTTATATAAAATATTTTCAGAAGATAAAACAAAATAAAAAATGAAAATAAAAATGTGTTTGCACTATTTTTAGTATTTTTAGTAAAAAGGTAATCTATTTATTTATGCACAAATAACTCATTCAAATAAATAAATGCCTAATAAATATGAAAATGATATAAAAAATATTTTTTATATTTTCAATAATGTGACAAAAAATAAATGAGTCAGAACAAAAAAAGAAAAAATCAAAAATCATTAAAATAAGCAAAATGGGCTCAGGGGGTGTAAAAGTAAAATCAGGGTGCAAAAAAAATGTGAAACAGGCCCAGCCCAAAGGACCTTCTTCAACCTCCAGACTGTTTGAATCAAGAACAAAGCGCGCGTTTTCCATTGTCAAGCCTAAATCCTGATTCTTTGACTTTTATCAAAAACTCACAACAGCAAAGTTATAGAGCATCATGTCACGATTCTAAACATGTAAAGAAATCAATCTAACTCTCAGAAATGAGAGAGAATTTCTTCTCCCCCAATTCCTGACCTAGTTTTTTATCAATATTCAGACTTGAAATTCTCTAAGCATACATAATATAAATGAAATATAATCACATGGGCATGTTCAGGGCTATGAATGTTACATGTTTTCTTCACAAACCTAAAGCTAACAATGCCTGGATAGAGAGATTCAAGTTCATGAACTTACCTGTTCAGTTGAAGTTGTATCTGGTGATTGAGGTGTCTTCAATGCAAGGTGATGATTGGTACAACTTCCTTGATGTCCAGGGATGCTGCCTGGGAGTGTTACAGGTCGTGTTTGAGGTTTTGGTTAGCTTCAAGGGATGTTAGGGAATGTGTTTGATGTGTTTTTAGCAAGAAAGCATGGAAGGTTTGAGCTATGGAACTCAAACTACAGGGATGCCATATTTTGAGCAGTTTGAAGGTGATTCTGGGAATGGGGAGGTATTGGGGATCTTAGGGTCGTGCTTCAGCTTAGGATGAATGTTTAGAATGTGCTTGATAACTTTTTCTAAGCCTTGGTCAACTGATATGAGAGTTGGTTCTTGTTATGCAATGTTGCTTCCTTCTTAAGTCAAAATGCCAAGTCTTTGTTACAAGCTTATGCAGGCCCCCTAAACATGCTGCAAAGCCTTGTCTTGATCAGTGGGATCTGTCTAACAACTTGTGCCTCAGAGATTTCTTTGTACTTCAAAGATATGTGAACTTGACATAAAGCAATCTTTTCAAAAATGGCTAAAATGCTTTTTCCATTTTAAGGTTAATCGCTTGTGTAATGGTTTAATGAACAAGATAATGCTAGGACACAAAGGTTTTGCATTAAATTATTGAGTGTGGATGAGATAAAAGGCCTGTAATCAAGTTGTGCAAGCTGAGTTTGAAAATGCATAGTGTTATGAACATGAATTTGGCCATGAATAAATTGACTTTTGCCCATATTGCCAAATTCGATTCTCCCTAACCACAAGGGTGTTTGAGAAGTTCTTGGACATTTTGGAAAGCTTGAAATGTGTACTACAATCCATCTTTGAAATGCAAACTGAAATTCCAAGTGGAAGTGTATGAAAAATGGTCTTGAAGTTAGGTAAAAAACTTGCCTAAAATAGGTCAAATTTTCTCTAAGTTAAGAATGGTTTGGTACCCTTGTTCCAAAAATTGTAACTTGAGATACAAGCCTCTTTTGGGAAAACTTTGTGAATCAAAGTTGTGGATTATGCAATAGGCTACAACTTTCATGTTTTTACTTTTGCTTGAATCCAAATGAATCTTGGTGAGAAAGTGGGGCAAAGTTAGGAAAAAATTAGGGTTTTTCATAACTTAGAAAAATTCTAAGTTATGAAAAATCTTCATTTCAAACCCTAATTTGCATTTCTTGATTTCTTGATGAACAAGTTTCATGATTTGGCATGTTTTGATGAAAAATGAATCTTGACCCTTGATTTTGACCAAAAAGTCAAAGTTTGACTTTTCAGTATACAGTCAAAATTGATCAATTGACTGGGAAATTCAACTGTCAATCTTGTGTATTTGGGATCTTTTGAATTTGTTGAGCATGTCAAGATAATTCCATGGGGTCCTTGAGTCCATATTTGAGATTGGTTTGCCATTGGCTAGGTCAAACAATCAAAAATTGCCTTTGTGCAGTCAAGACCCTAAAAATGACCATTTTGCCCTTTTGATGATCTGATCAAATTTCTTGTGGAATTGTGATCCAAACTTGATCAAATGGTCCATGTGAGTTCATAATGTTGATATGGGTCAATTTTCATGAGATTTGACTGTCAATTGGCCACAGTTGACTTTTTCCCCAATACAGTTGATTTCTAGGTCAACTGTCCAATTGACTGGGCAAAATTTGGAATCAAGACTTGAAACTTGGTAAGGATAAACTTGGGAGTCCAACATGAAGCATGAAAGTCATCTTAGGCATTTTAGGTCAAAATATCCTTGTGCAAACACAAACCCTAATTTTGGTCAACAGTGCAAGGAGAAGTCTTGAGCAGAGGAAACCCTAACTGGATCTTGATCTTCAAGGGTCTTGTGATGAGAAAATGTTGAGGAAATGGGAGGGCAAATTTTGGGGTACAACAAATACCATAATCTCATGCAGTATGCTTTTGAACGGACCTTGCTGATGATGTACAGGCATTTCTTTCGATTCCCAAACACTGGAGTTATAAGGAAGATAATCCCTAGTCAACCCCTTCGAGCCAAAGAAGTAGGAGTTTTATGTTCTAAACAATCAAAACCTTTGATATAAACCTTGGGCAGGGTAGTATCTCAGTTAATTCATAAGAAAGTGCGCATTGAAGTCGCAAACTCTCAGTTCGTAACACAACGAACGACGTCAAAAAAAAAGACATTCCTTTGGAGTCACAAGACAGTGATGGTTCCCTACCACATAGGCAGTCAATCTCTCAAAAGAGAAAAGCCCACCAAGCCAAAACCTGTAAAGGAGGCTTAAGAAAGCTGGGGCATCCCGGTGACCGTGATCTCGAAAACAAAGACAGTCAGGCAAAAGTTAGGGATAACAAATCAAAATCAAAATAGAGAGGTCATTACAAACCCTCAACAACATGAAAAATGTTGCAAAAGAAAAAGGAGATGATGACTGTCTCCCAAATTCATCTGGTGAACCATCACCCAAAAGTCGTTCCAAACTCAAACAGAGTGCGACGCGCAATTAACTGAGCTTAGGGTTGAAGAACATCACGAAGAGCGGGTGGGTACAAATATACTTTGAGCCTTTATCCTTTGTTTCTTAAACTGTGAACCAGGCCACGTTACAACCCTTCAAAAGTCCTAATTGAAGCTTGGGTTAGTTCGAAAGCATACTGTTACCAAAGGTATCCTGACTCCTGTAAGGCTTTGCTCTAAAATCTTGTGTTGACTTGTCTTATAAAAAGTTTTCTGCTAAAAAACGCATTTTTCAAAACTTCGAGACAAACATAAACTTTGCATTTCTTGAATATCACTGTTTGCATTTGGCTATTTGTTTGACAGCGAAGAAATTCATACAGCGAATGTTCGGAGGAACGAAAACTCTCTCAGCGAGTAAAATCACTTCAAAAGGATGACACTTCCATTACAAATCTCATATCAACAAGGGGCATAACATGTCACTATCCAATTAACCTGGGGCAATCCAGTCGAGGTTTCAACAGATCTTTCAAAAGTTCAGTTAACCTGGGACAGTCCAGTCAAGATTTCAAGAAATCTCTCAATTCGCAGAGTAATCTGATTCAAGACTCCTTCATCATCACTTGGGGCATTCGAATGACAAAAGTGTTCAAGATTCCTTCATCACCTCAGAAGATTGATATAGTTCAAGATGTGACCCAAGATTTGGCGACATTCTATAACTCATTCAGACTTCCTTCCAGATATAGTTCAAGATGTGACCCAAGATTTGGCGACATTCTATAACTCATTTGAGATCCCTTCCAGATATAGTTCAAGATGTGACCCAAGATTTGGCGACATTCTATAACTCATTCAGACTTCCTTCCAGATATATTTCAAGATGTGACCCAAGATTTGGCGACATTCTATAACTCATTCGAGATCCCTTCCAGATATAGTTCAAGATGTGACCCAAGATTTGGCGACATTCTATAACTCATTCAGATTCCCTTCTTGATATAGTTCAAGATGTGACCCAAGATTTGGCGACATTCTATAACTCATTCAGATTTCCTTCCAGATATAGTTCAAGATGTGACCCAAGATTTGGCGACATTCTATAACTCATTCATATTTCCTTCCAGATATAGTTCAAGATGTGACCCAGATTTGGCGACATTCTATAACTTATTCAGGATTTCCTTCCAGATATAGTTCAAGATGTGACCCAAGATTTGGCGACATTCTATAACTCATTCGGATTTCCTTCCAGATATAGTTCAAGATGTGACCCAGATTTGGCGACATTCTATAACTTATTCAGGATTTCCTTCCAGATATAGTTCAAGATGTGACCCAAGATTTGGCGACATTCTATAACTCATTCAGATTCCCTTATTGATATAGTTCAAGATGTGACCCAAGATTTGGCGACATTCTATAACTCATTCAGATTCCCTTCTAGATATAGTTCAAGATGTGACCCAAGATTTGGCGACATTATATAACTCATTCAGATTTCCTTCTAGATATAGTTCAAGATGTGACCCAAGATTTGGCGACATTCTATAACTCATTCAAGATCCCTTCCAGATATAGTTCAAGATGTGACCCAAGATTTGGCGACATTCTATAACTCATTCAGATTTGCTTCCAGATAGTTCAGGATGTGACCCAGAGATGGCGACATTCCATAACTTATTCCAGATCAGCACCTGCAGCAATCAAGATTCTTGTAATCCCCAGCCAGAGAGCCTTACAGAATCTAATTCCCCTCAGAATCAAGTTTCAAGATCCCCAGCGAAGCTAAAGCTTCCCACTATCAATCCCCAAGCAGAGTGAAGACTCTCATTTTCAGTTCCTCACAGAATATTCGAATATTCTCCAGTGAAGATCCCCTCAAGACAGGAATTCCCCAGTAGATTGGCATATAACCCAAGCTCCGGATTCCCCGACAGTGGTCCCAGGACTTCTTATGATCAAAGATTCTTTCCCTCCCCAGTAGCAGCCAAGGGTTTGTTCTCCCCGGCAGCAGTCAAGATTCTTTTATCTTCAGCCATCCAGGATTCATCTATCCTCAGCAAGACAGCTCATCAGCTTACCTGCGCATTCATCACATTCATATCATCAACATTGATGTAACATACTTTGCATCATGCATCATGACATTGCATACAACTAACTCTTTACCTTTTCAGGAAGAGATCAGTCAACAGACAAGAATCATCATCTTCCGAGATTCATCCAGAAATAGTTCAGATGTGACCCAGACACAGCGACATTCTGATACTTATTCCAGATTCATCCAGATGCAGTTTTACACGGACTCATCATCAGGAAACCCTACACCGGTTCCTTCTCAACCTCAAGACTTCTGAAAACAGTTCACGGGTTCTCCAGTAACGAATGTTAACCTATCGCTTGTTCAGATTCTTCTCAACTTTTGAAAACAGTTTACGGACGCTTCCCAACAACGGATGTTGCTCTATTGCCTCTTCAAGTTCCAGACTCTTGAAAACAGTTTACGGATTCTCCAAAACATGGATGTCAATCTATCGCTTATTCAGAACCCCAGTTCAGAGATGTTCCAAAACATGGATACCTTTTTGATACTCGTCCACTCACCAATGACATACAGTTCAACAATCACCTTTAGATGGCATCGATAAGCCCATCCTCCTCCAGACACTTCCAAATGGCATCTTTAAGCCCATCCTCCTCCAGACACTTCCAAATGGCATCTTTAAGCCCATCCTCCTACCAGCAACTTCCAGATGGCATCTCTAAGCCCATCCCCCGACAAGATCCCGTCACACCTCCCGATGGCATCTGTAAGCCCATCACCAAATGGCATCTGTAAGCCCATTCCCTCTACCATCACATCACCGAGTGCAAATTTTAGGGCACTCTAGTGTCCAATCTCCTTTTACCTTCGAGTCGCGAAAGGAAAAATTGCCAATCTAACTCTTCAGGTTCAAGAAGATTGAACAGGGGCAACTGTTGTACCCCAAAATTTGCCCTCCTCTTTTTCCACAAGAAATCACAGCTTCGGGCATTTCCTGATTTGTCAGATTGGCGTAAGAATCAGTCAAACGGACTTTTCTTATCAGTCAGACAAAATTAGGGTTTCCATTGATTTGCATGGCTCTGGAACAGTTCAAACAGTTTGCTTAGGGTTTGATTGATTTTGGCTCAACTTTGATCAGGCGAACGCTTCTTTGGCATTTGATCAAGAACTAGGGTTTTTGTGCGCGCATTCTCAGAAAGAATTAATCCCACAGTGCTTTTCAAGTTATTCCGAGATATGGACTGAGGCATTGGATTGAGTTTGCAGTGTTTGACTAAATCAGTGAAAAGAGGCATTTGGTTTGAGTTTGCAGTGTTTGATTTAAAATTAGTAAAAGGAAAAGACATTTGGGCATGTGTGGTTTGACGGTGCATTGCTTTGATTATTCAAGATGCCGGACGTTTATGGATTATTTATTATTCTGAGTTAAAATTGTTGGAATTTATTTTCAATTATTATAATTTGAGAATTATAAATAATAAAATGAACAATTGAAAAGAAGAAAAGGAATTAATTGATTAAAAAAATGGATTTTATTCATCTTTAATTTATTTGTTACAATTATTATTTAAATACAGTATTTATTTAAAAAGTATTTACAATGATAATTTTACAAACAATTAAAATTGAAATAAAACTATCCTAAATTCCTAAAGTCTTCATCTTCTATCCAATACCTCCTCTTTCGCTCCATTTGATTGTTTATCTGCAAAAAAAAGAAAAGAAAGAAAAGTCAAAGCAGATAAATTAAAAAAGACAAACAATTTAAAGATTCATCATTAAAAACAAATGGCTGGAATCAGTTTTGCCCTCTCTGCAAATCACGAGATTTCTCCCGGTTCACAGAGAGGGATGAAAATGCTTGCAAAAGAAAAAGGTATGAATGCACAAAGTTATGATTTTGCACAAGTTCAAATTGTCACACATGCTGCCTAGTTCCAAGTTTTCAACCAAAGAAGACAAACCAAACTGAATGGCATAAACCAAGTCAAAGGTTGTCAAAGCAACTAGCTGTCAAAAAACTGTCCAAGCTGCCCAAAAGATATCTCAAGATATCAAAGTACAAAATACTGTTAACAAGATGCAGGAAAGCTGGAGAAAGAGATAAAGTATGCAGAGGAAAATATACAAGTGCAAGCAACATCAATATCATCACTTTCCAGCCATTTGCTTTTTCAGAATAAGACAAACATAAGCAATATAAAATGCTTTTAATCTGTCATGAGAGAGAGAAAAGAGAAAAGAGGTACAGGCTTATAGGCTTTAGGCAGGAAAATATATAAAACAACAGATATACCAGCATAGAAAGAAGAGGCAGAGATATTACAAAAAACATAATACCACAAACTGAAAGAAAAGAGAGAAAAAAAACTGCCTCCAAGACAGTTCCCAAGTCCTAAACCTGCATAAACCAAAAAGCTCTCAACCTTTTCAAAAAACCTGCATTAACCTTCAAAGGCCACAAGCCTTAACTATCAAATAATATCAAAACAAGAACCATCAAATGACATCTGCACCAAGCCCACAAAGCATTCAAAGCCATAGCCTTAAATCAGAAGCCTAAAAGCCCCGTGCCTGTCTAAGCCAAAAAAGCCTTCCCCTGTCAAAACAAGTCATACCGAACCACTTGTCCAAGTATTCCAAATAGCACAGCCTTACCATTCAAAGCACCAACCCTGTCAAGCTTAAAGCCTATTGTAACATAAGCCAAAAAGCCTTAAACATACAAGCCTGAACCACTGTAAGCTTAAAACAAAAACACGAACCAAATTGTCAACAACACAAGCCTAAGCATCATACCAAGTCATAACCTGTCAAAGGCCATAACCTTAAACCTGTAACGCAAGCAGGGCCAAGCCTGAAGCTTCAAAATCATAAAGCCCTCAGAGTATCCTCATCATTGGGCTACCAACACCACAACTATGAATAAGCATACAAGGCAACGGAGGCATAACAATGTACAGAGGCAAACATCCAAAGAGACAAGAAGAAGAAAAGAGGTAATAAACTAAGTTCTCAGAACATCATCACTGAACCAACACATAAAAAAGACAAAACACGAAATACCAGGGTTCCAAGCAAGCTAGCGTGCATCACCACCGTTCCCCTCGCCGTCAAGCCGCCGGAGCGCCTCCACGTCCCTCCTCCTCCGTCTCCAAGAGGTAGCATTTCTCTTATTTTCTTTCCTTTCCACAACCTCAATAACAAACAATAACAACACATAATCAAAACATGAAGTCAAGAGAAATAACGAAAACCCTAAACGCGTTTTAAAAAGGAAACAGAAACAGTCACCTTTTAATTTGCTTCGCTGGACCAAGGAGGGAAGAGGACGAAGGAAGCAGCTGGTGGCTAGGCAAGGGGAAGTTTATTCAGAAGCTGGACATGAGAAGACGAAGGAAGACGAAAGAGGACGAACGGCGCCTCTGCGTTGTTAACAAACCCTAAGCTTTCCCAAATGAAAATAAAACATGCAACCTTAAAAGCGAATTGCTGTCCAAAACCTGGGACTTGCCCCTTTCTAACACGCCCAAGCCCATTCAATCTCTAAACTATTCTTTTTTATATAAAACATATCTTATCTTTTTATTAATTAACATACTATTTTTTTTATCATTCAAAATTTCATTAACTCTTTGATTTTCTTTTTTTTATAATCATAATTTTGTTTATAAATAATACATTGATTTCCTTTTATATAAAAAACTGTTTAATTGCTTTTTTTAGTTAATTAAAAGTACATGAAATATTAATTTTCTTAAAAAAACATTTTTCTTTTCCTTTTATACATAAAAATACACTAATACATGTAATTAAACTTAAAACCTTTTCATTTTTTCTTTTATTAAATTTTCTTTTCTTTGTACATATTAACAAAAGATAATAATACTTGACAAACAAAACACTTAAATTTCTCGTTAAGTTAACATTTCTCACGCTTGTAAATAAATCACATTCACCTACACTTATACATTTACACATACACTTACACATTTGAAATACATTGATACATTCCTATACATTTGATACTTATTACATTTTGCGATCGCAATTCGATTTGGTTGTAATTATTTGGACACTATGCTCCTAAAGTCTCATCCCCATTTGTAAATTTGTACCCCCACTCCCGGATACTTATTTGTAATAGCGTAGACTTTAAATTCCCGCAATTTATCGCTTTTGAATTATACCATGGTTAGACCTAGGGTTGTATGTACATAAAATCAAACGCTAGATAACCTAATACAAGACAAATACATGAAATCAATACACAATCACACTTGCACCCCTAGGGTAATCCCACATGTTGCCTTCCAAAATGGGCCATGCTTGCACGTCGAGTTTCTTTGGCAAAACAATTCAAATGATCATAAGTCCCTCGATGACGCTTTCGAAAGTCGCCTATCAAAATGATCATAGTCCCTTCAAGCAAACTGCCAAAGACACTTGGCACCATTGCATTCATGGTCCATACGATGACCCGCGCCTGTCCCGTTAAACATCCTAAACGCAAGATTGTCCACCAAATACAATGGTGGAACAAAATTGTTAAAAAGGGTTAAAGCATGAGAAAAACCTTTGAGTACATTAGGAGTAGACAAAACTCTTAGTTACTTGATCAACTTGCAAAAACACTTGCCTACTTTTCAAACCACACTCCACAAACACTTTCAAAACAAACTTTCAAAAACATTTGAAACATCTTTTCGAAAAGATACACACCTTTGTGAAACACTCAAACACGAGTCATTACATTGGTTGCCTAAGACAAGGCATCTTCTTCAAAAACATTTTCAAAACACACACACACACACACCGCAATTTCAAGCAATTTGAAAATCAAAGGCAAGTGATCTAAAACCAAGTAACTAAGAGCCCATGGATAACCATGGATGAAAAGGGTGCTAATACCTTCCCTTTTCATAATCTACCCCCCGAACCCACGAAACATCTCAAAAGGTTTTTCCTGTGCTTTTTTAACCTTTCCTTTAGGATAAAATAAAAAGTCGATGGCGACTCTTGCTAAACCGAACAAGTACGAATACAAACGCAAAAACTCAAGTCAATTCTCCCACCGTATCACAGATTGGCATTCTGAAGGAGCATTTCGATTGGCATTATGGACAAGAACTTCGATTGGCATTCTGAAAGACCTTTCGATTGGCACTCTGAAAGACCTTTCGATTGGCATTCTGCAAGCACTTCGATTGGCATTATGGACAAGCACTTCGATTGGAATTATGTCAAGGCAGCTTCGACAGGCATGATTAACCATGTCCTTTGATTGGCATAAACAACACCTTTCAATTGGCCTGTTAACAAAGCCTTTCGATTGGGATCCTTATTGATATTTGGACAAGGGCCATTCAAAGAACACCTCCCAGGCCATTTGGAAGAGGCCATCAAGAGGGCACTCAAAACATGTCCAGGTACACTAAACATGAGAAAATGGAATATTTCCCTTGCAAATATGGAAATAATTAAATGCTGATTATGGATTTAATTCCTGAGTTAAAGGCCAGATTCTTGCCTTTTCTGTTCCTAAAGAGCTGATTCGACCAGAGTGTTTCTGTTCAACTCAAGACCATTTGAAGAAGCATTCAGAAGGCCCATTCGAAAGATACATGGGAAGTCCATTCGAAGGAAGCAACTCAAGACCATTTGAAGAAGCATTCAGAAGGCTCATTCGAAAGGTACATGAGAAGTCCATTCGAAGGAGGCAACTCAAGGCCAATCGAAGAGCATGGCCTGAAGGCATCCGAAAATCAAAACATGTCCAGGTTCATTCCAGATTCCAAAGATACATGAATATTTCAAAAAAGGAAATAATTTAATGTGTCTGATTCTTGTCTCCTGGCTTTAATGGCCTGTTTAATTGGCTGTCTCTTGCCATTACTACACCCTCACACCCCTATAAATACAAGATTCAGCATACATATCCAGGACACGAAAAAAACTCTGCAGGAGAAAACACGAAAAAACACACAACAGGAGAACAAAAATACATTGGAGTTACGCTGCCAAAAGTTGTCAACATTTTCAGAAGTGATCCAGGCCAAAGCAACCCTTCAACAAAAGATCACAACGCCCATAAGCCCCAAATCAAAGGTGCCTACATCCAGGAAGTTCCCAGATCGAAGGTGCCTACATCCAGGAAGCGCCCAAATTAAAAGTTCAATCTGCTGGTAAGAAAGGGTAAACTATCCAACCTCATATTTGCATAATACATTCATACTGGTTGTTACCTTCGATTTTCTATCCTAGACAGGATCAAGAGGCCTGGGTTTGGCACCCAGGCCATGTCCATCGTTTGCTAATATTTACTGCAGACATAGCCTGAAGAGACCCAACAAGCGCAGGATCGAAGGGCCTGGGGTTCAATACCCAGGCCCTGCATTTTATTACGCTAACATACTTTTGCAGGTATAACATCCCAGATCGAAGGAGACACCTTCTCTGGATCGAACCCATTAGCATGCTGGATCGAAGAAGGCATCTCATTCCTGGATCGAAAGCCATGACCTCCATGATCAAAAGACAATCCTCTTCCCTGGATCGAAGGCTACTCACGCCTTACTGTCTGGCCCAATCAAAAGGACCATGACCCTCTCTGGACCGAAGCTTCCATTCCCTCCCTGGGTCGAAATTCCCTTTTTTCCCTGGATCGAAGGATCCCCCCTTATACTTTATTTTTATTTTCATTGATATCTTTTTATCTTTTTTAATTAACATTAAAATCAAAAAACCACAAAAAAACATTAGGCTAGTTTTTTCTATTAAAATTAACTTTGTTAATTAATCTCTTAATTATCTTAACATTTTCTCAAAACTAAAATTAAATAGATTTAGATCATTTTCCCAAAATAAAATAAAACAACAAAAAGATTTTATTTTTTAGAATTTTTAGAGGTTATTTTCAGATTCGCGCACATTTATTTTATTGTAACTGCCTACTGGTTCGTAATAGCTTAACTAAAGACTTTTACTTTACTGCTTTTATTTCCCCAATTTTTGGACATGTAAATAATCCCCCTCCCCGAAGCTTTGTAATAGCGTAGGATTTACAATTCCCGCACTTTAAATTCTTGTACTTATATTAACTGTTTAGATGTATGCTAACTAGGATTGCATGACAAGGTTAACCTTTAATTTTAAATCAATCGTAGCTCACCATAACATGTACAAAGATAATATAACTGAAAAATAATACACTTTCACATGCCACTCTTAGGATACGCCTCACTTGGTTTCCTCGAACGTGGTCATTGAGTATAGGAAGTCTTAGAGGTCGCCCTCCTGTCTAAAGATCAAAGTTGCCTCGAAACGGTTGCCTCAATAAAAATGATCTAAGACATTAGGGTTACCGCTAAAGCGTCCTAACATTGCTTTAGTGACCACACGTCCCTTAAACTGAATTGACCCGAAAACTCCAACAACGGTGCTACCTACTCCTCAATAGTGGGATAGAACTGTCTAAAGGACATTTGCACAGTTTAATTCCTTTTTGAGTAGGTAGAGGTTCTTAAGTACTTGCTCATTTTAGAAACAAAACAAAACTTTTCACACTTACACTTTTCGAACAAAGTTTTCAAAACACTTCATTACACTCTTGAGGATAGAAGCAAGAGTTAAATCGAAGTTCCAAACGAAAACTCTTTTCAAACCCAAAAACACAAAGAAAAGCAAACTTTTGAAAACACAATGAGCAAGTACCTAAGAGCCCGTGGATAACCACGGATAGAAAGGGTGCTGACACCTTCCCTTTCTATAATCTACCTCCCGAAGCCGAGAAATATCTCGAAAAGGAATTTTTCTGTGCTTTTGTCCTTTCCTTGTTGGATAAAATAAAAGACGGTGGCGACTCTTGCTTACCGCTACATTTTGCAAAAACAAACGCAAACGCAAACCAGCATTCCAAAACAGTCAGTTCTCATTCCCACCGATCACAGTGGGACATGGTGACTGATGGATACACGCACCAGTGGATGGAAGTGGTCAGAAGATTGACAGGAAAACAATGTCTGATCAGCAAGAGCGTGAGTTCAAAAATCATCACAAGGCCAGAACAATTATTCTTAGCGCCATCTCTTATTCAGAATATGAGAAGATATCAAACAGAGACACTGCAAAGAATATGTTTGACTCTCTGAGAATGACGCATGAAGGCAACATTCAAGTCAAAGAAACCAAAGCCCTTGCACTCATTCAGAAGTATGAGGCATTCAAGATGGAAGAGAGTGAATCAATAGAAACTATGTTTTCAAGATTTCAAATTCTTGTTGCTGGTCTAAAAGTTCTTGACAAAGGGTATTCTACTGCTGATCACGTTAAGAAGATCATCAAAAGCTTGCCAAAACAATGGAGGCCAATGGTCACAGCGCTTAAGCTAGCCAAGGATCTCAACAAAATCTCTCTAGAGGAACTTGTCAGCTCCCTCAGAAGTCACGAGATAGAGCTAGAAGCAGATGAACCTCAAAAGCAAGGTAAGCCATTAGCTTTAAAATCTAACAGAAAATCTGACTCCAAAGTTTTGCAGGCTGTGGAAGAAACCTCTGATGGGTCCTCATCAGAAGAAGATGAACTATCTCTCCTCTCCAGAAGGGTGAACCAATTATGGAAGCAAAGGCAAATGAAGTTTAGGAATCCCAGAAGATCAGAAAATCAGAATGAATCTTTCTCCAGATACAGAAGGTCAGAATCCTCCTCTGGACACAGAAGATCTGAAGGTTCTTCAGGAAACAGAAAGCCAAACAACAAAGACATCATCTGCTATGAATGTAACGAGCAAGGGCACTACAAAAGTGATTGCCCAAAGCTTCAGAAGGAAAAGCCCAAAAAGAAGTTTGGCAAGGAAAAGAAGAAAAGTCTCATGGCTACATGGGATGATTCTGACACATCTGAAGCTGACTTAGAATCAGATGATGAAAGAGAAAACATAGCTCTCATGGCAAACATAACAGAAGACAGTGAAGCTTCTGAGTCAGAATCTGAATCAGATATAGAAGAGGTATTCCCTGAATTTACTATAAACTTTACTAAGGCTGAACTAGCTGAAAGCCTCAATGAGATTCTGGAAAGATATCAGTAGATCAGAGTCAAATTCAGAAACCTAAAAAGGAATCTTGCTTCTGACTCTGATAAGACTGAGAGTCTCAAATTGGAGAATTCTGAGTTAAAAGATAAACTTTCAAAATTAGAAAACCAATTGCAAAACTCTCAGAAGGAAACAATCCCTGAAACACCCAGCAATGCTAATAAGATCATCAAGGAGTATGATCACAGCTTTCAGAAGTTTCTAGCTGAAAACATAGACAGAAGCAAAATGGCTTCAATGATCTATGGAGTTAGCAGAAATGGCAGAAAAGGGATAGGATATCAAGGTAAGGTACCTACACCAAAAAATGCCATGGACTTAGTTATAAAACGTACTCCACTTGATTCACACTTTATATATGGGCACACACATGACATAAAATATACAAGTAGTGATTACTCTGTCAAACCAAAATTCAACCAGAGTTTTGGTAAAACTAACAAATCAGGACCCAAGAAAATGTGGGTACCTAAGGATAAAATAATACATGTGGCAGATATCTTTAGCAGCAAAGCAAAAACACCAATCATGGTACCTGGACTCTGGCTGGTCACGACACATGAAGGGAAGAAGGCATATGTTCCAAAGCCTGGAACTTAAGCCTGGAGGCCACGTAGGTTTTGGAGGCAATCAGAGAGGAAAGATCACTGGCTATGGAACAGTAGGTAATGGAAATCTTCCCTCTATAAGTAATGTTTTATTAGTTGATGGATTAATGCATAATCTGTTATCCATAAGTCAATTAAGTGATAACGGTTATGATATAATCTTCGATCAAAATTCATGCAAAGCTGTTAGTCAGAAAGATGGGACTATCCTATTTAATGGAAAGAGGAAAACAACATTTATAAAATAAAACTTTCTGAACTAAAAAGTCAGAATGTAAAATGTATATTGTCTGTTAACAACGAGCAATGGATCTGGCACAGAAAATTGGGACATGTTAGTATGAGAAGAATATCTCAGATTAACAAACTCAATCTGGTCAGAGGACTTCCTAACCTGAAGTTCAATTCAGATGCTCTGTGTGAAGCATGTCAGAAAGGCAAGTTTGCAAAACCAACTTTCAAATCCAAAAACGTTGTTTCCACCTCCAAGCCATTAGAACTTCTGCACATTGATTTATTTGGACCAGTTAAAACTGCTTCAGTCAGTGGCAAGAAGTATGGATTAGTAATCGTAGATGACTATAGCAGATGGACATGGGTAAAGTTCTTAAGGCACAAGGACGAGTCACACTCTGTGTTTGTTACCTTCTGCAACCAAGTTCAGAATGAAAAGGATCTTAGAATCGTTAAAGTCAGAAGTGATCATGGTGGAGAATTTGAAAACAAAGATTTTGAGTTATTCTTTAATGACAAAGGCATTCTGCATGATTTCTCTTGTCCTAGAACTCTCCAGCAAAATGGAGTTGTAGAACGAAAGAACAGAACATTGCAAGAAATAGCCAGAACCATGATCAACGAGACTAACGTTGCTAAGATCTTCTGGGCAGAGGCAATAAACACAGCGTATTACATTCAGAATAGATCTCCATAAGACATATTCTGGAAAAGACTCCATATGAATTGTGGAAGAACAAAAAGCCCAACATTTCCTATTTTCACCCATTTGGATGTACATGTTTTATTCTGAATACAAAATTTTTTTTGAACAAGTTTGACTCTAAAGCACAAAAGTGTATTATGTTAGGATATTCTGAACGCTCAAGAGGGTACAGAGTATACAATACAGAAACACAGATTGTGGAAGAGTCAATCAGTGTTCGTTTTGATGATAAGCTTGACTCTTAAAAGTCAAAGCAAAATGAATTACTTGCAGGTATGGAAGTTAAACTCACAGGTACTGAAGACAAATCATCAGAAGCTCTCAACAGAGACACTCCCTTAACATCAGAAAGAGGCACTGCAAGCAATCCAACACCTTTTGTTGATCAACTCCAGAAAAGACCATCCAGAAGCAGCATGGATCATCCAGAAGAAACAATCTTAGGAAGAAAGGAAGATCCAATCAGAACAAGATCTAGCTTCAGAAACTCTGAAGAATCCCTCATGGGACTGGTTTCTCTAATTGAACCAACAACAATTGATGAAACACTTCTGGATAATGACTGGATTCTAGCAATGCAAGAGGAGCTAAATCAATTCACAAGAAATGAAGTATGGGGTCTAGTTCCCAAACCAAAAGGATTCAACGTCATTGGTACAAAATGGGTGTTCAGAAACAAACTAAACGAACAAGGTGAAGTCATCAGAAACAAAGCACGACTGGTAGCACAAGGTTATAGTCAGCAAGAGGGGATATACTATACAGAAACCTTTGCTCCAGTCACCAGGTTAGAATCTATCAGACTCTTAATTTCATTTGCTGTTAATAAAGGCATCACTCTGTATCAGATGGATGTTAAGAGTGCATTCTTAAATGGCTATATAGAAGAAGAGGTATATGTGCACCAACCCCCTACTTTTGAAAGTTCCAAAAATCCAGAATATGTTTTCAAACTAAAGAAGTCACTCTATGGTCTGAAACAAGCTCCCAGAGCTTGGTATGAAAGACTAAGTAACTTCCTGTTAGAAAAGGAATTCACCAGAGGGAAAGTGGACACAACCTTGTTCTGTAAGACAGTTAAGAATGACATTTTAATATGTCAGATTTATGTTGATGACATCATATTTGGATCCACTAAACCCTCTCTGGGAAGAGAGTTTGCTAAATGTATGCAGGCAGAATTTGAGATGAGCCTAATGGGGGAACTAAAATTCTTTCTGGGCATTCAGATTAATCAAACCCCAGAAGGAACTTACATTCATCAGAGCAAATATGTTAGAGAACTTCTGAAGAAATTTGATCTCTCAGAATGTAAGCCATCAAAGATTCCAATGCATCCCACGTGCATTCTGGAAAGAGAAGAGGTAAGTAAAAAGGTAGAACAAAAGGTCTACAGAGGTATGATTGGTTCTCTTCTCTATCTGACAGCTTCAAGGCCTGACATTTTATTCAGTGTTTGCATTTGTGCTAGATTCCAATCAGATCCTAGAGAATCTCACTTAACAGCAGTTAAGCGAATTTTCAAGTATCTGAAAGGTACTACTAATCTGGGTTTGTTTTATAGAAAATCAAGTGATTACAGTTTGATAGGATACTGTGATGCTGATTTCGCTGGAGACAGAGTGGAACGTAAAAGCACTTCTGGAAGCTGCCAGTTTCTGGGAGGAAATCTGATCTCATGGTCTAGCAAAAGACAATCCACAATAGCTCTATCAACAGCAGAAGCTGAATACATAGCAGCAGCTGGATGCAGCACACAAATTCTCTGGATGAAAAGTCAACTTGAGGACTTCAAGATATTTGAGAGTAACATCCCTATCCTCTGTGACAATACTTCTGCTATTTGTCTCAGTAAAAATCCTATTTTGCATTCTAGGGCTAAGCATATAGAAATAAAACATCATTTTATTAGGGACTATATTCAGAAAGGGATTTTAAATTTTAAATTTATTAACACAGACCATCAATGGGATGATATCTTTACAAAACCTCTTTCTGAAGATAGGTTCAACTTCATTCTGAAACATCTCAACATGAAGCTCTGCCCAGAATGAAATTGTTTTGATTCCATATCTTAACCTTCAGAACTTTGTTTATTTTTCCGTGAACTACTGATCAATCTTTCTTCAGATCTTTAGAAGTACAGATTGTATCAGAATCTATCCATGAAGATCTGAGTGCTTCATTTCAAGGATAGAAATATGCAGTTCACTCAAGCAAACAAGTGTCATCCAATCATCAGCTACTTTCTGAGGCTGAACATGTGTTCACGTTTCTGAAAGGATAAAAGCGCTGATTGGTTGCATTGAGACACATGTCATGGGTAACCGTTCCAATATCTTTCTGAATCCCCCAAAATCAGCTATCATTAAATGCTCATAATCATTATATTTAATTTCTCTCTCTTGCCGTTTATGTTTTCAAAATTGTTTAGAAATCTATTTAAACACATTTCTCACCATTTACACTCTTTTACCTTCACTTTCATTCTCTCTCAATCTTACTGATTTCAGTTTGCATACTTTCTCAAAACCCTTTCAATTTTCTCAAAACCTTCATGTGAACATGGCTTCCTCAAGCATCCCCACTCCCAGTTCTCAGAAAATAGGTTCCTCTGAACAGTATGAAGAACCCTACAGAACTCTTCTCACACCCATCAAAAATCTAGAAGTTCTTTCAGAATTGATCGTGGATTTCAACAGTCTACAAGATAATGGGTTTAATCTCTCTAAAGAGGTTAAGGCTCAAGGCTGGGAAAGATATTTTGACCGTCTGGTGGGTCCAACATTCCCAATTCTGGTAAAGGAATTTTGGATTCATGCTTCATCTTCCAACCATCAAGTTACTTCATACATTATGGGGAAGAAGATAGTTATTACTGAAGACCTCATTGCAAGATTAATAGGCTACAGTGGCGGTGGTGTACGTTGCATTGACATGGCTGAAAGATGCGCTGATGTTGCCCTAATTTCCAGAGAAATCTTCACTCTGGGGCTGCCCTCCAGCAAGATAAGGGATTTAAAACACCATCATAGAATATGGGCCAAGATCATTCTGGGATGCATAAACCACAGGAAGCCTACCAGCTCTCCTGACTACATCAATATTGATCAGCAGTTTCTGATCTACTTTATCTCCCAGAAGATTAAGGTGAATCTGGCTCATCTGCTGTTTAACCATCTAAGGACAAGTGTTAAAGAAACCAGAGAAGAGGAGCGCACAAAAAGGGACTGGATACCCCTAGGAAGACTTATATCAGATATTCTAACAGAGAATAAGTTGATTGATCATCTTACAGAGGCTCAGGAAATCAACTCTTTAGAGGCTACTGTTGGCAAACAGATGAATGCAAAGAATCTGAAGAAAATGAAGTTGATTGAGAACGTCAAGAAGGAACCCAGTGTCACTTCTTTTGCAGCAATCTCCAGCAGAAGAGTCCCTCTGGATAACTTTCCTCTGTTCTCATAGATTGATTCTAAACCTGATATAATAGTCAGATATCTGGATGCTTGCAAGGCGGATGGTACAACACCTAATTTGAACATTCAGGATCTACAGCAGAAGGCTCCAGAAGTTGTGCTGAAGAAAACCAAGAAAAGGAAAGTTGTAGCAGAAGGATCATACCAGCAGACTCCTAAAAGAGAGGTAATCCTTCTTTTGTAACTGTTTTAGATTCAATTTCTGTATCAACATTTATACCAATTCCCACTCAATCTGAAAACCCCACACCACAAACTTTTGATGACTTTGACATTGATTTTGACCCCTCTGAATCCTTAACTCTTAGAAGATGTCGCTCCCAACCTCCAAATCCAAATATTGAAGCAACCCAACAAGAACTTGCAAAAGTTCTATCTGATATAGATACCTTTGACCAACATACTTCTGCTCCCATGCCAGAAAATCCAAACCCTGAAACCACCACAGAAGCACAACCAGAAATTCCCCTCTCACCACAACCAGAAATTCCCCTCTCTCCACAACCAGAAATCCCACTACCTCCATCTCCTCAACCAGAAACTAATCCACCTTCTCCACAAACTGAACTATCTCACCCAGAAGTTCAAACTTATGAGGCTCAACCTTCTGAATCCTATGAACCAGAATCTCATAACGATCAATCAAACCAAACTGTTGATTCTGATACCATTCCCATTCCTGGAATCACAGAACCTATGGCCATTCGTATGCCCCTTGGTACCATTGTGAATTTCCCCAAATTCCCTCTTCTCTAGAATCAACTCCACCAAACTCCCCATCAAGTCCAATAATAATTCCTGACTCTCCCACTCCCTCACCAAAGAACAATCCAGAAGACAACATCAAGACTGTTATTGACTTAACAGTTTTTGAACGTCTTACTGTCATAACCCACAAAACAGCTATCCCAAAACCAAAACATCCAGATGTTGGTACCAGCTTATTGATGTTTAAAACAGATGTACATAAGTGGATCACTTCTCTGAAACAAGCTAGTCTTGAGCTGATTGATCCTGCTGCATCAGACTACCTTTGGACAAATTTCAGAAGATGGGTATCTTCTGAAACTCATAAGTTGCAAGAACAGAGCTACGGACAAGCTCAACAGAACTTCAGCAATCTGCTGAAAGAAATTGAAGGTCCAGTTCTAAGCCAGCTGCTTAAGGAAGAAGTTCTCCCTCTGGACAATGCTCCCTGGTCAGAAGATCTCAATCTGACTGATACTCCAGAGCAGATGATTCCTGCTGAAGCACTGGGTCAAGAAAAGGATATTGCAGAAGGCTCTGGGAAGCATCCAATTTCTGAAGATCCTCAAACTTCCTCCTATGACAAGCAGACTCTAGAAGACCTGAAAAGATCTGATATGTTGATGAATGAAAGAATGGATAAACAGGACGACAAAATTGAGGAAATCAAGATCATGTTAACCCAGCAACAGGAAACCAACATCTAGATCAAGAGCTTGTTGGAAACCTTGTTCACGCGTCTACCTCCTCCCTCTTAGAATTTCCTTGTCTTTAAAACTTGTTTATCTGTAATTTTCTTACATTGTTTTGAACTTATCATTGCTTCTGGCTTTTAATATGAATGCATTTTGGCTCTGATTATTTGTTCTTTTTGATAACTGACAAAAAGGGGGAGAAAGAATAAGATATTTTTCAATAACGGATTACTGAGACATAAGTCTCAAACATTCTGATCTATTTAAATTTCTATTTTCTGAAAAGCTTACAGGTACAAAATTCTGATGAAAGATACAGTAAAGTTTTGATGCTCAAAGACTCATGGAATTAAAGGGAAGTAATCAACTCAGGGGGAGTTTTCTCTTCTTAATTCTATACTTTTTATTCTTTATTTTTAATTGAAAAATCTGGTTTTTGTCATCATCAAAAAGGGGGAGATTGTTAGAACATAGTTTGATTCTAAAACCCTTAATTACAGCTTTGATGATAACAAAATACAAAGAATAAATAAATTGTAAGATTTATATATAAGACAAATATGCTTCTTAAAATTATGTTTTGTATAAACAGAAGTTCTGATGGAATCAGCATCGGCATCAGAAGCATCAGAAGATCAGTAACATGTGCTACACGCTGAAGCTACCAGATCATACGCTGAAGCTTGATGACCAGAATCTGCACATAAACATATACACTCTGACTCTGATCAAAGATCTTTACCAAGTCATCAGCACTCAGAAGCGTCATCATAAGTTAAAGCAAAGAACACTCGGAAGCGTTACCATAAGCAAAGAAGACTCTGAAGCGTTATTAAGTATTCAAGATAGAATTAATTGCTAACGGCTTTATTCAGACAAGATCTTCTTCAAAAGGAAAGTGCGTTATTATCAGTAAAAGTGCTTTATGGACAACGTATCTTTTCCTTGGCTATATAAACAAGTCTACTTGAGAAAAGACGCACGCATGCACTCACATAATTTGCCAAGCTTTCAAAACCACGCTTACTCAAACGCTTTAGCAAAGTCAGTTTATTCCAAGCTTAAATTTGTGTAATTATCACAGTTGTGATATATTGTTTTATTAGAAAACGTTAACACATCATTATTCAAATTATTTGTAAAAGATTTCCTTGAGATAAACCAGTTTGTGGTTATACTCAAGAAGGCTTTAACAGTTGTTAAAATAGCTGTTGTAATCCTTTGAATATAGTGGATTAAGACCTCGTTGGAGAGAGGCGAAATCACCTTGACGGGTGGACTGGAGTAGTTTGAGATCAAACGAACCAGGATAAAAATATTGTGTTGTCTAAGCATTTGATTTAAGTTTTACAATTCAACCCCCCTTCTTGTGTTTTTCACATCTTCAAAATTGTATTCATTACATTACAAGTTTGAATTTACAAAAATTGACTTGTCTACAAATGCAATAGATTACAAAGATTCGTTTACAAAAAAGAAGAGAGAAATTCTATTTATTCAAAGTCTTCATCCTCAAGCAACCACTCCAATATTTGCTTGCCATCCATGCCTCATGTTTATGAAAAAGAAAGGGAGAAGTTTGTTAGTAACTTAAACATCCAGAAATGAACCAAAAAAAATACAAAGTATTTTAATTCATCATTAGGGTGGTTTTTGTTGAATTAGAAAAGAAGGGTTTTGTGTTCTAAAGGCCTCATACAATTCTTGTTCAATCATTGGCCTGAGAAATTTTTGGTTTGCAAATCACAAGATACAAGCTTGGTTCACAAACAAGGTAAAACAAAACCTGCAACAAGCTGCATAACAGGCATAACAGGGCAGGCAAACTGCATAACAAGACAGGAAAACAAAGCTAACTGTAGCTGCATAACAAGCATAACAGGGTAGGAAAACAAGGCAAACTGAAGCAGGCAGACATGGCACAGCAGGCAATAGGCTGTAGCAGGTAGCAAGCAGCAAAAAATGCTGCAAACTACCAAGACAAAAAACCAGTACAATCAATAATCATAGAGGCCTCAAAACAGTGTTCTATCATAGGCCAATACTATTGCAAAACACAACCCATTGTTGGTTCACAATAGAGAAAAGATGCAAACCAAATCTCAAAGTCCAACAGAATTTAAGCCCAATAGAATTTCAATTCAAGCCCAACAGAACAAAGGCTCATACATGTTTAAAAAATATATATCAGAATCTGCATCACTGGCCTAAGAGATGTGTTGCTTTTTTTTGCAAATCATAAAAATGGATTACTTGGATCACAAAAAGCAAAAAGATATGGAAGAAAAATCAGATTATCATCATGTTTTCACACAAACAAAAGAAGCCTCATGTTGTTTCAAATCAGAAAATATCAAATCAACAATCAAGAAGCCTCAAATTTGCAAAGTCATGTCATAGGCCTAGAGTATTTCACTACAAATCTCAAAACAAATTTGTTTGGTTCATAGCAAAAGTCCACAAGAAACTAGTACAAAAGTACAGGAAAAGCAGCCATCAAAGTTAGAAAAGTATAAGAACAAGTCTAGAAAACTGTAAAAGGAAAAAGACAGTACAACAGACATTGTACCAGCAACCAACAACCAAAGTCAACTAGCAAAGTTGATTTATAAAAAAAACCAGTACAAGCAACAAAGCCAGTAGTATTTTATCACTATTTTATCATAAATCAATCATATATAAAAGGGCAACAATACTGTGCAAGAAGGAGGGTTTTTTGGCCAGCAAGAAGAATATACAGAAAAGATAAAAGTCCAGCCACTGTTTTCATCACACTAAAAGACCCTCAAAGATCACTGTCAACAAACCATAGGATACCAAAACACAACAACAAAGAAAAAGGTAATTTCTCAAACTGTTTTCAGATTCTTTTCATAGAAATATACAAAACGTTTGAAACTTCCCTTAGCTTTCTTTTACAAAACATACAGTTTAGGGTCAATTAAAGGCCAAATGGAACACATAGGGACAAGAAAACTTGTAACAAAAGTGAACAAAAAGCCATCATTCATTTATCTTAAGAACAACTAACTTTGTTCATCAGAGCCATCACCATTCATAAATATACAAAACATCATTACCAGCAAACAGAACCAAAACCCTTCAAACTCACATCATAACAGAATTCAAAAACCCATATACAGACAAAGACAACAAACCAAACAGTTTCCCATTTTTCTTTTCATCATCAAAAATATAGATAGAAAACAGAAACAAAATCACAGCAAGCCATTTCCTAAATTATTTTCATCATCAAGAATATACAAGGAAACAGAAACAAAATCACATGCAAGCAACAATAAAACCCTAAAAATTTGTATCATCATTTTCCTCAAAATCCAGACCCTTCAGAAACGAAAATAGGAAAGTTAGAAAGATCTCACCCAAATAATGAGAGATCCTCGCAATAAGAGCCGTTAGGGTTCCGATTCCCCCTTCGCGGTCTACCCAGTTTGGTCCAATATCTGTAAAAGTCAACCATGGATTAAGATAGAGGAGAGAAAGACGAGTAAGATAATGTAAAAAAAAATAGAGATTTAAACCCATTCGCTGCCGTCACCGCCGTGAGGCGATTTCCGACGCGGCTTCTGTTTCTTCTCCGGTGAAGGAATCATAGAGAGAGAGAGCGAGAGAGTCAAAGAAGTGAGGGAGAGAAATGTTTTGGCCAAATGAGACTAGGTCTCATAACCTGGTTGTTTTGTTCAAAACAACCAGGCCCTTCATTAGCCAGGCCCAAAATCTATTTTACTACCACACCCCCCCCCCCCATTTCCCATAAACCACGCAAACCCATTTTCAGTTTTTTATTGTTTTTGTTTGCTGTGTACAAAAAGGCAATATGGGCCCAACCACAGATTTTTACTTCACTCACACACCATAATTTAATTCTTACACCCCATACTTTCCTTTACATATTTTTTTTCTTCATTTTTTTCTGTTATTTATTTTTTACTATTAATAATGTTAATTTTATTTTTATTTTTATTAATAAGAAAAATAATAAAATATTTATTTATCATGTAGTTAGTAATATATGTATTTATTTTCATTATTTTCTAGATTAAAGACAATAAATATATTCTTTTTTAAATAAATTTAGCTCTTTTTTAAACTTAGGTTTATTTTAATAAAACTTAAATTAGAATTTAGAACTTTTATTTTATTAATTTTATTTTTTTACTAATTTAATTAAAAAAAACAAAAAAAAAACTTGTTTTCTTTGATAAATTAATTCTTTTATTAATTTCATTTTTATTTTAATTAATTATTTTCTTTTAATTAAGTCAAAATCTTTAACATAAAAATACACTCCATATTCATTCCATTGCTTGTACATTATATTCTTATTCTTATTTATATATTATATCATTATTTGTATATTCCATTTCTAGTACATAATGTTTATTTCGATTTTTGTACAAATTCAATTTGGTTGTAATAGATTAATTAGGTTTATATTATTGCAATCCCCATTCATAAATTGTATACACCACATCCCTAAAAGATGTAATAGCATAGGACATTTAAATTTCGTAATTTATCTCTTTTACATAATATGCTAGTAATTAGGGTTTTCATGGGAAGATAAAAATCAATCAAATAGAAAACCCTAATTCAAGACAAAAGCAAGCATGAAAATGATATACTTGCACACAAACACCCCTAGGGTTACTTCACTTGGTTGCCTTATACAAAATGGCCATATTACGCATGTGAGGTATCTTAGCAAAAAAAAAACAAATACAAGATCATAGTCCCTCGATGACGCTATTCAAAGTTGCCTTACAAAATGATCTTAGTCCCTCAAAAATGCTAAGATACCTTGCAACATTGCTAATCATGGCTATACGATGACCCACGCCCGTCCCGTTTACATCCAAAGATAGGGTTGCTTACCAAATCAATGGTAAGACAACAATATCAAAGGAAAAGAAAATAAACAAGAAAGACATTTGAGAAGGTAGATTGCTCTATTTTAAAACAAATATCCTTGCTCCATTTCAAAACAAACACACACATTTCCAAACATCTTACAAACATTGAAAACATTTTCAAAAAGATCAACATCTTTGTATACATTCTTACGAACGAGAATAATTACAAAGATTGCCTAAACAATGGCCTCTTTACAAAATACATAAAAAAAAACACACAAAGCCCAATTTCAAACAAAAGCAAGTGATCTAGCAAGTAACTAAGAGCCCATGGAAAACCATGGATTAAATGATGCTAATACCTTCCCTTTTCATAATCTACCCCCCGAACTCAAGAAACAATCTCAAATGTCTTTCTTGTGCTTTTTCACCTTTCCTTTTGGATAAAAGAAAAGTCGGTGGCGACTCTTGCTAACCGCAATATTTGCGATAAAAACGCAAAACCTCAAGTCAGTTCTCCCACCGTATCATAGGAAGACTCAAACATCGACATCTGGATCTATCCGACTACCAACGGTGGACTGAGTAACTGGACGGCTAGGGACTTTATACCAGTTTCTTTTATTCCGCAGTAATTGTCTTACTTGTTTTGAGATTTGTAATAAACAATTTAAAACTTTATGGCCTTATGCCTTGCCCGAGGCACATTGGTTTTGCTTGTGAGGGCTATTATTTGTCATTTAATATATCATTAATAAAGCATTGGACATTTCTTGCATACAAATTTTGCGCTCTCTGTTTTACTTTTCTGTTTTCACTTTATCAAAACAGCTATTCTCTTACACACACTCACGTATCATAATGCAGATCCATATCCACTCTGGATCCCATTGATAACAGCTCTGCTATTGCCAGTTATGACTTCGAAAATCCGATCAACCAAGCCGAAGGCAAAGGTGAGGATGATTGTGAGGTGCCTGGAGAACTTGCTAGACTATTACAGCAGGAAGAAAGGGCCATACAACCTCATGAAGAGCCGTTTGAGACAATGAACTTGGGTACTATGGAAGACAGAAAAGAGGTTAAAATAGGTGTAAATCTGGAGCTTAGTGTCAAACAGAGGTTGATACAGATGTTGCACGACTATGTTGAAATCTTTGCCTGGTCCTATGAAGACATGCCTGGTTTGGACACTGATATTGTGGTACATCGCCGGCCGACTAAAGAAGATTGTCCTCCGGTTAATCAGAAGGTCTACCTTATGCATCTTGAAATGTGAGAGAAAATCAAGACTGAGGTCATGAAACAGTTTGATGCAGGATTCTTAGCTGTCACTTCATATCCACAGTGGGTTGCTAACGTTGTTCCGGTACCTAAGAAGGACGGTAAGGTACATATGTGTGTTGATTACAGAGATCTGAACAGGGCAAGCGCCAAGGATGACTTCCCACTTCCTCACATCGATGTTCTGGTCGACAACATCGTGCATCATAAAATCTTCTCCTTCATGAATGGTTTCTCTGGCTACAACCAGATCAAGATGGCTACTGAAGACATGGAGAAGACAACCTTTGTTACATAGTGAGGCACCTTCTGCTACAAGGTGATACCTTTTAGGTTGAAGAATGCTGGGGAAACTTATCAGTGCGCTATGGTCGCTTTGTTCCATGACATGATTCACCACGAGATCGAAGTTTATGTTGATGATATGATAGCCAAGTCTCAGACGGAGGAAGAACACCTTGATCATCTCCAGAAATTGTTTGACAGATTGAAGACATATAAGCTGAGGTTGAATCTGAACAAGTGTACCTTCGGGGTAAGATCTAGTAAGCTTCTGGGATTTATCGTCAGCGATAAGGTTATTCAGGTAGACCCTGCGAAGGTAAAGACTATACAAGAGATGTCGGTTCCCCGCACATAGAAGGAAGTTAGAGGTTTTTTGGAACGCCTAAATTACATCGCCAGGTTCATTTCACATATGAATGCTACTTGTGAGCCAATCTTCAAGCTTCTGAAGAAAGATCAAGTGGCAAAGTGGAATGATGAATTCCAGACCTCTTTCGAAAGAATAAAGGAATACCTTCAAGAACCACCAATTCTGAAGCCTCCAGTTGAAGGAAGACCTTTGATATTATACTTGACAGTGCTAAACAATTCAATGGGGTGTGTGCTGGGGCAGCATGACGAGTCTGGTCGAAAAGAGCATGCAATTTACTACTTTAGCAAAAAAGTTTACCGATTATGAGACTCGATACTCATTGCTCGAGAAAACTTGTTGCGCTTTGGCATGGGCTGCTCGCCGGCTGAGACAGTATATGCTGACTCACACTACCTTGTTGATATCAAAGATGGATCCGATCAAGTATATTTTCGAGAAGCCCGCTCTCTCCGGAAGGATAGCAAGGTGGAAAATGATCTTAACCGAATATGACATACAATATACAACCCAAAAATCTATAAAGGGGAGTGTATTGGCTGATAGTTTGGCTCATCAGGCCGTGGATGACTACCAGTCCATGAATTTTAAGTTCCTGGATGAGAATATCATGTTAGTGACTGACTACAAAGAGCCTGGACTGGATGAAGGACCTGAGGAAGGATCCCGATGGTCTATGTATTTTTATGGAGCCTCAAACGCACTGGGTAACAACATTGGCGTTGTAATCATATCTCCCAAGGGCTGTCATACTCCGTTCACCGCCGATTATGTTTCAACTGCACCAACAACATGACAGAGTATGAAGCATGTACCATGGGTCTTCGAGCTGCTATTGACTTGAGGATCAAGTTCTTGAATGTATTTGAGGATTCCGCTTTGGTGATAACTCAGATCAAAGGCGAGTGGGATACGAAGCACCCGAATCTCGTTCCTTACAAAGAGTATATACTGACATTGCTCCCACACTTTGAGGAGATAACCTTTGAACATTTCCCACGAGAAGAGAACCAGTTGGCGGATGCGCTAGCTACCATGTCTTCTATGTTCAAGGTTAGGTGGGACAATGAAGCTCCACATATTACCATTGAGAGGTTGGATGAACCGGCACACTGCTGTAAAATCGATACTGAAGAAGGGGCAGACAAACCCTGGTTTCACGAAGTCAAAAGGTACCTCGAGGCTCAGAAGTATCCTGAAGGGGCATCTATCAATGATAAGAAGTTTTTGAGAAGGTTCGTTGCAAAGTTCTTCCATAGTAATGGGATCCTCTATAAACACAACCATGACTCTACACTACTACGGTGTGTAGACAAGAATGAAGCAGAGAAGATCATGACAGATCTACATGAAGGCACCTTCAGAACCCATTCCAGTGGACACACCATGGATAAGAAGATCCTACGGGTAGGATATTACTGGTACACCATGGAAGCCGATTGTTATCAACACTATCGAACTTGTCATAAATGCCAAATTTATGCTAATAAGGTGCATGTACCTCCGGTTCCTCTGAACGTCTTGACAGCTCCTTGGCCCTTTGCGATGTGGGGCATCGACATGATCGGAGAAATCAGACCCACCGCTTCCAATGGACATCGTTTCATCTTAGTGGCCATTGATTATTTCACAAAGTGGGTTGAGGCAGCCTCTTTTGCTACAGTAACCAAGAATGTCGTGGCGCGGTTTATCCGACACAATCTGATCTGTCAATATGGTGTACCAGAGAGAATTATTACTGATAATGGTACGAATCTCAACAACACAATGATCACCGAGCTCTGTAAACAGTTCAAGATACAACATCATAATTCTTCTCCCTATCGGCCGAAGATGAATGGCGTTGTTAAAGCAGCTAACAAGAACTTCAAGAAGATTGTACACAAGATGACGATGACATATAAAGACTGGCATGAGATGTTACCATTCGCTCTTCATGGGTACCGTACCTCAGCACGGACGTCGATAGGGGCAACGCTCTACTCTCTGGTATATGGCATGGAGGCAGTCCTACCCATAGAAGTCCAGATACCTTCTCTCAAGATTATGAAGGATGCAGGTTTGAACGAAGACGACTAGATCCAAACCCGACTTGATCAACTAAATCTAATCGATGAAAAGAGACTTACTGCTATCTGCCATGGTTAGACATATCAAAAGAGAATGATCAAGGATTTTAACAAGAAAGTCAGGCGTCAAGAATATCAAGTCAGGGATCTGGTGATCAAACGCATCATACTGCCGCAAGGTGATCCCAGGGGAAAATGGACTCCCACGTACGAAGGGCCATTTATGGTCAAGAGCATTTTCTCTGGAGGAGCTATGATTCTAACCACCATGGATGGTGACGACCTTCCTCACCCTGTCAATGCAGACATAGTGAAAAGATACTATGCATGATCAAAGACCCGCTAGGTCGACTGACCTAGGAAAAAATAAGGGCTTCCCAGTGAACCAAAAGGGTTCGGGCAAAAGTAAGGGATGAAAATGAAAAAATCTGTACACCCGGCAAGTCAAAAACCCGAAAGGGAGGCTTGGGAAAAAAAGGGTATCCCGGTGGATTGAAAACCCGAAAGGGCAATCCAGGAAAAAGTTAGGGATTAAAGCGTATCATTATGTCTCATTGGATCATCTTGCGACCAAACTTCGGTATCGACTATCAAGTTCGGACAGCGCCAATCAATCTGATCAACCTTTGACCAAGTAGCAAAGTGATGAGACGCTTGAAGATATAAAGGTAATAGCAGAGTTGGAACCCAATGGGGTTGTTTCACATAGCTGTTTTTCCTTATTTTACACAAATTGTATAATTTCTATCTGTCGGCGGCATTCTCTTACTAGGACGTCAGCCTCCTTGTACAAAACGCCTATTACAGGCCAATTTCAAAATCAATACAAGTCATTTTTACAAAACTTCAATCTATTTTTTTTCTTTTTCCGTTTTGTTTTGCAAGAACGTCCAATGATTTATTTTTGATATATGCATTTGAAAATGATTGCTACTCATAAATATTTACATAAGAAACAAAGGCAGTTACTCGTAATTTCAGAAACAGGGAAAAATAAGAAGTGCCAAACCCGACGGTTCCTCTGCCCAGCAGGTATCGGGATAGAGCCAGCTTAGGAACATGAGTATTAGTACATACACTCTCCACAGAGTAAAAGTACCCAAAAGGCATTGATGTCAGCTTTCCCGAAACAGGACATAACTATCCCCAGTTGAGGTTCGTAATCGCAGGAGAGTCAACAAATTTCATCCCCCAAGCGGAGTCTATTTCTACAGATACAAAAGCTCAATCTCCAATAGAGCTCATCACTTCCAGCGACGGAATTTCATCCCCAGCTAAGTTTGTTCCTCCAGATCGGCAGGTCTACCAACAGAACATCTCTTCCCCCTAAGTTTGGTCCCCGCAGAGTTATTCTCCAGCATCTCCTCCCGACAGAATATTTGCGAATCTCTAGCAACAGTCATAGATTTATTTTCCCAGACGCGAGCATACCCTGATAGCATTTCATGAACATACATCATGACATATGCATACATATCATATACATCATAATCTCATTTATTTCGAGAACATCATCTCACCCTGCATTTCATGCATCGCATATAACTAACCCTGATATCTTTTCAGGAAAAGGCAATCAGCTTCAACGAATCCAGCAGTTATACAGATCACATCTACAAACAACTAATGGAAACTCAGATCTCGAAATCAAACGGGTCAAATAATCTACATTATCATATCGAAGTAACCTTACCCCAGTTCCTCCTGAAGTTTTACTCGAACTTATCACAAAGTAACCTTACCCCGGTTCCTCCTGAAGTTTCACACGAACTTATCACAAAGTAACCTTACCCCGGTTCCTCCTGAAGTTTTACACGAACTTATCACAAAGTAACCTTACCCGGGTTCCTTATCACAACCCTACTATCCAGTCTTTTCATATCGAAGTAACCCTACTATCCAGGTTCCTTCTTACAACCCTACTATCCAGGCTTTTCATATCGAAGCAACCCTACTATCCAGGTTCCTTCTCATAACCTTACTATCCAGGTTCCTCCTCTCTTATCCCTAAACAGCAGTCTACAACACTATAAGACTAGAACCTGGTCAAACACGTTTGGTTTCGCATCTCCCCAGTAGAATAACAAACAACTGAAGCTCCTAAAATTCTATTTCTCCCAATACAGATACCAATGTTCCTCAGCAGATTCCTCGTTGACAATAACAACAGGAACTCTCATCAAAGGAATGTCTCAGGAAATCAACATTATCTAGATGGCATCTTTAAGCCCATCTCCGACGATTCTCCGTCACATCCAGGATGGCATCTTTAAGCCCATCTCCGACAATATTCTATCATCAACCTCCAAATGGCATCTATAAGCCCACTCCCGATATCACAAATCAAGTGCCACTTCATGCAAGTGCAAATTTCTGGGCACTCTAGTGTTCAATCATCTTCCACCTTCAGATCACGAAAGGCAGACGGGCCAATCTACATCCTCAGGTTTAAGAAGATTGAATAGGAGCAGTTGTTGTACCCCAAAATTTTCCCTCTCATTTTATTCAAAACATACTCCTAGAGATCCTCAATTTGCTCAAGTTTGCCCAAGAGTTGACCAAACAAACTCTCTTCTAAGGTAGTGTGTCTCAAATTAGGGTTTCCACTTTCATCAAGATGTGTGGATCACAAAGGCCCCAAATTCTCTCCAAGGCCCTAATATGTTCCCGAGATTCTCCATGTCAAGTCTCATGCCTTGCACAAGAAGTTTGCTCAGTCAACTGCTCAGATGCTTGAGAGTCGACTATATTAGGTCAAAAGTCAATTGTGACCCACATACAGTCAAACTTCAATAATTTTGGTCAACATCCACATTTTTAAGTGACTTTCATAATTTTATCAAGGATTGACCATGATTCCCCAAGGAATGCTCCAAATTCATCAAAACCCAAAAGTTGCTAAATTAGGGTTTCTTAGTAAAAGTCAACCAAACTTTGACCAAGCATAACTTCCACATGATTTATTAGAAATTTTCCATCCAAAGCTCATTTTTAAGAGGATGAAATTACCTACAACTAATATTCAAACCATAAGTTTAAAATATGCACTCATAAAAAGATATTAATTTTTGCATTATGGGTCCTTTTGAAAAGTTAACAAAAACACCTTTTGGGTCAAAGCTTCATACATGAATATGGAAGATCCAATTGAGATGAAACCAAAAGGGTTAGTTAGGGGACATCCTAATATTTCTAAAAAGTCTAAGAACACCTCTCTAGGGTCAAAATTGAGAGAGTTGTGCATTGTTAAAGTTGGCAATTTTTGGAAAATTGTCAAAAGTCAACATTGATCAAATTGACATTTTTTCCAAAGGGTCCCATGTTTTCTTGCTTGAAACATATTTCTAATAGGACCCACGACCCCTGAGCTTTTCCACCTATTATTTTATTACTTTTATCATTTATTTTGATTTTTTATTCATTTAAATCAAAATAAATCAAATTAAATGGTAAAATAATGAAATCAAATCAAATCATGGATTTTTTGTGCATCTTTTGAGTCAATGTACAACTAGCATGATTACCAATTCGTGAAAGATTCATTTGGATTGGAAAAGATTGGATTGAAGCTTATTTTGGGAAGACATCATACAAAGAGCAAATCAAATCACTTTTTCATTATTTCTCAAGATATGATGCAATTTTATTGACCTAATTCGTTCTCTTATATGTATTGAACAATTCCAAATCAAAAGAACAAGGGTTGCAGTCGTGAAAAGTCCAAAGCAAACTCAAAATTTTTGACAAAAAATGAGGTTCAAATTCTGGGATAGAGGGCTATTCAAGACGATTCAAAGCCAGAAATCAATTCCTTGGCATCTCAGGAAGCATTCCCAACCATTTGCAGGCTTCAAAACATCAAGAATCCTCGCATAGAAGTATCACGGTTTGCATCCCAAACTCAAATTCGATTTCTATGTTTTACACATTATAAATCCATTCTATTCATATATTCTTGTTCATAATCGTGTTTGCAAGCTTTCTATATCCTTTAATTGTATTAACAGTGCAGGAATCAATACTTACCATTTTTAGGGTTTGAGGTCACGATTTGGGGATTCCTGGTACAGGTTAAATTAGGCAAAAAGAAGGGTACCATGGTGTTCACAAGATCAAAACAAGTTGATCTGTATAGTAAGATTTCATTTATCTGGCCTTTTGTGGAATTTTGAATGTGACAGGGATATGGTTACGACCATTGTCCGTAGATAAAAGGTCATCACCTAATACGACGGAGCCCTGGAGAAGATGATTAAGTGGCAGCCAACCATTGGAGCGTTTAAATCTCGCGCGTTTTCTGATCCAACTATCTTGTTTTATATATTTCGTTTTGTTTTCATTATGTTAACAAATAACCATTGTAGCGCAGTTGGAAACATGGAATTGGCAGAAGGCATAAGGACCTGGGTTCGATCCCAGGTCCAGACAACTTTATTTATTTTTTTTCCTTCTACAGATTCAGTGCAAATCTCTCTCGTATGCCTACCATGCACCTCAACGTCCAGCCACAAGATGTACTGCTACCCAAATCCAACGCGTTCCAGCCTGAAGGACTACGATACACCTCAAGTCAATGCCACACAAGATCCAACATGGTCAACCTGGGCTCAGCTTGGTTGGGCCTGGAAATTCAGCTTTGCACCCCCTTCAGCAATCCATCACAAGCCCAAGTTATTATTTTTTATCTTTTTTAATTTCTTTATTTTCCTTTTTTTTATTAACACAAAATTTATTTTTTTATTTAATCACAAAGTTAACAAATCACAAAAATCACAAAAAATCATAAAAAATGATTTTTTTTTAATAATAAATATTTAATTAATTTTTTCCCAAAAAATACACCAAAATCATTTTTCTCATAAAATACTTCTTTTTAATTTAATTAGTAAATTAGGTTAATTAGTTTCTTTCATAATTAAAAAACAATTAGAAATTAGGTTTAATTAATTTGTAATTTAATTGTGTTCTCAAATAAAAATCCACAAAAAATACTTTTCCTCACTTAGAGTTTTAGGTTATTTTTTCAACTGTCCTCGTAATTAATTCGCTGTGCGCTTGTTAATTATTTTGCCATTATTTTGTAACTGCTAAGGGTTTGTAATAGCTTTAAATTAGGGTTTTTATTTATCGATTTTCCCCCACTTTAAATTCCCGCAATCTTTAACTGTCTAGATGCATGGCTAATAGGACTGTATGGAAAGAATGCTCGAAATTTAAAACGGTAGATCACCTAATGTGCAAAGATTAAATAACTGAAATAACTCATATGCACATATTCACTCCTAGGGTTTACCTCACTTCGGTTTCCTTCGATAAACAATCGTTAAGCATAAGAGATTTTAGTGGTTGCCCTCCAGTCTAAAAGATCAAAACGTCCCATTCGAATGTTGCCTCGGAAATGTTGCCTCAAAAATGTTACCTCGAAAAGATCTTAAGACTCTAGGGTTACTAATAAAGTTTTCTAACTATTGCTTTAGTGATTGTACTTGTCCCTTTCGAATGTCCCTTACAACTCCAATGACGGTGCTACCTACTCCTTAATAGTAGGATAGCGTTGTCTAAAGGAAATAGAACGAACAATCTTTTTTCGAGTAGGTAGAATCTTAAGTACTTGATCAATAAAAACTTTTCACACAAACACCTTTCAAAACAAATTTTCAAAACAACTTCGTCACACTCTTGAGCACTGATACAAGGGTTATCACGAAGTAAAAGCATTTTCAAAACAAGCACGCACAAGCAATTTGAAAAAATGAGCAAGTACCTAAGAGCACGTGGAAAACCACGGATAGAAAGGGTGATAACACCTTCCCTTTCTATAATCTACCCGCACTCATAATATCTCGAAAAAAGGTTTTTTCTGTTCTTTTTCCTTTTCCATGATTGGATGAAATAAAAGTCGGTGGAGACTCTCGCTTACCGTGACATTTTGCAAACAAAAAATGCAAACCAGTAAAAACAGTCGGTTCTGCCACCGTATCACACACCTCTAAAGGATACTTCTCAAAGAAGCCCTTTACAAGAAAACAAGGGGGAGATAGAATTTGGCTTCGGAGTGTCCTCCGTAAGATCTAGGACATTGTCCTCCTACTCGCGACCCATTTTTCTGCTCGAGTCTTCCTGCACGGGAGAAATCTGGTCGACAATGGGAGAAGAAGACGTTGTACCGAAGCCCCCCTTAAACTAGTACGGAGCAGGGGAAAATGGCTTATAGAACTTTTCTTCTGCATCTTTGCAGCTTTCCCCCGGTTATGAGCCAACTTCAGCACACTATCATGTAGACTTAACATCTTATTTGCAATAAACAACGAGCACAAGTCATTTTACCGAGGAAAAGAAGAGAACACGCGAACATGTTAAAAGAAAAATACAGCTACCTAAGAGCATTATAGCGTCCTCGATAGTTTCAAACTCAAGGAGCTCCTTGGTGTTGATGTGTCGAGCTTCGTAAATAGGCTGGCCCTTATCGTCGAGGACCACCTCCCTATTTTTGGTCTCCCACTGGGCAGGAGCGAAATCATCATCAAACTTAGCAAGTTTACCGTAGGACTCTTCGTCCTCGGATTCCAAGTCATCGGGCCTGGTGAGATGATAATCAGTGCTCTTCTTGAAATGACCCTCACTCCAATGAAGAGGAAACTTTGAGACCAACTCCATCTCCTCTACCCCATTATAGTCATAACACACATTCCCTTCCTCATAAACTACAACCTTCCGGTCGAACACTAAATCAAAGTCATCTTGCAACACAGGTTTAACAAGGTATTACTTATCCTCTAAGTTGCGGACATAGTTCATGGACGTCTTAAACAGCTTCTTCAGCTGTTTCAGGGAAACTCAACTATGTTTTCCATTCGTTGTTTGTCGTTAGAGATAGAAGCGACGGAAGAACAGGGGGATCATAGTGTCGAGCTCGAGATACCAACACACGATCTCAAAAGCCCGAATAAAAACAATTGCGTTTGGGTGCAATTGGGAGGGCGCTAACGCCAGATGAGACAAAATTCCAACTTGAAAATCGCCGAAGGGAAGCCGAAGCCCCAACTCTTTGAAAGCAATGTCGTATATAGGAAAGCGATTCCTCGAGTAGTACAGGCAGATCCATCCATTCTGGGTAGGTTTGTAAACCCCCAAATCTCCTCGAACCTTGGCTCGCCCTCATCTTGCTCTTCCATCGATAAATCATCACCCGAGGAGGCAATGAAACGCGAGGCAATACCCTGAGGTTCTGGCCTGACCCAAACCAAGTCAGGATCAGTAACCGTGTCGACCAATTGGATGCCTTCAGCATTGTGAGCCATAAAACCTGAAAAGTATAGGAAAATAGTGAATTCGACGATCAAATCAAATCTATCCTTCCACCGCAAATCAAGTGAAAGGGCGCAGGAAGGCACGAGGACGAAGTCCCCGATCAAAACGCTTACTCAACAGCAAAAAGGGAAGTCACTACGAACTTTCCTCGAGTAAGGGCTCGGTGGACCCGCCAATAAAACTGGGTCGGACCCCCCGCGGAGCTCGTAAGCTTATGAGTTTCATTAGAGACCTTTGAATCTCGTAGGGAAAAAGCCTCCCCGACACAAGAACTTCATCATGAATTTAAAGGGTTCGCTGGGAAAATCTCCCTGGTACATGAACTTCATGAATCTCGCGGGGACAAAGCTTCCTAGACGTAAGAACTTCACCATGAATTCATAAGGTTCGCTGGGAAAGCCTCCCCGACATATGAACATCACCAGAAACCACGTAAATCCTAAATTTTCCTACTCTAAGTTCTAACACTTCTCACTAGCGCTGACGTTTGAGAATGACTGAACCACCGCCAAACGCCAACACATGGCATAACCTAACCAAAACTTAACATGCATAACGCATGACACAATAACAAATAACCTAAATGCTAAAATCGACATGCAAAGGAAACTAGAGGAGAGAAAACTTACTGGATTAAATAGAAGGATGAAGACTGGTGGAGTTTCGGTGGCGGCGACGACGGGGGAACATTATGAAAATCAGAGGATTAGGAAGGAGTAGGAGAGAGCATATAAATTTCTCAAAGAGAGAAAAGTTTGCAAATGGCACCCATTTTCTCCTATTTATAGCCAAATTTCCTTGCGCGAGAAACATGATAGCGTGTGAGCAGGCGTGTCGCTGTTTTGGCTCATCATTTCCCCTACGACTAGGCTTTAATGACCCTACGACTAGGCCATCATGATGCATTAAATGCTGTGATGCGTGGCTCGAGGGAAGAATTTTATCCTTTCGAAGCCCACCAATCCTCTGACTTACCATACATCGAGCATACCTGCTGGCACAAAAACGAAAGCCTTTATATCCCCTCACGAGCAAAGCCAAATGCACAACGTGAGCAAGAGCTGGTCCTTCAACCACGAATCTTGCAGACTACCTCATCCTCGCAAACAAAGTAAGTACAAGCCACAAGCAAGATCTAGCCCAAGAGAACTCTGGTTGACAAACAAGTACCCCTGACGAACACCGTTATCACGAGCATACAACTCATCTCGTGTTAAATCTCTTATTCCTCCTCGACGCCTAACTAACTCTAAGTCATTACTCCTCTGCCTAGGAGCAACGACTTGGGGGACTTTTGTTCTGTATTGGGCCCGCGACTGAATCACTATTAGGAACAACACAACTCACCCATACGTCGAGGATGGCGCAATCCATTGGGACCCAAGCTGAAGATATATTTTCTACGTGCCCCTCTTTCGAGGACATGTCACCATCCACCCACCCACGTTTCTTAGATGACATAATCGTCTTGCCCTACATGACGGGCAGGTCCGCCCGTAACCCGAGGATAGCAGGACAGTTGACCCAGGGCGATGAGCACGTGCTGCTCATCCCTACTGCCACGTAGGAACCCTGGAAGTCATCCATTATGGGCCTGGATCCTCAGACCCATAATAGAGACCACTGGTCATGCGCTGAGGGCCTATAAATACCCTCCTATACAGGAGGGTCAGGTGGATTCATTCATAACTTGAACTCACTCATACCTCTCACTTTTTCTGACTTCAACATTGGAGTGCCTTGCAGGTACAACCCATTCTCTCTGTGGAACGCTTGTACCAACAGACTATTGGATCGATCACACACTTATGATCACCAATAAGATCAATTAGGAAAATTATTTCTTAAATATATTGAAATTATAGAAATATATTTAAATGTGTCATTTATTAATAATTCTAATTCTCAAATCAAATCAATTTTAATTTATTAATTTAATCATCAGAATGGAGTGCAATTGTGTTATTCAAACATCTTTTTTTACACACACTGAACATCTTAATATATAGGAAAATACTTGCATGAAAACAAATATAATATGTGACTTTAGAAACAACCAATCATAATTTTTTATTAATTAAAAAATAAAAATAAAATTTTCTCTCTCTTACTCAATCACAACCCCACCTCCATAAATCTAATTAAAAATAAATAAATTTAATATTTTCTTTCTTCTTATAAAATATTTTAAAAAAAATATAAATTTGAGTTTTTTTCGTACAAATATTTCTCTAATATATGTCCCTTATTTGTACCATTTTTGTTATAACTTTTTAAATATAATAATAGAGAGACAAGTTTATAACCCAAATATGCATTTGTATTATTAATCATTTAGAGTACTTTATTAATCACTGAAATGTATTATTTTACATACATATACATATATATATATATATATATATATATATATATATATATATATATATATATATATATATATATATATATATATATATATATATATATATATATATATATATATATATATATATATATATATATATATATATATATATATATATATATATATATATATATATATATATATATATATATATATATATATATATATATATATATATATATATAGTATCTTATTAATCACTAAAATACAATTCTTGAACGATTTATTCAGCCGTCACAAATTGAGTAAAGTACCTAGATATATTATTAACCATTTAGAATATCTCACCAACCACTAAAATACATGTTAATAACCATTAAAAATATTTCATTAAGTATTTCACATAAATACATTCACACATAAATCACAATACATTCATCTCATATTTAATTAAAATTAAATTTTCAACATCAATTAAATCAAAATTAATTTTTGTCACCACAAAACTTAACATACTTAATTATGTAAAATATTGACTTAATTATTTATATACTACTTTGATCTTCCATGCATTTTTTTAATATAGAAAATGAAACTCATTAATTTTAAACTAATTAAGCAAGAATACTCTTTGTTAGAAGTGTCAAAATTAGTCTTCAAATCATAGTTTAATTGATATAAATTGGTATCCTTAGATGGGATGCTATCACTAGAATTTAAATCCTAGTACTTACAATTATGTGTGTAAATATCTAGTAATTATTACTACTTCGTTTAAAAAATTGTAAAAATTGAGTTAACACATGATTCAGATATTTGAAATTTTTTTGAAAGGCATTCAAGTTGAGGCATTCCAAATTCAACAAAATCATGTTAGGATTCATCTAATTGTATACTTTCAAATTCAACAAAACCAATGGTAACTTCGGACAAATAATATGGTACAAAAGAATCCCAAATTTGCCAAAAAAAACTACCTAGTACAGACACACATAACCTAACTTATTTAAATTTATTATGTAATAAATATTTTTAAATATAAATTAAATATAATTTATGGTGAATATCTAATATGAAGGTTTAATTAATTCTCTCACCGATAAAACACAAAAATTACCATTAAATTTAATCAACCGTTCGTAACTATTAGAATTAAAAGTGAGAACATATATACATCTTTAAACACAATTTTGTCCCATGCACATCATAACTTCTTTTATCTTTAACCTCTTGGAGCAAAACATAACAAATAAAAACACGTGGGATTTTAAAGCAAAGAATACTAAGTGTGTGATTTTAATGATAAAAATGTGTGAAATTCTTATTGATCACCATATATGATAATAGAAGAAAATAAATCCGACTCTTATTTTGTTCTCCCAAATTTTCTATGCTTTACTTCTTAAATGAAAACAAAATATGTAAAATTACAATTAAAATTATTTCTAATTACAAAATGAGAACTTTACTTAAGAAGTTTCCGTGGCTTTGATTTTTCACAAGGAGATTTCCAATTGTAGCGGTTGCTTTAACATAGTAGTAGGTATCGCAACGCGAAAAATACTCGAACACGTAGCACATACAAAATATAATATAGTTGTCATCGATCTTTATTTATTCTAAAAAAAGAGAAAATATCGAATAAAACTCATGAAAGAAAAGAAATGATCGTCGCAATCAAGAACGAGTTTGGGAGTCGATTATGCAAGGGGAATATATTAACACTATTCACATCCGTTGTACTTAACGAAACCTATTTAGTTAATTTTGTGAATGGGTGTTAACGTGATGTTTGTGTTCTTCTTAATTATTAAATGAGAAAAGAGAAATGAAAGAAATGCTTTTGTATTTTTTTATTATTTTGCTCGTCAAGACTTCGTATCTTGTGCCTACGTATTCTCATAATGCAATAAGAAAATCAAAGCTTCGTAGTTCGGGTAATAAATATATTTTTGTTGGTTCGATTTAGTGAGAGATACTCATATTCGAACAGAAATATTGTTGCCTGAAACATGGATAATGGAACGTCTGCAACACTTCAAGGATGGATAACAAAATCTAGATTTATACTGACTCTGGCCATCATCTCATTCGAGTGGGAAAGGTTCAACATTCACACGTGGAAGGAACATTGTTTGTGTTGTACCCTAAAATTTACCCTCTTCATTTTGACATTTTTGGCTTATATTTCATCATTACATGCATGCATATCATTGGTTCTATAGTTATGGAATCAAGATATCTCTAGCAAGCCTCGTCAGCTTACAGGTGACGCTTATTTCGTCAATGGATGTTCTCAGATTATTTTCCGTGCTGAAGATCGGTTCGTCGTTTCGCATCGATTCGGGGTTCAAAGATTCACAAGTCCAACCCGACGCGTCATATTCAGGTGTTCTTTCACCAAGATATCCCTGGTGACGTATTCTCAAATTCGGGTTCGGCTCGAGAGCTAATTCTTTAAAGAAGGTCTCGAAATGTGCGAGTTCTCTCGAAGAAATATGGTGAAAAAGTGTGCTGAAAGTACAGTTTTTACGCACTAAAAATTCATAACTTGAAGACCGTGACTCATTTTAATCCCGTTCTGATGGCCAAAATTCTTTCTTGACGTCATCTACGTTTTCATCTCTCACGGATGGAAGCCAATTTCATTCAGAAAGTCTCTGATAATATGGATTTATCAAGTGTTTTCGCACAGGAAAATTGTGAAATATGTTTATCTGCTATGTATTCAAAAAATCATAACTAAGTTAATTTTTATCTGATCGGGGTCATCTTTGTACACAAGGTCAGTGACTCAGAGATCTAGAACTTTACTCCTAAAGTTAAGATCGTATTCTGCTCCGATAAATACCAGTTTTTATTGAAGAACGTGTAAGAGTTGACACCGGAGCCCAAAATAAGTTTGTCAGAGGCGAAACTTCAAAAACTCATAACTAATTCATTGTTTATCCGATTGAGCCCATTTTCTAACATGAGTTTTCTCTCGATGTCGACTACATTTTGTTTTCACATTTCAACTTCAAAAATTGTACTGAGGTCCTTGCGATTCAGCCTGGAACGTGTCAGACTCAAGTGAATAAAAATCTGCACTATTGCTTGTAGTTATTGGAGGCCCAATTGCACATCCAAAGCCCATATCTTTGCCCTAATTTCCATTATATAATCTCATTCTTTTCATACAAAGAAGGACACACAAAAAATCCTTGCCACCATCTTGTCAAAATATCAAATTCTTTCAAGAATCCTAGAAATCTTGAAATCCTTGTTACAAACCCTTTTCACTACAAACAAGCCATCTCATTCACTTCCAGAAACTCAGTAGGATAAGGTTGGTTCGATCTCTATGATCAAAAGGATGTTGAAGCATTCATACATATCGTATCAGTTTTAACATTACAAAATTGCATATATTTGTTTTCTTTGTATTTCATGGTATACTAATTTGTTTAATGTGTTCATGAGATTTAACAGTACAAGTTTGGACCATCGTAATGGTCCCATGCAGGTTTATTACAAAACATGCTGAGGCCAGATCCTAACACCAAGACACGCTTGGACTGGTGGTGAGCATGTTGATGGAAAGTCTTGGGATTCTTTTTGGTTATTTCTTGTTTAAATTCTATGTTTCTCACTCTTTTCCTCCTTTTTCCCTATTCATACACACCATATCGGTTTTAACATTACAAAATTACACATATTTATTTTCTTTGTATTTCATGGTATACTAAATTATTTAATGTGTTCATGAGATTTAACACTACAGGTTTAGACCATTGTAATGGTCTCATGTAGGTTTATTACAAAACGTGCTGGGGCCAGATACTAACACCAAGGCACACTTGATCTGGTGGTGAGCATGTTGATGAAAAGTCATGGGATTCTTTTGGGTTATTTCTTATTTCAATTCTATGTTTCTCACTCTTTTCCTCCTTTTCCCTATTGTCACACATAATCAAAACTTTTTTCATAAAACCTAACATTTTTCACAAACCTTTGATTTTTCCTAATAAACTCAAATAATTAATTTTAAGTTTTTAATTTAATTTTAGGTTTTAATTTAATTTTAGGTTCAACATCCACCCCGACATTTTCATTGATTGTTTATGGTTTCTAACCAATTTGTCTTTTCCAACCTTAAATTCAATTAACTACAAAACTTTTTTCACAAACCTTTTTTTTACAAAAAAAAACTAATTTAATTTTTAGGTTAATTAATTTTAGGTTTTTTAACTTTTTTAATTAAAATTAATTAGGTTTTAGGTTTTTAATTAACTTTTTATTCAAAATTAACCTTTTTTTATTAATTAAAATTAATTAGGTTTTTTTAGGTTTATTTAATTAATTATCATAAATTATTATTTTTTTCATAAAAAATCACTAAAATATTTTCTTTGCTATTTTCATCTTATTTTTATTTTCCTAGATAAAATGTATAGGGCGTTCAAGTGTAATAACATAATTTTATTTTTCCGCATTTTTCTATTATGTAACTGCTCCTAGTATGTAATAGTTGTAGGTTTTTATTTTACGCACTTCCCTATTATGTAACTGCCCCAAAGCTCTGTAATTGCCTAGTGTTGTATCCCAATTTTTGCCCCTAAGATTCCTTCATCATACCATATTGATTCAATCATAACAAGATCACATTAGGGCTTTTGGTTCTCCTCCCTATCTTTAGATTTGCTCTTTGAGGAATCACCAAGCACCTTGACTTGTTTTTCTTTTATGGTCAAGCATGTTTTGCTTTGACTTTCCTTTTAACTAATAAAATACAATGTTGGTTTGTCTTACTTGTTAATAATGTAGGTAAAGACAATGTGGCTTAGCAAGTTGATCCATGGGTTCATGAGTTTATTTCCATGCCCTAGTCAATAAAGCTTGAGAAATTCAAACCTCGCCATTGAAGTTGTTTTGAAATAAATGACATGGCAAGGTTTATTTTGGTTCACCAAATTTCAAAGTTACCAAGATTGATTCAAAAGTACAAGGGGTTGATTGAAGAAGTTGTCATGGTTGGATAAGGCCTCGTTCTCATTGGTCACAAGTGCATATTTCTCTCAATTCTTAAGATATGGAAGTGGTTTTGGTGCTAAGAGTTCTCATTATTATCCTCAACAATTTCTATTTGCAAAGCAAAAGTGTTGGTACAAGAAGGTTGTTTAAAATTGTCAAAGTTCCTCAAAGCATTTTCTTGATCTAGGAGCTAGGGTTTTAAACTTAAAAGAAGTATATCTTGCTCATCTTTTGGTATTTTTGAGCGATTCCAAAAAAAATCCTTCTCTTAAAATGGTTATTAACAAATCACTTCAAAAGTTTCAAGTATTTTTCATGTGGAAGAAACTTGATGATGAAGAAAGATTACAAGCCCTCCAGATGAACCCCCAATTTCCCATGTGTGACTTCAAATGATTATAACTTGGTCAATTTTTATCACCTTGAGCCCACTCTTTTTCCATAATGATCTTGATGATGTGTACTTTATTTATTCTTTTATGTGCAAAGTGAGAAATGGATGGAAGATGCCCTAAGGATACAAAAGACTATAGGTCATTTCATGATTTTTTGCCAACCTCAACAATTCATAACCCTCTCAATTTTTGGAGATTTTGAATGGTTCGAGTTTCAAAATTTCATTCAAGACGTCTATTTCATGCCATCTTTTTTGGTCAAGAGAAAATTCCAAGAGGAAGGCCATGTTTGGATGCAAAAATTATAGGTCACTTTTGAAGAAAAATTTGAAATATTTTTAAGTATGGAAAGTCAACTTCTTTTTCCCAACTTTAACTCATTGCAACTTTCAGCTCAAACATCCATTTGATTCCATTCTTTTCCCATTTCAAAGCTTGTAATCTCATCTTTCTAAAGCTTCAAGAATCATGTCCTAAGACCCCTTGAGCTGAAAATGCCATTGTTTTGAAATTGGTAACTTGAAACTGAATTTCTCACCAAGTCAGAATTTTGAAGTCCATAATGTGGCCTCTAATTACAATATTTGTGCATGTTTTTGATTCAAACTTGATTAACAAACTTGCCATAAGTGTTTAGCACCTCGAAACGCAAATATTGGATGAGTTTTGGTGTAAATGAGATCACACTTCACTCGTTTCCAAATTCCACATGGATTCCTTCCAAAATGCATCATTCACTCTTCCTTTTTATCCAATTTGCTTCTCCTATAAATACATGAGCTATCCCATTCATTTACTCAAGCTTGAACAACCAGAATCACCCTGCCAAACTCATTCCATAACTCACTTTTCTGCAACTTCGAAATCAGTGTTCAAGCCTTTTTCAATCCATTTTTTTTCTATCAGTTCACCTTCCTTGATATTCCCTTAAGTTATCCATATAATTACCTTCAAGAATCGTGACTTGTATTGATCCATAGAAGTCCATTTACAGAGCTCTACAACTGAACTTCAATAGGTAGATTTCTCCATCAATTCTTTCAAATTTTGATATCATTGTGAAGCTCTCATTGCCATGGTTCTAGTTTCAACACTTGCTTTTATCTGGAAACACGTTTTGATCATGAAATTTCAAATCCCTTTTCAAAACTTCCCTTCCAAATTGCTTGAGCTATAGTTTATATAACTTTTTCACGAAGGTGTGGTTGTCTTTGTCTTGATGATACGAAGCGAATGACATAGGTCTGAGCTTCTGATTTTACCGTTTGAGAGACCTGCATTTCACGTTGGCTGGAGGTTGAAGATGACCAACGTGTCATCTTCCAACCAATGATGGCGTGCCATTTATATTTTTTTAAAATCTGATTTTACATTTGATTCAATGTTTTATTCGTTAAAGTCTATAACATGCACAACACGCCAGATCCACTTGATCTATTTACTAACGCGTTTTGACAATGATCAGATGGCCCATATTTTTTTGGTTTGATATTTTATTTTCTGATTTTTATTTTAATTGATTTAAATTTCAAAAAATCATAGAAAATTCATTTTAAGTCCAAAAATTCTGAAAAAAGTTTGAAAAATATTTTTGATTTTTCTCTTTCTGACTTTTATTTTTTTACAATTTTATTTTGTGTTTTGATATTTTTTATAAATTTTCACTTTATTTGAATTGTTTTAAATGTTTAGAAATACTTTTATGTACTTTTATTTTGCTCACTTGAGCTTTTCTTTTTTTTAAGATACTTAATAATCAACATGAACCATAAAAAACATTAATGATACTTGGACTATTGGGTTAATATCCTTGGCATTATGGAGTATTGGACTTCTTGGACTTAGGATTAAAAACCTTGGCCTATGTTGGAGACCTTGTGACCTTAATTGATATTTTGTCTGGAGTTCTTGAGGTTTACCTCAAGACATTGGGTTATTTGTTTGTTTTGTGTACAGGTTATTTTGATTACATACTTTGTTTGTAATCTAGAATTCACCCGTATATAGCCGTTACTCTGCCCAATTTTTGTGAAGACTTAATACGCTTGAAGTTTAGTTCTCTCAGGAGGTCTATTATCTTTGCTTGTTTAGTTTCAATCCAAAGAATGGGAATTCTATCTTGACTCATAATGTCAAGTATTGGCTTCTTGTTGGTTAAATGGTTCTTATCCCTATCTTTTACCTTATGCTTTAGGATAGTCTCTTCTTCTCCTCCCATCTTCTTTAATTTCAAAAATCTTCTTCCTCCTTTTGCAAGCTCTTCTTGTTTTTAAAATTGAACCACTTTCATAATAAACTTGGACCTAGGTCCATGAATTTTCAAAACCTTTTCATAAATAAACTTCAATCAAAATAAATAATGCCTTGACATTTTTGTGAGAAGACTACAAGTCAATCAATCTCATTTCAAACCATTTTTCTACTTTGGCTTTTTACTTTAAAAAACTTTTCTCAAAAGATTGGACTCTTGTCAATCCTTGTAGTGATGCAAACAACTATATTTCTATAACATATAGTGAAGAGAGATATTTTCCACTTGGTTGTTGAGTGAGGCATTGTTGATTTTAAAATCCAAGTCATATCCTCCACTTTGAGAAGATGAAAATTCTCCTTTCTCATGATTGTGGGTAGTAAGTATGTTTTTCCACACAGACAATGACGATGATGTCTTATCTCATAAAATTAACTAACACACTTGTGTTTTAAAACTTTTAAAAGAGGAACTACATGTACCCTGATCCCCAATTGCATGAAAGGTGGTACGTAGGCATTAAAGGTTCGCAACCGCGGCGGATGCAAAAATCATAAAAAAAATACTTCTTTTCTCACCTCCACCATCTATTTTACATACAACATTTTATAGCCAAAATATACAGATTTTTTCAAAGTGGTTCCTGCGGAGTACTGTAGATGTTTAGGGGGCTAATACCTCCCCTATGCATAACCAACCCCCTTACCTTGAATCTTTCCCCCTCTTTTTGGGTTACTCGCTCTTTTCCCATTCCTTTGGAAACAATAAAGCACGGTGGCGATTTTTATTTTGATCTGTATAAGTCTAGTCAATCCAATGGCTTAGTCTTAAACATTTCTACCGCTACAGAAAAAAATGGAAACTTCACTGGGGAAAGATTGACCTCTTACTGGTCCATCCCTAAGTGGGTTAAACCTATCTTTGTCTATATATGTATATTCGTTATTGTTGTTTATGTGTTATATTATTTGTTGTATATATGTTTGCCTGGACTTTCTTGGTTTTCAGGGTGCTTGGTGATTAGTTATAATCCTATACCCGGACTTGGGAAAACTTTAAGATAAGATAGACGGTATAGTCATGTTAACTTTGAGGGAGTAATCCCAAAAAAGGAGGCACGATATCCCCCATTCAATGGAGGCCCCTTTGACTGTAGTGTCGTTTATCGAGTAATTGGGAAGATGTGCTGCTTTTGACCTGGGAGCCTGCTGAAGCTGAGGACCGTAGAATACCTAACCCATCTTGGCCTTTTAGGTTTAGTGTGGAAGCTATGATGGAGTAATTCGGAAATAGTTGTCACGCGATACTACGCTCAGACGAGTTTTTCTTGAGAATATTACTAATTACCGAGTTAATCGGGAAGTTGGTAATATCCAAAGGAAGGATGTAGACTCTGGGAACCTCTAGAACCTTGTTCGGTAGGTGATAACTTTTAGACCACACCTTATGGGTAGTACCTTCGACCTCATGCTCGTGACGTTGAACCTATGAACCCTATGTTTGTGATCTTGTGTGTGATTGTTGCATCATGCATCCATGCACTCATAAGCATCTTTTGAAGAAATTTTATTTCAAGGGACTTGAAAGTTGACCATTTGTGAATATCTCAGGTACCTTTTGAACATGGATTTTGGAAAAAGAAAGACCGGAAAATATAGTTTCAAAGATCCCAAGATAGATGAGTTGATCAGTCTAATTCCTAAGATTGGGTGTTCTGCGAATTTTCGGAAGAAGTATGGATCCATCATTCCTCTCATGAAGCTTAAGATGAAGGAGGGTATTCTCTCGACCTTGGTCCAGTTCTATGATCTGATGTATAATTACTTTACTTTCCATGATTATCAGTTGATGCCTACACTAGAGGAGTATTCTTGTCTGTTGGATTTACCTATTACCGACCGTGTTCCTTTTACTGGTTTGAAGGGTGAGCCAAAACCATATGAGATTGCTGCTTTGATCTATCTGGGGAAGTATGAGGTTGAAGCCCATATGACTACTAAAGGAGGGATTAGAGGATTACCAGCTCATTTCTTATTGGAGAAAGCTCCTTACTTTGCCAGGATGAAGAGTACAGTCGCTTTTGAGGCCATCTTTGCTCTACTTGCTTACGGGTTGTTTTTATTTCCTTATATGGATAAGTTTGTTGACATTAATGCTATCAGGATCTTCATGATTGGAAACCCAGTTCCTACATTGTTGGGTGATGCTTATTACTCTATTCATCTTCAGAATTCTTATCATGGGGGGATGATTGTCTGTTTCACGCCTCTGTTGTACCAGTGGTTTATTTCTCATATGCCTCAGTCTGATGCTTTCTGGGATGTCATGAAGGAACCCCGTTGGGCTCCTAAATTCATGGAACTTACTCACTCGGATATTGATTGGTATCATTGGGCTTACCATGATGTAGAGATTGTCGACAATTGTGATAGTTTCCCCAATGTACCTCTTCTTGGTACAAATGGAGGAATTAACAATAACCCTGTTCTTGCACGATGTCAGCTTGGTTATCCGATGAGGGATAAACCAAATAGTATTCATTTGAGTATTTTCTTCCTGAAGGAGGGAGAAGAACATAATGAAGCTAGGGAGCAGATTGCGAAGGCCTGGCTTCACATTCATAGGAAGAGTAGGAAAGACCTGGGACATAGGGAGGTTGTTTCTTTGGAGCCTTATCTTCAGTGGGTCCAAATGAGAGCTATTCAGTTGAAGATGCTATATTCTCGGGAAGCACCTATGCCTGATTTATTTATGAAGACCACTCCTCCCCTATTGGATGATGTGGAAGAGCTACAACTTGCTTTGGTCAGGATGCAGCAGGAAAAAGATGCTTGGAAGAATAAGAGCCAAACTTTAGAGATTTCCTATAGAGCAGACTTGAAGGAGAAAGACGACTTGATTGAGATTCTTGAGAGTCGGGCTGTAGAGACAATAGAGAGGAAAGGGGATTTATTTTCCCCTAAGCCTCAGTCAGATGCTAGTTACTCACTTCCTGATTTAGGTGATTGGAAAGAGGTAGCCACCAGATATGCAGAAGAAAACCAGAAGTTGAAGGCTCGGATTGCCAGGCTTAGAGGGAAGCATCAGCGTATAAAGTGATCTCCATCAGCTTTACTTCTTAGGGTTTTAGACTTTATTTTCATATTGTACTTGGGATTATTGAAACTTGTAATCCATTTTGAAGTTATTATAATAAAATCTTTCAGTATTTCAAATGTGTTATTACTTTGATATTTTCAATGTGTCTATAAATCATTAAGTCCCTTGAAATATTAATAAAATAAATCATGTGTATTGCATATCATGCATCATATTGCACATATTTCTTGCATTTGTTATGCATATCCAGGTGTCTTACCAAGCTTATTTACTTTGTTCACTAAGCTTCTTGACAAGATGCAGAGGGAGATGAAGGCCCTCAGGGGAAAGGAATTGTTCGGGCAGAATGTGAATGATTTATGCTTGGTCCCGAATGTCAAGATACCTGCAAAGTTTAAAATCCAGGAATTCAAGAAGTACAAGGGCAACACTTGTCCTCGTGCTCATCTTGTGATGTATGTAAGAAGAATGTCTACCCATAATGATGATCAACGTCTGTTGATTCACTTTTCTCAGGATAGTTTGACTGGTGCTGCATTGAATTGGTATATGAGTTTGGACAACGTCAATATCCATACTTTCAACGACTTGGGAGAAGCACTTATCAGACAATACAAATACAACATGGATATGGTGCCTGACCGTGATTAACTCAGGGCCATAGTCTAGAAGGACAGGGAATCATTCAAAGAATATGCACAAAGATGGCGTGAGGTAGCCACCCAAGTGATTCCTCCGATGGAAGAGAAGGAGATGACTAAGATTTTCCTGAATACTCTGGGTGATTTCTACTATGATAGGATGGTAGCGAGTGTGCCAAGTGACTTTACTGAAATGGTAGGCATATGTATCCATTTGGAAGAGGCTGTAAGAGAGGGTCGTTTAACAAAATGTGAAAGTTCCGGAAGTACAAAGAAGACATCCTATAGGTTTTCCAAAAATAAGGAAGGAGATACAAATGATGTTATACAAGAGACGAGGGTTAATCCTCCTAGAAGAAATTATCAACGTCATCAACAGGTTGCCTCAATAACTTCAGTTGTTGGTGTAGCTCCAACCACTGTTGCTTATCAGAGACCATCCAATCTGGGAAATCAAGGGTATAATTAGAGAAGGGAGAGTTATGACCCTATTCCTATGAGCTATACATAAATCTCTTGGCGTTAATTCAGAAGAATTTGGTTCAGGCCAGACCACCTCCTGCTGTACCATCACCATTGCCTTGGTATTATAAGGTAGACCAAACATGTGCTTTTCATCAGGCAGCACTGGGACACAATGTTGAGAATTGCTATCCTTTGAAAACTAAAGTACAAAATTGGTAAAGTCTGGTATCTTATCTTTCAAGGATGTTGACCCTAATGTGAAAGATAATCCTTTACCAAAGCATAGAGGAGCAAATGATGTGAACATGGTGGCCAGTTGTCCAGGCGACTTCTGGACTTTTGATGTTAACCTAGTTAGAGGAAATTTGGTAAAAATGCATGCAGACCTCTGTGAATTTAGCTACTATACGCACGACCATTCTAGTTGTGCTATTTGCAGTACATATATACAGGGTTGTGACAAGATAAAGGTTGATTTGCAGGAGATGATGGATGAAGGCCTCATCCACATAATCAGGCCTAGGGCAGAGTATGAAGAGGAAGTAAACATGGTTTCTGGATGTCCTGGAGAGTTCAGAATCTTTGATGTGGAATATATGAATGAGGATCTTGTACAATTGCATGCTACTTTCTGCCACATGGTTCTTCAGGTAGAACATCAGTATGGATATTACCGAATTTGCTGTCGAGACTCCCGAGGATGTTCAATTGTAAGGAAATGTATTCAGTTGTTATTGGATAATGGAACTATCAAGGTTACAGGCCAAAGGGATGATTACCATAAGGTTAATTAGATTGAGGTTTGTTTGGATGAAGAGGAGTCAGATGATGAGTATGCCTCTGTGGATGAGTTCTTCTCCTCAGATGAAGATATGTTTTCTAGAAATGACTCTATAATGACTGAATGTGTTGAAGAGGGAGTAAATTTTATTGTGCCTTGTTTTGGTGCACCTACCCCTTTTGAAGTTGAATATCATAGCAAGCCAGCTATTACTCCATTGGTGATTAGTTTTCCAGGTCATGTCCCCTACGAGTCAGACAAGGTCGTACCCTACAAATATAATGCTACAATTTTAGAGGATGGTGTGGAAGTTCCCATCCAGCCAATGCCTAATGTTGGAAATATTGCTGAGACTAGTAGAGTGACTCGTAGTGGTCGTGTATTTGCACCAGTTGTTCGTGGAGATGTTAGTACTGGAAAGAAAGTTGTGGAAAATGTCGAACCCAAGAAGGCTACGGGTGAATCTAGTGGAGCTACACTAGAAAAATAGGTGGATAATATTTTGAAGATAATCAAGATGAGCGACTATGGAATTGTAGATCAACTACTGCAGACTCCTTCAAAAATATCTATCTTGGATTTATTAATGAGCTCCTCTACTCATAGAGAATCTTTGTTGAGGGTATTAGACCAAGCTTTTGTGGAAAGTGATATGCCTGTAGACCAATTTAGCAGTATGGTAGGGAACATTACATCATGTAATAACTTGAGTTTCTGCGATGATGAACTGCCCGATGAAGGAAGGAATCACAATCTGGCCCTCCACATCTCTACGAACTGCAAGAATGATTCATTATCCAATGTGTTGATTGATAATGGATCAGTATTGAAAGTTATACCGAGGAGCACGCTTATGAAGTTGAAATATCAAGGAACACCCATGCGCCCAAGTGGCATTATTGTGAAAGCATTTGATGGATCAAGGAAATCTGTTATTTGTGAAGTGGACTTGCCTATTCATATAGGCCCACATTTGTTTCAGATTACTTTCCAGGTCATGGATATTGTACCCGCTTATAGCTGCTTGTTGGGAAGACCATGGATACATGAGGCAGGGGCTATCACTTCAACTTTACACCAGAAGTTAAAGTTTGTGTGTGAAGGAAAAGTGGTAACTATAAATGGAGAACATGCATTATTGATATCTCATTTGTCCTCTTTCAGCATTGTGGAGGCGGATGAAGCTGCTGTTGGAACCCAGTTCAAAGCTTTGTCCATTGATAATATAAGAGGAAATGAGAATTCTATGGTTTCTCTTAAGGATGCTAAGCAAGTTGTGCGTAAAGGCCATAGTGAAGTATAGGGACAAATTGTTGATCCACCTGTAAACAAGAATAGAGTTGGCTTGGGGTTATCTATGAAGAATGATAAAGGTAAAAGCATGAAGCCGAAGTCTGTTGCAGACAAGTATCAAGACATCTTTCATATCGAGGGTTATCTTCATCCCACTTTTTTCGGGATTAATGCCATTGTGGAAGATGAAGCAGAGCCAGAAAGGCCAAATTATGTGACGTACGGAGTTAGGGTTCAGAACTAGATCACCATTGATGTTCCCTCTTGCATACATGTTTCAAAGTAATATGTTTTGTTAATCTTTTTGAAAAGCTTTCACTCTGCCCAAGGTGAAAGTATTAATATTGTATGGGCTTATCAGTTTGCTTTGATTTTTAAATCAATAATAAAAGTTGTCTTTGTTTCCCAATTTGTGTCTTTATTTTTTGCTTTTTCTTGGAAAATGGTAATCAGAAAAAATCTTTCAAAATAAATAATAACTGAAATTCAATATGCATGATCACTTGTTATATGTGTCAGTTTCTAAAAGAAATCATAAATCATATGTACAGATTAATTAAAAAACTCGTTCAAATACAATGACCCTGCACCCTCTCCTAACTTTGAATGTCCCGTGTATGGGGCTGAAGAAGAAGACTATGATGAAATTCCAGAAGAGGTCTCACGGTTGTTTGAGCGCGAGGAGAATGCCATTCAGCTATATAAAGAGCCATTGGAAGTAATCAACTTGGGTTCAAAAGAAGATCCAAAGGAAGTCAAGATCGGAGCATTGTTACATCCTGATGTGAAGATCAGGTTGATTGAGATGTTGAAAGAGTATGTGGATATTTTTGCTTGGTCTTACCAAGATATTCCTGGTTTAAATGCATATATTGTAGAGCACCGTTTGTCGCTGAAGCCAGAGTTCCCGCCAATCAAGCAGAAGTTGCGAAGAACTCACCCAGATATGGAAATGAAGATCAATGAAGAAGTTCTAAAGCAGATTAATGTCGGTTTTCTTGTGAAATCAGCGTACCCTCATTGGATTGCCAATATTGTCCCAGTACCGAAGAAAGACGGAAAAGTTCGCATGTGTGTAGATTATAGAGATCTAAATAAAGCTAGTCCAAAAGATGATTTTCCATTGCGACACATTGATATGTTAGTGGATAGCACAGTACAATTCAAAGTTTTCTCGTTCATGGACGGATTTTCCGGGTATAATCAAATAAGTATGGCTCCGGAGGACATGGAAAAAACAACGTTTATCACACCCTGGGGAACATTCTGTTACAGAGTGATTCCCTTCGGGTTGAAGAACGCTGGTGCAACGTACCAGAGGGCTATGACAACCCTATTCCATGATTTGATGCACAAGGAAATTGAGGTATATGTTGATGATATGATTGCTAAATCCCAGACTGAAGAAGGGCATGTAGAAGATTTGTTAAAGTTGTTTCAGCATTTGAGGAAGTATCGTCTCTGCTTGAATCCAAATAAATGTACCTTCAGTGTTCGGTCAGGGAAATTGTTGGGTTTCATTGTTAGCCAGAGAGGGATTGAAGTTGAACCTGATAAAGTCAAAGCAATTCAAGAAATGCCAGCTGTGATACGGTGGGAGAACTGACTTGAAGGTTTTGCATTTGATTGCAAATGTTGCGGTTAGCAAGAGTCACCATAGACTTTTCTTTTATCCAAGAGGGAAGGTGAAAAAGAATAGGAAATACCTTTGAGATTTATTTCTTGAGTTCAGGGGGTAGATTATGAAAAGGGAAGGTATTAACACCCCTTTCATCCATGGTTTTCCACGGGCTCTTAGTTACTTCCTAGATCACTTGCTTTTGTTTAAAATTGTGCCTTGTGTGATTTTTGAAAGTATTTTGTAAAGAGGCCATTGTTTAGGCAAACTTTGTAATGACTCTCGTTCGTAAGAATGTATACAAAGTGTTGATCTTTTGAAAATGTTTTTAAGTTTGAAAGATGTTTGAAAGTGTAGGTGTTTGTTTTGAAAATAGCAAGGATATTTTGTTTTGAAATTGAGCAAGTAATTAAGAGCATTTTACCTATTCAAAAATCTTTCTTGTTCATTTTCTTTTCCTTGGACATTGTTATCATACCATTGAATTGGTAAGTAACCTTATCCTCAGATGTAAACGGGACAGGCGTGAGTCATCGTATAACCATGGTTAGCAATGTTGCAAGGTATCTTAGCATTCTCTTTTAGGGACTAAGATCATTTTAAAGGCAACATAAATAGCGTCATCGAGGGACTATGATCTTATTTTTTTGCTTGTTTTTGCTAAGATACGTCACATGCGTAATATGGCCATTTTGTAAAGGCAACCACTTGGATTTACCCTAGGGGTGATTGTGTGCAAGTGTATTGTTTTCATGCTTGATTTTTTCTTGAATTAGGGTTTTCTAAGTATTGGTTTTAGTCTTTCCATACAAACCTTAATTACTAGCATTTGTATATAAAGCGATAAATTGCAGAATTTAAAGTTAATACGCTATACAAATTGTGAATGGGGATTGCAAGAATATAAACCTAATTAATCTATTACAACCAAATTGAATTTGTACAAGAATCGAAATAAATAATGTACAAGATGGATAAATATGCAAGAATGTAAATGTGAAGAAAATGAATATTTTTATTTGGATTTTTTAGATAAAAGGGATTTGTTTTAACCTAATTAATTAAAGGAAAATAATTAATTAAAGGAAAATAATTAATTAAACCTAAATTTATTAAGAAAATATTTTAAATGAAACCCTAAATTTATTAATTGATTAAAAGAAAATAAGTTTGCAAGAAAAGTATTTTTGGTATTTTTGTCTTGAAAATAATTATAGTGTTATAAAATATTTTTAGCCTTTTTAATGTTAAAATAATATATTTAAATTGGTGTAAAAGAAAATAAATAAAAAAACTATTATTTTAATTAAATTTACAAGATATTTAGTGAAATGGATAAAGTATTTATTAAATAAAAAATAATTTTATGAGAAAAATGAATAAATTATGTCAAAATAAAAATATAATATTTTTGTACTTTTTACGATTTTTAATATTAGGAAAATAATTAAGAAAAAACAAATAAAAAGAAAATAAGAAAAATAAAATAAAGTTGGGCCAGGGGTGCATATATGAAATAGGGGGTTAGCTAGCAAAAAAAAACAAAACAAGCTCAAAGAGGCCCAGCGCATGTCCAAAAAAAACAATGTCAGAATGCAAAAATTTGGAAAGAAAAAAACAAAACGGTACTGTTGTACCCCAAAATTTGCCCTCCCATACTCTTAAAGATTTGCCAAGATCAATCTCTAGATGGTTCAAAATCTCTCAAAGGGTTGCACAATCCAATTGCCTCCTAGCACAGTCAAAATTAGGGTTTTGGTTCTGGCAAAGAAATTGAGATTTTCAAGGGTCCAATCAAGTCCCACATGCCTATATACATTGTCAAGCATCCATATGTCAAGTTTCAAGACTCACAGCATCAAGTTGCACAGTCAAAAAACCCTAAATGCTTCACAGTCAAAAAACCCTAAATGCTTCACAGTCAACTGCAGGGGCAAAATGGTCATTTGACAGTCAAAAGTCAAAATTTTTGGTCAACATCTTATTTTGAAGCCACAAACATCATTTGATCAATTCTTGATCATGATTCTCAAAGCATGGCTCAAAAAGTCTCAAGATGCAAAAGTTTCTATTTTTGGACAGTTGGAAAAGTCAACTGCAAATTGACCAGGGCATAACTTCCTCATGGTTTATCAGAAAAATTCTATCCAAAGCTCATTTTGAAGAGAATGACATTTCCTACAACTCATCTTCACACTTCAAGTCCAATAAATTCTCTCACAAAAAGTTATCAATTTCAACATTATAGGTCATTTTCAAAAGTCAACAAAAAGACACTTTAAGTCAAAGACCATAACTTGAGATTGGTAAATCAAAATGACATTGGACCAAAGGCATTGGTTAGAGGACTTCAAGACCTTTCCAAAATGTCCAAGAACATGATCATATCTTCAAAATTGAGCAAGATATGCCTTGTAGAAGTTGGGAAAGTTTTGGGAATTTTGAAAAGTCAACTTTGCTTCAAAAGCTTCAAAAATGCTAATGGGCCTCAAATTCTTCCTTGAATCATTACCCAAAGCCTATGCACGACCCATTGAGCTCAAATGGATTTATTTTCTTATTTTTAATTAATTAATTGAATTTTTAATCTTATTAATTCATTTAATTAGATTTAAATATGAGAAAAATATCAAATAATGGTTTTAAATCTTTTTTGTGCAGCAAATATGTTCATTATATACAAGAGATTTCGTGCACCATCTCAAGGGGACAATATCTTCCACAATTGGCAAGGATTTGCATGAAAAAAGATTGAAAAAGATGTGACAAAAATCAAATATTCAAAACATAAATGAATGGATCTTTGGGCTTGGTTTTGACCTAATTTCATTCATATACAAAGGCATAACCTAACCTAATGCAGGGGGATACGAAAAAGCTGCTCAGAAGCTACATACCAATTTGCAAAATTTCATCAAAAACTTGGAAACTGAAATCCTGGTTACTGCACGTTTCAAAGCCTAAAATCTATTCCAACACATTGTTGGACCATCCAGGAAGCTTTTGCAATCAAGAATCAATCAAAACGTGCAAGGAATTGAAGAACACAGGCTATACGGTTTACCATATTTTCTTGAATTCCATATCTAGATTCATGCGCATTTGATGCATATTTTTGGTTGTTTTACATTCACAGGAACATGTTGAAGCTAATGAGATGATTCAATTGTATTATAAGGCCCTGTATCGTGATTTACCATTAACGTTTTTTAGGGTCTCAGAGCTCAAAAATTGGGGCTTTACACATGCTGTAAAATCAGACTACCAAACTTGTATAGGCAAACTCGTTGCAACAAGACGAAGCAAACCAATACCTCACGCTCAATTTATCATGTTTGTAGACGTGTTCGCTATTTTCCACTGTTCTATTTAGTGGGGGTTTAAAACCCCCGCTACTTGTTTTACAATTTGCAGGAAAGACGAAGAAGAAAGCTAGCGTGGCAAAGTGTGACTGGAGCGTTTGAATTTCAGTGCGTTTTTTTTGTTTTATATCATTAACGTTTGTTTTGTTTTATATTATTTGTTTCCACTAACAATACAAATGCGCGCAAACAGCTCAGATGGTGGGAACGTGGCTTGGTAAACGCTGGGACCTGGGTTCGATTCCCAGGTCCCCCATATTATTCATGATTTTTGTTATAACCTGTTCCTATGCAGCGTCCAACCAAGGGCTTACCATACGCGCTCATGATTAAGATTGCCACGCACTCACGTTGATTAATCTAATGGCCAGATAATGCAGTCCATGGTACACTCAGTCAAGCCTCACACGCATGATCAGGAAAGTCAACTAAGGCCTTGTCTTGATGGGCCAAAATTTCTTCCAAAAAACCTCCAAAATGGGCCAGACACCCCCAATGTTTGTATTATATTTTTTAACTTCCTTTTCTTTTCTTTTTTGTTGTAATTTCTTTTAATTGTTTTCTTTAATTATTTTATTTAATTCACCAAAAATAATTTTCATAATATAAAAATCAGAAATCAAAAAAATGTAATATATTTAATAATTATTAATTTCACTATTAAAATATTTTTTTGTAAATAAACTCTAACCATTAATTTAGTAAATTAGGTTTCAAACTTTAATCTTTTCTTAATAAATAAAATAAGTAGAATTAGGGTTTTTGACCTTTTTCATCTTTTTTTTTAATAAATAATTTTCTCTCATTATTATTATTATTATTATTATTAATTATTAAATATTTTTGTAAATAAATATGTAAATAACTAATTAGTGTAAATTAGGTTAACTTGTATATTTTCTTTAATAATTAAAAATAACTTAGAATTAGGGTTTCTCTTGATTTTAATTTTCTTTATTCCATTAAAAAACCAATAACACAAAAGAAATTTCTTTTCTTTAATAATAATAATTAGCTTTTAATTCAATTTAATTTCAAAAGGGTCAAAACCCTCGGACGTTCTATTTTTATTCCTTTCGCGCATTTATTTTCTTTCGAATATTATGTAACTGCTCAAAGCTTGTAATAGTAATTAGGTCTTTTTACTTTCCGCATTTTTTATCAAACGGGTCTTTGTAATTTGGCGATGTATAGACCCGCGCCTTGTAATAGCGTAGAATTTTACTTTCCGCGTTTAAGTTTCCGCACTCTTAAATTCTAATTTGCATGAAAGAATGTATGGCTAAATTAAAAACAATGCGTAGCTCACAAATGCCCTGATCAAAGATAAATATTGACATGAAAATAACACACAAATTCACACACCACTCTTAGGGTACGCCTCACCTGTTGCCTTCGAAACGTGGTCGTCGAGTATAGGACGTTTTAGTAAGTCCTTATGTCCATGATCCAGTTGCCTCGAAACGGTTGCCTCAGATTAAAAAAAAGATCAAGGGCATAAGGGTAGCTTCTAAGGTGTCCTACTGTTGCTCTGGTGACCACACTGTCCCTACAAACGAATTGACCCGAATACCTCCAACGGTGGTGCTACCTACCTCTCAATGGTGGGATTGCACTACCTTAAGGACATTTACACATCCTAATTCCTTAGGGTAGGTGGATGACTCATGGATACTTGCTCTATTCAAAAACAAATCAAAACTCTTTTCACACTGACACTTTCCAAAAAGCTTTCAAAACAATTTTTTAAACACTCTTGAGGACTGATACAAGAGTCATTCTGAAATCTTTAAACGAAACTTTTTCAAACCCACTCACGATTGAAAAAGCAAACACTTTTGAAAACACAATGAGCAAGTATCTAAGAGCCCATGGATAACCATGGATAGAAAGGGTGCTAACACCTTCCCTTTCTATAAATCTACCTCCCGAACCGAGAGATAATCTCATAAGGAATTTTGCTGTGCTTTTGTCCTGTCCATGTTGGAGAAAATAAAAGACGGTGGCGACTCTTGATTCCGCGACATTTCGCGAACCAGCGTTAAACAGTCAGTTCTAAATCCACCGATCACAGAACTGGCGACTCTGCTGGGGATATTCTAAAGTGAGGTGTACCTTATGACTAAGATCACTTGTGTTTTCAATTGTCTGAATTGCTTGCTTTATTATTGTGGTTACTGTCTTGGGAGTTCTATAGATCCTAACCCGGATCTGCGGGATACCTTCTTAGAAAGTAGCAACAAGGCTGTGAGGGAACTGTGCGGGGTATACCGACATGGTTGAAGCAGTCTGCTACGTTGATGTGGCACTTTGGCGAGTACCAGTAACCCTTGAGTCCAGTCAAGGAGAGTACGGGGCCGCCGCATGGTGTCGTGAAGCATCAACTGACCTTAGGAACCTTAATTGAACCATCTTGGCCTCTTTAGGGTAGTGAGATAACTGACTTTGGTGCAGTCCGAGGTTGGTTGATACTCGATACTACACTCAATTGAGGGTTGTTTTCTTGGAATATTTCGGTCGCCAGTTCAGTGGCTAAATCGAAACGATGAACAATGAAAGAAATCCAATGATATTGGGACCCTTAGAACCCGGTTACTTCTGATAGGACAGGTTTTGAGCCCACCAACTTCAAGAGGGTAGTACCCCAGACCCCATGCTGGCCCAAACTCTAAGGGTTCTCTGTATGACTTGTGTGCCTTCCAACTTGACTATTTGCATGCTCGTTATCTAACAAATGAGTTTCTTGCAGGGTGTGTTTGCAGTCCTTAATTTGGGCTCATAACAGGGTTTACCTACATTACCCCATGCATAGCATAACATCATACCATTGCATGCATCCTGCATAAAGACTAACCCATTTCAAGGATCTCAAGGGCTTGTGATGCAGGTCATGATGAATCAACTGTCTAGCAAGGGGCAAAGGGGATTTATTTTCCTCTAGCCAAGGTTAATGACTTGAGTCAGGGGCTATGACCCACTAGATATGGTGAGCCTTGACCCTTGAAGAAGGACTCTCAATAATATGCAGTTCCTTCAATCAAGCTACCAGATTTAAATTCTAACAATTTTCTTGTTTACCCTGCGAGATCCTTGAAAACATTGCATGCATATCATACATATCATTGCATTACAGGTACCCTTTTGACAGGTCACTTACCTTTGTCGCTGTTTATTTCAGCAATGGCTTCCCAACAAGATAACCAGGGTCTTCATGCTCAAGAGACCAAGTTCAGGGAAATCTTTTTAAGCCTATCCAAGGGGCAAGAAGAGTTAAGGACACTCCTCATGGGGATTTTGCCCCAGAAAGGTCCCGAAGATGACAAAGACGAACGACTGAAACGTCTGCAGGATGAAGTGGATATAATGAGAACCCAGATGCTGGGGCAAATGGCTCTCATCCAAGGCTTAGCTCGGGAGCAAGAAGAGTTGAGGACCATGATCAGTCAACTCCACCAAGACAAATCCAACATGAAGCAACCAGTCCAAGTCAGGGACCAGGTCTTTGATCAGCTTCCAAGAGGACAAGAATCTGGTATGGTGAAGAATAGAACTCTCCAAATTGCTACCACTTCACAAGCCCAACATCAACCTTGCCCAGAGCAACAGGTTGATCAGAGTAAGCCAAGAAGGTCCAAGAGGCAGTTCACCCAGCTTAACGTGTCGCTGTTTCAAGCTCTACAACACCTGTTGAGGTTGAATCTGATTACACTAAGGACTCCTCCCCGGAACCCCAACACATCTGCTCTTAACTATCGTCCCAACAAAAGGTGTGCATACCACTCTGATAGTCCTGGACATGACACTGCCGACTGCTGGGCTCTGAAGAACAAGGTCTAGGATCTGATTAATGAAGGAGTAGTGGATTTCACCCAAGCGGGTCAGGCTGAGTTCTTTTACCATCCCTACAGGACGCACCAGTTGAAGTAACAAGTCCTGAGATTAGAAGGCTTTTGTCCGTTAGAATTTGCAAAGTTGTAATTTTTCTTTTGTTTGTACAAACATTTATTCATGTTAAACGTTGTTATTTCATTAATGCATCGCATATGTCTGTTTTGAATCAATATATTCGCATTCGCTATATTCAAACTGCCTTCATTTTTTTGATGTCAACTCTCGATTAATAATTCTAAGCCTCTTGAGGGAGGATGACGAAAACGATACCACGATCTTTACAATATGCTTTTGAACAGACCCCGCTGATGAGGTACAAGCATTATTTCAATCCCTAAACACTGGAGTTATAAGGAAGATAGTCCCTCGTCAACCCCTTTCGAGCCAAAGAAGTAGGAGTTTTTTCTTTTCGAAAATTAAAACCCTTAATCATAACCTGGGGCAGGGTAGTTCTCTTAGTTGATCCAGATGCACGACGAATAACATCAAAGGAGTCCTTCCGAAACAAAAGACCGTGATGGTTCCGAATAATCATAACGACAGGCAGTCATTATCTCTCAAAAATAAAAGCCCACTAAGTCAAAACCTATGAAGGAGACTTACAAAACTGGGGCATCCCGCTGACTGTAATCACAAAAGAAACAGTTCAGGCAAAAAATAGGGATAACGAAATCAAAAAGCAAAGAGGTCCTACAAACCCTCAACAAAAAGGAAATGACTGCCTATTCCAAATAAACTGTCAATATCCGAACCATCACTGGAATATCAGGACAAAGACTCAAACAAGGTCTAACGCACGATCAGCTGAGTTTAGGTTTGAAGAACATCACGAAGAGCGGGTGGGTACAAATAAAATTTGAGCCTTTATCCTTTGTTTCTTAAACCGTGAACCAGGCCACGTTATAACCCTTAAAAAGTCCTAACTGAAGCATGGGTTAGTTCGAAAGCATACTGTTACAAAGGTATCCCGACTCCTTAAGGCTCGCTGTAAAATCTTGAGTTGACATCACAGTTTTACAAAATTCACTTGTTTTTACTAAAAAAGGATGCATTTCCAAAAACTTCGAAACAGACATAAGCTTTGCATTTTTAACATAACTTTGTTTGCATATGACTTTGTGTTTGAACAACAGAGAAATTCGCACGACGCATGTCTAATGAACAAGAGTACCTCCAATCAAGGGGCATGGCATGAGCATTGTCCATAATCTGGGGCAGTCAAGTCAAGATTCAGAGAATCTCTCCAATGCCAAGATAACCAGGGGCAAATCTCCGCCTGAGTCACTTGGGGCATGGGACATGAATTCCAGCTATGAAGCTTGCCTGATCAAACGAAGACCTTCTGGTGGCATGGCAACACAACAACAGGGGCATCTCCCTACATTTCGAGAATGAGGACATAGTTGAAAAGATACTACGCATGATAAAAGACCCGCTAGGTTGACATACCTAGGCAAAAATTAGGGCTTCCCGGCGAACCAAAAGGGTTCAGGCAAAATAAGGGATGAAATAAAAAAAATATGTACACTCGGCAAGCCGAAAACCTGAAAAGGCGACTTGGGCAAAAATGGGTATCCCGGTGGACTGAAAACCCGAAAGAGCGGTCCAGGCAAAAGTTAGGGATTAAAGCGTACGACTATGTCCCGGCATCTCGTCACTTGCCTACCAGAAGAAGATTTGTCAATCGGCAGGAATCAAGCACCTCCACAGGTATCTTCTCCCACAGAAACTGGGGCAATATGAGTTGTCTAAGCAATCCAATCGCTCTGTCCACCAAGGTACTAAGGTAAGTTCGGCTGAAGAATGTAACCTAGAGACCTTCATTCCCCAGAGAGTGAGCCAAGATTCAACACCTCTCTCCCAAGCAGTTGGTCTCCCCTCAGCCCTAACAAGGCACTATATCACCAGCAAGTTAGCCATACTCTCCTCAAGCAGAGTTAGTCCACTATCAGCCTTAAGGAAATTGGGTATCCCTAGCAGATCTCAACATTCCTCAGCGGAGTATACAAACATTCCTAACAAGCATTCCCGGCAGTCTTGATCTAAGATTGTTCCCCGGCGGTATACCAGACGTTTAGCGGAGCCATTCCCCAGGCCAATCTGAAAAGTTTCCCCAGGAAAGTTCAATCAATCTCCCCAGCAGGAAGCTTATCCCCAGTAGATTCTGGAAGCTTATCCCCTGCATAGTACGAACGCATTTCCCGGCTTTATTCAAAGGTTATTTCCCCATCAGGATATAACTGGGTTATCCTCATCCAATTGTCACGGAAAGATCTCCCCCGGCGAGGTCTTCCTATCCCCAGTGAAAAAGTCAATCAAAAGATGATTACCATCTACCTTTACAGTTCCAGATCAACACCGGTAACAAGCCAGGAAAATTCTTTGGACGACTGATTGGGGGTTAATATCCGAAACCAAACAGGACAATTATCTACTTGATCATCCTCAGGCAACCCTACACCGGTTCCTTTTCTTTCAGAAGAAGTCTTACACGGGCTCATCATCAGGCAACCCTACACAGGTTCCTTCTCAACCTCAAATGTAGTTTTACACGAACTCATCATCAGGCAACCCTACACTGGTTCCTTCTCAATTTTCAGAAGAAGTCTTACACAGACTTATCACCAAAGTAACCCTACACCGGTTCCTTTCATTTCAGAAGAAGTCTTACATGGACTTATCTCACGATGACCTTACCCCGGTTCCTCCAGAAGTCTTACATGGACTTATCCCGAAGTAACCTTACCCCGGTTCATCAAGAAGTCTTACACGGACTTATCTCAAGATGACCTTACCCCGGTTCATCCAGAAGTTTTACACGAACTTATCATGCAGTAACCTTACCCCGGTTCCTCCAGAAGTCTTACACGGACTCGTCATCAAAGTAACCCTACACGGGTTCCTTCTCCCTTTAAGATGCAGTCATATACGGACTTATTATCAGTAAACCCTACACAGGTTTCTTTCCTTTAAAGAGGCAGTGTTACACGGACTCATCGTCAGTCAACCCTACACAGGTTTCCTTCTTTCAAAGGTACAGTTCAACATAACACATCAATGGTATCCCCAGCGGAGTTATCATCAACATCTCAGCAAAGTACCTCTCTTTCCCCACAGAGTTCACTCCCCGCAGAGTAATCTATTCGCCAAGTTTATTCCCCAACGGAGTCATCTTCTCCTACCGGTGTTCTTGCAACCATCACCCCCAGCGAAAAGCTCTACTCTTCAACATCAGCCCAGGATTTAATTTCCCGGCACCCGTCAAGGATTTACTTTCCTAGACAAAAACACATTTCATAAACATCATATCTTCATACATTATAGCATGCACATACGCATCATGAACATACAATCTCATTTATTCTAAGAACATCACGCATGACATACATCATGACATCGCATACAATTAACATTTTGTCTTTTCAGGACAAAGGTCAATACAAAGATAATTGCTATCAATTGTCGCAACTAAAGATCCGATTCCTGTATCTCGCCAGGGTGTATCTGTTGACGACTAATTCCAGACTCGATTCCTGTATCCTGCCAGGGCACGTCTGAAGAGTTCGAAGATCCGAATTCTGTATCTTGCCAGGGTGTATCTGTTGACGACTAATTCCAGACTCGATTCCTGTATCCTGCCAGGGAACGTCTGAAGAGTTCGAAGATCCGATTCCTGTATCTTGCCAGGGTGTATCTGTTGACGAATAATTCCAGACTCGATTCCTGTATCTTGCCAGGGCACGTCTGAAGAGTTCGAAGATCCAATTCCTGTATCTTGCTAGGGTGTATCTGTTGACGAATAATTCCAGACTCGATTCCTGTATCTTGCCAGGGCACGTCTGAAGAGTTTGAAGATCCGATTCCTGTATCTTGCCAGGGTGTATCTGTTGACGACTATATTCCAGACTCGATTCCTGTATCCGGCCAGGGCACGTCTGAAGAGTTCGAAGATCCGATTCCTGTATCTCGCCAGGGTGTATCTGTTGACGACTATTCCAGACTCGACTCCTGTATCTTGTCAGGGCATGTCTGAAGAGTTCAAAGATCCGATTCATGTATCTTGCCAGGGTGTATCTGTTGACGACTATATTCCAGACTCGATTCCTGTATCTTGCCAGGGCACGTCTGAAGAGTTCGAAGATCCGATTCCTGTATCTTGCCAGGGTGTATCTGTTGACGACTATATTCCAGACTCGATTCTTGTATCTTGCCAGGGCACGTCTGAAGAGTTCGAAGATCCGATTCCTGTATCTTGCAAGGGTGTATCTGTTGACGACTATATTCCATACTCGATTCCTGTATCTTGCCAGGGCACGTCTGAAGAGTTCGAAGATCCGATTCCTGTATCTTTCCAGGGTGTATCTGTTGACAACTAATTCCAGACTCGATTCCTGTATCTTGCCAGGGCACGTCTGAAGAGTTCGAAGATCCGGTTCCTGTATCTTGCTAGGGTGTATTTGTTGACGACTAATTCCAGACTCGATTCATGTATCCTGCCAGGGCACGTCTGAAGAGTTTGAAGATCCGATTCCTGTATCTTGCCAGGGTGTATCTGTTGACGACTGTATTCTCCAGACTCGATTCCTGTATTTTGCCAGGGCACGTCTGAAGAGTTTAAAGATTCGATTCCTGTATCCAGCCAGGGCACATCTACATAAAGAGTTTAAAGATCAACTCCTGTAACAGGCCAGGTAATTATTTTTCTTTCTCAGGTACGTAAGTTCTCGCTAAGGAATCTCTTACGCAATCAACACCTAGATGGCATCTGTAAGCCCATCCACATACCAGCAGTCTCCAAATGGCATCTATAAGCCCATTCCCGACAAGGTCCTGTCACATCCCGATGGCATCTATAAGCCCATTCTCCTATCCATCTCTCCAAATGGCATCTGTAAGCCCATTCCCATCATCACACTGCTGACACTCTACTATGTGAGTGCAAATTTCTGGGCACTCTAGTGTTCAATCATCTTCCACCTTCGGATTACGAAAGGCACGCCAGCCAATCTACATCCTCAGGTATAAGAAGATTGAACAGGGGAAATTGTTGTACCCCAAAATTTTCCCTCCCATACTCTTCAAGATTTGCCAAGATCAATCTCCAGATGGTTCAAAATCTCTCAAAGGGTTGCACAGTCCAATTGCCTCCTAGCACAGTCAAAATTAGGGTTTTGGTTCTGGCAAAGAAATTGAGGTTTTTAAGGGTCCAATAAAGTCCCACATGCCTATATACATTGTCAAGAATCCATATGTCAAGTTTCAAGACTCACAACATCAAGTTGCACAGTCAAAAAACCCTAAATGCTTCACAGTCAACTACAGGGGCAAAATGGTCATTTGACAGTCAAAAGTCAAAAATTTTGGTCAACATCTTATTTTGAAGCCACAAACATCATTTGATCAATTCTTGATCATGATTCTCAAAGCATGGCTCAAAAAGTCTCAAGATGCAAAAGTTTCTATTTTTGGACAGTTGGAAAAGTCAACTACAAATTGACCAGGGCATAACTTCCTCATGGTTTATCAGAAAAATTCTATCCAAAGCTCATTTTGAAGAGAATGACATTTCCTACAACTCATCTTCACACTTCAAGTCCAAGAAATGCTCTCACAAAAAGTTATCAATTTCAACATTATAGGTCATTTTCAAAAGTCAACAAAAAGGCACTTTAAGTCAAAGACCATAACTTTAGATTGGTAAATCAAAATGACATGGGACCAAAGACATTGGTTAGAGGACTTCAAGAACTTTCCAAAATGTCCAAGAACATGATCATAGCCTCAAAATTGAGCAAGATATGCCTTGTAGAAGTTGGGAAATTTATGGGAATTTTGAAAAGTCAACTTTGCTTCAAAAGCTTCAAAAATGCTAATGGGCCTCAAATTCTTCCTTGAATCATTACCCAAAGCCTATGCACGACCCATTGATCTCAAAGGGATTTATTTTCTTATTTTTAATTAATTAATTGAATTTTTAATCTTATTAATTCATTTAATTAGATTTAAATATGAGAAAAATATCAAATAATGGTTTTAAATCTTTTTTGTGCAGCAAATATGTTCATTATATACAAGAGATTTCGTGCACCATCTCAAGGGGACAATATCTTCCACAATTGGCAAGGATTTGCATGAAAAAAGATTGAAAAAGATGTGACAAAAATCAAATATTCAAAACATAAATGAATGGATCTTTGGGCTTGGTTTTGACCTAATTTCATTCATATACAAAGGCATAACCTAACCTAATGCAGGGGGATACGAAAAAGCTGCTCAGAAGCTGCATACCAATTTGCAAAATTTCATCAAAAACTTGGAAACTGAAATCCTAGTTACTGCATGTTTCAAAGCCTAAAATCTATTCCAACACATTGCTGGACCATCCAGGAAGCTTTTGCAATCAATAATCAATCAAAACGTGCAAGGAATTGAAGAACACAGGCTATACGGTTTACCACATTTTCTTGAATTCCATATCATGATTCATGCGCATTTGATGAATATTTTTGGTTGTTTTACATTCACAGGAACATGCTGAAGCTAATGAGATGATTCAATTGTATTATAAGGCCCTGTATCGTGATTTACCATTAACGTTTTTTAGGGTTTCAGAGCTCAAAAATTGGGGCTTTACACATGCTGTAAAATCAGACCACCAAACTTGTATAGGCAAACTCGTTGCAACAAGACGAAGCAAACCAATACCTCGCGCTCAATTTATCATGTCTGTAGACGTGTTCGCTATTTTCCACTGTTCTATTTAGAGGGGGTTTAAAACCCCCGCTACTTGTTTTACAATTTGCAGGAAAAACGAAGAAGAAAGCTAGCGTGGCAAAGTGTGACTGGAGCGTTTGAATTTCAGCGTGTTTTTTTTGTTTTATATCATTAACGTTTGTTTTGTTTTATATTATTTGTTTCCACTAACAATACAAATGCGCGCAAACAGCTCAGGTGGTGGGAACGTGGCTTGGTAAACGCTGGGACTTGGGTTCGATTCCCAGGTCCCCCATATTATTCATGATTTTTGTTATAACCTGTTCCTATGCAGCGTCCAACCAAAGGCTTACCATACGCGCTCATGATTAAGATTGCCAGGCACTCACGTTGATTAATCTAATGGCCAGATAATGCAGTCCATGGTACACTCAGTCAAGCCTCACACGCATGATCAGGAAAGTCAACTAAGGCCTTGTCTTGATGGGCCAAAATTGCTTCCAAAAAACCTCCAAAATGGGCCAGACACCCCCAATGTTTGTATTATATTTTTTAACTTCCTTTTCTTTTCTTTTTTGTTGTAATTTCTTTTAATTGTTTTCTTTAATTATTTTATTTAATTCACCAAAAATAATTTTCATAATATAAAAATCAGAAATCAAAAAAATGTAATATGTTTAATAATTATTAATTTCACTATTAAAATATTTTTTTTGTAAATAAACTCTAACCATTAATTTAGTAAATTAGGTTTCAAACTTTACTCTTTTCTTAATAAATAAAATAAGTAGAATTAGGGTTTTTGACCTTTTTCATCTTTTTTTTAATAAATAATTTTCTCTCATTATTATTATTATTAATTATTAAATATTTTTGTAAATAAATATGTAAATAACTAATTAGTGTAAATTAAGTTAACTTGTATATTTTCTTTAATAATTAAAAATAACTTAGAATTAGGGTTTCTCTTGATTTTTAATTTTCTTTATTCCATTAAAAAACCAAAAACACAAAAGCAATTTCTTTTCTTTAATAATAATAATTAGCTTTTAATTCAATTTAATTTCAAAAGGGTCAAAACCCTCGGACGTTCTATTTTTATTCCTTTCGCGCATTTATTTTCTTTCGAATATTATGTAACTGCTCAAAGCTTGTAATAGTAATTAGGTCTTTTTGCATTCCGCATTTTTTATCAAACGGGTCTTTGTAATTTGGCGATGTATAGACCCGCGCCTTGTAATAGCGTATAATTTTACTTTCCGCGTTTAAATTTCCGCACTCTTAAATTCTAATTTGCATGAAAGAATGTATGGCTAAATTAAAAACAATGCGTAGCTCACAAATGCCCTGATCAAAGATAAATATTGACATGAAAATAACACACAAATTCACACACCACTCTTAGGGTACGCCTCACCTGTTGCCTTCGAAACGTGGTCGTCGAGTATAGGACGTTTTAGTAAGTCCTTATGTCCATGATCCAGTTGCCTCGAAATGGTTGCCTCGGATTAAAAAATAATATCAAGGGCATAAGGGTAGCTTCTAAGGTGTCCTACTGTTGCTCTGGTGACCACACTGTCCCTACAAACGAATTGACCCGAATACCTCCAACGGTGGTGCTACCTACCTCTCAATGGTGGGATGGCACTACCTTAAGGACATTTACACAGCCTAATTCCTTAGGGTAGGTGGATGACTCATGGATACTTGCTCTATTCAAAAACAAATCAAAACTCTTTTCACACTGACACTTTCCAAAAAGCTTTCAAAACAATTTTTCAAACACTCTTGAGGACTGATACAAGAGTCATTCTGAAATCTTTAAACGAAACTTTTTCAAACCCACTCACACTTGAAAAAGCAAACACTTTTGAAAACACAATGAGCAAGTATCTAAGAGCCCATGGATAACCATGGATAGAAAGGGTGCTAACACCTTCCCTTTCTATAAATCTACCTCCCGAACCGTGAGATAATCTCATAAGGAATTTTGCTGTGCTTTTGTCCTGTCCATGTTGGAGAAAATAAAAGACGGTGGCGACTCTTGCTTCCGCGACATTTCGCGAACCAGCATTAAACAGTCAGTTCTAAATCCACCGATCACAGGTACCACTGGGGCTCGAACCCAGGCCCCAAGGTTATAGGCACGCGCTTCTACCACTGGGGTGACTATACATCTGTTAACATAAGAAAAAAAATAAATATATGATACAAAACGCGCCCTGAGTTACACTTCATCTTCAACCTCCAGCCAGACCAACTGTAACTTGTTCATTTCTCAACAAAAATGAAAACTGTAAACATGAAACTTGTAGCAAATTTCTTCACGGTTTCAGAAATGTAAAGCATTAAAACTATATATCAAAGATAAGCATGAATTTCACTAGCCCTAAACTGAACCCTAAAAATATCAGAAATTTCAATCTTAAAATTCTCTAAGCTCAAGCAAAATTAATGGAAACTATGGACATGGTTAGCTTTAGGGTAGTGATATCTACATGTTTTGTTCACAAATAAATTATTGATGATGCCTGTATGAGAAGTTCCAAAGTTAGAAAACTTACCTTGCAAGAGGGTATCAGGTTTGAAGTTTGAGCAGCTTTCAAGGAGTTCCAATGGTTGGGTTAGCTTCCTCAAGTTCCCAGGAAGCTAATGGAATGCTTAGCTTGAGCTGAAAGGGCCTGAGGAGTTCTGGAGAATTCCAAGTGCAAAGCTCTGTTTTTGAAAATGGAGGACGGTGTTAATGGTGTTATAGTTCCGTAATAGGGTGTGGTATCAGTTCTAAATGATGTTTAGAAGCTTTAGAAACCAAAAGGCTTGAAAATGCACAAGGGAGTTATGAGTTTCAAGTTTTTGGTCGGTTTATGTGAAAATGGAGGTATGGAATGTGATTCTGAGTTCTAGCTGTTTTCAGGGCATGAGCATTCGTGTCTTTTGTGGCAAATGGTTTGTCTATGTATAAGCAAAAGGATTGGGGTAGTTTGGACAATCAGAAGTACAAGTTACAAGCTTTTGGCTAGGTTACTTGATTTTCAAGAAAAGAGGGAAACCAAGTTTCAATGTGTAGTACAAGCATGGGCTGAGTGATTGTAAGTGTCTAAACCATTTCTCATGAGCTATAGGACTTGTGTGATCAGAAGAGAACAAGTGCAAGGCTCAAGAACAAGTTTTGTGCAAAAAAGCACTTTATCAAAATGGTAATGTAACCTTTATTCCAAAAATGGATATAAAGCATGTCCATGCATTGAATGCTTGATATGAGACCTCTAACAGTTGTGTAAGCCATTAATTATGGAGTGCCTAACAAGTTTGAGGCCTGAAAAATAGAGGTTATGCATCATACTTTGAATTTTGAAATTGGTTCATCACAAAAATGCCTTGTAAATCAAGTGATAAAACCCTAACTTCATCTCTTTGATTATCCCTACTAAAAAATGATCTCAAGGAGTTCTTGGATATTTTGGAAAGCTTGCAATGTGCTCTACAACCCATATTTGAATTGCTTTTGAAGATTCCACTTAGAACTATATGAAAAGGTTCCATGAAGTTAGGTCAAAATCCTGACCAAATTAGGGAAAAATTTCACTAAGTGTTTTGTTTCATGACCACATGTTCTTAAAACTATAACCTGAGATCCAAGCACTTTTAGAAGAAGTTGTGTGAATCAAAGTTTGACTTTTCAGTATACAGTTGACTTTTGATCAGTTGACTGAAAATTCATCTGTCAATCCATTAGACTTGCAATGTTTTGAGCCATGTCATTAGGTCAAAATGGTGCAATTGGACTCTTGATATCATGCCTTAAACCAATTAGGTCAAAAATCAGAAATTTCCCTTTCCCAATCAAAACCCTAATTTTGACCATTTTACCCTTTTGGAGATTTGATCAAATTTCTTGAGGAGTTGTGGTCCAAACTTGATCAAATGATACATATGAGTTTAAATTATGGATATGGATAAAAAATTATGAAGTTTGGCTGTGAATTGGCCATAGTTGACTTTTCCCCAATACAATTGATTTTTAGGTCAACTGCTCAATTGACTGAGCAAAAATGTGATCCAAGGCTTGAAACTTAACATGATTAATCTTGGGGGTCCATAATGATTCATTAAAGTCATATTAAGCATTGAAAGTTCAAAAATCCATGTGCAATCTCAAACCCTAATTTTGGTCATCAGTGCTCAAAGAGGTGTCTTGAGCTGATCAACCCTAGTGCAATCTTGAGCCAAAGGAGATCTTGTGGGAAAATTCTTGATAAGTGAGAGGGAAAAAATTGGGGTACAATAGGTTCCCCTGTTTAATCTTATTAAGATTGAAGAGTTAGATTGGCGAGTTTTTCCATTCGTAACTCGAAGGTGGAAGATGATTGGACACTAGAGTGCCCATAAATTTGCACTCGGTGATGTTGATGGTTGATGGAATGGGCTTAAAGATGCCATTTAGAGAGATGATAGAAAGTTGTTGGAGATGGGCTTGTAGATGCCATCCAGAAATGATTGATGAACCGTATCTGTAAGTTGAAACTGAATGAGTATCAGAATGACATCCGTGTCTGGAGTGTATCTGAACTGTATCTGAAGATTGAATCTGAATGAGTATCAGGATGGCATCCGTGGCTGGAGCGTATCTGTACTGTATCTGAAAGTTGAATCTGAATGAGTATCAGGATGGCATCCATATCTAGAGTGTATCTGAACTGTATCTGAAAGTTGAATCTGAATGAGTATCAGTATGGCGTCCGTGTCTGGAGCGTATATGTACTGTATCTGAAAGTTGAATCTGAATGAGTATCAGGATGGCATCACTGTCTGGGGCGTATCTGAATTATATCTGAAAGTTGAATGTGAATGAGTATCATAATGGCATCCGTGTCTGAGGCGTATCTAAATTGTATTAAAAGTTGAATCTGAATGAGTATCAGAATGGCATCCGTGTCTGGAGCATATCTGAACTATTTTAAAAGCCTTTGAACATTTTTAATGGTAGCTATTGATTAATCTTATCATGAAAAGGTTAAAAAACATTAGCTGTATGCGATGTCATGATGTATGAAATGCATGGTACAATGAGATTGTGACATATGCATTCGTGTTATTGATGTTTATGATATATGGATGCGATGTATGCATATATGAGCTAATCTGATGCACTGTTGTTGGATAGGGGGATATAAAATTCCTAACTGCTGCTGAGGATATGGAGTGTCAGTCTTCATGTTGTGAAGTTGAAGTGTTGATGCATTTCCGTTTAGAGAAATAAACTCTGCTGTAAGGGAAATGCTATGTGCTGCTCGTGAAATCCTGTTGGAGAATCCTGAGAAATTGGACGACTTTTACCGGGGATTGATAACTGGAAGCTTTGTTTTGCTGGGGATTAAACTGCACACTACGGGGGATTTTATGGAATAGCTCAAAGATATTACGCTATCTCTTAAAGCCATCAGTGATTGTCTTTTTACTTTGTTTATTTGTAAACAGAAATTATGTTCAAATGCATATGTTCAAAAATAAATCTTTGGACGTTTTTTGTAAACAAAACACAAGAGTAAAGAAAAAATAGATAGTTTTGCACTTTCAAAGGGATATCTTTGTATTGACTTTGAGTAAGTATTTTTGTACAATGGGACAAACATTCTAGTAAGAGAATGCCGTCGTAAAAAAAATAAAAATTTTGATTCAAAGAAAAGATAGCTATGTGCAATAATCCCATGGGGTTCCCATTATGCTATAGCCTTTGTGTCTCTGAGCATCTTGTCTGTTTGTTGCCTTGTCCGAATTTAATTGGATTGATCAGAACTTCTGAGTTTGTCAGGTCGTCTATGAGGTGATCCAACAAGACATAGTCATACGCTTTAATTCCCTAACTTTTGTCTGGACCGACCTTTCGAGTTTTCAGTCCACCGGGATACCCTTTTTTACCCAAGCCGCCATTTTGGGTTTTCAACTTGTCGGGTGTACAGATTTTTTTTGTTTTATCCCTAATTTTTTCCCGAACCTCTTTGGTTCGCCAGGATTCCCTCGTTTTGTCTAGGTGTGTCAACCGAGCGGGTCTCTTATGCGTAGTATCTTTTGACTATGTCTGTGTTCATAGGGTATGGCAGGTCGTCGCCATCCATGGTGGTCAAGATCATTGCTCCACCAGAGAATATGTTTTTGATTACAAATGGACCTTCGTAGGTAGGAGTACATTTTCCCCTGGGATTACCTTGCGGTCGTATGATACATTTGATCACCAAATCCCCAACTTGATACATTTGGCGTCTGGCCTTTTTTTTGAAAGCCTTGATCATCCATTTTTGATACATTTGACCATGACAAACAACAGTAAGCCTCTTCTCATTAATTAAGTTCAGTTGATCAAGTCGAGCCTGGATCCAATCGTCATCGTTCATCCCTGCATCCTTCATGATTCTTAGAGAGGGGATCTGGACCTCAATAGGAAAGACAACCTCCACGCCGTATACTAAAGAGTAGGCTGTTGCCCCGGTTGATGTACGTGCTGTCATTTTTTGTATGATCTTTTTAATGTTGTTATTTGCAGCTTCGACAACACCATTCATCTTAAGCCGGTAAGGGGAAGAATTATGATGCTGGATCTTGAATTTCTTGCACAAGGCGGTGATCATAGTATTGTTTAGATTCGTACCATTGTCTGTGATGATCCTCTCCGAGATACCATACCGACAAATGAGATTCTGCTTAATGAACCGGGCTACAACATTCTTGGTTACAGAAGCAAAAGAGGCTGCCTCAACCCACTTTGTAAAATAGTAAATGGCCACTAAGATGAAGCGGTTTCCATTGGAGGCTGTTGGTTTGATTCCCCCAATCATATCGATGTCCCACATAGAAAAGGGCCAAGGAGCCGTTAAGGCATTCAAAGGAACCAGAGGTATGTGCACCTTGTTAGCATAAATCTGACACTTGTGGCAGGTACGAGAGTGTTGATAGCAATCTGCTTCCAGGGTAGACCAGCAATAGCCTGCCCGTAGGAGTTTCTTTACTATCGTATGCCCACCGGAATGGGTGCCAAAAGCGCCTTCATGTAACTCAGCCATGATCTCTTCCGCTTCAACCTTGTCTATGCACCGAAGTAACACCGAGTCATGGTTTCATTTGTAGAGAATGTCATTGCTAAGGAAGAATTTAGTAGAGAATCTCCTTAAGAACTTCTTATCATTGACCAAAGCTCCTTCTGGATATTCTTGGGCCTCGAGATACCTCTTAACTTCGTGAAACCAAGGCTGGTCCACTACTTCTTCAGTATTAATCTCGTGACAGTGAGCTGGTTCCTCCATTCGTTCAATGGTGATCTGGGGAGCCTCGTTATCCCATTTAAGTTTAAACATGGATGACATTGTGGCTAGCGCGTCTGCTAGCTGATTTTCTTCTCGCGGGAAATGCTCGAAGGTAATCTTCTCAAAATGTGGGAGAAATGTCAACACAGGTTAGGATGTTTGGTGTCCCACTCCCTTTTAATCTGGATGATGACCAAAGCTGAATCTCTGAATACATTTAAGGATTTGATCCCAAAGTCTATGGCAGCTTTGAGACCAAAAATGCACGCTTAGTATTCTGCCATGTTATTTGTACAATTGAAGCAGAGTTTTGCAGTAAAGGGAGTATGACACCCTTCAGGAGATATGAGTACAACACCAATACCATTACCGAGTGTGTTGGATGCCCCATCAAAAACCAGGGTCCATCAGAATCCTTGTCTAGGTTCGTCATATGGTCTGATTTTTTCATATTTGCTTACCATCATGATGTCTTCATCTGGGAATTCGAACTTCATAGACTGATAGTCATCCACAACTTGATGAGCAAGGTGATCAGCTAGTACACTGCCCTTTATTGCTTTCTGGGTAGTATACTGTATGTCATATTCTGTCATGATCATCTTCCATCTCGCTATTCTCCCAGAGAGAGCAGTTTTCTCGAAGATGTATTTTATTAGATCCATTTTAGATATCAACAGGGTAGTATGGGTTAGCATATACTATCTTAGCCGGCGAGCAGCCCATGCCAGAGCGCAGCAAGTTTTCTCAAGCAGTGAATATCTTGTTTCACAGTCGGTAAACTTTTTGCTCAGGTAATAAATAGCGTGCTCTTTTCGGCCAAACTCGTCATGTTGCCCCAGCACACACCCCATGGAATTTTCCAAAACGGTTAGATACATGATCAATGGTCTTCCTAGATTTGTGGAATCAAAACAGGAGGCTCTTACAGGTACTCTTTGATCTTGTCGAAAGCATCCTGGCACTCATCATTCCATTTGACTACTTGATCTTTCTTCAGTAATTTAAAGATTGGTTCACAAGTAGCTGTCAGGTGAGAGATGAATCTGGCAATATAGTTTAAGCGTCCCAAGAATCCTATGACTTCCTTCTTGGTGAGCAGGCATTTCTTGTATAGCTTTCACCTTGGCAGGATCCACTTCGATACCTTTATTGCTGACAACAAAGCCTAGGAGTTTGCCAGACCTTGTATATCTTTAGCCTCTCAAACAGTTTCTGTAAATGATCAAGATTCTCTTCTTCTGTTTGAGATCTAGCTATCATGTCGTCCACATACACCTCTATTTCGTGATGTATCATATCATGAAATAGAGCTACCATGGCATGTTGATAGTTTGCCCCAACATTCTTCAGTCCGAATGGCATAACCTTGTAGCAGAATGTCCCCCACTGTGTGACAAAGGTTGTTTTCTCCATGTCTTCAGGTGCCATTTTGATTTGGTTATAGCCTGAGAAACCGTCCATGAAGGAAAACACTTTATATTGTTCCGTATTGTCAACTAGAACATCAATGTGGGGAAGTGGGAAATCATCTTTAGGGCTCTCCCGATTCAAATCTCTGTAGTCCACGCACATTTATACCTTGCCGTCCTTTTTGGGCACGGGAACAACATTGGAAACCCATTATGGATAGGAGGTGACGGCCAAGAATCCACATTGAATTGTTTCATGACTTCTGCCTTAATCTTCTCTAACATGTCTGGTCGCATGCGACGGACCTTTTGTTTCACTGGTGGACAATCTTCTTTTGTTGGTAGACGATGCACCACAATATCGGCATCAAGTCCCAGCATGTCTTCATACGACCAGGCGAAGACTTCAACATAATCGTTTAACAACTAAATCAGTTGCTCTTTGATACTAGGTTCCAGATTGGCACCCACCTTGACTTCTCTTTTGTCTTCTTCGGTACCTAGGTTGATTGTGTCCAATGGTTCCTCGTGGGGCTGAATGGTCCTCTATTCTTGTTGCAGTAACCTGGAGAGTTCCCCTGGTACTTCACAATCTTTCTCACCTTCGTCTTCGGCTTGGTAGATTATATTTTCAGAGTCACAGAAAGCCATAACAAAACCGTTACCCATGGGATCCCGAATGGATGTAGACTTGCGTTGTGAGTGTGTGTAAGAGTATAACTATCTTTGAAAGAAATGAAAATGTAAAAAGAAAAATAATGAGCACAAAGTTTGTATGCAAAAAACTTCCATGATTCATTGATGTCATATGGAAATGAGATAATAACCCTTACAAATGGACAATTGTGCCTCGGGTAAGACGCGAGGTTTTAAGAGTCTGAATTGTTTTAATATTACAGATCTAACAAAATATAAAGACAAATTACTGTGGGATAAAAGTGATCGGGATAAAATCTCTAGCCTCCCAGTTGCTGAGCCCTCCATTTACAGTTGGGAAAATCCAATCGTCCAGGTTGTAGTTGTCTTCATCATCCTCTACTGCGCTGACTTGGTGGTTGCTGATCTTCAAGGGTGGTCCTCCGGCACGAGCGCGATGTACAACTTTTTGGGCACCTAAAGTGAAACCCATACCAAAATTTTCAGATTGGTATGGGATAGCTGGGAGTTGTCCCTGTTGTACCCCAAAATTTTCCCTCCCATATTTCTCAAAACATTTCAAGAGAGATCCTCAAGTTGCTCAAGGAAGTCCAAGGGTTGACCAGACAAGCTCTATCCTAAGGCAGTCTACCTCAAATTAGGGTTTCATGTAGCATCAAGATACTTGATTCCAAGGGATCCCAAATGCTCACCATTGTCCTAATATGTTCTCAAGATCATCCATGCCAAGTTTCAAACCCTACAGAGAAAGTTTACCCAGTCAATTGCTCAAAGGCTTGAAAATCGACTGTGCTAGGGCAAAAGTCAACTGTGGCCCACATACAGTCAAACTTCAAGATTTTTGGTCAACATCCTAATTTTTAAGTATATTTCATCATTTGATCAAGGTTTGATCATGATTCATCAAGGATTGCTCATAATTCATCAAGAATCAAAAGTTGCTAAATTAGGGTTTTGTAGGAAAAGTCAACTCAACTTTGACCAAGCATAACTTTCTCATACTTTATGAGAAATGACCAATCAAAAGCTAATTTTGAAGAGGATGCCATGCTCTACAATCCATCTTCATCTCCCAAGTTCAAAATATGCACTCAGAAGAAGTTATGAATTTGGACATTATAGGTCATTTTGAAAAGTCAACAAAAACACCTTTTTTGTCAAAGCTTCATACATGAGAATTGAATATCAAATTGAGATGGGACCAAAAGGGTTGCTTAGCGGACATCTCAAGCTTTATAAAAAGTCCCATAATACCTTCAAAGAGTCAAAATTGAGGAAGTTATGCATTAGTGAAGTTGACCCTTTTTACAAAATGATCAAAAGTCAACTATGCCTAAAACTTCAATTTTTGCCAAATAGGTCCAATCTTTTTCACTTGTTTTTAGTTGGAAACATGGTCCACGAGCCCTAGCCTTTTCCACTTGTCATTATCTTGTTTTTATTATTTATTTTGATTTTTATTTGAATTAAATCAATTTAAATCAAAACAAATCATAGAAAATCCAAAATATTGAAAACCCAAGGTTATTTACATGTTTCAGGTCTTAATGTCCAACTAGCATAAGATCAAATTCGTGTAAAGGCATGGGTGGCACAAAAAGATTGGATTTGGACTATTTTTGGAATGGTTTTAAAGTGTATCAAATCAAAATCAAAAGCATTGATGGAAGAAGATTGTGATCATTCTTTCAACCCTGATTCATTCCTCAGTACATATAGAAGGTGTGCAGACCTAGAACAAGGCTATAGAGAGGCGCATCATCAAGAACAAAACTTGGAAAAAACAAGAAAAAATGGTGAATTGAATTCCTAGTTACAGGCAATTTCAAGATCCTTTGACCATCCTAATCGCTTCCTGGGATCACCAGCAAGCAGAACTAATCCAGAACAAGCACTTCCAGGCCCTATATCTCGCTGTAAGTCAGTCACGACATTGCTTCCTTCTTGAATTCGAATTTCATGATTTAGACATTAATAGCATGAATTAATCATATATTATTGATCCCTATAACATTTACAAGCTTTCTGTAATGTTTAATTGCATTTATATGGCTTGTATAAGATTTCACCATGGCTAGGGTTTGTAGCTTCGATTTAGGAGTTTTGTGTGCAGGAAAAATTGGCCCATAAAAGGGCATCATGATATTCAGCAGGTCCAGACGAATCCATCCATGGAAATAGAAGTCATTTATCTTGCTCATGGTTGATTTTAAGAGAACACAAGTTTGTAGTGACGGACAAACGTCCGTAGGTAAAAGTTTGTGACTTTTACCCACGGAGAAGGGAAGAAGATGACTAGTTGGCGCCTTTCCATTGGACCGTTCGAATTCTGGCGCGCGTTTTCATTGTTATCCACTAACTCCCTTTATTTTGCATATTATCCATTATTAATATTTGATGTACAAATAAGATAGCCAACGCAGATGGTAATGGAGAGCGTGCAAAATGCTTCAGGACCTGGGTTCGAATCCCAGGTCCCCCAATTATTTCATGCATTTTTTCTTTCAGTGATCAGGCATTCTATAAGGCATGAAGACTACCACGCTCCCTCAAAATCCAACCATCCAGGTGTCCCAGAAGCCAGATCTAATGGCCATGATGTGGTGACCATGGTATGCCTCAGTCAAAGCAACGCACTGGATGAAAAAAGTCAAACGTGGACCTATTTGTCTTGGGCCCAGATTGCTGTTTACACACCCCAAATATCCAAACCAGGCCCAAGTTTCTTTTCTTTTTCTTTTTTATATTTTTGTTTTATTTAATTTATTTATTTGTTTTATTAACAAATTAATTTTTTTTAACCAAATAAAAAATTACAAAAATATTGTTTTCCACCAATTAGGTTTTAGATTTTATTTTTTATCAAAATTAATTAATTAAATTAAATTTTAATTTTAGATAACTTTAATTTCTTTTTGTAAATAAATTAAAAACAATTAGAACAATTAGGTTTTATTTTCTAACTTAATTATATTTTTTCCCCTAAAAATAACCAAAAACACAAAAAAATAGGCCATGTAATTATTTTCATTAATTAATTTAATTAGCTAATTAATTTTGTATTTAATTTAGAAAACCTAATTCTTTTCTTAAAAATAATTAAAAATAATTAAAAATAACAAAAACTTTTTTCCTTAATTAGGTTAGAAGGGTCTAAAACCCTAGTTCTCTCCCGATCTAAATTTTCTCGCGCGCGCTTTATTGTTTTATTATTTACCATATTGATGTAACTGCCTACAAGTTGTAATAGCTTAATTAGGACTTTATTTTCATTAATCTATTTATTTTCAAGGGTTTGTTTTTGGCTATGTAAATACCCGAAGCCTTGTAATAGCTTAGCTTTAATTTCCGCACTTTAAATTCTGCAAATATTAAACTGTTAGATGTATAATAATAGGGATGCATGACAAGAATGTATGATTAACTTTAAAACGGTTAGATAACCCTAAAATGTGAAAAGATAAATAATCTGAAATTGAATCACTCGCACATACGCACTCCTAGGGTACACACCCACTTGGTTGCCTTTGGTAAACGGTCATTGAGTATAGGATGCTTTAGTGGTCGTCCTTTTGTCCAAAGATCAAAGTTGCCTCGGAAAGTTGCCTCGGAATGGTTGCCTCGGAATTGTTGCCACGAATAATTGATCTAGGGCATTAGGGTTATTACTAAGACGTCCTAACATTGCTTTAGTGACCGTACGTCCCTTTCGAATTGACCCTCAAAACTCCAACGACGATGCTACCTACTCACTAATAGTGGGATAGCATTGTCTAAAGGAAACAAACATATAACGATTCTTTTTTCGAGTAGGTAGATTAGTTCTCAAGTACTTGCTCAATCCAAACAAAAAATTTCACACTTACACTCCTTTACAAACAAAGTTTTCAAAAACACTCCGTAACACTCTTGAAGACATAAGCAAGAGTTAAATCGAAGTCAAAACAAAAACTTTTCAAATCACACAAACATACAAAGAAGCAATTTTGAAAATGATGAGCAAGCACCTAAGAGCCCGTAGATAACTACAGATAGAAAGGGTGCTAATACCTTCCCTTTCTATAATCTACCCCCCGTACTCAGAAATATCTCGAAAAAGGAATTTTTCTGTGCTTTTTTCCTTTCCTTGTTGGATAAAATAAAAGTCGATGGCGACTCTTGCTTACCGCGACATTTTGTAAATGCAAAATGCGAACCAGCAAATCCTAAAAGAAACAGTCCCAGTTCTGGCCACCGTATCACAGTACTGGAGACTCTGCTGGGGATAAGGTAAGTGGGGTGTACCTTATGACTAGTTCATCATATTGTTTTCAATTGTTTGATTTGATTGCTTTATCTTTGTGGGTTTTGTATCGGAGTTACTATAGATCCTAACCCGGATCTTGGGACACCTTTTAGGTTAGTAGCAATAGACTGTGAGGGAACTGTACGACGTAGACCGATACAGTTGAAGCAGTAGCTACGTTGATGTGGCACATTAGTTAGTACCAATATCCCTTGTGGAGGAACAAGGAGAGTATGGGGCTGCTATATGGGTCATTAAGCATCAACTGACCTTAGAACCTATAATTGACCAACTTGGCCATAGGAAGTAGCAAGATGCTACACTCATTGAGACCATACTCTCGAGATGGTTCCTGCCACAAGAAAAGATTGTGTGAGCTGAAATTATGACCAATGGAGGATGGTCAGTGATATTGAGAACCTCTAGAACCCGGTTACTATTATTAGGACGGGTTGAACCAACTAAACTGCAAGAGGGTAATACCTAGACTCCATGCAAGCCTGAAACATAAGGGCTACTGTGTGACTTATTTGCCTTTACCATATTTGCTATCTATGATACCTGTTGTGTGTTTTTATCATGGCATCATGCATCATTACATCGCATGCATATTTCATTAGACTAACCATTTCAAAGACCAAGGGGATTCATCTTTGTTCTGTTTTGCAGATCATGGCTTCTATGCGCAGAAATACCATTCGAGTCAACTTCGTGCAAATCCCTGCTCAGCTTAGAGAGTTGGTTTGAAAGGTTCCTGATACTTCTTCCTTTGTTAGAAGACATGGTCATCTCCTTAGCCTTGTCACTTCCAAGTTGGATGAGCAAATAATGAGCGTCCTATTCCAGTTCTTTGACCCGTTGCATCACTGTTTCACCTTCCTGGACTATCAGTTAGTCCCTACTTTGGAGGAGTTTTCTGATTTACTGGGCATATCTATTCTAGAGGAGACACCCTTTACAGGTTTGGAGATAGCTCCTAGGCCAGAGGATATTGCTTCATCCCTACATCTAAAAATGGCTGATGTAGTATCTAACTGGGAGACTTGGAGTGGGGTTCAAGGTTTCTTGGCTAAGTTTTTGATCGATCAAGCTCAACAGTTCTGGGATAGTTTGGAATTTCAAGCATTTGAAGACATCTTGGCTCTCCTCATCTACGGCGTGGTGCTGTTCCCGAATCCAGATTCTTTCGTTGATGTGAATGCAGTCAAGATTTTCATGTCCCGTAATCCAGTGCCTACTCTTCTAGGTGACATCCTGCATGCTCTCTATACCCGTACTGTAAGGAGAAGGGGAACTCTCATGTGTTGCACACCGCTGCTGGCGAGGTGGTTTATTTCGCACCTCCCCAAGTCTGTATTGAAGAATGAGGAAGGTGTAGGTTGGGCTTATAGAATCATGTCCCTTGCTCATACGGACATCCTTTGGAGTTCTAAAGATATGGAAAAGGTAGTTGTCATTGATCGATGTAGGGAATACCCTAATGTTCTGTTACTTGGAATTCAAGGGGGTATAACCTACAATCCTTGTTTGGCTTTACAATAGTTTGGACGCGCTTGGAGAGATGGTCCCTATGAGCTGCTACTTACAGACGTTGTCTTTGACTACAAGAGGGATGTTGAGGGACATCGCCGCAGGTTTATACGAGCTTGGGGCATGGTGAACAGGTCTGACCCCCATGAGCTAGGAATGAAGACTTCTCTCCCGATGCAACCTTATCTCCAGTGGGTTCGAGCCCGTGCTCAAAATCTGGGGATGCCATATGAAGTTGTTTCGTCGGTGATCATAGAGCATACTGATGAAGAAGGGGTTCCTTATACAGTTCTCCATCCCTACATGCCTACTGATCTTGGGGGCATTGAAGAGATCGTGGATCCAGCTAAGGGAAGAAAGGGATACCTACAGAGAGAAGTATCATGAGCAGGAATGGAAGATCTTGAGGCTTACAAGGCAGCTTGAGAATGAAAGGACAATCAACGATTATGTCAGCATGAAGGGAAAACGACCATGGGACTTCTGATTTCTGTTTATTTCTAGTTTAGATTGCTTTTCAGTATTTCTTTTGTAACGCCTTAAAGGCATTTGTTAAACATTGTTACCAGTTTAATCTAATAAAGTGTGTTTTATTTTGGTTTACAAATTTGAATCTCTCAAAGTCTTTGAAATCATTTCATACGCATTCCATTATCATGCACCTCATCACAGGTACCATTATAGGTTTCTCATCTTCTTCGCTGTTTATTTCAGCAACCATGTCTTCTGAAACACCTACCGATCAAGCTATCAAGGCTCTTCAAGCCTAGAATGCTCAATTTCAGGAGCTGTTCCTGAACCTGGCCAAAGGGCAGCAAGATTTGAAGTCTCTCATCTTGAAGGAGAAGAAGAAAAATAAGAAGAAGGTGGTCCTCCTGAATATGGGTCGCAGATTCGGGAACAATTTGCGACAGGAAATTGATTTGTCCCATTCATCTGGAGGGGGAGATAATCAAGAAGAAAGAAAGGGGCCTAGCCCTGTGGTTTCTGATAATGACACAGATTTTGATGAACAGTATCCTCCTGCCAAGGATAAGTATAAGCAACTTGAAGACCGACTGAGTGCAATGGAGATTCAGAAGATACATGGGTTGGACTTCGGAGATTTGGGTTTTGCATCTGGGGTGGTGATCCCACACAAGTTTAAAGCTCCTGTCTTTGCTAAGTACGATGGGGTATCCTGCCCGAAGCTACACCTCCACTTGTATGTCAGAAAGATTCAACCCTATACTGCTGATATGAACCTTTGGGTTCATTTCTTTCAAGATAGTCTGTCAGGGACTCAACTTGAATGGTTCTATCAATTAGAATGAGCTAATGTCCGCAACTGGGAGGACCTCGCTGCTGCTTTTTACAAGCAATACCAGTATAATACCGACCTTGCTCCTACACGTACTCAACTTCAGGGTATGTCTATGGGTACAGGCGAAGGCTTTAAGGACTATGCTCAGAAATGGAGAGATCTTGCTGGAAGAGTCCAACCCCCTCTGTCTGATAGGGAGTTGGTGGATATGTTTCTTGGTACTTTGTCTAGTCCCTATTTCAATCATTTGATCGGGAGTTCATCGTTTAGGTTCACTGAATTGATTATGACTGGGGAGAGGGTTGAAGCTGGTATTAAAAGTGGCAAGATACAGAAAGGTGCTTCGTCAAGTACAGAAAAGAAGCCTTTCAAGAAAGAATCTAGTGTAGTTTACAGCTCGAGGAGCCAAAATCGACCTGAGCGCCGCCAAGAAGTGAACGCGGTAGTTATATCAAGACCTACTGTTGCCCCACAACACAACAATCATCAAAGAGTAGAGAGACCGCAAAGACAGTATACTCGGCTCAGTATGACCCTATCTCAAATTTTACCGCATTTATTGAAGACCAACTTGGTGACTCTGAGGGAGGCCCCAAAGAATCCCAACACTACATCACTGCTGTATAATCCGAACGCCTGTTGTGCTTATCACTCCGATAGCCCAGGGCATGATACGAACAATTGTTGGGCCTTGAGGAATAAGGTACAATATTTAATTGAAGCTAAAGAGATTGAATTTGACGCGCCGAAAAAGCCTAATGTCACGACTGCTCCTATGCCCAAGCATGGAGTAAATGTTGTGGATGATGATTCATTTGTAACCTTTGTGGAAGACGTTTCTACCCCGTTGATGACAGTGAAGAAGAACTTATTATCGGCCGGTTTATTTCCGGGTTGTGGCAAAAGTTGCCACCTATGTTCCATCCTACCTAATGGTTGCCATCTATTGAAGTCAGGTGTTCAACGTCTGATGAATAACAAAGAAATCCTGTTCGAGAAAACTTTGGTTCCATTGATTCCTGTTGAAGATGTTTCCATAATAACCATTTCCGCCAATCCTTCCAAGGCTTCCTCGAGAAAGCCTGTTAAGATTACACCCGTTACAAGAGTTTCTCCATTGATCATTACTATCCCTGGTCATATCCCGTACACTTCGAATAAGGCTGTCCCGTGGCACTATGGGGAAGATGTGTATTATCATGGGATCAAACAAGACTTGAAGGTTGAAGAGGCTGATACTGATGTCAGCAATATCATCGGGTCTAGCAAGGTCACCCGAAGCGGAAGACTTTTCTCTCCTGAGATTTCTCCACCAACTGTTCGAAAACCTGTTGTTATTCCACCTTCCAGTACATCTTCTACTGTCCCTGTTCATGTTCCAATCATTACCCCTGTCACCGAGTCATCTGACGCTCGGGGCAAAGAGATCACAACTGAGCCTGCCCGGATGGAGGTACCGAAGAAGATTATTGTAGAAACCTCTAGACAGGAGATAGAGGAAATTCTGAAAATCATCAAGAAAAGCGACTATAACATAGTCGAGCAGCTGGGGCAAAACCCGTCGAAGATCTCCATGTTATCTTTATTGTTGTGCTCAGAAGCCCATGCAAAGGCTTTAATTGCTTTCCTTAAAACTGCGCATGTGCCGCAGGAAACATCTGCTGATTAATTCAAAGACTGTGTAGCTAGTTTGACAGCTGACAACGGGTTGGGTTTCTCCGACACAAATCTGACTGCCAAAGGAAAGAATCACAATGACGCCCTGCATGTTTCGATCGAGTGCAGAGGCACTACTCTGGCCCACGTACTAGTGGATACTGGGTCCTCATTGAATGTTTTACCCAAGAAAGCGTTAGATCGATTGGACTGTGAAGGGTTGGTTCTTAAGCCAAGTAATGTTATGGTTAGGGCCTTTGACGGGTCTAAAAGGATGGTACATGGGGAGGTGGATGTCCCTGTTAAAGTTGGTTCCCAGACTTTCGCATCTACGTTCTATGTAATGGACATTCGACCATCTTATTCTTGTTTGCTGGGTCGCCCGTGGATTCATTGAGCTGGGGCAGTAACTTCTACGCTCCATCAGATGTTGAAATATCCAGTGAAGGGGAAAATTGTTACAGTACGAGGGGAAGAAGAGTACATGGTTTGTCACCTTAAATCTTTTCGGTATATGGAGATGGATGGAGAGTTCATTGAAACCACGTGCTAGAACTTTGAAGAAGTCCCCCAGACTCTGGCGTCGACTGAAACTGTTGCTGAAGATCCTCCAATCAAGATGGCTTCCCTCAAGGATGCCCGAGCTGTTATTGAAAAAGGTGGGTGTGCGAATTGGGGCCAACTCCCTGACTTTGCACATAAAACTGACAAGTTTGGTTTGGGTTTTACTGCAGAAGCTCAAAGGGTTGTTCGACATGCGCGGATTGGAGGACCCCCTCTGCGTATCAGTAATCCGGAAGTGAATGCAATTGAAGAAGATGATGAAGAGTCTGAGTTTGACAGCTGGATTTACCCGACTACCGACGGTGGATTGAGCAATTGGACGGCGAAGGACTTCGTGCCCATTTCTTTTATTACACAGTAATATGACTTTTGTTTTGAGATTTCTAACAGACAATTTGAAACTTTTACGGCCCGGTGCCTTGCCCGAGACACCGTGGCTTTGTTTGTGAGGGCTTATTATGTGTCACTTCCATATATCATCAATAAAGCATTGGACGTTTTCCTTGCATTACAAATTTCACGCTCCTTGTTTTTATTTTCTATCTTGCAAAAATAGCTATTGTCTTACACACACACACTCACATATCATAATACAGGTCCACATCCACTCTAGATCCCATTGATAACGACTCTGCTACTGCCAATTATGACTTCAAAAATCTGATCAACCAAGCCGAGGACGAAGGTGAGGATGATTGTGAAGTGCATGATGAACTTGCTAGACTGTTACTACAGGAAGAGAGGGCCATACAGCCGCATGAAGAGCCAGTGGAAACAGTAAATCTGGGTACAGAAGAAGACAAGAAAGAGGTCAAGATCGGTGCAAATCTGGATCCTAGTGTTAAGCAATGGTTAATACAGATGCTGCATGAATATGTTGAGATCTTTGTCTGGTCTTATGAAGATATGCCTGGGTTGGATATTGATATCGTGGTACACCGCTTGCCAACCAAAGAAGACTATCCTCCAGTGAAACAGAAAGTTCACCGAATGCGCCCAGAGATGTCTGAGAAAATTAAAGCTGAGGTGATGAAACAGTTTGATGCCGGTTTTCTAGCTGTTACTTCTTACCCACAGTGGGTGGCCAATGTGGTTCTAGTGTCGAAGAAGGATGGTAAGGTTTGAATGTGTGTTTACTATAAGGATTTGAATAGGGCAAGCCCCAAGGATGATTTCCCTCTGTCTCACATCAATGTTTTGGTTGACAACACCGCACAGCATAAGGTCTTCTCCTTTATGGATGGTTTCTATGGTTACAATCAGATTAAAATGGCTCCCAAAGACATGGAGAAGAAAACCTTCGTTACGCAGTGGGGCACCTTCTGCTACAAAGTCATGCCGTTCGGATTGAAGAATGCTGGGGCAACATATCAGTGCACCATGGTTGCTTTGTTCCACGACATGATTCATCATGAGATTGAGGTATAAGTTGACGACATGATTCCAAGATCCCAAACTGAAGAGGAACATCTTGACCATCTCCAGAAGCTATTTGACATGTTGAAGATGTACAAGCTGAGGTTAAACCCGAACAAGTGCACCTTCGGAGTAAGATCTGGTAAATTGCTGGGTTTCGTCGTTAGCGATAAAGGTATTCAAGTGGATCCTGCAAAGGTAAAGGCTATACAGGAAATGCCAGCTCCTCGAACAGAAAGGAAGTTAGAGGCTTTTTGGGACGTTTGAACTACATTTCCCGATTCATTTCACACCTGACTGCTACTTGTGAACCGATCTTCAAGCTATTGAAAAAAGATCAAGTGGTAAAATGGAATGATGAATGTCAGACCACTTTGGAAAGGATCAAGGAATACCTGCAAGAGCCACCTATTCTGATGCCTCCAGTTGAGGGAAGACCTTTGATCTTATACTTGACAGTACTCGACAATTCAATGGGGTGTGTGCTGGGGCAGCATGACGAGTCTGGCCGAAAAGAGCATGCTATTTACTACCTTAGCAAAAAGTTTACCTACTGTGAGACCCGATACTCACTGCTCGAGAAAACTTGATGCGCTTTGGCATGGGCTACTCACCGGCTGAGACAGTATATGCTGACTCACACTACTCTATTGATATCAAAGATGGATCCAATCAAGTATATCTTTGAAAAGCCCGCCTTTTCCGGAAGAATAGCAAGATGGCAGATGATTTTGACTGAGTATGACATCCAATACACAACCCAAAAAGCAATCAAGGGAAGTGTGTTGGCGGATCATTTAGCGCAGCAGGCCGTGGATGATTACCAATCTATGAATTTCGAGTTTCCGAATGAGAGTATCATGTTGATGACTGACTGTGAAACACCTGGACCAGATGAAGGAGCTGAGGAGGGATCCCGATGGTCTATGTACTTTGATGGAGCTTCAAACGCTTTGGGTAATGGCATTGGCGCCGTGATCATATCTCCTGAAGGATGTCATACTCCGTTTACCGCCCGATTATGTTTTAATTGCACCAACAATATGGTGGAGTATAAAGTGTGCATTATGGGCCTTCGAGCAGCTATTGACCTAAGGATAAAGTTCTTGAGTGTGTTCGGAGATTCCGCTCTCATGATCAGTAAGATCAAAGGCGATTAGGATACGAAGCACCCAAATCTTGTTCCTTACAAAGAGTGTGTATTTACGTTGCTTCCATATTTCGAGGAGATAACCTTTGAACACTTCCCCAGAGAAGAGAATCAGTTGGCGGACGCGTTAGCTACCATGTCTTCTATGTTCAAGGTCGGGTGGGACAATGAGGCTCCCCAAATTACCATTGAGAGGTTGGACAAACCTGCACATTGATGTGACATTGAGACTGAAGAGGTAGCAGATAAACCCTGGTTTCATGAGGTGAAGAGGTATCTTGAGGCTCAGGAGTACCCCGAGGGTGCATCTGTTAATGATAAGAAGTTTCTAAGGAGATTCGCTGCGAAGTTCTTCATCAGCAATGGCATTCTTTACAAGAGTAACCATGACTCAACCTTACTGCGATGTATGGATAAGAATGAGGCAGAAAGGATTATGGAAGAGTTACAAGAAGGTACTTTCGGGACTCATTCCAGTGGACACACCATGGCAAAGAAAATCCTACAGGCAGGATATTATTGGTCCACCATGGAAGCCGACTGTTATCAGCATTCTCGGACTTGTCATAAGTACCAAGTCTATGCTGATAAGGTGCACATACCTCCAGTTCCTCTGAACGTCTTGACAACTCCTTGGCCTTTTGCAATGTGGGGCATCAATATGATTTGTGAGATCAGACCAACTACGTCTAACGGGCATCGTTTCATCCTGGTAGCAATTGACTATTTTAAAAAGTGGGTTGAGGCAGCTTCCTTTGCTACAGTAACCAAGAACGTCGTGGCGTGGTTTATTCGGCACAACTTGATCTGTCGATATGGTGTACCAGAGAGGATCATTACAAACAATGGTACAAATCTCAATAATACAATGATCACCGAGCTCTACAAGCAATTCAAGATACAACATCACAACTCTTCTCCTTATCGGCCGAAGATGAATGGGGCTGTTGAAGCGGCTAATAAGAATATCAAGAAGATTGTGCAGAAGATGACAGTTACATACAAAGATTGGCACGAGATGTTACCATTCGCTCTTCGTGGGTACCGAACCTCATCACAAACTTCAACAGGGGCAACACCCTACTCTTTGGTGTACGGCATGGAAGCAGTTTTACCTATCGAGGTTCAGATACCCTCTCTTTCGATTCTGAAGGATGCAGGTTTGAGCAAGGACGACTGGATCCAGACCCGACTCAATCAACTTAACTTAATCGACAAAAAGAGACTTACTACTATTTGTCATGGTCAGGCGTATCAAAAGCGAATGGTCAAGGCATTTAACAAGAAAGTCAGACGACAAGAGTATCAAGTTGGGGATCTGGTGATCAAACGTATCATCCTGCCTCAAGGTGATCCCAAGGGAAAATGGACCCCTACGTACGAAGGGCCATTCATGGTTAAGAACATTTTCTCAGAAGGAGCTATGATTCTAACCACCATGGATGGTGACGACCTTCCTCACCCCGTCAATGCAGACATAGTGAAAAAATACTAAGCATAATCAAAGACCCGCTAGGTTGACTGGCCTAGGCAAAAATAAGGGCTTCCCGGCGAACCAAAATGGTTCGGGCAAAAATAAGGGATGAAAATGAAAAAAAAATTTGTACACCCGGCAAGTCGAAAACCTGAAAAGGAGGCTTGGGAAAAAAAGGGTATCCCGGTGGACTGAAAACACGAAAGGGCGGTCCAGGCAAAAATTAGGGATTAAAGCGTAAAACTATGTCTCATTGGATCATCTTGCAACCAGACTTTGGTATCGACTATCAAGCTCGAACGACGCTAATCAGTCTGATCCGCCTTCAACCAAGTAGCAAAGTGATGAGATTCTCGAAGATATACATGCAATAGCAGAGTTGGAACCCAGTGGGATTTTTCATATAGCTGTTTTTCTTTATTTTACACAAATTATATAAATTCTATCGTTCGGCGGCGTTCTCTTACTAGGACGTCAGCCTCTTGTACAAAAACGCCTATTTACAGGCTAACTTCAAAGTTAATACAATTCATTTTCACAAAATTTCAAATTGTTTTCCTTTTTCTGTTTTGTTTCGCAAGAACGTCCAATGTTCATTTTTGATATATGCATTTGACATTAGTTGTTGCTCATAAATATTTACATGCAAAACAAAAGACAATTACTCGTAATATCAGAAACAGGGGAAAATAAGAAATGTCCAAACCTTACAGTTGCTCTGTCCATCAGGTATAGGGATAAACCTAGTTGAAGAAAACAATTAAAGGAACATTCACTCCCCGCAGAGTAAAGAGAAGGACAATGGTGTTAACTCTTCCCAGCGGAGGCTCGCAACCGCGAATGAATCGACAATATTCTCCCCAAGCAGAGTTTATCCATCCATCATCAGCACTAGAAAATTATCCCCAGTGGAGTTTGGAGAATTATTCCCAGTAGGGTCTGGAGAATTGTCCCCAGTAGAGTCTAAAAGATTATCCCCAGTGAAGTCGCAACTGGAAAATCATCCCCAGCGGAGTTCATTCCTTTCACAAACAGAAACTCAATCCCCAACAGGGTTCATTATCACCAGCAACGGTAATTCATCCCCAACTGAGTTTATTTCTTCCAAATCAACAGATCCTCTGACAGAGTATGTCCTCCCCACAAAGTCATTTCCTCGTCAGTTTATTCCCCAACGGATTTGTTCTTCCCCGCATGAATATGCTCACAATCATCTTCATTCACTATCCCCAACGGAAATGAAGAATTAAACTTCTTGCACTCTCCAGCAGCAATCCAAGATTTATTTTCCCCAATATAGAAAACATTACATGTCCATACATCATGACATGCATATACGCATCATACAACACAATCTCATTTATTTTGAGAACATCATTGCCTGATACATATCATGCATTACATACAGCTAACCCTTACCCTTCAGGAAAGATACAATCAAATTCTCACAAAGTTCAAGTTATGAAGCCCGGGCACGACCAAATAGTATCTGGATTTCTACAGTATATTGTGAAGCCCGGAGAACGACCAAATAACAGTATCAGATTGCCGCGAAGCATGGATTATGACCAGATAGTGGTATCTCTTAAAAGCAAGCTATGAGGCCCGGATTTGACCGGATAATAGTTTAATCCCCAACAAGCCGTGAAGCCCAGATTTCAACCGAATAACAGCTCAACAAGTTATTGTGAAGCCTGGATTACGATCAGATAGCAATACAAGTTTCTGTGAAGCCTGGATTACGACCAGATAGCAGCCAAAGACACCGCGAAGCCTGGATTACGACCAAATAGTGGTATATCTTTTACATAAGTTATGAAGCCCAGATTACAACCGGATAGTATCTTGATTTCCTCCGAACACCATGAAGCCTGGATTTCGACCAGATAGTGGTATGAGACATCGCGAAGCCTGGATTACGACCAGATAGTGGTAAGAGACACTGTGAAGCTTGGATTATGACCAGATAATAATGAGGGGCAGTGAAGCTTGGATTACGACCAAATAGAATTTCACCCGGCCAGATACTATGAAGCCCGGATTCGACCGGATATTAGTAGGCCCAACAGTCAAAGGGAAGCCCGGATGCGACCGGATAACCACTCGATTTCTTCTGAAGCCTGGATTTCGACCAGATAAGAAGTAAGGTATTGTGAAGCCTAGATTACGACCAGATAGCAGTACAGAACACTATGAAGCCTGGATTCGACCAGATAATGGTATAACACATCGTGAAGCCTGGATTACGACCAGATAACAGTACAAGACACTGTGAAGCTTGGATTACGACCAAATAGCAGTTTACCTGGACAGTTACTAAGAAACCCGGAGTCAACCGGATATTAGTGTGCCCTAAGTTCAAGTTGAAGCCCAGATGCGATCAGATAATAACTCATTTCCTTCTGAAGCCTGGATTACGACCAGATAAGAATCGAGAAATTACGAAGCCTGGATTACAACCAGATAGAAAGTTTAATCTCATCTCCCCAGTAAGTCACTGTAAAGCCTGGATTACGACCAGATAGAAGTCGGTTTTATTACTATGAAGCTTGGATCATGACCAGATAGTAGCTCATTTTCACCTCTTCGACGAAGAGATGATTCCTCAGCAAGAATAACGGACGACCGAAGTTCCTAAAATTCAACATTTCTCAAAATAAAGATGATTCCCTAGTAAAATAACGGACGATCGAAGCTCCTAAAATTCTACTTCTCTCAAGACAGAGATCAGCATTCCCTGGCGGAATCTTCCTCAACAACAGGTATACAAGCTCTCGCTAAGGAATCTCTTATGCGATCGACACTCCTTCAGATGGCATCTTTAAGCCCATCTCCTGTCATTAATTTCCAAATGGCATCTGTAAGCCCATTCCCGACATCACAAGACAAGTACCACATCATGTGAGTGCAAATTTCTGGGCACTCTAATGTTCAATCATCTTCCACCTTCGGATCACGAAAGGCACGAAAGCCAATCTACTTCCTCAGGTTTAAGAATATTGAACAGGGGCAACTGTTGTACCCCAAAATTTTCTCTCCCATATTTCTCAAAACATTTCAAGAGAGATCCTCAAGTTGCTCAAGGAAGTCCAAGGGTTGACCAGACAAGCTCTCTCCTAAGGCAGTCTACCTCAAATTAGGGTTTCATGTTGCATCAAGATACTTGAGTCCAAGGGATCCCAAATTCTCACCATTGTCCTAATATGTTCTCAAGATCATCCATGCCAAGTTTCAAACCCTACAGAGAAAGTTTGCTCAGTCAATTGCTCAAAGGCTTGAAAATCGAATGTGTTAGGGCAAAAGTCAACTATGGCCCACATACAGTCAAACTTCAAGATTTTTGGTCAACATCCTCATTTTTAAGTATATTTCATCATTTGATCAAGTGTTGATCATGATTCATCAAGGATTGTTCATAATTCATCAAGAATCAAAAGTTGCTAAATTAGGGTTTTGTAGGAAAATTCAACTCAACTTTGACCAAACATAACTTTCTCATAATTTATGAGAAATGACCCATCCAAAGCTCATTTTTAATAGGAAGCCATGCTCTACAATCCATCTTCAGCTCCTAAGTTCAAAATATGCACTCACAAGAAGTTATGAATTTGGACATTATAGGTCATTTTAAAAAGTCAACAAAAACACCTTTTTTGTCAAAGCTTCATACATGAGCATGGAATATCAAATTGAGATGGTACCAAAAGGATTGCTTATAGGACATCTCAAGATTTCTAAAAAGTCCAAGAATACCTTCGAAGAGTCAAAATTGAGGAAGTTATGCATTGGTGAAGTTGACCCTTTCTACAAAATGGTCAAAAGTCAACTATGCCTAAAACTTCAATTTTTGCCAAATGGGTCCAATCTTTTTCACTTGTTTTGAGTTGGCAACATGGTCCACGAGACCTAGCCTTTGCCACTTGTCATTATCTTGTTTTTATTATTTATTTTGATTTTTATTTGAATTAAATCAATTTAAATCAAAACAAATCATAGAAAATCCAAAATATTGAAAACCCAAGATTTTTTACATGTTTCGGGTCTTAATGTCCAGCTAGCTTAAGATCAAATTCATGTAAAGGCAAGGGAGGCACAAAAAGATTGGATTTGGACTATTTTTGGAATGGTTTTCAAGTGTATCAAATCAAAATCAAAAGCATTGATGGAAGAAGATTGTGATCATTCTTTCCACCCTAATTCATTCCTCAGTACATATAGAAGGTGTGCAGACCTAGAACAAGGCTAGAGAGAGGCGCAACATCAAGAACAAAACTTGGAAAAAACAAGAAAAAGTGGTGAATCAAATTCCTAGTTACAGGAAATTTCAAGATCCTTTGACCATCCCAATCACTTCCTGGGATCACCAGCAAGCAGAACCAATCCAGAACAAGCACTTTCAGGCCCTATATCTCACTGTAAGTCAGTCACGACATTGCTTCCTTCTTGAATTCGAATTTCATGATTTAGACATTAATAGCATGAATTAATCATATATTATTGATCCCTAGAACATTTGCAAGCTTTCTGTAATGTTTAATTGCATTTGTATGGCTTGTATAAGATTTCACCATGGCTAGGGTTTGTAGCTTCGATTTAGGAGTTTTGTGTGCAGGCAAAATTGGCCCATAAAAAGGGCATCATGATATTCAGCAGGTCCAGACGAATATATCCATGGAATTAGAAGTCATTTATCTTGCTCATTGTTGATTTTAAGAGAACACAGGTTTGTAGTGACGGACAAACGTCCGTAGGTAAAAGTCTGTGACTTTTACCCACGGAGAAGGGAAGAAGATGACTAGTTGGCGCCTTTCCATTGGACCATTCGAATTCTGGCGCGCGTTTTCATTGTTATCCACTAAATCCCTTTATTTTGCATATTATCCATTATTAATATTTGATGTATAAATAAGATAGCCAGCGCAGATGGTAATGGAGTACGTGCAAAATGCTTCAGGACCTGGGTTCGAATCCCAGGTCCCCCAATTATTTCATGCATTTTTTCTTTCAGTGATCAGGCGTTCTATAAGGCATGAAGACTACCATGCTCCCTCAAAATCCAACCATCCAGGTGTCCCAAAATCCATATCTGATGGCCATGATGTGGTGACCGTGGTATGCCTCAGTCAAAGCAACGCACTGGATGCAAAAAGTCAAACGTGGACCTCTTTTTCTTGGGCCCAGATTGCTGTTTACACACCCCAAATCTCCAAACCAGGCCCAAGTTTCTTTTCTTTTCTTTTTTTATATTTTTGTTTTATTTAATTTATTTATTTAATTTATTTATTTGTTTTATTAACAAATTAATTTTTTTTAACCAAATAAAAAATCACAAAAATATTGTTTTCCACCAATTAGGTTTTAGATTTTATTTTTTATCAAAATTAATTAATTAAATTAGATTTTATTTTTAGATAACTTTAATTTCTTTTTGTAAATAAATTAAAAACAATTAGAACAATTAGGTTTTATTTTCTAACTTAATTATATTTTCTTTTCCTAAAAATAACCAAAAACACAAAAAAATAGGCCATGTAATTACTTTCATTAATTAATTTAATTAGCTAATTAATTTTGTATTTAATTTAGAAAACCTAATTATTTTCTTAAAAATAATTAAAAACAACAAAAACTTTTTACCTTAATTAGGTTAGAAGGGTCTAAAACCCTAGTTCTCTCCCGATCTAAATTTCCTCGCGCGCGCTTTATTGTTTTATTATTTACCATATTGATGTAACTGCCTACAAGTTGTAATAGCTTAATTAGGACTTTATTTTCATTTATCGCTTTATTTTCAAGGGTTTGTTTTTGGATATGTAAATACCCTAAGGCTTGTAATAGCTTAGCTTTAATTTCCGCACTTTAAATTCTGCAAATATTAAACTGTTAGATGTATGATAATAGGGATGCATGACAAGAATGTATGATTAACTTTAAAACGGTTAGATAACCCTAAAATGTGCAAAAATAAATAATCTGAAATTGAATCACTCGCACATGCGCACTCCTAGGGTACACACCCACTTGGTTGCCTTTGGTAAACGGTCATTGAGTATAGGATGCTTTAGTGGTCGTCCTTTTGTCCAAAGATCAAAGTTGCCTCGGAAAGTTGCCTCGGAATGGTTGCCTCGGAATTGGTGCCACGAATAATTGATCTAGGGCATTAGGGTTATTACTAAGACATCCTAACATTGCTTTAGTGACCGTACGTCCCTTTCGAATTGACCCTCAAAACTCCAACGACGATGCTACCTACTCACTAATAGTGGGATAGCATTGTCTAAAGGAAACAAACATAGAACAATTCTTTTTTCGAGTAGGTAGATTAGTTCTTAAGTACTTGCTCAATCCAAACAAAAATTTTCACACTTACACTCCTTTACAAACAAAGTTTTCAAAAACACTTCGTAACACTCTTGAAGACAGAAGCAAGAGTTAAATCGAAGTCAAAACAAAAACTTTTCAAATCACACAAACACACAAAGAAGCAATTTTTAAAATGATGATCAAGTACCTAAGAGCCCGTAGATAACTACGGATAGAAAGGGTGCTAATACCTCCCCTTTCTATAATCTATCCCCCGTACTCAGAAATATCTCGAAAAAGGAATTTTTCTGTGCTTTTTTCCTTTCCTTGTTGGATAAAATAAAAGTCGGTGGCGACTCTTGCTTACCGCGACATTTTGAAAACGCAAAACACGAACCAGCAAATCCTAAAAGAAACAGTCCCGGTTCTGGCCACCGTATCACAGTCCCCAAATAGTGCACCCGCCTTCTTCTATCACTTCCTTGGCATCCTTTAAAGATGACATCTTGAGTGGAGGCCTTGTGATCTTTGTAACTTGAGACACAACTTTGGTTACCGCCACATCTTGCGGGACTTCTTCAAAGTGCTAGAATGGATTTTCAATAAATTCACCATCTAGTTCCACATATCTGAAGGAATTTAGATGGCTGATCATATACTCTTCTTCTCCATGAATAGTGATGATCTTCCCTTGAATTTGATATTTCAGCATTTGATGCAACGTAGAAGTAACAACGCTAGCATTGTGAATCCATGGTCGGCCTAGCAAACAGGAATATGAAGGGCGAATATCCATTACATAAAAAGTTGAGTCAAATGTTTGGGTCCCAACCTTTATGGGGATGTCCACTTCCCCATGCACCATCCTTTTTGAGCCATCAAAGGCCCTCACTACTATGTTGCTTGGTTTCAATGTCAATCCCTCACAATCAAGCCTATCAAGAGCCTTTTTAGGTAACACATTCAGAGATGAACCAATGTCCATCAAAACATGAGCCAAGGTCGTGCCCCTACATTCCACTGAGACATGCAATGCCTCATTATGCTTCCTCCCTATTGGCGTTAAATCAACATCCGAAAAAACTAAGCCATTATCTGCAGTCAAGCTGGCTACGTAGTCTTGGAACTGATCGGCAGATGTTTCTTGGGGTACATGGGAAGTTTTAAGGAATTTTACCAAGGCTTTTGCATGAGCCTCGAAACATAGTAATAAAGCCAACATGGAAATTTTTTATGGAGTTTTCCCCAGTTGCTCGACTACATTGTAGTTGCTTCTTTTTATGATTTTTAGAATTTCCTCCATCTCTTTCTGGGAGGTCTCAAGGAAAGCCACTGATTGTGCCTTCGTCTGGACAGGCTCAATCAGAATACCTTTACCTTAGGTCTCGGTTGACTCAGCAACAGGAATGTCTGTTGGGGTGATAATAAGGATTGTAATAGTTTTGTCGACAGGAGTATTATCAGAGATGATTGCAGGACTAGGAATAGCCTTTGGAGGAGCAACATCAACAAGAATGATTACGGGTCCAGAAATTGCTTTTGGGGGAGAAATTTCTGGAGAGAGAATCCTTCCGCTTCGGGTTATCTTACTAGTCCCTGCGATATTACTGACATTGGAATCAACTTTCTCAAAAATTGAATCTTCGGCAGCTGGCCAATCTTGCTTTATACCATGGTAGTAGACATCCCCTCCATAATTCCATGGTACATATTTGTCTGACGAATATGGGATTGGTCCAGGCATTGTAATTATTAACGGAGCTACTTTTAGAACTGATGTAATTCTAACGGGTCTTTTTGGTGGAGACCCTGGAAGAATTGTTGGAAATGGTCATGATGGAAACATCATTATAAGAAACAGTTGGAATTGAAGCCTTCTTGAACAAAATTTCCTTGTTATCTATTAGGCACTGAACGCCTGCTTTCAACAAGGGACTGTTGGTTGGTGAGGATAAACATAAATGCAAGCTTTCATCACAGCCTGGGAAAACACCAGAATTCAACAAATTCTCTTTGATAGTCAGAAGTGGGGTCACAAGTTCATCAACTAAAGTAACAAACATATCTTCCTCGACGGTGTTGACATCACGACTGTGCTTGGGCATAGGGGCAGTAATGACATTAGGCTTTTCTGGCGTGTCGAACTCAATCTCTTTGGCTTCAAGGAGGTCTTGTACTTTGTTCTTTAGAGCCCAACAATTGTTAGTGTCATGGTTGGGACTCTCAGAGTGGTATGCACAACGGGAATTAGGATGATAGTGAGGAGAGGTTGTGTTAGGATTCTGTTGAGCTTCTTTCAAAGTCACTAGGTTGGACCTTAACAAATGTGGAAATACTTGAGATAATGTCATATTAATTCGGGTGAATTGTCTGACTGGTCTTTCCGTTCTTGGCTGATTGCCTCTCTGTTGATCAGGTGCAGGTTTAGGAATCATGACAACCCCCACCATTGGACGGTGTTCAGCCCTATCTTGACTTCTCTGAGGATATACAACAACCACTTCTTTCTTTCCAATGAAAGGTTTCCTTACAGCAGAAAAGGATGCATATTTTTGAATTTTCCCATTCTTTATCCCGTCTTCCACCCTTTCTCCGGTCAATATCAATTCAGTAAAACCTACCAATGAACTCCCAATTAAGTGATTGAAGAAAGGACTGGACAAGGTGCCCAAGAACATGTCTACTAATTCTCTTTCAGATAGAGGAGGCTGGACTCTTCCTGCTAAGTCCCTCCATTTTTGTGCATAATCCTTGAAGCCTTTACTTGAAACCATGGCCATACTCTAGAGTTGAGTACGGGTGGGCGCAAGATCAGCGTTGTATTGGTATTGTTTGTAAAAGGCAGCAGCCAGATCTTCCCAGTTATGAACATTGGCTCTTTCTAACTGATAAAACCAATCAAGTTGAGTTCCAGATAAACTGTCCTGGAAGAAGTGTACCCATAAATCTTTGTTAGCGGTATGAGGCTGGATTTTCCTCACATAGGACCGGAGATGCATTTTGGGACATGAAACTCCGTCATATTTGGCGAACACCGGTGCTTTGAATTTTGGAGGGATGACAATCCCATATACTAACCCCAATTCCTCAAAGTCCAATCCAGGCACTTTTTGGATTTCCATTGCACTTAACCATTCTTCTAGATGCTTATACTTGTTGTCGGCTGGAGGGTATTGTTCTTCAGAATAATCTTCTTCTTCCTCTTCCTCTTCAGAATATGGCTGAAAAACGGCTTCCTTACCTTTCCCATCTTGATTGTCTTTCTCACCAGATGACGTAGCAAAATCCAAAGTCCTTCTTGCTTGTCCTTGGAATCTTCTTCCCATGTTCAGAACTCCGGTTATTTTCTTTTTCTTCTTTTTCTCTTCAACCAGCAAGGTCTTCAACTCTTCTTGTCCTTTGGCTAGATTTAAAAACATCTGTTGAAATTGAGCATTTTGGGCTTGGAGGTCCTTCACCATTTGCTCGAGATCCATCTTACTAAAATAAACAGTAGAGAGATGAGGAGACTTGTTGCAAGAAACCTGCTTATGTTATAATGAATGATAGATGCATATGCAATGATTTCAAGGATTTTAAAGATTCAAATTTGTTTTAGACAAAAAAGAAACACACGTTATATTAATAAATTAAAGCTAGAGTACATCAATGCCTCTTTGGGCAAAATAATACAAAAAACTCTAAGATAAAAAGGTATACGCATCCTCCTTGGTGCAATGTAGGCATCCAGAGTCTGCTCCTAATGAAGTTGCTTAGTGACCTCCAAAACCTTCTTCTCGCTAGCATAGAATTTGGCTTCGAAGGTGTCTCACTCCCCCTTGAGTTGTATCCAATCTCTTTGTAAGTCTTAAAGAGAGGTGGGCATGTCAGGATGTAGGATAGTGTATGGAACATCTCCTTACATGACAGGCTCAATGATTACCGGGAGAATGGAGGGATAAGGCATCATAAGACTTTGAGCACGAGTTCGTACCCATTTGAGGTAAGGCTCAAGAGGGATGGAATTCTTATGCCCCAATGTCTTGCTATCTACCTTGTTCAACATCCTCCAAGCTCGGATAAACCTCTGGCGAAGACCTTGATCGTCGTTCTCGTAGTCAAATACCAAACCTTGAATGAGCATCTCATGAGGGTCATCCCTTCGGGGGTAACCAAACTATCTTAAGGCTAAGCAGGGGTTGTAGGTGATACCTCCCCTAATTCCAAGTAAGGGGACATTAGGGAATTATCCACAACGGTCGACAATAGTAACATTCTTTAGGGATCGGGAACACCAATGAATGTCTGAATGTTTGAGTGTCATCAACCTTTGTGACCACCTTAAACCTTGCTCGTTTTTCAATACAGATTGGGGAAGATGCGAAATAAACCATCTTGCCAAGAGAGGAGTGCAACACATAAGCACACCTCTTTTACTCATAGTGCGAGTGTGAAAAGAATGTAGGATGTCCCTTAGCAAAGTAGGCACCGGGTTACGAGACATGAAGATCTTGGCGGTGTTCACATCAATGAGTTGGTCAGGATTTGGGAACAAAACCATCCCATAGATGTGGAGATCCACAATTTCCTCAAAGGCTTGCAAATCCAAGGAGTTCCAACAGTTTCGGGCTTTCTCAAACAAGAACTTTGCTAGGAAACCTTTATCACCACTCCTTGTCTCTCAATTAGTTGTGACATTAGATGTTTGAAAGTGTAGAGATTGAGCAATATCTTCTGGCTTTGGGTCTCTTTCCCTACCGTTGAAAGGTAGTTGATTGAGAATGGGAATCCTCAAGAGTTGGGAGAATTCTTCCAAAGTTGGCACAAGTTGATAATCGGGAAATGTGAAGCAATGGTGTAAGGGATCAAAGAACTGAAGGAGCACCTTCATCATGTCTTCACCAGTGTTGGAAGTGACCAAGTTGAGTAGGCGACCATGTCTCTCGGTGAATGGATAATTTTCTGGAATCCTTGAAGCTAGCTCCTTAAGTTGAGGAGGGATCTTCACAAGATTGACTTGAATAGTTTTCCTGCGAATAGAATTCATGTCCTACAAAACAGAACAAAGATAAATCCTAAGATCCTTGAAATGGTTAGTGAATGAGTATGATGTTATGATGTTCATGATGTTATGTACAAGTATGTATACACAAAACAAACAAGTTCTTAGGTTTAGGCTTGCATGGGGTTTCATAGGTAAGTACCCTCTTAAAGTTTAGTTGGCCCAATCTGTCATAGTAATAGTAACCGGGTTCTAAGGAGCTCAATATCACTGGTTTGTTTCTTTGAGCATTGTCTCAGCACAAGCCTCTTTAATGGAGACCGAAATATCTCAAAAACCAAACCTCAGTGAGTGTAGTATCGAGTATCTACCAACTTCGGACTGCACCAAAGTCGGTCATCTTACTACGTCCTAAAGGCTAAGTTGGTCAAGTAAAGGTTCTAAAAGTTCATTAGTGCTTCATGACATCACTCAGCGGCCCCGTATTCTCCTTGATTAACTCAAGGGCTACCGGTACCCACAAATATGTCGCACTAACGTAGCTATTTCTTAGACCATGTCGGTATACCCCACACAGTTTCCACAATGTATTGCTACTTACCTATAAGGTATCCCAAATCCGGGTAGAGGATTCAAACCCAAACAAAGAACCATAATGTAAAGCATACAAGTCAAACAATTAAAGCAAGTAAATGTGATCTAACCCTAAGGTAACCACACTTTTAGAATTTCCCCAGCAGAGTCCCCAGTTCTGTGATACGGTGGGAGAACTGACTTAAAGGTTTTGCATTTGATCACAAATGTTGTGGTTAGTAAGAGTCGCCACTGACTTTTCTTTTATCCAAGAGGAAAGGTGAAAAGCATAGGAAAGACCTTTGAGATTTATTTCTTGAGTTCGGGGGATAGATTATGAAAAGGGAAGGTATTAGCACCCCTTTCATCCATGGTTTTCCATGGGATCTTAGTTACTTGCTAGATCACTTGCCTTTGTTTGAAATTGTGCCTTGTGTGGTTTTTGAAAGTATTTTGTAAAGAGGCCATTGTTTAGGCAAACTTTGTAATGATTCTCGTTCGTAAGAATGTATACAAAGTGTTGATCTTTTGAAAATGTTTTTAAGTTTGAAAGATGTTTGAAAGTGTAGGTGTTTGTTTTGAAAATACAAAGGATATTTTGTTTTGAAATTTAGCAAGTAATTAGGAGCATTCTACCTATTCAAAAATATTTCTTGTTCATTTTCTTTTCCTTGGACATTGTTATCTTACCATTGAATTGGTAAGTAACCATATCCTTGGATGTAAACGGGACGGGCGTGGGTCATCGTATAACCATGGTTAGCAATGTTGCAAGGTATCTTAGCATTCTCTTTTAGGGACTAAGATAATTTGAAAGGCAACATAAATAGCATCGTCGAGGGACTATGATCTTATTTTTTGCTTGTTTTTGCTAAGATACCTCACATGCATAATATGACCATTTTGTAAAGGAAACCAAGTGGATTTACCCTAAGGGTGCTTGTGTGCAAGTGTATTTTTTCATGCTTGATTTTGTCTTGATTTAGGGTTTTCTAAGTATTGGTTTTAGTCTTTCCATACAAACCCTAATTACTAGCATTTGTATATAAAGCGATAAATTACGGAATTGAAAATTACTACGCTATTACAACATTTGTGGGAGGGGGGTATATAAATTGTGAATGGAGATTTCAAGAATATAAACCTAATTAATATATTACAAACAAATTAAATTTGTACAAGAATCGAAATAAATAATGTACAAGATGGATAAATATGCAAGAATGTAAATGTGAAGAAAATGAATATTTTTATTTGGATTTTTTAGAGAAAAGGGATTTGTTTTAACTTAATTAATTAAAGGAAAATAATTAATTAAACCTAAATTTATTAAGAAAATATTTTAAATAAAACCCTAAATCTATTAATTGATTAAAAGAAAATAAGTTTGTAAGAAAAGTATTTTTGGTATTTTTGTCTTGAAAGTAATTATAGTGTTATAAAATATTTTTAGCCTTTTTAATGTTAAAATAATATATTTAAATTGGTGTAAATGAAAATAAATAAATAAACTATTATTTTAATTAAATTTACAAGATACTTAGTGAAATGGATAAAGTATTTATTAAATAAAAAATAATTTTTATGAGAAAAATGAATAAACTATGTCAAAATAAAAATAATATTTTTGTTTTTTTTATGATTTTTAATATTAGGAAAATAATTAAGAAAAAAAAAATAAAAAGAAAATAAGAAAAATAAAATAAAGTTGGGTCAGGGGTGCATATATGAAACATGGAGTTAGCTAGCAAAAACAAAAAACCAAACAAGCCCAAAGAGGCCCAACGCATGTCCAAAAAAAAACAAAGTCAGAATGCAAAAATATGGAAAAAAAATAAAAGGGTACCACTGGGGCTCGAACCCAGGTTCCAAAGGTTACAGGCGCGCGCTTCTACCACTGGGGTGGCTATACATCTGTTAACATAAGCAAAACAATAAATATATGATACAAAACGCGCCCTGAGTTACACTTCATCTTCAACCTCCATCCAGACCAACTGTAACTTGTTCATTTCTCAACAAAAATGAAAACTGTAAACATGAAACTTATAGCAAATTTCTGCACGGTTTCAGAAATGTAAAGCATAAGATAAGCATGAATTTCATTAGCCCTAAACTGAACCCTAAAAATCTCAGAAAATTCAATCTTAAAATTCTCTAAGCTCAAGCAAAATTAATGGAAACTATGGACATGGTTAGCTTTAGGGCAATGATATCTACATGTTTTATTCACAAATAAATCATTGATGATGCCTGTATGAGAAGTTCCAAATTTAGAAAACTTACCTTGCAAGAGGGTATCGGGTTTGAAGTTTGAGCAGCTTTTAAGGAGTTCCAATGGTTGGGTTAGCTTCCTCAAGTTCCCAGGAAGCTAATGGAATGCTTAGCTTGAGCTGAAAGGGCCTGAGGAGTTCTGGAGAAGTCCAAGTGCAAAGGTCTGTTTTTGAAAATGAAAGATGGTGTTAATGGTGTTACAGTTCTTTAACAGGGTGTGGGATCAATTTTAAATGATGTTTAGAAGCTTTAGAAACCAAAAGGCTTTAAAACGCACGAGGGAGTTATGAGTTTCAAGTTTTTGGTCAGTTTATGTGAAAATGGAGGTATGGAATGTGATTCTGAGTTCTAGCTGTTTTCAGGGCATGAGCATTCGTGTATTTTGTGGAAAATAGTTTGTCTATGTATAAGTAAAAGGATTGGAGTAGTTTGGACAATCAGAAGTACAAGTTACAAGATTTTGGCTAGGTTACTTGATTTTCAAGAAAAGTTGGAAACCAAGTTTCAATGTGTAGTACAAGCATGGGCTAAGTGATTGTAAGTGTCTAAACCATTTCTCATGAGCTATAGGACTTGTGTGATCAGAAGAGAACAAGTGCAAGGCTCGAGAACAAGTTTTGTGCAAAAAAGCACTTTATCAAAATGGCAATGTAACCTTTCTTCCAAAAATGGATATAAAGCATGTCCATGCATTGAATGCTTGAGATGAGACCTCTAACAACTATGCAAGCCATTAATTATTAAGTTCCTGTTATACGGTGGGAGAACTGACTTGAGTTTTGCGTTTGTTTTCGCAAATGTTTCAGTTTAGCAAGAGTCGCCACCGACTTTTTATTTTATCCTAAGGAAAGGTTAAAAAGCACAGCAAAAACCTTTGAGATGTTTTCTTGGGTTCGGGGAGTAGATTATAGAAAGGGAAGGTATTAGCACCCTTTCTATCCATGGTTATCCATGGGCTCTTAGTTACTTGCTTAGATCACTTGCCTTGCATTTTCAATTGTTTGAAATGGTGCTTTGTGTGTGGGTTTGAAAAATGTTTTGAAAAGAGGCCATTGTTGTGTCAACCTTTGTAATGATCCATGTTTGAATGTATACAAAGGTGTATTTGTCTTTTGAAAAGTTTTCAATGTTTTTTGAAAGTTGTTTTGAAAGTGTGTTGTGATGTGTGTTTTGAAAAATGGCAAGGATTGTTTTGCAAGTTGGTCAAGTAACCAAGAGCTATCTACCCTAAATTTCTCAAAGATATTTCCTATGTTTTAACCCTTTTAACAATATTGTTCCACCATTGTATTTGGTGGACAATCTTGTGTTAGGATGTTAACGGGACAGGCGCGGGTCATTGTTTAGACCATGAATGTAATAGTGCCAAGTGTCTTTGGCAATTTTTCCTTTAAGGGACTTGACCATTTTTTAGGCAACTTTCGAAAGCGTCATCGGGGGACTATGATCATTTAATTTGTTTTGTTTTGCCAAAAACACCCAACATGCAACATGGCCCATTATTGAAGGCAACAAGTGGAGTAACCCTAAGGGTGCAAGTGTGTTTGGTGTTGTCCATTTTCATGCTTTTTTGTCTTTGAATTAAGTCAAGCTATTTGTAATTTGATTTTTGCATACAAACCCTAAGTCTATCATGGCATATTTAGAAAGCTTTAAAATGCAGAATTTAAAATCCTAAATTATTACAAAATAATCATGGGGATGTGGGTACAAATGTTCAAATGGGGATATTTAGCAAGAAATTTAAATCTAAATTATTACATCCAAATTATTACATCCAAATTGAATATACAAGTTATTTAATTGTACAATAATTGAATAAATACAATAAATATGCAAAATGCACAAAAATGGTTTTCTATGTATGTAAAAGTATTTTTCATGTGAAACAAAAATAATAGAAAAAAAGTTAATTTTTGGATATTTTCATGGTTTAGGGCAAAACCCTAATTTTGTAAATAAATAGTATTTATTATTTATATACAATATTTATTAATTATATACAAAAAAATAAATAAAAGGGAAGTATATTGTAAAAAAGTAATTTTTGAGGTTAAATATTAATAAAAATAAAAATGCATTATTTTTGTGTTTTTATCCTAAATATTCTAATAAATATATAAGTATTTATATTATATATTAAACATATTAAATATATACAAAAATAAAATATTTATTATTTATATAAAAAAATTATATGTATTATTTTGCACACATAAGTATAAATAAAGCAAATAAATTCAAAATAAATGCAAAAATGGGTGAAAAAATATTTTTAATGTTTTTTATATTTTGACAAAAAATAATAAGTCAGAATCAAAAAGAAAAAATCAAAAATGATAAAGATAACACACAATGGGCCAAGGGGGTGTAAGTGAAAAATGAAGGTGCAAACAGAAAAACAATCTCAGGCCCAGCACAAGGAGGCTTGTCTTCAACCTCCAGCCAGTTTCAAACACAAAAACGCGCGTTTTCTTCCATCCCTGCTATCTCTTGATCCTTTGACTTTCAACAAAAACTTACAACATCAATGTTATAGAGCATCATGTCACGATTCTAAACATATAAAGAAGTCGTTCTAACTCTCAGAAATGAGAGAGAATTTCTCCTCCCCCAATTCCTGACCTAGCTTTTTTCAAATGTTCATGTCCAAAAATCGTGCAGCACACACAATATAAATGAGAAGTAAGGATATGGGTAGCTTCAGGGCCATGAGTAGGACATACTTTCTTCACAAACTTAAGCCTAAATATGCTTGGATAGAGAGATGGAAGTTCAAACTTTTACCTGTTCATCTTGAGTTGTGTACAACAATGGAGGCACTTTCAATGAAGTTTGAGGACTTGTACAGCTTGCTTGAGGTCCAAGGATGCTCTTCCAACCTCTAGCTTGCTTTGAAACTATCTGAATCGAGCTATGTAACTCAACCTGCACAACTGAAAAAATGAAAATGGCAAACTTGGTTAGGGGTGTTACAGTCTGTTTCCAAGGCTTGGGATAGTTTGTATGAATGTTATAGAATGTGTTTGAGGTGGTTTTAGCCAAGGCGCACGAATGGATTGAGCTGGCCAAAATCAAAATGCAGTAGGTACCCTGTTTTGCCACAAAACTGTGTTTTGATGAATGAGGAGGTATTGAGGGTTAAGGGCTCGTGTTCTAGGTTGGTTAGGGAGTATGCAATGTGTGGACAAAGTTTGTTTAGGCTCTTGCTTGCAGGAAGTGAATGTGGTACTAGTTTTGCAAAGTTTCTTCTTTTCTAAGCAAGGTTTGTCAAGTTGGATTATAGGCTCCTACAGGCCCCTCAAGCATGTTGCACTTTCTCTCCTAGATCAGTGGAATTTGTTCATGAACTTGTGCCTCAAAGGTTTCCTTGTACCTTTTTTATTTGCTTTTTGACATAAAGTGCTTCTTTACAAGAATGGCTAAAATGCTTTTTCCAAATATGGCTTAATCTTGCAAGTAATGATTAAACACACAAAATAAGGCTTGAACACAAAGGATATGCATTAAATTATTGAGTGAGAATGGGATTAGAGGCCTGTAATCTAGTTTGTGCAAGCTGAGTTCAAAATGCCAATGTTATGTACATGAATTTGGCCATGAACAAAGTGACTTTTGCCCATCTTGATAAATTCGAATCTCCCTAACCACAAGGTTGTTTGATGAGTTCTTGGACAATTTGGAAAGCTTGGAATGTGTAATACAATCCATCTTTGTAATGAAAATTGAAATTCCAAGTGGAAGCATGTGAAAAGTGGCCATGAAGTTGGGCAAAAATCCTGCCTAAAATAGGTCAAAAAAAATTCTAAGTTAAGAATGTTTTGCACCCTTATTCCAAAAATCATAACTTGAGCTACAAGCTTCTTTTGAGGAAACTTTGTGAATAAAAGTTGTAGATTTTGCAATGGACTATAACTTTCATGTTTTGAGTTTTGTTTGAATCCAAATATATCTTGATGAAAAGAGGGGACAAAGTTAGGAAAAAAATAAGGAAATTTCATAACTTAGAAAATTTCTAAGTTATGAAATTTCTTCATTTTAAACCCTAATTTGTAATTTTTGGTTTCTTGATGAACAAGTTTCATAATTTGACATGTATTGATGAAAAATGAATCTTGGCACTTGATTTTGACCAAAAAGTCAAAGTTTGACTTTTCAGTATACAGTCAAATTTGGATCAATTGACTGGAAAATTCATCTGTCAATCTTGTGCATTTGGAATCTTTTGAACTTGTTGAACATGTCAAGACAATGCCATTGAGTCCTTGAGGCCATAAGGGAGCTTGGTTTGCCATTGGTTAGGTCAAACATTCAAAAATTGCCTTTGTGCAGTCAAAACCCTAAAAATGACCATTTTGCCCTTTTGGTGATCTGATCAAATTTCTTGTGGAATTGTGATCCAAACTTGATCAAATGGTCCATATGAGTTCATAATGTTGATGTGGGTCAAAAATCATGAGGTTTGACTGTCAATTGACCATAGTTGACTTTTCCCCCAATACACCTGATTTCTAGGTCAACTGTCCAATTGACTGGACAAAGATTGGAATCAAGGCTTGAAACTTGGTATGGATAAACTTGTGAGTCCAACATGAAGCATGAAAGTCATTTTGGGCATTTTAGGTCAAGACATCTTTGTGCAAACTCAAACCCTAATTTGGGTCAACAGTGCAAGGAGGAATCTTGAGTAGAGCAAACACTAACTTGTTCTTGAACCCCAAGGGTCTAGTGATGAGGAAATGTTGAGGAAATGAGAGGGAAAATTTTGGGGTACAACAGTTGCCCCTGTTCAATCTTCTTGCACCTGAAGAGTTAGATTGGCAGGTTTGCCTTTCGCGTCTCGAAGGTAAAAGGAGATTGGACATTAGAGTGCCCTTAAATTTGCACTTGTCAAAACAATGGATGCAGGAATGGGCTTAGAGATGCCATTTGGAGATGGGCTTAGAGATGCCATCTGAAGGGTGACAGAATCTTGTCAGAGATGGGCTTAAAGATGCCATCTGGAATGTTTGTTGAACTGCAATGTGATAAGTCGGAAGGATGAGGATCAAAATGGTATCCGTGTCTGGAATGCATTTGAACTGCATCTAAGGACTGAGTTTGTATGAGCAGAAGAATGGCCTCCGTGTTTGGGGCGTGTCTGAGCTGTAACTGTGCTTGAAGCATGAATATCAGAATGACTGCCGTGTCTGGAGTGTATCTGTATTGTATCTGGGTAACAGAGAAACATCTGTATGGAGCAACTGCGTGCTGGGGACAAATTCTGAATGAGTGACAAAATGGCAACCGTGTCTGGAACGTATCTGGACTGTATCTGAAGTTGAAAGTTGTATGAGTAGCAGAATGACTTCCGTGTCTGGAGTGTATCTGAAACTGTAATGGGGAGAATCAAACTGTTGTTGTAAGGGTCAGAATGGTGTCCGTGTTTGGAATGCATTGAACCTTGAGGTGGATAAGTGAATCTGAATGAGAGATAGAATGGCTTCCGTGTCTGGAGCGTATCTAGTCTGTATCTGATTGCTGTAGTCTGAATGAGTAGTAGAATGACCGCCGTGTCTGGGGTGTATTTGTACTGTATCTGACTTGAAATTCTGAATGAGTAATAGAATGACCGCCGTGTCTGGAGTGTATCCATACTGTATCTGAATAATTGTTAATGATAGCCTTTTAATCTTATCCTGAAAAGGGTGAAATGTTAGCTAAATCACAAAGTTATGTTGCATGATATGTATGATGCAATATATGTTATATCAATGTTTATGATATGAATGTAAATGAATGCGCATGTAAGCTGAAGAACTGTCTTTGCTGAGGGTAGATGAATCCTGGAGATAAAGAATCTTGACTGCCGCCAGGGAAAGTGAATCCTTGACTGCTGCAGGGGAAGACAAGAATTTTGATTGTTGAGGATGAGACATCCTTGTTTGACTACTGCTGGAGAATTAGGAGCTTGGGTTGTATACCAATCTTCTGGGGATTCTTGTCTTGAGGAGATCTTCACTGGAGAACATTCGAATATCCTGTGAGGAACTGAGAATGAGCCTTCACTCTGCTTGGGGAAATGCAAGATCTTCAATTATTGAGGGATCTTAGGACCACTTCTGGGGAACTGGCATTCCTTAGTGATTTGTAGGAATGAGAATTTCTGACGATCTCTACTGGGGAGTTCAGAACCTGATAGACTCATACTGGAGAGGTGTGATTGAGAATCTTCAGTTTGGTGGGAAGTATCTCTGTGGGGAGAAGGTTCACTAGCTTGGTTCCGCTGGGGATTGATGGCTGGAAATTCTAGTTCCGCTGAGGATTGGATTTTCAGATTTTTTAAGGCTCCACTGGAGATACTGAAACTTAACTCTGAGGGGAATTGAGTTCTGGGAGGCCCTCTGGCTGGGGAGATCAGTTTTGAGAAAGCTTTCTCTGCTGAGGATCCCGAAGTTTAACTCTGTTTAGGGAATTAAGTTCTGACTGAGGAATTTGGATTTCAAATCTGCTTGGGATTTCCTATGAAAGGGCATCGAGATATCTACCTGTACCTTCGGTCTATCAGTAATTATCCTTCTTGATTTGTAAGGAAAATGACTATGTTCAAATGCATATGCCTATTTAACAAAACATTGGACGTTTCTCAAAATAAAACATAAATGTAGAAAAGCAAGAGAAGACAAAGCAAATTCCTGTATCTGGAAAAGTATTTGTATTAACTTTCTATGAGTATATTTGTACAAAGGAGACAGTCATCCTAGTAAGAAGATGTCGTCGTAAAAAATTGAAAAATTTATACAAAAGAAAGATGGCTATGTGAAACAATTCCATGGGATTCCATTCTGCTATAGCCTTCGCAACTCTGAGTATCTGTCCATTCACTGCTTCGTCCGCCGATGACTGGGTTAATCAGAAGCTTGGAGCTGGTTGATGAAGAGATTATCCGAAAAGTGATCCGACGAGACATAGTCATACGCTTTAATTCCCTAACTTTTGCCTGAATCGCCATTTCGGGTTTTCGATCCACCGGGAAACCCCTTTTTGCCCAATCTGCCCTTTCGGGTTTTCGACTTGCCGGGTGTACAGATTTTTTTGTTTTATCCCTAATTTTTTCCTGAACCGCCCTTTCGGGTTTTCGGTCCACCGGGATGCCCATTTTTTCCCAAGCCGCCCTTTCGAGTTTTCGACTTGTCGGGTTATTTTATGCTTAGTATCTTTTGACTATGTATGCGTTCGCAGGGTGCGGCAAATCGTCGCCGTCCATGGTGGTTAGAATCATTGCACCACCAGAGAATATGCTCTTGATCACAAATGGTCCTTCGTATGTAGGAGTCCATTTTCCCATGGGATCACTTTGCGGTAAGATAATCTGCTTGATTACGAGATCTCCAACTTGATATACTTGACGTCTGACTTTCTTGTTGAAAGCCTTGATCATCCGTTTTTGATACGTTTGACCATGGCAGACAGCATCGAGTCGCTTCTCGTCGATCAAATTGAGTTGATCAAGTCGGGTCTGAATCCAATCATCTTCATTCAAACCTGCGTCCTTCATAATCCTTAGAGAAGGAATCTGAACTTCCATGGGCAGGACAACTTCCATGCCATATACCAAAGAAAATGGGGTTGCCCCGGTTGAAGTACGTGCCGTCGTACGGTATCCATGCAGAGAAAACGGTAACATCTCATGCCAGTCCTTGTAAGTGACTGTCATTTTCTGAATGATCTTCTTAATGTTTTTGTTCGCAGCTTCAACAACACCGTTCATCTTCGGCTGATAGGGAGATGAATTGTGATGATAAATCTTGAACTGTTCGCATAATGCAGTGATCATAGTATTATTCAGATTTGTACCGTTGTCTGTGATGATCCTGTCGGGAACACCATACCGGCATATGAGGTTTTGCTTGATGAAGCGGGCAACCACATTCTTAGTAACAGAGGCGAAGGAAGCTGCTTCGACCCATTTGGTGAAGTAGTCAATGGCAACCAGGATGAAGCGATGTCCGTTGGATGCCGTGGGCTTGATCTCTCCAATCATGTCAATGCCCCACATTGCAAATGGCCAAGGAGCTGTCAGCATGTTGAGAGGAACCAGAGGAATATGAATCTTGTCAGCATAGACTTGACACTTGTGGCAGGTACGGGAATGCTGATGGCAGTCAACTTCCATGGTAGACCAGTAATAGCCCGCCCTTAGGATCTTCTTAGCCATTGTATGCCCGCTCAAGTGGGTGCCAAATGTACCGCTATGCATCTCTGTCATGATTAACTCTGCTTCAGCTTTGTCTACACATCGGAGTAAAACACAATCATGGTTGCGCTTATAGAGGATGCCATTGCTCAGGAAGAACTTGGCAGCAAATTTCCTTAGGAACTTCTTGTCATTTACGGAAGCTCCTTCGGGATATTCTCTGGTCTGGAGATACCTTTTGATTTCGTGAAACCAGGGTTGTTCCACTACTTCTTCGGTATTAATCTCGTGACAATGCGCAGGTTCATCCATTCGCTCGATGGTGATTTGGGGAGCTTCGTTATCCCAGTTGAGTTTAAACATGGAAGACATTGTTTCCAGAGCATCTGCTAGCTGATTCTCTTCTCGCGGGAAATGCTCGAAGTTAATTTGCTCGAAATGAGGCAACAATGTTAGGACATGTTCTTTGTATGGGATAAGATTAGGATGTTTGGTATCCCACTCCCCTTTGATTTGACTGATAACCAAAGCCGAGTCCCCAAATACGATCAAAACTTTGATCCCCAAGTCTATAGCAGCCTTGAGACCAAAGATGCAAGCTTCATATTCAGCCATGTTGTTTGTACAGCTGAAGCAAAGTCGAGCCGTGAAAGGCGTGTGACAACCTTCCGGGGAAATGAGTACCGCACCGATACCGTTTCCAAGTGCATTTGAAGCACCATCAAAGTACAGGGTCCATCGGGATCCCTTTTCAGGTCCGTCATACGGTCCGTTACCTTCAATGTTGTCCAAATTCATTATGTCCTCGTCTGGGAAGTCAAATCTCATGGATTGATAATCTTCGATAGCTTGATGAGCTAGATGATCAGCTAGTACACTCCCTTTTATAGCTTTTTGAGTGGTGTACTGGATGTCATACTCAGTTAGGATCATTTGCCATCTAGCTATTCTTCCAGATAAAGCAGGCTTCTCGAAGATATACTTGATAGGATCCATTTTGGAAATCAACAAGGTGGTATGAGTCAGCATATACTGCCTTAGTCGGCGAGCAGCCCATACCAAAGCGCAGCAAGTTTTCTCGAGCAGTGAGTAGCGAGTCTCACAGTCGGTAAACTTTTTGCTAAGGTAATAAATAGCATGCTCTTTTCGACCAGACTCGTCATGCTGGCCCAAAACACACCCCCATTGAGTTATCCAAGACGGTCAGATACATGATCAATGGTCTTCCTTCGACGGGTGGCATCAGAATAGGAGGTTCTAGCAAATACTCCTTGATCTTATCAAAAGCAGCTTGGCAATCGTCGTTCCATTCGACTACCTGATCTTTCTTTAATAATTTGAAAATTGGCTCGCAGGTAGAAGTCAGATGAGAGATGAATCTGGAAATATAGTTCAAGCGCCCCAAGAACCCTCTAACCTCCTTTTCAGTACGGGGAGCAGGCATCTCTTGTATTGCTTTCACTTTTGCTGGATCGACCTCAATGCCTTTGTTGCTGACAATAAACCCTAGAAGTTTACTAGACCTAACTCCAAAAGTACACTTACTTGGATTCAGGCTGAGTTTGTACTCTTTCAACCGGGCAAACAGCTTTTCCAGTTGTTCAAGGTGTTCCTCCTCTATTTGTGATCGAGCTATCATGTCGTATACGTAAACTTCGATCTCATGATGTATCATATCATGAAATAAAGCTACCATGGCGCGTTGATAAGTTGCCCCTGCGTTCTTCAGTCCGAACGACATCACCTTGTAACAGAAAGTACCCCATTGTGTAATAAAGGTTGTTTTCTCCATGTCCTCGGAGGCCATTTTAATCTGGTTGTAGCCCGAGAATCCATCCATGAAGGAGAACACTTTGTGCTGAGCTGTGTTGTCGATCAATATGTCAATGTGCGGTAGCGGAAAATCATCTTTGGGGCTGGCCCTATTCAAATCCCGGTAGTCCACACACATTCTGACCTTGCCATCTTTTTTAGGAACTGGCACGATGTTAACAACCCATTGTGGATAGGATGTAACAGCCAGAAAACCAGCATTGAATTGCTTCATCACTTCTGCTTTGATCTTCTCAGACATGTCGGGCCTCATTCGGAGGACTTTTTGCTTTATCGGTGGACAATCTTCTCTTGTAGGGAGACGGTGAACCACGATGTCGGTGTCTAAACCCGGCATGTCTTCGTAAGACCAGGCGAAGATTTCAACGCATTCATTTAACAGCTGTATCAGACGCTCCTTGACACTTGGTTCCAGATTGGCACCCACTTGTACTTCTTTCCGGTTTTCCTCTGTTCCTAAGTTGACAGTTTCCAACAACTCTTCGTGAGGCAAGATGGCCCTTTCTTCTTGCTGTAAAAGTCTGGCTAGCTCTTCTGGTACTTCACAACCTTCGTCATCTTCATACTCAGCCTGATTGACCAGATCTTCAGAGTTATTGAAGGACATAGCAGAATAGTCACCCATAGAATCCAGAGTGGATGGGTACCTGCATTTGTGAGTGTGGGTGTGTGTAAGGGATAGCCATCCTTAAACAAAAATGCAAAAGGAAAGAAAATGAACACAACAGTTTATCAATGAAAAACGTCCAATGAATAATTAAACATGGCATATGGATATGAAGATAATCAAAACCCTTACAAATGGACCTACATGTCCCGGGCAAGGCATGAGGTGAAAAAGTAGTGTACGGATTGTTCAAAAGTAATTATTACAGACCACAGGAAATGTTTGACAGATAATTACTGATTAATAAAAGTAATGGGGACAAAGTCCTTTGCCTCCCAGTTGCGTAGTCCTCCTTCGATGGTTGGGTAGATCCAATCTTCAATGTTGGCCTCTTCGTCTTCACTTTCCAAAGCATTGATCCCATAAGGAGAGATCTTGATGGGTGTTCTTTCAACCTTTGAGTGGCGCATAGCTTTCTGCCCCGCAGCAGTGAATCCTAAACCAAACTTGTCTCTTTTGTGGGGAATATCCGACAACTTCCCCCATGTTGAGCTCTTTCCTTCCTTCATTGCGGCCTTCGCGTCTTTTAGAGATGCCATCCTGGCCATCTGCTTTGGTACCTCAGCTACCACTTTTGCTACTGCCACTTCAGGAGAGACCTCCTCAAAGTGCTGGAATGGTGTCTCAATGAATTCACCCTCTACCTCTACATACCGGAAGGAGTTCAAGTGGCTGATCATATATTCCTCTTCACCGTGCACGGTTATGATCTTTCCTTTGATAGGATATTTCAGCATTTGATGTAGGGAGGAGGTGACCGCCCCAGCATTGTGTATACATGGTCTCCCCAATAAGCAAGAGTATGACGGATGGATGTCCATCACATAGAAAGTTGAGGGGAACACTTCTGTGCCAACCTTAATGGGAATGTCTACTTCCCCATGTACCATTCTCTTCGACCCGTCAAATGCCCTTACAATGATATTACTTGGCCTTAGCTCCAAGCCTTCACAGTCTAATCGGTCGAGAGCCTTCTTAGGCAGCACGTTCAGAGAAGAACCCGTGTCGACCAAAACATGGGCCAGAGTAGTTCCTTGGCAATCTACTGACACATGTAAGGCGTCGTTGTGCTTTCTTCCTTTTGAGGTCAGGTCGGCATCAGAGAAACCTAAGCCGTTGTCTGCTGTAAGACTGGCTACACAGTCTTGGAATTGGTCGGCAGAGGTTTCCTGGGGCACATGGGTTGTCTTCAGGAATTTTATCAATGCTTTGGCGTGCGCCTCTGAACAAAGCAGTAATGCTAACATGGAGATTTTCGAGGGGGTTTGCCCCAGTTGCTCTACCACGTCATAATCACTCTTTTTAATTATCTTCAAGATCTCCTCCATCTCTTTCTTAGAGGTCTCCGGGATGACCAAAGGTTGAGCCCTCGTCCTGACGAGCTCATCTTGGGTCCCTTTACCCTTATCAGCAGAAGTAGGAGGGACAACAACAGGAATAACAGTTTCTTCAATCACCGGGGTTCTAGCAGAAAGTTTTATCGGTGCAGGAATAACTTTGGCAGCAGATGAGGGTCCAAAGATTTCCTTTGGGGGGGCAATCTCTGGAGAAAATATTCTCCCACTTCGGGTGATCTTGCTTGTGCCGACAATGTTTCCAATGCTGGCATCTTCTTCATCAGAGCTTCCTTCGGTTATTTCAACTTGTTTAATACCATGGTAGTAGATTTCTCCACCGTAATTCCATGGCATTGATTTTTCAGAATTGTAGGGGATAGGCCCTGGCATAGTTATCTTCAGAGGAACAGACTTTGTAGCGGATGTAATCTTAACAGGCTTTTTGACGGCCTTGGAAAGATTGGTGTGAATGGTGATAATTGAAACATCTTCAGTAGGGGTTGGAATAGCAGGAACTTTTTCAAACAGAATTCGGTGACTGTCCATTAGGCCTTGGATGCCTTTCTTCAGTAATGGGCAGTCGATTGGTAGAGAGTAACACCAGTAGCAGTCTTCTTTGCACCCTAGGAAAATCCCAGCTTTCAACAAATTTAACTTGATTGTTAACAGCAGAGTTACCAGGTCATCAACACTAGAAACATACCGATCTTCTTCAATGGCATGGACATTCCGACCATGCTTCGGCATCAGAGCGAATATCATGTTTGGCTTCTCTGGAGCATCGAACTCCACCTCTTTTGCATCTATCAAGTCTTGAATTTTATTTTTTAGCGCCCAATAATTGTTCGTGTCATGTCCGATGCTATCGGAATGGTAGGCACATTTGGCATTGGCATTGTAAGCTGGTGAGGTTGTATTCACATTTTTTGGCGCTTCTTTGATATTTGTGAGATTCAGCTTTAACAAGTGTGGAAGAACTTGCGCGGGCGTCATATTGATGCGGGTGTACTGCCGTGGTGGCCGTTCTCCCCATTGCTGTTTAGGTCTGGACTGATTTCCGCGAGGCTGATCATTTGATGTATTTTGGATCATCACGACCCCCACAGTCGGCCGGCGCTCAGTTCTTCCCACTCCTCTCTGAGAGTACACAACAAATGTTTCCTTCTTCACTGGAAATGATTTCTTAACAGTTGTAGATGCAGAGGCATCCTTCTGAATCTTCCCGTTCTTGATACCGGCTTCTACCCGCTCGCTAGTCAGAATTAATTCAGTAAACCCTATGGAAGAGCTACCGATCAGATGGTTAAAGAATGGACCAGACAGGGTCCCCAGGAACATATCAACAAGTTCTCTATCAGAAAGAGGTGGCTGCACTCTTCCGGCCAGATCGCACCACTTCTGGGCGTATTCCTTAAATCCCTCACCTGAGGCCATTCCCATACTCTGTAGCTGAGTATGGGTTGGCGCCAAGTCAGAGTTATACTGATATTGGCGATAAAAAGCAGCTTCCATATCCTCCCAACTATGTATCTCTGACCTTTCCAGCTTGTAAAACCAGTCTAGCTGAGTGCCAGACAGGCTATCTTGAAAGAAGTGTACCCAAAGGTTTCTGTCGGAAGTATGAGGTTGGATTCTTAGGACATATGACCTTAGGTGCATCTTCGGGAAAGACAGCCCGTCATATCTTGCAAAAATTGGCACTTTAAACTTCGGGGGGATCATAATTCCAGCAATTAATCCCAAATCTTTGAAATCTAAGCCGGGAACTCTCTGCAGCTCCATAGCTGCCAACCTGTCCTCCAAGTTTTTGTACTTGTCATTGGCCGGAGGGTATTGTTGCTCTGAGTAGTCTTCATCTTCTTCAGCCTCTTCCTCTTCAGCTTCGGATTCAGAAGGTACCGCAACCCCTTTTCCTTTACTGGTTTCTTCTTCGGATGCAGAGGGAAATTCAAGAACTCTTCTGGCTTCACCCTCAAACCTTCTCCCCAGGGTAGCCACCCTGACTCTTTTCTTCTTCTTTTTCACTTACTCTTTATTCCCAAGCAGGACTTTTAGATCCTCCTGACCCTTTGCCAAGGTCATCAGGAGATGTTGAAACTGTGAATTTTGAGACTGCAAATCCTTGACCGTCTGTTCGAGATCCATCCTACTGAAATAAATAGCAGAAAGATAAGGAAACCTGGTGTGGAGACCTGCTTATGCGCATGATGAATGATATGTTTATTTATGCAATGCATTCAAGGATTTAGAAAATTCAAAATTGTTGCAGACAAAAAGAACACATGTCATATTAATAAGAAGAAATTTTGTCAGTACATAAATGCCCCATGGGCCAAATATTACAAAAACTTCTCAAGGTAAAAAGACGTTGCGCATCCTCTTTGGTGCGATGTAGGTGTTGAGGGTCTCTTCCTCATGGAGTCGGCGGGTAAGCTCCAAAACCTTCTTCTCACTGGCGTAGAAGTTGGCTTCAAAAGTATTCTGTTCCTCCTTGAGTTGGATCCAACTCTTCTACATCTCCTCCCTTGATGTTGGCATGTCAGGATATAGGATGGTGTAGGGAACCTCTCCTTCCTTAACGGGCTCTTTAATCACATGGAGAACATGAGGGTAAGGCATCATTAGACTCTGGGCTCGGGTTCGTACCCACTTGAGATAAGGCTCAGAGGGATGGAGTTCTTGTGCCCCAGTGTCTTGCTGTCTACCTTGTTAGGCATCCTCCAAGCTCTGATGAATATTTGGCGAAGTCCTTGCGCATCGTTGTCGAAGTCAAAAACTAGGTCAGGAATCAGCATGTCATGAGGGCCATCCCTCCGTGCATATCCAAAATGTCTCAAAGCTAGACAAGGGTTGTAGGTAATGCCTCCTCTAATGCCAAGTAATGGAACATTAGGGAACTCTCCTTAACGATTGACGATGATGACATTTTCTCTGGACCGAGAACACCAATGTACATCAGAGTGTGTGAGAGTCATCAATCGTTGTGACCACCTTAAGCCTTGGTCATTCTTCAAAACAGATTGTGGAAGGTGCGAAATAAACCACCTTGCGAGGAGAGGAGTACAACACATGAGAACACCCCTCTTTCTCATTGTTCGTGTGTAAAATGAGTGGAGGATGTCCCCAAGTAATGTTGGTATGGGATTCCTGGATAGGAAAATCTTGACGGCGTTGACATCTACAAGCTGGTCAGGATTTGGGAACAGGACCAACCCATAAATGAGGAGTGCCATAATTTCTTCAAAGGCTTGTAGATCCAATGAATTCCAACACTCTTGTGCCTTCTCAAACAAGAATTTTGCCAAGAAGCCTTTGACACCGCTTCTAGTTTCCCAATGCCCCTTGATGTCAGATGGTTGCAAGTGTAGGGCTTGAGCAACATCTTCAGGCTTTGATTCTTTTTCCGTACCGTTGTAGGGTAGTTGATTAAGAATAGGAATTCTCAAGAGTTGAGAAAATTCCTCCAAAGTGGGCACCAATTGGTAGTCGGGGAATGTGAAACAGTGGTGAAGGGGGTCAAAGAACTGGAACAACACTTTCACCATGTCCTCTTCAATGTTGGTGTTGACTAGGCTGAGCAGTCTACCATGTCTTTCACTGAAGGGAGAGCTTTCCGGAATTCTGGATTTGAGCTCCTTGAGTTGAGGAGGGATTCTCACAAGGTTGACTTGGATAGTTTTCCTGCGAAGAATTTCCATGACCTACAAAACAAGAACAAAGATGAAGATCCAAACCCTTGAAATGGTTAGTGGATGCATATGATGCTTTATGATGTTCATGATGTATGCACAAACATATGTACAAGCAATTCACACAAAACCCTAGTTTCAGGCTTGCATGAGGTTTCATAGGTAAGTACCCTCTTGAGTGTAGTTGGCTTAAAAACCTGTCCTATAAATAGTAACCGGGTTCTAAGGAGCTCAATATCATTGGATTGTTTTCTATGTTCATTGTTGTGGTTTAGACACTTAACTAGCGACCAAAATATTCCAAGAAAACAACCCTCAATGAGTGTAGTATCGAGTATCTACCAACTTCGGACTGCACCAAAGCCGGTCATCTCACTACCCCTAATAAAAGGCCAAGATGGTCAAGTAAGGTTCTAGGTCATTAGTGCTTGGTGACATCACTCAGCGGCCCCGTACTCTCCTTGATTGAACTCAAGGGTTACCGGTACTCACAAATATGTCGCACTAATATAGCTATTGCTTCAACCGTGTCGGTATACCCCGCACAGTTTCCACAACGTATTGCTATCTATGAATGTTTCCCAAATCTGGGTGTAGGATTTCAAGCCCAAACAAGAGAACCAAGATATAAAGCAATGAAAGCAAACAATTAGTCATGCAAGAGGGTGATCTAGGCCCTAAGGTTACTCCACTTTCGAATTAGTCCCCAGCAGAGTCGCCAGTTCTGTTATACGGTGGGAGAACTGACTTGAGTTTTGCGTTTGTTTTCGCAAATGTTTCGTTTTAGCAAGAGTCGCCACCGACTTTTTAATTTATCCTAAGGAAAGGTTAAAAAGCACAACAAAAACCTTTGAGATGTTTTCTTGGGTTCGGGGAGTAGATTATAGAAAGGGAAGGTATTAGCACCCTTTCTATCCATGGTTATCCATGGGCTCTTAGTTACTTGCTTAGATCACTTGCCTTGCATTTTCAATTGTTTAAAATGGTGCTTTGTGTGTGGGTTTGAAAAATGTTTTGAAAAGAGGCCATTGTTGTGGCAACCTTTGTAATGATCCATATTTGAATGTATACAAAGGTGTATTTATCTTTTGAAAAGTTTTCAATGTTTTTTGAAAGTTGTTTTGAAAGTGTGTTGTGATGTGTGTTTTGAAAAATGGCAAGGATTGTTTTGCAAGTTGGTCAAGTAACCAAGAGCTATCTACCCTAAATTTCTCAAAGATCTTTCCTATGTTTTAACCCTTTTAACAATATTGTTCCACCATTGTATTTGGTGGACAATCTTGTGTTAGGATGTTAACGGGACAGGCGCGGGTCATTGTTTAGACCATGAATGCAATAGTGCCAAGTGTCTTTGGCAATTTTTCCTTTAAGGGACTTGATCATTTTTTAGGCAACTTTCGAAAGCGTCATCGGGGGACTATGATCATTTGATTTGTTTTGTTTTGCCAAAAACACCCAACATGCAACATGGCCCATTATTGAAGGCAACAAGTGGAGTAACCCTAAGGGTGCAAGTGCGTTTGGTGTTGTCCATTTTCATTCTTTTTGTCTTTGAATTAGGTCAAGCTATTTGTCATTTGATTTTTGCATACAAACCCTAAGTCTATCATGGCATATTTAGAAAGCTTTAAAATGCGGAATTTAAAGTCCTAAATTATTACAAAATAATCATGGGGATGGGGGTACAAATGTTCAAATGGGGATATTTAGCAAGAAATTTAAATCTAAATTATTACATCCAAATTGAATATACAAGTTATTTAATTGTACAATATTTGAATAAATATAATAAAAATGCAAAATGCACAAAAATGGTTTTCTATGTATGTAAAAGTATTTTTCATGTGAAACAAAAATAATAGAAAAAAAGTTAATTTTTGGATATTTTCATGGTTTAGGGCAAAACCCTAATTTTGTAAATAAATAGTATTTATTATTTATATACAATATTTATTAATTATATACAAAAAAATAAATAAAAGGGAAGTATATTGTAAAAAAGTAATTTTTGAGGTTAAATATTAATAAAAATAAAAATGCATTATTTTTGTGTTTTTATCCTAAATATTCTAATAAATATATAAGTATTTATATTATATATTAAACATATTAAATATATACAAAAATAAAATATTTATTATTTATATAAAAAAAGTATATTTTAAGGAAATGTTTTCAAAAGGTAAAATAAAATAATAGCTGAAAATAAATATTATTTTGTATTATTTTTTAGTATTTTAAATAAAAGTAAATGTATTATTTTGCACACATAAGTATAAATAAAGCAAATAAATTCAAAATAAATGCAAAAATGGGTGAAAAAATATTTTTAATGTTTTTTATATTTTGACAAAAAATAATAAGTCAGAATCAAAAAGAAAAAATCAAAAATGATAAAGATAACACACAATGGGCCAAGGGGGTGTAAGTGAAAAATGAAGGTGCAAACAGAAAAACAATCTCAGGCCCAGCCCAAGGAGGCTTGTCTTCAACCTCCAGCCAGTTTCAAACACAAAAACGCGCGTTTTCTTCTATCCCTGCTATCTCTTGATCCTTTGACTTTCAACAAAAACTTACAACATCAATGTTATAGAGCATCATGTCACGATTCTAAACATATAAAGAAGTCGTTCTAACTCTCAGAAATGAGAGAGAATTTCTTCTCCCCCAATTCCTGACCTAGCTTTTTTCAAATGTTCATGTCCAAAATTCGTGCAACACACACAATATAAATGAGAAGTAAGGATATGGGTAGCTTCAGGGCCATGAGTAGGACATACTTTCTTCACAAACTTAAGCCTAAATATGCTTGGATAGAGAGATGGAAGTTTAAACTTTTACCTGTTCAGCTTGAGTTGTGTACAATAATTGAGGCACTTTCAATGAAGTTTGAGGACTTGTACAGCTTGCTTGAGGTCCAAGGATGCTCTTCCAACCTCTAGCTTGCTTTGAAACTAACTGAATCGAGCTAGGTAACTCAACCTGCACAACTGAAAAAATGAAAATGGCAAACTTGGTTAGGGGTGTTACAGTCTGTTTCCAAGGCTTGGGATAGTTTGTATGAATGTTATAGAATGTGTTTGAGGTGGTTTTAGCCAAGGCGCACGAATGGATTGAGCTGGCCAAATCAAAATGCAGCAGGTACCCTGTTTTGCCACAAAACTGTGTTTTGATGAATGAGGAGGTATTAAGGGTTAATGGCTCATGTTCTAGGTTGGTTAGGGAGTATGCAATGTGTGGACAAAGTTTGTTTAGGCTCTTGCTTGCAGGAAGTGAATGTGGTACTAGTTTTGCAAAGTTTCTTCTTTTCTAAGCAAGGTTTGTCAAGTTGGATTATAGGCTCCTACAGGCCCCTCAAGCATGCTGCACTTTCTCTCCTAGATCAGTGGAATTTGTTCATGAACTTGTGCCTCAAAGATTTCCTTGTACCTCTTTGATTTGCTTTTTGACATAAAGTGCTTCTTTACAAGAATGGCTAAAATGCTTTTTCCAAATATGGCTTAATCTTGCAAGTAATGGTTAAACACACAAAATAAGGCTTGAACACAAAGGATATGCATTAAATTATTGAGTGAGAATGGGATTAGAGGCCTGTAATCTAGTTTGTGCAAGCTGAGTTCAAAATGCCAATGTTATGTACATGAATTTGGCCATGAACAAAGTGACTTTTGCCCATCTTGACAAATTCGAATCTCCCTAACCACAAGGGTGTTTGATGAGTTCTTGGACAATTTGGAAAGCTTGGAATGTTTACTACAATCCATCTTTGTAATGAAAATTGAAATTCCAAGTGGAAGCATGTGAAAAGTAGCCATGAAGTTGGGCAAAAATCCGGCCTAAAATAGGTCAAAAAAAATTTCTAAGTTAAGAATGTTTTGCACCCTTATTCCAAAAATCATAACTTGAGCTACAAGCTTCTTTTGAGGAAACTTTGTGAATCAAAGTTGTAGATTTTGAAATGGACTATAACTTTCATGTTTTTAGTTTTGTTTGAATCCAAATATATCTTGATGAAAAGAGGGGACAAAGTTAGGAAAAAAATAAGGAAATTTCATAACTTAGAAAATTTCTAAGTTATGAAATTTCTTCATTTTAAACCCTAATTTGTAATTTTTGGTTTCTTGATGAACAAGTTTCATAATTTGACATGTCTTGATGAAAAATGAATCTCGGCACTTGATTTTGACCAAAAAGTCAAAGTTTGACTTTTCAGTATATAGTCAAATTTGGATCAGTTGACTGGAAAATTCATCTGTCAATCTTGTGCATTTGGAATCTTTTGAACTTGTTGAACATGTCAAGACAATGCCATTGAGTCCTTGAGGCCATAAGGGAGCTTGGTTTGCCATTGGTTAGGTCAAACAGTCAAAAATTGCCTTTGTGCAGTCAAAACCCTAAAAATGACCATTTTGCCCTTTTGGTGATCTGATCAAATTTCTTGTGGAATTGTGATCCAAACTTGATCAAATGGTCCATATGAGTTCATAATGTTGATGTGGGTCAAAAATCATGAGGTTTGACGGTCAATTGACCACAGTTGACTTTTTCCCCAATATAGTTGATTTCTAGGTCAACAGTCCAATTGATTGGACAAAGATTGGAATCAAGGCTTGAAACTTGGTATGGATAAACTTGTGAGTCCAACATGAAGCATGAAAGTCATTTTGGGCATTTTAGGTCAAAACATCTTTGTGCAAACGCAAACCCTAATTTGGGTCAACAGTGCAAGGAGGAGTCTTGAGCAGAGCAAACACTAACTTGTTCTTGAACTCCGAGGGTCTAGTGATGAGGAAATGTTGAAGAAATGAGAGAGAAAATTTTGTGGTACAACAGTTCCTAACAAGTTCGAGGCCTGCAAAATAGAGGTTATGCAGCATACTTTGAATTTTGAAATTGGTCCATCACAAAAATGCCTTGTAAATCAAGTGATAAAACCCTAACTTCATCTCTTTGATTCTCCCTACTCAAAAATGATCTCAAGGAGTTCTTGGACATTTTGGAAAGCTTACAATGTGATATACAACCCATATTTGAATTTCTTTTGAATATTCCAATTGAAACTATATGAAAAAGTGCCATGAATTTGGGTCAAAATCCTGACCAAATTAGGGAAAAATTTCACAAAGTGTTTTGTTTCATGACCACATGTTATTAAAATTATAACTTGAGATCCAAGCACTTTTTGAAGAAGTTGTGTGAAGAAAAGTTGTATATTTCATGGATATCAACAACTTTCATGTTGGAAGTTTCTCTCGAATCACTTTGCATCATGGTGAAAATATTTCTCAAAGTTAAGAAAAAAATAAGAAATTTCCAACACTTAGAAAAATTTCTAAGTTTAGAAATTTTAACTTTTCAACATGAAATTTTGAAATTTTGATTTCTTGATGAATAAGTTTCATATTTTGACATGTTTTGATGAATTGTGATCTTTGGCATTTGAATTTGACCAAAAATTCAAAGTTTGACTTTTCAGTATACAGTTGACTTTTGATCAGTTAACTGAAAATTCATCTGTCAATCCATTGGACTTGTATTGTTTTGAGCCATGTAATTAGATCAAAATGGTGCAATTGGACTCTTGAGTTAACGCCTTAAACCTATTGATCATTTTCTAGGTCAAAAATTAGAAATTGCCCTTTCCCAGTCAAAACCCTAATTTTGACCATTTTGCCCTTTTGGAGATTTGATCAAATATCTTGAGGAGTTGTGGTCCAAACTTGATCAAATGATACCTATGAGTTTAAGTTGTGGATGTGGATAAAAAATTATTAAGTTTGACTGTGAATTGGCCATAGTTGACTTTTTCCCCAATATAGTTGATTTTTAGGTCAATTGCTCAATTGGTTGAGCAAAAATGTGATCCAAGGCTTGAAACTTGACATGGGTAATCTTGGGGGTCCATAATGATTTATGAAAGTCATATGAAGCATTGAAAGTTCAAAAATACTTGTGCAATCTCAAACCCTAATTTTGGTCATCAGTGCTCAATGAGGTGTCTTGAGTTGATCAACCCTAGTGCAATCTTGAGGCAAAGGAGATCTTGTGGGCAAATTCTTGATAAGTGTGAGGGAAAATTTTGGGGTAGAACACCAGCGCCAAGAACTGAAAAGCAAGTTAGAGGATTCCTCTGGCGTTTGAATTATATTTCTAGATTCATTTCCCACATGACTGCAACGTGTGAACCGATCTTTAAGTTTTTAAAGAAAGATCAAGGTTGTGTGTGGACAGATGACTACCAAAGGGAATTTTAAATTTTTAAAGAATATCTGCTTGAACCTCCTATCTTGCTCCCTCTTGTTGAAGGAATACCATTGTTTATGTATCTGACATTGTTAGATAATTCCATGGGCTGTTTTCTGGGACAATAAGATGAAATACGGAAGAAAGAGTATGTCATTTATCATCTCAGTAAAAAGTTTACTGATTGTGAGTCACGGTATTCCATGCTATAAAAGACATGTTGTGCATTGTCCTGGGCAGAAAAATGTTTGGTGCAGATGTTGTTACTGCTTAATAGACATTGAATTTTACCACACTCAAAAATCTATTAAAAGCAGGCGTTGTGGTAGATTATCTTGCTTCACTAACCATGTTGATTATCTGTCTATGAAGTATGATTCCCACACTCAAAAATCTAATTAAAAGAGCCAGCGTGTTGGTAGATTATCCTTGCTCACTAACCAGTTGATAATTATCAGTCTGTGAAGTATGATTTCCCCGATCAGTCTGAAAGTGAAAGATTATGATGAACCATTTCCTGAGGAAGGTCCTGATCCTGAATCTCGCTGGAGTATGATATTTGATGGAGTTGTGAATGCTTATGGTAAAGGAATTGGTGTTATGATTGTCACTCCACATGGATCACACATCCCTTTTACTGCAAGGTTGACATTTGATTGTACTAATAATATGGCAGAATAAGAGACTTGCATCATGGGTCTCGAGGAAGCTATTGATCTCAAAATTAAAATTCTAGATGTATATGGTGATTCAGCTTTGGTAATAAATCAGATTAAAGGAGAGTGGGATACTCGTCACCCCGACTTGATCCCTTACAAAGATTATTCTAGAAGATTGTTACCCTTTTTTAATAAAGTTGAATTCCATCACATCCCTAGAGACGAAAATCAAATGGCGGATGCTCTGGCAACTTTGGCTTCTATGTATCAAGTGAATACTTGGAATAATATACCTCAAATTATAGTTCGGCGACCGGATAGGCCCGCTCATGTGTTTACAACAGAAGAAGTAGCAGATTAGAAACCTTGGTATTATGATATCAAACATTTTCTCCAGACTCGGGAATACCCGATTGATGCTTCGAATAAAGATAGAAAGACATTGAGAAGATTGGCTGGCAGCTTCTTCCTCAGTGAAAATGTGTTGTACAAGAGAAATTATGACATGGTCTTGCTCAGATGCGTGGATAGACACGAAGCAGACATGTGGATGCATGAGATTCATGAAGGTTCATTTGGCACTCATGCCAATGGATATTCGATGGCTAAAAAGATGCTAAGGGCAGGTTATTATTGGCTGACAATGGAATCTGACTGTTACAGATTTGCAAAGAAGTGCCATAAATGCCAGATTTATACGGATAAAATTCATGTGCCTCCGACACTTCTCAATGTTATTTCTTCCCCGTGGCCTTTCTCTATGTGGGGTATTGACATGATTGGAATGATAGAACCCAAAGCTTTGAATGGACGCCTTTTATCTTGGTAGCAATTGATTACTTCACCAAATGGGTGGAAGTTGCTTCATATGCTAATGTTACTAAGCAGGTGGTAGTGCGCTTCATTAAGAATAATGTCATATGTAGGTATGGTGTGCCGAGCAGAATTATCACCGATAATGGCTCGAATCTGAACAACAAGATGATGACAGAACTTTGTGAATAATTCAAGATTGTCCATCACAATTCATCTCCGTACAGGCCGAAGATGAATGGGGTTGTTGAAACTGCTAATAAGAATATCAAGAAGCTCATCCAGAAGATGGTTGTTACTTATAAAGATTGGCGTGAATTGCTCCCTTTTGCTTTACATGGATATCAGACATCTGTCCTCACTTCAACAGGAGAAACCCCATTCTCCCTTGTGTATGGAATGGAAGCGGTGCTCCCAATCAAGGTTGAGATTCCCTCTTTGTGTGTGATAATGGAGACCAAGTTGTCAGAGGCTGAATGGGTCCATAATAGGTTTGACCAATTGAATTTGATCGAAGAGAAGAGAATGACGACTTTGTGTCATGGGCCATTATATCAGAAGAGAATGAAGAAAGCTTTTGATAAGAAGGTCAAACCTCGTGAATTTAGAGAAGGCGACCTCGTGCTCAGGAAGATCATGTCTTTTAACGCTGATTCTAGGGGCAAGTGGACTCCCAATTTTGAAGGCCTATATGTTGTCAAGAAAGCCTTCTCTAGCGGTGCATTAATTCTTGAAACTATAGATGGCGAGGAGTTTCCACGTCCCATGAATGCTGATGCAGTCAAGAAATACTTCGCCTAAAGAAATAAAATAACAGCTCGCTAAGTTGAAAACATGAAAGGGCAGCTTAGGCAAAAAGGAGCGTCTTGGTAGGCCGAAAACCCGAAAGGGCGGTCTAGGCAAAAATTAGAGACATAAACAGAATAAAATTTCCCGCTAAGTTGAAAACCCGCAAGGGCAGCTTAGGAAAAAGTTAGGGACTTTCTTGGAAAGTAACTACATCAGACAAGACTTGATCAATGAAGCAACAATCTTCTTGGGTCCTTACCATACTTCAAAAGAAGCTGTTGCTCAGAATTTAAAAGTTGTTAGAAGGAATAGTGGTCATTGTATCTCAATGTATCTTTTCCATTATATATTACCATTTTCCAAACTTTGTAATTATCCATGGAGTCTCACCATTTGCAGACTACCATTCTATCAATAAAATTTGAGCTTTTACCCAATTCTTTGTAAATTACAACCATCTTCTGGATGAGCTTCTATCCCAGTGTCCCCAGTCAACTCTTGGTTCATTTTTTTATTTTTGGATTTGCATGATATGAAGCCTCTATCCCAGATTCCCTAGCAAAGTCTTCCCTCATATGGCGAAAGGTATTGTTCCATTGGTGTGCTGAAATTGGAACTATTTGCAAAATGTCGCTCTTTGTGCAGTTTTGGCATTATTGTTGATATTTATATCCCAGGCAGCTAGACCAAGGCAGTATATTTTCTAAGAAGTGTTGAGACAGTTGTCAACCCTTTGGGTTTTCATCCTCCAAGTGCTGGGTTTGATTTAAAATCCCCATGAGTTTGACCTCTTTATATATGTTGACTTCTTGATTCCCCAGGAAGGCTATCCCATGGCATATTTTGTTGGAATAAGTTTGCATGATATGAGGACTCAATCCAATATTCCCCAATGAGGGCTTCACTATTTGATAGAAGTCTTTTCTCCCCGTGCATGCTGAGATTTGACTCATTTACGAAGCATCCCCCTTTCGGCAGTACTTGCATTTTGTTTGACTTCCCGATAATCAGGCAAGGGCAGTGTTTTATTTAAGAAGTGTTGAATTGGTTATCATCTTTTTGGGTTTTCTCCCACTAAGTGTTGGGTTTGATTTAAAATCCCCATAAGATTGATTTCTTGCGGTAATGTTTAACTTCTTAACTCTCCAAGTTGTTATCCCCGTGAGGTTTCATACTTTTCCCCCAGAGAAGTTGGTGCAATACTTACTCTCAATATTGGAGAACGTATCTTGGTTCCCCTCTTCGATGTGGTGTTGGCCTCCCTAATAAAGTCATCACGAGGTCCCCATTTGATGTCTCAATGATGAGGCATTATCTCCTATAGTGAAGTTTGTATGGTGTTCCCCCAATGAAGTCAGCACAAGATCCTCAGTTGATGTTTTACCGATTTGGTTTCCATCTGCCTTATTTGAAATTAGTATTGCAATCCCCTGTAGAAGTGTGGACCGTGAAAGAATTTGTTTCCCCATTGAAGTTTGAGTGCTATTCCCCTATGAAGCCTGAAGAAGGATGTTATATCCATGTATCTGTACTGTTTTGTCGCTATGATTTGTTTGCTTCTGGATTATGTTCCTTCCCAGTGAAGTTAAGCCGTGGAATAGGATTTTGTTTCTTCAGTTGGTGCTTATTTTCTTATGGAATGTTCATCTTGGATATGATTTAGCCGAGTGTTGACTGTACCTGAGTTGGTTTGGTCTAGTTACTCCCAGTGTTATATGTCTGTTTTGTCAACATATACATGATAACACTCATACATTCATACACACATCATGCATAGTTAAATTTAGTACATCATCACTCATTCACATTCATTAATATTTTGTTGACATATTACCATGTTTTACATACTTGTGTTGTCCTCTCTCCAATAGAGTGTCGAACTTAAGCAGAAAGTGTATATTCTTTCAATTTCCCCATTGAGTTATCCCTCGTGGAAGATTTTTGCTTTAGCCTTCCTGTACAACTCTTTGTCTGGATGATTTGGGTTTCCCTCTTGAGTTTATTTCTCAAAGTATGTACTTTGGTTAACTATTTCACTACAGTTTATTTCTGGTTTGAATATTTGTTTCCCAACAATTTTATTACTTTGGATTTCTGCAAGCTTCGATCATTGGTTTGAGAATATGCACTTATTTTGTACGAGAATACTTTTATCTCCTCAGTAGGAATATGTTGGCATTTCCCCAGGAAGTTGTATTTCATTCCCCAAGAAGTCATGATTCATTCCCCAGAAAGTCATATTTCTTTCCCCAGGAAGCCATATTGCTTTCCCCAGAAAGTCATTTTTACAATCCTTCCTATAACAGCAAGTGGTAGTCTCTTTATTTGAGACAACATATATATTACCCTTTCCAGACAGAGTGCCTCGGTTAAAGAAGAAGTTGAGACCCGTTCTAGGTGAAGCACCCGAATTTTGGAGAAACTTGTTATTCTTTTTTCTACCTTCAGTGAACGTTGGTAGTTCGCCGTTAGTGAATGCCGGTGCTATGATGTTTCTTTTCTCTCTACCTTCAGTGAAAGTTGGTAGTTCACTATCAACGAACATTGGTGATTGTTATCTTTTTTCTACCTTCACTAAACGTTGGTAGTTCACAATCAATGAACGTCGGTGCTATGATATTTATTTTCTCTCTACCTTCAGTGAAAGTTGGTAGTTCACCATCAGTGAACGTTGGTGATTGTTATCTTTTTGCTGCCTTTAGTGAACGTTGGTAGTTCATTGTCAGTGAACGTCAGTGCTATGATATTTCTTTTCCCTCTACCTTCAGTGAAAGTTGGTAGTTCACCATTAGTGAAAGTTGGTGATTGTTATATTTTTGCTACCTTCAGTGAACGTTGGTAGTTCACCGTCAGTGAATGACAGTGCTATGATATTTCTTTTCTCTCTACCTTCAGTGAAAGTTGGTAGTTCACCATCAGTGAAAATTGGTGATTGTTATATTTTTTCTACCTTCAGTGAACGTTGGTAGTTCATCGTCAGTGAACGGAGGTGCTATGATATTTCTTTTCTCTCTACCTTCAGTGAAAATTGGTAGTTCACCATCAGTGAAAGTTAGTAATTGTTATCTTTTTTCTACCCTCAGTGAACATTGGTAGTTCACCGTCAGTGAACAACGGTGATATGATATTTCTTTTATCTCTACCTTCAGTGAAAGTTGGTAGTTCACCATCAGTGAACGTTGGTGATTCTTATCTTTTTGCTGCCTTTAGTGAATGTTAGTAGTTCACCATAAGTGAACATCGGTGCTTTGATATTTATTTTCTCTTTCTACCTTCAGTGAACGTTGGTAGTTTCGCCTTCAGTAAAAGTTGGTGTATCCTTTGACTTTTTACCATCCTCTATGAGTCGGGTCTTTTTGATTCACCAGTGATTTATTTTCGTGGTTAGGTTTCTCTTTTGATCCTTATTTCCTTTGCTATATGCCCAGTGGTGTTTTGCGTCCTTTTGAAGTTGCTCATATGCATTCATGCTCATAAGCATTGCATGGCATCTTAGGACCAAAAATAGGTTGTTTTTTTAATATTTAAGTATCTTCGATCACGTCGACACGAAGACTTTTAACCTTCGTATCTTCGGATAGAAGAAACTAAAATAAGGGCAGCTGTTGTACCCCGATTTTTGCCCCTAAGATCCCTTCATCATACCATATTGATTCTGTTGTACCCCAAAATTTTCCCTCTCACTTAACAATTATTTTCTCACAAAAGACCTCTCTTGGTTCAAGACTGCACTAAGGTTGATCAAATCAAGACACCTCCTTAAACACAGATGACCAAAATTATGGTTTGAGATTGCACAAGGATAATTGAACTTTCAATGCCTCATATGACTTTCATGGATCATTATGGACCCCCAAGATTACTCATGTCAAGTTTCAAGCCTTGGATCACATTTTTGCTCAGTCAATTGAGCAATTGACCTAAAAATCAGTTGTATTGGGGAAAAAGTCAACTGTGGCCAATTTACAGTCAAACTTCATAATTTTTGATCCATAGAAACATTATAAACTCATATGTACGTTTGATCAAGTTTGGACCATAATTCCTCAAGAAATTTGATCAAATCATCAAAAGGGCAAAATGGTCAAAATTAGGGTTTTGACTGAGGAAAGGCAATTTCTGATTTTTTACCTAGAAATGGTTAAGTTGTTTGAGGCATGATCTCAAGAGTTCAATTGCATCATTTTGACCTAATAGAATGACCTAAAACATTGCTCAAGATCAATTGGATTGATAATGAATTTTCAGTCAACTAATCAAAAGTCAATTGTACACTGAAAATACAAACTTTGACTTTTTGGTCAAAATCCAATGTCAAAGATCACAATTCATCAAAACATGTCAAAATATGAAACTTATTCATCAAGAAATCAAAAAGTCAAGATTTCATTTTGAAAAGTCAAAGTTTTCTAACTTAGAAATTTTTCTAAGTGTTTAAAACTTCATGTTTTTCACAACTTTGAGCCAAATTTTCACCATGATGCAAGATGATTCAGAAGAAACTTTCAACATAAAATTTGTAGATCTCCATGATATATACAACATTTCTTAACACAACTTCTTCTAAAAGTTCTTAGATCTCAAGTTATTAATTCATAAAGTCATGGTCTTGAAATTGAACACTTAGTGAAATTTTGCCCTAGTTTTGGTCAGGATTTTGACCTAACTTCTGACCCAAGTTTCACCTAGTTCCAAGTGGAATTTTAAAAAGTGATTCAAAGAGATGTTGTAGAGCATATTACAAGATTTCCAAAATGTCCAAGAACTCCTTGAGATCATTTGTGAGCAAGGAGAATCGAAAAGATGAAGTTAGGGTTTTCAAACTTGAATTACAAGCCACTTCATGATGAACAAGAATTCAAATCCAAGCCTAGGCTGCATAATCTTTGCTTTGCAGGCATCAAAATTGTTTTTCACTCCATAATTAAATGTTTACACAACTGTTAGAGCTTTAATCCAAGCACTTGAGCCTTTATCCAAGTTACATTTCCATTTATGGCACAAAGTAACCATTCCATTCTTGTAAAGAAGCTTTAATCACAAAGTCAATGCATAGAGCTTTGCACTTGTTCCTTATGATCACAAGAAATGTCAAAGGCAAAAGCAACATGTCTAGAGCCTCCCATAAACTCAGGCCATGCTTGTACTATACCTTGAAACCATGTTTTCACTTTTCTTCAAAATCAAGTAACATAGCCATAACTCTACATCTTGTGCTTCTGACCTCCTCAAGTACTCTAATATTTTCCTTACTTATGCACAAGTTTTTTGCAAGCTAACACACGATTTCAAGCCCCCAAGAACTCTCCTAAAGACCCTGTCTGCACAGAACTGTCCCACTTGACAGTTTTGAGCCAAAACTCTCCATCTCCATTTCCAGTCGTGCGTTTTGATTCTTAACCATCCAGACACCTTACTTACATCATATACAAGTGATCCAAGCCCCTGTTTCAAGACTGTAACTCCTCCATCACTATCCACCATTTCAAAAATGGAAGCTTGCAACTTGACTTGAGTTAGGAGTTTCAGCCATCCTCAAAGCAAAGTAGGAGTTGGAACACACTCAAGGAGGTACAGGCAAGCTACAGAAATAATCAGGCCATCTCAAAGGTTGCTCAAACTCCATACACGACTCCAACTGTAAGAGGTAAGTTTTCAAACTTATATCTCTTCATACAAGCATTATTTGATTCTGATTTGTGAAGATAAAATGTAGATACCATTCCCACGAAGCTGTACATATCCATATTTTGCTTTATATGGCCCGAGCTTAGAGAATTTTAGAGTTGAAGTTTCTGAAATTTTTAGGTCTTAAATTAGGGCCAGAAAAATTCTCACTCATCTTAGATTTATAGCTTTAGTTATTTATATGGCTGGATTCGTGGGAAGAAATGCCACAACTTTGATGTTTGTACTTTCCATTTTTGTTGAGAGATGAAGAAGTTACAGGTACTCTGGCTAGCTGAAGGTTGAAGACGAAGTACAGGCCTTGGAAGCATGTTACGTCATGTATTTATCATTTCATTTTAATAAACAGATGTACAACAACCCCAATGGTAAGGCAGCGTGCTGATAACCAAGAGGGCGTGGGTTCAACACCCAACGCGCTACCTTTTCTCATTTCTCACAGTTTTTTCACTTTTTTTTTGTTTCCAAACAGCACGCCTGGGCTTCCAACTTGGGCCTGATAATTTTTTTCTTTTACTAACCCATGACTTACTTCAGCACCCCCTGGCCCAATTTCTTTTAGTATTTTATTTTTCTTATTTTTGTTTTATTTCTTTTCTTCTTTAATATTTTTGTTATCATTAATATTTTTATTACCATTATTATTATTATTATTATTATTTTTATTAATGAAAAAAATCCAAAAAATATTTTATTTATTATTTATACTTATTTATTTTATTTTCTTATAAAAAATAAAAGGACCAAAAACATTTTCTTTAATAAATTAATTTCTTTCTTAATAATCAATATTTAGGTTTATGTTTAGCTATTATATTATTTTCTTGCAATTAAAATTAATTTATAACTTGGGTTTTTTTAATTAATTAATATCCATATTATTTTTAAAACCTTTTCATGAATAAAACCCTAAAAAATCCTTTTTTTAGTTAATTTATTTTCTTATTTAGTTTAAAGTTAATTTTATTTAATTCTCCTTAATCATTTTTAATTAGGTCAAGACTAAACCCTTTCATAAAAAACAAACAAAATCATTTCTTTTTTTCCATTTACATTCTTGCATTTTATCTTCATTTTTGTACAATATTCAATATGGTTGTAATAATTATTTAGATTTAATTTTCTTGCAATTTTCCCATTTTTAAATTTGTACACCCCTCCCCTAATGATGTAATAGCTTAGTATTTTTATTTTCCGCAATTTATCGCTTTATATACAAAATTCTAGTAATTAGGATTTTGTATGGAAAGACTAAAACCAATCATTAGCAAACCCTAATCAAAGACAAATCAAGCATGAAAAATCAATACACTTGCACACAAGCACCCCTAGGGTAAATCCACTTGGTTGCGTTACAAAAATGGCCATATTACACATGTGGGGTATCTTAGCAAAGACAAGCAAAATACAAGATCATAGTCCCTCGATGATGTTATCTATGTTGCCTTTCAAAATGATTTTAGTCCCTAAAGAAAATTCTAAGATACCTTGTAACATTGCTAATCATGGTTATACGATGACCCACGCCCGTCCCTTTTACATCTAAAGATATGGTTACTTACCAAATCAATGGTAAGATAACAATGTCAAAGGAAAGAGGAAATGAACATGAAAGATTTTTTAGTAGGTAGAATGTTCCTAGTTACTTGCTCAATTTCAAAACAAAAATATCCTTGCTATGTTTTTTAAAACAAACACCAACCCTTTCAAAACATCTTATAAACTTGAAAACATTTTAAAAAGATCAAACACCTTTGTATACATTCTTACGAACGAGAATCATTACAAAGTTTTCCTAAACAATGGCCTCTTTTCAAAAGTACTTTCAAAACCGCACAAAGTATAATTTCAAAAAAAAGTAAGTGATCTAGCAAGTAACTAAGAGCCCATGTAAAACCATGGATGAAAAGGGTGCTAACACCTTCCCTTTTCATAATCTACCCCCCGAACTCAAGAAACAATCTCAAAGGTCTTTCCTATGCTTTTTCACCTTTCCTTTTAGATAAAAGAAAATTCGGTGGTGACTCTTGCTAACCGCAACATTTGCGATCAAATGCATAACACCCAAGTCAGTTCTCCCACCCTATCACAGAACTGGCAACGCTGCTGGGGAGAATTTTAAAAGTGGGGTTACCTTAGGGTTAGATCACATTTACTTGTTTTCATTGTTTGACTTGTATGCTTTACATTATGGCTCTTTGTTTGGGTTTGAATCCTCTAGCCGGATTTGGGATACCTTATAGGTAAGTAGCAATACGTTGTGGAAACTGTGCGGGGTATACCGACATGGTCTAAGCAATAGCTATGTTAGTGCGACATATTTGTGGTTACCGGTAGCCCTTGAGTAGTCAAGGAGAATACGGGGCCACTGAATGATGTCATGAAGCACCAATGAACTTTTAGAACCTTTACTTGACCAACTTGGCCTTTAGGACGTAGTGAGATGACCGACTTTGGTGCAGTCCGAAGTTGGTAGATACTCGATACTACACTCATTGAGGTTTGGTTTTTTGGGATATTTCGGTCGCCATTAAAGAGGCTTGTTCTAAAACAATGCCCAAGGAAGCAAATCAGTTATATTGAGCTTCTTAGAACCTGGTTACTATTACTAGGACAGGTTTGAGCCAACTAAACTTCAAGAGAGTACTTACCTATGAGAGTCCATGCAAGCCTAAACCTAAGGACTTGTTTGCTTTGTTTGTATATACTTGCACATAACATCATAAACATCATAACATCATAGTCATGTTCACTAACCATTTCAAGGATCTTGGGATTTATCTTTGTTCTGTTTTGTAGTACATGGATTCTATTCACATGAAAACCATTCAAGTCAACCTTGTAAGGATCCCTCCTCAACTTAAAGAGCTAGCATCAAGGATTCCTGAAAGTTCTCCATTTACCGAAAGACATGGTCGCTTATTAAACTTGGTTACCTCCAACACTGATGAGGACATGATGAAGGTGCTCTTTCAGTTATTTGATCCTTTACACCATTGCTTCACATTTCCCGATTATCAACTTGTGTCAACTTTGGAAGAATTCTCCCAACTCTTGAGGGTTCCCATTCTCAATCAACTACCTTTCAACGGTACGAAAAGAGATCCAAAGCCAGAAGATATTGCTCAAGCTCTACACTTGCAATCATCTGATTTCATAACTAATTGGGAAGCAAGGAGTGGTGTCAAAGGTTTCCTAGCAAAGTTCTTGTTTGAGAAAGCCAAAAACTGTTGGAACTCTTTGGATCTGCAAGCTTTTGAGGAAATTGTGGCTCTCCTCATCTATGGGATGGTTTTGTTTCCAAATCCTGACCAACTCATAGACGTGCACACCGTCAAGATCTTCATGTCTCATAACCCGGTGCCTACTTTGCTAGGAGACATCCTACATTATTTTCACACTCGCACTATGAGGAAAAGAGGTATCCTTATGTGTTGTACCCCTCTTTGGCAATATGGTCTATTTTGCATCTTTCCCAATCTGTGTTGAAGAATAAGTAAGGTTCAAGGTGGTCACATAGGTTGATGACACTAAAACATTCAGACATTCATTGGTGTTCCCGATCTATAGAGAATGTTATAATAGTCGACCATTATGGAGAATTCCCTAATGTCCCTTTACTTTGCATTAGAGGAGGTATCACCTACAACCCCTGTTTAGCCTTAAGACAGTTTGGTTACGCCCTTAGGGATGGCCCACATGAGATGCTCATTCAAGGTTTGGTATTTGACTACGAGAACAACGATCAAGGTCATCGCCAGAGATTTATCCGATCTTGGAGGATGTTGAACAAGGTAGATAGCAAGACATTGGGCTATAAGAATTCCATCCCTCTTGAGCCTTACCTTAAATGGGAAGAAGGTTCCGAGGACAAGCCAGACGGACCCTAGACTTTGCAACGTCATCTAGTGAAAAGTATAACCAAGAAGTGAAAGGCAAGGAAGCGGTTATCCAGCTATAATCTGAAGAGGAAGAAGAAGAAGAAGATTACTCTGAAGAGTATTATCCCCCGACTGACGATAAATACAAACATCTTTAAGAACGACTAAGTGCAATGGAAATTCAGAAAGTGCCCGGGCTAGAATTTGAAGAGTTGGGTTTGGTGTTTGGGATTATCATTCCACCAAAATTCAAGGCACCAATATTTGCTAAATACGACGGAGTTTCGTGTCCCAAGATGCATCTCTGATCCTATGTGAGGAAGATACAGCCTCACACTGCTGACAGAGATTTGTGGGTACACTTCTTTCAAGACAATCTATCTGGAACTCAGCTTGATTGGTTCTATCAACTAGAAAGGGCCAATATTCACAATTGGGAAGACCTTACCGCTGCTTTCTATAAACAGTATCAGTATAACGCAGACCTTGCTCCTACCCATACTCAACTCCAGAGTATGGCTATGGTTTCAAGTGAAGGTTTCATAGACTACGCTAAAAAATGAAGGGACTTAGCAGGAAGAGTTCAACCTCCCCTTTCTGAAAGAGAGCTAGTAGACATGTTTCTGGGTACCCTGTCAGATCCTTTCTTTAACCATTTAATCGGAAGCTCCTCAGCAGGCTTCACTGAATTAATCCTGACTGGAGAAAGAGTGGAAGCTGGGATTAAGAGTGTGAAGATTCAAAAAGATGCATCATCTGCTGCTGTAAGAAAACCATTTATTGGGAATAAAGAATTTGGTGCTATGTATCCTCAAAGTAATCAAGAAAGAACTGAGTGTCGTCCAATGGTAGGGGCTGTCATGATCCCTAAGCCAGCACCTACTCAACAAAGGAACGATCAGCCTAGAACAGAAAGACCGGTAAGACAATTTACCCAGATTAATATGACATTATCTCAAGTACTTCCACATTTGTTGAGATCTAATCTGGTAACTTTGAAAGAAGCTCCAAAGAATCCTAACACAACCTCTCCTCACTACCATCCTAATGCTCGTTGTGCTTACCATTCAGAAAGTCTAGGCCATGATACCAACAACTGTTGAGCTTTGAAGAACAAGGTGCAAGACCTTCTTGAAGCCAAAGAAATTGAGTTTGATGCTCCTGAAATCCCAAATGTTATCACTGCTCCTATGCCCAAGCATGGCCGTGGTGTTAACGCTGTCGAAGATGATATGTTTGTTACTATTATTGATGAACTTGTTACTCTTCTCCTGACCATCAAGAAGAACCTATTGAAGGTTGGTTTATTTCCAGGTTATGATGAAAGCTGCCACCTCTGTTCTTCCCTACCAACTGGCTGTCATTTATTGAAAGCATGCATTCAACGCCTAATGGATGACAAATACATTTTGTTTAAAAAGACCCACGTTCCAACCATTTCTTACAATGATGTTTCAATAGTAACCATTTCCGCCAATCCTTCCAGGGTCTCCACCAAAAGACCCATTAGGATTACATCAGTTCCTAAAGTGACTCCACTGATAATTACTATGCCTGGACCAATCCCGTACTCATCAGATAAAACTATCCCATGGAACTACGGGGGCAACGTCTACTATCACGGTGTCAAGCAGGATTGGTCGGCTATTGAAGACTCAATTTTTGATAAGTCTGACCCCGACATCAGCAACATTGCGGGAACTAACAAGATAACCTGAAGTGGCAGGGTATTCTCCCCAGAGATTGCTCCTCCGAAGACTGTTACATGTCCTATGATCATCCCTGTTTCTGTTCCTGTTGACACTACTACTACTACAATCCCTATAGTTACACCTGCTGATACTCCTACCACCGAGTCGACCGAGGCTCGGGGAAAAGGCATTCTGGTTGATCCTGTCTGGATGAAGGTGCAATCAGTATCTATCCCTGAGGCCTCCCAAAAGGAGATGTAAGAAATTCTGAAGATTATAAAGAGAAGCGACTATAACATAGTCAAGCAGCTAGGGCAGACTCCGTCAAAGATTTCCATGCTGGCTTTATTGTTGTGCTCCGAGGCTCATGCGAAGGCCTTGGTGAAACTCCTTAAAAATGCCCATGTACCACAAGAAACCTCTGCAGATCAGTTCCAAGACTGTGTGGCCAACTTGACCGTGGGTAATGGTTTAGGATTTTCTGATGCTGACTTGACACCTAGAGGGAGGAAGCATAACGATGCATTGCATGTCTCTGTCGAATGCTGGGGCACAAAGTTGGCCCATGTCTTGGTTGTTACCGGTTCGTCTTTGAATGTGCTGCCTAAGAAGGCTCTTGATAGACTCGACTGTGAAGGTTTGACCTTAAAACCCAGCAATATAGTGGTATGGGCCTTCGACGGTTCAAAGAGAGTGGTGCATAGGGAGGTGGACATCCCCATAAAGGTTGGAACCCAAACCTTTGATTCAACTTTTTACGTGATGGGCATTCGCTCTTCCTATTCCTGCTTGTTGGGCCGACCATGGATTCACAACACTGGTGCCGTTACCTCTAAATTACATAAAATGCTGAAATATCAGACTGAGGGAAAAATCATTATTGTCCATGGAGAAGAGGAATATATGGTCAGTCACTTAAAGTCTTTCAGATATGTGGAATTGGATGGTGAATTCATTGAAACTCCATTTAAGAACTTCGAGGAAGTCCCACAAACCGTGGCAGTAACCAAGGTTGTTTCCCAAGTTCCGAAGATTACAAAACCTCCGCTAAAAATGTCTTCTCTGAAAGATGCCAAGGCAGTGATAGAAGAAGGTGAGTGCACTATTGGGGGCCAACTCCCGAATATCCCATACAAGTATGACAAATTTGGTTTGGGTTTCACTTCAGGAGCCCAGAAAGCTATACATCGGGCTCGTGTCGGGGGACCACCCTTAAAGATCAGCAACCACGGAGTCAACGCAGTGGAGGATCATGAGGACATCTACGACCTGGAGGAATGGATTTTCCTAACTGTCAATGGAGGACTCGGCAACTGGGAAGCTAAAGATTTTGTCCCAATTACTTTTATCCAATAGTAATTGTCTTTAAATTTTGTCGAATCTGTGATAATTAAACAATTCAGACTTTTAAAACCTTGTGTCTTACCTGAGACACAATGGTCCATTTGTAAGGGTTGTTACCTCATTTTCATATGTCATCAATGAATCATGGACGTTTTTGCATACAAACTTTGTGTTCTTTGTCTTTCTTTTTACATTTTTTATTGCTTTCAAAGATAGCTATACTCTTACACACACTCACATTCAAAATGCAGATGTACATCCATTCGGGGTCCCATGAGTAACGATTCTGCTATGGCTTTCTATGACTATGAAAATCTAATCTACCAAGCTGAAGACGAAGGTGATGAAGATTTTGAAGTGCCAGGGGAACTTGCCAGGTTACTACAACAAGAAGAGAGGACCATACTTCTTCACGAAGAACCAGTGGACACGGTTAACCTAGGTACCAAAGAGGACAAGAAAGAAGCCAAGGTGGGTGCCAATCTGGAACCCAGTGTCAAGAATCGTCTTATTTAGTTGCTACATGATTATGTCGAGGTCTTTGCCTGGTCGTATGAAGACATGCTAGGATTGGACGTCGATATCGTGGTCCATCGTCTACCAACAAAAGAAGATTTCCCTCCGGTAAAGTAAAAAGTCCGTCGCATGCGACCAAACATGTCAGAGAAGATCAAAGCGGAAGTCCTGAAACAATTCAACACTGGATTCTTGGCCGTCACCTCTTATCCATAATGGGTCGCCAATGTTGTTCCCGTTCCTAAAAAGGACGGCAAGTTACGAATGTGTGTGGACTACAGAGATTTGAATAGGGCAATCCCTAAGGATGATTCCCACTCCCCCACATCAATATTTTGGTTGACAATAAATCACAACATAAGGTGTTTTCCTTCATGGATGGTTTCTCAGGTTACAATCAAATCAAAATGGCTCATGAGGACATGGAGAAAACAACCTTTGTCACACAATGGGGCACTTTTTGTTACAAGGTTATGCCATTCGGGTTGAAGAACGCTGGGGCAACCTATCAGCGTGCCATGGTAGTTCTATTTCACGACATGATACATCACAAAATAGAGGTCTATATGGATGACATGATAGCCAGATCTCAAACTAAAGAGGAACATCTTGACCATTTACAGAAACTCTTTGAGAGACTAAAGAAATACAAGCTGAGGTTGAACCCGAATAAATGCACATTTGGGGCGAGGTCTGGTAAACTCCTAGGCTTTGTCGTCAGTGGTAAAGGTATTGAAGTGGGCCCTGCCAAGGTGAAAATGATATAAGAAATGTCTACTCCTCGTACTGAGAAGGAAGTCATAGGATTCTTGGGATGCTTAAACTACATTGCCAGATTCATTTCTCACCTAACAGCTACTTGTGAACCAATCTTCAAATTACTGAAGAAATATCAAGTAGTCAAATGGAATGATGAGTGCCAAACTGCCTTCGACAAGATCAAAGAGTACCTGCAAGAGCCTCCTGTTTTGATGCCACCAGTCGACGGAAGACCATTGATCATGTATCTAACTATTTTGGAAAATTCAATGGGGTGTGTGTTGGGGCAGCATGACGAGTCTGGCCGAAAAGAGAAAGCTATTTATTACCTAAGAAAAAAGTTTACCGACTGTGAAACAATATATTCACTGCTCGAGAAAACTTGCTGCACTCTGGCATGGGCTGCTCGCCGGCTAAGACAGTATATGCTGACCCATACTACCTTATTGATATCCAAGATGGATCCAATAAAATACATATTCGAGAAGCCTGCCCTCTCTGGGAGAATAGAAAGTTGGCAGATGATCCTGACGGAATATGACATTCAGTATACTACCCATAAAGAAATAAAGGGCAGTGTACTAGTCGATCACCTTGTTCATCAAGCTGTGGATGACTACTAGTCCATGAAGTTCGAATTCCCAGATGAAGGCATCATGATGGTAAACAACTGTGAAGAATTCAGGCCATATGACGGACCTGAACAAGGATCCCGATGGACCCTGGTTTTTGATGGAGCGTCCAATGCACTCGGAAATGGTATAGATGATGTACTCATATCCCCTGAAGGATGTCACACTCTCTTCACTGTAAGACTCTGCTTTAACTATACAAATAACATGGCAGAATATGAAGCGTGCATTTTTTGTCTCAAACCTGCTGTAGATTTGGGAATCAAGTCTTTAAGTGTGTTTGGAGACTCAGCCTTGGTAATCAGTCAGATCAAAGGAGAATGGGATACAAAGCACCCTAACCTCATCCCCTACAAAGAACACGTGTTGACATTAATCCCACATTTCGAGAAGATTACCCTCGAACATTTCCCGCGAGAAGAAAATCAACTAGCGGATGCGCTAGCCACAATTCCATCTATGTTTAAACTCAAATGGGATAACGAGGCTCCCCAGATCACCATTGAATGAATGGATGAACCAACTCACTGTCACGAGATCAATACTGAAGAAGTAGTGGACTGGCCTTGGTTTCACAAAGTCAAGAGGTATCTAGAGGCTCAAGAGTATCCGGAAGAAGCTTCAGTCAATGATAAGAAGTTCCTAAGGAGATTCTCTGCTAAGTTCTTCCTTAGTAATGGCATTCTCTACAAGCGCAACCATGACTCTGTTTTGCTCCATTGCATAGACAAGTTTGAGGCAGAAAAGATCATGGCTGATCTACATGAAGGCACTTTTGGCACCCATTCCAGTGGCCATATGATGGCAAAGAAGATCCTACGGGCAGGTTATTACAGGTCCACCATGGAAGCAGATTGCTATCAGCACTCTCGAACTTGTCTAAGTGTCAGATCTATGCTGACAAAGTGCATATACCTCTAGTTCCTCTGAATGTCCTGACTGCTCCCTGGCCATTCGCGATGTGGGGCATTGATATGATTGGAGAAATCAAACCCACAGCCTCTAATGGACATCGCTTCATCTTGGTGCCCATTGACTATTTCACGAAGTGGGTTAAGGCGGCTTCTTTCGCTTCCGTTACCAAGAATGTTGTAGCCCGGTTCATCAAACAGAATCTCATATGTCGGTACGGTATCCCGGAGAGGATTATCATAGACAATGGTACGAATCTCAACAACACTATGATCACCGCACTGTGCGTACAATTCAAGATCCAGCACCATAATTCCTCCCCTTACCGACCAAAGATGAATGGCGTTGTCGAAGCCGCAAATAAGAACATTGAAAAGATCATACAGAAAATGATAGTAACATAAAAAGAATGGCATGAGATGCTACCATTATCCCTCCATGGTTACCGTACCACGGCGCACACATCAATCGAGGCAACACCTTACTCTCTGGTATATGGCATGGAGGTGGCATGGAGGCTGTCTTGCCTATTGAGGTTCAGATCCCTTCTCTGAGAATCATGAAGGATGAAGGGTTGAATGAAGACGATTGGATCTAAACTCGACTTGTTCAACTGAATTTGATTGATGAGAAAAGGCTTGTTACTGTTTGTCATGGTCAAATGTATCAAATATGGATGATCAAGGCTTTCAACAAAAAGGTCAGACGCCAAGTGTATCTAGTCGGGGATTTGTGATCAAGTGCATCATACTGCCGCAAGGTGTTCCCAGGGGAATATGGACCCCTACATATGAAGGGTCGTTTGTGATCAAAAGCATATTCTCTGGTGGAGCAATGATCTTGACCACTATGGATGGAAACGACCTTCTGCACCCTGTGAATGCGGTCATAGTTAAAAGATACTACGCATAAGAGACCCGCTAGGTTGACACACCTAGGAAAAACAAGGGCATCTCGGCGAACCTAAAAGGTTCGAGCAAAATTAGGGATAAAATAAAATAAAATATGTACACCCGGAAAGTTGAAAACCCGAAAGGGCGACTTGGGCAAAAAAGGGTATCTCGGTGGACTGAAAACCTGAAAGGGCGGTCCAGGCAAAAGTTAGGGAATTAAAGTGCATGACTATGTCTCGTTGGATCACCTTACAAACAACCTTTGGCTTCGACTGACAAACTCAACGGGTCTAATCAATCCAATCAACTTCGGACAAGGCAGAAAATGGACAAGACGCTCAGAGACACGAAGGCTATAGCAGAATGGGAACCCCATGGGATTATTGCACATAGCTATCTTTTCTTTATATCAAATTTTCATTTTTTTTACGACGACATTCTATTACTAGGATGTTTGTCTCATTGTACAAAAATACTTATTCAAGTTAATACAAATATATCCCTTTGAAAGTGCAAAACTATCTATTTTTTTTCTCATTCCTGTGTTTTGTTTACAAAAACGTCCAATGATTTATTTTGGAACATATGCATTTAAATGTAACTACTGTTTACAAATGAACAAAAGAAAAAAATATAGAAAGAAAATCGCTAATGGCTTTAAGAAATAGGATAATATCTTTGGACTATTCCATAAAATTCCCCACAGTGTGCAGCTTAATGATGCCAAGCTCTCTCACATACCCAGCGGAACAAAACTTCCAGTTATCACTCCCCGGTAGAAGTCACCAAATTTCTCAGGATTCCCCAACAGGATTTCACAGGCAATACACAGTGTTTCCCTTACAACAAAGTTTATTTCTCTACCAAATAGAAGCTCATCAACTCATCATCGCTTCAAAACATGAAGACTTACACTCCACATCCCCATCAACATTCATGGATTTATTTTCCCTAATTCTAATAGTATTACAGCAACATTGCTTACATGCCTATACATCGCATCCATACGTCATGACATTGACAACACAAGCGAATACAATATAATCTTATTCATTTTTACAATGTGTTTCATACATCATGACATTGCATATAACTAACCTTTCATCTCTTCAAGAAAGATCAGTCAGCCGATGGCTATCATCAACAATTTACAAAAAGGTCAGAGATTAATACCTGAAACAAGTCGGGACAATTATCTACACGACCAGCTAAACTTTCAGATACAATTCAAATACGATCCAGATACGGATTCCATTATGATACTCATTCAGATTTAGCTTTCATATACACTTCAGATACGCTCCATATATGAATGCCATTATGATACTCATTCAGATTCAGCTTTCAAATACAGTTCAAATATGCTCTAGATACTGATTCCATTCTGATACTCATTCAGATTCAGCTTTCAGATACAGTTCAGATACGCTCCAGATATGGACGCCATTCTAATACTCATTCAGATCCAGCTTTCAGATACAGTTCAGATATGCTCCAGACACGGATGCCATCCTGATACTCCTTCAGATTTAGCTTTCAAATACAATTCAGATACGCTCCAGACACGGATGCCATTCTGATACTCCTTCAGATTTAACTTTCAAATACAATTCAGATACGCTCCAGACACGGATGCCATTCTGATACTCATTTAGATCCAGCCTTCAGATACAGTTCAGATACACTCCAGATATAGATGCCATTCTGATGCTCTTTCAGATTCAGCTCTCAAATACAATTCAAATACGCTCCAGACACGGATGCCATTCTGATACTCATTCAGAATCAACTTTCACAAACGAGTCAAATACAATCCACTTATGGATATTATTCTAGTACTCAACCTGACACATCCACTATTCCAGTGTAAATCAACCAGAGGTTTATTCTGACACTTACTCTATTCCCATCTGTGATACGGTGGGAGAACTGACTTGAGGTTTTGCGTTTGTATTCTCAAATGTTTCGGTTTAGCAAGAGTCGCCACCGACTTTTTATTTTATCCTAAGGAAAGGTCAAAAAGCACATGAAAGACCTTTGAGATGTTTTCTTGGGTTCGGGGAGTAGATTATGAAAAGGAAAGGTGCAAGCACCCTTTTCATCCATGGTTATCCATGGGATCTTAGTTACTTGTTTAGATCACTTGCTTTTGCTTTTCAATTATTTGAAATGGTGCTTTGTGTGTGGTTTTGAAAATGTTTTGAAAAGAGGCCATCGTTGTGGCAACCTTTGTAATGATTCTTGTTTGAATGTAAACAAAGGTGTTTTTGTCTTTTGAAAAGATATTTCAATGTTTGAAAGATTGTTTTTAGGAAATGTTTTGAAATTGTGTTGTGAGGTGTGTTTGAAAATAGCAAGGATGTTTTGCAAGTTTTGATCAAGTAACTAAGAGTTGTCTACCCTATTTTACTCAAAGATCTTTCCTATATGTTTTTAACCCTTTTGATAGTGTTGTTTTACCATTGCATTTTGTAAACAACCTTGTATTAGGATGTTAAACGGGACAGGCGCGGGTCATCGTATTGACCATGATAGCAATTGTGTTAAGTATTTTTAGAAATTTTCCGAGGGACTAGATCATTTTGTTTAGGAAACCAAGATAGCGTCATCGAGGGACTATGATCTTTTGTTTTGTTTTTGTTTTGCCAAAGTACTCAACATGCATAACATGGCCAATTTTAAAGGCAACAAGTGGATGAAACCCTAGGGGTGCAAGTGTGCATTGTGTATTGATTTCAAGTTATTTATTCTTGGATTAGGTCATCTAGCGATTGATTTTGAATCTTGCCATACACGCCTAATTACTATACAGTATATAGAAAGCAATAAATTGCGGAAATTAAAAGTCTAAGTTATTACAAGAGTATCCGGGGATGGGGGTACAATTATTACAAATGGGGATGAGTCTCACAAGAATAATAATGTCCAAATATTACAACCAAATCGAATTGTCGCAATTCAATATAAAGCTATAACAAAATACGAAATAAAGAAAATCAATAAATTATGAAATGCATGTATTTATTAACTTGAAAATAAATATATAAAATCTATTCTAAAAAAGAAATATTAAATATCTTATTATTATTATGCTTTGTATGTGTTTTATTAATTATGTAAATAAAAGTCTAAAGAAAAAAAATTAATTAAAATGAAAATCTTTATTATTTTTGGTGTTTTCTTGTTAAATGTAAGGAAAATAATAAAAGGAAAAAAATGACTAAAACTAATTAAGAAAAAATCAAAATTATTTTAAATATTATTAGTGTTATTATTAATAAAAGAAAACAAATTAATTTAAATGAATTAATTAAAAAAAATAGTTAGCATTTGTTAAAAAAAAGGATGGGCTTAGGATTTGAAGTGGTGAGGCTCAAATGAAAATAAAAGAAGTGAGGTAACAATAGAAACAAAGGGGGGGGGGGGGGGGGGGGGGGGGTGCGCTGGTATTATGCATGGGCTTTGGGTTTGGTGGCCAGACAGGCCCAAATCACAAGTTTGTAACATTTTAGGGTTTGAACAATTAGGGTTTGTACATTTTACAATGGCGTCGCTTGCTCATTCTTCCTCTTCATCTCTCTCAGTCAACGGTTCTGATCTCCCTCCCTTCAAGCCGTCGGAGTGCCATCTCCCTCTCTCACCTTCTCCTAACGATCAAGGGTTTTAATTGAACAGTATGATTCGTCCTTTTTGAGTTTTACAGTTTCTTTGTTTAAGCTTGCTTTGTTCATATTTGCTTCGCATGTTTTGTTCAGTTTTGTTTTTTAATCTATGGTATTTATATGCCTGAGATGCAACAAAGAGGGTTTGAGAAGCATACCTTGGGATTTTCTGAAAAAATGGAGAGGAGAAAGGAGATGGAGAGATAGAGCGTTCCTTGGTGGCTAGAGGCGGAGGGGAGATGATGACGGTTACACTTACACTCTTCTGGTATCTCTTTTTGTCCCTTTAGCACCTTGAATGATGATGCTTGGATGTTTCTGACTTGGTTGTTGATTTGGCCTTTGAAACTTTGATTGTTGATATGATTTTCTGCTTCTGACTTTGTTTGGAAACAATTTGATAATGATGATGATTCTGAAACTTTATTTCTTTCTCTTGAACTTGAATGTTGATGAAAACTTGGCTTCTGAAACTCCTTTGTTGATGTTTTTTGTTGATGATGAGTATTCTGAAACTCTATTGTTATTGCTTCTGAAACTCTTTCCTCTCTCTTGATTTGTTGATGATGATTCAACTGAAACTTTGATGGTTTATTGTTCTCCTGATGATTGAACTGAGTTGAACTTGAATGCTAAGTTGTTCTTTTGATTTTGTATTTGTTTGTTGTTGGTGAATGATTGACAATGATGATGATGATGATTGTTGAACTGAATCTGTTGGTTTGGATTTGTGATGGTTGTTGTTGTTTCTGATTGCTCTGAAACTCTGTCCTCTTGAATGTTCTGAATGGACAGGTTTGTTGGCTTTGATTGTTTGGCAGTTTTGTGGTTGGAAACTGTTATACAGATTTGTGGTTTTGGGAACTGCAGATTTGGTTGTGCAGTTTGAGTTTATTTTCTGAGATTTGTTGGAATGTGATTTGTAATTTCTACACAGGTTTTGTGCAGGTTATATAGTTTTGGTTTTGTTAAGGGTTTACAGTTTGGCCAACTAGTTTTGGAAGTTTGTTTGAAACTCTGTTTGATTGAGAGCTTTGTTTACAATTTTGCTGTAGAACTGCAAGTTTGTTTTGAGCAATTTGGCAGGCTTTGTATTTTGGCAGTTTCTAACTGTTACAGGTTTTTGTAACTTGGTGATTTGTTGTAGTTTGGTTGCTAACAGGTTTGGGCAGGTTTTACAGTTGCTTTGGTATGTTTACAACTGGTTGAAAACTGTTAGGAAGTTTCAGGCTTGGCTTGGAGTTTGTTTGAAACTGATATGCTTCACTGTTTGTTTGAAACTGTTTGCACAGGTTTGGGGTTTTGTGGTTTCAGGCTGTGCAGTTTTTGCCAGCTCTACAGTTTGGCTTTGATACTTGTTATACAGGTTAGGAGTTTTGGTGAACATGTTAACAGTTTGGAGTTGGTTGCAGTTTTTTGACACCAATGTTCTCTTTTTACTTTGTGCTATCTGATAGTCTTATATCTTTTTTCTTGTGTTTTGCAACTTGTGATAGCCTTTTTCCAAACTGTACACTCTCACCAAGGTGATATCTTTTCTCTCTTTCTCTCTCTATGACAAAGCAGATTTGCTTTTCCACTTTTCTGAAAAGTTTACCTTTTTGCTGGAAAATGATGAAAAGCTATGACAAGCTTTTGGCTTGTGATTTGGTTTACCTCCTTCATTTTGCATGCTACATGTCTGCACTTTTACTTGCTGCATTGGTTCAGTTTGCATCTAATTTGCTTTGTATGCAATGTTTTAGTTTTGTTTACAATGCTGTTTGGTTTGCTTACTTTGTTTGCATTCAGTTTGCAGCCTGACAGTTTGGCCTATGTTGCAATGTTTCAGTTGCTTTGTAACTTACTGCAATGGTTCAGTTTGCATTCTTTTTGCATTGTTCAGTTTGCTGCAATTTGCTTGACAGTTTGCCTTGTGCTTTAGTACAGTTTGGCGCCTGTTGCATTTGAATAATTTTTGCTTTGTTTGCATTCTTCTTTTGCACTTTTATTTTTCTCTTTGTGAACCAAGAAGAGAAATCTTCTTGTGATTTGCAAAGAGAAAAATAAAACGTGATGAAAAATAGCACTATGATTCCGGACGGCAAACTTTAATGATGAAAATTTTCCTTTTCTTTTTCTGTTTGAAAATTTAAATAACTGTACTAATCATGTTTTCTTTGTTTTTGTTTCATGTGAGCACAACTTGGGTGATGACAAAGCAGAGGAAGCAGAAGACTTTGAGCATGGGAGCAATGGAGCAATGACTTAGACTTAGATTTTAGATAGATTTTCCATTTATTGTAATAATTTATTTTTCCAATTACTATAAGTTGTAAAACCTACAGTATTCAAATAATAAATTATTTTTGTATCAACATCTGAAAAATCTTTGTGAGGCAATCTGTCATTCAATAAAATCTTCTACTGTCCAATATCTTGCAATTCTTCCTTCAAGTCTTCACTTAATCCTTTAAGATTCTCAGATCAAAATAATTGAAATTGCATTCCATTAATTCTAATACAGATAACTTAAACTTTAAGTAATCCAAAAACATTATAGTCTCGTAACCTTGCAACAGCATTCCAATAAAAATACGCGCTGGATATTCCAATAAACAATCAAACAATTCAATCCATTAACAAGCAAACGTTTCATTCCATTCACAAGTATATGTCTTAACAGACGTATATTATCTGGTCAACCTGGATCAGATAAAACCTGAATATTCCAAATGACAGTCTCAGTTCCCATTTCTTGTCCCAGATGAATAGACCTTGAGAACAACCAGTAAACTTGAAAAAGTGTGAAAACATGTGACAGTTAATTGAATTTCTGAGAATTTAGTTTCTTCTGAGAAATGCGGGAGAAACCCTAATTCTTGATTTACTGCCAAAGAAAAGTCTGTTTGATCGATTCCTGAGCCAATCTTGAAAATCTGAGAAAACCCTAGGGTTGTGATTTCTTGTGAAAAAGGGAGGGCAAATTTTGGGGTACAACACCATCAACAATCATTTTTGGATGGCATCTGCAAGCCCATCTCCAACAACTTCTCATCTCCTCTCCAAATGGCATATTTAAGACCATTCCCTACACCATCAACCACCACATCCTCGAGTGCAAATTTCTGGGCACTCTAGTGTCCAATCATTTTCCACCTTCAAGTCACGAATGGAAAATCCGCCAATCTAACTCTTTAGGTTTAAGAAGATTGAAAAGGGGCAGCTGTTGTACCCCAAAATTTTCCCTCTCACTTATCAATTATTTTCTCACAAAATATCTCACTTGGTTCAAGACTGCACTAGGGTTGATCAACTCAAGACACCTCCTTAAACACTGATGACCAAAATTAGGGTTTGAGATTGCACAAGGATAATTGAACTTTCAATGCTTCATATGACTTTCATGGATCATTATGGACCCCCAAGATTACTCATGTCAAGTTTCAAGCCACATATCACATTTTTGCTCAGTCAATTGAGTAGTTGACCTAAAAATCAGCTGTATTGGGGAAAAAGTCAAATGTGGCCAATTTACAGTCAAACTTCATACTTTTTTATCCATAGAAACATTATAAACTCATATGTATCATTTGATCAAGTTTGGACTATAATTCCTCAAGAAATTTGATCAAATCATCAAAAGGGCAAAATGGTCAAAATTAGGGTTTTGACTGAGGAAAGGCAATTTATGATTTTTGACCTAGCAAATGGTTAAGTGGTTTGAGGCATGATATCAAGAGTTCAATTGCATCATTTTTACCTAATGGCATGACCTAAAACATTTCTCAAGATCAATTGGATTGATAGTGAATTTTCAGTCAACTGATCAAAAGTCAACTGTACACTGAAAAGTCAAACTTTGACTTTTTGGTCAAAATACAATGTTAAAGATCACAATTCATCAAAACATGTAAAAATATGAAACTTATTCATCAAGAAATCAAAAAGTCAAGATTTCATTTTGAAAAGTCAAAGTTTTCTAACTTAGAAATATTTCTAAGTGTTTAAAACTTCATGTTTTTTCACAACTTTGAGCCAATTTTTCACCATGATGCAAGATGATTAAGAAGAAACTTTCAACATGAAAGTTGTAGATATCCATGATATCTACAACATTACTTTACACAACTTCTTCTAAAAGTGCTTAGATCTCAATTTATTAATTCATAAAGTCATGGTCTTGAAATTGAACACAGTGAAATTTTGCCCTAGTTTTGGTTAGGATTTTGACCTAACTTCTGACCCAAGTTTCACCTAGTTCTATGGGGAATTTTCAAAAGTGATTTAAAGAGGGGTTGTATAGAACATTAAAAGCTTTAAAAAATGTCCAAGAACTCCTTGAGATCATTTATGAGCAAGGAGAATCGAAAAGATGAAGTTAGGGTTTTCAAACTTGAATTACAAGCCACTTCATGATGAACAAGAATTCAAATCCAAGCCTAGGCTGCATAATCTTTGCTTTACAGGCCTCAAACTTGTTTTTCACTCCATAATTAAATGTTTACGCAACTGTTAGAGCTTTAATCCAAGCACTTGAGCCTTTATCCAAGTTACATTTCCATTTATGGCACAAAGTAACCATTCCATTCTTGTAAAGAAGCTTTAATCACAAAGTCAATGCATAGAGCTTTGCACTTGTTCCTTCTGATCACAAGAAATGTCAAAGGCAAAAGCAACATGTCTAGAGCCTCCCATAAACTCAGGCCATGCTTGTACTATGCCTTGAAACCATGTTTTCACTTTTCTTCAAAATCAAGTAACATAGCCATAACTCTACATATTGTGCTTCTGACCTCCTCAAGTACTCTAACCTTTTACTTACTTATGTACAAGTTATTTGCAAGCTAACACACGATTTCAAGCCCCCAAGAACTCTCCCAAAGACCCTGGCTGCACAGAATTGTCCCACTTGACAGTTTTGAGCCAAAACTCTCCATCTCCATTTCCACTCGTGCGTTTTGATTCTTAACCATCCAGACACCTTACATGCATCATATACAAGTGATCCAAGCCCCTGTTTCAAGACTGTAACTCCTTCATCACTATCCATCATTTCCAAAACTGAAGCTTGCAATTTGACTTGAGTTGGAAGTTTCAGCCATCCTCAAAGCAAAGTAGGAGTTGGAACGCACTCAAAGAGGTCCAGGCAAGCTACAGAAATCATCAGGCCATCTCAAAGGTTGCTCAAACTCCATACATGACTCCAGTTGCAAGAGGTAAGTTTTCAAACTTTTATCTCTTCATACAAGCATCATTTGATTCTGAATTGTGAAGATAAAATGTAGATACCATTACCACGGAGCTGTACATATCCATACTTTGCATTTATATGGCTTGAGCTTAGAGAATTTTAGAGTTGAAGTTTCTGAAATTTTTAGGTCTTAAATTAGGGCTAAAAAAATTCACACTCATCTTGGATTTGTAGCTTTAGTTATTTATATGGTTGGATTCGTGAGAAGAAATGCCACAACTTTCATGTTTATACTTTCCATTTTTGTTAAGAGATGAAGAAGTTACAGGTACTCTGGCTGGCTGAAGGTTGAAGATGAAGTACAGGCCTTGGAAGCATGTTACGTTATGTATTTATCATTTCATTTTAATAAATGGATGTATAGTCACCCCCAGTGGTAAGGAAGCGCACTGGTAACCAAGAGGGTGTGGGTTCAACACCCAGCGCGCTACCTTTTCTCATTTCTCACAGTTTTTTCACTTTTTTTTGTTTCCAAACAGCACGCCTGGGCTTCCAACTTGGGCCTGATAATTTTTTTCTTTTACTAACCCCTGACTTACTTCAGCACCCCTGGCCCAATTTCTTTTATTATTTTCTTTTTCTTATTTCTTTTTTATTTCTTTTCTTCTTTAATATTTTTATTATCATTAATATTTGTATTACCATTATTAATATTATTATTATTATTATTATTATTATTATTATTATTGTTATTATTATTATTATTATTATTATTTTAATTAAAGAAAAAAAACCAAAAAATATTTTATTTATTATGTATACTTATTTATTTTATCTTCTTATAAAAAACAAAAGGACCAAAAAAAATTTCTTCAATAAATTAATTTCTTTCTTAATAATTAATATTTAGGTTTAGGTTTAGCTATTATATTTTTTTTTTGCAATTAAAATTAATTTAGAACTTAGGTTTTTTTTATTTAATTAATATCCATATTATTTTTAAAACCTTTTCATGAATAAAACCCTAAAAAATCCTTTTTTTTAGTTAATTTATTTTCTTATTTAGTTTAAAGTTAATTTTATTTAATTCTCCTTAATCATTTTTAATTAGGTCAAGACTAAACCCTTTCATAAAAAACAAACAAAATCATTTCTTTTTTTCCATTTACATTCTTGCATTTCATCTTCATTGTTGTACAATATTTAATATGGTTGTAATAATTATTTAGATTTAATTTTCTTGCAATTTCCCATTTGTAAATTTGTACACCCCCTCCCCTAATACTGTAATAGCTTAGTATTTTTATTTTCCGCAATTTATCGCTTTATATACAAAATGCTAGTAATTAGGTTTTGTATGGAAAGACTAAAACCAATCATTAGCAAACCCTAATCAAAGACAAATCAAGCATGAAAAATTAATACACTTGCACACAAGCATCAATCGGGTAAATCCACTTGGTTGCCTTACAAAAATGGCCATATTACGCATGTGAGGTATCTTAGCAAAAACAAGCAAAATACAAGATCATAGTCCCTCGATGACGCTATTTATGTTGCCTTTCAAAATGATCTTAGTCTCTAAAGAAAATGCTAAGATACCTTGCAACATTTCTAATCATGGTTATACGATGACCCACGTCCGTCCCTTTTACATCCAAAGATAGGGTTACTTACCAAATTAATGGTAAGATAACAATGTCAAAGGAAAGAGGAAATAAACATGAATGACTTTTGAGTAGGTATAATGTTCCGAGTTACTTGCTCAATTTCAAAACAAAAACATCCTTGCTATTTTTTTAAAACAAACTGTTGTACCCCAAAATTTGCCCTCCCATATTCTTCAAGATTTGCAAAGAGCATGCTTCAAAATCTCCCAAGGGTGGCACAGTCCAAGGGCCTCCTAACAGTCAAAAATTAGGGTTTTGGTTCTGGCAAAGAAGTTGAAGTTTCCAAGGGTCCAATCAAGTCCCACATGCCTATAAACATTGCCAAGCATCCTCATGCCAAGTTTCAAGACTTACAGCACATAATTGCACAGTCAAAAACCCTAATTGCCCTACAGTAAACTGCAGGGGCAAAATGGTCATTTGAAAGTCAAAAGTCAAAATTTTTGGTCAACATCTCATTTTGAAGCCACAAACATCATTTGATCAATTCTTGATCATGATTCTCAAGGCATGGCTCAAAAAGTCTCAAGATGCAAAAGTTTCTATTTTTGGACAGTTGAAAAAGTCAACTGTAACTTGACCAAAGCATAACTTCCACATGGTTTATCAAAAAAATTCCATCCAAAGCTCATTTTGAAGAGAATGAAATTTCCTATAACTCATCTTCACACTTCAAGTCCAAGAAATACTCTCACAAAAAGTTATCAATCTCAACATTATAGGTCATTTTCAAAAGTCAACAAAAAGGCACTTTAAGTCAAAGACCATAACTTGAGATTGGTAAATCAAAATGACATGGGACCAAAGGCATTGGTTAGAGGACTTCAAGACCTTTCCAAAATGTCCATGAACATGATCAAAGCTTAAAAATTGAGCAAGATATGCCTTGTGGAAGTTGGGAAATGTTTGGGAATTTTGAAAAGTCAACTTTGCTTCAAATACCTCAAAATTGCTAATGGGCCTCAATTTCTTCCAAGAATCATCACCCAAAAGCTATGCACGACCCATTGACCCAAAGGTGAGTTATTTTCTTATTTTTTATTAATTATTAGAATTTTCAATGTTATTAATTCATTTAATTAAAATTAAATATGAAAAAATACTCAAGCATGTATTTTAAATCTTTTTATGCAGCTAATAGGTCTATCATAAACTCAAGATTTCGTGCATCCCTAAAAAGGCAAGAATTATTCATGATTTGGCACATTTGGCATAAAAAAAAGATTGAAAAAGATTATGCAAAATCACAAAATTCAAAAGCATTGATTCCATGGATTTTGGACTTGTTTTGTTACCCTAATTCATTGGCATACATAAGCAGATCACAACCCTAATCACAAACACAAGCTAGCTGCGCCCAAACCTGAAAACTAACCTTGCATTTTTTCCAAAAATTCTCAAAACTGATTTTATAGCTAGAGGGTGTTTCAAGGCAAAAGGACCATTCCAAAGGCTTGATGGGATAACTAGGGAGCTTTCTCAATCAAAATCACATCCCCACACGCAGAGAAACGGTAGAACGCCATAGTCCTGTTCAAGAAAACTCTCATAATCATACTTTGATTTATATGCATATTTCATACATTTTAAATGCTGATTTGTACTAATATGGACTCACTGAAGCTTTTGGTGTATGTTAATTGAACTAATCTTGCTTGTAGCGAAATATACCATTGAAATGTTCTAGGGTTTCAGAAGCTTCCATTTGGGGCTTTGAGTATCTGGAAAAATTAAGCCATAAGACCAGGACCATTGGATTCGTGACCTTCATACGAACTAATTCCATACATCGCGCTCAATTTATGATCAACGATACTCTAATCGCTATTTTTCGCAGGATGCATTTAGTGGGGGTTTAAAACCCTCGCTATCTCTTTTCTGTTTACAGGCACAACGAGGAAGAAGCCTGCGTGTCATATCCTGGTTGGATCATTTAAATTTTCAGCGCGTTTTTTTTTGTGTTAATATTATTAGCGTGGTTTATTGTTTATAATATTTGTTTTTCATTATACATACAAACGCGTTGAATGGTGTGGTGGTTGGGAATCTGATTGGAAAGCCTTGGGACCTGGGTTCGATTCCCAGGTCTCCTCCCTTCCTCAATATTATTTTGCTTAACGTATTTCCCTGCAGCGCTTCAGCTAAGGTCCACCAAACGCCTTGCCAGCTTGATTGCCACATGCCCCTGAAGATTAATCCACTGACCATCATGTGAAGTCCACCATGGACACCAGTCAATACTTCCTCATACGCGCCAGAAAAGTCAACCAGGCCTGATTCAGTGGGCCAAAATTGCTTGGAAAATCCCTCCAAAAGGGACAACCACCCCCCCATGTTTGCATCTCTTTCTTCCTTTCTTTTCTTTTATTTATTCTTTTTTAATTATATTATTTGTTTCACTTAATTCCACAAAATTAATTTTATAATATAAAAATATTAAAAAAAATCAGAAAGTCAAAAAGTAAAATATGTTTATTATTTAATTCACTAATATTTATTTTGTAAATAAATTTTGTTAATTAATTTAGTTTTAATTTTAGGTTTAATTTTAATGTTTTTTTAATAAGCTAAAAAATGTAGAAATTAGGGTTTTAATACTTTTATTCTTTTTCTTTTCTTTTTACCACTTATTAAGTATTAATTATTTTTTGTAAATAAATATGCCATGTAAATAATTAATGCAAATTAGGTCAAACTTGAATCTATTTCTTTAATAATTAAAAATGTTTAGAATTAGGGTTTTAATTCCATCTAATTTTCTCTAATTTCATAAATACAAAAAAACATAAAAAAATAAGTCCTTTCCTTTATTTAATTTAATTAACTTAATAATTTCAATTTAATTTCCTCAAAGGGTCCAACGCCCTCGCACCTTCGAATATAATTTTCTCTTCGCGCGTTTATTTTATTTTTCTTTGTGAAATTTATGTACTTGCCCCAAAGCCTTGTAATAAATTAATTAGATATTTACTTTCTGCATTCTATTTATTCAAATCGGGTCTTGGTTTAATTTGGCGATGTAGACCCGCGCCTTTGTAATAGCGTAAGACTTTTATCTTCCCGCACCTTTTAACTGTTAATAACCACATGAAAGAATGAATGCCAAAAATAAAAACAAAGCGTAGATCACCAATGCATGACAAGATAAACATAATTGAAAATGACACACAATTCACACACCACCCCTAGGGTACGTCTCACTGTTGCCTTGCCCCTCGAAACGTGGTCGTCGAGTAGAGGATGTTTTAGTAAGTCCTCATGTCCATGAACATGGCATGGGGGTAGCTTTTAAGGTGTCTTCCTATTGCTCTGGTGACCACACTGTCCCTAATCCTCGAATTGACCCGAACACCTCCAACGGTGGTGCTACCTACCTCTCAATGATGGGATGGCACTATCTTAAGGACATTTACACAGACTAATTCCTTAGGGTAGGTAGATGACTCGTAGATACTTGCTCTAATTCAAAACAAATCAAACTTCTTTTCACACCGACACTTTGCAAAAAGATTTCAAAAACAATTTTTCAAACACTCTTGAGGACTGATACAAGAGTCGAACTGAAATTTTAAACGGAACTTTTTTAAACCCACAGTTGAAAAGCAAACAAACAATTTTGAAAACACAAATGAGCAAGTATCTAAGAGCCCATGGATAACCATGGATAGAAAGGGTTCTAACACTTTCCCTTTCTATAAATCTACCTCCCGAACCGAGAGCTAATCTCAATAAGGAATTTTTCCGTGCTTTTGTCCTTTCCATATTGGAGAAAATAAAAGACGGTGGCGACTCTTGCTTACCGCGACATTTCGCGAACCAGCGTTAAACAGTCAGTTCCAGATCCACCGATCACAGAACTGGCGACTCTGCTGGGGAAATTTTTCAAAGTGAGGTGTACCTTAGGACTAAGATCACTGTGTTTTCAATTGCTTTGACTTGTTTGCTTTAAATTGTGGGACTGTCTTGGGAGTTACATAGATCCTAACCCGGATCTGGGGATACCCTGTTTAGGTAGCATAAGCTGTGAGGGACCTGTCCGGCTTAGACCGACATGGGTGAAGCAGTGGCTACGTTGGTGTGGCGCCTTGGTCTGTACCGATATCCCTTGTGTTGCAACGAGGAGAATATGGGTCTTCTGAGGAGTCATTAAGCACCAACGGACCTTAGAACCTTAAATGACACAACTTGGTCATTAGAACAGTAGCAGTATGCTACGCCCATTGAGGCTAAACTCTCGTGATGGTTCTGGCCGCAAGAAAAGATTGCGATGTTGGAGTTATGACCGATTGAGGGTAGTCAATGATATTGGGATCCTCTAAGAACCCGGTTACTTTTGATAGGACAGGTATGAACCAACAAACTGAAAGAGGGTAATACCTAGACCTCATGCTGGCCTAAACTTTAAGGGCTTGTCTTGTGTGACTTGTGTGCCTTACCATGTTTGCCTTTGTAAATATTTGTGGTGTGCTTTATCATAACATCATAACATCATGAGCATTGCATGCATCCTGCATAAGGACTGACCATTTCAAAGACAAGAGGGTTTCACCTTTGCTCTGTTTTGTAGGACATCATGATGCCTATGCGAAGGAATACTATCCGGTTCAACTTTGTTCACCCACCTGAGTTACTTGAAGAGTTGGTTAGTAGAATTCCAAACACTACCTCCTTCATCCAGAGGCATGGTTCTCTTCTCAGTTTAGTCACTGTAAAGCGGGATCAACAGTTGATGAGTGTCCTGACTCAGTTCTATGACCCTCTGTACCAGTGCTTCACCTTTCAAGACTTCCAGCTGGTCCCTACCCTGGAAGATTTCTCTGATTTGCTTGGCGTCCCTATCTTGGATCAGACTCCTTACACTGGTTGGGAAAAGACTCTCAAGCTTGAGGAGGTTACTGCAGCTCTTCCCTTGACACATCAAGAAGTAATGGACAACTGGGTGACTAGAAGCGGGGTTAAGGGTTTCTTGGCCAAGTTTCTGGTTGGTAAAGCTAACAGTTTCTGGAATGACTTGGACTTTAGGGCATATGAAGACATCCTGGCTCTCTTAATCTATGGGCTAGTCTTGTTTCCTAATCCTGACAACTTCATCAATGTCACTGCCATAAGGATCTTCATGTCTCAGAATCCTATGCCCACTCTCTTGGGTGACATACTGCAACAACTTTATGCTCGTACTGCCCGAAGACGAGGAACCATGTGGTGTTGTATCCCTTTGTTGGTGAGGTGGTTTATTTCGCACCTCCCTAAGTCCGTGCTGAAGAACCAAGAAGGAAGAGGTTGGGCTCATAGGTTAATGTCTCTCACTGATAAAGACATCATTTGGACTTTCAGAGGTTTGGATGAGATAGCTGTTATTGATCGTTGCGGAGAATATCCTAATGTTCCTTTGATTGGTACCCAAGGAGGAATCTCTTATAATCCATGTCTAGCTCTCCGTCAGTTTGGAAGAGCCAGAAGAGTAGGGCCTCATGAGATGTTGGTGCCTCACATCAGTTTTGAGTTTCAGGTGGATAGTGACGAGCTGCGTCGTAGGTTCATCAAGGCTTGGGACAGAGTTCATAAAGCTGACCCACAAGAGTTGGGGCCAAAGACTTCTCTACCTATGGAAGCCTACTACAAATGGGTTCGCCTCCGTGCTCAGAAGTTAGGTATGCCATACGAAGCTGTCAGACCCGTCATTCTTGAGTATCCTGACAAAGATGGGGCTCCTCCAACTGTCCTCCCTCCTCAGATACCTACTGATTATGAGACATTAAATAGGTCTTGGTCGCAACTACGAGAAGAACGGGATTCTTATCGGGAAAAGTTCAACGAGCAGGAATTGAAGATCCAGAAGCTGACAAAGCAGTTGGAGAATGAGCGAGCTCTGAATGACTACATCCGTACTGAGAAGAGGAGACCATGGGATCAATGATGAGCTCTGGATGTTCTTTTACAGTTTTATTTCCCTTTTCAGTATTTCCATTTTTATGTAACGCCTAAGGGAAATCTGTTGAACAATTTAAATTTCAAAGTTGAATCTAATGAAGTGTGTTCCTTTTTGTTTACAAAGTTGATTCCCGATTGTCTTTGAAAACATAAATCATACGCATTCCATTCATCATGTGCATAGCAGGTATTCTCCTTTTCAGGTTGCTTACTGTTCTTCGCTGTTTATTTCAGCATCATGAACCCTGACTCATCATCAACCGAGATGTCTATCAAGGCCCTTCAGGTGCAGAACGTGCAATTTTAGGAGCTGATCATGGGTTTGGCTCAAGGCCAAGAAGAGCTGAAGGCTTTACTCCTGAAGAAGGAGAATAAGAAGAAGAAGAGAACTGTTCTTTTCAACTCGGGCCGAAGGTTTGGTAACACTCTGCAGAATGAGGAAGTTGGTTCTTCTGTTGGCAAAGACAGTCCCCATGGGGGAAAGGCTCCAAGTCCAGTAGTCTCTGACAACGAGACTGATTTTAATGAGGAACACTATCCTCCTGCTGAAGACCGGTATAAGTAGTTGGAAGACAGACTGAACGCCATGGAGATCCAACAAGTGCCTGGGCTGGATTTCAGAGATTTGGGCTTATCTACTGGTGTGATTATTCCTCACAAGTTTAAGGCACCATCTTTCACCAAGTATGACGGGGCGTCTTGTCCCAAGCTACACCTCAGATCTTATGTGCGGAAGATTCAACCGTACACAGTGGACAAGAACTTGTGGATCCACTTCTTCCAGGAGAGTCTTTCAGGGACTCATCTCGAATGGTTCTATCAGCTGGATGGGACCAAAGTTCGTAACTGGGAGGAGTTGGCTACTGCTTTTTATAAGCAGTATCAATATAATGCCGACCTTGCTCCTACACGTACCCAACTCCAGGGTATGTCGCTAGGATCAAGCGAAGGTTTCAAAGAGTATGCACAGAAGTGGAGGGATCTGGCTGACAGGGTGCAGCCTCCATTAACAGACCGTGAGCTGGTGGATATGTTCTTGGGGACCCTCTCCGGGCCATTCTTTAATCATCTTATTGGAAACTCATCAGCGGGGTTCACTGACCTTATTCTGACTGGGGAGAGGATAGAGGATGGAATGAAGTCCGGTAAAATTCAGAAAGGTGCGTCTTCAAGTGCTGAGAAGAAACCCTTTAAGAAGGAGGCCAGTGTTGTATATGGGCCTAGGAGACATGATAAACCAGAACGCCGCCAATCTGTCAACGCGGTGGTGATTGCTAAGCCTGCTGCCGCTCCTCGACAAACCAATCCACAAAGGGCTGAGAGACCCAGAAGAGAGTTTACCCGGCTGAGTATGACCCTATCACAAATCTTGCCACAGTTGCTATCCACCAACTTGGTGACTGTCAGAGAGGCCCCGAAGGTTATGAATACTGCCTCTCCCAAGTATAATCCAAATGCCCGTTGTGCTTATCACTCCGATAGCCCGGGGCATTCTACTGATGACTGTTGGGCCCTGAGGAATAAGGTGCAAGACCTTATTGATGCGAAGGAGATACAATTTAAGGCGCCTGAGAGGCCAAATGTGGTGACTGCTCCTATGCCCCAGCATGGAGTGAATGCCATTGATGAAGATGTGTATGCCGTTTCTGTGAATGATGTAGCTACTCCTCTGATGACTGTTAAGAGGAACCTACTGCTGGCCGATTTATTTCCGGGTTGTAGCGAAGGTTTCCTTTTCTGTGCTGTTTCCCTTTCTGGTTGTCCTCTGCTGAAGTTGGGCATCCAAAGCCTGATGGACAGCAAAGAGATTATGTTCAAGAAGACCGCTGTTCCGTTTGTTCCTGTGGAAGATGTATTTGTTGTTACGATTTTCAATAATCCAATCAAGGCTCCCCCGAGGAAGCCAGTTAAAATCATGATTGTCGCACCCATTATGATTACTGTTCCGGGGCCCCTCCCCTATGAATCTGATAAGGTTGTCCCATGGCACTATGGGGCAGATGTGTATGTACATGGTATAAAGCAAGAGTTCAACACTGGTACCAGCATCAGTAATATCACTGGTCCAGCCAAAGTTACCCGCAGTGGCAGGCTCTTCTCGCCTGACATTGCGCCACCTACGATTCGAATACCTCTCACTATAACACCTGCAAGTGTACCTGTTCCCATTTCTGATCAAGTTGTTTCCCCTGCTGCCGAGTCATCTAATGCTCGGGGCAAAGGGATTGAAGATGAGCCTGCCCGGATGGAGGCACCAAAATCTGTGAATGCTGAGGCCTCCCAACAAGAGATGGAGGAAATTCTGAAGATAATCAAGAAGAGAGATTTTAATGTTGTTGAACAGCTGGGACATACCCCCTCCAAGATCTCTCTGCTCTCCTTGCTGCTGTGCTCAGAGGCCCATGCTAAGGCCTTGATTTCATTTCTAAAGACGGCCCATGTGCCACAAGAGACATCTGTAGTCCAGTTTACTGATTGCGTAGCCAATTTGACAGCTGACAATGGTTTGGGTTTCTCAGATGCTGACCTTACTGCTAAGGGAAAGAACCACAACGATGCCCTGCATGTCTCTATAGAATGCAGGGGAACTACTCTTGCGCATGTGCTGGTGGACACCGGTTCTTCCCTGAATGTGTTACCCAAAAAGGCCTTAGACCGGTTGGATTGTGAGGGCCTGGAGCTGAAACCTAGCAACATCATTGTCAGAGCCTTTGACGGTTCTAAAAGGATGGTTCACGGAGAGGTAGACATTCCTATTCGTGTGGGTTCTCAAGTATTCGACTCAACTTTCTATGTGATGGATATCCGTCCATCTTATTCCTGTTTACTGGGTCGACCTTGGATTCACAAAGCTGGGGTAGTGACTTCTACCCTACACCAGAAGCTCAAGTACCCTGTCAGAGGGAATATTGTCACTGTGCAGGGAGAGGAGGAGTATATGGTTAGTCACTTGAATTCCTTCCGATATATTGAGATGGACGGGGAGTTTATTGAAACCCCCTTTCAACATTTTGAAGAGGTACCTCCAACATTGGCAGCAGCAGAAACAGTGGTTGAAGAGGACTTTCCCTTGAAGATGGCTTCCTTGAAGGACGCCCAGGCTGTAATCAAGAAAGGTGAATGTGCTAAATGGGGCAGGCTCCCTGATTTTACACCTAAAACTGACAAGTTTGGACTGGGTTTTACTGCAGAGGCTCAGAAGGCTGTGCGCAAAGTTAGAACTAGAAGACCTCCTATGCTCATCACCGATCCAGGAGTGAATGCTATTGGGAATGAAGATGAAGTAGAAGAGTCAGAGTTTGATAGCTGGATTTACCCGACGACTGATGGTGGATTGACCAATTGGACTGCTAAAGATCATACTCCTGTTACTTTTGTTACGCAGTAATAAACTCCTTTGTTTTTGTTATTTGTAATAAACAATGAATTAAAACTCTATGGCCCGGTGTCTTACCCGGGGCACCGTGGCTTCATTTTTGAGGGCATATTAATTGTCATTTCATATATCATGAATAAAGACCTTGGACGTTTTCTCGCATTTCAAATCTTATGCTCCTTTTCTTTCTTTCCTTTCTTTATATATTGCAAAACAGCTGTATTTACACACACTCACTCATACAGGTTTCAATCCACTCTGGATCTCACTGGTAACGACTCTGCTACTGCCAGTTATGACTTCGAAAATCCGATCAACTTAGCCGAAGACGAAGGTGAAGATGATTGCGAAGTGCCTGGCGAGCTTGCAAGACTGTTACTCCAGGAAGAGAGGGCAATTCAACCACATGAAGAGCCAGTGGAAACGATAAATCTGGGTACTGAGGCAAATATGAAGGAAGTCAAGATTGGTGCCAACCTAGAGCTCAGCGTGAAGTAACGGTTGACTCAGATGTTACATGATTACATGGAAATCTTTGCCTGGTCCTACGAAGACATGCCTGGTTTAGATACTGACATTGTGGTCCATCATTTGCCTACCAAGGAAGACTGCCCTCCGGTCAAGCAAAAGGTCCGTCGTATGCGTCCAGAGATGTCTGAGAAGATCAAAGCCGAGGTTATGAAACAGTTTGATGCCGGGTTCCTTGCAGTGACTTCTTACCCTCAGTGGGTTGCTAATGTGGTGCCGGTACCAAAGAAGGATGGTAAGGTTAGAATGTGTGTCGACTACAGGGATCTGAACAGGGCCAGCCCCAAGGATGACTTCCCCCTACCTCACATTGACGTCCTGGTTGACAATACGGCTCAGCACAAGGTGTTCTCTTTCATGGATGGTTTTTCAGGGTATAATCAGATCAAGATGGCTCCGGAAGACATGGAAAAGACTACCTTTGTTACTCAGTGGGGCACCTTCTGCTATAAGGTCATGCCTTTTGGACTGAAAAATGTCGGGGCAACCTACCAACGTGCCATGGTTGCTTTATTTCATGACATGATCCATCATGAGATCGAAGTCTATGTTGACGACATGATCGCAAGGTCCCAAACTGAGGAAGAACACCTTGATCATCTGCAGAAATTGTTTGACCGTCTGAAGTTGTACAAGCTGAGGTTGAACCCGAACAAGTGCACCTTCGGGGTAAGATCTGGAAAGTTGCTAGGCTTCGTTGTAAGTGATAAGGGTATTCAAGTGGACCCTGCCAAGGTTAAAGCCATTCAAGAGATGCCAGTTCCTGAGACAGAGAAAGAGGTCAGAGGCTTTTTAGGACGCCTGAATTACATTGCTCGATTCATCTCGCACCTAACTGCTACCTGTGAACCAATCTTCAAGCTGCTGAAGAAAGATCAGGTAGTACGTTGGAATGATGAATGTTAGGCCGCTTTCGACAGAATCAAAGAGTATCTCCAAGAACCACCCATCCTTATGCCACCGGTTGAAGGGAGACCTCTGATACTATACCTAACAGTACTTGACAACTCAATGGGGTGTGTGCTGGGGCAGCATGACGAGTCTGGCCGAAAAGAGCACGCCATTTATTACCTTAGCAAAAAGTTTACCGACTGTGAGACTCGATACTCACTGCTCGAGAAAACTTGCTGCGCTTTGGTATGGGCTGCTCGCCGGCTGAGACAGTATATGCTGACTCACACTACCTTGTTGATTTCAAAGATGGATCCTATAAAGTATATATTTGAAAAGCCTGCCCTGTCTGGGAGAATAGCAAGATGGCAAATGATCTTGACATAATACGACATCCAGTACACGACCTAGAAAGCTATCAAAGGAAGTGTATTGGCAGACCACTTGGCACATCAGGCAGTAGACGACTATCAGTCAATGAACTTCGAATTTCCTGACGAGAGCATCATGATTGTGACTGATTGTGAAGTACCTGGACCGGATGAAGGACCTGAGGAAGGATCCCGATGGTCTATGCACTTTGAAGGAGCCTCCAACGCTTTGGGTAATGGCATCGACGCTGTGATCATATCCCCTCAAGGCACTCATACTCCACTCGCTGCCCGGCTATGCTTCAACTGCACCAACAACATGGCGGAGTATGAGGCATGCATCATGGGTCTTCAAGCTGCGATCGACCTAAGGATCAAGTATCTGAGTGTCTTCGGAGATTCCGCTCTCGTGATCAATCAGATCAAAGGAGAATGGGATACGAAACATCCGAATCTTATTCCTTACAGGGAATGTGTGTTGACCTTGATCCCCCACTTCACAGAGATAACCTTTGAACACTTTCCGAGAGAGGAGAATCAGTTGGCGGACGCGTTAGCTACGATGTCTTCTATGTTCAAAGTCAAATGGGACAATGAGGCTCCCCGGATCATTATCTGGAAACTGGACGAACCGGCATACTGTTGTGATCTTGAGACTGAATTGGTGACCGAGAAGCCTTGGTACCATGAGGTGAAGAGATACTTGGAAGCTCAGGAATACCCTGAAGGTGCATCTGTCAACGACAAGAAGTTCCTGAGAAGGTTCGCAGCGAAGTTCTTCCTTAGCAACGGCATTCTGTATAAGCGAAACCATGATTCGACCTTACTGCGTTGTGTGGATAAGACTGAAGCAGAAAGGATCATGGAAGAGCTACATGAAGGGACCTTCGGAACACATTCCAGTGGACACACTATGGCAAAGAAGATCCTTCGGGCAGGGTATTTCTGGTCCACAATGGAATCCGACTGCTACCAATATTCTCGGACATGTCACAAATGCCAGATTTATGCAGACAAGGTGCATGTTCCTCCAGTTCCTCTGAATGTCTTGACAGCACCTTGGCCGTTTGCAATGTGGGGCATAGATATGATCGGTGAGATTAAACCTACGGCATTCAACGGGCATCGCTTCATCTTGGTAGCGATTGATTACTTCACGAAGTGGGTTGAAGCAGCTTCCTACGCTACAGTAACCAAGAACGTTGTGGCACGGTTCATTCGGCACAACCTGATCTGTCGATACGGCGTCCCTGAAAGAATTATTACTGACAACGGTACCAACCTTAATAACAAGATGATCACTGAGCTCTGCGAGTAATTTAAAATACAGCACCACAACTCTTCTCCCTACCGGCCGAAGATGAATGGGGCTGTAGAAGCAGCAAATAAAAATATTAAGAAAATTGTGCAGAAGATGACAGTGACTTATAAAGATTGGCACGAGATGTTACCGTTCGCTCTACATGGGTACCGTACCTCAGCAAGGACGTCAACCGGGGCAACTCCTTTCTCCTTGGTCTACGGTATGGAGGCAGTCTTACCAATCGAAGTGCAAATACCCTCTCTCCGGATAATGAAGGATGCAGATCTGAGTGAAGATGATTGGATCCAGACACGACTTGATCAGCTAAATCTAATTGACGAAAAGAGACTTGCTGCTATTTGTCATGGTCAGACGTACCAAAAACGGATGATCAGGGCATTTAACAAAAAGGTCAGACCACAGGAATATCAAGTTGGGGATCTGGTAATCAAACGTATCATCCTTCTTCAGAGTGATCCAAGGGGCAAATGGACCCCTACGTACGAAGGGCCATTTGTGGTTAAACATGTGTTCTCAGGAGGAGCCATGATTCTAACCAACATGGATGGTGACGACCTTCCTCACCCCGCCAATGCAGACATAGTAAAAAGATACTACGCATAAAAAAGACCCGCTAGGTTGACATACCTAGGCAAAAATTAGGGCTTCCCGGCGAACCAAAAGGGTTTGGGCAAAATGAAGGGATGAAATGAAAAAAATCTATACACCCGGCAAGTCGAAAACCTGAAAAGGCGGCTTGGGCAAAAATGGGTATCCCGGTGGACCGAAAACCCGAAAGGGCGGTCCAGGCAAAAGTTAGGGATAAAGCGTAATACTATGTCTCATTGGATCACTTCGCATCCAGAATCTGGTATCAGCATCAAGTTCAGACGGCATCGATCAATCAGCTTCATCTTCAGCTAGGTCATCAAGTGATGAGACGCTCGAAGATATAAAGGCGATAACAGAGTTGGAACCCAATGGGATTATTCTGTTCACACAGCTGTTTTGTTTTCCCTTTGTACAAATTGTATAAACTCTTTTGTTCGGCGGCGTTCTCTTACTAGGACATCAGCCTCTTGTACATAAACGCCTATTTTACAGGAAAATTCAAAACACAATATAAATACACTTTTCAGTTAAAATTGTCAATTGTTTTCCTTTGCTGTTTTGTTTTGCGAAGAACGTCCAAGGTTCAATTTGTGATATATGCATTTGACGATAATTGCTAACTCATCAATATTTGCATACGAAACAAAGGATTAATTACAGGTAACATTAGAAACAGGGGCAATAATGAGTTGTCTAAGCGATCTAATTGCTCTGTCCACCAAGGTATCAAGGGAAGTTCAGCTGAAAAACATAACCAGTATATCTTAATTCCCCAGAGAATGAGTCAGCAAATCAATGCACTCTCCCCAAGCAAAGCTATTATCAGCCTTAAGGAAGTTGGGTATCCTCCAGCATATCTCAACATTCCCCGGGAGTATACAGACATTCCTAATAAGCATCCCCGACAGTCTTGACCTAAAGATTGTTCCCCGGCGGTATATCAAACATTCATTGGAGTCACTTTCCCAATATAGTTCAAAATTTCCCCAGGAGAGTCCAATCAAGATTTCCCCAAGAAAGTTTGAATCCATCTCCCCAACAGGAAGCTTATCCCCAGTAGATTCTGGAAGCTTATCCCTCGCAGAGCACGAACGCGTCCCCCGGCTTTATTCAAAGGTTATTTCCCTACCAGGACATAACTGGGTTATCCTCAGCCAAAAGCCACGGAAAGATCGTCCCCGACAAAGTCTTCCTGTCCCCAGCGGAGTCTATTAACACTTCCAACATAACAATGGTATCCCCAGCGGAGTTATCATCATCCTAGCAAAATATCTCCCTCCCCACAGAGCATTTTTTCCAGCAAGGTCGCTAGAGTAATTTTCTCCCCGCAGAGTGTTCTATTCGCCAAGTTTATTCCCCAACGGAGTTATCTTCTCCTACCGGTATTCTTGCAACCATCACTCCCCATTGGAAACAGTAGCTCTACATTAGCCCATGATTTAACTTCCTGGCACCCGTCAAGGATTTATTTTCCTAAGACGAAAACATACGTTCAAAAACATCACATACATCATGATACATGCATAAACGCATCATATCTTAGAATCCCATTTATGTTGAGAACATCATTGCTTGATCCATATCATGCATTGCTTATGACTGACCTTTACCTTTCAGGAAAGATCCAGTTAAGTTCTCAGCTATATTCCAAGACTTTAGCCTGGTTCAGTTAAATCGACCCTAAGATTTTCCTGATTCTTATCCAGTCAAAGGCCTTCTCTGGTTCAGTCAGATCGACCCTAAGATCTCCCTGATTCTTATCCAGTTAAAGATATTCCAAGACCTAGCCTGGTTCAGTTAAATCGACCCTAAGATTTTCCTGATTCTTATCCAGTCAAAGGCCTTCTCTGGTTCAGTCAGATCGACCCTAAGATCTCCCTGATTCTTATCCAGTTGAAGATCTTCCAAGACCTTGTCCGGTTCAGTTAAATCGACCCTAAGATTTTCCTGATTCTTATCCAGTCAAAGGCCTTCTCCGGTTCAGTCAGATCGACCCTAAGATCTACCTGATTCTTATCCAGTTGAAGATTTCAAGACCTTTTCCGGTTCATTTAAATCGACCCTAAGATTTTCCTGATTCTTATCCCGTCAAAGGCCTTCTCTGGTTCAGTCAGATCGACCCTAAGATCTCCCTGATTCTTATCCAGTTGAAGATATTCCAAGACCTTGTCCGGTTCAGTTAAATCGACCCTAAGATTTTTCTGATTCTTATCCAGTCAAAGGCCTTCTCTGGTTCAGTCAGATCGACCCTAAGATCTCCCTGATTCTTATCCAGTTGAAGATATTCCAAGACCTATCCTGGTTCAGTTAAATCAATTCCTAAAGATTTTCCTGATTCTTATCCAGTCAAAGGCCTTCTCTGGTTCAGTCAGATCGACCCTAAGATCTCCCTGATTCTTATCCAGTTGAAGATATTCCAAGACCTAGCCTAGTTCAGTTAAATCGACCCTAAGATTTTCCTGATTCTTATCCAGTCAAAGGCCTTCTCTGGTTCAGTCAGATCGACCCTAAGATCTCCCTAATTCTTATCCAGTTGAAGATATTCCGAGACCTATCCTGGTTCAGTTAAATCAATTCCTAAGGATTTTCCTGATTCTTATCCAGTCAAAGGCCTTCTCTGGTTCAGTCAGATCGACCCTAAGATCTCCCTGATTCTTATCCCAGTAGAAGACATCCAAGATTCTCTCAGCGTTCCTGTTGAGGTAGTAATCGCCCAAGGTTCTCTCAGCGTTCCTGTTGAGGTAGTAATCGCCCCAAGATTCTCTCAGCGTTCCTGTTGAGGTAGTAATCGTCCAAGGTTCTCTCAGCGTTCCTGTTGAGGTAGTAATCGTCCAAGGTTCTCTCACCGTCCCGTTGAGGTAGTAACCATCCCTGATCCATTCATCACCTTTTTGAAGCTCCGGATTCAATTCCTGTAACCAGTCAGGGCACATCTACACAAAGAGCTTGAAGACCAGCTCCTGTAACAGGCCAGGTAATCATTTTCTTTTTTCAGGTACGCAAGTTCTCGCTAAGGAATCTCTTACGCGATCGACACCCAGATGGCATCTATAAGCCCATCCACCTATCCATCACCTCTCAACATGGCATCTATAAGCCCATCTTCCTATCCACTAATCTCCAAATGGCATCTATAAGCCCATTCCCACCATCACACTACTATGTGAGTGCAAATTTCTAGGCACTCTAGTGTCCAATCATCTTCCACCCTCGGATTACGAAAGACACGTCAACCAATCTACATCCTCAGGTTTAAGAAGATTGAACAGGGGCAACTGTTGTACCCCAAAATTTGCCCTCCCATATTCTTCAAGATTTTCAAAGAGCATGCTTCAAAATCTCCCAAGGGTGGCACAGTCCAAGGGCCTCCTAACAGTCAAAAATTAGGGTTTTGGTTCTGGCAAAGAAGTTGAAGTTTCCAAGGGTCCAATCAAGTCCCACATGCCTATAAACATTGCCAAGCATCCTCATGCCAAGTTTCAAGACTTACAGCACAAAATTGCCCAGTCAAAAACCCTAATTGCCCTACAGTCAACTGTAGGGGCAAAATGGTCATTTGATAGTCAAAAGTCAAAAATTTTGGTCAACATCTCATTTTGAAGCCACAAACATCATTTGATCAATTCTTGATCATGATTCTCAAGGCATGGCTCAAAAAGTCTCAAGATGCAAAAGTTTCTATTTTTGGACAGTTGAAAAAGTCAACTGTAACTTGACCAAGGCATAACTTCCACATGGTTTATCAGAAAAATTCCATCCAAAGCTCATTTTGAAGAGAATGACATTTCCTACAACTCATCTTCACACTTCAAGTCCAAGAAATGCTCTCACAAAAAGTTATCAATCTCAACATTATAGGTCATTTTCAAAAGTCAACAAAAAGGCACTTTAAGTCAAAGACCATAACTTGTGACTGGTAAATAAAAATGACATGGGACCAAAGGCATTGTTTAGAGGACTTCAAGACCTTTCCAAAATGTCCAAGAACATGATCAAAGCTTAAAAATTGAGCAAGATATGCCTTGTGGAAGTTGGGAAATTTTTGGGAATTTTGAAAAGTCAACTTTGCTTCAAATACCTCAAAATTGCTAATGGGCCTCAATTTCTTCCAAGAATCATCACCCAAAAGCTATGCACGACCCATTGACCCAAAGGGGAGTTATTTTCTTATTTTTTATTAATTATTTGAATTTTTAATGTTATTAATTCATTTAATTAAAATTAAATATGAAAAAATACTCAAGCATGTATTTTAAATCTTTTTATGCAGCTAATAGGTATATCATAAACTCAAGATTTCGTGCATCCCTAAAAAGGCAAGAATTATTCATGATTTGGCACATTTGGCATAAAAAAAAGATTGAAAAAGATTATGCAAAATCACAAAATTCAAAAGCATTGATTCCATGGATTTTGGACATGTTTTGTTACCCTAATTCATTGGCATACATAAGCAGATCACAACCCTAATCACAAACACAAGCTAGCTGCGCCCAAACCTGAAAACCAACCTTGCATTTTTTCCAAAAATTCTCAAAACTGATTTCATAGCTAGAGGGTGTTTCAAGGCAAAAGGACCATTCCAAAGGCTTGCTGGGATAACTAGGGAGCTTTCTCAATCAAAATCACATCCCCACACGCAGAGAAACGGTAGAACGCCATAGTCCTGTTCAAGAAAACTCTCATAATCATACTTTGATTTATATGCATATTTCATACATTTTAAATGCTGATTTGTACTAATATGGACTCACTGAAGCTTTTGGTGTATGTTAATTGAACTAATCTTGCTTGTAACGAAATATACCATTGAAATGTTCTAGGGTTTCAGAAGCTTCCATTTGGGGCTTTGAGTATCTGGAAAAATTAAGCCATAAGACCAGGACCATTGGATTCGTGACCTTCATACGAACTAATTCCATACATCGCGCTCAATTTATGATCAACGATACTATAATCGCTATTTTTCGCAGGATGCATTTAGTGGGGGTTTAAAACCCCCGCTATCTCTTTTCTGTTTACAGGCACAACGAGGAAGAAGCCTGCGTGTCATATCATGGTTGGATCATTTAAATTTTCAGCGCGTTTTTTTTGTGTTAATATTATTAGCGTGGTTTATTGTTTATAATATTTGTTTTTCATTATACATACAAACGCGTTGAATGGTGTGGTGGTTGGGAATCTGATTGGCAAGCCTTGGGACCTGGGTTCGATTCCCAGGTCCCCTCCCTTCCTCAATATTATTTTGCTTAACGTATTTCCCTGCAGCGCTTCAGCTAAGGTCCACCAAACGCCTTGCCTGCTTGATTGCCACATGCCCCTGAAGATTAATCCATTGACCATCATGTGAAGTCCACCATGGACACCAGTCAATACTTCCTCATACGCGCCAGAAAAGTCAACCAGACCTGATTTAGTGGGCCAAAATTGCTTGGAAAATACCTCCAAAAGGGACAACCACCCCCCCATGTTTGCATCTCTTTCTTCCTTTCTTTTCTTTTATTTATTCTTTTTTAATTATATTATTTGTTTCACTTAATTCCACAAAATTAATTTTATAATATAAAAATATAAAAAAAATTAGAAAGTCAAAAAGTAAAATATGTTTATTATTTAATTCACTAATATTTATTTTGTAAATAAATTTTGTTAATTAATTTAGTTTTAATTTTAGGTTTAATTTTAGTGTTTTTTTAATAAGCTAAAAAATGTAGAAATTAGGGTTTTAATACTTTTATTCTTTTTCTTTTCTTTTTACCACTTATTAAGTATTAATTATTTTTTGTAAATAAATATGCCATGTAAATAATTAATGCAAATTAGGTCAAACTTGAATCTATTTCTTTAATAATTAAAAATGTTTAGAATTAGGGTTTCAATTCCATCTAATTTTCTCTAATTTCATAAATACAAAAAAAAATAAAAAAATAAGTCCTTTCCTTTATTTAATTTAATTAACTTAATAATTTCAATTTAATTTCCTCAAAGGGTCCAACGCCCTCGCACCTTCGAATATAATTTTCTCTTCGCGCGTTTATTTTATTTTTCTTTGTGAAATTTATGTACTTGCCCCAAAGCCTTGTAATAGATTAATTAGATATTTACTTTCTGCATTCTATTTATTCAAATCGGGTCTTGGTTTAATTTGGCGATGTAGACCCGCGCCTTTGTAATAGCGTAAGACTTTTATCTTCCCGCACCTTTTAACTGTTAATAACCACATGAAAGAATGAATGCCAAAAATAAAAATAAAGCGTAGATCACCAATGCATGACAAGATAAACATAATTGAAAATGACACACAATTCACACACCACCCCTAGGGTACGTCTCACTGTTGCCTTGCCCCTCGAAACGTGGTCGTCGAGTAGAGGATGTTTTAGTAAGTCCTCATGTCCATGAACATGGCATGGGGGTAGCTTCTAAGGTGTCTTCCTATTGCTCTGGTGACCACACTGTCCCTAATCCTCGAATTGACCCGAACACCTCCAACGGTGGTGCTACCTACCTCTCAATGGTGGGATGGCACTATCTTAAGGACATTTACACAGACTAATTCCTTAGGGTAGGTAGATGACTCGTAGATACTTGCTCTAATTCAAAACAAATCAAACTTCTTTTCACACCGACACTTTGCAAAAAGATTTCAAAAACAATTTTTCAAACACTCTTGAGGACTGATACAAGAGTCGAACTGAAATTTTAAACGGAACTTTTTTAAACCCACAGTTGAAAAGCAAACAAACAATTTTGAAAACACAAATGAGCAAGTATCTAAGAGCCCATGGATAACCATGGATAGAAAGGGTGCTAACACCTTCCCTTTCTATAAATCTACCTCCCGAACCGAGAGCTAATCTCAATAAGGAATTTTTTTGTGCTTTTGTCCTTTCCATATTGGAGAAAATAAAAGACGGTGGCGACTCTTGCTTACCGCGACATTTCGCGAACCAGCGTTAAACAGTCAGTTCCAGATCCACCGATAACACAAACACCAACACTTTCAAAATATCTTATAAACTTGAAAACATTTTCAAAAGATCAAACACCTTTGTATACATTCTTACGAACGAGAATCATTACAAAGTTTTTCTAAACAATGGCTTCTTTTCAAAAGTACTTTCAAAACCACACAAAGCATAATTTCAAACAAAAGCAAGTGATCTAGCAAGTAACTAACACCCCATGGAAAACCATGGATGAAAAGGGTGCTAACACCTTCCCTTTTCATAATCTACCCCTCGAACTCAAGAAACTATCTTAAAGGTCTTTCCTGTGATTTTTCACCTTTCCTTTTGGATAAAAGAAAAGTCGATGGGGACTCTTGCTAACCGCAACATTTGCGATCAAACGCAAAACACCCTAGTCAGTTCTCCCACCATATCATAGATTCAATCACAACAAGATCACATTAGGGATTTTGGTTCTCCTCCCTATCTTTAGATTTGCTATTTGAAGAATCACCAAGCACCTTGACTTGTTTTTCTTTTGTGATCATGCATGTTTTTCTTTGACTTTAGTTTAACTAATAAAATGCAATGTTGGTTTGTCTTACTTGTTAATAATGTAGGTAAAGGCAATGTGGCTTAGCAAGTTGATCCATGGGATCATGAGTTTATTTTCATGCCCTAGTCAATAAAGCTTGAGAAATTCAAACCTCACCATTGAAGTTGTTTTGAAAGAAATGGCATGGCAAAGTTTATTTTAGTTCACCATATTTCAAAGTTACCAAGATTGATTCAAAAGTACAAGGGTTTGATTGAAGAAGTTATCATGGTTGGATAAGGCCTTGTTCTCATTGGTCACAAGTGCATATTTCTCTAAATTCTCAAGATATGGAAGTGGTTTTGGTGTCTATGAGTTATCATTATCATCCTCAACAATTTCTATTTGCAAAGAAAAAGTGTTGGTACAAGAAGGTTGTTTAAAATTGTCAATGTTCCTCAAAGAATTTTCTTGATCTGGGAGCTAGGGTTTTGAACTTCAAAGAAGTATATCTTGCTCATATTTTGGTATTTTTTTAGTGATTCCAAAACATCCTTCTCTTCAAAGGGTTATTAACAAATCACTTTAAAAGTTTCAAGGAGTTTTCATGTGGAAGAAACTTGATGATGAAGAAAGATTACAAGTCCTCAAGATGAACCCCCAATTTCCCATGTGTGACTTCAAATGATTATAACTTGGTCAATTTTTATCACCTTGAGCCCACTATTTTTCCATAATGATCTTGAGGATGTGACCTTTATTCATTCTTTTATATGCAAAGTGATAAAATGGATGGAAGATGCCCTAAGGATACAAAATATTATAGGTCATTTCATGATTTTTTGGCAACTTCAACAATTCATAACTCTCTAAATTTTTGGAGATTTAGAGTGGTTAGATTTTAAAAATGTCATTCAAGAGGTCTATTTCATGCCATCTTTTTTGGTCAAGAGCAAATTCCAAGAGGAAGGCCATGTTTAGATGCAAAACATTATAGGTCACTTTTGAAGAAATTTTTTAAATATTTCTAAGTATGGAAAGTCAACTTCTTTTTCCCAACTCTGACTCATTGCAACTTTCAGCTCAAACATCCATTTGATTCCATTCTTTTCTCATTACAAAGCTTGTAATCTCATCTTTCTAAAGCTTCAAGAATCATGTCCTAAGACCCCTTGAGCTGAAAATGCAATTGTTTTGAAATTGGTAACTTGAAACTGAATTTCTCACCAAGTAAGAATTTTAAAGTCCATAATGTGGCCTCTAATAACAAGATTTGTGCGTGTTTTTGAATTAAAATTGATTTAAAAACTTGCCATAAGTGTTTAGCACCTCAAACGCAAAGATTGGATGAGTTTTGGTGAAAGTGAGATCATACTTCACTCGTGTCCAAATTCCACATGAATTCCCTCCAAAATGTATCATTTACTCTTCCTTTTCATCCCATTTGCTTCTCCTATAAATACATGAGCTATCCTATTCATTTCCTCAAGCTTGAACAACCATAATCACTCTGCCAAACTCATTCCATAACTCATTTTTCTGTAACTTCGAAATCAGTGTTCAAGCCTTTTTCAATCCATTTTTTCTATCAATTCACTTTCATTGATCTTCCATGAAGCTAACCATACAATTACCTTCAAGAATCCTGACCTGTATTGATCCATAGAAGTCCATTTACAGAGCTCTACAACTGAACTTCAATAGGTAGATTTCTCCATCGATTCTTCCAAACTTTGATATCATTGTGAATCTCTCATTGCCCTGGTTCTAGTCGCAACACTTGCTTTTACGTGGAAACACGTTTTGACCATGAAATTTCAAATCTCTTTTCAAAACTTCCCTTCCAAATTGCTTGAGGTACAATTTATATAAATTTTTCGCGAAGGTGTGGTTGTCTTCGTCTTGATGAGACGAAGCGAATGATATAAGCCTGAGACTCTGATTTTACAGTTTGACAGACCTGCATTTCACGTTGGCTGGAGGTTGTAGATGACCAACTTGTTATCTTCCAACCAATGATGGCGTGCCATTTTTATTTTTTGAAAATCTGATTTTACATTTGATTCAGTGTTTTATTCATTAAAGTCCATAACATGCACAGCGCGCCAGGTCCACTTGATCTGTTTACTAACGCGTTTTGACAATGATCAGATGACCCATATTTTTTTGGTTTGATATTTTATTTTCTGATTTTTATTTTAATTTATTTAAATTTCAAAAAATCATAGAAAATTCATTTTAAGTCCCAAAAAATCTGGAAAAATTATGAAAAATATGTTTGATTTTTCTCTTTCTAAATTTTATTTTTTTACAATTTTATATTGTATTTTGATATTTTTTATAAATTTTCACTTTATTTGAATTGTTTTAAATGTTTAAAAATACTTTTATGCATTTTTAAATTATGAAAAAAATATGGAATGATCCAATGAGTTTGTAACAAATATCGGTGACCTCATTTATTTTTTATTTCTTACTTTGTTATTTTTTTTTATCATTTTTGGTTTATTTTACTCATTTCTTTTAATTTCAAAAATAGTTTCTGACTTTAAAAAATTACCAAAAAATTTATAAAAATATTTGAGTTCATTTCTGATTTTTCTATGGTCTTACTTAATTTTTCTTAATTAATTTGAACATAATTGATATTTTTCTCTTTTATTTATATTTTTTTAAAACATTTTAAAACCTTTTTTTAATGTATATATTAAATGTAATATTATTTTGTGATTATTTTCTGGTTGATCCTGGGTTGAGTTTTTTATCATGAACTTTATTAACATCATTGGATCCATGGTGTTGAGTCTAACTACATAAAAATGGATGAATGATTTCAATAATAGTTTGATTAAATTTTAATTCAAAAGTGGTTTGTATATTCTTTCCCTCCCTTCTTCATCTTATCCCTTTCTTATTGCACTAAGTGTTATTGGAGCATGATTTCTATATCATGACTCAAAATAAATGGTGCATAGATTGCTATTGACCGACCTCAAAATACGTGAGACTTCTATATAAGTCCACTTACGATTGCTTAACATAGCGCTAAATTTTGTCCCGATTCGAATAAATGATCATTCGTGACTCAAACCTATGTTTTCAAGCCCAAGTATGTTAATTTGATCTCTTTGATCCAATAACCTTGAGATTCATTATGTGGAGGCTTTGGTTCTACCAATCCTCTAAATGATACTTTTGAGGATTCCAAAATGGATGATATACTTGAAAAAAAGAAAATGCAACTTGTTGTGTGGAGGCTTTGGTTCTACCAATCCTCTAATGAATTCCAAATGCAAGTTTCAAGATGGTCATCCAACTAACCACTAATTATTAATAATTGATTTTATTTTATGCTTTTATTTTTATGCTTTATGTACCATTTACTTTAAGCATTACATTTCATGCCTTTTTTTTGCTCACTTGAGCATTTACTTTCTTGTCATTTTTATTTTGCTCACTTGAGCTTTTCTTTTTTTAAGATACTTAATAATCAACATGAACCATAAAAAACATTAATGATAATTGGACTATTTGGTTACTATCCTTGGCATTATGGAGTATTGGACTTCTTGGACTTAGGATTAGAAACCTTGGCCTATGTTGGAGACCTTGTGACCTTAATTGATATTTTGTCTGGAGTTCTTGAGGTTTACCTCAAGATATTGGGCTGTTTGTTTGTTTTGTGTGCGGGTTATTGTGATTACATGCTTTGTTTGTAATATGGAATTCACCTGTATACAGCCGTTACTCTGCCCAATTTTTGTGAAGACTTAATACGCTTGAAGTTTAGTTCTCTCAGGAGGTCTAGTATCTTTGCTTGCTTGGTTTCAATCCAAAGAATGGGAATTCTATATTGACTCATAATGTCAAGTATTGGATTCTTGTTGGTTAGATGGTTCTTATCCCTATCTTTTACCTTATGCTTTAGGATAGTCTCTTCTTCTCCTCCCATCTTCTTCAATTTCAAAAATCTTCTTCCTCCTTTTGCAAGCTCTTCTTGTTTTTAAACTTGAACCACTTTCATAATAAACTTGGACCTAGGTCTATGCATTTTCAAAATCTTTTCATAAATAAACTTCAATCAATTTAATAATGCCTTGATATTTTTGTGAGAAGACTAAAAGTCAATCAATCTCATTTCAAACCATTTTTCCACTTTGGCTTTTTACTTTAAAAAACTTTTCTCAAAAGATTGGACTCTTGTCAATCCTTGTAGTGATGCAAACAACTATACTTCTACAATATGTAGTGAAGAGAGATATTTTCCACTTGGGTGTTGAGTGAGGCATTGTTGATTTTAAAATCCAAGCCATATCCTCCACTTTGAGAAGATGCAAATTCTCCTTTCTCATGATTGTGGGTAGTAGGTATGTTTTTCTACATGGACAATAACGATGATGTCTTATCTCATAAAATTAACCAACACACTTGTGTTTTAAAACTTTTAAAAGAGGAACTACGTGTACCCTGATCCCCTATTGCATGAAAGGTGGTACGTAGGAACTAAAGATTCGCAACCGCGGCGGGTGCAAAAATCATAAAGAAATACTTCTTTTCTCACCTCCACCATCTATTTTAAATACAACATTTTATAGCCAAAATATACAGATTTTTTCAAAGAGGTTCTTGCGGAGTACCGTAGATGTTTATGGTGCTAATACCTTTCTTTTGAATAACCAACCCCTTTACCTTGAATCTTTCCCCCTCTTTTTGGGTTACTCGCACTTTTCCCATTCCTTTGGAAAAAATAAAGCGCAGTGGTGATTTTTAGTTTGATTTGTATAAGTCTAGTCAATCTAATGGATTAGTATTAAACATTTCTACCGCTACACCTAGGTTTACATTTCCGCCTTTACCTTCAGCTACTATATTTTATGCATTTGTTAGTAATTAGAGTTTGTATGGAAAGATAAAAATGAATGATAGAAAACCCTAATTGCAAGATAAATGAATTAGATCAAGCACACTTTGCACACTTCACCTCTAGGGTAACCTCTCTCGTTGCCTCGAAAAAAGAATGGTCATGTCCCTCGAACATAGTGATACCATTAGCAAAAACCCTCAGTTATAAATCATCATAAATATCATGGTCCCTCGATGTCCCTAGACGTTGCCTACAATATATGATCTTGTCCCTCGATGTTTCCTACAAATATATATGATGACAGTCCCTTCAAATTTCTAACGGTATCCCTACATGTTGCCTTCAATGACCATAACGACGACCCTACACCCGTCCCTCGAACATCCAAATATAAGGCTTCTTGCTAACTAATGATATGGATAACACTATCTAAAGGAGGAGGAAAATACAAGAAAAACCTTGAGTGGGTAGTTACTGTTAATTACTTACTCACAACTTAAAACACTTTTTCACACCTCACACTTTCAAAAACATTTTCAAAACACTTTATCAACACTCTTGAGGACCGATACAAGAGTTATCATAAAGAAAAATGCTTTGCTATTTGGCATTTCAAAACTTTTTCAAAAACACACATACAAAGCAAATTTTCAAAAGTGATCTAGCAATTAAGAGCCCGTAGGTAACTACGGATGAAAATGGTGCTAACACCTTCCCTTTTCATGATCTACCCCCAGAACTCAAAATCTATCAAAGGTCTTTCCTATTCTTTTCACCTTTCCTTATTGGATTAAAGAAAAGTCGGTGGTGGCTCTTGCTATCCGCAACAATTGCGATAAAACGCAAAACTAAAAGTTAGTTCTCCCACCGTATTACAGAACTGGCGACTCTGCTAGGGACAAATACCTAAAAACAGAGGATACCTTAAGAGCTTAGGTCACATTTACTTGCTTTAAACTATTTGCTTTGATTTCTTTACATTTGAGGGTTTTGTTTGGGTATTTTCTTACAAATATCCTACACCCGAATCGGGGAACACCGTTAGGTAAGTAGCAATAAATCATGGAGGTTGTACGGTATAGACCAATATGGAAGATATGATAGCTACGTTAGTGTGATACTCTAGCTTATACCAATGTTCCTTGAGTCAGTCAAGGATAACATTAGGCTTCCACATAGTGTCATTAAGAACTAACTGACCTTTAGAACCTTAAATTGAATCATCTTGGCTATTAGAAAGTAGTGAGATGATCGGCTTTGGTGCAGACTGAAGTTGATTGATACTCGATTCTACACTCATTGAGATTGGACTTTCAGGATATTTCGGTCGCAATTCAGATGCTTGAGCTGAAACAATTCCTGAGAGAAAGATCAATGATATGAGATCCCTAGAACCCGGTTATTATTACTAGGACATGTTGAGCCAACTAAACTTCAAAAGGGTACTTACCTATATACCTCATGCAAGCCTTTAAACCTAAGGTCTTTGTGTGACTTGTTTGTGTTTGCTATTTTGTTTTAAGCATAAACATGACATCATAAACATCATAACATCATACTATAGCATGTCGTTAACCATTTCAAGGATCTCAAGGGCCTGTGATGCAGGTTATCATGAACTAGACACCTAGCAAGGGGAAGGAGGATTTATTTTCCTCTAACCAAAGACCTCCAAAGTATGATGAACCAGACGTCTAGCAAGGGGCAATGGGATTTATTTTCTTCTAGCCAATACCGTTAAAGCACGACGTCTTGAGTCAGTGGCTATGACCCATTCAACATGGTGAGCTTGATTCTCGTAGAAGGACATTCAACGAGACGAAGTTTTTCAATCAAGGTTGCTGTCAAATTCAATTCAGACATCTTCTTGTGTTTACCCCATGAAATCCTTGAAAACATTGCATGCATATCATTACATAACAGGTATTCTCAAGACTTATTTCTCATTTTCTCGCTGTTTATTTCAGCAAGGAAAATGGCTCTCGAACAGAACGACAGAGATCTCTAAACTCAAGATGCTCGATTCAAAGAAATGTTCCTAAATCTATCCAAGGGGCAAGAAGAATTGAAAACACTCCTCGTTGGGAACATGGCCAACAAAAATCCTGAAGACAACAAGGATGACCAATTGGAACAACTGCAAGCTAAGATGGAAAGGATGAGAATCCAGATGAGTAGTCAGATGGATCTTATCCAAAATTTAGCTCAGGGACAAGAAGAATTAAGGATTCTCATCAGCAAGCTTCATCAAGATAGATACGACTGTTTGGGGCAAACTGCTAGAGCTTGAGGCCTAATCAATGATCAACCTCTCTTGGCAGACAGGGAATTGAGTGACATATTCATACGGGAACATGTTGAAAATAAACTCAAGAGCGGTGAAATTCATGGGACTACATCTTCAAGTACTTAGAAGAGATCATACAATGGAAAGAAGAAGTCCACTACTGTGTACGACCAGAAGGATCGTAATAAGAGTGATCTCAACTAATCTGTGGGGGTAGTGCGGATCTCTAATCCAGCACCCGTGCAACAACAATGACAAGGCAGTCAACATAAGCAGGACACGCCCAAAAATAAATTCACTAAAATCAACATGTCCTCGACTCAAGTATTACAACATATGTTGAGGATGGAGTTGATTACGTTGAATGATCCTCCTCTGAATCCCAACACTGCCTCTCCTCGTTACAATCATAATGTGAGATTCACTTATCATTCCAATAGTCCTGGGCATGACACTAATAGTTGTTGGGCATTGAAAAACAAGATTCAAGACTTGATCGACGAAGGAGTGCTGGAGTTCACACAAGATGGTCCTATTTAATTATTTTGCCATCCCTCAAAGACACACCATCTGAAGTGACAAGTTCAGACAGAGAGACTTTTTTCATTAGAATTTTCAAATTGTAATTTCTTTTGATTACTTCGAACACTTATTTTATGTCAAACTTTGTTATTCCATTAATGCATTGCATATGTTTGTCTTGAATTAATCCATTCGTTTTCACTATACTGAAACCATGCTTTTACAGTACCATAATCTCATACAATATGCTTTTGAACAGACCTTGCTGACGATGTACAGGCGTTGTTTCAAATCCTAAAAAGTGGAGTTATAAGGAAGATAATCCCTAGTCAACCCCTTTGAGCCTAAGAAGTAGGAGTTTTATTTTTCATACAAATTGAAACCTTTAAACCTAACTTGGGGCATGGTAGTTTCTCAGTTAACTCAGATGCGCATTCAGTCATAATCTTTCACTCCGTACACAACAAATGGTATCAAAGACGTCCTTCCAAATCAAAAGACGGTGATAGGTTCTGCATAATCATTAAAACAGGCAGTCATTATCTCTAAAAAGAAAATCCCGCTAAGTCAAAACCTATGAAGGAGACTTAAGAAAAAAATTGAGGCATCCTGCTGACTGTAATCACAAAAGAGACAGTTCAGGCAAAAGGAAGGGATAATAAAAAAGAGGTCTCCATAAATCATCAACAAAACAAAAATATTACAAAAAAGACTGCCTCCTCAAAATAAACTTTCAGTATCTGAACCGTCACCAGAATATCATGAGCAAAGATTCCAGACTCAACTGGGATCTAAATACACAATTAATTGAGCATAGGACTGAAGAACATCACGAAGAACGGGTTGGGTAGAACTAAATTTTTTAGCCTTTATCCTTTGTTTCTTAAACTGTGGACCATGCCACGTTACAACCCTTAAAAGTCCTAGCTGAAGCATGGGTTAGTTCGAAAGCATACTGTTATAAAAAAGGTATCTTGACTCCTGTAAGGTTTGCTATAAATCCTGAGTTGATATCACATTCTTGCAAATTTTGTTTTACTAAAAAATACACTTTTAAAAACTTCAAGGCAGACATAAGCTTTTCATTTTTAAATGCCATTGTTTGCATGGGACTAATTGTTCAACAATAGAGAAATTCTCACGACAGATACTCAATGAACGGAAATCCTCTCAATGAACAGAATCACCTCAGATGGAAAGATATTTCCAATAACATGCCTTTCACACATAAGGGGCATGGCATGGTGTAAAACTGATATGGGGCAGTCAATTCAAGATTCAAGGAATTTCTCAAAAGTTCCGAATAGCCAGGGGCAGACTTCCATCTGAATCACTCGGGGCATTGAACATGAGTTCCAGTAGAGGATCACGTATGATCAAGCAAACATTTTTTGGCAGTAGACAATGACAATTCTCCGCACCCTGTGAACGCGGACATGGTCGAAAAATACCACGCATGAAAAAAGATTCGTAAGGTTGACTGGCCTAGGAAAAAATAAAGGCACCCCAACAATCAAAAAGTTCGGGAAAAAATTAGGGATATGTAAATAGAATTGTACACCCGGCAAGTCGAAAACCTGAAAAAGCGAGTTGGGCAAAAAAGGGTATCCCGGTGGACCGAAAATCTGAAAAGACAGTTGTGATACGGTGGGAGAACTGACTTGGGTTTTGCGTTTGTTTTCGCAAATGTTTCGGTTGAGCAAGAGTCGCCACCGACTTTTTATTTTATCCTAAGGAAAGGTTAAAAAGCACAGCAAAAACCTTTGAGATGTTTTCTTGGGTTCGGGGAGTAGATTATAGAAAGGGAAGGTATTAGCACCCCTTCTATCTATGGTTATCCATGGGCTCTTAGTTACTTGCTTAGATCAACTTGCCTTGATTTTCAATTGTTTGAAATGGTGCTTTCAATTGTTTGAAATGGTGCTTTGTGTGTGGGTTTGAAAATGTTTTGAAAAGAGACCAATGTGGTGGCAACCTTTATAATGATCCATGTTGGGATGTATACAAAGGTGTACGTCTTTTGAAAAGTTTTCAATGTTTTTGAAAGTTGTTTTTTGAAAGTGTTGTCATGTGTGGTTTTGAAAAATAGGCAAGTGTTTTTGTTTTGTAAGTTGGCAAGTAACCAAGAGCTATCTACCATAAATTTCTCAAAGATCTTTGTTATGTTTTAACCCTTTTAACAATTTTGTTCCACCATTGTATTTGGTGGACAAACTTGTGTTAGGATGTGAACGGGACGGGCGCGGGTCATCGTTTAGACCATGATTGCAATGGTGCCAAGTGTCTTTGGGCAATTTTTCCTTTAAGGGACTTGATCATTTTTAGGCAACTTTCGAAAGCGTCATCGAGGGACTATGATCATTTGAATTTGTTTTGTTTTGCCAAAGATACCTAACATGCAACATGGCCCATTATTGAAGGCAACAAGTGGAGTAACCCTAGGGGTGCAAGTGTGAATTGGTGTTGTCCATTTTCATGCTTTGTTATCTTTGAATTAGGTCAAGCTATTTGTTTTGGTTGATTTTTGCATAAAAACCCTAAGTCTATCATGGCATATTTAGAAAGCTTTTAAATGCAAAATTTAAAGTCCTAAACTATTACAACATAATTATGGGATGGGGGGTACAAATGTTCAAATGGGGATATTTAGCAAGAAAAATTAAATCTAAACTATTACATCCAAATTGAAATTTACAAGGTATTTAATTGCACAATAATTAAATAAAATGAAATAAATATGCAAGATGCAAAAATGATTTTCATATGTATGTAAAAGGTATTTTTTTTTGTGTCAAATAAACAAAAATAAAAATGATTAATTTTTGGGTATTTTTATGTTTTTAGGGCAAAACCCTAATTTTGCAAATAAAAGGTGTTTATTATTTAATATATACAATGTTCATTAATTATGTACAAAAAATAAAAAAAGGAAGTATATTGTAAAAAGTGATTTTTTAAGTTAAATATTAATAAAAATAAAAATGTATTATTTTTGTATTTTTATCCTAAATGTTCTAATAAATATATAAGTATTTATATTATTTATTAAATATATTAAATATGTACAAAAAATAAACTATTTATTATTTACAAAAAAAGTATATTTTTTAGAAAATGTTTTCAAGAGATAAAATAAAATAAAATCAAAAAATAAAAATGTATTAGTATTATTTTTAGTATTTTTAAATAAAAGATGTTATGTATTTATTTACCTATATAACTAAATGAAACAAATAAATATCAAATAAAATGCAAAAAATGTGAAAAAAATATTTTTAATGTTTTTTCATGTTTGGATAAAAATATAAAATCAAAATCAAAAGGAAAAAAAAATCAAAAATGACAAATATAACTCAAAATGGGCCAGGGGTGTGTGTGTGTGAAACAGTGGTGCAAAAAGGAAAATGAATCAGGCCCAGCCCAAAGGACAAGCTTCTTCAACCTCCAGCCAGTTTCTGTCAAAAAATGTGCGTTTCTTTGCCTTGTTCAAACATCCTGATTCTTGGACTTTTAAGCAAAACTCATAACACCAAAAATGTAGAGCATCAAGAGACGAATCCAGACATATAAAGAACTTAACTTAACTCTAAGAAACGAAGGAGAATTTCTTCATCCCTAATTCCTGACCTAAGTTTTTTCTAATATTCAGGTTCCAAATTCTCTCAGCACACACAACATAAATGCAAAGTAATTATATGTGTAGCTTCAGGGCCATGAGTAGAGCATTTTTCATTCATAAACCTAAACCTAACTCTTCCTAGATTGAGAGATAGAAGTCCATGAACTTACCTGTTCAACTTTGATCGTGTATGGCAATGGAGGCACTTTCAAGGCAATGTGAGGACTTGTACAGCTTGCTTGAAGTTCAGGGATGCTTCTCCAACCTTTAGCTTGCTTTGAAACTAAATGAATCGAGCTATAGAAGTCAACCTGCAAAACAGAAAAAAGTGAAAATGGTGAAGTTGGTTAGAGGTGTTACAGTCTATAGCTAGGGCTTGGGATAGTTTCAATGGATGGTAGGGAGTGTGTATGAACCAGCTTTGGCCAAAACGCACGAGCAAACTGAGTTTTGCAACTCAATCTGCAGAGATGCCCTGTTTTGTGCAGCAAGATGGTGTTTTGATGTTTAGGGAGGTATTGAAGGTAGTTGGCTCGTGTTTCAGGTCAGTTGAGGAGTATGGAATGTGTGGAGAAAGTTTGCTTAAGCTTGTTCTTGCAGCAATGTGAGATGTTGTTGTGTTTGCAAAGTTACTTCTAATGTAAGTAAAGTTTGTCAACTTGGTTTCTAGGCTACCACAGGCCCCTCAAGCATGTTGTACAAATCACTCTTGATCAGTGAACTTTGCTCATGAACTTGTGCCTCAAAGATCTGCATTGTACCTCATAGATTGTAAACTTGACATAAAGTTCACCTTTTCAAAAATGGATAATGTGCTTTTTCTAATTATGGACTAATCCTTCATGTAATGACCAAATGCATAGAATAATGCTAGCACACAATGGATTGGAATTTAACTATTGAGTGTAAATGAGATTAGAGGCCTGTAATGTAGCTTGCACATGTTGAGTTTGAAAATGCACAAGTTATGAACATGCCTTTGGCCATGAATCAAAGTGACTTTTGCCCATATTGACAAATTCAATTCTCCCTGACCACAAGGGTATTTGAGAAGTTCTTGGACAATTTGGAAAGCTTGGAATGTGTACTAAAATCCATCTTTGTAATACAGATTGAGATTCTAAGTGGAAGCATGTGAAAAGTGGCCATGAAGTTAGGCAAAAATCCTGCCTAAAATAGGTCAAAATTTTTCTAAGTTAAGAATGTTTTGCACCCTTGTTCTAAAAATCATAACTTGAGCTACAAGCTTCTTTTGAGGAAACTTTGTGAATCAAAGTTGTAGATTTTGCAATGGACTATAACTTTCATGTTTTGAGTTTTCCTTGAATCCAAATTTATCTTGATGAAAAAATGGGACAAATTTAGGAAAAAATTAGGAATTTTCATAACTTAGAAAAATTCTAAGTTATGAAAATTCTTCATTTCAAACCCTAATTTGTAACTCTTGATTTCTTGATGAACAAGTTTCATAATTTGACATGTCTTGATGAAAAATGAATCTTGACACTTGATTTTGACCAAAAAGTCAAAGTTTGACTTTTCAGTATACAGTCAAATTTGGCTCAGTTGACTGGGAAATTCATCTGTCAATCTTGTGCATTTGGGATATTTTGAACTTGTTGAACATATCAAGACAATGCCATTGGTTCCTTGAGTCCATATGTGAGATTGGTTTGCCATTGGCTAGGTCAAACAGTCAAAAATTGCCTTTGTGCAGTCAAAACCCTAAAAATGACCATTTTGCCCTTTTGGTGATCTGGTCAAATTTCTTGTGGAATTGTGATCCAAACTTGATCAAATGGTCCATATGAGTTCATAATGTTGATGTGGGTCAAAAATCATGAGGTTTGACTGTCAATTGACCACAGTTGACTTTTTCCCCAATATAGTTGATTTCTAGGTCAACTGTCCAATTGACTGGGCAAAGATTGGAATCAAGGCTTGAAACGTGGTATGGATAAAATTGTGAGTCCAACATGAAGCATGAAAGTCACTTTGGGCCTTTTGGGTCAAAACATCTTTGTGCAAACACAAACCCTAATTTGGGTCAACAGTGCAAGGAGGAGTCTTGAGCAGAGCAAACCCTAGCTTGATCTTAAGTTCCAAAGGTCTTGTGGTGAGAAAATGTTGATGAAATGGGAGGGCAAGTTTTGGGGTACAACAACAGTCCAAACAAAAGTTAGGGATTAAAGCGTAAAACTATGTCCCGTCATCTCATCACTTGTCTGTCAATAGAAGAGTTATCATTCTGATCAGCATTTACTAAAGACTCTAGGAGTAGAGATAATGTTCAAATTATCCATAAGTCCCCACAGAGCAACCACCTCTAGAGGACTATCTTCACCAGTTCATCCTCAGCAAAGATACATTCCCCAGTAGGTACATAAACAGGGACATCTTCCCGCAGTTCACCGTCATATCTTCAGCATATAGCCTAATGGTTTCAGCTGCTCCAACAGCTCCTAACAGATAAGGAAGTTCAATCGTTTTCCCTAGCATCTTGGAGAATTCCCCGGCATGGTCTATGGACTTCTTGGGTTCCCCAACAAAGTTTCATAAAATCCCTAAGCAGTTTATGTAGTTTCGTTCCCCGGTAGAGTTTATTTCCCTAGCAACAAAAGTTCATTCCCCAGCAGAGTTTATTTCTCCAAATTGGTAAATTATTTTGACAAAATTCTTTTCTCCAGCAGGTTTAGCCTTCTCTAAAAGAGTAGCTACTCGCATCTAAGGAATATTTTTCCCTTCATCCCCAGTCAGAGTGTGTGTAATCCATCCATTTCAGAAACCATGACAGGTTATCAACTCTCCTTGAAGGCTTATGTCCTCAAGCAGAAGTCAAAAGTCTCCATCGGAATATCCTCGGTCAGAAAGCAGGAATCCCTAGAAAAATTAACTTCAACAAAAAGTGAGGAGTTACATTCTTCATCTCCAGCAGCAGTCATGGATTTATTTTCCCCAGTTCAACGACACCATAAAGAGAAACTGATACACTCACATATTAAATTTAGACAACATTTACAATACATCATAGCATACGCATAACTGAAACTCATATAACATTCTCATTTATTTTGAGAGCATCATGCAATTCATACATCATGACATCGCATGAAATTGACTTTACCTTTTCAGGTTTAATTTGCAGACAAACGAATACTATCAACTTATGCACAGCAGGTCAAAGATTAATGCCCAAAACCAAACGGGGAAACTATCTACACGACCAAATGGTATGAACTCCCAAAGCAAGACGAGTTTACCAACAAACAAAGTAGGCCACAAATTAATGCCCAAAACCAGACGGGGAAACTATCTATATGAATAGCCAAAAAACAAGCCATGGATTAATGCCCGATACCAGAAGGGGAAACTATCTATGTGACTAGCCAAAAAACAGGCCATGAATTAATGCCCAAAACCATACGGGGAAACTATCCACGTGACTAGCCAAAATAGCCACTGATTAGTGCCGGAAATTAGACGGGGAAACTATCTATGTGACTAGCCAAAGAACAGGCCACAGATTAATGCGCGAAACCAGATGGGGAAACTATCTATGTTACTAGCCAAAGAACAGGACACAGATTAATGCCTGAAACCAGACGGGAAAACTATCTATATGACTAGCCAAAAACAGGCCACATATTAATGCCCGAAACTAGACGGGGAAACTATCTATGTGACTAGCCAAAAACATGCCACAAATTAATGCCCGAAACCAGACAGGGAAACTATCTATATGACTATCCAAAAAACAGGCCACGGATTAATGCCCGAAACCAGGCGGGGAAACTATCTATGTGACTAGCCAAAAAATGGGCCATGGGTTAATGCCCGAAACTAGACGGGGAAACTATCTATGTGACTAGCTAAAAAATAGGCCACAGATTAATGCCCGAAACCAGACGGGGAAACTATCTATGTGACTAGCTAAAAAATAGGCCACAGATTAATGCCCGAAACCAGACGGGGAAACTATCTATTTGACTAGCCAAAAACAGGCTACAAATTAATGCCCAAAACCAGATGGGGAAACTATCTATATGACTAGCCAAAAACAGGCCACCGATTAATTCCCGAAACTAGACGGGGGAACTATCTATGTGACTAGCCAGCATGAATTCCCGAGAATGGGTTTTCCAACAAAGAAAGATTGTAGATCAATTCCTGAAACCAGATAGGACGACTATCTACATGACAAAACATCGGAGACTGAATTCCGACAAGCATCTCTCCGTCGGAGACTGAATTCCGATGAGCATCTCCCTCAGTGAAGGAATACTGACAAACATTTAATTCAGAGACCGAATTTTGAAAAGTTTCCCTTCAGATACAATTAAGACAAAGATTCATTCTGACACTTCCTCAGCATGTCTGCTAGATACAATAGTACACAAACTCATCCTAGCATGCTTCACGGAGATTGACAAGCAAAGACTTATTCTGCTCTTCCTACCAATGGACACTCCATATGGAATCTATAATCCCATCTCCGACAGCACTCTGTCTTCTCTCTGAATGTCATCTTTAATCCCATTCAAGCATACCATCAACCAACATTGTTATCTCCTGCACAGGTGTAACGCGGTGGGAGAACTGACTTAGGTGTTTTGTGTTTGATCGCAATTGTTGCGGATAGCAAGAGTCACCACCGACTTTTCTTTTATCCAAAAGGAAAGGCTAAAAAGAACAGGAAACACCTTTCGAGATATTTTCTTGAGTTCGGGGGGTAGATTATGAAAAGGGAAGGTATTAGCACCCTTTTCATCCATAGTTATCTATGGGCTCTTAGTTTCTTGCTAGATCACTTGCTTTTGATTGAAAATGTGCTTGTGGTGTGGGTTTTGAAAGTATTTTGAAAATGTGACTTTGTAATGGCTTTCGTTTCTATAAGAACGCGTACACAGTGTTTTTGGAAAATAGTTCAAAGAGGTGTTTGTGAAATGTGTTTTTGAAAGTGATTTTGAAAAGGTGTCTTTGTAATGGCTCCCGTTTCTATAAGAACGCGTATAAAGTGTGGTCTTTTGAAAATGTTTCAAAATGAGAGTGTTGGTGTATAAAATGTTTTTGTTGTGAGCAAGCGAGCAACTAGGAGAAATCTACCTACTCAAAAGGTCTTAAATGTTCTTTTCCTCCTCCTTTAGATGTTTCAATCTTAGCATTTATTTGGTAATAAGCCCCAGCGTTAGATGTGAAGGGACGGGCGTGGGATATTTGTATAGTCATAGAAGGAAACCTATGGAACATTTTAGCAATGTCATTTAGGGACTAGATCGTTTACCAAAGAAAACATTAAGGGTCATCAAGGGACTACGATCTTTTATCGAGGGTCTTTGCTAAAACGCCCATGTTCGAGTGACATGACTATTTTTCTAAGGCAACAAGTGAGATTACCCTAAGGGTGCATGTGTGCAAAGTGTGTTTGATTGCATGCATTTAATCTTTGATTAGGGTGGTCTACTTGTTGGTTTTATCTTGCCATACACACCTAATTACTAGCATTTGTACAAGAGCAATAAAAATGCAGAAAATAAATCCAACACTATTACAACCATATTGAAGTGCATAGAAATATAAAGGCAAAACTAAAATAAAAATAAGGAAAATGATCTCTTTCGATTGGGGGGAGAAGCACCATTTGATTCTGCTTCTGTTGGCCTTCTTCAATTGGGGCTAGAATCCAGCAAGTCATGGCCTTCGATTGGGAGTTGGCACCAGTGAAGTCATGGCCTTCGATTGGGCTTGATAGTGAACAAGACACGCCTTAGGGTTCTACCTTTCTGCCTTGTTACCTTCTTAGATTGGGCCTGGAATCAGTAAGTCATGGCCTTCGATTGGGCTTCACAGTCAACATGAGCATGAATTCTGGATGGGCCTGGAAGTTAGCAATGAAGCCAAAGGCTTCATTTCATGTCTCATTCCCTCTATTTCTTTCGCTTTAGATATTAAATGGCAACACGGCCTAAGGTCATGCTAGTATTTGTCTTGCAAATAGTTTAATACTTAAAGCATGTTTAGGTAAACAAGAAGCAAACGAAAGGGTTAGTTCTGCAAATATATTAAGAGGGTGGAAACGAAAAGAACAAAGTATTATGTAAATGGTTCAAACGAAAGGGAAAGTTACTCACATGCTATGCCATGAAACGAAAGGTTCAAGGGTAAGAGTGACTTACCTTGTTGTAGGGTTGAAGATGAACTGGGCCTTGAATGGAGGCCCTGGGTGTTGGATTCGAAAGTGGGGCCTGAAACAAAGCCTTGGATGCTGAACTCGAAGGAGGAAAGGAAGCAAGTGTGATACTTCTTTCCACTTGATTCAAAAGATAATGAAGGGTTGTTGTTCTTCAGAATCGAAGGAGGTGACAATAGGATTCTGGGTTTTTGATTTCACAAGTGTTAAAGGGACTTGAGATATTTGTGTGCTTGAGAAGATTTTGGAGGTTTCGTTCCTCTAGTCAAAAAATCATCTCCAGCCTTTGCAAAGAATTCCTCTATTTATAGAAAAAGAATGGACATGTTGTCCAAATCCAGCCTTGCAAAGAAATGATAACATAATGTAACGTGAAAGTACAAGTGGGGGGACTTTTGGAAGTCGGGGTGCAGAAGATGTGACTTATGCTTCTGGCCTTGCTTGTGCTCGGACCAAAATCAGGTTGAAAGCTGATTTTGTGACTAAAGTACCTTTTATGGAGAAAGGGTACACAGTCCTTTACCAATTTATCCAAGAATGGTATTATCTAGTGAATAAACCTTCGAACCCTTATGCAATATATCACAAACTTGTGTAAACCTCTGGTTATGTGAAGATTTGGAAGCAACATAGCCTGGAAAATGAGATATGGTCTTGAGTCGAATACAAGAATGAGATCGAAGAACACTTGTTCGAAGGAAGTCTTTGCCTCAATCGAAGCTTGTGGTCGAAAAATGTTTACTCGAAGGAAGCTAATTCCCAATCAAAGCTTGGATCGAAGCAAACACATTTCCAAATTGAAAGCTCGTGTTCAAAGGAAGCATATTTCCCAATCGAAGCATGTGGATCGAAACAAACATAAAGGGAGTCATTGTCTGGTGTCTGTTTAGCATGAGGGAAGTTCATGGCTTCTGAACCGAAGGGTGTTCTTCAAGGGAAGAAAGAACTTAATCAAATCTTGTATGAAGATGTCTCTTGGCTCAAATGAAGCTTGTGAGAGGCAAAGTCTGCAAGAGGTCCTTGGTGCAAGTGGATTCGAAGGATGCATAGAGATGGTTACTTTGTCCCATCGAAGCTTGTCCAGATGAAACAAACATGTAGGCAGCATATGCCCAATCTAAGCAGGCTTGTAGGCAGTAAACTTGTCCAAATCTAAGTAGGCTTGCAGGCTGCTAATTTGTCCAATCGAAGAGCTTGCCTTGCAGGGGGCACTTGTGGCAGCAAAAAATGGTACTCAAAGCAAGCATGTAGGCAGCATGCTGGGTGAATCGAAGGGTTTCCTTGCAGGGGGAACTTGTGGCCAGCATACTTTGGTTTTCAAAGAAAGCATGTAGGCAGTATGCTTGATGAATCGAAGGGCTTGCCTTGCAAGGGGCACTTGCGGCCAACAAACTTGTGCATTTGAAGCAAGCATGCAGGTAGTAAAAGACACAAACAAAGCCTGCAACAAGAAGTCACATGCCTAGACGAAAGAGGCATGCTAGCAGCAATTTTGATCAATCGAAGGAGGCCAAAAGTCAATCGAAGGGTGTTGAGTCGTAGGAAGCCTATTTTTCTCCAAATTTGTCAAAATGTTATTTTTATCTGTTTTCTCCCTTTTTGACAGTTTCCTTTTAATTTTGGTACTGGAAAATCCCAATGCACTTGTGCAAGCTTGAATCTTGAGAATATTTGTGAGAAAAGCCTTGAGAATTGAAAGGGCAAATTTTGGGGTACAACAGCTGCCCTTGTTCAATCTTCTTACACCTGAAGAGTTAGATGGGAAAATCTGTCATTCGTGACTTGAAGGTGGAAGATGATTGAACACTAGAGTGACCAGAAATTTGCACTTGATGATGTTGTGGTTGATTGTGTAGGGAGTGGGCTTAAAGATGCCATTTGGAGAAATGATGGATAGTTGTTGGAGATGAGTTTATAGATGCCATCCAGAGTGATTGTTGACAGAAATTAGACTAAGTCTAAATTCTGACTTCAACTGGAGAAGAAATCAGAATAAATCTTTGGAGCGATTTATCTGAACCAGGGTAAATGTCTACCAGAAAGAATCAGGATAAACCGTTGAGAGATTTAAACTGAACTAGTAGAGGTCTTTGATTGCCTATCATTAACTGGAAGAAATAAATCTTACCAGAGGAGGTCTTTATTTGTGATGGCCCGGTGTAGGGTTGTTTTTTAGGAGACATATGAGAGGGAAACCTGGGTAGGGATGCTACAGGATGAATCCATATGAAATTTCATCTTGGAAAGAGAAGGAACCTGTGTAGGGTTGCTTCATGATGAGTCCGTGTAACACTTCATCTTGGGAATGAGAAAAGGAACCTGTGTAGGGTTGCTTTATGATGAGTTCGTGTAAAACTTCATATGGAAATGTATGAGAAGGAACCTGGGTAGGGTTACTTCATGATGAGTCAGTGTAAAACTTCATCTTGGAAAGAGAAGGAACCTTTGTAGGGTTGCTTTATGATGAGTCCGTGTAAAACTTCATCTGGAAATGTATGAGAAGGAACCTGTGTATGGTTACTTTATGATGAGTCCGTGTAAATATTCATCTTGGAAAGAGAAGCAACCTGTGTAGTATTACTTTATGATGAGTCGGTGTAAAAATTCATCTTGGAAAGAGAAGGAACCTGTGTAGGGTTGCTTCATGATGATTCAGTGTAAAACTTCATCTTGGAAAGAGAAGAAACCTGTGTAGGATTGCTTCATGATGAGTCTGTGTAAAACTTCATCTTGGGAATGAGAAAAGGAACCTGTGTAGGGTTGCTTTATGATGAGTCTGTGTAAAACTCCATCTGGGAAATGAGAAGGAACCTGGGTAGGGCTACTTCATGATGAGTCTGTGTAAAACTTCATCTTGGAAAGAGAAGGAACCTGGGTAGGGTTGCTTCATGATGAGTTCGTGTAAAACTTCATTTGGGAAATGAGAAGGAACCGGGATAGGGATACTTCATGATGAGTCTGTGTAAAACTTCGTCTTGGAAATGAAAAGAAATTTGTGTAGGGTTACTTCAGTTTGCCGTGTAGATAATTGCCCTGACTTGTTACTGGTATTAATCTCTGACTTGAGAAAGCAAGATAGTTTTCTTGGCTTGTTACGTGTATTAATCTTCAATCTCTTCATGTAGATAGTTTTCCTGGCTTGTTACAGGTATCAATCTAAAATCACTCGTCCACATATAGTTTTCCTGGCTTGTTACAGGTATTAATCTGGAACTTTAAAATTGTTGGTCGTTGAGATAGTTGTCCTGTCTGGTTTCAGGTATTAATCTCTGACCTTTTGAAAATTGTTGACGATAGCCATCTGTTGATTGACCTTTTCCTGAAAAAGGTAAAACGTTAGCTGTATGCAATGTCATGGTGTATGAAATGCATGGTGTTATGATGTTCTCAAAATAAATGAGATTGTGTCGTATGCACTTATCATGTATGTAAATAGGATGTATGAAATGTGAAATGTTATTGAAGTGTATCTTTGTTTGGGAAAATAAATCCTTGACAAATGCTGGGGAGTCATTAAATCCCGACCTGTTGTTGAAGAGTAGGTGTGTCTTCAAACTTTGCTTATAATGTTTCCATCGGGGATTCCTGTTTTGTTGTTTGAGGAGAACTCCGCTGGGGAATATTGAAAACTATGTGGAGAGTGTTGATTCCTGCTTGGGGAAAAGAGTTTAGGACTCTCATTTGTCCGTTGCTCTACTGGGGAGTCGAAGTTGAACTGATGTCTGGTCGGGTCCAGGCTTCACAGTAACTTGCTGGGGATTATAGAGTAGTCTACTGGGGAAGAGGAGTTGTGGTCCTTTAATTTATAGTAGTAGGAGAGGCAAACTCAATCTAGGGAATCCTTCCGTTTGTTGAAGAAATAAACCTTGTTTCCATTCTGTTGGAGAGGTGGAGACTTCACTGGGGAAAATCCTCGAGGATTCTTGAGGTTGACTCAGCTGGGAAAAAGGTTTTCAGAGATTAAACTCATGGCTGGGAGTCATCCTATGAGAAGGATTTTGGGGAGATTTGTCACTTCCCCTAGTAGCAAGTGTTTGTGGCACTGCCAGGAACTAACTGATTGTACGTAACCCTTTATTGGGATTTGCGTTCAATGCCCTAAGTGATTTAGATGGAGACCTGCCCCTGGTTATTCTGCACTTCTTGAGAGATTTCTTGGAATCTTGACTGGACTTTCCCAAGTGTGCTAGATAGTGACATGTCATGCCCCCTTGTTGATAGGATATTTTTCATTGGAAGTGTCATACCACTTGAAGTGATTTTGTTCACTGAGAGAGAGCTTTCGTTCACTGGATATTCAAATAATGCAACGTTTATGCTTGTTTTGAAATTTTGAAAATGCATTTTTAGCAAGAAATTTTGCAAGAAAATTCAACTCAGGATTTAGAGTAAGCCTTACAGGAGTCAGGATACCTTTTGTAACAGTATGCTTTCGAACTAACCTATGCTTCAATTAGGACTTTTGAAGGGTTGTATCATGGCTTGGTTCACAGTTTAAGAAACAAAGGATAAGGCTCAAAATGTATTTGTACCTGCCCGTTCTTCGTCATGTTCTTCAGTCCTAAACTCACTTAATTTGCACATTCGAACTCCAATTGAATCTGGAATGACGTTTTGGTGATGGTTCAGACAAGTTAAGTTTGTCGGAAGGCAGTCATTTTTGCAACATTTTTCATGTTGTTGAGGATTTGTAGTGACCTCTTTCTTCTGATTTGTTATCCATGATTTTTGCCTGACTGTTCTTGTTTTAAGATTACAGTCAGCGGGATGCCCCAATTTTTCTTAAGTCTCCTTTGTAGGTTTTGACTTAGTGGGATTTTATTTTTGAGAGATAATGACTGCCTATTTGGTAGGGAACCATCATTATCTTTTGATTCCAGAGGAAATGTTTTTTGATGTCATTCGTTGCATTACGAGATGAAAGTTTGTGACTTGAACGCGCATTTGAATTAATTGAGAGACTACCCTGCCCCAGGTTTTGATTAAAGGTTTCAATTTGTGTAAAAAAGAAAACTTCTACTTCTTTGGCTCCAAGGGGTTGACTAGGGATTATCTTCCTTATAACTCCATGTGATACGGTGGCAGAACCGATTATTAATACTAGTTTGCATTTTTTGTTTGCAAATGTCGCGGTAAGCAAGAGCCGCCACCGACTTTTATTTTATCTAATCAGGAAAATGAAAAAGAACAGAAAAAACCTTTTTCGAGATGTTTCTGAGTACGAGGGTAGATTATAGAAAGGGAAGGTGTTAGCACCCTTTCTATCTGTGGTTTTCCACGGTCTCTTAAGTACTTGCTCATTTTGAAAACTGCTTGTGTGTGCTTGTTTTGAAAAGTTTTTTTTTACTTCGTATTAACCCTTGTTTCTGTCCTCAATAGTGTTACGAAGTTGTTTTTGAAAACATTGTTTGAAAAGTGTTGGCATGAAAAAGTTTTTGTTTGTTTGAGCAAGTACCTAGGAACTAATCTACCTACTCGAAAAAGGTCTGTTTGTTTTCCTTTTAGACAATGCTATCCCATTATTGAGAAATAAGTAGCATCGTCGTTGGAGTTTTTTAGGGACATTCGAAGGGACAAATACGATCACAAAAGCAATGTTAGGAAATGTTAGTAATTATCCTAAAGCCTTAAAGATCGTTTTCCGAGGCAACATCCGAATGGGTCATTTTAGATCTTTCGGGGCTAGAGGACAACCACTAACAAACCCTATACTTCATGACCGTTTATCGAAGGCAACAGGAGTGGAGTAAACCCTAGGAGTGAGCATGTGCGAGTGTAATTTTTAGTTAATTTATCTTTGTATATTTAGGGTTTTCTACCGTATTAATTTTCAGTTTGTCTTTCCATACAATCCTATTAACATACATCTAAACAGTTTGTAGTTTGCGAAAATTAAAAGCGAGAAAGTTAAAGTCCTAGCTATTACAGGGCTTTTGCAGATACATAATCATTTTGACCGGAAATAAAGATGCAGAATTGAAACCCTAATTACTATTACAAACTCGAAGCATTTACAATAATAATAGAAAGGAAATTAAAAAATGCGCGCGGCGAATTAAATGCGAGAATGATTAGAAACCTAAAATCTAAATGAAAAAATAATTAGGTTATTTTTTGAGAAAAAATTAAATTATATACAAATTAACCCTAATTCTAATTGTTTTTAAATTATGATAAAAGGATTAAATTGCCCTAAATAATTAAACTAATTAATTAAGGAAATAGAATATTTTTATGAAAATAAATGATTTTTAATGTTTTTATGATTTTTGATTTAATAAAAAAAACTGATTTTTGTGTTATTTTTGTAAAAGAAAATAATTAGTAAATAATTAAAAAGAAAAATAAAAAAGGAAAAGAGATGGGCCTTTATTTTAACCAATCCAGTGGGTGCAATGGTTTAATTTGTTTAGGCCCATTATGCTGAGCCCCGTCAACACGTTGGATCTTGTGTAGCCACGCTTGGAGGGTGCATCATGGACTTCCTTTTGACTGAGCGTTGGATCTGGATTAGTGATGATCCAGTGGCTGGATTGTTGGATGCATGGTGGACGTCTTGTAACGTAATGCATGGAACCTGCATGTAAATGTTAAGAAAATAGAGAAAATGCTGGGACCTGGGATCGAACCCAGGTCCTCCTACTCATACATACGCGCGCTTAACCAACTGGACTACAAGGCTTAATTGTTAATACAATAACAACAATATATATTATATAAAACAAAGTGGATAAAATAGAAAAAACAAAAAGCGCGTGCGTGATTCCAACAAGCCAATGGTGGTCAGCCACGTTAGCTTCTTCTTCCCCTGTCAGTCGTTTTAGGTGTGATACCTTTACCAACGGATAAACTTCTGTAACTATAACCCTGTAAATTTCAAAATTTCACAACAAGCATGATAAATCATTTGTGAGTACATAGATCAATTAGTCTTGATCTCACGAGCATCACGGTACCCTTTTCTTGGGCCAATTTAACCTGTACGAAGAAACCCTAAAACTACAAAGCAAACCCTAGCAATGGAAATTATGAATACATGCATCAAAATGCAAAATTAATTAATTCAAAACATTCCAAATGATGATACAAACACAATGCTATGCTTAAAAGTGGTTAATCATGCGTGAATAATCAAACTCAGATTCAAGAAATAAGCCAAACCATTAGGATCGTGTAGGCTGATTCTGGGCTCGTGGAGGCGTGCAACTGATTGGAAAACGTTCTGGAGATGTCCAGGAATCTATTAGGAGCTTTGGAATGGCTTGAATTTACCTCTAGGTTAGAAAACGATTCACCACTTTCTTGCAAATTTTTGAGTTTTGTTTTGTGCTCTCACGACCTTCAATCCATTCTTTTTTGCATTGGTTGTGTTCTGTATATGTACTAGGACAAATTAGGTTAACAAAAACAAATTGTATCTTTGAAAATCATGGATATTTGATTTGACTTTGCTCCTTTAATGATATCTTTCCAAAATAGCCTAATCATGCCAATTTTGATTCAATTTTCCCTTGCACGATTTGATATGCTATGCCAGCCTAATTGGATTTGATTCCTACAAAATATCAGATCAAAAATCAATCTTTTATATTTTTTGAAATTTATTTGATTTAATTTGTATTTTAAATAATAAAAAATCAAAATAAATAAATAAATAAATAAAGAAAAAAATGTGTGGATGCTGATTTGGGTCGTGGACCATGTCTCTACCAAGATGCAATCATGAGAAGCTAGGCCCATTTGACAAAAAAAATGTATTTTTGAGCACATTTGACTTTTGGCAATTTTGCAAAAATGGTCAACTTTGACAAGGCATATCTCCTCCAATTTTAACCCTAGAGAGGTGTTCTGGTACTTTTTAGAAAGCTTAGGATATCCCCTAAACAAGTCTTTTGGTTTCATATCAATTGGGTCTTCCATGTTCATGTAATAAGCTTTGACCCAAAAGGTGTTTTTGTTGACTTTTCAAAAGGACCTATAATGTAGAAATTCATATCTTTTGATGAGTGCATATTTTGAACTTGTTGGATAAAGATGAGTTGTAAGGAATTGCATCCTCTTCAAAATGAGCCTCGGATGGAAAATTTCTGATAAAGTATGAAGAAGTTATGCTTGGTAAAAGTTTGGTTGACTTTTCCCGTGAAACCCTAATTTAGCAACTTTTGGGTTTTGATGAATTTCAGGGCATTCCTTGAGGAATCATGATCAACTCTTGATAAAATTATTGATATCTCTTCAAAATGTAGATGTTGACCAAAAATCTTGAAGTTTGACTGTATGCGGGCCACAGTTGACTTTTGACCTAGTATAGTTGATTTTCAGGCATATGGGCAATTGACTGAGCAAACTTCTTGTGCAAGGCATGAAACTTGACATGGATGATCTTGAGAACATATTGGTACCATGAAAATAATTTGGGACCCTTGGACTTCGACCATCTTGATGAGGTGTCAAACCCTAGTTTGAAGCTTGTTGCCTTAGGAGGAGGATTTGTCTGGTCAATCCTTAGTCATCCTTGAGCAATTGAGGACCTCTAGAGGCATGTCTTGAGTAAAATGAGAGGGGAAATTTTAGGGTAAAACAGCTGCCCCTGTTCAATCTTATTAAACTTGAGGATGTAGATTGACTGTCTGCCTTTTGTAATCTGAAGGTGGAAGATGATTAAACACTAGAGTGCCAAGAAATTTGCACTCGTCTGAGATGGTGCTGGACTGTGTAGGTAGTATCGGGAATGGGCTTATAGATGCCATTTAGAGGAGATGACGGAAGGTCACCAGAGATGGGCTTAAAGATGCCATCCCGAAGATATGACGGAGAATCGTCGGAGATGGGCTTAAAGATGCCATCTAGAGGATGTTGATTTCCCGAGATATTCCTTTGATGAGAATTCCCGTTCCTGTCGTTGAGGAGGAATCTGTTGTGGAATGTTGGTCTATGTCTTGGGAGAAATGGAATTTTAGGAACTTCAGTTGTCCATTACTCTACTGGGGAATCATCTCTTAGTCGAGGAGATGAAAACGAACTGCTATATGGTCGTGCTCCAGGCCTTACAGTGATTTGCTGAGGATAATAAGACTGACTGCTATCTGGTCGTGCTCCAGGTTTTACAGTGGCTTACTGGGGAGATGAGATTAAACTTGCTATCTGGTCGTGCTCCAGGCTTTGTAATCTCAAAAACTGTTATCTGGTCGTACTCTAGGCTTCAGAAGAAATTAAGTGGCTATCCGGTCGCATCCGGGCTTCAACTTGAATTTAAGGCATACTAACATCCAGTCGTTTCCAGGCTTCAATAGTAATTGGCCGAGTAAACTGCTATCTGGTCGAATTCCAAGCTTCGCAGTACCTTATATTGTTATCTGGCCGTGATCCAGGTTTCATAGTGTCTCTTGTTGTTATCTGGTTGTGCTCCAGGCTTCACATCGTCTTATACCGTTATCTGATCGTGCTCCATACTTCACAACGTCTTATACCATTATCTGGTCGTGCTCCAGGCTTCAGTAATTTGGGGAAATTAAGCTGTTATCCGGTCCGTTTCCAGGCTTCATAGCTTTTTTAACTGGAATAGAAATCTTAGTATGATTTGACTGAACCAGGGAAAGGTCTCAAGTTGTCTTCAACTGGGAGAGAAATCTTAGTATCGATTCGACTGAACCGGGGGAAGGTCTCGGATTGACTTTGACTGGCATAGAAATCAGGAGAATCTTAGCGGCGATTCAGCTGACCCAGACGAAAGTCTTAGAACATCTTCAACTAGAATAGAAACCTTAGTGTCGGTTTGACTGAACCATAGAAAATCTTGAAAAGTGTTGGAATATCTTCAACTGGAATAGAAACCTTGGTGTCGGTTTGACTGAACCAGAGAGAACTTGTGAGAACTTGATTGCATCTTTCCCTGAAAGGTAAAGAGTTAGTCGTATGTAATGTCATGATGTATGAAATGTATTGAGTAATGATGTTCTCAAAATAAATGAGATAGTGCTGTATAATATGTATTCACATGCCATGATGTATGGATATGCAATGCTATTGTGATATTCTCTAGCCGGGGAAAATAAATCTTGGACTACTGCTGGAGAGTATAAGGAGTTGAGTTCTTCGTTTCTATTGGGGATAGTGATCGAAGATGATTAGCTGGGGATTTACATCCATTCTGCTTGAGAACATTCTGCCGGAGGAGACTCTGTCTGAGAATAATCCTGCGGGGGAATGACTATGTGGGGAAGAGAGATACTCTGTTGGAAGATCTGCTGATTTGGAGAAATAAACTCAGCAGGGGATGAACTTCCATTGCTGGAGACAAGAACTTTGTTGGAGATTGAGCTTCCGCTGTCAGAGAAATAAACTTTGCTCAGGAGATGGCTTTATAAACTACTCATGGTTATAAAACTCGGTTGGGGAATGCAGATATCAGCTTTCTGAAGGAACCTACTGGGGAAGGAATTCCTGCTTGGGGATACGGAGGTCGGACCTGTTAGAACATAGTTTGATTCTACAACCCTGGATTAGAGTTTTGATGATAACAAAATACAAAGAATAAATAAATACAAAGATATATACAAAGAACAAATATGCTCCTTAAAATTATGTTTTGTATATGCAGATGTTCTGATGGGATCAGCATCAGAAGATAAGCTGAAGTATTACACACTGAAAGAAAAACAAGTTTTACGCTGAAGTTTGATGACCAGAATCTGCACTTTAAACAAGTACACTCTGACTCTGAACTAAGACATCTCAACCAAGTCATCAACACTCTGAAGCGTTATCAGCAGTTAAAGCAAAGAAGACTCTGAAGCGTTATTAATTATTCATGATAGAATTAAATGCCAACGGTTTTCTTCAGACAAGATCTTCTACAAAAGGAAAGTGTGTTATTAAAATTAAACTTGATTTATGGACAACGTATTTGCCTTGCCTATATAAACAAGTCTTCTTGTGAAAGAAGCACGTACGTACGCACACATCAATTTGCAGAGAATTCCAAATCACGCATATTCAAGCTCTAGCAAATTTATTCTATTCCAAACTTAATCTGTGTAATTGTCACAGTTGTGATATACTGTTTTGTTAGAAAACAACAACACACTCTTGTTCAATTATTTGTAAAATATTTCCTTGAGATTAACCGATTTGTGGTTATACTCAAGAAGACTTTAACAGTTGTTAAAGTAGCTGTTGTAATCCTTTGAAGATTAGTGGATTAAGACCTCGTTGGAGAGAGGCAAAATCACCTTGACGGGTGGACTGGAGTAGTTTGAGATCAAACGAACCAGGATAAAAATATTGTGTCATTAAGTTGTTTGGATCTAAGTTTTTTTTAATTCAACCCCCCCTTCTTGTGTTTTTCACTTCTTCAATTGGCATCAGAGCGCCTGGTTCTGAGCTTAAACACTTAACCGTGTCAGTACAAGATCCAGCGTCAGAAAAACACAATGGCAGGACCAAGTCAAAACATCAGCAATGACAACAATGAAGAAAGGGACAAATTCAGTGGCAAACCTCCAGTCTTTGATGGAGAGAACTTTGACTACTGGAAAGACGGAATTGAGAGTTTCTTTCTGGCCCATGATGTTGATCTGTGGGACATGGTGACTAATGGATACACGCACCCAGTGGATGGACGTGGTCAGAAGATTGACAGGAAAATGATGTCTGATCAGCAAAAGCGTGAGTTCAGAAATCATCACAAGGCCAGAACAATTCTTCTCAGTGCCATCTCATACTCAGAATATGAGAAAATATCAAACAGAGAAACTACCAAGAATATATTTGATTCTATGAGAATGACGCATGAAGGCAACATTCAAGTCAAAGAAACCAAATCCCTTGCGCTCATTCAAAAATATGAGGCATTCAAGATGGAAGATAGTGAATCAATAGAAACTATGTTTTCAAGATTCCAAATTCTTGTTGTTGGTCTAAAAGTTCTTGACAAAGGGTATTCCATTGCTGATCACGTTAAGAAGATCATCAGAAGCTTGCCAAAACAGTGGAGGCCAATGGTCACAGCGCTTAAGCTAGCCAAGGATCTCAACAAAATCTCTCTGGAGGAACTTGTCATCTCCCTCAGAAGTCACGAGATAGAGCTAGAAGCAGATGAACCTCAAAAGCAAGGTAATCCATTAGCTTTAAAATCTAACAGAAAATCTGACCCCAAAGTTTTACAGACTATGGAAGAAACCTCTGATGGATCCTCATCAGAAGAAGATAAATTGTCTTTCCTCTCCAAAAGGGTGAACCAATTGTGGAAGCATAGGCAAAGGAAGTTCAGGAATCCCAGAAGATCAGAAAATCAGAATGAATCTTCCTCCAGATACAGAAGGTCAGAATCCTCCTCTGGACACAGAAGATCTGAAGGTTCTTCAGGATACAGAAAGCCAAATAACAAAGACATCATCTGCTATGAATGTAACGAGAAAGGGCACTACAAAAGTGATTGCCCAAAGCTTCAGAAGGAGAAGCCCAAAAAGAATTTTGGCAAGGAAAATAAGAAAAGTCTCATGGCTACATGGGATGATTCTTACACATCTGAAGCTGACTCAGAATCAGATGATGAAAGAGCAAACATAGCTCTCATGGAAAACGTATCTGACGACAGTGAAGCTTCTGATTCAAACTCTGAATTAGATACAGAAGAGGTATTCCCTGACTTTACTATAAACTTTACTAAGGTTGAACTAGCTGAAAGTCTTAATGAAATTCTGGAAAGGTATCAGCAGATCAGAGTCAAATTCAGAAACCTGAAAAGGAATCTTGCTTCTGACTCTGATAAGACTGAGAGTCTCAGATTGGATAATTCTGAGTTAAAATAAAAAATTTCAAAATTAGAAAACAAGTTGCAAAACTCTCAGAAGGAAACAATCCCTGAAACTCCCAGCAATGCTGATGAGATCATCAAAGAGTATGATCACAGCTTTCAGAAGTTTCTTGCTAAAAACATAGACAGAAGCAAGATGGCTTCAATGATCTATGGAGTTAGAAGAAATGGCAGAAAAGGGATAGGATATCAAGGTAAGGTTCCTACACCAAAAAATGCCATGGACTTAGTTATAAAACGCACTCCACTTGATTCACACTTTATATATGGGCACACACATGACATAAAATACACAAGTAGTGATTACTCTGTCAAACCAAAATTTAACCAGAGTTTTGGTAAAACTAACAAATCAGGACCCAAGAAAATGTGGGTACCTAAGGATAAAATAATACATGTGGCAGACATCTTTAGCAGCAAAGCAAAGACACCAATCATGGTACCTGGACTTTGGCTGCTCACGACACATGACGGGAAGAAGGCATATGTTCCAAAGCCTGGAACTTAAGCCTGGAGGCCACGTAGGCTTTGGAGGCAATCAGAGAGGAAAGATCATTGGCTCTGGAACAGTAGGTAATGAAAATCTTCCCTCTATAAGTAATGTTTTATTAGTTGATAGATTAATGCATAACCTGTTATCCATAAGTCAATTAAGTGATAACGGTTATGATATAATCTTCAATCAAAATTCATGCAAAGTTGTTAGTCGGAAAGATGGGACTATCCTATTTAATGGAAAGAGGAAAACAACATTTATAAAATCAAACTTTCTAAACTGAAAAGTCAGAATGTAAAATGTCTTCTGTCTGTTAACAACGAGCAATGGATCTGGCACGGAAGATTGGGACATGTTAGTATGAGAAGAATATCTCAGATTAACAAACTCAATCTGGTCAGAGGACTTCCTAACTTGAAGTTCAATTCAGATGCTCTGTGTGAAGCATGTCAGAAAGGCAAGTTTGCAAAATCTGCTTTAAAATCCAAAAATGTTGTTTCCACCTCTAAGCCATTAGAACTTCTGCACATTAACTTATTTGGACCAGTAAAAACTGCTTCAGTCAGTGGCAAGAAGTATGGGTTAGTAATCGTAGATGACTATAGCATATGGACATGGGTAAAGTTCTTAAGGCACAAGGACGAGTCACACTCTGTGTTTATTACCTTCTGCAACCAAGTTCAGAATGAAAAGGATCTTATAATCGTCAAAGTCAGAAGTGATCATGGTGGAGAATTTAAAAATAAAGATTTTGAATTATTCTTTAATGAAAAAGGCATTCTGCATGATTTCTCTTGTCCTAGAACTCCCTAGCAAAATGGAGTTGTAGAACGAAAGAACAGAACATTGCAAGAAATGGCCAGAACCATGATCAACGAGACTAACGTTGTTAAGATCTTCTGGGCAGAGGCAATAAACACATATTCAGAATAGAATCTCCATAAGACCTATTCTGGAAAAGACTCCATATGAATTGTGGAAGAACAGAAAGCCAAACATTTCTTATTTTCATCCATTTGGATGTACATGTTTTATTTTGAATACAAAAAATTATCTGAACAAGTTTGACTCTAAAGCACAAAAGTGTATTATGTTAGGATACTCTGAACGCTCAAGAGGGTATAGAGTATACAATACAGAAATACAAATTGTTGAAGAGTCAATCAGTGTTCGGTTTGATGATAAGCTTGACTCTCAAAAGTCTAAGCAGAATGAATTCCTTGCAGGTATGGAAGTTGAACTCACAGGTACTGAAGACAACTCATCAGAGGCTCTCAATAGAGGCACTCCCTCAACATCCGAAAGAGTCACTGCAAGAAATCCAGCACCTTTTGTTGATCAACATTGATCACCCAAAAGAAACAATTTTAGGAAGGAAGGAAGATCCAATCAGAACAAGATCTACTTTCAGAAATTCTGAAGAGTCTCTCATGGGACTGGTTTCTCTGATTGAACAAACAACAATTGATGAAGCATTTCTGGACAATGGCTGGATTCTGGCAATGCAAGAGGAGCTAAATCAATTCACTAGAAATGACATATGGGATCTGGTTCCCAAACCAAAAGGATTCAACGTCATTGGTACAAAATGGGTGTTCAGAAACAAACTGAACGAATAAGGTGAAGTCATCAGAATCAAAGCACGACTGGTAGCACAAGGTTATAGTCAACAAGAGGGGATAGACTATACAGAAACCTTTGCTCCATTCGCCAGGTTAGAATCTATAAGACTTTTAATATCATTTGCTGTTAATAAAGGCATCACTCTGTATCAGATGGATGTCAAGAGTGTATTCTTAAATGGCTATATAGAAGAAGAGGTATATGTGCACCAACCCCCTGGTTTTGAAAGTTCCAAAAATCTAGAATATGTTTTCAAACTAAAGAAGTCACTCTATGGTCTGAAACAAGCTCCTAGAGCTTGGTTTGAAAGACTAAGTAACTTCCTGTTGGAAAAGGAATTCACCAGAGGGAAAGTGGACACAACCTTGTTCTGTAAGACAATTAAGAATGACATTTTAGTATGTCAGATTTATGTTGATGACATCATATTTGGATCCACTAAACCCTCTCTGGGAAGAGAGTTTGCTAAATGTATACAGGCAGAGTTTGAGATGAGCCTAATGGGGGAACTAAAATTCTTTCTGGGTATTCAGATTAATCAAACTCCAGAAGGAACTTACATTCATCAGAGCAAATATGTCAGAGAACTTCTGAAGAAATTTGATCTCTCAGAATGTAAGCCATCAAGGATTCCAATGCATCCCACGTGCATTCTGGAAAAAGAAGAGGTAAGTAAAAAGGTAGAAGAGAAGGTCTACAGAGGTATGATTGGTTCTCTTCTATATCTGACGGCTTCAAGGCCTGAAATTTTATTCAGTGTTTACATTTGTGCTAGATTCCAATCAAATCCTAGAGAATCTCACTTAACAGCAGTTAAGCGAATTTTCAAGTATCTGAAAGGTACTGCTAATCTGGGTTTGTTTTATAGAAAATCAAGTAATTACAGCTTAGTAGGATACTGTGATGCTGATTTTGCTGGAGACAGAGTAGAACGTAAAAGCACTTCTGGAAGCTGCTAGTTTCTGGGAGAAATCTGATCTCATGATCCAGCAAAAGACAATCCACAATAACTCTATCAACAGCAGAAGCTGAATACATAGCAGCAGCTGGATGCAGCACGCAAATGCTCTGGGTGAAAAGTCAACTTGAGGACTTCAATATATTTGAGAGTAACATCCCTATCCTCTGTGACAATACTTATGTTATTTGTCTCAGTAAAAATCCTATTTTGCATTCTAGGGCTAAGCATATAGAAATAAAACATCATTTTATTAGGGACTATATTTAGAAAAGGATTCTCAATTTAAAATTCATTGACACAGACCATCAATGGGCTGATGTCTTTACAAAACCTCTTTCTGAAGATAGGTTTAACTTCATTCTGAAACATCTCAGCATGAAGCTTTGCCCAGAATAAATTGTTTTATTTACATATCTTAACCTTCAGAATTTTGGTTATTTTCTGTGAACTGTTGATCAACCTGCCTTCAGATTTTTAGAAGTACAGATTGTATCAGAATCTATCCATGAAGATCTGAGCGTTTCATTTCAAGGATAGAAGTGTGTTGTTCACGTAAGCAAACAGTTGTCATCCATTCATCAGCTACCTTCTGAGGTTGAACATGCGTTCACTTTTCTGAAAGGTCAAAAGCGCTGATTGGGTGCATTGAGACACATGTCATGGGTAACCGTTCCAAATATCTTTCTGAATCCCCTAAAATCAGCTGTCATTAATTCTTATAATCATTACTAATTATTTCTCTCTCTTGCAGTTTATATTTTCAAAAATCTATTTAAACGCAAGTTTCATTCTTTACACTCTTTCACTTTTACTTCATTCCAATTATTTTTTGCTTGTACTTTCAAAACCCCTTCATTTTCTTCTCAAATTTCTTGTGTGAACATGGCTTCCTCAAGCGTCCCAAATACCAGTACTCGGAGAACTGAATCTATGGAACAATATGAAGAACCATTCAGAACTCTCCTCACGCCCATTGACAACCTAGAAGTGCTTTTAGAACTGATTGTAGATTTTGAAAGTCTTCAAGAAAATGGATTCAATCTTTCTGAAGAAGTAAAGGCTCAAGGATGGAACAGGTATTTGGACCATCTTCTAGGTCCAACGTTTCCAATTCTTGTGAAAGAATTATGGATTCATGCTTCATCCTCCAACCATCAAGTCACATCGTATGTAATGGGGAAGAAGATAGTAATTACTGGAGACCTAATTTCAAGACTGATAGGTTACAGTGGTGGTGGCGTAAGGTGTATAGACATGGCTGAAATATGTGCTGATGTTGCTTCAATTGCAAGAGAAATTTTCACTCTGGGTCTTCCCTCCAGCAAGATAAGGGATCTGAAGGATCATCACAGAATATGGGCTAAGATAATTCTGGGATGCATAAACCACAGGAAGCCAACCAGCTCTCCTGACTACATAAACATTGATCAGCAGTTTCTGATCTACTTTATCTCCCAGAAGACTAAGGTAAATCTGGCTCATTTGCTATTCAATTATCTGAGGACCAGTGTTAAGGAGACTAGAGAAGATGAGCGCACCAAAAGGGACTGGATACCCCTTGGAAGGCTCATATCAGATATTCTGACAGAGAATAGGCTGATAGAGCATCTAATAGAAGCACAGGAAATCAGCTCTCTAGAGGCAACTGTTGGGAAGCCTTTGAATGCAAAGAATCTGAAAAAGATGAAGATTATTGAGAACATCAAGAAGGAACCCAGTGTTACCTCTTTTACAACCATCACCTCCAGAAGAATTCCTCTGGATGATTTACCTATGTTCTCAGAAATTGATTCCAAGCCTGAGATAATCGTCAGATATTTGGATGCGTGCAAGGCAGATGGCACTGCACCAGGGTTAAATATTCAGGACTTGCAACAGGCGGCTCCAAAAGTTGTGTTGAAAAAGAACAAGAAAAGGAAGGCAGCAGCAGAAGGATCATCCCAGCGGACTCCAAAAGCTGCTAAAAAGAAAGGTAATCCTTCTTTTGTAACGGTTTTAGAATCAATTACTATATCAACATCTGAACCAATACCTACCCATTCAGAAATTCCTACCCCTCAAACTTTTGATGATTTTGACATAGGTTTTGACCCCTCAGAAACTCTAAGTCTAAGAGAAACTCACTCCCTACCTATCAATCCAAATACTGAATCAACTCAACCAGAACTTGCAAAAGTTCTGTCAGATATTGAAACTTTTGACCAAAATATTTATGCTCCCACACCAGAAAATCCAAACTCTGAAACCACTTCAGAAACTCCACAACCAGATATTCCCCTCTCTCCACAACCAGAAATACCACTACCTCCATCTCCTCAATCAGACATTCATCTACCATCTCCACAACCTGAACAACCACAACCAGAAGTTCAAACTTCTGAGAACCATCCAACTGAAACCTGTGAACCAGAACCTCATAACATTCAATCCAACCAATATGAAGAACCCACTTCAGATTCAAATACAATTCCCATTCCAAGTATCACCGAACCTCTGGCCATCCGTATGCCCCTCATCATTCTGGACATTCCCCAAATTCCATCTTCACTAGAATCAACTCCACCAAATTCCCCAACTAGTCCAATAATTATACCAGACTCTCCCACTCCCTCACCAAAGAGCAATCCAGATAACAACGTTAAACTTGTCACTGATCTAACTGTTTTTGAACGCCTTGCTGCCATAACTCACAAAACTGTCATTCCAAAACCAAAACCATCTGAACCCACACCAGATGTTGGTACTAGTTTATTGATGTTTGAAACAGAAATGAAGAAATGGATAACCTCCCTGAAGCAAGCTAGTCTTGAGATGATTAATCTTGCTGCTTCAGATTATCTTTGGACAAGTTTCAGAAAATGGCTATGCTCTGAAACTCATAAGCTCCAAGAACAGAGCTATGATCAAGTTCAACAGAATTTCAGTAATCTGCTAAAGGTAATTGAAGACCAAGTTCTGAGCCAATTGCTCAAGGAAGAGATTCTCCCTCTGGACAATGCTCCCGGGTCAGAATATCGCCCATCAGACAAAGTTCAACCAGAGTCAGAAGGTATCATTCTAACTGCTGCTCCAGATAATATGATTCCTGTAGAGGAATTGGTTCAACATCACGTTGCAGAATGCTTTGAGAAGCATCCAGTTACTGAAGATTCTCCAGCTTCCTCCTATGAAAGGCAGACTCTGGAAGAACTGAAGAGAGCGGATATTGTTATTCAGGAAAGGATGGATAAACAGGATGATAAAATTTAGGAAATCAAGAGCATGTTAAGCAAACAAGAGGAAACCAACACCCAGATCAAGGGCTTGTTGGAAGATTTTTTCACGCTCCTTCCTCCTCCATCTTAGATTTTCCTTTGTTTTTAAAATCTATTTATCTGTAATATTTGTTCTACATTGCTGCTGTTCTGAACTTCTTATCATTGCTTCTTTTTTTAATATAAATCCTTTTTAGCTTTGATTATATGTTCTTTTTGATAGATGGCAAAAAGGGGGAGAAAGAATAAGATATTTTCAATAACGGATTACTGAGACATAAGTCTCAAACATTCTGATCTACTTAATTTCTTTCTTCTGAAAAGTTTGAACAGGTACAAAACTCTGATGAAAGACACAGTAAAATTCGGATGCTCAAAGACTCATGGAATTAAAGGGAGGTAATCAACTTAGGGGGAGTTTTTCTTCTTAATTCTAATTTTTATTCTTTATTCTTTAATTGAAAAATCTGGTTTTTGTCATCATCAAAAATGGGGAGATTGTTAGAACATAGTTTGATTCTACAACCCTGGATTAGAGTTTTGATGATAACAAAATACAAAGAATAAATAAATACAAAGATATATACAAAGAACAAATATGCTCCTTAAAATTATGTTTTGTATATGCAAAAGTTCTGATGGGATCAACATCAGAAGATAAGCTGAAGTATTACACGCTGAAAGCAAAATAGGTTTTACGCTGAAGTTTGATGACCAGAATCTGCGCTTTAAACAAGTACACTCTGACTCTGAACTAAGACGTCTCAACCAAGTCATCAACACTCTGAAGCGTTATCAGCAGTTAAAGCAAAGAAGACTCTGAAGCGTTATTAATTATTCAAGACAGAATTAAATGCCAACGGCTTTCTTCAGACAAGATCTTCTACAAAAGGAAAGTGTGTTATTAACATTTAACTTGATTTATGGACAACGTCTTTACCTTGCCTATATAAACAAGTCTTCTTGTGAAAGAAGCACGTACGTACACACACATCAATTTATAGAGAATTCTAAATCACGCATATTCAAGCTCTAGCAAATTTATTCTATTCCAAGCTTAATCTGTGTAATTGTCACAGTTGTGATATACAGTCTTGTTAGAAAAAACAACACACTCTTGTTCAATTATTTGTAAAAGATTTCCTTGAGATTAACCGGTTTGTGGTTATACTCAAGAAGACTTTAACAGTTGTTAAAGTAGCTGTTGTAATCCTTTAAAGATTAGTGGATTAAGACCTTGTTGGAGAGAGGCGAAATCACCTTGACGGGTGGACTGGAGTAGTTTGAGATCAAATGAACCAGGATAAAAATACTGTGTCATTAAGCTGTTTTGATCTAAGTTTTTTTTCTTCAATTCAACCCCCCCCCCCCTTATTGTGTTTTTCACTTCTTCGGGACCTTTGTTGTCTCGACTCTGTGAGGAATATCACGGGCGTGTATGTGATAGTGACTTTGCTTCCAACTATCTCTTCCACTTATACCATGTTGGACGGGGTAACTGTCGGTATTTAGGTTTTGTAATAGTTTCTTTGAGTTTTTAGTAACTGTCTTTCTGTTTTATATGCAGATATTTGTGAACAGTAATCATATTCAAATGTGTATGTCAAGAATAAAACATTAGACGTTTTTTTTTGCAAAACAAAATAGAAAACGGAAAAAACAAACACAGAGTTTTCTACACAAAAGACGCTTTGTATTGATTAACAGGCATTTTTTACAAGGAGACTGACGCTCTAGTAAGAGAACACCGCCATAAAAATGGAAATTATTACAGAAATTGTGTACAAAAAGAAAACAGCTATGTGTAGTGATCTCATTGGGTTTCAATTCTGCTATTGCCCCTATGTCTTCGAGCATCTCATCACTTTACTGCTTGTCTGAAGCTGACAGGATTGATCGGTACCGTTTGGGCTTGATATCTGATTACTGAGGTCTGATCGCAAGGTGATCCAATTGGATATAGTGATACGCTTTAATCCCTATTTTTTTCCTGGACTGCCCTTTCGGGTTTTCAGTCCACCAGGATACCCTTTTTTTCCCAAGCCGCCCTTTCAGGTTTTCGACTTGCCGGGTGTACAATTTTTTTCATTTTTTATCCCTAATTTTTGCCCGAACCCTTTTGGTTCGCTGGGATTCCCTTATTTTTACCTAGGTATGTCAACCTAGCGGGTCTTTATTATGTGTAGTATCTTTTCACTATGTCCGCATTGACAGGGTCTGGAAGGTCGTCACCATCCATGGTGGTCAGAATCATGGCTCCACCCAAAAATATGTTCTTAATTACAAATGGTCCCTCATACGTGGGAGTCCATTTACCCCTGGGATCACCTTGCGGCAGTATGATGCGCTTGATTACCAGATCCCCTACTTGATACACTTGTTGTCTTACTTTCTTGTTGAAGGCCTTGATCATCCATTTCTGATACATTTGACCATGGCAGAAAGTAGCAAGTCTTTTCTCGTTGATTAAGTTCAATTGATCCAGTCGAGTCTGGATCTAATCGTCTTCGCTCAAACCTGCGTCCTTCATAATCCATAGAGAAGGGATATGGACCTCCATGGGTAGGACAACCTCCATGCTATATACCAGAGAATAGGGTGTTGCCCCTGTCAACGTACGTGCTGAAGTACGGTACCTGTGAAGAGCAAACGGTAACATCTCATGCTAGTCTTTGTATGTCACCGTCATCTTCTGTATGATCTTTTTAATATTCTTATTAGCAGCTTCGACAACCCCGTTCATCTTTGGCCAGTAAGGAGAAGAGTTATGATGCTGAATCTTGAACTGTTTACAGAGTTCAGGGATCATCGAGTTGTTGAGATTAGTACCATTATCCGTGATAATTCTCTCAGGGATACCATAACGACAAACCAAGTTATGCTTGATGAACCATTCCACCACATTCTTGGTAACCGTAGCAAAGGAGGCAGCCTCAACCCACTTCGTGAAGTAATCAATGGCCACTAGGATGAAGCGATACTCGTTGGATGCGGTAGGTCTGATCTCACTGATCATGTCAATGCCCCACATTGCAAAGGGCCAATGAGATATCAAGACGTTTAAGGGAACTGGAGGTACACGCACCTTATCAGCATAGATTTGGCACTTGTGACAGGTTCGAGAATGCTGATAACAGTCGGCTTCTATAGTGGACCAATAGTATCCTGCCCGTAGGATCTTCTTAGCCATGGTATGTCCACTGGAATGAGTGCCAAAGGTACCTTCGTGTAGGTCTGCCATGATCCTGTCTACTTCGCTCTTGTCTATACACCGCAGTAAGGTAGAGTCATGATTGCGCCTATAGAGGATTTCGTTGCTGAGGAAGAACTTTGCAGCAAACCTTCTCAGAAATTTCTTGTCATTGACAGATGCCCCTTCGGGGTATTCTCGAGCCTCGAGATACCTTTTCACCTCATGAAACAAAGGTTTATCGGCTACCTCCTCAGTATCGATCTCACAGCAATATGTCGGTTCATCCAACCTCTCAATAGTGATTAGGGGAGCTTCATTGTCCCACCTGACCTTGAACATTGACAACATAGTAGCTAGTGCGTCCGCTAACTGATTCTCTTCTCGTGGGAAATGTTCAAAGGTGATCTCTTCAAAATGTGGCAGTAGTGTCAGTACATGTTCTCTGTAAGGGATAAGGTTTGGGTGTTTTATATCCCACTCGCCTTTGATCTGACTTATCACTAAAGCGGAATCCACGAATACACTCAAGAACTTGATCCTTAGGTCAATAGCAGCTCTAAGACCCATGATACACGCTTCATACTATGCCATGTTGTTGGTACAGTTGAAACATAATCGAGCAGTGAATGGAGTATGACAACCCTCAAGAGATATGATTACAGCGCCAATGTCGTTACCCAGTGCATTTGAGGCTCCATCAAAAAACATAGACCATCGGGATCCTTCCTCGGGTCCTTCATTCGGTCCAGGTTCTTCACAGTCGGTTACTAACATGATGTTCTCATCCGGGAACTCAAAATTCATGGACTGGTAGTCATCCACGGCTTGATGTGCCAAATGATCAGCTAATACACTTCCCTTGATTTCTCTTTGGGTTATGTATTGGATGTTGTACTCGGTTAAGATCATTTTCCATCTTGCTATTCTTCTGGAGAGAGCGGGCTTTTCGAAAATGTACTTGATCGGATCCATCTTATATATCAATAAAGTAGTGTGGGTCAACATATACTGTCTCAGTCGGCGAGCAGCCCATGCCAAAGTGCGGCAAGTTTTCTCGAGCAGTGAGTATCGTGTTTCACAATCGGTAAACTTTTTGCTAAGGTAGTATATTGTGTTCTCTTTTCGACCAGACTCGTCATGCTGCCCCAACACACACCCCACTGAATTATCTAGCACTGTTAAGTAAATTATCAAAGGTCTTCCTCTAGTCGGAGGCATCAGAATAGGAGGTTCTTGGAGGTATTGCTTGATTTTGTGAAAGGCGACTTGGAATTCGTCATTCTACTTTACCACTTGATCTTTCTTCAGAAGCTTGAAGATTGACTCACAAGTAGCAGTCAGATGTGAAATGAATCGGGAAATGTAATTTAGGCGTCCCAAGAAACCTCTAACTTCCTTCTCAGTGCGGGTAGTCGGCATTTCTTGTATGGCCTTCACCTTTGCGGGGTCTACTTGAATACCTTTGTCACTGACGATGAATCCCAGAAGCTTACCAGACCTTACCTCGAAGGTGCACTTGTTCGAATTTAACCTCAGCTTGTACGTCTTCAACCTATCAAACAGCTTTTGTAGATGATCAAGATGTTCTTCCTCAGTTTGAGACCTGGCTATCATGTCATCGATGTAAACCTCTATATCATCGTGAATCATGTCATGGAACAGAGCTACCATAGCTTGCTGATAAGTTGCCCCAGCATTCTTCAACCCAAACGACATCACCTTGTAGCAGAAAGTGCCCCACTGTGTAACAAAAGTTGTCTTCTCTATGTCTTCGGGTGCCATCTTGATCTGATTGTAGCTAGAGAAACCATCCATGAAGGAAAATACTTTGTGTTGTACGGTGTTGTCAACCAGAACATCGATGTGGGGAAGTGGGAAGTTATCCTTGGGGCTTGCCCGGTTCAGGTCTTTGTAATCCACACACATTCACACTTTACCATATTTCTAAGGTATTGGAACCACATTAGCAACCCATTGCGGATAGGAGGTGACAGCTAAGAACCCTATGTTGAACTATTGCATAACCTCTGCTTTAATCTTCTCTGACATCTCAGGGCGCATATGACAGACCTTTTGCTTTACCGGAGGGCAGTCTTCTTTAGTCGGCAGACAGTGAACCACTATATCCGTGTCTAGTCCCGGCATGTCTTCATATGACCAGGCGAAGATTTCAACATACTCATACAACATCTGTACCAACTGTTGTTTGACACTAAGCTCCAGATTTTCACCTATCTTAACCTCATTTTTGTCTTCCTTTGTACCCAAGTTCACTGTCTCAACCGACTCTTCATGAGGCTGTATGGCCCTTTCTTCCTGCTGTAATAGTATAGCAAGTTCTTCGGGTACCTCACAATCTTCCTCACCTTCGTCCTCGGCTTGGTTGATCGGATTTTCAAAGTCATAATGAGAAGTAGCGGAACTGTTATCAATGGGATCCAAAGTGGATATGGATTTGCATTTGGATACGTGAGTGTGTGTAAGAGCATAGCTGTATAGACATAATAAAAGAAAAGAAAGATAGAGAGCGCAAAATTTGTATGCAAACGTCTAATGCTTTATTGATGTCATACGAAAATGAAACATGATAACCCTCACAAATAGAACCATTGTGCCCCGGGTAAGACACATGGCTATAGAGTTTATATTGTTTTTAAATTACATATCCGAAAAATCAGAAAGACAATTACTCCTGAACAAAAGTAATCGGTACAAAGTCATTGGCAGTCCAGTTACTGAGTCCTCTGTTGGTAGTCGAGAAGATCCTTCTATTAATGTCAGAATCATAATCACTGTCTTCAAGCGTATTGACCCCAGGATTGCTGATGCGTAGAGGAGGTCCTCCAGCCCGAGCACGACAAACAGCCCTTTGAGCACCTGTAGTGAAGCCCAAACTAGATTTGTCAAACTTGTAATGAATAACTGGGAGCTGACCCCAAATGGTAGACCCACCTTCTTCAACCACTGCTCGTGCATCCTTGATAGAAGCCATCTTCGAGGGAGATTTGGTGACCTTTGGAGGACTGTCGGTAGTTTCTGCTGTAGCCATAATCTGAGGTACCTCTTCAAAGTTCTGGAAAGGAGTCTCGATGAACTCGCCATCCATTTCCACATACCTGAAGAAGCTCAAGTAACTGATCATATACTCCTCTTCACCATGCACAGTGACAATCTTTCCTCTTACTGGGTACTTCAACATTTGTTGGAGGGTAAAAGTAACAGCCCCAGCCCCATGTATCCAAGGGCGTTCCAACAAGCAAGAATATGATGGTTTGATATCCATTACGTAGAAAGTGGAGTCGAAGGTCTGGGAATCAACTTTGATAGGGACATCCACTTCCCAGTGCACCATCCTCTTCGAACCATCGAAAGCTCTCACTACTATATTGCTAGGCTTCAAGGTCAAGCCTTCGCTGTCCAATCTGTCCAGAGATTTTTTAGGTAGCACATTCAACCAGGAGCCAGTATCTACCAAAACATGGGCCAGAGTCATGCCCCTACATTTAACGGAAACATGAAGAGCATCATTATACTTCCTCCCCTTTGGTGTCAGATCCGCATTGCAAAAACCCAAACCATTATCGGCAGTCAGACTAGCCACACAATCTTCAAACTGATCAGCAGATATCTCTTGTGGCACGTGAGTCGTCTTCAGAAACTTAACCAAAGCCTTCGCATGGGCCTCGGAACACATCAACAAAGCCAACATAGAAATTTTGGATGGGGTCTGCCCCAGCTGCTCGACCAAGTTGTAGTCGCTCTTCTTTATTATCTTCAAAATTTCTTCCATTTCTTTTTTGGAAGCTTTTGGTATGGTTACTGAATTGGCCTTTGTTAGGACAGGCTCAATCAATATGTCTTTGCCTCGAGTCTCGGCCGACTCGGTGATGGGAGGGCCAACAGGAGTGATTACTGGAATTGCAGTAGTAGTCTTAGGTGGAACCACATTAGGAATGATCACAGGTCTGGTAACAGTCTTCGGGGGAGAAATTTCTAGGGAGAACACTCTTCCACTTCTTGTTATTTTACTGGTTCCGGCAATATTTACGATGTCGGAATCAGCATTTTCAGCAATCTTGTCTTCAATGGCTAGCATGTCCTGCTTTACGCTGTGGTAATAGACGTCGGCCCCATAGTTCCAAGGAACAGCTTTGCCCGAGGTGTATGGGATTGGTCCAGGCATGGTTATGATCAACGGAATCACCTTCGAAATTGATGTAATCCTGACGGGTCTCTTAGTGGAGGCCCTGGGATGATTGGCGGAAATGGTTATGATAACAACGTCTTCACAAGAAATAGTCGGAATAGGAGACTTCTCAAACAGAATCTCTTTGTCATCCACCAGGTGTTGAACACCTGTCTTCAACAAAGGGGAAACCAGTCGGTAGAAATGAACAAAGATGACAACCTTCATCACATCCCAGAAATAAACCGGCCTTCAGTAAATTCCCTTTGATAGTCATGAGTGGGGTCACCAATTCTTCCACAGAAGTCACAAACACATCTTCTTCAACGACATTTACACCCTGACCATGTTTCGGCATAGGGGCAGTGATAACATTGGGAGTCTCCGGGGGATCAAATTCAATCTCCTTAGCATCAATCAGATCCTGTACTTTGTTCTTCAAAGCCCAGCAGTCATTGGTATCATGGCCTGGACTTTCCGAATGGTAAGCACAACGAGCATTCGGTTTATAGTAGGGAGAGGTAGTGTTCAGATTCTTCAGAGCTTCCCTCAGAGTAACCAGATTGGACTTCAGCAAATGAGGTAAAACCTGAGACAGCGTCATGTTGATCTGAGTGAACTGTCTAGCTAGTCTTTCTGCTCTTGGCTGATTGTTTCTTTGCTGAGCAGGTGCAGGTTTGGGAATCATAACAGCTCCTACCGCCGGACGGTGCTCGGTTCAATTCTGATTCTTTTGGTTATAGACGGCACTGTGATCGGTGGATCTGGAACTGACTGTTTTAAAGCTGGTTTCGCGAAATGTCGCGGTAATCAAGAGTCGCTGCCGTCTTTTATTTTCTCCAACAAGGAAAGGACAAAAGCACAGAAAAATTCCTTATGAGATTTGTTTCTCGGTTCGGGAGGTAGATTATAGAAAGGGAAGGTGTTAGCACCCTTTCTATCCATGGTTATCCATGGGCTCTTAGATACTTGCTCATTGTGTTTTCAAAAGGTTTGCTTTTCAATTGTGAGTGGGTTTTGAAAAGAGTTTCGTTTAAAAATTTTCTAAGTAACTCTTGTATCTGTCCTCAAGAGTGTATGAAAAATTTGTTTGAAAACTTTTAGAAAGTGTAGGTGTGAAAAGTATTTTGTTTGTTTTTGAAAAGAGCAAGTATCTATGAGAATCTACCTACCCTAAGGAATTCGTCTGTGTAAATGTCCTTAAAGTAGTGCCATCCCACCATTGAGAGGTAGGTAGCACCACCGTTGGAGGTGTTAGGGTCAATTCGATGTTCGGGACATGGTGATCACCGGAGCAATAGGAAGACACCTTAGAAGCTACCCTCATGCCAGGTTCCCGGATCATGAGGACTTACTAAGACATCCTCTACTCGACGACCACCTTTCGAGGGGCAAGGCAACAGTGAAGCGTACCCTAGGGGTGGTGTGTGAATTGTGTGTCATTTTCAGTTTATTGTTTGTCTTGTCATGCATTGGTGATCTACGTTTCGATTTTATTTTCAGGCATTCATTCTTTCATGTTATTGTTTAACAGTTAAAAGTGCGGGAATTTAAAGTGCGGAAAAGATAAAGGTCCTACGCTATTACAAGGGCGCGGGTCTACAACGCCAAATTAATCCAGACCCGATTTAAAATAAATTGCAGAAAATAAATATCTAATAGCTATTACATGGATTTGGTACAAGTACATTATATTTACATCAAAAATAAATAAAACGCGCGAAAAAGGAAAATATGACCGAATGCGAGGGCGTTGAACCCTTTGAAGGAATTTAAAAAAATTAAGTTAAAATAATTAAATTAAATAAATAAAAGAAGAACTTATTTTTATGTTTTTTTTTGTATTTATGATATTAGAGAAAATTAAATTAATTAAAAGTCAAGTAATTAATTCTAATTCTAATTGTTTTTTAATTTATTAAAGAAAATGCATTAAAGTTAAAACCTAGAATTAAAACTAATTAATTATAAAATTTACTTACAGAATTAATGGTTAATGATATTTATAATAAAAATATTTAATTAATTAAAAAAGATAAAAAAAAAGTGCTAAAGGCCTATTTTTGTTATTTTTGGTTTATTGTGAAAAAAGAATTAAATTATAACCTAAAATTAAATCTAAATTAATTACATACAAATTTATTTATGAAAATACTTAAAATAAAATATTTTATTATTTTTTCTCTTTTTTCTGATTTTTATATGTTTTTTATATTTTGAAAATATTAATTAATTAAAATAAAGCAACAATTAAAAAATAAAAATAATAAAAAGAACAAAGAAAAGAAAGAAAATTGCAAAAAAAACCTAAGGGGGTGAAGCCCTTAATTTGGAGGTTTGGATTGAGAAATCTGGCCCAATAAGCTATTGATCTGTTTGACTTTTTTGGTAGTATGCTGTAGTGTTGACTGAACCTTATGCTATTCTTCCAATCTGCACCCTTGATCTGATGAACCTGGACAGATGGCCATTGATTTCTGAGCGTGTATGATGTACTTCAGTGCTGAATCTGCACGTGATAGTTAATAGAAAAAATGATATTGAAAATTATTGAAGACCTGGGGCTCGAACCCAGGTCTTGTGGTTTACCATTCAAACGCGTTGCCAGTTGTGCCAAGTTGCTTATTCGTAAGTTAAATAATAAACAAAATTTATGAACAAAATAACGCGTTAGTATTATAAAAATAAAAAAAAGCGTGCTGGATTTAAACCAGCCAATCACAGCATGACAAGCAGTCGTCTTCTTCACCATCCCTGAAACACAAAACATGAGGCAACGGTTTTATATGCGTTCTTTTAGGCATGCTATTAGAAAATAGCGATTAGCTCTCAAGCACTCATAAATTGAGCGCGAGGGTTTATCTTCTTCGTCTAAGCGCGCTGATCACGACCATGGTACTGTGGCTCCCTAATTTTGCCTCCTCTTAAAACCCCTAATTCAAATCCCTGCAAACCCTAAAAAGTAACAATGGCATATTTGTGTACAAGGCATAAAAACATAATTAAACAACATGGTAAGTATCAGGATGCATCATTGAACAAAAATACATAAATTAAATGTCATGGAAATGCCTCAAAATTAAGGTACGAGTATGCAACTTTATGAGAAAAATTTGGATTCTGTATAGTGTTTCAAGAGGTTATCTTTGATGTTTGTGATTGGAATACGTCCTACAATGCTTGAGGAAGCTAATGGGATGGGAATTTTAGCTTGAAACCACCTCTAACTGAGTTTTCAGATTTGAGATTTTTTTGTGAAAAGTGTGAGTTTGTACTTTGAGTTCTGGCGCAGCCTTGTGTGTCTTATTTTGGTTCTGATCATTTGTATATATCTTAGGCAATGTGTATGAATGAGACTTATGGTCAATAAAGCCTTGCTTTGATGATTTGGATTTTCACATAAACCACCATTATCAACTTTCCATTTTGAGTCCATTTTTGAATTTTTGCCTTGTTTACTCCCTTGCACGAATTTTGGTAGGCCCATAATGATGTTTCAAGGCTAGTTAAGGCCAAATATTCCCTCTTAAATCAATTTTTGAATTTCTTTTGATTTTAAAAGATTTAAAATTAATTAAATCCAATAAAAATCAATAAAAATGAAAAAATTAATAAAAAAATCTGAAATAAAAGGTGGGACACGTGGGAAGCATGGCCAAGTTAATTCAAGTGGAAAAAGTGGGCCCCTTTTGTCAAAAATGAGATTTCAAGGATAAATGATTTTGGCCATTTCACAAAAATTTCCCAACTTCTCCAATGCATAACTTGCTCAATTTTTAAGCTTTGCTCATGTTCTTGGACATTTTATAAAGGTCTTGAAGTCCTCTAAACAATGTCTTTGGTCCCATGTCATTTTTATTTACCAATCTCAAGTTATGGCCTTTGACTTAAAGTCCCTTTTTGTTGACTTTTGAAAATGACCTATAATGTTGAAATTGATAACTTTTTGTGAGAGCATTTCTTGGACTTGAAGTATGAAGATGAGTTGTAGGAAATGTCTTTCTATTCAAAATGAGCTTTGGATGGAATTTTTCTGATAATCCATATGGAAGTTATGCCCTGGTCAATTTCAGTTGACTTTTTCAACTGTCCAAAAATAGAAACTTTTGCATCTTGATGATTTTTGAGCCAAGATTTGAGAATCATGATCAAGCATTGATCAAATGATGTTTGTGGCTTCAAAATGATATGTTGACCAAAAATTTGAACTTTTGACTGTCAAATGACCGTTTTGCCCCTACAGTTGACTGTAGTGCAATTTAGGGTTTTTGACTGTGCATTTTTGTGCTGAAAGTCTTGAAACTTGATATGAGGATGCTTGACCATATTTGTAGGCATGTGAGACTTGATTGGGCCCTTTGAAACTTCATTTTCTTGATCAGAACCAAAACCCTAATTTTGACTGCTTAGGAGGCCCTTGACTATGCAACCCTTGAGGAAATTTTGAAGCTTGGCTTGGCAATTTCTTGGAGAATATGGGAGGGCAAATTTTGGGGTACAACAGTTGCCCCTGTTCAATCTTCTTAGACCTGAGGATGTAGATTGGCTGACGTGCCTTTCGTAATCCGAGGGTAGAAGATGATTGAACACTAGAGTGCCCAGAAATTTGCGCTCACATAGCAGCAGTGTGATGATGGAAATGGGTTTACCGATGCCATTTAGAGGTTGAAGAATAGGATGATGGGCTTATAGATGCCACCTGGATGTTGATCGCGTAAGAGATTCTTTAGCGAGAACCTGCATGCCTGCAAAAGAAAAAATGAGTACCTGACACGTTGCAGGAGCTGGTTTTCAGATGCTTGGCATAGCTGTGTCCTGATTGGTTACAGGAGCTGGATCTTTGAATTCTTCAGACGTGCCCTGGCGAGATACAGGAATCGAGTCTGGTAATGTTAGTCTTCAACGGATACACCCTGGCAAGGTTCAGGAATCGGATCTTCGAACTCTTCAGACGTGCCCTGTCTAGATACAGGAATCGAGTCTGGTACTGTAGTCGTCAACAGATACTCCCTGGCAAGATTCAGGAATCGGATCTTCGAACTCTTCAGGCGTGCCCTGTCTAGATACAGGAATCGAGCCTGGTACTGTAGTCGTCAACAGATACTCCCTGGCAAGATTCAGGAATCGGATCTTCGAACTCTTCAGACGTGCCCTGTCTAGATACAGGAATCGAGTCTGGTACTGTAGTCGTCAACAGATACTCCCTTGCAAGATTCAGGAATCGGATCTTCGAATTCTTCAGACGTGCCCTGTCTAGATACAGGAATCGAGTCTGGTACTGTAGTCGTCAACAGATACTCCCTGGCAAGATTCAGGAATCGGATCTTTGAACTCTTCAGGCGTGCCCTGTCTAGATACAGGAATCGAGCCTGGTACTGTAGTCGTCAATAGATACTCCCTGGCAAGATTCAGGAATCGGATCTTCGAACTCTTCAGACGTGCCCTGTCTAGATACAGGAATCGAGTCTGGTACTGTAGTCGTCAACAGATACTCCCTGGCAAGATTCAGGAATCGGATCTTCGAATTCTTCAGACGTGCCCTGTCTAGATACAGGAATCGAGTCTGGTACTGTAGTCGTCAACAGATACTCCCTGGCAAGATTCAGGAATCGGATCTTCGAACTCTTCAGACGTGCCCTGTCTAGATACAGGAATCGAGTCTGGTACTGTAGTCGTCAACAGATACTCCCTGGCAAGATTCAGGAATCGGATCTTCGAACTCTTCAGACGTGCCCTGTCTAGATACAGGAATCGAGTCTGGTACTGTAGTCGTCAACAGATACTCCCTGGCAAGATTCAGGAATCGGATCTTCGAACTCTTCAGACGTGCTCTGTCTAGATACAGGAATCGAGTCTGGTACTGTAGTCGTCAACAGATACTCCCTGGCAAGATTCAGGAATCGGATCTTCGAACTCTTCAGACGTGCCTTGTCTAGATACAGGAATCGAGTCTGGTACTGTAGTCGTCAACAGATACTCCCTGGCAAGATTCAGGAATCGGATCTGGAATCACGACGATTGATAGCAATTATCTTTGCATTAACTTTTGTCCTGAAAAGACAAAACGTTAGTTGTATGTGATGTCATGATGTATGACATGCGAGATGCTCTCAGAATGAATGAGATTGTATGTTCATGATGCGTGTATGCATGCTATAATGTATGAAGATGTGTTGTTTATGAATGTATGTTTTCGTCTTAGGCAACAAATCCTTGACGAGTGCCGGGAAGTCACATCCTGGGCTGATGTTAGAGAATAGTGTTTCGACTGGGGAGTGATGGTTGCAAGAATAAACCGGTAGGAGAAGATGACTCCGTTGGGGGAATAAACTTGTTGGAGAGATTACTCTGCGGAGAGAAAATTATTCTAGCGATCTGGCTGGGGAACAATACTTTGTGGGGAGAGAGGTACTCTTGTTGAGATGTTGGTAGTAACTTCGCTGGGGATACCGTTGTCATGTTGGAAGTGTTAATAGACTTCGCTGGGGATGATAAGACTTTGTCGACGACGATCTTTCCGTGGCTTTTGGCTGAGGATAACCCAGTTATATCCTGTTAAGGAAATAACTCTTTGAATAAAGCCGGACGACGCGTTCGTGCTCTGCGAGGGACAAGCTTCCAGAATCTACTGGGGATAAGCTTGCTGCTTGGGGAGATGAGTTCCAACTTTCCTGGGGAACTGGATTGGACTCTCCTGGGGAAGTATTGAACTGCGGGGGAAGTGATCCCTTTGAATGCTTGTATGCCGCCGGGGAACAATCTTTAGACCAAGACTGCCGAGGATGCTTGTTAAGAATATATGCTGCTGGGGAATGTTGAGATCTGCGGGAGGATACCCAACATCCTTAAGGTTGATAACTGCTTTGCTTGAGGAGAGTATACTGCTTGCTGGCTCACTCTCTGGGGAATTTAAGATGCCTGGTTATGTTCTTTAGCTGAACCTACCTTGGTACTTTGGAGGATAAAACAATTAGATTGCTTAGACAACTCCTTATTGCCCCTGTTTCTAATGTCACCTGTAATTAATCCTTTGTTTTGTATGCAAATACTCATGCGTTAGCAAGCTATTGTCAATGCATATATCACAAATTGAACCTTGGACGTTCTTCGCAAAACAAAACAGAAAAAGAAAAACAATTGGCACATTTTAACTGAAAAGTATATTTGTATTGATTTTTTGAGTGGCCTGTAAATAGGTGTTTTGTATACAAGAGGCTGACGTCCTAGTAAGAGAACGCCGCCGAGCAAAAGAGTTTATACAAATTTTGTACAAAAGAAAATAAAACAGCTGTGTGAAATGAATGATCCACTGGGTTTCAACTCTGCTATTGCCTTTATAACTCCGAGCGTCTCATCACTTGATGACCTTGGTTGAAGGTGAAGCTGACTGATCGATGCCGTCTGATCTTGATGTAGATACCGGATTCTGGATGCAAAGTGATCAATGAGACATAGTATTATGCTTTTATCCCTAATTTTTGCCTGGACCGCCCTTTCGGGTTTTCAGTCCACCGGGATACCCATTTTTGCCCCAGTCGCCTTTTCAGGTTTTCGACTTGCTGGGTGTACAGATTTTTTCATTTCAACCCTTCATTTTGCCCGAACCCTTTTGGTTCGACGGGAAGCCCTAATTTTTGCCTAGGCATGTCAGCCTAGCGGGTCTTTTTCATGCGTAGTATCTTTTTACTATGTCTGCATTGGCGGGGTGAGGAAGGTCGTCACCATCCATATTGGTTAGAATCATGGCTCCTCCTGAGAACACATGTTTAACCACAAATGGTCCTTCGTACGTAGGGGTCCATTTGCCCCTTGGATCACTCTGAGGAAGGATGATTCGCTTGATTACCAGATCCCCAACTTGATATTCCTGTGGTCTGACCTTTTTGTTAAATGCCCTGATCATCCGTTTCTGATACGTCTGACCATGACAGATAGCCGCAAGTCTCTTTTCATCAATGAGGTTGAGCTGATCAAGTCGTGTCTGGATCCAATCATCTTCGTTCAGATTTGCATCCTTCATTATCCGGAGAGAGGGAATTTGTACTTCGATCGGTAAGACTGCCTCCATGCCATAAACCAGAGAGAAAGGAGTTGCCCCGGTTGACGTCCTAGCTGAGGTACGGTACCCATGTAGAGCGAACGGTAACATCTCGTGCCAATCTTTATAGGTCACTGTCATCTTCTGCACGATTTTCTTGATGTTCTTATTTGCTGCTTCTACAGCCCCATTCATCTTCAGTCTGTAAGGAGAAGAATTGTGGTGCTGTATCTTGAACTGTTCGCATAGCTCAGCAATCATCTTGTTATTCAGATTGGTACCGTTGTCTGTAATAAATCGTTCTGGGACGCCGTACCGACAGATCAGGTTATGCCGAATGAACCGTGCCACAACAGTCTTGGTTACCGTAGCATAGGATGCTGCCTCAACCCACTTCGTAAAATAATCAATCGCCACTAGGATGAAGCGATGCCCATTAGATGTCGTAGGTCTGATCTCACCGATCATGTCTATGCCCCACATTGCAAACGGCCAAGGCGCAGTCAGAACATTCAGGGGAACTGGAGGAACATGCACCTTGTCTGCATAAATCTGGCACTTGTGGCATGTCCTGGAATGTTGGTAACAGTCAACTTCCAATGTGGACCAGTAATACCCTGCCCGAAGGATCTTTTTAGCCATAGTGTGTCCACTGGAATGTGTACCAAAGGTCCCTTCGTGTAGCTCTTCCATGATCTTTTCTGCTTCCGTCTTATCCACACAGCGCAGTAAGGTTGAATCATGGTTTCGCTTGTACAAGATGCCGTTACTAAGGAAGAACTTCGCCGCGAACCTTCTTAGAAACTTCTTATCATTGACAGATGCACCTTCAGGATACTCCTGAGCTTCCAGATATCTCTTTACCTCATGGTACCAAGGCTTCTCAGTTACCAATTCAGTCTCGAGATCGCAACAGTATGCCGGTTCGTCTAATTTCCAAATGATGACCCTGGGAGCCTCATTATCCCATTTAACCTTGAACATAGAAGACATTGTAGCTAACGCGTCCGCCAGCTGATTCTCTTCTCTCGGGAAGTGTTCAAAAGTTATTTCTGTGAAGTGGGGGATCATTGTCAACACACATTCTTTGTAAGGGATAAGATTCGGATGTTTCGTATCCCACTCTCCTTTGATCTGGTTGATCACGAGGGCGGAATCTCCGAAGACACTCAGAAACTTAATCCTTAAGTCAATCGCAGCTTTGAGTCCCATGATGCACGCCTCATACTCCGCCATGTTATTGGTACAGTTGAAGCATAGCCGGGCAGTGAGTGGAGTATGAGTGCCTTGAGGGGATATGATCACAGCGCCGATACCGTTACCCAAAGCATTGGAGGCTCCGTCAAAGTGCATAGACCATCGGGATCCTGGTTCAGGTCCTTCATCCGGTCCAGGTACTTCACAATCAGTCACTATCATGATACTTTCATCCGGAAACTCGAAGTTCATTGACTGATAGTCATCTACGGCCTGATGTGCCAAGTGGTCTGCCAATACACTTCCCTTGATGGCTTTCTGGGTTGTGTACTGAATGTCATATTCCGTCAAGATCATTTGCCATCTTGCAATCCTCCCAGACAGAGCAGGCTTTTCGAATATGTACTTTATAGGATCCATCTTTGAGATCAACAAAGTAGTGTGAATCAACATATACTGTCTCAGCCAACGAGCAGCCCATACCAAAGCGCAGCAAGTTTTCTCAAGCAGTGAGTATCGGGTCTCACAGTCGGTAAACTTTTTGCTAAGGTAATAAATGGCATGCTCTTTTCGGCCAGACTCGTCATGCTGCCCCAGCACACACCCCATTGAGTTATCAAGTACTGTCAGGTATAGTATCAGAGGTCTCCCTTCAACCAGTGGCATAAGGATGGGTGGTTCTTGGAGATACTCTTTGATTCTGTCAAAAGCAGCCTGACATTCATCATTCCAACGTACTACCTGATCTTTCTTCAGCAGCTTGAAGATTGGCTCACAGGTAGCAGTCAGGTGTGAGATGAATCGAGCAATGTAATTTAGGCGTCCTAAAAAACCTCTGACTTCCTTCTCTGTTCTGGGAACTGGTATCTCTTGAATGGCTTTGACCTTAGCAGGGTCCACTTGAATGCCCTTATCACTGACTACAAAGCCTAGCAACTTCCCAGACCTTACCCCGAAGGTGCACTTGTTCGGGTTCAATCTCAACTTGTACAGTTTCAGACGGTCAAACAGTTTCTGCAGATGATCCAGGTGTTCTTCCTCAGTCTGGGACCTTGCGATCATGTCATCAACATACACTTCTATCTCATGATGGATCATGTCATGAAATAAAGCAACCATGGCACGTTGGTAGGTTGCCCCAGCATTCTTTAGTCCAAAAGGCATGACTTTGTAGCAGAAGGTGCCCCACTGAGTAACAAATGTAGTCTTTTCCATGTCTTCAGGTGCCATCTTGATCTGATTGTACCCTGAAAAGCCATCCATGAAAGAGAACACCTTATGCTGAGTTGTATTATCAACAAGGACATCAATGTGAGGTAAAGGGAAGTCATCTTTGGGGCTGGCCCTGTTCAGATCCCTGTAGTCGACACACATTCTGACCTTACCGTCCTTCTTAGGTACCGGCACCACATTAGCAACCCACTGAGGGTAAGAAGTTACTGCAAGAAACCCGGCATCAAACTGTTTCATAACCTCGGCTTTGATCTTTTCGGACATCTCTAGACGCATACGGCGGACCTTTTGCTTAACCGGAGGGCAGTCTTCCTTAGTAGGCAAGTGATGGACCACAATATCGGTATCCAACCCGGGCATGTCTTCGTAGGACCAGGAGAATATTTCCATGTAGTCATGTAGCATCTTAGTCAACCGTTGCTTCACGCTGAGCTCTAGGTTGGCACCAATCTTCACCTCTTTCCTGTCTTCTTCAGTACCCAAGTTTATTATTTCCACTGGCTCTTCATGTGGTTGAATTGCCCTTTCTTCCTGTTGTAACAGTCTTGCAAGTTTGCCAGGCACTTCGCAATCATCTTCACCTTCGTCTTCGGCTAAGTTGATCGGATTTTCGAAGTCATAACTGGTAGTAGCAGAGTCGTTACCAGTGAGATCCAGAGTGGATTGAAACCTGTATGAGTGAGTGTGTGTAAAAATACAGCTGTTTTGAAATGTATGTAAAGGAAAGAAAGACAGAAAAGGAGCATAAGATTTGTAATGCGTGAAAACGTCCAAGATTTCATTTATGATATATGAAATGACAATTTATATGCCCTCACAAGTAGAACCACGGTGCCTCGGGTAAGACACCGGGCCATAGAGTTTATTTATTGTTTATTACAAAATAACAAAACATAGGAATTCATTACTCAGTAACAAGAGAAACAGTCAGATTGTCCTTTGCACTCCAATTGTTAAGTCCACCGTCGGTTGCCGGGTAGATCCAGCTATCAAACTCAGCTTCATCCACTTCCTCTTCTTCCCCAATAGCATTTACTCCATGGGCAGGCAGGGGAGCTGTCACTACATTGGGCTTCTCAGGTGCCTCAAACTGAACCTCCTTTGCATCAATAAGGTCCTGCAGCTTGTTCTTTAAGGCCCAGCAGTCATCTGTGTTATGCCCCGGACTATCAGAGTGGTAAGCACAGCGGGCATTTGGATTAAACTTGGGAGACGCAGTATTCACAACCTTCGGGGCCTCTCTAACAGTCACCAAGCTGGCTGATAACAGTTGTGGCAGGATTTGAGAGAGAGTCATGCTGAGCCGAGTATATTGTCGTTTGGGCCTCTCAGCTCTGGGTTGGTTGTACTGTTGTGGAGCAGCAGCAGGTTTAGAAATAACCACCGCGTTGATAGCTTGGCGGTGTTCAGGTTTGTTCTGCCTTCTCAGGCCATACACAGCACTTGCCTCTTTCTTGAAGGGCTTCTTTTCAGCATTGGAGGAGGCAACCTTCTGTATCTTCCCCGATTTTATACCGGCCTCGATCCTCTCACCAGTCAGGATCAGATCAGTAAACCCAGCAGAGGAATTACCGATGAGATGATTGAAAAATGGACCAGAAAGGGTCCCCAAGAACATATCCACCAGCTCCCGGTCCGTCAATGGTGGCTGCACCCTGCCAGCCAGATCTCTCCATTTCTGGGCGTACTCCTTAAAACCTTCACCCGACCCTAGCGACATACCCTGGAGCTGGGTACGCGTAGGAGCGAGGTCGGAATTATATTGATACTGCTTGTAAAAAGCAGTGGCCAGATCCTCCCAGTTACGAATGCTGATTCCATCCAGCTGATAGAACCATTCGAGGTGAGTCCCTGAAAGACTCTCCTGGAAGAAGTGGATCCAAAGGTTCTTGTCTGCTGTGTAAGGCTGGATCTTCCTTACATAAGAACGGAGGTGCATCTTGGGACAGGAAGCCCCGTCATACTTCACAAAGGCGGGTGCCTTGAACTTGTGTGGAATCACCACCCCAGTAGATAGCCCCAAGTCTCCGAAATCCAGTCCAGGCACACGCTGAACTTCCATAGCTTTTAATCTGTCCTCCAACTGCTTGTACCGGTCTTCAGCAGGAGGGTACTGTTCGTCGTTGAAGTCTGTTTCAGTATCAGAGCCCACAGGAGTAGGGACTTCCCTTTCTTGGTGACTACCTTCCCCCACAGATGGAGTAGTCCTCTCAGCCTCAACCTGTAAGGTGTTCCCGAGTCTGCGCCCAGTGTTGAATAGCACAGTCCTCCTCTTCTTCTTAGTCTTCTTCAGAAGCATGGTCTTCAACTCTTGTTGGCCTTGAGCCAAACCCTTGATCAGCTCCTGAAATTGGGCGTTCTGCGCCTGAAGAGCCTTGATAGATGCCTCGGTTGATGATTCAGGGTTCATGATGCTGAAATAAACAGCGAAGAACAGTCAGCAGCCTGAAAAGAAGAGTACCTGTGATGCATATGATGAATGATATGTGTTTATGCAATGCATTCAAGAGTTCGAAAATTCAAATTTGTTGTAGACAAAAAGGAACACACGTTATTATTAAGAAAATAATTGTTCAGTACATTAAAGCCTCATGGGCAAGCATTACAAGACAGATCAATCCCAAAAGACACTACGCATCCTCTTCGGAGCAATATAGGTATTGAGATTCTTTTCCTCGTGCAGTAGGCGGGTGAGCTCCAGGACCTTTTTCTCGCTGGCATGTAGATTAGTTTCCAGAGAATTCCGTTCTTCCTTAAGCTGGATCCAACTCTTCTGCATCTCTTCCCAGGACGTGGGCATGTCAGGATGTTGAATGGTGTAGGACACCTCTCCTTCCAAGTCTGGCTCTTTGATCACGGGGAGAATATGAGGATATGGCATCACCAGCTTCTGGGAGCGGGCTCGTACCCACTTGAGATAAGGCTCCAATGGGATGGAGTTCCTGTGCCCCAGGGTCTTGCTGTCTATTTTGCTGGGCATCCTCCAAGCTTTGATAAATTTCTGGCGAAGTCCTTGCATATCCTTGTCGAAGTCAAAAACTATGTCAGGAATTAACATCTCATGAGGGTCATCTTTCCGAGCATAACCAAACTGTCTCCAAGCCAGGCACGGGTTGTAAGTAATACCTCCTCTGATTCCAAGTAAAGGAACATTAGGGTACTCCCCACAACGATCAATGATAGTGACATCCTCTCTGGAACGAGAACACCAATGTATATCTGCATGTGTAAGAGTCATCAATCGTTGTGACCACCTCAAACCTCGCTCGTTCTTCAAAACTGATTGTGGAAGGTGCGAAATAAACCACCTTCCCAGGAGGGGAGTGCAGCACATAAGAACACCCCTTTTTCTCATGGTTCGAGTGTAACATGAGTGAAGGATGTCCCCCAGCAACGTAGGTATAGGATTCCTGGACATGAAGATCTTGACAGCACTGATATCTATAAGCTGATCTGGTTTAGGGAACAACACCAACCCATAGACAAGGAGGGCTACAACTTCTTCAAAGGCTTGTAGGTCAAGGGAATTCCAACACTCTTGGGCCTTCTCAAACAGAAACTTTGCCAAGAATCCTTTGACACCATTGCTGGCTTCCCAATGCCCCTTGATGTCATATGGTTGTAGGCATAATGCTTTAGCCACTTCTTCAAGTTTTGGTTCCCTTTCCGTACCGTTGTAGGGTAGTTGATTGAGAATGGGAATCTTCAGAAGTTGGGAAAACTCTTCTAGAGTAGGTACCAGCTGATAATCCGGGAAAGTAAAACAGTGATGCAGAGGGTCAAAGAATTGGAAAAGGACCTTTACCATCTCTTCCTCAATATTGGTATTGACCAGGCTGATGAGTCTACCATGCCTTTCACTGAATGACGAGTTCTCGGGAATCCTGGATGTAAGCTCCTTAAGCTGAGGAGGGACCCTTATAAGGTTGATCTGAATTGTCTTTCTGCGGATAGTTTCCATGTCCTACAAAACAAGAACAAAGATGAAGATCCGAACCCCTGAAATGGTTAGTGGATGCATATGATGCTGTATGATGTTATGATGCTATGATTAAACACACCACAAATATTTACAAAGGCAAACATGTAAGGCACACAAGTCACACAAGACAAAGCCCTTAGAGTTTAGGCCAGCATGGGGTCTGGGTATTACCCTCTTGAAGTTGGTGGGCTCAAACCTGTCCTATCACAGTAACCGGGTTCTAAGGATCTCAATATCATTGGATTGCTTTCATTGTTCATCGTTTCGATTTGGCCACTGACTGGCGATCAAAATATCCCAAGAAAACAACCCTCAATTGAGTGTAGTATCGAGTATCAACCGACTTCGGAGTACACCAAAGTAGTCATCTCACTACCCTAAAGAGGCCAAGATGGTTTAATTAAGGTTCCTAAGGTCTGTTGATGCTTCACGACACCACATGGAGGCCCCGTACTCTCCTTGATTGACTCAAGGGTTACCGGTACACACCAAAGTGCCACATCAACGTAGCAGACTGCTTCAACCATGTCGGTATACCCCGCACAGTTCCCTCACAGCCTTGTTGCTACTTTCTAAGAAGGTATCCCCAGATCCGGGTTAGGATCTATAGAACTCCCAAGACAGTCCCACAATTTAAAGCAAACAAATCAAAGCAATTGAAAACACAGTGATCTTAGTCCTAAGGTACACCTCACTTTAAAGATTTCCCCAGCAGAGTCGCCAGTTCTGTGATCGGTGGATCTGGAACTGACTGTTTTAAAGCTGGTTTCGCAAAATGTCGCGGTAAGCAAGAGTCGCCACCGTCTTTTATTTTCTCCAACAAGAAAAGGACAAAAGCACAGAAAAATTCCTTATGAGATTTGTTTCTCGGTTCGGGAGGTAGATTATAGAAAGGGAAGGTGTTAGCACCCTTTCTATCCATGGTTATCCATGGGCTCTTAGATACTTGCTCATTGTGTTTTCAAAAGGTTTGCTTTTCAATTGTGAGTGGGTTTTGAAAAGAGTTTCGTTTAAAAATTTTCTAAGTAACTCTTGTATCTGTCCTCAAGAGTGTATGAAAAATTTGTTTGAAAACTTTTAGAAAGTGTAGGTGTGAAAAGTATTTTGTTTGTTTTTGAAAAGAGCAAGTATCTATGAGAATCTACCTACCCTAAGGAATTCGTCTGTGTAAATGTCCTTAAAGTAGTGCCATCCCACCATTGAGAGGTAGGTAGCACCACCGTTGGAGGTGTTAGGGTCAATTCGATGTTCGGGACATGGTGATCACCGGAGCAATAGGAAGACACCTTAGAAGCTACCCTCATGCCAGGTTCCCGGATCATGAGGACTTACTAAGACATCCTCTACTCGACGACCACCTTTCGAGGGGCAAGGCAACAGTGAAGCGTACCCTAGGGGTGGTGTGTGAATTGTGTGTCATTTTCAGTTTATTGTTTGTCTTATCATGCATTGGTGATCTACGTTTCGATTTTATTTTCGGGCATTCATTCTTTCATGTTATTGTTTAACAGTTAAAAGTGCGGGAATTTAAAGTGCGGAAAAGATAAAGGTCCTACGCTATTACAGGGGCGCGGGTCTACAACGCCAAATTAATCCAGACCCGATTTAAAATAAATTGCAGAAAATAAATATCTAATAGCTATTACATGGCTTTGGTACAAGTACATTATATTTACATCAAAAATAAATAAAACGCGCGAAAAAGGAAAATATGACCGAATGCGAGGGCGTTGAACCCTTTGAAGGAATTTAAAAAAATTAAGTTAAAATAATTAAATTAAATAAATAAAAGAAGAACTTATTTTTATGTTTTTTTTTTGTATTTATGATATTAGAGAAAATTAAATTAATTAAAAGTCAAGTAATTAATTCTAATTCTAATTGTTTTTTAATTTATTAAAGAAAATGCATTAAAGTTAAAACCTAGAATTAAAACTAATTAATTATAAAATTTACTTACAGAATTAATGGTTAATGATATTTATAATAAAAATATTTAATTAATTAAAAAAGATAAAAAAAAGTGCTAAAGGCCTATTTTTGTTATTTTTGGTTTATTGTGAAAAAAGAATTAAATTATAACCTAAAATTAAATCTAAATTAATTACATACAAATTTATTTATGAAAATACTTAAAATAAAATATTTTATTATTTTTTCTCTTTTTTCTGATTTTTATATGTTTTTTATATTTTGAAAATATTAATTAATTAAAATAAAGCAACAATTAAAAAATAAAAATAATAAAAAGAACAAAGAAAAGAAAGAAAATTGCAAAAAAAACCTAAGGGGGTGAAGCCCTTAATTTGGAGGTTTGGATTGAGAAATCTGGCCCAATAAGCTATTGATCTGTTTGACTTTTTTGGTAGTATGTTGTAGTGTTGACTGAACCTTATGCTATTCTTCCAATCTGCACCCTTGATCTGATGAACCTGGACAGATGGCCATTGATTTCTGAGCGTGTATGATGTGCTTCAGTGCTGAATCTGCACGTGATAGTTAATAGAAAAAATGATATTGAAAATTATTGAAGACCTGGGGCTCGAACCCAGGTCTTGTGGTTTACCATTCAAACGCGTTGCCAGTTGTGCCAAGTTGCTTATTCGTAAGTTAAATAATAAACAAAATTTATGAACAAAATAACGCGTTAGTATTATAAAAATAAAAAAAAGCGCGCTGGATTTAAACCAGCCAATCACAGCATGACAAGCAGTCGTCTTCTTCACCATCCCTGAAACACAAAACATGAGGCAACGGTTTTATATGCGTTCTTTTAGGCATGCTATTAGAAAATAGCGATTAGCTCTCAAGCACTCATAAATTGAGCGCGAGGGTTGTATCTTCTTCGTCTAAGCGCGCTGATCACGACCATGGTACTGTGGCTCCCTAATTTTGCCTCCTCTTAAAACCCCTAATTCAAATCCCTGCAAACCCTAAAAAGTAACAATGGCATATTTGTGTACAAGGCATAAAAACATAATTAAACAACATGGTAAGTATCAGGATGCATCATTGAACAAAAATACATAAATTAAATGTCATGGAAATGCCTCAAAATTAAGGTACGAGTATGCAACTTTATGAGAAAAATTTGGATTCTGTACAGTGTTTCAAGAGGTTATCTTTGATGTTTGTGATTGGAATACGTCCTACAATGCTTGAGGAAGCTAATGGGATGGGAATTTTGGCTTGAAACCACCTCTAACTGAGTTTTCAGATTTGAGATTTTTTTGTGAAAAGTGTGAGTTTGTACTTTGAGTTCTGGCGCAGCCTTGTGTGTCTTATTTTGGTTCTGATCATTTGTATATATCTTAGGCAATGTGTATGAATGAGACTTATGGTCAATAAAGCCTTGCTTTGATGATTTGGATTTTCACATAAACCACCATTATCAACTTTCCATTTTGAGTCCATTTTTGAATTTTTGCCTTGTTTACTCCCTTGCACGAATTTTGGTAGGCCCATAATGATGTTTCAAGGCTAGTTAAGGCCAAATATTCCCTCTTAAATCAATTTTTGAATTTCTTTTGATTTTAAAAGATTTAAAATTAATTAAATCCAATAAAAATCAATAAAAATGAAAAAATTAATAAAAAAATCTAAAATAAAAGGTGGGACACGTGGGAAGCATGGCCAAGTTAATTCAAGTGGAAAAAGTGGGCCCCTTTTGTCAAAAATGAGATTTCAAGGATAAATGATTTTGGCCATTTCACAAAAATTTCCCAACTTCTCCAATGCATAACTTGCTCAATTTTTAATCTTTGCTCATGTTCTTGGACATTTTATAAAGGTCTTGAAGTCCTCTAAACAATGTCTTTGGTCCCATGTCATTTTGATTTACCAATCTCAAGTTATGGCCTTTGACTTAAAGTCCCTTTTTGTTGACGTTTGAAAATGACCTATAATGTTGAAATTGATAACTTTTTGTGAGAGCATTTCTTGGACTTGAAGTATGAAGATGAGTTGTAGGAAATGTCTTTCTCTTCAAAATGAGCTTTGGATGGAATTTTTCTGATAATCCATGTGGAAGTTATGCCCTGGTCAATTTCAGTTGACTTTTTCAACTGTCCAAAAATAGAAACTTTTGCATCTTGATGATTTTTGAGCCAAGATTTGAGAATCATGATCAAGCATTGATCAAATGATGTTTGTGGCTTCAAAATGATATGTTGACCAAAAATTTGAACTTTTGACTGTCAAATGACCATTTTGCCCCTACAGTTGACTGTAGTGCAATTTAGGGTTTTTGACTGTGCATTTTTGTGCTGAAAGTCTTGAAACTTGATATGAGGATGCTTGACCATATTTGTAGGCATGTGAGACTTGATTGGGCCCTTTGAAACTTCATTTTCTTGATCAGAACCAAAACCCTAATTTTGACTGCTTAGGAGGCCCTTGACTATGCAACCCTTGAGGAAATTTTGAAGCTTGGCTTGGCAATTTCTTGGAGAATATGGGAGGGCAAATTTTGGGGTACAACAGGCACTGGCTTCCTTTTTACCTACAAACGGCTTCCTTGCAGCACTAGAAGAGGCATCCTTCTAAATTTTTCCACTTCGGATTCCATCTTCCACTCTTTCTCCTGTTAAGATCAGTTCATTAAAACCCGTCGATGAACTTCCAATTAGATGGTTGAAGAATGGCCCAGTCAAAGTTCCTAGAAACATATCCACGAGCTTCCTGTCAGCCAAGGGAGGTTGAACTCTTCCATCCAAATCTCTCCACTTCTGAGCATAATCCTTGAAACCCTCATTCGAACCCATAGATATATTTTGGAGTTGTGTACGGGTAGGAGCGAGGTCTGTATTATACTGATATTGCTTATAAAATGCAGCAGCAAGGTCTTCCCAGTTACGAATATTGGCTCTTTCCAACTGATAGAACCAATCCAGTTGTGTTCCAGACAGGCTGTCTTGGAGAAGTGAACCCACAAGTCTTTGTCAGCAGTATGAGGTTGTATCTTCCTCACATAGGAACGAAGATGCATTTTAGGACAAGAGACCCCATCATACTTACCAAATACCGGTGCCTTGAATTTTGGGGGGATGACAACCTCGGAGACCAGACCCAACTCTTCAAAATCCAGCCCAGGAACCTTCTGGATTTCCATAGCACTCAGACGCTCTTCTAACTGCTTATACTTTTCATCAGCCATAGGGTACTACTCCTCATTATAATCAGTTTCATTGTCAGACTCTTTAGGACTAGGGTCCTCTTCTCTGGCTTCACCCTCTTGATTCTCTCCCTCTTTAGATGAAGAAGCTAAATCAACAACCCGTCTTGGCGGTCCTCTGAACCTTCTGCTCATATGTGCCACACCGGCTGTCCTCTTGGTCTTCTTAGTGTTCTTCTTAACAATCAGAGCCTTCATCTCTTCCTGTCCTTTGGCCAGAGCCACAATCATTTTCCGGAACTACGTGTATTGAGTCTGAAGATCTTTCACAGTTTGTTCAAGAGCCATTGCTGAAATAAACAGCGGAGGAGATGAGAAACCTGTTATGAATCCTGTTATGCAATGATATGTATGATATGTATGAAATGTTTTGAAGGGTTCTTAAAGGCTCAAATTTGCTTAAACAAAAAGGAACAAACGCAAATTGTATTAGTAAACATGAATTGTTACAAAGAATGTATTTTGAGAGTACTATTAAGCAAAATAAAACAAAAAGAAGACTAGGTTTCCCATGAGCGCATCCTCTTTGGCGCGACGTAGGCGATGATATTCCTCTCTTCATGAAGTAGCCTAGTGAGTTCCAAGACCTTCTTCTTGCTGGCGTAGAATTGGGCTTCAAACGTATCCCGCTCCTCTTTAAGATGAACCCGGGACTTTTGTAACTCTTCGTGATCAGTTGGCATGTCTGGATGAAGAACAAGATGAGGAGTGTCTCCCTCGGCAACTGGTTCCATAATCATAGGTCGGATAGTGGGATAAGGCATCATAAGAGTTTGAGCGCGGGCTCGTACCCATCTGAGATAAGGCTCGAGAGGTATGGAATTCTTATGCCCAAGTGTCTTGATGTCAACCCTATATACCATACTCCAAGCTTGTATTAACCTTTTGCGGTAACCCTGAACATCATTCTCATAGTTGAAGGCGATTCCTTGAATAAGTCTATCATGATGACCACCCCTTCTCGCATAACCAAATAGTCATAATGCTAAGCAAGGGTTATAAGTGATTCCTTCCCTAATGCCTAAGAGAGGGACATTAGGGAATTCACCACACTGATCGATGATAGTAATATCTTCCGAGAACCGTGAACACCAATGAATGTCTGAATGTATAAGGGACATCAGTCGTGAGACCATCTTTTACCCTGTTCATTCTTCAAAGTAGATCTGGGTAGGTGCGAAATAAACCACCTAGCCAATAGAGGAGTGAAAACTGGAGGGTCCCCCTTCTTTTTAGAGTGCGAGCATGCAGAGAGTGTAGAATATCCCTGAGTAATGTAGGTACCGGATTCCGAGACAGAAAAACCTGGATTGTGCTCACATCTACGATTTGATCTGCATTAGGGAACAGTACCATCCCGTAGACAAGGAGCTCCAAAACCTCTTTAAAATCTTGTAGATCTAGGGTTCCCAAAAATAGTAAGCCTTCTCGAACAGAAATTTAACCAGAATTCCTTGAACACTCCCTCTGGTTTCCAAATTTGTCACTATGTCGGACCGTTGTAAGGATAGAGCTTTAGCAATTTCTTTAGGTTTGGAATGTCTTTTCGTACCGCTGAAAGGTAGCTGATCAAGAATGGTATCCCTAATAACTGAGAAAATTCCTCCATAGTAGGCACTAACTGGTAATCCAGGAATGTGAAACGGTGATGGAGAGGATCGAAGAACTGAAACAGCACTTTCAACATTTCTTCGTCAAGTTTTGCAGTGACCAAGTTGAGCAACCGACCATGCTTTTCAGTGAAAGGAGAGCTTTCGAGAATCCTTACTGCCAAGTCCCTTAATTGGGGAGATACTTTCACTAGGTTAATCTGAATAGTGTTCCTGCGAGCGGATGCCATATCCTACAAAACAGAGCAAAGATGAGCCCTAGAAACCCTTGAAACAGTTAGTATAATATGCTATAGTATGATGTTTATGATGTCATGATAAATCACAGGTATAGCAAACACAGACATATCACACCAAGTCCTTAGGTTTAAGGCCTGCTTGAGTTTTAAGGTCATACCCTCTTGAAGTTGGATTGGTTCAACCTGTCCTATAAATATGTAATTGGGTTCTAAAGGGATCTCAATATCACCAATCTTCCCCTCAAGCCTTGTTCAATCGATGATTAACTCGTAATCAAATAAAACTCATAAGTCAAACCTTAATGAGTGTAGCATCGAGTATCTGTCGACCTTGGGCATACACCAAAGTCGGCCATCTCGCTACGTCCTACTGGCCAAGTTGTGCAATTAAAGGTTCTAAGGTCAGTTGATGCTTTATGACACAACGTGGTGGCCCCGTACATCTCCCTGATTGACTCAAGGGTTACGGGTACCAGCCAAAGTGCCATATCAACGTAGCTACTACTTCAACCGTGTCGGTATACCCCAGCACAGCTCCCTCACAATTTATTGCTACTTACCTAAAAGGTGTTTCCCGATCCGGGTGTAGGATCAAATAACCCAAACAATTCCCATAAATATAAAGCAAGCAAGACAATCAAGAGAAAGTAATTAAATATGACCTAGATCCTAAGGTTTACCCCACTTTATATTTTATTCCCCAGCTGATTCGCAAGTTCTGTGATACGGTGGCAGAACTGACTGTTAATACTGGTTTGCGTTTTTTGTTTGCAAATGTCGCGGTAAGCAAGAGTCGCCACCGAATTTTATTTTATCCAATCAGGAAAAGGAAAAAGAACAGAAAAAAACCTTTTTCGAGATTTTTCTGAGTACGGGGGGTAGATTATAGAAAGGGAAGGTGTTAGCACCCTTTCTATCTGTGGTTTTCCACGGGCTCTTAGGTACTTTCTCATTTTGAAAACTGCTTGTGTGTGCTTGTTTTAAAAAATTTTGTTTTACTTCGTATTAACCATTGCTTCTGTTCTCAAGAGTGTTACAAAGTTGTTTTTGAAAACTTTGTTTGAAAAGTGTTGGTGTGAAAAAGTTTTTGTTTGTTTGAGCAAGTACCTAGGAACTAATCTACCTACTCAAAAAAGGTCTGTTCGTTTTCCTTTTAGACAATGTTATCTCATTATTGAGAAATAGGTAGCATCATCGTTGGAGTTTTTAGGGACATTCGAAGGGACAAATACGATCACAAAAGCAATGTTAAGAAATGTTAGTAATCATCCTAAAGCCTTAAAGATCTTTTTCCAAGGCAACATCTGAATGGGTCATTTCAGATCTTTCGAGAATAGAGGACAACCACTAACAAACACTATACTTCATGACCGTTTACCGAAGGAAACTGGAGTGGAGTAAACCCTAGGAGTGAGCATGTGCGAGTGTAATTTTCAGTTAATTTATCTTTGCACATTTAGGGTTTTCTACCGTATTAATTTTCAGTTTGTCTTTCCATACAATCCTATTAACATACATCTAAGCAGTTTATAGTTTGTGAAAATTAAAAGCGAGAAAGTTAAAGTCCTAGCTATTACAGGGCTTTTGCAGATACATAATTATTTTGACCGGAAATAAAGATGCAGAATTGAAACCCTAATTACTATTACAAACTCGAAGCAGTTACAATAATAATAAAAAGGAAATTAAAAAATGTGTGCGGCGAATTAAATGCGAGAATAATTAGAAACCTAAAATCTAAATGAAAAAATAATTAGGTTATTTTTTGAGAAAAGATTAAATTATATACAAATTAACCCTAATTCTAATTGTTTTTAAATTATGATAAAAGGATTAAATTTCCCTAAATAATTAAACTAATTAATTAAGGAAATAGAATATTTTTATGAAAATAAATGATCTATAATGTTTTTATGATTTTTTATTTAATAAAAAAAATTTATTTTTGTGTTATTTTTGCAGAAGAAAATAATTAGTAAATAATTAAAAAGAAAATAAAATAAAAAAGGAAAAGAGATGGGCCTGTATTTTAAGCAATCCAGGGAGTGAAATGGCTGAATTTGATTAGGCCCATTATGCTGAGCCCAGTCAACACGTTGGATCTTGTGTAGCCACGCTTGGAGGGTGCATCATGGACTTCCCTTTGACTGAGCGTTGGATTTGGATTAGTGATGATCAAGTGGCTGGATTGTTGGATGCATGGTGGATGTCTTGTAGTTTAATGCATGGAACTTGCATGTAAATGTTAAGAAAATAGAGAAAATGCTGGGACCTGGGATAGAACCCAGGTCCTCCTACTCATACATACGCGCGCTTAACCAACTGGACTACAAGGCTTAATTGTGAATATAATAACAACAATATATATTATATAAAACAAAGTGGATAAAATGGAAAAAATAAAAAGCGCGCGCGTGATTCAAACAAGCTAATGGTGGTCAGCCACGTTAGCTTCTTCTTCCCCTGTCTGTCGTTTTAGGTGTGATACCTTTACCTACGAACAAACTTTTATAACTATAACCCTGTAAATTTCAAAAATTCACAACAAGCATGATAAATAAATTGTGAGTACATAGATCAATTCATCTTGATCTCACGAGCATCACGGTACCCTTTTCTTGGGCCAATTTAACCTGTACGAAGAAACCCTAAAACGACAAAGCAAACCCTAGCAATGGCAATTATGAATACAGGCATCAAAACGCAAAGTTAATTAAAAAAAAACATTCCAAATAATGATACAAACACAATGCTATGCTTAAAAGTGGTTAATCATGCGTGAATAATCAAACTCAGATTCAAGAAATAAGCCAAATCGTGAGGATCGTGTAGGCTGATTCTTGGCTCGTGGAGGCGTGCAACCGATTGGAAAACGTTTTGGAGATGTCCATGAATATATTAGGAGCTTTGGAATGTCTTGAATTGACCTCTAGGTTAGAAAATGATTGACCACTTTCTTGCAAATTTTTAAGTTTTGTTTTATGCTCTCACGACCTCCAATCCTTTCTTTTTTGCATTGGTTGTGTTCTGTATATGTACTAGGACAAATTAGGTTAACAAAAACAAATTGTATCTTTGAAAATCATGGAGATTTGATTTAATTTTGCTCCTTGTATGATATCTTTCCAAAATAGCCTAATCATGCCAATTTTGATTCAATTTTCCCTTGCACGATTTGATATGCTATGCCAGCCTAATTGGATTTGATTCTACAAAAAATCAAATCAAAAATCAATCTTTTATATTTTTTGTAATTTATATGATTTAATTTGTATTTGAAATAATAAAAAATCAAAATAAATAAATAAATAAAGCAAAAAATATGTGGATGCTGATTTGGATCGTGGACCATGTCTTTAACAAGATGCAATCATGAGAAGCTAGGCCCATTTGACAAAAAATGTATTTTTGAGCACATTTGACTTTTGGCAATTTTGCAAAAATGGTCAACTTTGACAAGGCATATGTCCTCTAATTTTAACCCTAGATAGGTGTTCTTGGACTTTTTATAAATCTTAGGATGTCCCCTAAACAATCCTTTTGGTTTCATATCAATTGGGTCTTCCATGTGCATGTAAGAAGCTTTGACCCAAAAGGTGTTTTTGTTGACTTTTCAAAAGGACCTATAATGTAGAAATTCATATCTTTTGATGAGTGCATATTTTGAACTTGTGGGCTGAAGATGAGTTGTAAGAAATTGCATCCTCTTCAAAATGAGCCTTGGATGAAAAAATTCTGAAAAAGTATGAAGAAGTTATGCTTTGTCAAAGTTTGGTTGACTTTTCCTGTGAAACCCTAATTTAGCAACTTTTGGGTTTTGATGAATTTGGGGGAATTCCTTGAGGAATCATGATCAAACCTTGATAAAATTATGGATATATATTCAAAATGTTTATGTTGACCAAAAATCTTGAAGTTTGACTGTATGTGGGCCACATTTGACTTTTGACCTAGTATAGTTGATTTTCAGGCATCTGGGCAATTGACTGAGCAAACTTCTTGTGCAAGGCATGAAACTTGACATGGATGATCTTGAGAACATATTGGGACCATGGAAAGTATTTGGGACCCTTGGACTTCAACCATCTTGATGAGGAGTGAAACCCTAGTTTGAAGCTTGTTGCCTTAGGAGGAGGATTTGTCTGGTCAATCCTTAGTCATCCTTGAACAATTGAGGACCTCTAGAGGCATGTCTTGAGTAAAATGAGATGGAAAATTTTGGGGTACAACACTCCAGTGTTTAGGATTTGAAATAACGCCTGTATATAGTCAGCAAGGTCTGTCCAAAAGCATATTGTATAAGATTATGACATTGTTTTCGTCATCCTCCCTCTAAAGTCTTGTGACTTTTAGAAAGAGTTGAATGTCATAAAGAGAGTAAAAAGAATAGTTTAAATATAGTGAAAACGAATGGATGAATTCAAGACAAAGATATGCAATGCATTAATGAAACAGAGTTTAACATTAATAGATAATTGTTTGAACGAACGAAGAAATTACAACCGAAAATTTGAATAAACAGAAAATTTCCTCGCCCAAATCGTCACTTCACATGGATGCTCTTGAGGGGTGATAGAAAAGCTACAATTGACCATCTTGTGCAAATTCTGCGCTCCTTCGTCGATCAGGTCTTGAATCTTATTTTTCAAAGTCTAACAACTATCAGTATCGTGCCCCGGACTGTTGGAGTGACATGAACATTTTTCATTGGGATGATAACTAGGAGCAGCGGTGTTAGGATTCCGAGAAGGATCCTTCAGTGTCACCAAATTCAGATTCAACATGTGTAGCAAGACTTACGACATTGGCATGTTGAGTTTAGCGTATTGCCTATTGGGTGCATTACGTTTACTCCGATTACCATGTCCTTGTTGACGAGGTGGTTGTTGGGCTCGTGACGTGGCAGCAAATTAGAAAGGTCTACTTTCTATCAAACCGGCTCCTTGTCTCATGAGAGGATGAATGATGTCTTGATCCCCAACCTCGACTGTTTCCTTCATACATTTGAAACTGTCTTGATGAAGTTTATTGACGAGGGTCCTTGGCTCCTCTTGTCCCCGAGCTAAGTTTTGGATAAAAGCCATCTGGCCCACCAGTTGTCCCATCATCTGAATCTTCATTGTTGCCATTTCAGTTTGTAGTCGTTCCAACTGGTCATCCTTGTTGTCCTCAGGATTCCCCATGACCATGCCCCTTGTGAGGAGAGCTTTCACTTTTTCTTGCCCCTTAGATAGGTTCAAGAACATTTCTTGAAGTTGAGTGTTTTGAGCCTGGATGTCCTTGATAGTCTGCTCTAGAGCCATCTCTACTAAAATAAACAGTAGGAAGATAAGGAGACTTGTATGAGAGAAACCTGACATGATATGATGCATGATATGTGGATGCATGTTTTCAAGGATCTCGTGGGGTAAATGTTAGTAGTCACTTACAGCTTTGATTGGATAACTCCATATCGGTGGATGTCCTTCCACGAGAATTAAGTTCACCATGTCAAGTGGGTCATAGCCCTTGACTCAAGTTGTTGTACTTGATCTTTGACTGTGTTTGATTAGAAAATGAATCCTTTTGCCCCTTGATAGACGTCTTGTTCACAGTGAACATGCATCATAGACCCTTGAGATCCTTGAAATGGTTATTGAAAATGTTATGGTATGATGTTATGATGTTATGTACAAGTATGCAAAGTAAGCAAGTTTATATACAAATAATCATATGCACACAAAACAGACAAGTCCTTAGGTTTAGGCTTGCATGGAGTTCGTAGGTAAGTACCCTCTTGAAGTTTATTTGGCTCAACCTATCCTAGTTAATAGTAACTGGGTTCTAAGGGATCTCAATATCACTGACCTTTCCATCAGGCGTTGTCTCAGCACAATCAATCTTTTCTTGCGGCCGAGATATCCCAAAAGTCCGGTCTCAATGAGTGTAGTATCATGTATCAACCAATTTTCAGCTTTCCATCGAAATCAGTTATCTCACTACGTCCTAATTGGCCAAGTTTGTTCAATTAAGGTTCTAAGGTCGGTTAGTGTTTCATGACGCTGCTCAGCGGCCCCGTATTCTCCTTGATTCAACAAAAGGATACTGGTACCAACAAATGCGTCACACTAACGTAGCCATTGCTTCAACCGTGTCGATCTACGCCTATAATTTCCACAATCTATTGCTACTTACCTAAAAGGTGTCCCAGATCCGGGTAGGGGATCAAAGCAAGCCCAAACAAGGAACCATAATGTAAAGCATGCAAGTCAAACAAAGAAAGCAAGTAAAGGTAATCTAGTCCTAAGGTAACCCCACTTTTAAGTATACTCCCCAGCAGAGTCGCCAGTTCTGTAACGCAATGGGAGAACTGACTTAGGTGTTTTGTGTTTGATCGCAATTGTTGGGGATAGCAAGAGTTGCCACCGACTTTTCTTTTATCCAAAAGGAAAGACTGAAAATAACAGGAAAGACCTTTCGAGATATTTTCTTGAGTTCGGGGGATAGATTATGAAAAGGGGAGGTATTATCACTCTTTTCATCCATAGTAATCTATGGGCTCTTAGTTGCTTGCTAGATCACTTGCTTTTGTTTGAAAGTATGTTTGTGGTGTCGGTTTTGAAAGTATTTTGAAAATGTGACTTTGTAATGGCTCTCATTTATATAAGAACACATACAAAGTGTTGTTTAGAAAATAGTTCAAAGAGGTGTTTGTGGAATGTGTTTTTGAAAGTGATTTTGAAAAGGTATCTTTGTAATGGCTCTTGTTTCTATAAGAACGCGTACAAAGTGTGGTCTTTTGAAAATGTTTCAAAATGAGAGTGTTGGTGTATAAAATGTTTTTGTTGTGAGCAAGCGAGCAACTAGGAGCAACCTACCTGCTCAAAAGGTCTTAAATGTTCTTTTCCTCCTCCTTTAGATGTTGCTATCTTACCATTGTTTTGGTAATAAGCCCCTTTGTTGGATGTGAAGGGACGGGCGTGGGACGTTTGTATAGTCATAGACGGAAACCTATGGAACTTTTTAGTAATGTCGTTTAGGGACTAGATCATTTACCGAAGGCAACATCGAGGGACTACGATTTTTAATCGAGGGTCTTTGCTAAAACGCCCATGTTCGAGGGACATGACTATTTTTCTAAGGCAACAAGTGAGATTACCCTAAGGGTCAATGTGTACAAATTGTGTTTGATTGCATGCATTTAATCTTTTATTAGGATGGTCTACTTGTTGGTTTTATCTTGCCATACACACCTAATTACTAGCATTTGTACAAGAGAAATAAAAATGCAGAAAATAAATCCTACACTATTAAAACCATATTGAAGTGCATAAAATATAAAGGCAAAAATAAAATAAAAAGAAGGAAAATGAGCTCTTTTGATTGGGGGGAGAAGCACCCTTGGATTCTGCTTCTGTTGGCCTCCTTCATTGGGCCTAGCATCCAGCAAGTCATGGCCTTCGATTGGGAGTTGGCATCAGTCAAGTCATGGCCTTCGATTGGGCTTGGTAGTCAACAGGACGCGCCTTCGAGTTCTACCTTTCTGCCTTGTTACCTTCTTCAATTGGTCCTGGAATCAGTAATTCATGGCCTTCGATTGGGAGTTGGAACCAGTCAAGTCATGGCCTTCGGTTGGGCTTCACATTTAACATGAGCATGCATTCTGGTTGGGCCTGGAAGTTAGAATTGAAGCCCAAGGCTTTGTTTCATGTCTCATTCCCTTTGTTTCTTTCGTTTGAGATATTAAATGGCAACATGACCTAAGGCCATGCTAGTATTTGTCTTGCAAACAGTTTAATACTTAAAGCATGTTTAGGTAAACAAGAAGCAAACGAAAGGGTTAGTTCTGCAAATATATTAAGAGGGTGGAAACGAAAAGAACAATGTATTATGTACATATTTCAAATGAAATGGAAAGTTACTCACATGTTATGCCATGAAACGAAAGGTTCAAGGGTAAGAGTGACTTACCTTGCTGCAGCCTTGAAGATGAACTGGGACTTGAATGGAGGCCCTGGGTGCTGGATTCGAAAGAGGGGCCTGAAACAAAGCCTTGGATGTTGAACTCGAAGGAGGAAAGAAATCAAGTGTGATGCTTCTTTCCATTGGATTCGAAAGAGACTGAAGGGTGGTTGTTTTTCAGAATCGAAGGAGGTGACAATAGGATTCTAGGCTTTTGGTTTCACAAGTACTAAAGGGACTTGAGAGATTTGTGTGTTTGAGAAGATTTTGGAGGTTTCGTTCCTCTAGTCAAAAAATCTTCTCCAACCTTTGCAAAGAATTTCTCTATTTATAGAGAAAGAATGGGCATGTTGTCCAAAGCCAGCCTTGTAAAGAAATGATAAAATAATGTAACGTGAAAGTACAAGTGGGGGGCCTTTTGGCAGTTAGGGTGCAGAAGATGTGGATTATGCTTCTGGCCTTGCTTGTGCTCAGACCAAAATCAGGTTGAAAGTTGATTTTGTGACTAAAGTACCTTTTATGAAGAAAGGGTACACAGTCCTTTGCCAATTTATCCAAGAATGGTATTATCCAGTGAATAAACCTTCGAACCCTTATGCAATATATCACAAACTTGTGCAAACCTCTGGTTATGTGAAGATTTGGAAGCAACATAGTCTGGAAAATGAGATTTAGTCTTGAGTCGAATGCAAGAATGAGATCGAAGAACACTTGTTCGAAGGAAGCCTTTGCCTCAGTCGAAGCTTGTGATCGAAACAAGCTTACTCGAAGGAAGCTAATTCCCAGTCAAAGCTTGGATCTAAGCAAACACATTGCCCAATCGAAAGCTCGTGTTCGAAGGAAGCATATTTCCCAATCGAAGCATGTGGATCGAAACAAACATAAAGGGAGTCATTGATTGGTGTGTGTTTAGCATGAGGGAAGTTCCTGGCTTATGAATCGAAGGGTGTTCTTTCAAGGGAAGCAGGAACTTAGTCAAATCTTGTATGAAGATATCTCTTGGCTCAAACGAAGCTTGTGAGAGGCAAAGTCTGCAAGAGGTCCTTGGTGAATGTGGATTCGAAGGATGCATAGAGATGGTTACTTTTTTCTCATCGAAGCTTTTCCGAACGAAACAAACATGCATGCAGCATATACCCAATCGAAGCAGGCTTGTAGGTAGTAAACTTGTCCAAATCGAAGCAGGCTTGCAGGCAACTATTTTGTCCAATCGAAGAGTTTGCCTTGCAGGGGGCACTTGTGGAAGCAAAAAATGGTACTCAAAGCAAGCATGTAGGCATCATGCTGGGTGAATCGAAGGGTTTGCCTTGTAGGGGGCACTTGTGGCCAGCAAACTTTGGTTTTCAAAGCAAGCATGCATGCAGTGTGCTTAGTGAATCGAAGGGCTTGCCTTGCAGGGGGGACTTATGGCCAGAAAACTTGTGCATTTGAAGTAAGCATGCAGGCAGTAAAAGACACAAACGAAGCATGCAACAAGAAGTCACATGCCTAGATGAAATAGGCATGCTAGCAACAATTTTGAGCAATCGAAGGAGGCCAAAAGTTAATTGAAGGGTGCTGAGTCCAAGGAAGCCTATTTTTCTCCAAATTTGTCAAAATGTTATTTTTATCTGTTTTCTCCCTTTTTGACAGTTTCCTTTTAATTTTGCTACTGGAAAATCCCAATGCACTTGTGCAAGCTTGAACCTTGAGAATCTTTGTGAGAAAAGCATTGAGAATTGAGAGGGGAAATTTTGGGGTACAACAACAGGCGAGTGCAAATTTCTGGGCACTTAAGTATTCAATCATCTTCTACCTTCAAGTCACGAATGGTGGACGTGCAAATATAACTCTTTAGATTTAAGAAGATTGAACAGAGGCAGCTGTTGTACCCCAAAATTTACCCTCTTCATTTCGACCTTTTTGGCTTATATTTCATCATTACATGCATGCATATCACTGGTTTTATGGTTATGGGATCAAGGTATCTCTAGCAAGCCTAATCAGATTACAAGTGATGTTTATTTCTTCAATGGATGTTTTCAGAGTATTTCCGTGCTCAAGATCGGTTCGCCGTTTTGCAATGATTCGGGGTTCAAAGATTCACAAGTCCAACCCGACGCGTCATATTCAGGTGTTCTTTTGCCAAGATATTCCTGGTGACGTATTCTCAAATTCAGGTTTGGCTCGAGAGCCAATTCTTTAAAGAAGGTCACGGAATGTGCGAGTTTTCTCGAAGAAATATGGTGAAAAGTGTGTTGAAAGTGCAGTTTTTACGCACTAAAAAATTCATAACTTGAAGATTGTGGCTTGTTTTAAACCTGTTCCGGTGGCAAAAATTTCGTCTTGGCGTCATCCACATTTTAATATCTCACCGACGGAAGCCAATTTTATTCAGAAAGTCTCCAAAAATATGGATTTATTAAGTATTTTCACACAGGAAAATTGTGACATATGATTATCTGCTTCGTATTCAAAAAATCATAACTCTGTCAATTTCTATCTAATCAAACCCATATTTTTACACAAGGTCACTGACTCAGATATCTACAACTTTTCTTCTAAAGTCGAGACTGTATTTTGTTCTGACCAATACCATATTTTTATTAAAGAACGTGTCAGAGTTGACACTGGAGCCCAAAATAAGTTTATTTGAGGCGAAACTTCAAAAATTCACAAATAATTCACCGTTTATCCGATTGAGCCCATTTTTAGACAGGAGTTTGTTCTCGATGACGGCTATATTTTTTTTTCACATTTAAACTTCAAAAATTTCACTGAGGTCCCTGAGATATATCTTGGAACGTGCCAGACTCAAGTGAATAAAAATCTGCACTATTGCTTGTAGTTATTGGAGGCCCAATTGCATATCCAAAGCCCATATCTTTACCCTAATTTCCATTATATAATCTCATTCTTTTCATACAAAGAAGGACACAGAAAAAAACTTTGCCGCCACCTTGTCAAAATATCAAATTCTTTCAAGAACCCTAAAAATCTTGAAATTCTTGTAACAAACTCTTTTCACTATAAATAAGCCATCTCATTCACTTTCAAGAACTCAGTAGAGTAAGGTTGGTTCGATCTCCATGATTAAAAGGGTGTAGAATCATTCATACATGCCATATCGGTTTTAACATTACAAAATTGCATATATTTGTTTTCTTTGTATTTCATGGTATACTAATTTGTTTAATGTGTTCATGATATTTAACACTACAGATTTGGACCATTGTAATGGTCCCATGCAGGTTTATTATAAAACATGTTGAGGTCAGATCCTAACACCAAAGCATGCTTGGCTTGGTGGTAAGCATGTTGATGGAAAATCCTGAGATTCTTTTGGGTTATTTCTTGTTTCAATTCTATGTTTCTCACTCTTTTCCTCCTTTTTCCCTATTGTCACACATAACCAAAACCTTTTTCATAAAACCTAATATTTTTCACAAATCTTTGATTTTTACTAATAAGCTCAAATAATTAATTTTAGGTTTTTAATTTAATTTTAGGTTTCAATTTAAATTTAGGTTCAACATCCACCCCGACATTTTCATTGTTTGTTTTTGGTTTCTAACAAATTTGTCTTTTCCAACCCATTCACTTAACCACAACTTTTTTCACAAACCTTTTTTTTTACAAAAAAAAAACCTAATTTAATTTTTAGGTTAATTAATTTTAGGTTTTTAAACTTTTTTAATTCAAATTAATTAGGTTTTAGGTTTTTAATTAACTTTTTTTCAAAATTAACCTTTTTTATATTAATTAAAATTAATTATGTTTTTTTTAGGTTCAACTGTAATAGCGTAGATTTATTTTTCCACATTTTTCTATTATGTAACTGCTCCTAGTATGTAATAGTTGTAGGTTTTTATTTTCTGCACTTCACTATTATGTAATTGCCCCAAAGCTCTGTAATAGTCTAGGTTTACATTTCCGCCTTTACCTTCAGCTACTATATTTTATGCAATTGTTAGTAATTAGGGTTTGTATGGAAAGATAAAAATGAACAATAGAAAACCCTAATTACAATATAAATGAATTGAATCAAGCACACTTTGCACACTTTACTTCTAGGGCAACCTCTCTTGTTGTCTCGGAAAAACAATGGTCATGTCCCTTGAACGTAGGGATACCATTAGCAAAAATCCTCAGTTATAAATCATCATAAATATCATGGTCCCTCGATGTCCCTTAAAGTTGCCTAAGATATATGATCTTGTCCCTCGATGTTGCCTACAAATATATATGATGACATCCCCTTCGAATTGATAAAGGTATTCCTACATATTGCCTTTAATGACCATAACAATGACCATACGCTTGTCCCTCAAACATCCAAAGATAGGACTTCCTGCTAACTAATGGTATGGATAGCACTATCTAAAGGAGGAAGAAAAATACAAGAAAGACCTTGAGTGGGTAGTTACTGTTAATTGCTTGCTCATAACTTAAAACACTTTTCCACACCTCACACTTTCAAAAACATTTTCAAAACGCTTTATCAACACTCTTGAGGACTGATACAAGAGTTATCATAAAGCAAAATGCCTTGCTATTTGGAATTTAAAAACTTTTTCAAAAACACACATACAAAGCAAATTTTCAAAAGTGAGCTAGCAATTAAGAGCCTGTAGATAACTATGGATGAAAAGGGTGCTAACACCTTCCCTTATCATAATCTACCCCCCGAACATAAAATCTATCAAAGGTCTTTCCTATTCTTTTCACCTTTCCTTATTTGATAAAAGAAAAGTCGGTGGCGACTCTTGCTATCCGCAACAATTGCGATAAAACACAAAATCAAAAGTCAATTCTCCCACCGTATTACAGTTTGCATCGTTGCAGAATGGAAGGAATAATGCTCGTTTTGAAAATGTTTTGAACTGAAAAGCCAAGAGGAAAAAAAGTTTGAATGAGTTGATTTGTTTTTATAGGACATGAGTGTTGAATGGCCAAGGTATGATCCTCATATTCAAGCTCTTAAGCAAAGATTGGATATGCATCCAACTTGTCTGTTTAACCCCTTTCATTAAAAAGAGTGAGACGAGTTTAATCTTAACTCCTTACAATGGATGAGCACTGAATGACCGAGATACAGTTCTCGGATTCAAATGCTTGTGAGAAAGGTAAGATATGCCACTACTACAAAACATGCAAACCACAACGCGTAAGTCACCATGGTTCTTTCGAACATCGTTGTGACATCTCTAAACTCAGGCACTAGCATATTTTTATATTTTAATTATAAATTATTAGGATTTAATAACGATTGATGACCTGACCGTGGTGATACAATCAAGCTTTCATGGGTTCGAAACTCAACGCCCTCAAATATTTTATTTCTTTGATGTTAAGGCGAACCTTTTCTTTTTTATTTATTTTTAACTAAAAATTAAAAAGGATATCACTACGGTGATTTTGTTCAAGCGTTATGACATATATATATATATATATATATATATATATACCTATCACCATGGTTGGTAATGTCAAACGTTGTGAAATTGTTTACCCATATATAAGCGAATTAACTCTCGCTTCTTGACAGTATCGCCGTAACTTTCACAGAAAAATCCTAGCACCCATTTTTTCTCTTCTTCTTCATCATTAGCTTTCTTATTCTACAGTATAGTCGTCAATCTTGTTCTTCATACATAAAGGTATTCTTCTTCTTCCTTATTATCTCGTTTTTGTGTATATTATTGTTATGTTTCACATGATTTTCATATGATTTTCTTCTTGTTAGATAGTTTATGGTTTTTTATTGTTGTATGTTGTTGTTGATAAATGTTTATTGACATGATTTTCATATTATTTACTTCAGTTTCACATGTTTTATTGTTTCTTGTTGTTGTTGACAAATATTTTTCTATATTCTCTAAAAATGTTACAATGACAACAATATCATCATCAATCTGTGCTTGACTAAACTAGACCGCGTGTTGGTCCATCAGCTTTTGCAAGTACAACTTAAACTCTGAGCTTCTGTATTTACTTTGTGTATGTTGTTGTTATATTGATGTTATTGTTATGTATGCTGATAAATTTTGTTGGATTACAATGTCATGCTAGTTTATGTTAATGATCGTACATGTGATCAGAACTTGAAAGTGGGCTGAGATGACAACGTCTTCTTGGTTGGAAATTTGTGGAGAGGAGGGGGTGTACCTACAAGGCACTCTTATGATCTAGTGAGAAAGAGTGCAAAGAGTAACAAGAAAAATATTAGGGTTTTATGAGTGATACTCTATACTTGTCCCTCACATGTGTGGGGGTTTATATAATGTCCCCACGCTTAGCCGTTAGTCCCTATTTTTGGGCCTAGCTATGCGAGTCCGCCAAAATAGGTAATTGTCAAGACTTGGTCAAAACGAGCAGACGTGCTCGTAACTAGCCGTTTGTTCCAAGCATAAGACATATTATAGGCAGAGAGACGTTCTGGACGTTTCCTGGTTGTCTGCTCGACTCGTGTCGGGTAGAAAGGAAGATAGCTACTGATTTGGGCATATTCCTGGCTCGGGGGCGCTGCTGGTCTTGCTGATCCTGGGGAGCAATCGACCAGAGGTTCCCGACAGAGGGCCAAGGCTACTGGGTCATGGCTGTATGGGCAACGCTTGAGGTAAAATTAGGCTGGGCTCACTCTAGCTAATGTGGCAGTCCATAACAGTTAACATGTTTTTTTCATCGTGTTTGTAGGATTCAAATTCACACAGTATGGTTGTGGTTCACATGATGGTTTTTGGTTCATATAGTATGAGAAAAATACAAGGAGGATGAAGTTATTTATCCTCGTATTTTTTTATAGTAACACTAGTAGATCAACTTCAACTTCATTATGAGACAATAATTTTTTCAATTAAAGGTATGAATGTTGTTGATAAATGTTGCTTATGTTGTTGTTGTTGTTGATGTTGTTTTGTGTTTTTTGTTAATAAATGGTTTTTCATGTGCAACTAGCAAGTGGTTATGATTATTTACTTATAAATTAAAGCTTCGAGAAATGGTTAGTTATTAAGTTCCCTCAATCTATATAAATTAATTTTATGGTTTTGTTGATTAATGTTGTTAGTGAATTTGTTATATCATATGTGATTGCTTTTTTCACTAACCCCCATTGAACTTGCATTTATTTAAATAGATTTTTGAGATGATAATTAAAAGAATTAAATTATTCTTGAAAATCAACTTAGACGATCCAATGTTTTTTAAAATTGCATGCATCTTGTAAATCATAATTCCCTCTTTAGCGTATAGAATTTCATTTAATTCCACAAATTCTTTAAAACAATATTGATAAATGGGTGTCAACTCTTACATATACCACAACGGTTGGAACATATAACTGTGGTGAAATCTTATTTTTATGCGCTTTAATTTTAGTTGTAGTTGGGTATCAAAAGCATGACACTATATTTATAACAACGGTTGTTTACGTCAACCGTTGTGATAGATAGTTTACTACAACGGTCACTGGATTGTGATTGTAAGTAACACATATACAACCATACGCTACATAATAATGTCTGGTCCTGCATGGTTATATATCTTTTCAAACCGCTGTTGTATGTCTTTTCTGTAGTAGTGTTCATCCATCTCGCTCATTTACTATTTATTGAGTTTGAATTAAACTCGCTTAGTTTAAAGTGTTTTAGCCGAATCGTAATTAATTGAATGAGAAAACTATGCAACTTGTACTCGATTAATGTAGGAAAAGGTAAGATATACATCTATCTCTTCCATTCAATCCTATTTACTTAAGAAAAAGGTTTTTGAAAAGAAGCTCGACATTGGATCGACATTTGATAACTAATTAGGAAATTGGTTTGAGTGAAGAAGGGACAAGATTGATCGTGGTGTATAAAGCGATCGACTTACAAGTTAGGTATGTATCGATATATGGATCGAGTATGCCTTGGGTTTGGTGATGGTGATGCACGAGGCGATCAACTTATAAGTTTGAGGTGTGGCTCGATATATGGGTCGAGTATGCTTTAGACTTGATTTTATCGATGAATCTTAGATTAACAATCATACACACAAAGCAATAAATAAGGATAGGAAAGTGGTAAATTATTATAACGCCATGGGAATGAGGGTATACTTTGTCGGATAGGGATGATATAAAGAAATTAAAATTACACGTCAATTAACAAGCGAATAAGTGAAATAAACATTTAATAAATTAATTAAAAATTGATCAAATTAATTTACCAAGTTAATAAAAATTAATTAGAAAAGCTAATCAATTTTAGTTAAAAAAACAATAAACTAAAGCAAGATTTAATTAATCGATTAAGCCTCATTGTAAGAGGGCCCAAGAGTAAGCTAAGAAAAGTTCATTATAAGAAAGCTCAAGAGAAAGCTATGAAGAAACTCATTGTAAGAAAGCCCGAGAGAAATCTATGAGAAACTCATTGTAAGAAAGCCAAAGAGTAAGCTATGAGAAACTCCATGTAAGAAAGCCCAAGAGTAAGCTATGGGGCCAGGATGAATTGAATCGAAAGTCGTAAGATTTAGCGCTATGTTAAGCAATCGTGAGGCTATTCATGTAGTAATCAACCCTATTTGAGGCTGGGAGATGAAATCTATGCATTTAATCAATTCGAAAGATAATATAGAATTAAATTTCGAAATCGCAATGTAATAGCTATCTGCATGCTTACAACACAAAGCAACATCCAATTAAACATCAAGGATAAAAAATAAATTCTTATAAGCTGACCTGAACTAAACAAAAGAGAACTCCTTATCTAGGATAGTACATGTGCCAACCTGTAATGGCTTATGAGCTGGCATGAATATGCATTTTTAGTGCAGAAACTGATTTTTTGAGACTGAGTCAGTTTTGACTATGTTTCAAGTGATTCCTAAAACCTCTAAATACTTAGGGTGCCATCTAAACTCATAGATACCGCTCAATATACAAAATGATATATTCTTGTAGTTTTTTACATCATGCAAAATACATCTTGAGGAAAGTTGCACTCACATACTCCCCCTTTTTGATGATGGAAAAATTGCGATGATGATGACATTTCGTGTGTATTTGACGCTCCCCCTGACTATGTGCTTCCAAATTCATATAACTATTTGCTGCTATATATCGGAAAGCAAAAAGTAAGTTATTAATTTACCGGGTCATATTTAGGTTATATTGTATCGTGTCCACAAAGATTGGTTATTGAATTGTCGTTCGATAAATCACTCGTTAATGAGTTCGGGTTAAATGGGTTGAAAAGAAAATGTTATCAACAGAAAATAATTGTATAAAAAGGAAAAAGGAATAACTTTTCAAGCATGCATATATACTATTTCTCACAGACTTAAACATATCGACATGTTATACTCAACCTACGATATTCATCATTGTCAACACGTGTCACTCACAACCTAAGTCATTTCTAACCCAAATTGAGAATTTGACGGTATCACCTCGGTAGCGATCTCTCAACCACCTCAATAACACATAAGTCAACTGCGCTCGCTTGTATCGGCGATCTCTCAAAGTGACACAAACAACACAGAGGCATTAATCACAAACACCCTAAGTGAATAACAACACTAAATTTATCTCTAGAATTTAGACACTATTAGATAATCATCCTAGATAAGAATCTAAGCAGTATATGTCTATAACAACTCAAATCCCTAACATAGAGCAAAAATCTAGGACAATAATCCACAAAGATTCGTAAAACAAGTTTTATATAACTTTAAGGGTGACAAATATACACCAGTTCAAAGAAAATATACATACAAACCAAACCAACAGAGAATACACAAAGAAAAAGAGAAATGAACCGCAAATCTACCAATTTTTCAGCGCCGATCAAAGAACAATACACCCCTGATCATCCGTATGCAAGCTCCATAGTTGTTATCTAAGCTAATCCTAACAAAATTAAAGTTTGATGGAGTAGGGAGAAAAAACTTCTCCAAAACCATAACCTAAAAATAAACTAAATCTATTTTTATAAAACTCATCTCAGCAGACCGCGTTAAGCGGGCCTGGCGCGCTAAGCACGACTTCCTTATTTTACACATAAAACCGCCTAAAACCATACTAAGCACGCTATCGGCACTAAGCGGGAATCAAAACATTGGTTCTTACAAATTATCAAAATGCAAGCAGCATGCTACAAAATGCATTGAGCGTACTCGCGCTTAGCGGCTCATGCATGCTAAGTGGGCTCTCCTAGACAGAACATCCCAAAACTGGTATTTTATTCCGTAAACGCCCATTTGGAGCCGTGTCTTCGACACTTTATTCCTCAATGCTCCAAAATACAACAAATACCTACAAATTGAATGGAAAAACATGAAACGGTACACTATGTACACAAAAGTACAAATAAACACAAATTAAACATATTTACACAAAAGTATGGTTTATTCAAAGATATTAACAAAAAAAAGTCGATCAGTGCAACAAAAAGTATATACAAAAATAGCTACAATTTGCACTTATCAAACTCTCCCCAATTTGAACTTGTTTGTCCTCAAACAAAGCCAAACAACTCAAAGAACCAAAAGTAATCAACCAAAATATCATGAATCAACAAGTTTTAAAAACGGAAAACAAATGCAATGGTTCAAATAAAAAATGGTACACACGAATAAATATACTTACCACTAAACTATGATGATAACATAAACATGAAACGAATACTAAATACAAAGAACATGCCAAATATTCTAAAATAACACTAGTTCACAAATGAATCACACCTAGCAAAAACAATCAATGGTAGATGAAAAACACACAAAGTAAGGTATTTTCACTCATCCACAATCTTGCAAACAAAATACTAAATTATGCATTCATCCAAAAATTCACATTGAACATACAAAGGCAAGAATCTCAAGGGCTTTTCAAGGTTGTAATGTGGCTTGCTTAACAAACAATGGATAAGTCCTAAATCTAATCGAAACCAAAACTTACCTAAACCTAAGGGAGTAATTACTTCCATAAAGTTTCAAACAATAGAATTCCAATCAAACTTCTTCTTTACCATAAATTCTAAACCAACACACATCACTTATTAGCACAATTATTCCATACTCTTTTTGTTTTTGTTTTTCAAAACTTTTCTCTTTTTTTTCTTTCTTTTTCTTTTCACTTTTTTTTCTTTTTCATTCTTTTTCTTTTCAAAACCTCATAGAAATCACAACATAAGGAAAGAAACATTCCTCTCCCCAAATTGAATTCAACCATCATCAAAGTGAATGCTCCCTACTTTCTAAGGCAAGGTAAAAATTCAAATAAAAATCATAGTTAAGGTTCAAGAAAACAAAGAATCAATGTCCATACAAAAAGATGAACCAAACACTCATAGACAAACATTTAGCAAAAACAACATAGATATCAACAAAAAACTCAAAGGGGTTAACAAAAGTTCACACTCATAAGGTGAATTGACTATTTGGCCAAGGTAGTTGTGCTCAAAATGGAACAAAAAATGCCTTGATCATGTTCAAGCTTTCATACAATCAACACAAACAAAAGATTAAACATAATAAAATCCAGTTAAAACAAGAATCATGTCTCCAGCATATGTGAACAATGGAAAGCTACCTCACAAAAAGGGTAGGAACTAAAGTGATTCATAAATGAACAAGTATACAAAAGAATGGATGGCATAAAAAATGTAAAAAGTATAAGTATCATGAATACCTAAAGTATAGAAAGCGATAAACACATACCTCAAACATATACAAAACTTTAACAAAATCATTACCACATATTCGCAAGTTGAAACACTCAAACATGGAAAATCACCAAAAGCGACTTCAAGATATCGAACCAAAATTGAGTCCAAACAACAACGAAAGAATTAATTATACTAATATTATTTACTATTTATAGCCTTGGTGAAAGTGGGAAAAATGAAAGCCAAGCGAAAACTAAAAAAAAAACTTCACTGGTGCATCACATGAGAGCGCACTAAACGGTCCAAACCGCGCTTAGCGCGCTACACCAGAACATCAAAAATCAATCCAGCAGACAGCAGTGCAGCCTCCACATTCACCTACACAATCTCAAACATATGTACAATATTTACAACATACAAATACACTTCCATAAGCTAAATACGACAAGCTTGTGGAAAAACACAAATTGACATAACAAAACTAATGGGTGAAAGTGAATTAACAAGTTGAAAATTGAAAATTTGAGAATTTAAAACAAGTCAAATTTCAACTTGTTAAAACACAAGTCAACACATACATAAAAGAATACAAACAAAACATGCTTGTTTTACATCGTAAGCTCGACGCCTTTATTGTGCAAGCTAGCAACCTCCTCTCGTCATGCCATGGTATTGTCACACCGTGCAAACCTAAAGAAAGTGTCCTAACATCCACACAACAAACATTACAAAAACAAGATAATTCACAACAATACGTGAAAATAAAGAAAAAACGCATATATGCACAAGTATGTAAAATAAACACAAAACACGTACAAGTAAAAACAGACAAGTTAATGTACGTATTCTATACAACATATACATTAATTACAAAACTCAAAAACAAAAGAATTACCGCAATGCAAAAATAATAGAACCAATCCTCAGCAACAACGCCATTTTGTTTGCTGATGTATAGAGGCAAGAAAAAAGTAAGTTATTAATTTACTGGATGATATTTAGGTTATATCGTATTGTGTCCACAGAGATTGTTATTGAATTGTCGTTCGAAAAATCACTCGTTGATGAGTTTGGGGTTAAATGAGTTGAAAAGAAAATGTTATCAACATAAAATAAATGTATAAAAAGTAAAAAGGAATAACTTGTCAAGCATGCATATATACTACTTCTCACAGACTTAAACCTATCAACCTGTTATACTCAACCTACGATATTCATCATTGTTAACACGTGTCACTCAGCACCTAAGTCATTTCTAACACAAATTGAGAATTTTACTGTATCACCTCGGTAGCGATCTCCCACCTCAACAACATAAAAGTCATCTATGCTCGCTTGCATCGACGATCTCTTAGAGCGACACAAAAAACACAGAGGAATTAATCATAGACACCCTAAGTGAATAACAATGCTAAATCTATCTCTAGAATTTAGACACTATTAGATAATCATCATAGATAAGAATCTAAGCAGTATATGTCTATAAAAACTCAAACCCCTAGCACAGAGCAAAAATCTAGGACAACAATCTACAAAGATTCATAAAGAAAGTTTTATATAACGCCAAGGGCGACAAATATACATCAGTTCAAAGAAAATATATATACAAACTCAACAAATAAAGAATACACAAAGAAAAAGATAAACGAACTGCAAATCTACCGGTTTGTCAGCACCGATTGAAGAACAATCCACTATGGATCATCCGTATGCAAGCTCCATAGTCGTTATCTAAGCTAATCCTAACAAAATTAAAGGTTGATGGAGTTGGGAGAAAAAAATTCCAGAAAATCATAACCTAAAAATGAACTAAATTTGTTTTTATAAAACTCATCTCAGTAGATCACGCTAAGCGGGCCTGCCATGCTAAGCCCGACTTCCTTATTTTACATATCAAACCGCCTAAAACCACGCTAAGCGCACTATCCGCGCTAAGAGAGCTTCAAAATATTGGTTCTGCCAAATTGTCAAAATGCAAACAGCATACTATAAAATGCGTTGAGCGCACTCATGCTTAGCGGCTTCTACGTGCTAAGCGGGCTCTCTTGGACAGAACATCCCAAAACTGGTCTTTTATTCTGAAAATGCGCATCTGGAGTCGTGCCTTTGACACCTTCTTCCTCAATGCTCCAAAATGCAACAAATACCTACAAAATAAATGGAAAAACATCAAACAATACACTATGTACACAAAAACACAAAAACAAACACAAACTAAACGTATTTACACAAAAGTCGGGTTTATTCAACGATATTAACAACAAAAAGTCGATAAGTACAGAAAAAATATATATATACAAAAATAGATACAATTTGCACTTATCAATAACATATTCTTCTTCCACTTTGACAACATCAAAAAGAAAACAAGCATATCATTAGAAGTATCGCAGTATTCTATAACAATCAATATATCATACAAGGGTAATTTTTGCATAAAAGAGCAACAATTACAACACATGTAATGCAATTTTATAAGAATAAGCAATGCAAGTAAGAGCAAAAAATTTAAGTTGCGTCTATAGCGTCACGATTACGTAACACAATATAATGGAACTCCCGATGCCGCACACGCATGTGCCTAGCATAACAACAAAAACATTTCGCTTCTAAACCAAAATGAAGATGTTTAACATACCATATAACCAACAACAACAAGAAACACATATTGCAAATAACACGCAAACAATTAGCTCAAGCACAAGTGCAAGAAACAAAGAATAAACATAACACATTGTGATACGGTGGGAGAACTGACTATGAGTTTTGTGTTTGTATTCGCACTTGTTCGGTTGAGCAAGAGTCGCCACCGACTTTTTATTTTATCCTAAAGGAAAGGTTGAAAAAGCACAGCAAAAACCTTTTGAGATATTTCGTGGGTCCGGGGGGTAGATTATGAAAAGGGAAGGTATTAGCACCCTTTTCATCCATGGTTATCCATCGGCTCTTAGTTACTTGGTTTTTTAGATCACTTGCCTTGATTTTTGATTGCTTGAAAATGGTGTGTGTGTGTGTGTGTGTGTTTTTTTTGAAAATGTTTTGGAAGAAGATGCCTTGTTTTTAGGCTACCCTTGTAACAATTCTTTACTCGAATATTTTACAAAAGTGTGTATCTTTTCGAAAAGATGTTTCAAAGTGTTTTTGAGAGTTTGTTTTGAAAGTGATTGTGGAATGTGGTTTTTGAAAAGAAGGCAAGTGTTTTTGCAAGTTGATCTCAAGTAACTAAGAGTTTTGTCTACCCTATTGTACTCAAAGGTTTTCTCTATGATTTCAACCCTTTTTAACAATTTTGTTCCACCATTGAATTTGGTGGACAATCTTGCGTTTAGGATGTTTGTTGGAGACGGACGCGGGTCATCGTACGGACCATGAATGCAATGGTGCCAAGTGTCTTTGGCAATTTGCTTTGAAGGGACTATGATCATTCTGTTTTAGGTAACATTCGAAAGCGTCATTGAGGGACTTATGATCATTTGAATTTGTTTTGCCAAAGATACTCGACGTGCAAGCATGGCCCATTTTGGAAGGCAACATGTGGGATTACCCTAGAGGGTGCAAGTGTGATTGTGTATTGATTTCATGTATTTGTCTTGTATTAGGTTATCTAGCGTTTGATTTTATGTACATGCAAACCCTAGGTCTAACCATGGTATAATTGAAAGCGGTAAATTGCGAAAATGTAAAGTCTACGCTATTACAAAATAAGTATCCGGGAGTGGGGGTACAAATTTATGAATGGGGATGAGACTTAGGAATGTAATGTCCAATAAGTTACAACCAAATCGAATTTGCGATCAAATGTAAATGTAACGAATATCAATGTATAAGATAAGCAAATGTGTATAGGAGCAATGTAAATGTATTGTGTAAGTGTACGTGTATACATGTATGTAATTATTTACAGGTGCGACAATGTGAATTTAAGAGAGTATTATTAAGTATTGTTTTAACTTAAAGAAAAATTAAATGTGTATTTAATTTAATTAATAATCTTGTATTTTCTTTAATATGTACAAAAAAGAATGTTTTGATTAAATGTTCTAAGTTCTAATTATGTTATGTATAAAAAATGTATCTTTATTTATTATATACCAAAAGTATGTTTTAAATAAATATCAAGAATTAAATTAGAAAAAATGTATTTTTATTTGTTATGTACAAAAGATATTTTAATTAAATGTTTTAAAAGTTTATGTATATTGAAAAATATATTTTAAAAGTGTTAAAGCATTAATGTACAAATTAAGTATTAATCTTATATATTTATGTATAAATAGAAAATTTTCCTTAAATACCTTAAATCATATTATATACAAAGAATGGCATTTTAGTTAAAAGAAAAAGGTTTTATATTTTAATTGTATTGTATAATAAAATGTATTTCAATTATAAAAATATTTTAATGTCAATAAATAAAAAAAGGTTTTGTTAATTCAAATGTATAAGAAAAGAAAATGATGTTTTTAAAAAAAAAGTTGGAAACAAAAAAAAATCAGAAATGGGCTTTAGGCGCTTCAGAGGTGGGTAAGGAGGGGGTGCGAAATGGAAAACAGAAGGGCTTGGGCGTGGTTGAAACGGGTTAGGCCCACTCGGTTTTGACAAACGTTTTAGGGTTGGATTGTTTTGTGTTCAAATGGGATTACGCTTAGGGTTTGTGAGGCGCGCCGCTCATTCGTTCTTCGTTCATCTTCTCCGATCGTTCGTCCTTTGGCCAGCACCTCCTCTTTGCCCAGCCATCCGCGCCTCCGCCTCCTTCCTTCTTCCTTGATACAGTGAAGCGCGAAAAAAGGGTAACCCTCTTGCTTGTTTAACTCGTTTAGGGTTTTTCCTTTTACATGTTATGAATTACTGCCTTCTTTTGATTAAGGCGTCTTGATTTTGTTTGTTTATGTTGTGTTCATTATTGATTTTGTTGGAGGTACGCGAGAAAGGGTGAAAGAAAATTTGTTACCTTTACTGAGGAGGGGAAGGAGCGGTGGAGGCGCGTAGGAGGCTTAATGGCGAAGGAGATTGCACGATGAAGCTAGCTTCTTGGTGACCCCGGTTAGGTTTTATGATGTTTACCCTGAAAACCCTTTATATCTTCTTTATCTCTTCTCCTCGTTGGCTTGCCTTTGTTGCCTTTTTGATTTGCTTTGTATGATGCCCTTTTATTTGGTGATGAGGATGATCTGAGCCTTTTTGATATTCACTTCCTTCTTCTTCTCTTCCTTGTGTTGCCTCCTGTTTATGTTGCCTTGATATTAGTATGCTTCTGAATGTCTGTTGCCTTTGATTTTTATCCTATGATGATGCTGTCTGAGGGCTTGAACGCTATGATTGTAACATGTTATTGTTGAAACTTTTGTTTTGATTAGCCTCTCTTCTTCTTCTTCTACTGTATGCTTGAATTATCGGCCTATGATGATGCTGTCTGAGGCTTGTGATGTTGGATAATTTTGCTTAAGCTTTGAGCTGGGCAAGTTTGATATTTCAGGTTGGATGCTTAGGCAGGTTTAAGGCTTTGGTGATTTTATCTTTAGGCAGGCATGAGGTTTAAGCTTATGGCTTAACAGGTTCTCTTTTTTGTGGATCAGTTTGACAAGGTTCATGTTTGAAATGGCAAAGCTTTTTTTGAAACTGGGTGTTTGCAGTAGCTTGATGATGGTGTTAGGCTTTTGACAGTTGCAGGTTTAGACTTTTCGTGTTTAAGGCTTGGCCTTGCTTGCTTCAGGAAGGTTTGAGGTCTTTAGTGGCTAGGCTGGTTATTTTAGCTTGATGGTTTGATGCTTTAGGTTTTGAAAAATGGTAAGGCTTTTTGATCTTTTTGTTTGTGTTGGAGTTTTTGAACTTGTATCTCTTGAACTTTTGTGAATGTTCTGGTTTAATGCTTCTTGAACTTTTACTGGTTTTCCCCCCTTGTACCGGTTGGTGTTTGATGGTTATATCTGATATATTGTTTGGTGGCTTATGTTGTACACAGGTTAAGGTTTTGCTTTTGATTTAGTAGGCCTGGCCTTTGCTCAGCAGACTTGGCCTTTGTTCAGTAAGCTTGGCCTGGTTTTTATGTTTATGCAGGGGATAAAGGCTTCAGCAGGTTCTAGCTTGACAGTGGTTTTAGGCCTTTTTGGATTTGCTCTCCTTTTGTCCACTGTGTTCAGTTTTTGTTTTATATGTTTTCTTTCTATCTCTCAAGCCTAAAGCCTAAGCCTGCTCTTCTATCTCTCTTCTCTTTCTCTTCAGTACAGCTTGCATTAAATAATGTTTATGCCTATGTACTTTCTGAAAGGGCCACTTTATTTTTGGGAAATGATGAAAAGAAAATGTGTTTTGCTTGCATAACAATCTTCTCTGCATTTTTGTCCCTTCTTTTGACAGCTTTTGTACTTTTGGATCTTTTCATATCTTTGCCAAATCTTCTTCTTTGGTAGCCTTGAATAGCTTTGTGACACTTTGACAGCAAGTTGGAATTTTTCAGTTTGGATTTCTAGTTTGGTTTGAACTTGGAGTTTTGAGATTTGAATTTATGCAATTTGACACTTTTTGAATTGTGCAATTCATTTTTTAGCAAATAAACATTCGTCCCTCTTTGTGAACCGGGAGAAATCCCGTGATTTGCAGAGAGGGTTAACTGATCCCAATCAGTGGCCCTTAATGATGAACTCTTTTTATCTGTCATTATTTATTTATCTGCTTTTTGACTTTTCTCTTTTTCTCTTGCAGATGAATAATTGAATGGAGGGGAGCAAAGGATGAAGAATTTGAAGAATAGAAGACTTAGAAAAAATAGGATAGTTTCATTTTTTTATTTAAATTTAAATTAATGTAAAATCATTGTTTGTGAATAAATTGTAAACAATAATTGTACAAATAATTTAAGAATAAATAAAAGTTTTCACTATCCAATTAATTCTATTTTATCCTTTATTGTTTATTTATTATTTAAAATTCTTTGAATTAAAATAATTGAAAAATAAATTCCAATCACTTAATCTTAGAATAATAAATAATTTAAATAAACAAAGCTTTAGCACATTGATCAGTTAAACCTGGTATCTCCAATATCCAAAGCAAAGCAACAGTTAATCAAAACACTGATCAGGCGCATTCCCTTTTCACTGATTTTTACCAACACTGTAAATCCAAACTGCATGGATCTTTTGACCAGTTCAAACAAACCAATGTGAATTCAAACCAAATGTATTCTTTTTATAGATTAAGTCAAACAATGCGAATCCAACCCAAATCTCGGAATAACTTGCAAAGTGTTGTGGAATTTAAATCCTTCTGAGAACGTGCCCATAAAAACCCTAATTCCTGATTAAACTCCAAAGAGCGTTCGCCTGATCAAAGTTGAGCCAAAATCAACCAAAACCCTAAGCCAACTGTGTGGAACATTCCAAAGCCCTGAAAATCAATGAAACCCTAATTGTGTCCTGACTGACGAGAAAAGTCTGTTTGACCGATTCTTGAGCCAGTTTGAAAGATCATGAAAAGCCTGAAGTTGTTATTTCCTGTGGAAAAATGCGAGGGCAAATTTTGGGGTACAACAGTTGCCCCTGTTCAATCTTCTTGAACCTGAAGAGTTAGATTGGCAAGTTTGCCTTTCGCGACTTGAAGGTAAAAGAAGATTGGACACTAAAGTACCCAGAAAATTTGCACTCGTCGATGTGATGGTAGAGGTGAATGGGCTTAAAGATGCCATTTTGTGATGGGCTTAAAGATGCCATCTGGTGCGATAGAATCTTGTCGGGGGATGGGCTTAGAGATGCCATCTGATAATGGGCTTAAAGATGCCATTTGGCGACTGCTGGTAGGAGGATGGGCTTATAGATGCCATCTGAACATGTTGAACTGTATGTCAATGGTGAGTGGACAAGTATCAGAAAGGCACCCATGTTTTGGAACATCTCTGAATTGGGGGTCCAAATAAGCAATAGATTGACATCCATGTCTGGAGAATCTGTAAACTATTTTCAGGAGTTGAGATTGAATAAGCAATAGAGCCACATCCGTTGTTGGGAAGCGTCCGTAAACTGTTTTCAAAAGTTGGCATCTGAACAAGTTGGTAGATTGACATCCGTTGTTGGGAAGAATCCGTAAACTGTTTTCAAAAATTGCATCTGAACAAGATGATAGATTAACATCCGTTGTTGGGAAGAATCCATAAACTGTTTTCAGAAGTCTTGAGAAGAATCTGAACAAGTGATAAGTTAGCATCCGTTATTGGAGAACCCGTGAACTGTTTTCAGAAGTCTTGAAGTTGAAGAGGAACCGGTGTAGGGTTTCCTGATGATGCGTCTGAATGGATCCGGAATAAGTATCAGAATGTCGCCGTGTCCGGGTCACATCTGAACTATTTCTGGATGAATCTCGGGAGGTGATCTTTGTCTGTCGACTGATCTTACCTGAAAAAGTAAAGGGTTAGTCGTATGCAATGTCATGATGCATGATGCAATGTATGTGACATCAATGTTTATGACATGAATGTGATGAATGCGCATGTAAGCTGATGAGCTATCTTGCTGGGGATAAATGAATCTTGGACGGCTGAAGATAAAAGAATCTTGACCGCTGCCGGGAAAATAATTCCTTGGCTGTTGCTGGGGAAGAGAATTCCTAATGACCTCTACTGGGGAGTTCCAAACTAGTAGACTCATGCTGGGGAGGTAAGATTGAGAATCTTCAGCTCGGTGGGAAGTAACTCTGGCGACTTCACTGGGGAACTCAAGATTTGCCCTCCCAAAACTCTGTGGGGAGAAGGTTCATTAGTCTGGCTCCGCTAGGGATTGATAATTTGAAGTTTTAGCTTCACTGGGGATAATGAAACTTGACTCTGAGGGGAATTAGCCTCTGGAAGGTTCTCTGGCTGGGGATTGCGAGAGTCCTCTGATTGCTGCAGGTGAAGGCTTAGAATCTGAACAAGCGATAGATTGACATCCGTTACTGGAGAATCCGTAAACTGTTTTCAGAATGTTGAGAAGTGTCTGAACAAGTGATAGGTTAACATCCGTTACTGGAGAACCCGTGAACTGTTTTCAGAACGTCTTGAGATTGAATAAGCAATAGAGTAGCATCCGTTGTTGGGAAGCGTCCGTAAACTGTTTTCAAAGGTTGCATCTGAACAAGTAATAGATTAACATCCGTTGTTGGGAAGAATCCATAAACTGTTTTCAGAAGTCTTGAGAAGAATCTGAACAAGTGATAGGTTAACATCCGTTACTTGGAGAACCCGTGAACTGTTTTCAGAAATCTTGAGATTGAATAAGCAATAGAGCAGCATCCGTTGTTGGGAAGCGTCCGTAAACTGTTTTCAATGGTTGCATCTGAACAAGCTGATAGATTAACATCCGTTGTTGGGAAGAATCCATAAACTGTTTTCAGAAGTCTTGAGAAGAATCTGAACAAGTGATAGGTTAACATCCGTTACTTGGAGAACCCATGAACTATTTTCAGAAATCTTGAGATTGAATAAGCAATAGAGCAGCGTCCGTTGTTGGGAAGCGTCTGTAAACTGTTTTCAAAAGTTGCATCTGAACAAGTCGGTAGATTAACATCCGTTGTTGGGAAGAATCCATAAACTGTTTTCAGAAGTCTTGAAGAGGAACCGGTGTAGGGCTTCCTGAGGATGAGCTTGTGTAAAACTGCATCGGGTTTTTGAAAACTTTTGACATTCGAATGCCCCAAGTGGTGATGTAGATAATTTTTCGGCTTGTTACAGGTGTTGGTCTACAATCGGTCGTCCACAGATATTTCCTGGCTTGTTACAGGTGTTGATCTGGAACTCTTCAGACGTGCCCTGGCTGGATACAGGAATCGAGTCTGGAAAGGTGATAGTTAACAGATATGCCCTGGCTGGATACAGGAATCGAATCTGGAAATAGTCGTCAACAGATATGCCCTGGCTGGATACAGGAATCGAATCTTCAAACTCTTCAGACGTGCCCTGGCTAGATACAGGAATCGAGTCTGGAAATGTGATAGTTGATTTGTTGAACACCTTTGACATTTGAATGCCCCAAGTGGTGGTGAAGGAGTCTTGAATCAGATTACTCTGCATATTGAGAGATTTCTTGAAATCTTGACTGGACTGCCCCAGGTTAATTGGATTGTGCTATATCATGCCCCTTGCTGATAGGAGATTTGTAATGGAAGTGTCATCCTTTTGAAGTGATTTTCACTTACTGAGAGAGTTTTCGTTCCTCTGAACATTCGCTGTATGAATTTCTTCGCTGTCAAACAAAAAGCCAAATGCAGACAGTGATATTCAAGCAATGCAAAGTTTATGTTTGTCTCGAAATTTTGAAAAATGCGTTTTTAGCAGAAAACTTTTTATAAGACAGATCAACACAAGATTTAGAGCAACGCCCTACAGGAGTCAGGATACCTTTTGTAACAGTATGCTTTCGAACTAACCCATGCTTCAATTAGGACTTTTGAAGGGTTGTAACGTGGCTTGGTTCACGGTTTAAGAAACAAAGGATAAAGGCTCAAAATATATTTGTACCCACCCGCTCTTCGTGATGTCCTTCATACCTAAGCTCGGTTAATTGTACGTCCCACTCTGTTTTGAGTTTGGAACGACTTTTGGGCGATGGTTCACCAGTTTGAATTTGGGGAGACAGTCATCATCTCCTCTTTTCTTTTTCAACATTTCTCATGTTGTTGAGGATTTTGTAATGACCTCACTATTTTGATTTTGATTTGTTATCCCTAACTTTTGCCTGACTGTTACCGTTTTCCGAGATTACCGTCAGCGGGATGCCCCAGCTTTCTTAAGCCTCCTTTACAGGTTTTGGCTTGGTGGGCTTTTCTCTTTTGAGAGATTGACTGTCTATGTGATAGGGAACCACCCCTGTCTTTTGATTCCAAAGGAATGCTTTCTTTTTTGACATCGTTCGTTGTATTAAGAACTGAGAGTTTGCGACTTCAATGCGCATCTTCTTTTGAATTAACTGAGGTACTACCCTGCCCCGGGTTTATATCAAAGGTTTTGATCGTTTAGAACAGAAAACTCCTACTTCTTTGGCTCGAAGGGGTTGACTAGGGATTAACTTCCTTATAACTCCAGTGTTTGGGAATTGAAAGAAATGCCTGTACATCATCAGCAAGGTCTGCTCAAAAGCATACTGTATGAGATTATGGTATTGTTTCGTCATCCTCCCTCTAAAGGCTTGCAGCTTTTTATCAAGAGTCAGATGTCATAAAGAAAAGCATAAGAGTAGTGAAACGAATGGATGAATTCAAGACAAACATATGCAATGCATTAATGAAAACAGAGTTTAACATCAACAGATAATTGTTTGACAGCAAAAGAAATTACAACTTTGAAAATTCAAAAGGAAGCAAAAGTCTTTCAGCTTGAGCTTCGTCATTTCAGGTGGAGAACCCTTTAACAGAAGATTTTCATCTCGCCTTCTGGCATGAATTCCAGCACTCCAATGTCGATCAGATCTTGAATCTTGTTCTTCAAGGCCCAACAGTCGTTGGTGTCGTGTCCCGGGCTGTAGGAGTGGTAAACACAGAATGCGTCGGGATGATAGTGAGGAGAGGAGATATTGGGCTTCTGAGGAGGGTCCTTTAAGGTAAGCAAGTTGACCTCCAACAGGCGCTTCAGTATGAAAAATGATGGTATTTCAGTCTCCGTGAACTGTCTTCCCGACGTTTCTTGCATACGCCGATTACCCCGTTGACGCTGGCGAGGTTGTTGATGGGCTTGTGACCCTGAAGCAAGCAAAGGAGCTTTCTTCTTGTCTTCTTGAGTGGATGGAGGTTGAGCGGTGACTTGCTCTTCAACCTCAGATGTTTGCCCCAGTTGGTTATTTGGAAGCAGTTGGCGGACAAGAACTCTGAGTTCCTCTTGTCTTTGAGATAGGTCTTATATGAGAGCCATCTGGCCCACCAACTGTCCCATTATTTGGGTCCTCAAGGTTGTCAGATCGAACTGTAGCTCCGCAAGCTGGTCACTCCTGGCATTGTTGGAATTCTCCAAGCCCTTTGTGAGGAGAGCTTTCATCTCTTCTTTCCCCAAAGACAAGTTCAGGAACATCTCCTGCAGCTGAGCAGTCTGGTCTTGGATGTCTTTGACAGACCTTTCTAGAGCCATCTCTTACTGAAATAAACAGCAGGAGAGTAAGCAAACCTGAAAAAGGAGAGACTGTCAAAATGCAATGCATGATATGTGGATGCATGCTTTCAAGGATCTCTTGGGGTAAACACAAGAAGATGTTAGAGGTTGAACTCTGCTCTTGGATTGGAGAACTTTGCACCGGTGGACGTCTTTCCACTAGAATCAAGCTCACCATGTCAAGCGGGTCATAGCCACTGATTCAAGTTGTTGCGCTTGATCTTTGACTGGATAACTTTGTATCGGTGGATGTCTTTCCACGAGAATCAAGCTCAACATGTCGAGTGGGTCATAGCCACTGATTCAAGTTGTTGCACTTGAACTTTGACTGGAGAACTTTGTATCGGTGGATGTCTTTCCACGAGAATCAAGCTCACCATGTCGAGTGGGTCATAGCCACTGATTCAAGTTGTTGCACTTGATCTTTGATTGCATTGGTTAGAGGAGAAACCCCTTGCCCCTTGATAGACGTCTGGTTCAACGTAACCCTGCATCAAAAGAACCCTCGAGATCCTTGAAATGGTTATTGAAAATGCTATGGTATGATGTTATGATGTTATGTACATGTATGCAAAAAGCAGGTGAGTGTATATACAGGCAAACATATTCACACAAAGCAAACAAGTCCTGAGGTTTAGGCTTGCATGAGGTTTAGGTAAGTACCCTCTTGAAGTTAGTTGGCTCATCATGTCCTAAAATAGAAACCGGGTTCTAAGGAGCTCAATATCATTGGATTGTTTTCTGTGTTCATTGTTTCGGTTTAGCCACTTACTGGCGACCAAAATATTCCAAGAAAACAATCCTCAAAAGAGTGTAGTATCGAGGATCTACCAACTTCGAACTGCACCAAAGTCGGTCATCTCACTACCCCTAAAAAGGCTAAGATGGTCAATTAAGGTTCTAAGAGTTCGTTAGTGCTTCATGACATCACACAGCGGCCCCGTACTTTACTTGATTGAACTCAAGGGTTATCGGTACTCACAAATATGTCACACTAACATAGCTTACTGCTTCAACCATGTCGGTACACCCCGCACAGTTCCCTCGCAGTTTTTTTGCTATTTACCTAAGAAGGTGCCCCAAATCCGGGTGTAGGATTTACAACAAACCCAAACAAGAATCCAAAAGATAAAGAAGTCAAGTTAATCAAAGCAAGAAAGTAAAGGTGATCTAAACCCTAAGGTAACCCCACTTTTAAAATTCTCCCCAGAAGAGTCGCCAGTTCTGTGATACGGTGGGAGAACTGACTATGAGTTTTGCGTTTGTATTCGCACTTGTTCGATTGAGCAAGAGTCGCCACCGACTTTTTATTTTATCCTAAAGGAAAGGTTGAAAAAGCACAGCAAAAACCTTTTGAGATATTTCGTGGATCCGGGGGGTAGATTATGAAAAGGGAAGGTATTAGCACCCTTTTCATCCATGGTTATCCATGGGCTCTTAGTTACTTGGTTTTTTAGATCACTTGCCTTGATTTTTGATTGCTTGAAAATGGTGTGTGTGTGTGTGTTTTTTGAAAATGTTTTGGAATAAGATGCCTTGTTTTTAGGCTACCCTTGTAACAATTCTTTACTCGAATATTTTACAAAAGTGTGTATCTTTTCGAAAAGATGTTTCAAAGTGTTTTTGAGAGTTTGTTTTGAAAGTGATTGTGGAATGTGGTTTTTGAAAAGAAGGCAAGTGTTTTTGCAAGTTGATCTCAAGTAACTAAGAGTTTTGTCTACCCTATTGTACTCAAAGGTTTTCTCTATGATTTCAACCCTTTTTAACAATTTTGTTCCACCATTGAATTTGGTGGACAATCTTGCGTTTAGGATGTTTGTTCGGGACGGGCGCGGGTCATCGTACGGACCATGAATGCAATGGTGCCAAGTGTCTTTGGAAATTTGCTTTGAAGGGACTATGATCATTCCGTTTTAGGCAACATTCGAAAGCGTCATCGAGGGACTTATAATCATTTGAATTTGTTTTTCCAAAGATACTCGACGTGCAAGCATGGCCCATTTTGGAAGGCAACATGTGGGATTACCCTAGAGGGTGCAAGTGTGATTGTGTATTGATTTCATGTATTTGTCTTGTATTAGGTTATCTAGCGTTTGATTTTATGTACATGCAAACCCTAGATCTAACCATGGTATAATTGAAAGCGGTAAATTGCGAAAATGTAAAGTCTACGCTATCACAAAATAAGTATCCGGGAGTGGGGGTACAAATTTATGAATGGGGATGAGACTTAGGAATGTAATGTCCAATAAGTTACAACCAAATCGAATTTGCGATCAAATGTAAATGTAACGAATATCAATGTATAAGATAAGCAAATGTGTATAGGAGCAATGTAAATGTATTGTGTAAGTGTACGTGTATACATGTATGTAATTATTTACAGGTGCGACAATGTGAATTTAAGAGAGTATTATTAAGTATTGTTTTAACTTAAAGAAAAATTAAATGTTTATTTAATTTAATTAATAATCTTGTATTTTCTTTAATATGTACAAAAAAGAATGTTTTGATTAAATGTTCTAAGTTCTAATTATGTTATGTATAAAAAATGTATCTTTATTTATTATATACCAAAAGTATGTTTTAAATAAATATCAAGAATTAAATTAGAAAAAATGTATTTTTATTTGTTATGTACAAAAGATATTTTAATTAAATGTTTTAAAAGTTTATGTATATTGAAAAATATATTTTAAAAGTGTTAAAGCATTAATGTACAAATTAAGTATTAATCTTATATATTTATGTATAAATAGAAAATTTTCCTTAAATACCTTAAATCATATTATATACAAAGAATGGCATTTTAGTTAAAAGAAAAAGGTTTTATATTTTAATTGTATTGTATAATAAAATGTATTTCAATTATAAAAATATTTTGATGTCAATAAATAAAAAAAGGTTTTGTTAATTCAAATGTATAAGAAAAGAAAATGATGTTTTTAAAAAAAAAAGTTGGAAACAAAAAAAAATCAGAAATGGGCTTTAGGCGCTTCAGAGGTGGGTAAGGAGGGGGTGCGAATTGGAAAACAGAAGGGCTTGGGCGTGGTTGAAACGGGTTAGGCCCACTCGGTTTTGACAAACGTTTTAGGGTTGGATTGTTTTGTGTTCAAATGGGATTACGCTTAGGGTTTGTGAGGCGCGCCGCTCATTCGTTCTTCGTTCATCTTCTCCGATCGTTCGTCCTTTGGCCAGCGCCTCCTCTTTGCCCAGCCATCCGCGCCTCCGCCTCCTTCCTTCTTCCTTGATGCAGTGAAGCGCGAAAAAAGGGTAACCCTCTTGCTTTTTTAACGCGTTTAGGGTTTTTCCTTTTACATGTTATGAATTACTGCCTTCTTTTGATTAAGGCATCTTGATTCTGTTTGTTTATGTTGTGTTCATTATTGATTTTGTTGGAGGTACGCGAGAAAGGGTGAAAGAAAATTTGTTACCTTTACTGAGGAGGGGAAGGAGCGGTGGAGGCGCGTAGGAGGCTTAGTGGCGAAGGAGATTGCACGATGAAGCTAGCTTCTTGGTGACCCCGGTTAGGTTTTATGATGTTTACCCTGAAAACCCTTTATATCTTCTTTATCTCTTCTCCTCGTTGGCTTGCCTTTGTTGCCTTTTTGATTTGCTTTGTATGATGCCCTTTTATTTGGTGATGAGGATGATCTGAGCCTTTTTTATATTCACTTCCTTCTTCTTCTCTTCCTTGTGTTGCCTCCTGTTTATGTTGCCTTGATATTAGTATGCTTCTGAATGTCTGTTGCCTTTGATTTTTATCCTATGATGATGCTGTCTGAGGGCTTGAACGCTATGATTGTAACATGTTATTGTTGAAACTTTTGTTTTGATTAGCCTCTCTTCTTCTTCTTCTACTGTATGCTTGAATTATCGGCCTATGATGATGCTGTCTGAGGCTTGTGATGTTGGATAATTTTGCTTAAGCTTTGAGCTGGGCAAGTTTGATATTTCAGGTTGGATGCTTAGGCAGGTTTAAGGCTTTGGTGATTTTATCTTTAGGCAGGCATGAGGTTTAAGCTTATGGCTTAACAGGTTCTCTTTTTTGTGGATCAGTTTGACAAGGTTCATGTTTGAAATGGCAAAGCTTTTTTTGAAACTGGGTGTTTGCAGTAGCTTGATGATGGTGTTAGGCTTTTGACAGTTGCAGGTTTAGACTTTTCGTGTTTAAGGCTTGGCCTTGCTTGCTTCAGGAAGGTTTGAGGTCTTTAGTGGCTAGGCTGGTTATTTTAGCTTGATGGTTTGATGCTTTAGGTTTTGAAAAATGGTAAGGCTTTTTGATCTTTTTGTTTGTGTTGGAGTTTTTGAACTTGTATCTCTTGAACTTTTGTGAATGTTCTGGTTTAATGCTTCTTGAACTTTTACTGGTTTTCCCCCCTTGTACCGGTTGGTGTTTGATGGTTATATCTGATATATTGTTTGGTGGCTTATGTTGTACACAGGTTAAGGTTTTGCTTTTGATTTAGTAGGCCTGGCCTTTGCTCAGCAGACTTGGCCTTTGTTCAGTAAGCTTGGCCTGGTTTTTATGTTTATGCAGGGGATAAAGGCTTCAGCAGGTTCTAGCTTGACAGTGGTTTTAGGCCTTTTTGGATTTGCTCTCCTTTTGTCCACTGTGTTCAGTTTTTGTTTTATATGTTTTCTTTCTATCTCTCAAGCCTAAAGCCTAAGCCTGCTCTTCTATCTCTCTTCTCTTTCTCTTCAGTACAGCTTGCATTAAATAATGTTTATGCCTATGTACTTTCTGAAAGGGCCACTTTATTTTTGGGAAATGATGAAAAGAAAATGTGTTTTGCTTGCATAACAATCTTCTCTGCATTTTTGTCCCTTCTTTTGACAGCTTTTGTACTTTTGGATCTTTTCATATCTTTGCCAAATCTTCTTCTTTGGTAGCCTTGAATAGCTTTGTGACACTTTGACAGCAAGTTGGAATTTTTCAGTTTGGATTTCTAGTTTGGTTTGAACTTGGAGTTTTGAGATTTGAATTTATGCAATTTGACACTTTTTGAATTGTGCAATTCATTTTTTAGCAAATAAACATTCGTCCCTCTTTGTGAACCGGGAGAAATCCCGTGATTTGCAGAGAGGGTTAACTGATCCCAATCAGTGGCCCTTAATGATGAACTCTTTTTATCTGTCATTATTTATTTATCTGCTTTTTGACTTTTCTCTTTTTCTCTTGCAGATGAATAATTGAATGGAGGGGAGCAAAGGATGAAGAATTTGAAGAATAGAAGACTTAGAAAAAATAGGATAGTTTCATTTTTTTTATTTAAATTTAAATTAATGTAAAATCATTGTTTGTGAATAAATTGTAAACAATAATTGTACAAATAATTTAAGAATAAATAAAAGTTTTCACTATCCAATTAATTCTATTTTATCCTTTATTGTTTATTTATTATTTAAAATTCTTTGAATTAAAATAATTGAAAAATAAATTCCAATCACTTAATCTTAGAATAATAAATAATTTAAATAAACAAAGCTTTAGCACATTGATCAGTTAAACCTGGTATCTCCAATATCCAAAGCAAAGCAACAGTTAATCAAAACACTGATCAGGCGCATTCCCTTTTCACTGATTTTTACCAACACTGTAAATCCAAACTGCATGGATCTTTTGACCGGTTCAAACAAACCAATGTGAATTCAAACCAAATGCATTCTTTTTACTGATTAAGTCAAACAATGCGAATCCAACCCAAATCTCGGAATAACTTGCAAAGTGCTGTGGAATTTAAATCCTTCTGAGAACGTGCCCACAAAAACCCTAATTCCTGATTAAATTCCAAAGAGCGTTCGCCTGATCAAAGTTGAGCCAAAATCAACCAAAACCCTAAGCCAACTGTGTGGAACATTCCAAAGCCCTGAAAATCAATGAAACCCTAATTGTGTCCTGACTGACGAGAAAAGTCTGTTTGACCGATTCTTGAGCCAGTTTGAAAGATCATGAAAAGCCTGAAGTTGTTATTTCCTGTGGAAAAATGCGAGGGCAAATTTTGGGGTACAACACACATGATTGCACAATAATAAGAATATATATTAAGAACACACAATGGTTATCAATAAAAAAAATTTGGAAATGAGCATTCATGGTTTTCATCATTTGAGAGAATATCAAGCATTTTTTAAAATGAACTAGTAACACGCATTAAGGCAAATCTTACTTTCAAGGAAAAATTGAAACGATATTATCTCACTCTTGATGAAATGGAAGTTACACTCACATGATATAAAATACTCAAACAAAAGGTTAGAGTAAATATATAAAATGCAAACAACAATATAGGATTAAACAACATTAGAGATATCAATAATCCCCAATTCCCCACGTATGTTGATAAAAGGTTTTGTTGCGAGAGATTTAGTGAAAATATCAGAAAGTTGATTTTTACTATCAACAAGCTCAAACATAACATCCCATTTGTTTTACCCCAAAATTTTCCCTCTCACTTATCAAAAATTTGCTCACAAGATCTCTTTTGGTTCAAGACTGCACTAAGGTTGATCAGCTCAAGATACCTCCTTAAGCACTGATGACCAAAATTAAGGTTTGAGATTGCACAAGGATATTTGAACTTCCAATTTCCCATATGACTTTCATGGATCATTATGGACCCCCAAGATTACTCATGTCAAGTTTCAAGCTTTGGATCACATTTTTACTCAGTCAATTGAGCATTTGACCTAAAAATCAGTTGTATTGGGGAAAAAGTCAATTGTGGCCAATTTACAGTCAAACTTCACAATTTTTTATCCACGTCAACATTTTAAACTCATATGTATAATTTTATCAAGTTTGGACCATAATTCCTCAAGAAATTTGATCAAATCTTCAAAAGGGCATAATGGTCAAAATTAGGGTTTTGATTGGGAAAAGGGCAATTTCTGATTTTTTTTTACCTAGCAAATGATCAATTGGTTTAAGGAATGATCTCAAGAGTCCAATTTCATCATTTTAACAAATTAAATGGCTGAAAACATTGATCAAGTCCAATGGATTGACAGATGAATTTTCAGTGTTGGAAATTTTTCTAAGTGTTGAAAATTTCTTATTTCACAACTTTGAGCAAAATTTTCACCATGATGCAAGATGATTCAAAAGAAACTTCCAACATGAAAGTTGTAGATATCCATGAAATCTAAAACATTTCTTTACACAATTTCTTCCAAAAGTGCTTGGATCTCAAGTTATAATTTTAAGAAAATATGGTCATGAAACAAAACACTTAGTGAAATTTTGCCCTAATTTGGTCAGGATTTTGACCTAACTTCATGGCACTTTTTCATATAATTCCAAGGGGAATTTTCAAAATTTATTCAAATAGGGGTTGTATAGCAAATTGCAACCTTTCCAAAATGTCCCAGAACTCCTTGAGATTAATTTTGAGTCGGGAGAATCGAACAGATGAAGTTAGGGTTTTCACACTTGAATTACAAGTCATTTTGTGATGAACAAGAATTCAATTTCAAACCTATGTTGCACAATATTGTTTTGAAGGCCTCTAAACCTCAAGATCTATCCATAATGAGAAAAGTAAACTTACTTTTGAGCTATTATCCACTTGATTCAAGCTTTGTCCAAGTAAATTTTCCATTAATGGAACAAAGTTCACACTTCCATTTTTGAAAAGTGACTTTAATCACAAAGTCAACTTGTATGGAGCTTTTCACCTTTTCTTTCTGCACAATAATGCTCTATAAACTCAGAACAAACATGTTTAAAGTTGCTAGCCACCCTACGAGATATGTACCTTGCATTGAAACCATGTTTTTCAATATAACTTCAAAAACAAGTCAAAAACTCATAACATGTGATCTTTGTTTTCTGATCTCCTCAAGTCCTCTAACCTCTTCCTTATAATTATACAAATGTATTGCAAGCTAAGACACGATTGAACAAGCCCTCAAACTCCCCAAAACTAGTAATTGCCATACAAGCACAAAAACTTGTCATTTCTGATTTTTGAATCCAACTTCCAAATCCCCTCGTGCGTTTCTTGGCCAAACCATCCACAAAGCTTCTAATACACATATAGAAACTATCCTAACCCCTGTTTTCAAACTGTAATACCATTTACACCATTCTCCATTTTCAAAAACAGGGCATTTCATATTGACTTCTTCAGCTTGATTTAAGAACTCTCAGTACAAAGTAAGCTTTACAATAGCTTCCTGGAGGTGCATGGAAGCTCACACAATCATCAGAACACTTTGAAAGTAGCTCTAACTCAAAACACGATCTCCATCAGCAAGGTGAGTTATCTGACTTTTCATCTCATTATTTAGGCATTGTTAGGTCTTGATTTGTGAAGATAAAATGTAGATAACTTTGCCACGAAACTGTACATATCCATAGTTTGCATTTATGTGGCCTGAGCTTAGAGAATTTTAGGGTTGAAATTTTATGAAACTTTTAGGTTTTAAATTAGGGCCATATAAATTCTCCTTCATTTTTTATTGTTAGCTTAAGTTATTTACATGGTTGGATTCGTGGGAAGAAATGCCACAACTTTGATGTTTGAACTTTTCATTTTTGTTGAGAGATGAAGAAGATACAGGTCCTTTGGCTGGAGGTTGAAGATGAATTCATTTTCAGAACTAGGTTGATGTTATGTATTTGTTATTTTGCTTACATTAACGGATGTATAGCCACCCCAGTGGTAAAGTGCACGCCTGTTAACCTTTGGGGTCTGGGTTCGAGCCCCAGTGGTACCCTTTTGTTTATTTTCTCATTTTTTGACACTTGTCTGCAGCGCTGGGCCTCCTACCTTTGGGCTTTGCATTTTTGCTACTTTCTAACCCCCTGCTCATTATTCACACCTGGCCCATTTTATTTCTTTTTTTCTCATTTTTTCATTTATTTATTTTCTTAAATATTTTATTTAATACTAAAAAATCAGAAAATAATGTAAAAACATTAGATTTATATTTTGATATAGTTTATTTATTTTTTACAATAAAAATTACTTTTATTTTAATCACATTTTATTTATTTTACTAATTAATTTACAAATTTAATTAGAAACTAGGTTTTTTTTAGTTATTTTTATTTACACAATTAAAATATATTATTTTAAAATAAAAAGACCAAAAATATTTTATAATACTATAAATTATTTTTAAGATAAAAAATACCAAAAATATTCTTCTTTCAAACTTAATTTCATTTTAATCAATTAATATTTAGATTAGGGTTGTATTTAAATTCTTTTTCTAATAAATTTAGATTTACCTTTTACTCACTTAATTAATTATTTTTCTTTTAGTTAATTAGGTTAAAACAAAACCCTTTTTCCTAAAAAAATCCAAACAAAAGTCCATTTTCTTTACATTTACATTCTTGTATATTTATTCATTTTTTGTACAAATTCAATATGGTTGTAATAGATAATTAGGCTTTATTTTCTTGCAATCCCCATTTGTAATTTGTACACCCCCTCCCACAAGTATTGTAATAGCGTAGTAATTTTTAATTCCTTAATTTATCGCTTTATATATAAATGCTAGTAATTAGGGTTTGTATGGAAAGATTAAAACCAATCAATTAGAAAACCCTAATCAAAGACAAAACCAAGCATGAAAAACAATACACTTGCACACAAGCACCCTTACGGTAAGATCCACTTGGTTTCCTTACAAAATGGACATATTACGCATGTGAGGTATCTTAGCAAAAACAAGCAAAATATAAGATCATAGTCCCTCGATGACGCTATCTATGTTGCCTTCCAAAAGATCTTAGTCCCTAAAAGAGAATGCTAAGATATCATGCAACATTGCTAATCATGGTTATACAATGACCCACGTCTGTCCCGTTTACTTCCAAAGATAGGGTTACTTACTAAATCAATGGTAAGATAACAATATCAAAGGAAAGAGGAAATGAACATGAAAGACTTTTGAGTAGGTAGAATGTTCCTAGTTACTTGCTCATCCTTGCTATTTTCAAAACAAACACCTACACTTTCAAAACATCTTACAAACTTGAAAACATTTTCAAAAAATCAAACACTTTGTATACATTCTTACAAACGAGAATCATTACAAAGTTTGCCTAAACGATGGATTCTTGACAAACTACTTTCAAAAACTACATAAAGCACAATTTAAAACAAAAGCAAGTGATCTAGAAAGTAACTAAGACACCATGGAGAACCATGGATGAAACGGGTGCTAATACCTTCCCTTTTCATAATCTACCCACCGAACTCAAGAAACAATCTCAAAGGTCTTTCCTGTGCTTTTTCACCTTTCCTATTGGATAAAAGAAAAGTCGATGATGACTCTTGCTAACCGCAACATTTGCGATCGAACGCAAAACACCCGAGTCAGTTCTCCCACCGTATCACAGAACTGGCGACTCTGATGGGGATTATTCTAAAAGTGGGGGTACCTTAGGGTTAGATCACATTTACTTGCTTTCATTGTTTGACTTGTATCCTTTACATTATGGTTCTTTGTTTGGGTTTTGTGATCGGTGGAAATAGAACTGACTGTTTTGGAATGCTGGTTCGCGAAATGTCGCGGTAAGCAAGGGTCACCACCGTCTTTTATTTTCTCCAACACGGAAAGGACAAAAGCACAGCAAAATTCCTTTTCGAGATGTTTCTCGATTCGGGAGGTAGATTATAGAAAGGGAAGGTGTTAGCACCCTTTCTATCTGTGGTTATCCACGGGATCTTAGGTACTTGCTCACTATATTTTCAAAAGATTTTTCTTTTCTTGTGTTTGTGGGTTTTGAAAAAGAGTTTTGTTTGAAAACTTCGATCTAACTCTTGTATCTGTCCTCAAGAGTGTATGAAGTGTTTGTTGAAAACTTTTATTCAAAAGTGTAAGTGCGAAAAAGTATTTTTTGTTTTGAAAGAGCAAGTACCTGAGAACCTCTACCTACTCAAAAGAAATTAAGCTGTGTAAATGTCCTTTAGACAGTACTATCCCACTATTGAGAAGTAGGTAGCACCATCATTGGAGTTATTCGGGTCAATTTGATTATAGGGACATGTGGTCACCAAAGCAATAGTAGGACGCCTTAGCGGTAACCCTAATGTCTTAGATCATTTGATCTGAGGCAACCGTTTCGAGGCAACTTGATCTTTAGACAGGAGGGCGACCTCTAAAACACCCTATACTCGATGACCACGTCGAGGCAACCAAGTGAGGCGTACCTTAAGAGTGGCATGTGCGCGTGTGTCAGGATTCAGTTAAGTTATCTTTGCACATATTATGGTGAGCTACGGGTGGATTTTAATTTCAGAGATAAGTCTTGTCATGCATAGCCTAATTAACATACATCTAGCAGTTATTAGTTTGCGGAAAATAAATCTAAACTATTACAACGCGTCGGGTATTTACATCGCCAAAAACAACCCTTGAAAAGTAAATTGCGGAAAGTAAAATAAAAGCGATAAAAGTCCTAATTAAAGCTATTACATCCTCGGAGCAAATACATAATTGGGATAAAAATAAGATGCGCGAAAAAATTGAATCGGAGAAGTCCTTAGGGTTTTGACCCTTTTTTTGAGAAAGAAGGAATTTTTGTCTATTTTACATTTAATTAAATTAAACCTAAAACTAATTAATAAAAAGAAATATTTTTGGTTTTTTAATGTCTCAAGGAAATAAATAAAAAATAGTCAAAAGTTAGTAAAAACCCTAATTCTATGTTGATTTTAGATTATTACAAAAAAGGTTGGAATTATCCTAATTAAAACTAAATTAGTTAATTATATTTATTTACAAAAATAATAAATTAAGGGTGAATTTAATAAATAATGGTAAAAAATATTATATTCTAGTTTTCTGAATTTATTATGAAAAATTAATTTGGTCAATTAAATACTAATAATAATAATAGTAAACAATTAAATGAAAAAAAATATAAAAGGAAGAAAAAGGAATAAACCCAGGGGGGTGCTGGCCCAAATAGGAGGTGATTCTGGAAATTCTCAGGCCCAATTATGTTCAAGCCTGTTTGACTTTGATGATCATCCATGCGCTGGTTGACTAGGGAGTATGATAGTCTTTCATTTATGGCCACCGGATCTATGCCTGAAACCACATGGCGCGCTGGGATTTGAAGCACATGGTAGAACACCTTTTGAAACCTGCATGTGATTATATGAGGAAAAATAGGATAAACGTTTTGGGGGACCTGGGACTTGAACCCAGGTCCCAAGGACTAATACTCCAATGCCTTTGCCAACTGAGCTAGAACGCGCGTTTGTTAAATGTATGAATAATGAATATTATATATGAAAAGTAAACAATATGCTGTAAAACAAAACAACGCGTGCCCTTTTTCAAATTGCCCAATGGTATGCTAACACGTCCTCGTATTCTTCCTTTGTACCTGTAAAAACAAAATCAGATAGCGGGGGTTTTTAACCCCCACTATATGCTTGCATGAAAAATAGCGATTAGCACCATGATACATATAAATATTTCGCGAGGGGTTCGTCTTGTTCGTCTTGGACTAATGATTCCAACCATGTGTCTTAGGAGTCCTAATTTTGCCTGGATTGAATAGCCCTAATTTGAAACTCAAGAACCCTAAAAAATCGTTCATGGCATCTTTGGATTCAGTGCATTATAGTTCAATTAAGTGATACCATTAGCTTCATATGGTTCCTAGCAACACAAATCAATCAAGAAAACACGTTAAATATGCATGATTTAAGAGTTACGATTCTGGAAAAAAATGGCAAACCGTGGTTCTGTAGGTATCGATTCCTTGAGCCTTAATGCTTGATTTTGATAGCAGTTCACTCCTGGGACCTCCTGCAAGATGTTTGAATCAACAAAACCTTTTGAATCGCCCTAGAATGCCAAAGTCAGTTTTCAATTTTCTTGGAATTTTTCAATATGCTATGGCTTTTTTCTGCAGCTTTTTCACCTCCATTAGGTTAGGTTAGCTTGCATACATATAAAGCAATTGAATTAGGTCAAAAAATTGGATCCAACCCATGAGTATTGATGATTAAATCTTTGATTGAAAATCAAATCTTTTTGATTTTTCATGATTGGAAAATGTTGCCAAACTTGGAGATTTTGTATCTTTGACTTGGTGCTCGAAATTGCCAGCATATATTGACCATATTTGCTTCACAAAAAGATTGAAAAACCAAATCTTGTATTTTCCTATAATTTAAATTGATTAAATGAATTAATATCAATTAAAAATCCAATTAATTAATAAAAATAATAAAATAAATTCCATTAAGCTTGATGGGTCGTGCATAAGTCATGGATAAAGTTTCAAGAAGAGATTTGAGGCCCATTAGCAAAAATAAGGTGTTTTGAGCAAAGTTGACTTTTGCAAATTCATAAAAATTTCCCAACTTCTCCAATGCATATCTTGCTCAATTTTGATCATATGAACATGTTCTTGGACATTTTGGAAAGGTCTTGCAGTCCGCTAACCAATTCCTTTGGTCCCATGTAATTTGGATTTACCAATTTCAAGTTATGGCCTTTGACTCAAAGTGTATTTTTGTTGACTTTTGAATTTGACCTATAATGTAGAAATTGATAACTTTTTGTGAGAGCATTTCTTGAACTTGGAGTGTGAAGATGGGTTGTAGGAAATTGCATCCCCTTCAAAATGAGAATTGGATGGAATTTTTATGACAAAGCATGAGAAAGTTATGCCCTGGTCAAGATACAGTTTACTTTTCTACTGTCCAAAAATAGTAACTTTTTGCATCTTGATGATTTTTGAACTATGCTTGTGAAATCATGATCAAGACTTGATCAAATGATGATTGTGAACTCAAAATAATATGTTGACCCAAAATTTGACTTTTGACTGCAAAATGACCATTTTGCCCTTGCAGTTGACTGTGGATCCAATGGTGCTTTTGACTGTGCAAATTGGCCCTGTGAGTCTTGAAACTTGGCATGTAGGTGCTTGAGAATGCATATAGGCCTATGGGACTTGATTGAGCCATTGAAAACCTCCAATTCCTTGAAAGAACCAAAACCCTAATTTCAGCTGGCTTAGGAGGTGGTTTGACTGTCTGCCTCTTGAGCCATCTTGAGTAATTTGAAGATTATTCTTGACAAATATTGAGGAATATGGGAGGGAAAATTTTGGGGTACAACAGTTGCCCTTGTTCAATCTTCTTAAACCTGAGGATGTAGATTGGCTTGCGTGCATTTCGTGATCCGAAGGTGGAAGATGATTGAACACTAAAGTGCCCAGAAATTTGCACTCACATGGTGTAATATCAGCAATGTGATGTCGGGAATGGGCTTACAGATGCCATTTGGAGAGATGATGGATAGAAGGATGGGCTTATAGATGCCATCTGGAGATGTGACAGAATCTTGTCGGGGATGGGCTTATAGATGCCATCTGAAGATTGTTTGTTGAGTCATAACCTGGTAGGTTGAAAGAAGGAACCTGTGTAGGGTTGCCTGATGATGAGTCCGTGTAAAACTGCATCTTGGAAGAGAAGGAACCGGTGTCGGGTTTCTTCATGATGGTCAAGTGGATAGTTGTCCTGTCTGGTTTCAGGTATTAATCTCTGACCTGAGAAAGAAAGATAGTTTTCCTGGCTTGCTACAGGTATTAATCTTCAATCTCTCGAATGTAGATAACTTTCCTGTCTGGTTTCAGGTATAGATCTACAATCAGTCGTCCACAGATATTTCCTGGCTTGCTACAGGTATTAATCCGGAACTTAAGAAGGCTGGCCGATGAGATAGTTTTCCTGTCTGGTTTCAGGTTATAATCTCTGACCTGAGAAAGAAAGATAGTCTTCCTGGCTTGTTATAGGTATTGATCTTCAATCTCTTCATGTAGATAACTTTCCTTTCTGGTTTCAGGTATAGATCTACAATCAGTCGTCCACAGATATTTCCTGGCTAGTTACAGGTGTTGATCTGGAACTTACGAAAGGTTGGTCGATGAGATAGTTATCCTATCTGGTTTCAGGTATTAATCTCTGACCTGAGAAAGAAAGATGGTTTCCTGGCCTGTTACAGGTATTGATCTTCAATCTCTTCATGTAGATAACTTTCCTGGCTAGTTACAGGTATAGATCTACAATCAGTCGTCCACAGATATTTCCTGGCTAGTTACAGGTGTTGATCTGGAACTTAAGAAAGTTTTTTTTTTATAATGATGTGATGAAGGAATCTGAGACGACTGCTACTCCAAATAGATGATGAAGGAATCTTGAGTGACTTCTACCTCAGTAGGATGATGAAGGAATCTAGGACAATTACTACCTCAACGGGATTACGAAGGAATCTAGGACGATTACTACCTCAACGGGATTATGAAGGAATCTAGGACGATTACTACCTCAACGGGATGATGAAGGAATCTTGAGTGACTTCTACCTCAGCGGGATTATGAAGGAATCTAGGACGATTACTACCTCAACGGGATTATGAAGAAATCTTAGACGATTACTACCTTAACAGGATGATGAAGGAATCTTGAGTGACTTCTACCTCAATGGGATGATGAAGGAATCTTGGACGATTACTACCTCAACGGGATTATGAAGGAATCTTGGATGACTTCTACCTCAAAAGGCTGATATTTATCTGTCGATTGATCTTTCCTGAATAGGTAAAGAGTTAGTTGTGTGCAATGTCATGATGTATGCATTGTGGAATGATGTTCTCAAAGTAAATGAGATTTATGATATGATGCGTATATGCATGTATCATGATGTATGAAAATGTGATGTTTTAGCTGGAGAAAATAAATCTCGGATAGCTGCTGGAGAATGATGTTGAACTCTTCGTTTCTGATGGGGATGATGAACGAAGATGATTGTGTGAATAAACCTGTAGGAGAAGATGACTCCGTTGGGGAATAAACTTGATGAAGAGATTACTCTACGGGGAATTACTCTGTGGGGAGAGGATTGCTTCGCTGAGATTTTAACGATAACTCCGCTGGGGATAGAAAGAACTTAGTTGGGGATGATCTCTCTGTTGCAACTTGCTGAGGATAACCCAGTTAGACTCTCGTGGGGATAACCTTCTGAATATGGCTGGGGAGATACATTTGTACTCTGCAGGGGACAAGCTTCCAGAATCTACTGGGTAAGATGATTCAAATTGGTGGGGAAGCTTTTTAGACAGTGTTGCGGAAATCGCTCCACTGGGGGTATCCTGTATTCCGCCGGGGAACATTCTTATATTTTGTTGACGAATATTAAGACTGTCGGGGATGCTTGCTGGGGAATATCTTTATACTCCGCTGGGGAATATTAAGATCTACTGGGAATACCCAACTTCTTTAGGACTGATGGTAGACTAACTCTGCTTGGGAGAGTATTGCTGATTTGTCCATGGTTGCAAGTCTCAGTGGGGAGAGCTTCCATTACTGTCTTACTCTTGGGGAGTGAAGGTATCTTGGTCCTATTCTTCAGCTGAATCTACCTTGTACCTGGAGGACAGAGCAGCTTGTACAGTTCAGACAATTCTTATTGCCCCAGTTTCTGCGGGAGAAGAAGGCCTATGAGGTGCTTGATAACCGCCGATTGACAAATCTTCTTCTGGTAGACAAGTGACGAGATGACGGGACATAGTCGTACGCTTTGATCCCTAATTTTTGCCTGGACCGCCCTTTTAGGTTTTCAGTCCATCGGGATACCCTTTTTTGCCCAAGCCGCCTTTTCAGGTTTTCGACTTGCCGGGTGTACAGATTTTTTTTCATTTTTATCCCTCATTTTGCCCGAACCCTTTTGGTTCGCCGGGAAGCCCTTATTTTTGCCTAGGCCAGTCGACCTAGCGGGTCTTTGATTATGCGCAGTATTTTTTGACTATGTCCACGTTCTCAGAGTGCAGGGAGTTGTCGCTGTCAGTAGTGTTGTGTTGCCATACAACTAGAAGATCTTCGTTTGATCATGCAAGATTCGTTGCAGGAATCCATGTTCAATGCCCCAAGTGATTCAGACGGAGATTTGCCCCTGGCTATTTGGCATTTTGAGAGAATCCTTGAATCTTGACTTGACTTCCCCAGATGATGGACAATGATCAAGTTGTACCCCTTGATTAGAAGTGCTTTTGTTCACTAGATATTCTTCGTGCGAACTTCTATGTTGTTTGAACAAATAGTCATATGCAAACAATGTTAATTTAAGAATGCAAAGCTTATGTCTGTCTTGAAGTTTTTTGAAAATGCAGTTTTCAATAAAACAAGTGAATTTTTTTGTAAATGTGATGTCAACTCAGGATTTTACAGCAAGCCCTACAAGAGTCAGGATACCTTTTGTAACAGTATGCTTTCGAACTAACCCATGCTTTAGCTAGGACTTTTTAAGGGTTATAACGTGGCCTGGTTCACGGTTTAAGAAACAAAGGATAAAGGCTCAAATTTTATTTGTGCCCACCCATTCTTCGTGATGTTCTTCAACCCTAACCTCAGCTAATCGTGCGTTAGATCTTGTTTGAGTCTTTGCTCTGATATTCCGGTGATGGTTCGGATACTGACAATTTATTTTGAATAGGCATTCATTTTTTTTTAGAGTTTGTAGGACCTCTTTCTTTTTTGATTTTATTATCCCTGTCTTTTTGCCTAAACTGTTTCTTTTTGTATTTACAGTCAGCGGGATGCCCCAGTTTTTGTAAGTCTCCTTCATAGGTTTTGACTTATTGGGCTTTTACTTTGAGACAATGACTGCCTGTCTTGACGATTATAGGGAACCATCACTGTTTTTTGTTTCGGAAGGACTCCTTTGATGTCGTTCGTTGGGAACTTGGATCAACTGAGAGAACTACCCTGCCCCGGGTTATAATTAAGGGTTTTAATTTTTGCGTGAAAAGAAAAAACTCCAACTTCTTTGGCTCAAAGGGGTTGACTAGGGATTATCTTCCTTATAACTCCATTGTTTAGGATTTGAAACAATGCATGTACTTCATCAGCGGGGTCTGTTCAAAATCATACTGTAAAGATCGTGGTATCGTTTTCGTCATCCTCCCTCAAGAGGCTTAGAATTTTTTAATCGAGAGTTTGAACATCACAAAAAAATGAAAGCAATTTGAATATAGTGAATACGAATGGATTGATTCAAAACAGACATATGCAATGCATTGATAAAGTAACAGAGTTTGACATGAATAAATGTTTGAACAATCAAAAGAAAATTACAAATTGAAGATTCTAATGCACAAAAGACATTCTCAATGATTTGGTGTAGGATCAGTGATCAAACTTAATCTCCTTGGCATCAATAAAGTCTTGGATCTTGTTCTTCAAACTCCAACAGTCGTCGGTGTCATGTCCAGGACTGTCAGAATGGTAGGCACATCTCACACTCGGGTTATACTTGGAAGAGGAAGTATCAGAATTTTGAGGAGGATCCTTTAGTGTGATCAGTTTCACCTTCAGCAATTTTTGTAACGCTTGAGACAAAGGCATGTTGATGTCAGTATACTGCCTTTCTTGATATCTTACCCTACGCCTATTGCTCTGTCCTTTTTGAACAGGCGTGGGGTCGGAGATCTGGGTTGCCCCTACATGTTGATCACGACGACTCTTTTTACCATACACAGCATTGGACTCTTTTTTTCCACTGTGGGGCTTTTTCTGAGCATCAGAAGGTGTAGCTTCTTGAATCTTCCCACTTTTGATGCCAGCTTCAATTCTCTCCCCAGTCAAGATAAGGTCTGTGAACCCGGCTGAAGAGTTTCCAATCAAATGGTTAAATAATGGACCCGACAGGGTCCCCAGAAACATATCAACAAGTTCACGATCAGTTAAAGGTGGCTGCACCCTTCCGGCAAGGTCTCTCCATTTTTGCGCATACTCTTTAAATCCTTCACCCGTCCCTATAGACATACCCTGGAGTTGGGTACGCGTAGGAGCGAGGTCGGAATTATACTGATACTGCTTATAGAACGCAGTAGCCAAGTCTTCCCAGTTACGGATACTGGCTCCATCCAGCTAATAGAACCACTCGAGTTGGGTCCCTGAAAGACTGTCCTGAAAGAAGTGAATCCACAAATTCTTGTCAGCTGTGTAAGGCTGGATTTTTCTTACATACGACCAGAGGTGAAGCTTTGGACAGGAAGCTCCGTCATACTTGGCAAAGTCAGGCGCCTTGAATTTATGGGGAATCACCACCCTAGAGGATAGACCTAGATCTTCGAAGTCCAGACCGGGCACCTTCTGTATCTCCATAGCGCTCAAACGGTCTTCCAGCTGTTTGCACTTATCCTCAGCTGGAGGGTACTGTTCTTCATCATAATCCGTCTCGTTGTCGGAGACCATGGGACTAGGAACCCTTCTCTCTTGTGGACTGTCTTTGCCTACAGATGAGGTAGTCAGCTCAACCTCATTCTATAATCCATTCCCAAATCTGCGTCCAGTGTTGAACAAGACGGTCCTCTTCTTCTTCTTCTTCCTCTATTTCAGAATCAGAGTTTTCAAATCCTGTTGACCCTGGACTAGGCTCATAACCAACTCTTGGAACTGGGCATTCTGGGCCTGGAGGGCCTTGATGGCTTGTTCGGTGGAAGGTTCGGTAGACATGATGACTGCTGAAATAAACAGCGAAGAAGATAAGTGACCTGTAAAAAGGGTACCTGTAATGCAATGATATGTATGATATATGTATGCAATGTTTTCAAGGATCTCGCGGGGTAAACAAGAAAATTGTTAGAATTTGAATTTTATAGCTTGATTGATGTAACTTCATGTTGCTGAGAGTCCTTCTTCAAGAGTCAAGCTCACCATATCGAGTGGGTCATATCCCCTGACTCAAGTTATCATGTTTTGATCTCCAAACAACCTTGGCTAGAGAAAAAAAAATCCCCTTTTCCCCTTGCTAGACATTTGGTTCATCATGACCTGCATCACAAACCCTTGAGATCCTTGAAATGGGTTAGTCCTTATGCAGGATGTATGCAATGTTATGATGTTATGATGTTATGATAAAGGCACACCACAAGTATTCACAAAAGGCAAACATGGTAAAGGCACACAAGTCACACAAGACAGCCCTTAGAGTTCAGGATGGCATGAAGTTTAGGTACTACCCTCTTTTAGTTTCAGTTGGTTAAGACCTGTCCTAAAAATAGTAACCGGGTTCTAGAGGATCTCAATATCACTGACTACCCTCAATCGGTCATAATTCCAGTTTGGTAACCTTTATTTGCAGTCGGAACCATCGCAAGAGTTTAGCCTCAATGAGTGTAGCATACTGCTACTGTTCTATGGCCAAGTTGGTCAATTTAAGGTTCTAAGGTCAGTTGGTGCTTAACGACTCCTCAGAAGACCCATATTCTCCTCGTTCCAACACAAGGGATATCGGTACAGACCAAGGTGTCACACCAACGTAGCTACTGCTTCACCCGTGTCGGTCTACGCCGGACAGGTCCCTCACAGTTTATTGCTACTTACCTAAAGGGTATCCCCAGATCCGGGTTAGGATCTATAAAACTCCGATACAAGCCCATAAAATTAAAGCATACAAAGCATACATTTAAAAACATGGTGATCTAATCCTAAGGTACACCTCACTTATAATATCCCCAGCAGAGTCGCCAGTTCTGTGATCGGTGGAAATAGAACTGACTGTTTTGGAATGTTGGTTCGCGAAATGTCACGGTAAGCAAGAGTCGTCACCGTCTTTTATTTTCTCCAACACGGAAAGGACAAAAGCACAGCAAAATTCCTTTTCGAGATGTTTCTCGGTTCGGGAGGTAGATTATAGAAAGGGAAGGTGTTAGCACCCTTTCTATCCGTGGTTATCCACGGGCTCTTAGGTACTTGCTCACTATGTTTTCAAAAGATTTTTCTTTTCTTGTGTTTGTGGGTTTTGAAAAAGAGTTTTGTTTGAAAACTTCGATCTAACTCTTGTATCTGTCCTCAAGAGTGTATGAAGTGTTTGTTGAAAACTTTTGTTCAAAAGTGTAAGTGCGAAAAAGTATTTTTTGTTTTGAAAGAGCAAGTACCTGAGAACCTCTACCTACTCAAAAGAAATTAAGTTGTGTAAATGTCCTTTAAACAGTACTATCCTACTATTGAGAAGTAGGTAGCACCGTCATTGGAGTTATTCGGGTCAATTCGATTATAGGGACATGTGGTCACCAAAGCAATAGTAGGACGCCTTAGCGGTAACCCTAATGTCTTAGATCATTTTATCTGAGGCAACCATTTCGAGGCAACTTGATCTTTAGACAGGAGGGCGACCTCTAAAACACCCTATACTCGATGACCACGTCGAGGCAACCAAGTGAGGCGTACCTTAAGAGTGGCATGTGCGCGTGTGTCAGGATTCAGTTAAGTTATCTTTGCACATATTATGGTGAGCTACGGGTTGATTTTAATTTCAGAGATAAGTCTTGTCATGCATAGTCTAATTAACATACATCTAGCAGTTATTAGTTTGCGGAAAATAAATCTAAACTATTACAAGGTGTCGGGTATTTACATCGCCAAAAACAACCCTTGAAAAGTAAATTGCGGAAAGTAAAATAAAAGCGATAAAAAGTCCTAATTAAAGCTATTACATTCTCGGAGCAAATACATAATTGGGATAAAAATAAGATGCGCGAAAAAATTGAATCGGAGAAGTCCTTAGGGTTTTGACCCTTTTTTTGAGAAAGAAGGAATTTTTGTCTATTTTGCATTTAATTAAATTAAACCTAAAACTAATTAATAAAAAGAAATAATTTTGGTTTTTTAATGTCTCAAGGAAATAAATAAAAAATAGTCAAAAGTTAGTAAAAACCCTAATTCTATGTTGATTTTAGATTATTACAAAAAAGGTTGGAATTATCCTAATTAAAACTAAATTAGTTAATTATATTTATTTACAAAAATAATAAATTAAGGGTGAATTTAATAAATAATAGTAAAAAATATTATATTCTAGTTTTCTGAATTTATTATGAAAAATTAATTTGGTCAATTAAATAATAATAATAATAATTAGTAAACAATTAAATGAAAAAAATATATAAAAGGAAGAAAAAGGAATAAACCCAGGGGGGTGCTGGCCCAAATAGGAGGTGATTCTGGAAATTCTCAGGCCCAATTATGTTCAAGCCTGTTTGACTTTGATGATCATCCATGCGCTGGTTGCCTAGGGAGTATGATAGTCTTTCATTTATGGCCACCGGATCTATGCCTGAAACCACATGACGCGCTGGGATTTGAAGCACATGGTAGAACACCTTTTGAAACCTGCATGTGATTATATGAGGAAAAATAGGATAAACGTTTTGGGGGACCTGGGACTCGAACCCAGGTCCCAAGGACTAATACTCCAATTCCTTTGCCAACTGAGCTAGAACGCGCGTTTGTTAAATGTATGAATAATGAATATTATATATGAAAAGTAAACAATATGCTGTAAAACAAAACAACGCACGCCCTTTTTCAAATTGCCCAATGGTATGCAAACACGTCCTCGTCTTCTTCCTTTGTACCTGTAAAAACAAAATAAGATAGCGGAGGTTTTTAACCTCCACTATATGCTTGCATGAAAAATAGCGATTAGCTCCATGATACATATAAATATTTTGCGAGGGGTTGGTCTTGTTCGTCTTGGCCTAATGATTCCAACCATGTGTCTTAGGAGTCCTAATTTTGCCTGGATTGAATAGCCCTAATTTGAAACTCAAGAACCCTAAAAAATCGTTCATGGCATCTTTGGATTCAGTGCATTATAGTTCAATTAAGTGATACCATTAGCTTCATATGGCTCCTAGCAACACAAATCAATCAAGAAAACACGTTAAATATGCATGATTTAAGAGTTACGATTCTGGAAAAAAATGGCAAACCGTGGTTCTGTAGGTATCGATTCCTTGAGCCTTAATGCTTGATTTTGATAGCAATTCACTCCTGGGACCTCCTGCAAGATGTTTGAATCAACAAAACCTTTTGAATCGCCCTAGAATGCCAAAGTCAGTTTTCAATTTTCTTGGAATTTTTCAATATGCTATGGCTTTTTTCTGCAGCTTTTTCACCTCCATTAGGTTAGGTTAGCTTGCATACATATAAAGCAATTGAATTAGGTCAAAAAATTGGATCCAAGCCATGAGTATTGATGATTAAATCTTTGATGGGAAATCAAATCTTTTTGATTTTTCATGATTGGAAAATGTTTCCAAACTTGGAGATTTTGTATCTTTGACTTGGTGCTCGAAATTGCCAGCATATATTGACCATATTTGCTTCACAAAAAGATTGAAAAACCAAATCTTGTATTTTCCTACAATTTAAATTGATTAAATGAATTAATATCAATTAAAAATCCAATTAATTAATAAAAATAAGAAAATAAATTCCATTAAGCTTGATGGGTCGTGCATAAGTCATGGATGAAGTTTCAAGAAGAGATTTGAGGCCCATTAGCAAAAATAAGGTGTTTTGAGCAAAGTTGACTTTTGCAAATTCATAAAAATTTCCCAACTTCTCCAATGCACATCTTGCTCAATTTTGATCATATGAAAATGTTCTTGTACATTTTAGAAAGTCTTGCAGTCCTTTAACCAATGCCTTTGGTCCCATGTCATTTGGATTTACCAATCTCAAGTTATGGCCTTTGACTCAAAGTGTATTTTTGTTGACTTTTGAATTTGACCTATAATGTAGAAATTGATAACTTTTTATGAGATCATTTCTTGAACTTGGAGTGTGAAGATGGGTTGTAGGAAATTGCATCCCCTTCAAAATGAGAATTGGATGGAATTTTTCTGACAAACCATGAGAAAGTTATGCCCTGGTCAAGATACTGTTGACTTTTCTACTGTCCAAAAATAGTAACTTTTTGCATCTTGATGATTTTTGAACTATGCTTGTGGAATCATGATCAAGACTTGATCAAATGATGATTGTGAACTAAAAATAAGATGTTGACCAAAAATCTGACTTTTGACTGCAAAATGACCATTTTGCCCTTGCAGTTGACTGTGGATCAAATGGAGCTTTTGACTGTGCAAATTGGCCTTGTGAGTCTTGAAACTTGGCATGTAGGTGCTTGAGAATGCATATAGGCCTATGAGACTTGATTGAGCCATTTAAAACCTCCAATTCCTTGAAAGAACCAAAACCCTAATTTCAGCTGGCTTAGGAGGTATTTGGACTGTGCAATCCTTGAGCAATCTTGAGCAATTTGAGAATTATTCTTGTCAAATCTGGAGGAATATGGGAGGGAAAATTTTGGGGTACAACAGGTTTTAATCCTCTACCCAAATTTGGGATACCTTATAGGTAAGTAGCAATACATTGTGGAAATTGTACGGGGTATACCGACATGGTCTAAGCAATAGATATGTTAGTGTGACATATTTGTGGGTACCGGTAGCCCTTGAATTAATCAAGGAGAATATGGGGCTGCTGAGTGATGTCATAAAGCACTAATGAACTTTTAGAACCTTTACTTGACCAACTTGGCCCTTAGCACGTAGTGAGATGACCGGCTTTGGTGCAGTCCGAAGTTGGTAGATACTCGGTACTACACTCATTGAGGTTTGGTTTTTTGGGATATTTCGGTCGCCATTAAAGAGGCTTATGCTGAAACAATGACCAAGGAAACAAACCAGTGATATTGAGCCCCTTAGAACCTGGTTACTATTGCTAGGAAAGGTTTGAGCCAACTAAACTTCAAGAGGGTACTTACCTATGAGACTCCATGCAAGCCTAAACCTAAGGATTTGTTTACTTTGTTTGTATATACATACTTGTACATAACATCATGAACATCATAACATCATACTCATTCACTAACCATTTCAAGGATCTTGGGATTTATCTTTGTTCTGTTTTGTAGGACATGGATTCTACTCGCAGGAAAACTATTCAAGTCAATCTTGTAAGGATCCCTCCTCAACTTAAAGAGCTAGCATCAAGGATTCCTGAAAATTATCCTTTAACCAAAAGACATGGTCGCCTACTAAACCTGGTCACCTCCAACACTGATGGAGACATGATGAAGGTGCTCTTTCAGTTCTTTGATCCTTTACGCCATTGCTTCACATTTCCCGATTATCAACTTGTGCCAACTTTGGAAGAATTCTCCCAACTCTTGAGGATTCCCATTCTCAATCAACTACCTTTCAATGGTACGGAAAGAGATCCAAAGCCAGAAGAGATTGCTCAAGCTCTACACTTGCAACCATCTGATATCACAACTAATTGGGAAACAAGGAGTGGTGTCAAGGGTTTCCCAACCAAGTTCTTATTTGAGAAAGCCTAAAGCTGTAGGAACTCTTTGGACCTGCAAGCTTTTGAGGAAATTGTGGCTCTCCTCATCTATGGGATGGTTTTATTTCCAAATCCTGACCAACTCATAGATGTGAACACCGTCAAAATCTTCATATCCCGCAACCCGATGCCTACTTTGCTAGGGGACATCCTACATTCTTTTCACACTCGCACTATGAGGAAAAGAGGTATCCTTATGTGTTGTACTCCTCTCTTGGCAATATGGTTTATTTCGCATCTTCCCCAATCTGTATTGAAGAACGGGCAAGGTTGAAGGTGGTCAAAGAGGTCGGTGACGCTTAAACATTCAGACATTCATTGATGTTCCTGATCCTTAGAGAATGTTATTATTGTCGATCGTTATGGAGAATTCCCTATTGTCCCTTTACTTGGCATTAGAGAAGTTATCACCTACAACCCCTACCTAGCCTTAAGACAATTTGGTTACGCCCGAAAGGATGGCCCTCATGAGATGCTCATCCAAGGTTTGGTATTTGACTACGAGAATGACGATTAAGGTCATCGCCAGAGATTTATCCGAGCTTGGAGGATGTTAAACAAGGTAGATAGCAAGACATTAGGGCGCAAGAATTCCATCCCTCTTGAGCCTTACCTCAAAGGGGTACGAACTCGTGCTCAAAGTCTGACGATGCCTTATCCTTCCATTCTCCCAGTAATCATTGAGCTTGTTATAGAAGGAGATGTTCTATACACTATCCTGCATCCTGACATGCCTACCTCTCTTGAAGAATTACAAAGATATTGGATACAACTCAAGGGGGAGCGAGACACGTTCGAAGCCTAATTCTACGCCTGCGAGAAGAAGGTTTTGGAACTCACTAAGCAACTTCATGAGGAGCAGACTCTGAATGCCTACATCGCACCAAAGAGGATGCGTACAACCTTTTTATCTTAGAGTTTTTGTATTGTTTTGTCCAAAGAGGCATTGATGTACTCAAACTTTAATTTATTAATATAACGTGTGTTTCCTTTTTGTCTAAAACAAATTTGAATATTTAAAATCCATGAAATCATTGCATATGCATTTACCATTCATCATAACATAAGCAGGTTTCTTGCAACAAGTCTCTCCTCATCTTTTTACTGTTTATTTCAGTAAGATGGATCTTGAACAGACGGTGAAGGACCTCCAAGCACAAAATGCTCAGTTTCAACAGATGTTCTTAACTCTAGCCAAAGGACAAGAAGAGTTGAAGACCTTGCTGGTTGAAGAGAAAAAGAAGAAAGCAAAGAAAATAACCGGAGTTCTAAATATGGAAAGAAGGTTCCAAGGACAAGCAAGAAGGACCCTAGACTTTGCAACGTCATCTGGTGAGAAAGACAATCAAGATGGGAAAGGAAAGGAAGCAGTTGCCCAGCCTGATTCAGAAGAGGAAGAGGAAGAAGAAGATTATTCTGAAGAACAATATCCTCCGGCCTACGTATAAGCATCTGGAAGAGCGGTTACGTGCAATGGAAATTCAAAAAGTGCCTGGATTGGACTTTGAGGAGTTAGGGTTAGTATCTGGGATTGCCATTCCTCCAAAATTCAAGGCATCGGTGTTCGCCAAGTACGACGGAGTTTCATGTCCCAAAATGCATCTCCGGTCCTATGTGAGGAGAATCCAGCCTCATACCGCTGACAAGGATTTATGGGTACACTTCTTTCAAGACAGTCTGTCTGGAACTCAACTTGATTGGTTTTATCAGTTAGAAAGAGCCAATGTTCATAATTGGGAAGATCTGGCCGCTGCCTTTTACAAACAATACTAATGCAACGCTGATCTTGCTCCCACCCGTACTCAACTCTAGAGTATGGCCATGGCTTCAAGTGAGGGCTTCAAAGACTATGCGCAAAAATGGAGGGACTTAGCAGGAAGAGTCCATCCCCATATCTGAAAGAGAGTTAGTAGACATGTTTTTGGGCACCTTGTCTGGTCCTTTCTTCAATCACTTAATTGGGAGTTGCTCGGCAGGTTTTACCGAATTGATATTGACCGGAGAAAGAGTGGAAGTCGGGATAAAGAATGGGAATATTCAAAGAGATGTATCCTCTCCTACTGTAAGAAAACCATTCATTGGAAAAAAAAGTTTTTGTTGTATATCCTCAGAGAAATCAAGATAGGGCTGAACACCATCCAATGGTGGGGGCTGTCATGATTCCTAAACCCGCACCTGCTCACCAAAGAAGCAGCCAGCCAAGAACGAAAAGACCAGTCAGACAGTTCACCTGAATTAATATGACACTATCTCAAGTATTGCTACATTTGTTAAGATCCAATCTAGTGACTTTGAAAGAAGCTCCAAAGAATCCTAACACGTCCTCTCCTTATTATCATCCTAATGCCCGTTGTGCATACCATTCTGAGAGCCCCGACCATGACACTAACAACTGTTGGGCTCTGAAAAACAAGGTACAAGACCTTCTTGAAGCCAAAGACATTGAATTCGATGCGCCAAAAATTCCCAATGTCATCACTGCCCCGATGCCCAAGCACGGTCGTGATGTCAATGTCGTTGAGGAAGATATGTTTGTTACTTTGGTTGATGAACTTGTGACCCCACTCTGGACTATTAAAAAGAATTTTTTGAATGCCGGTGTATTCCCAGGTTGTGATGAAAGCTGTCATTTTTGTTTTTCCTCACCAACCAGCTGTCATTTGTTAAAAGCAGGCGTTCAATGCCTAATAGATAACAAGGAGATTTTGTTCGAGAAGACTTCTGTTCCAACTGTTTCTTATAATGATGTTTCTATAGTGACCATTTTCGACAATTCTTCTAGGGTCTCCACCAAAAGACCCGTTAGAATTACACCAGTTCCTAAAGTAGCTCCGTAGATAATTATAATGCCTGGACCAATCCCGTATTCGTCAGACAAAACTGTCCCATGGAATTATGGAGTTGATGTCTACTATCACGGTATCAAGCAAGATTGGCCAGCTGCTGAAGATTCAAGTTCTGAGAAAGTTGAATCCGATGTCAGTAACATCACAAGGACTAGCAAGATAACCCGAAGTGGAAGGGTTTTCTCTCCAGAAATTGCTCCTCCGAAAGTTATTTCTGGGTCTGTAATCAGTCATGTTATTGTTGCTCCTCCAAAGGCTATTTCTAGTCCTGCGATCATCTCTGCTAATACTCCTGTTGAAAAAACTGCGGCAGTCCCTGTTATCACATGTACTGAAATTCCTACTGCCGAGTCAGCCGAGACTCAAGGCAAAGGTATTCTGGGTGAGCCTGTCCGGATGAAGGCACAATCAGTATCTATCCCTGAGACTTCCCGAAAAGAGATGGAGGAAATTCTAAAGATTATAAAAAGAAGCGACTACAATGTAGTCGAACAACTGGGGCAAACTCCATCAAAAATTTCCATGTTGGCTTTATTGTTATGTTCTGAGGCTCATGCAAAGGCCTTGGTTAAATTCCTTAAAACTGCCCATGTACCCCATGAAACATCTGCCGATCAGTTCCAAGACTGCGTAGCCAACTTGACCGTAGATAATGGTTTAGGTTTTTCAGATGCTGATTTAACGCCAAGGGGGAGGAAGCATAACAAGGCATTGCATGTCTCAGTCGAATGCAGGGGCACGACCCTGGCTCATGTCTTGGTGGATACTGGTTCGTCTCTGAATGTGTTGCCTAAAAAAGCTCTTGATAGGCTTGACTGTGAAGGATTGACCTTGAAGCCTAGCAACATAGTAGTGAGGGCCTTTGACGGATCAAAAAGGATGGTGCATGGGGAAGTTGACATCCCCATAAAAGTTGGAACCCAAACATTTGATTCAACTTTTTATATAATGGATATTAGCCCTTCATATTCCTGCTTATTAGGCCGACCATGGATTCACAATGCTGGTGCCATTACCTCTACGTTGCATTAAATGCTGAAGTATCCAATTCATGGGAAAATCATCATTGTTCATGGAGAAGAAGAGTATATGGTCAGTCATCTAAATTCCTCCAGATATGTGGAATTATATGGTGAATTTATTGAAACTCCATTCCAGCACTTTGAAGAAGTCCCGCAAACTGTGGCAGTAACCAAGGTTGTTTCTCAAGTCCCAAAGATTACAAGGCCTCTGCTCAAGATGTCGTCTTTGAAGGATGCCAAGGCAGTGATAGAAGAAGGTGGGAGCACTATTTGGGGCCAACTCCTAGATATCCCATACAAATCTGAGAAATTTGGTTTGGGTTTCACTTCAGGAGCCCAGAAAGTTGTACGTCGTGCTCGTGCCGGAGGACCACTCTTGAAGATCAGCAACCACCAAGGCAGGGCCGTGGAGGATGATGAAGATAGCTATAACCTGGAGGATTGGATTTTCCCAACTGTCAGTGGAGGGCTCAGCAATTGGGAAGCTAGAGATTTTGTCCCGATCACTTTTATCCCACAGTAATTTGTCTTTAAATTTTGTCAGATCTGTAATTTTAAACAATTCAGACTTTTAAAACCTTGTGCCTTACCCGAGGCACAATGGTCCATTTGTAAGGGTTATTATCTCATTTCCATATGACATCAATGAATCATGGACGTTTTTGCGTACAAACTTTGTGCTCATTGTTATTCTTTTTACATTTTCATTTCTTTCAAATATAGTTATACTCTTACACACACTCACAATTGCATATCTACATCCATTCGGGATCCCTTGGGTAACAATTCTGCTATGGCCTTTTGTGACTCTGAAAATCTAATCTACCAAGCCGAAGACGAAGGTGGGGAAGATTGTGAAGTACCAGGGGAACTTGCCAGGTTACTACAACAAGAAGAAAGAACCATTCAGCCCCACGAAGAACCAGTGGACACAATTAACCTAGGTACCGAAGAAGACAAAAGAGAAATCAAGGTGGGTGCCAATATGGAACCCAATGTCAAAGAGCGTCTGATTGAATTGCTACACGATTATGTTGAAGTCTTTGCCTGGTCGTACAAAGACATGCCAGGACTTGATGCAGATATCGTAGTACATCGTCTACCAACAAAAGAAGACTGCCCACCGGTAAAACAAAAGGTATGTCGCATGCGACCAGATATGTTAGAGAAGATCAAAGTGGAAGTCATGAAGAAATTCAACGCTGGATTCTTGGCCGTCACCTCCTATCCGCAACGGGTCGTCAATGTTGTTCTTGTGCCCAAAAAGGACGACAAGGTACAAATGTGCGTGAACTACAGAGATTTGAATAGGGCAAGCCCTAAGGATGATTTCCCACTTCCCCATAATGATATTCTAGTTGACAATACGGCACAACACAAATTGTTTTCCTTCATGGATGGTTTCTCATGCTACAACCAAATCAAAATGGCGCCTGAGGACATGGAGAAAACAACCTTTGTCACACTGGGGCACATTCTGCTACAAGGTTATTCCATTCAGGCTAAAGAACGCTGGGGAAACCTATCAGGGTGCCATGGTAGCTCTATTTCACGACATGATACATCACGAAATAGAGGTCTATGTGGATGACATGATAGCCAAATCTCAAACAGAAGAAGAGCATCTTGGTCATTTGCAGAAATTATTTGAGAGGCTAAAGAAATATAAGCTGAGGTTGAACCCGAATAAATGCACATTTGGGGTGAGGTCTAGTAAACTCCTAGGCTTTGTCGCCAGTGGTAAAGGTATTGAAGTAGATCCTGCCAAGGTGAAAGCGATACAAGAAATGCCTACTCCTCATACCGAGAAGGAAGTTAGAGGATTCTTGGGACGGTTAAACTACATTGCCAGATTCATTTCTCACCTAACAGCTACTTGTGAACCGATCTTCAAATAACTGAAGAAATATCAAGTAGTAAAATGGAATGATGAGTGCCAAATTGCCTTTGACAAGATCAAAGAGTACCTGCAAGAGCCTTCTGTTTTGATGCCACCAGTCGAGGGAAGACCATTGATCATGTATCTAACTATTTTGGAAAATTCAATGGGGTGTGTGCTGTGGCAGCATGACGAGTTTGGCCGAAAAGAGCATGCTATTTATTACCTGAGCAAAAAGTTTACCGATTGTGAAATAAGATATTCACTGCTCGAGAAAACTTGTTGTGCTCTGGCATGGGTTGCTCGCCGACTAAGATAGTATATGCTAACCCATACTACCTTATTGATATCTAAAATGGATCCAATAAAATACATCTTCGAGAAACCTGCCCTTTCTGGGAGAATAGCGAGATGGAAGATGATCCTAACAGAATATGACATACAGTATACTACCTAGGAAGCGATAAAGGGCAGTGTACTAGCTGATCAACTTGCTCATCAAGTTGTGGATGACTACCAGTCCATGAAGTTCGAATTCCCAGATGAAGACATCATGATGGTAAACAACTGTGAAGAACTCAGACCATATGACAGACCTGAACAATGATCCCGATGGACCCTGGTTTTTGATGGGGCGTCCAACACACTCGGAAATGGTATAGGTGTTGTACTCATATCTCCTGAAGGATGTCATACTCCCTTTATGGCAAGACTCTGCTTCAATTGTACAAATAACATGGCAGAATACGAAGCATGCATTTTTGGTCTCAAAGCTTCCATAGATTTAGGGATCAAATCCTTAAATGTATTCAGAGATTCAGCTTTGGTCATCAGCTAGATCAAAGGGGAATGGGACACCAAACACCCTAACCTTATCCCCTACAAAGAACATGTGTTAACATTGATCCCACATTTTGAGAATATTACCTTCGAGCATTTCCCGCGAGAAGAAAATCAGCTAGCAGACGCACTAGCCACAATGTCATCCATGTTTAAACTTAAATGGGATAACGAGGCTCCCCAAATCACCATTGAACGAATGGATGAACCAGCTCACTATCATGAGATTAATACTGAATAAGTATTGGACCGGCCTTGGTTTCACGAAGTCAAGAGGTATCTCGAGGCTCAAGAATATCCGGAAGGAGCTTCAGTCAATGATAAGAATTTCTTAAGGAGATTCTCGGCTAATTTCTTCCTTAGTAATGGCATTCTCTACAAACGCAACCATGACTCTGTTTTGCTCCATTACACAGACAAGGTTGAGGCAGAAAAGATCATGCCTGATCTACATGAGGGAACTTTTGGCACCCATTCCAGTGGGCATACGATGGCAAAGAAGATCCTACGGGCAGGCTATTATTGGTCTACCATGGAAGCAGATTGCTATCAACACTCTCGAACCTGCCACAAGTGTCAGATTTACGCTAACAAGGTGCACGTACCTCTGGTTCCTCTGAATGTCTTGACGGCTCCTTGGCCCTTTGTTATGTAGGGCATCGATATGATTTGGGAAATCAAACCAACATTCTTTAATGGACACCGCTTCATCTTGGTGGCCATTGACTATTTTACAAAGTGGGTTGAAGCGATCACTTTCGCTTCCGTTACCAAGAATGTTGTAGCATGATTCATTAAATAAAATCTCATATGTCGGTATGGTATCCCTGAGAGGATCATCACAGACAATGGTATGAATCTAAACAATACTATGCTCACCGCCCTGTGTGAGCAATTCAAGTCCAGCATCATAATTATTCCCCTTATCAGCCAAAGATGAATAGTGTTGTCGACGCCATAAATAAGAACATCAAAAAGATCATACAGAAAAAGACAGTCACATACAAAGACTGGCATGATATGCTACCATTCGCACTCCACAGATACCATACCACATCACGTACATCAACCGGGGCAACACCCTACTCTCTGATATACAGCATGGAGGTTGTATTTCCTATTGAGGTCCAGATCCCCTCTCTGAGAATTATGAAGGATGCAGGTCTGGACGAAGACGATTGGATCCAGACTCGACTTGATCAACTGAACTTGATTGATGAGAAAAGACTTACTACTTCCTGTCATGGTCAGATGTATCAAAAACAAATGATTAAGGCTTTCAACAAAAAGGTCAGACAACAAGAATATCAAGCCGGGGATTTGGTGATCAAATGTATCATACTGCCGCAAGGTAATCCCAGTGGAAAATGGACTCCTACATACGAAGGACCATTTGTGATCAAAAGTATATTCTCTGGTGGAGCGATGATCTTAACCACTATGGATGGCGACCACCTGCCGCACCCCGTGAACGTGGACATAGTCAAAAGATACTACGCATAAGAGACCCGCTAGGTTGACACACCTAGGCAAAACAAGGGCATCCCGGCGAACCAAAAAGGTTCAGGCAAAAATTATGGATAAAACAAAAAAAATCTGTACACCCGACAAGCTGAAAACCCGAAAGGGAGGCTTGGGCAAAAAAGGGTATCCCGGTGGACTGAAAACCCGGAAGGGCGGTCCAGGAAAAAGTTAGGGAAGTAAAGCGTATGACTATGTCCCGTAGGATCACCTTACGGACAACCTACAAACTCGACGGTTCTGATTAATTCAATCAGCTTCGGATCAGGCAACAAATAGATAAGATGCTCAGAGACACGAAGGCTATAGCAGAATGGAAACCCCATGGGATTATTTCACATAGCTATCTTTTCTTTGTATCAAATTTTCATTTTTTTTACGACGGCATTCTCTTACTATAATGTTTGTCTCATTGTACAAAAATACTTACTCAAAGTCAATACAAAGATATCCCTTTGAAAGTGCAAAACTAGCTGTTTTTCTTTACTCTTGTGTTTTATTTACAAAAACGTCCAATGATTTATTTTTGCACGTATTCATTTGAACGTAACTACTATTTACAAATGAAAAAAATAAAAAGATAATCACTGATGGCTTTAAGAGGTAGGGAAATCTCTCTAAGCTATTTCCATAAAATCCACCGCAGTGTGCAGTTTAATCCCCAACGGAACAAAACTTCCAGTTATCACTCCCCGTTAAAAGTCGTCAAATTTCTCAAGATTCCCCAACAGGATTTTACAAGCAGTACACGACATTTCCCTTACAACAAGGTTTATTTCTCTAAGTGGAAATTCATCAACACTTCAAAACATTAAGACTTGCACTCCGTATCCTCAGCAGTAGTCAGGGATTTGCTTTCCCCAAATCCAACAAGCAGTGCAGCAGATTAGCTTACATGCGCATACATCACATCCATATATCATAAACATCGATAACACGAATGCATGTATCACAATCTCATTACACCATGCATTTCATACAACATGATATTGCATATTAGCTAACATTTTACCCTTTTCAGAATAAGGTTAATCAATAGCTACCATTAACAATGTTCAAAGGCTTTTCAGATACAGTTCAGATACGCTCCAGACACGGATGCCATCCTGATACTCATTCAGATTCAACTTTCAGATATAGTTCATATACGCTCCAGACACGGATGCCACCCTGATACTCATTCAGATTCAGCTTTTAGATATAGTTCAGATACGCTCCAGACGCGGATGCCATCCTGATACTCATTCAAATTCAATCTTCAGATACAGTTCAGATACACTCCAGACATGGATGCTATCCTGATACTCATTCAGATTCAAATTTTAGATACAGTTCAGATACGCTCCAGACACGGATGTCATCCTGATACTCATTCAGATTCAATCTTCAGATACGCTCCAGACACGGTTGCCATCCTGATACTCATTCAGATTCAGCTTTCAGATATAGTTTAGATACGCTCCAGACACAGATTCCATCCTGATACTCATTCAGATTCAACTTTCATATACAATTCAGATACGCTCCAGACACGAACACCATTCTGATACTCATTTAGTTTCAGCTTACAGATGCAGTTCAGCAAGCCCATCTCCAAAAACTTTTTGTCATCCCTCCAAATGGCATATTTAAGCCCATTCTCTATACCATCAATCATCACATCACCGAGTGCAAATTTTTGGGCACTCTAAAATGTCCAATCATCTTCCACCTTCGAGTCACGAATGGCAAAACTCGCCAATCTAACTCTTCAAGCTTAAGAAGATTGAACATGGGAAGTTGTTGTACCCTAAAATTTTCCCTCTCACTTACAATAATTTTCTCACAATATCTCTTTTGGCTCAAGACTGCACTAAGGTTGATCAACTCAAGACACCTCCTTAAGCACTGATGACCAAAATTAGGGTTTGAGATTGCACAAGGATATTTGAACTTCAAATGCCCCATATGACTTTCATGGATCATTATGGACCCCCAAGATTACTCATGTCAAGTTTCAAGCTTTGGATCACATTTTTGCTCAGTCAATTGAGCAGTTGACCTAAAAATCAATTGTATTGGGGGAAAAGTCAACTATGGCCAAATTATAGTCAAACTTCACAATTTTTGATCCACATCAACATTTTAAACTCATGTAAATCAATTGATCAAGTTTGGACCACAATTCCTCGAGAAATTTGATCAAATCTTCAAAAGGGCAAAATGGTCAAAATTAGGGTTTTGACTGGGAAAGGGCAATTTCTGATTTTTTTTTTTGACCTAGCAAATGATCAATTGGTTTAAGGAATGATATCAAGAGTCTAATTGCATCATTTTGACCTAATTACATGGCTCAAAACATTGCTCAAGTCCAATGGATTGACAGATGAATTTTCAGTCAACTGTATACTGAAAAGTTAAACTTTGACTTTTTGGTCAAAATCAAATGTCAAAGATCACAATTCATCAAAGCATGTCAAATTATGAAACTTATTCATCAAGAAATAAAAAATTCAAGATTTCATTTTGAAAAGTTAAAATTTCTAAACTTAGAAATTTTTCTAACTATGGGAAATTTCTTATTTTTTCACAACTTTGAGCAAAATTTTCACCATGATGCAAGATGATTCAAAAGAAACTTCCAACATGAAATTTGTAGATCTCCACTAAATATACAACATAGCTTTACTTAACTTCTTCCAAAAGTCCTTGGATCTCAAGTTATAATTTTAAGAATACATGGTCATGAAACAAAACACTTAGTGAAATTTTGCCCTAATTTGGTCAGGATTTTGACCTAACTTTATGGCACTTTTTCATATAGTTAAAAGGGGAATTTCCAAAAGTGATTCAAATAGGGGTTGTAGAGCACATTGAAACCTTTCCAAAATGTCCAAGAAATCCTTGAGATCATTTTTGAGTAGGGAGAATCGAAGAGATGAAGTTAGGGTTTACACACTTGAATTACAAGTCATTTTGTGATGAACAAGAATTCAATTTCAAACCTATGTTGCACAATCTTGTTTTGCAGGCCTCTAAACCTCAAGATATATCCATAATAAGAAGATTACACTTGTTTTTGAGCTATTATCCACTTGATTCAAGCTTTGTCCAAGTAAATTTTCCATTAATGAAACAAAGTTCACACTTCCATTTTGGAAAAGTGACTTTAATCACAGAGTCAACTTGTATGGAGATTTACACCTTTTCTTTATGCACAAAAATGCTCTATAAACTCAGAATAAACATGTTTAAAGTTGCTAGCAACCCTACAAGACATGTACCTTGCATTGAAACCATGTTTTTCAAGATAACTTCAAAAACAAGTCAAAAACTCATAACATGTGATCTTTGTTTTCCGACCTCCTCAAGTCCTCTAACCTCTTCCATATAATTATACAAATGTATTGCAAGCTAAGACACGATTGAACAAGTCCTCAAACTCCCCAAAACTAGAAATTGCCATATAAGCACAAAACTTGTCATTTCTGATTTTTGAACCCAGCTTCCAAATCCCGTCGTGCGTTTCTTGGCCAAACCATCCACAAAGCTTATAATACACATATAGAAACTATCTCAACCCCTGTTTTTAAACTGTAATACCATTTACACCATTCTCCATTATCAAAAACAGGGCATTTCACATTGACTTCTTCAGCTTGATTCAAGAACTCTCAGTACAAAGTAAGCTTTGCAATAGCTTCCTGGAGGTGCAAGGAAGCTCACCCAATCATCAAAACACTTTGAAAGTAGATCTAACTCAAAACACGATCTCCAGCTGCAAGGTGAGTTCTCTGATTTTTCATCTCATTATTTAGGCATTGTTAGATCTTGATTTGTGAAGATAAAATATAGATAACTTTTCCACGAAATTGTACATATCCATAGTTTGCATTTATGTGGCCTGAGCGTAGAGAATTTTAGAGTTGAAGTTTTCTGAAACTTTTAGGTTTTAAATTATGGCCAGATAAATTCTCCTTCATTTTTTATTGTTAGGTTAAGTTATTTACATGGTTGGATTCGTGGGAAGAAATGCCACAACTTTCATGTTTGAACTTTTCATTTTTGTTGAGAGATGAAGAAGATACAGGTCCTTTGGCTGGAGGTTGAAGATGAAGTCATTTTCAAGACTAGGTTAATGTTATGTATTTGTTGTTTTGCTTACATTAATAGATGTATAGCCACTCCAGTGGTAAAGCGCGCGCCTGTTAACCTTTGGGACCTGGGTTCGAGCCCCAGTGGTACCCTTTTGCTTATTTTCTCATATTTTCTCATTTTTTGACACTTGTCTGCAGCGCTGGGCCTCCCCCCTTTGGGCTTTGCATTTTTGCTACATTCTGACCGCCTGCTCACTATTCACACCTGGCCCATTTTATTTCTTTTTTTCTCATTTTTTCATTTATTTGTTTTCTTAAATATTTTATTTAATACTAAAAAATCAGAAAATAATGTAAAAACATTAGATTTATATTTTGATATAGTTTATTTATTTTTTATAATAAAAATTACTTTTATTTTAATCATATTTTATTTATTTTACTAATTAATTTACAAATTTAATTAGAAACTAGGTTTTTTTTAGTTATTCTCTTTTACATAATTAAAATATATTATTTTAAAATAAAAAGACCAAAAATATTTTATAATACTATAAATTATTTTTAAGACAAAAAATACCAAAAATATTCTTCTTTCAAACTTAATTTCTTTTTAATCAATTAATATTTAGATTAGGGTTGTATTTAAATTCTTTTCCTAATAAATTTAGGTTTACCTTTTACTCACTTAATTAATTATTTTTCTTTTAGTTAATTAGGTTAAAACAAAATCCTTTTTCCTAAAAAAATCCAAACAAAAGTCCATTTTCTTTACATTTACATTCTTGTATATTTATTCATTTTTTGTACAAATTCAATATGGTTGTAATAGATAATTAGGCTTTATTTTCTTGCAATCCCCATTTGTAATTTGTACATCCCCTCCCACAAGTATTGTAATAGCGTAGTAATTTTAAATTCCGCAATTTATCGATTTATATATAAATGCTAGTAATTAGGGTTTGTATGGAAAGATTAAAATCCATAAATTAGAAAACCATAATCAAAGACAAAACTAAGCATGAAAAACAATACACTTGCATACAAGCACCCTTAGGGTAAGATCCACTTGGTTGCCTTACAAAATGGCCATATTACACATGTGAGGTATCTTAGCAAAAACAAGCAAAATATAAGATCATAGTCCCTCGATGACGATATCTATGTTGCCTTCCAAAATATCTTAGCCCTAAAAGAGAATGCTAAGATATCTTGCAACATTGCTAATCATGGTTATACAATGACCCACGCCCATCCAGTTTACATCCAAAGATAGGGTTACTTACCAAATCAATGGTAAGATAACAATTCAAAGGAAAGAGTGTAATCGGTGGATCTGGAACTGACTGTTTAACGCTGGTTCGCGAAATGTCGCGGAAGCAAGAGTCGCCACCGTCTTTTATTTTCTCCAAATGGAAAGGACAAAAGCACAGAAAAATTCCTTAAAGAGATTGCTCTCGGTTCGGGAGGTAGGTTATAGAAAGGGAAGGTGTTAGCACCCTTTCTATCCATGGTTATCCATGGGCTCTTAGATACTTGCTCATTTGTGTTTTCAAAAATGGTTTGTTTGCTTTTCAGCTGTGGGTTTTAAAAAGTTTCTTTGAAAATTTCAGTTCGACTCTTGTATCGGTCCTCAAGAGTGTTTGAAAAATTGCTTTCGAAAGCTTTTTGAAAAGGTGTCGGTGTGAAAAGTATTTTTGATTTGTTTTGAAATTTAGAGCAAGTATCTAGAGTCGTCTACCTACCCTAAGGAATTCGTCTGTGTAAATGTCCTTAAAGTAGTGCCATCCCACCATTGAGAGGTAGGTAGCACCACCGTTGGAGGTGTTCGGGTCAATTCGAGGTTCGGGACATGGTGATCACCAGAGCAATGGGAAGACACCTTAGAAGCTACCCTCATGCCAGGTTCCCGGATCATGAGGACTTACTAAGACATCCTCTACTCGACGATCACCTTTTGAGGCAAGGCAACAGTGAGGCGTACCCTAGGGGTGGTGTGTGATTTGTGTGTCATATTCATTTATTTTATCTTGTCATGTTATTGGTGATCTACACGTTTGTTTTTATTTAAGGCCATTCATTCTTGCATGCATTATTAATAGTTAAAAATTGCGAGAAATATAAAGTTCTAAGCTATTACAAAAGGCGCGGGTCCACATCGCCAAAATTTCCAGAACCCGATTTGACAGAAAGTAAATAAAGAAGTAAAGAAAAGTAAAGTGCGAGAAATTAATTACACGGCTTTGGGAGAGGTACATAGATAATTAAAAGAAAAAAGAAATAAATATGCGAATTGAAATTTAAATTAGAAACGAGGGCGTTGGACCCTTTTTTGATGAAATTAAATTATTATGATTAAATTAATAAAATTAAAAGGAAAAGGAATTGTTTTTGGTATTTTTGTATTTTATGATTTTAATGAAAAAAGATTAATTAAAATAAAATGCTAACCCTAATTCTAGTTGTTTTTTAGTTTATTAAGAAAGAATTAAATTTTAACCTAAACTTAATCTAATTATTTACATGCAATTTAATTACAAAAATAAATAATAGGAAATATTTAATTATTATGAAAGAAAAGAAAAAAAGATAAAAATTATTGCAAACCCTAATTCTACCAATTTTAGATTTTTATTAAAAAGTTAAGGTTAAAACCTAAATTAAAAAACTAAGTTAATTAATGAACTTTATTTACAAAAATACTAGTTAAATAAAAATATTTATTATTTTTTATCTTTTCTGATTTTTTGGTGTTTTTTATATTATTATATCATGAAAATAATAATTATAAGGAATTAAAAGACATTAATTAAAATAAAGAAAAGATAATAAAAATAAAGAAAAAGAGTAAAAGAAACAAACTAGAGGGGGGTGTTGTCCCCAAGTGGAGGGTGAAGTCCAGCAATTTGGGCCCAATAGCTTTGGCCTCTTTGACTTTTTCCACTAGCGTGCCCAGGCGTTGACTGATGTTCATCATAGTCCTGCAATCGTGACCCTTTGATTGATCCTGGCATATGCGTGGACGGCTTGATTTGAGAGATGCATGGTAGTCTTCAAGACATAATCTGCATAGAAACATTAATTGAAAAATAACATGGAAAGGGTGAGGGACCTGGGGCTTGAACCCAGGTCATGAGGATTACCACTAACCAGCTTTGCCAATTGAACCAAGCACGCGTTTTGTATATTAATTAACAAACAATCATTATAAAACAAAACCACGCGTTAATGACTTTTTAGCGCGAATTTTTGAACGACCCAATCAGCGCCTTACACTTCATCATCTTCTTCATGGTTTTGTTTTTCCCTGAAAATGAAAAAGGGTTAGCGGGGGTTTTGAACCCCCTCAAAATACGCCATAACCAATAATAACTATTAAGCCATGGTAACACATAAATTAGGCGCGAGGATTGATTTGTCTTCGTCCAATCATGCTGAGTTTGGTCATGGTACTGAGAACTCCCAATTTTACAGCATGTAAAAGTACCCAATTCAAAGCTTGAAAAAACCTAGAAGATGACAATGGTGGAATCGTGTACAATGCTCAAAAACACAATTAACTTATATGGTTAGCTTCAGAACACATCGCTTAGTATGAATATATAAACAAAATGCTATGAGAATGTCTCAAAATTAAAACACGAATATGCATTTTTATGAGAAAAAATTGACTTCTATATACCGATTCAAAGGGTTAGGGACGTGGAAATCTATTCAGGCACGTTGCTTAGGGTCTCGGAAAGGTGATGAGATGATTATCTCAGCTTGAATCGCCCTGGAAAACAGTTTTCAGTTTCAAAAATTTTGGGTAAAAATGCAAGCTTTTTCTTTTGTCTATGGCGCAGCTTTTTTTGTTAGCAGGCATTAGGTCTTGATCAAGCTTATGTATGGAACCAATTAGGGTTAAAATTTGATCCAAAAATCCTTTGCATTGATTGAATAATATTTGATTTTCAAGGCAAAATCTTTTCTAATCTTTTCATGCAAACTTAGTCCAAATCATGTTCAATCACCAAGATACTTTCCAAATCTGATTACACACAAAATCTTAAGATTATTTTATGCACAAAAAGATTTGAAAAATTAGGTTTAGTATTTTTCATGTATTTTAATTAATTAAATGAATTATTAATGATTAAAAATCCAAATAAATAAATAAAAAATGATAAAAACTTCCCTTTGGGCCACATGGTCGTGCACATGCCTTGGATAATGAATTGTGGAAGAAAAAGAGGCCCATTAGCAATTTTAGGTCATTTGAAGCAATGTTGACTTTTCAAAATATCCAAACATTTCCCAACTTCCACAAGGCATAACTTGCTCAATTTTTAAGCTTTGCTCATGTTCTTGGACATTTTGGAAAGGTCTTTGAGTCCTCTAACCAATTCCTTTGGTCCCATGTCATTTTGATTTACCAATCTCAAGTTATGGCCTTTGACTTAAAGTCCCTTTTTGTTGACTTTTGAAAATGACCTATAATGTTGAAATTGATACCTTTTTGTGAGAGCATTTCTTGGACTTGAAGTATGAAGAGGAGTTGTAGGGAATGTCTTTCTCTTAAAAATGAGCTTTGGATGGAATTTTTCTGATAATCCATGTGAAAGTTATGCCTTGGTCAATTTACAGTTGACTTTTTCAACTGTCCAAATAAGGAAACTTTTGCATCTTGATGATTTTTGAGCCAAGCTTTGAGAATCATGATCAAGCATTGATCAAATGATGTTTGTGGCTTCAAAATGAGATATTAACCAAAAATTTGAACTTTTGACTGTCAAATGACCATTTTGCCCCTACAGTTGACTGTAGTGCAATTAGGGTTTTTGACTGTGCAATTTTGTGCTGAAAGTCTTGAAACTTGGTATGAGGATGCTTGACCATATTTATAGGCATGTGGGACTTGATTGGACCCTTGGAAACTTCATTTTCTTGATCAGAACCAAAACCCTAATTTTGACTGTTTAGGAGGCTCTTACACTGTGCAACCCTTGGGGAATTTTGGAGCTTGACTTGGCAATTTCTTGAAGAATATGGGAGGGAAAATTTTGGGGTACAACAGTTGCCCCTGTTCAATCTTCTTAGACCTGAGGATGCAGATTGGCTGACGTGCCTTTTGTAATCCGAAGGTGGAAGATGATTGAACACTAGAGTGCCCAGAAATTTGCGCTCACATAGTAGCAGTGTGATGGTGGAATGGGCTTATAGATGCCATTTAGAGATTGCTGGATAGGATGATGGGCTTATATATGCCATGCTAAGAGATGATGGAAGGTGGATGGGCTTATAGATGCCATCTGGGCGTTGATCGCGTAAGAGATTCCTTAGCGAGAACTTGCGTACCTGCAAAAGAAAAATGAGTACCTGACATGTTGCAGGAGCTGGTCTTCAGATGCTTTGTATAGATATGTCCTGACTGGTTACAGGAGCTAAATCTGGAGCTTCAAATGGTGATGAATGAACCAGGGATGGTTACTACCTCAACAGGAACGGTGAGAGAACCTTGGACGACTTCAGCTTCAACAACAATCGTTGAGAAATCTTGGTGGGAATTATCATCTCCGCAGCATCGGGGAGAGAACCATAGGCGATTACAATCTCAATAGCAATCATTGAGAAAACCTTGGATGGAATTATCGTCTCCGCAGGATCGGGGAGAGAACCATAGGCGATTACAACTCAATAGCAATCATTGAGACAACCTTAGATAACTTCTGCTGAGTCTTCATCAGAAAAATCTGTTTGGGGTCGATTTAACTGGACCAGAGAAGGCCTTTGACTGGATAAGAAATCTTTGGAGTCGATTTATTGAACCGGTCTAGGTGTTGAAATATGATTGAGAATTTAACTAAATCTTTCCTGAAAGGTAAAGGTCAGTCATATGCAATGCATGATATGGATCAAGCAATGATGTTCTCAACATAAATGAGATTTGTAAGATATGATGCGTCTATGCATGCTATAATGATGTATGTAATGTTTACGAATGTATGTTTTTCGTCTAGGAAAGTAAATCCTTGACGGGTGCCGGGAAGTCACTCCTGGGCTGATGTTGGAGAATAGATTTTGCTTCCGCTGAGGATGACAACTGCAAGAATACCGGTAGGAGAAGATGACTCCATTGGGGAACAAACTTGGTGAATGGAATAACTCTGCGGGGAGGAAAGTGCTCTAACGATCTTGCTGGGAAGCAATACTCGGTGGGGAGAGAGATACTTTGCTGGAATGTTGATAATAACTTGCTGGGGATACCCTTTTCGTATTGGAAGTGTTAATAGACTTCGCTGGGGATAAGAAGACTTCGTCGAGGACGCTCTTTCCGTGGCTTTTGGCTGAGGATAACCCAGTTATATCCTGGTAGGGAAATAACTCTTTGAATAAAGCCGGGAGACGCGTTCGCGCTCTGCGAGGATAAGCTTCCAGAATCTACTGGGGATAAGCTTACTGCTTGGGGAGATGGATTCCAACTTTCCTGAGGAAACTGGATTGGACTCTCCTGGGGAAGTTTTGAGCTGTATCGGAAGTAACTCCACTGAATGTTTGATATACCACCGGGGAACAATCTTTAGACCAAGACTACCGGGGATGCTTGTTAAGAATATGCATATGCTGCCGGGGAATGTTGGGATCTGCTGGAGGATACCCAACTTCTTTAAGATTTGATAGTGGCTTCACTTGGGGAGAGTGCACTGACTTGCTGGCTCACTCTCTGGGGGATTGAGATACCTGGTTATGTTTTCCAGCTGAACCTACCTTGGTACCTTGGAGGACAGAACAATTAGATTACTTAGACAACTCTTTTATTGCCCCTGTTTCTAATGTTACCTGTAATTAATCCTTTGTTTCGTATGAAAATATTCATGAGTTAGCAAATTATTGTCAATGCATATATCACAAATTGAACCTTGGACGTTCTTCGCAAAACAAAATAGAAAAGAAAAACAATTGGCACGTTTAACTGAAAAATATATTTGTATTAATTTTTGAATGGCCTGTAAATAGGCGTTTTATGTACAAGAGGCTGACGTCCTAGTAAGAGAACGCCGCCGAACAGAAGAGTTTATACAAATTTGTACAAGAGAAAATAAAACAGCTGTGTGAAATGAATGATCCCACTGGGTTTCAACTCTGCTATTGCCTTTATAACTCTGAGCGTCTCATCACTTGATGACCTAAACGAAGATGAAGCTGACTGATCGATGCCGTCTGAACTTGATGTAGATACCGGATTCTGGATGCAAAGTGATCAATGAGACATAGTATTATGCTTTTATCCCTAACTTTTGCCTGGACCGCCCTTTCGGGTTTTCAGTCCACCGGGATACCCATTTTTGCCCAAGCCGCCTTTTCAGGTTTTCGACTTGTCGGGTGTACAGATTTTTCATTTTCATCCCTTCATTTTGCCCGAACCCTTTTGGTTCGCCGGGAAGCCCTAATTTTTGCCTAGGCATGTCAGCCTAGCGGGTCTTTTTTTTTATGCGTAGTATCTTTTTACTATGTCTGCATTGGCGGGGTGAGGAAGGTCGTCACCATCCATATTGGTTAGAATCATGGCTCCTCCTGAGAACACATGTTTAACCACAAATGGCCCTTCGTACGTAGGGGTCCACTTGCCCCTTGGATCACTCTGAGGAAGGATGATTCGCTTGATTACTAGATCCCCAACTTGATATTCCTGTGGTCTGACCTTTTTGTTAAATGCCCTGATCATCCGTTTCTGATACGTCTGACCATGACAGATAGCAGCAAGTCTCTTTTCATCAATAAGGTTTAATTGATCAAGTCGTGTCTGGATCCAATCATCTTCATTCAGATTTGCATCTTTCATTATCCGGAGGGAGGGTATTTGTACTTCGATTGGTAAGACTGCCTCCATACCATAAACCAAAGAGAAAGGAGTTGCCCCGGTTGACGTCCTGGCTGAGGTACGGTACCCATGTAGAGCGAACGGTAACATCTCGTGCCAATCCTTATAAGTCACTGTCATCTTCTGCACGATTTTCTTGATATTTTAATTTGCTGCTTCTACAGCCCCATTCATCTTCGGTCTGTAAGGAGAAGAATTGTGGTGCTGTATTTTGAACTGCTCGCAGAGCTCAGTGATCATCTTATTATTCAGATTGGTACCGTTGTCTGTAATGATCCTCTCTGGGACGCTGTATCGACAGATCATATTATGCCGAATGAACCGTGCCACAACAGTCTTGGTTACCGTAGCGTAGGAAGCTGCCTCGACCCACTTCGTAAAATAATCAATCGCCACTAGGATGAAGCGATGCCCATTAGATGCCGTAGGTTTAATTTCACCGATCATGTCTATGCCCCACATCGCAAACGGCCAAGGCGCAGTCAGAACATTCAAAGGAACTGGAGGAACATGCACCTTGTCTGCATAAATCTGGCACTTATGGCATGTCCTGGAATGTTGGTAACAGTCAGCTTCCATTGTGGACCAGTAATACCCTGCCCGAAGGATCTTCTTTGCCATTGTATGTCCACTGGAATGTGTACCAAAGGTCCCTTCATGTAGCTCTTCCATGATCCCTTCTGCTTCAGTCTTATCCACACAACGCAATAGGGTTGAATCATGGTTTCGCTTGTACAAGATGCCGTTGCTAAGGAAGAACTTTGCCGCGAACCTTCTCAGGAACTTCTTATCGTTGACAGATGCACCTTCAGGGTATTCCTGAGCTTCCAAATATCTCTTCACCTCATGGTACCAAGGCTTCTCAGTCACCAATTCAGTCTCGAGATCACAACAGTATGCCGGTTCGTCCAGTTTCCAGATGATGATCCGGGGAGCCTCATTGTCCCATTTAACTTTGAACATAGAAGACATTGTAGCTAACGCGTTCGCCAACTGATTCTCTTCTCTTGGAAAGTGTTCAAAGGTTATCTTCGTGAAGTGGGGGATCAAGGTCAACACACATTCTCTGTAAGGAATAAGATTCGGATGTTTCGTATCCCACTCTCCTTTGATCTGATTGATCACAAGAGCGGAATCTCCGAAGACACTCAGAAACTTGATCCTTAGATCGATCGCAGCTTGAATACCCATGATGCACGCCTCATACTCTGCCATGTTGTTGGTACAGTTGAAACATAGCCGGGCAGTGAGTGGAGTATGAGTGCCTTGAGGTGATATGATTACAGCACCGATACCGTTTCCCAAAGCGTTGGAGGCTCTGTCAAAGTGCATAGACCATCGGGATCCTTCCTCAGGTCCTTCATCCGGTCCAGGTACTTCACAATCAGTTACTATCATGATGCTTTCATCTGGAAACTCGAAGTTCATTGACTGATAGTCATCTACGGCCTGATGTGCCAAGTGGTCTGCCAATACACTTTCCTTGATGGCTTTCTGGGTTGTGTACTGAATGTTGTATTCCGTCAAGATCATTTGCCATCTTGCTATTCTCCCAGACAGAGCAGGCTTTTCGAATATGTACTTTATAGGATCCATCTTTGAGATCAACAAGGTAGTGTGAGTCAGCATATACTGTCTCAGCCGGCGAGCAGCCCATACCAAAGCGCAACAAGTTTTCTCAAGCAGTGAGTATCGGGTCTCACAGTCGGTAAACTTTTTTGCTAAGGTAATAAATCGCATGCTCTTTTCGGCCAGACTCGTCATGCTGCCCCAGCACACACCCCATTGAGTTATCAAGCACTGTTAGATATAGTATCAGAGGTCTCCCTTCAACCGGTGGCATAAGGATGGGTGGTTCTTGGAGATACTCTTTGATTTTGTCAAAAGCAGCCTGACATTCATCATTCCAACGTACTACCTGATCTTTCTTCAGCAGCTTGAAGATTGGCTCACAGGTAGCAGTCAGGTGCGAGATGAACCGAGCAATGTAATTCAGGCGTCCTAAAAAGCCTCTGACTTCCTTCTCTGTCTTAGGAACTGGCATCTCTTGGATAGCTTTAACCTTAGCAGGGTCTACCTGAATACCTTTATCACTGACCACGAAGCAGCAACTTTCCAGATCTTACCCCGAAGGTGCACTTGTTCGGGTTCAACCTTAGTTTGTACAGTTTCAACCGGTCAAACAATTTCTGCAGATGATCTAGGTGCTCTTCCTCAGTCTGGGACCTTGCGATCATGTCGTCAACATACACTTCTATCTTATGATGGATCATATCATGAAATAAAGCGACCATGGCACGTTGGTAGGTTACCCCAGCGTTCTTCAGTCCAAACGGCATGACCTTGTAGCAGAAGGTGCCCCACTGAGTAACAAATGTAGTCTTTTCCATATCTTCAGGTGCCATCTTGATCTGATTGTAACCTGAAAAACCATCCATGAAAGAGAATACCTTGTGCTGAGCTGTATTGTCAACAAGGACGTCAATGTGAGGTAGGGGGAAGTCATCTTTGGGGCTGGCCCTGTTCAGATCCCTGTAATCAACACACATTCTGACCTTACCGTCTTTCTTTGGTACCGGCACCACATTAGCAACCCACTGAGGGTAAGAAGTCACTGCAAGGAACCCAGCATCAAACTGCTTCATAACCTCGGCTTTAATCTTCTCCGACATCTCTGGACGCATACGGCGGACCTTTTGCTTCACCGGAGGGCAGTCTTCCTTAGTTGGCAAGTGATGGACCACAATATCGGTATCCAACCCGGGCATGTCTTCGTAGGACCAGGCAAATATTTCCACATAATCATGTAGCATCTTAGTCAACCGTTGCTTCACACTGAGCTCTAGGTTGGCAACAATCTTTACCTCTTTCCTGTCTGCTTCAGTACCCAAGTTTATTGTTTCCACTGGCTCTTCATGTGGTTGAATTGCCCTCTCTTCCTGAAGTAACAGTCTTGCAAGCTTGCCAGGCACTTCGCAATCATCTTCACCTTCGTCTTCGGCTAAGTTGATCGGATTTTCGAAGTCATAACTGGCAGTAGCAGAGTTGTTATCAGTGAGATCCAGAGTGGATTGAAACCTGTATGAGTGAGTGTGTGTGTGTAAATACAGCTGTTTTTGAAATATATGTAAAGGAAAGAAAGACAGAAAAGGAGCATAAGATTTGAAATGCGAGAAAACGTCCAAGATTTTCATTTATGATATATGAAATGACAATTTATATGCCCTCACAAATGAAACCACAGTGTCTCGGGTAAGACACCGGGCCACAGAGTTCAATTTATTGTTTATTACAAATGCCAAAACATAGGAATTCATTACTTAGTAACAAGAGAAACAGGTAGATTGTCCTTTGCACTCCAATTGTTAAGTCCACTGTCGGTTGCAGGGTAAATCCAGCTATTGAACTCTGCTTCATCCACTTCCTCTTCGTCCCCAATAGCATTCACTCCATGAGCAGGTAGGGGAGCTGTCACTACATTAGGCTTCTCAGATGCCTCAAACTGTACTTCCTTGGCGTCAATAAGGTCCTGCAGCTTGCTCCTTAATGCCCAACAGTCATCAGTGGAATGCCCCGGGCTATCAGAATGGTAAGCACAGCGAGCATTTGGATTGTATTTCGGAGAGGCAGTGTTTACACCTTTGGGGGCCTCTTTGACAGTCACTAGGTTGGTATATAGTAACTGCGGCAAGATTTGGGACAGGGTCATGCTCAAACGGGTAAACTCTCTCCGGGGTCTTTCAGCCCTTTGAGGATTGGTTGGCCGAGGAGCGGCAGCAGGCTTGGCAATCATTACCGCACTGACAGATTGGCGGCGCTCAGATCTCTCTGGTCTTCGGGAGCCATATACAGCACTAGCCTCCTTTTTGAAGGGTTTCTTCTCAGAACTAGAAGATGCACCCTTCGGAATCTTTCCAGACTTCAACCCAGCCTCAATTCTCTCTCCAGTCAGAATCAGATCAGTGAACCCTGCAGACGAATTCCCGATAAGATGGTTGAAAAATGGCCCAGATAGGGTCCCCAAGAACATGTCTACCAACTCCCGATCAGTCAACGGAGGCTTCACCCTGCCAGCCAGATCCCTCCACTTCTGAGCGTACTCCTTAAAACCTTCACTTGAACCTAACGACATACCCTGGAGTTGGGTACGTGTAGGGGCAAGGTCGGCATTATACTGATACTGCTTATAGAAAGCAGTAGCCAACTCCTCCCAGTTACGAACCTTGGTCCCATCCAGCTGATAGAACCATTCGAGATGAGTCCCTGAAAGACTCTCCTGGAAGAAGTGGATCCACAAATTCTTATCCGCTGAGTACGGTTGAATCTTCCGAACATAGGACCTGAGATGTAGCTTGGGACAAGACGCCCCGTCGTACTTAGTGAAAGATGGTGCTTTGAACTTCCGAGGAATGATCACACCAGTAGACAAACCCAAATCTCCAAAATCCAGCCCAGGTACCTGTTGTATCTCCATAGCATTCAGCCTATCCTCCAGCTGCTTGTAACGGTCTTCTGCAGGAGGATACTGCTCTTCAGCAAAGTCAGTCTCGTTGTCGGAGACTACCGGACTAGGACCTTTTTCCGCTTGAGGAGTACTCTTGCCAATGGAAGAACCAGCCTCTTCATTCTGTAGAGTATTGCCAAACCTTCGGCCCGAGCTGAACAGAACAGTCCTTCTCTTCTTCTTCTTTTCCTTCTTCAGGAGCAGAGCCTTCAGCTCTTCTTGGCCCTGAGCCAAGCCCATGATTAATTCCTGAAATTGCGCATTCTGCGCCTGAAGAGCCTTGATGGACATCTCAGTTGATGATGAGTCAGGATTCATGATGCTGAAATAAACAGCGAAGAACGGTAAGCAACCTGAAAATAAAGAAAACCTGCTATGCACATGATGAATGGAATGCGTATGATTTATGTTTTCAAAGACAATCAGGAATCAACTTTGTAAACAAAAAGGAACACACTTCATTAGATTCAATCTTTGAAACCGAAATTATTCAACAGGTTGCCCTTAGGCGTTACATGAAAGGAAATACTGAAAAGGGAAATAAAATTGTAAACGAACATCCGGAGCTCCTTATTGATCCCATGGTCTCCTCTTCTCAGTACGGATGTAGGCATTCAGAGCTCTCTCATTCTCCAACTGCTTTGTCAGCTTCTGGATCTTTAATTCCTGCTCGTTGAACTTTTCCCGGTAAGAATCCCGTTCTTCTCGCAATTGCGACCAAGACCTCTTTAATGTCTCATAGTCAGTAGGTATCTGAGGAGGAAGGACAGTTGGAGGAACACCATCTTTGTCAGGACACTCAAGAATGACGGGTCTGACAGCTTCGTACGGCATACCTAACTTCTGAGCACGGATGCGAACCCATTTGTAGTAGGCTTCCATAGGTAAAGAAGTCTTTGGCCCTAACTCTTGTGGGTCAGCTTTATGAACTTTGTCCCAAGCCTTGATGAACCTACGACGCAGCTCGTCACTATCCACCTGAAACTCAAAACTGATGTGAGGCACCAACATCTCATGGGGGCCTGCTCTTCTTGCTCTTCCAAACTGACGGAGCGCTAGACATGGATTGTAAGAGATCCCTCCTTGGGTACCAATCAGAGGAACATTAGGGTATTCCCCGCATCGATCAATGACAGCTGTCTCATCCAAACCTCTACAAGTCCAAATGATGTCTTTGTCGGTGAGAGACATTAACCTATGAGCCCAACCTCTTCCTTCTTGGTTCTTCAGTACGAACTTAGGGAGGTGCGAAATAAACCACCTCACCAACAAAGGGATACAACACCATAGGGTTCCTCGTCTTCGGGTAGTACGGGCATGAAGTTGTTGCAGGATGTCACCCAAGAGAGTGGGCACAGGATTCTGAGACATAAAGATCCTTATGGCAGTGACATTGATGAAGTTGTCAGGATTAGGAAACAAAACTAACCCATAGATTAGGAGAGCCAAGATGTCTTCATATGCCCTAAAGTCCAGGTCATTCCAGAAATTGTTAGCCTTACCAATCAGAAACTTGGCCAAGAAACCCTTAACTTCGCTTCTAGTCACCCAGTTGTCCATTACTTCTTGATGCGTCAAGGGAAGAGCTGCAGCAACATCCTCAAGCCTGAGGGTCTTTTCCCAACCAGTAAAGGGAGTCTGATCCAAGATAGGGATACCAAGCAAATCCGAGAACTCTTCCAGGGTAGGGACCAGCTGGAAGTCTTGAAAGGTGAAGCATTGGTACAGAGGGTCATAGAACTGGGTTAGAACACTCATCAATTGTTGATCCCGCTTTGCAGTGACTAAACTGAGAAGAGAACCATGCCTCTGAATGAAGGAAGTGGTATTTGGAATTCTGCTAACCAACTCTTCAAGCAACTCAGGTGAATGAACAAAGTTGAACCGGATAGTATTCCTTCGCACATGCATCATGATGTCCTACAAAACAGAGCAAAGGTGAAACCCTCTTGTCTTTGAAATGGTCAGACCTTATGCAGGATGCATGCAATGCTCATGATGTTATGATGTTATGATAAAGCACACCACAAACAGATACAAAGGCAAACATGGTAAGGCACACAAGTCACACAAGGCAAGCCCCTAAAGTTTAGGCCAGCATGAGGTCTAGGTACTACCCTCTTTCAGTTTGTTGGTTCATACCTGTCCTATCAAAGTAACCGGGTTCTTAGAGGATCCCAATATCATTGACTACCCTCAATCGGTCATAACTCCAGCATCGCAATCTTTTCTTGCGGCCAGAACCATCACGAGAGTTTAGCCTCAATGGGTGTAGCATACTGCTACTGTTCTAATGGCCAAGTTGTGTCAATTAAGGTTCTAAGGTTGTTGGTGCTTAATGACTCCTCAGAAGACCCATATTCTCCTCGTTGCAACACAAGGGATATCGGTACAGACCAAGGTGCCACACCAACGTAGCCACTGTTTCACCCGTGTCAGTCTACGCCGGACAGGTCCCTCACAGCTTATGCTACCTAAACAGGGTATCCCCAGATCCGGGTTAGGATCTATGTAACTCCGATGCAACCCACAATAGTAAAGCAAGCAAATCAATACAATTGAAAACACAGTTATGAACTAGCCCTAAGGTATACCTCACTTTAAGTTTGGTCCCCAGCAGAGTCGCCAGTTATGTGATCGGTGGATCTGGAACTGACTGTTTAACGCTGGTTCGCGAAATGTCGCGGAAGCAAGAGTCGCCACCGTCTTTTATTTTCTCCAAATGGAAAGGACAAAAGCACAGAAAAATTCCTTAAAGAGATTGCTCTCGGTTCGGGAGGTAGGTTATAGAAAGGGAAGGTGTTAGCACCCTTTCTATCCATGGTTATCCATGGGCTCTTAGATACTTGCTCATTTGTGTTTTCAAAAATGGTTTGTTTGCTTTTCAGCTGTGGGTTTTAAAAAGTTTCTTTGAAAATTCCAGTTCGACTCTTGTATCGGTCCTCAAGAGTGTTTGAAAAATTGCTTTCGAAAGCTTTTTGAAAAGGTGTCGGTGTGAAAAGTATTTTTGATTTGTTTTGAAATTTAGAGCAAGAATCTAGAGTCGTCTACCTACCCTAAGGAATTCGTCTGTGTAAATGTCCTTAAAGTAGTGCCATCCCACCATTGAGAGGTAGGTAGCACCACCGTTGGAGGTGTTCGGGTCAATTCGAGGTTCGGGACATGGTGATCACCAGAGCAATGGGAAGACACCTTAGAAGCTACCCTCATGCCAGGTTCTCGGATCATGAGGACTTACTAAGACATCCTCTACTCGACGATCACCTTTCGAGGCAAGGCAACAGTGAGGCGTACCCTAGGGGTGGTGTGTGATTTGTGTGTCATATTCATTTATTTTATCTTGTCATGTTATTGGTGATCTACACGTTTGTTTTTATTTAAGGCCATTCATTCTTGCATGCATTATTAATAGTTAAAAATTGCGAGAAATATAAAGTTCTAAGCTATTACAAAAGGCGCGGGTCCACATCGCCAAAATTTCCAAAACCTGATTTGACAGAAAGTAAATAAAGAAGTAAAGAAAAGTAAAGTGCGAGAAATTAATTACACGGCTTTGGGAGAGGTACATAGATAATTAAAAGAAAAAAGAAATAAATATGCGAATTGAAATTTAAATTAGAAACGAGGGCGTTGGACCCTTTTTTGATGAAATTAAATTATTATGATTAAATTAATAAAATTAAAAGGAAAAGGAATTGTTTTTGGTATTTTTGTATTTTATGATTTTAATGAAAAAAGATTAATTAAAATAAAATGCTAACCCTAATTCTAGTTGTTTTTTAGTTTATTAAGAAAGAATTAAATTTTAACCTAAACTTAATCTAATTATTTACATGCAATTTAATTACAAAAATAAATAATAGGAAATATTTAATTATTATGAAAGAAAAGAAAAAAAGATAAAAATTATTGCAAACCCTAATTCTACTAATTTTAGATTTTTATTAAAAAGTTAAGGTTAAAACCTAAATTAAAAAACTAAGTTAATTAATGAACTTTATTTACAAAAATACTAGTTAAATAAAAATATTTATTATTTTTTATCTTTTCTGATTTTTTGGTGTTTTTTATATTATTATATCATGAAAATAATAATTATAAGGAATTAAAAGAGATTAATTAAAATAAAGAAAAGATAATAAAAATAAAGAAAAAGAGTAAAAGAAACAAACTAGAGGGGGGTGTTGTCCCCAAGTGGAGGGTGAAGTCCAGCAATTTGGGCCCAATAGCTTTGGCCTCTTTGACTTTTTCCACTAGCGTGCCCAGGCATTGACTGATGTTCATCATAGTCCTGCAATCGTGACCCTTTGATTGATCCTGGCATATGCGTGGACGGCTTGATTTGAGAGATGCATGGTAGTCTTCAAGACATAATCTGCATAGAAACATTAATTGAAAAATAACATGGAAAGGGTGAGGGACCTGGGGCTTGAACCCAGGTCATGAGGATTACCACTAACCAGCTTTGCCAATTGAACCAAGCACGCGTTTTGTATATTAATTAACAAACAATCATTATAAAACAAAACCACGCGTTAATGACTTTTTAGCGCGAATTTTTGAACGACCCAATCAGCGCCTTACACTTCATCATCTTCTTCATGGTTTTGTTTTTCCCTGAAAATGAAAAAGGGTTAGCGGGGGTTTTGAACCCCCTCAAAATACGCCATAACCAATAATAACTATTAAGCCATGGTAACACATAAATTAGGCGCGAGGATTGATTTGTCTTCGTCCAATCATGCTGAGTTTGGTCATGGTACTGAGAACTCCCAATTTTACAGCATGTAAAAGTACCCAATTCAAAGCTTGAAAAAACCTAGAAGATGACAATGGTGGAATCTTGTACAACGCTCAAAAACACAATTAACTTATATGGTTAGCTTCAGAACACATCGCTTAGTATGAATATATAAACAAAATGCTATGAGAATGTCTCAAAATTAAAACACGAATATGCATTTTTATGAGAAAAAATTGACTTCTGTATACCGATTCAAAGGGTTAGGGACGTGGAAATCTATTCAGGCACGTTGCTTAGGGTCTCGGGAAGGTGATGAGATGATTATCTCAGCTTGAATCGCCCTGGAAAACAGTTTTCAGTTTCAAAAATTTTGGGTAAAAATGCAAGCTTTTTCTTTTGTCTATGGCGCAGCTTTTTTTGTTAGCAGGCATTAGGTCTTGATCAAGCTTATGTATGGAACCAATTAGGGTTAAAATTTGATCCAAAAAACCTTTGCATTGATTGAATAATATTTAATTTTCAAGGCAAAATCTTTTCTAATCTTTTCATGCAAACTTAGTCCAAATCATGTTCAATCACCAAGATACTTTCCAAATCTGATTATACACAAAATCTTAAGATTATTTTATGCACAAAAAGATTTGAAAAATTAGGTTTAGTATTTTTCATGTATTTTAATTAATTAAATGAATTATTAATGATTAAAAATCCAAATAAATAAATAAAAAATGATAAAAACTTCCCTTTGGGCCACATGGTCGTGCACATGCCTTGGATAATGAATTGTGGAAGAAAAAGAGGCCCATTAGCAATTTTAGGTCATTTGAAGCAATGTTGACTTTTCAAAATATCCAAATATTTCCCAACTTCCACAAGGCATAACTTGCTCAATATTTAAGCTTTGCTCATGTTCTTGGACATTTTGGAAAGGTCTTTGAGTCCTCTAACCAATGCCTTTGGTCCCATGTCATTTTGATTTACCAATATCAAGTTATGGCCTTTGACTTAAAGTCCCTTTTTGTTGACTTTTGAAAATGACCTATAATGTTGAAATTGATACCTTTTTGTGAGAGCATTTCTTGGACTTTAAGTATGAAGAGGAGTTTTAGGGAATGTATTTCTCTTCAAAATGAGCTTTGGATGGAATTTTTATGATAATCCATGTGAAAGTTATGCCCTGGTCAATTTACAGTTGACTTTTTCAACTGTCCAAATAAGGAAACTTTTGCATCTTGATGATTTTTGAGCCAAGCTTTGAGAATCATGATCAAGCATTGATCAAATGATGTTTGTGGCTTCAAAATGAGATATTGACCAAAAATTTGAACTTTTGACTGTCAAATGACCATTTTGCCCCTACAGTTGACTGTAGTGCAATTAGGATTTTTGACTGTGCAATTTTGTGCTGAAAGTCTTGAAACTTGGTATGAGGATGCTTGACCATATTTATAGGCATGTGGGACTTGATTGGACCCTTGGAAACTTCATTTTCTTGATCAGAACCAAAACCCTAATTTTGACTGTTTAGGAGGCTCTTACACTGTGCAACCCTTGGGGAATTTTGGAGCTTGACTTGGCAATTTCTTGAAGAATATGGGAGGGCAAATTTTGGGGTACAACAAAGAGGAAATGAACATGAAAGACTTTTGAGTAGGTAGAATGTTTCTAGTTACTTGCTCACTTTCAAAACAAAATATCCTTGCTATTTTCAAAACAAACACCTACACTTTCAAAACATCTTACAAACTTGAAAACATTTTCAAAAGATCAAACACTTTGTATACATTCTTACGAACGAGAATCATTACAAAGTTTGCCTAAACGATGGCTTCTTTACAAAATACTTTCAAAAACCACATAAAGCACAATTTCAAACAAAAGCAAGTGATCTAGCAAGTAAATAAGAGCCCATGGTGAACCATGGATGAAAAGGGTGCTAATACCTTCCCTTTTCATAATCTATCCCCCGAACTCAAGAAACAATCTCAAAGGTCTTTCCTGTGCTTTTTCACCTTTCCTTTTGGATAAAAGAAAAGTCAGTGGCAACTCTTGCTAACCGCAACATTTGCGATCGAATGCAAAACACCCAAGTCAGTTCTCCCACCGTATCACACCCTTTTTCAACATGATCGGGAAGTATGTATCACAAGATTTTTAGTACGAGAATGTAGAACCTTTTTGGTTAGGTTATCGACACTAGTGTTGTTGTACATGATAGGAATACGAGAAATTTTAATACAAAAATCAAGTATTTGTTTCTTAAGCCACAAAATTTAGGCACAACAACTACCGACTGCCATGTATTCCACCTGGCCATTGACAAAGCAACAAAAACTTGCTTTTTGCTATGCCAACTAACCAAGGATTTTGAAAACATGTGACAAGTTCCACTAGTACTGTTCCTATCCAATTTGCAACAAGAAAAATTCGAATCTGAATACCCAACCAAGCTACAACTATTTCCATTGGAATACCAAAGCCTAAACTTAGAGGTACCAATAAGGTATCTAAGAACACGTTTAACCGCTTTTAAATGTGATTTCTTGGGAACAAATTGTTATCGTGCATACATATAAATACTAAACATAACATCAGGCCTAGATGCGGTAAGATAAAGAAGAGATCCAATAATACCTCTACGCCTTTTGAACTCAACATCTTTACCCTTTTCATCTTTATCCAAGTTACCATTTGTTGTCATAGGTGTGTCAATTTCCTTAGCACCGTCCATACCGAATATTTTAAGTAATTTGAGACAATACTTGGTTTGACATACAAATGTTCCCTCATTGAGTTGCTTAATTTGAATTCCGAGAAAGTAGTCCAACTCTCCCATTAGACTCATTTCAAACTCTCCCTGCATAAGCTTAGAGAACTCCTTGACAAGATGCATGTTAGTTAATCCAAAAATGATATCATCAACATAAATTTGAATGAGTAAAATATTTTTTCCTTGACGTTTAATAAAGAGTCTAGTGTCTAACTTCCCTATAGAGTATCCTTGATCTAGAAAGAACTTTCTAAGTCAGTCATACCATGCCCTAGGGGCTTGTTTAAGACCATACAAAGCACGGTTTAACTTAAAAACATGATTAGGAAACTCATAATTTTCAAAACTGGGAGGTTGCAAAACATACACTTCCTCAGTTATGTATTCGTTAAGGGCCGCACTTTAATGTCCATTTGATATAATTTGAAGTTATTAGAGCATGCATACCCTAATAAAAGGCGTATAGCCTCGAGTCAGGCAACTGGAGCATAAGTCTCCCCATAATCAATGCCTTCCTCTTAGTTATACCCTTCAGCCACAAGACGAGATTTATTTCTCATTATCACACCATGTTCATCAAGTTCATTCCTAAATACCCATCGAGTGCCTATAACTTGATGATTTTGTGGACGGGGAACAAGGTCCCAAACATCATTTCTTTAAAATTAATTCAATTCTTCTTGCATGTCGATAATCCAATGCTTATCAAGTAAGGCATCCTTAGCATTTTTAGATTCAACTTGTGATACGTACGTGTGGTAATAATAAATTTACTTATCTTAGAGTGTGTTGTTAACCCTTTTGTGTTATCACCAATTATATTATCGATAGGATGATCCTTAGAGGTTCTCCACTCTAATGGAAGACCAACATCTTCTTGTTGACTTTGGTCATCATCCTTCTTCTCTTGGTTGCCATCTCCCCCCTTCTCAATTTCCACCGTCTTGGGTTGATTAACTCCTTTATCGGTGTCTTTGAGTATGTCTTTTGTAGATGCACCTTATTGTACCCCAAAATTTTCCCTCTCATTTTCAAAGGAATTTCTCATTCCCTCTAAGCTTATCAAGTATTCAAGACTACTCAAGAATAGTCAGATGATCCTCCTCCTAAGCAGTGGCCTATAATTAGGGTTTTGGTTTTCTCATAGGGAATTGGACTTCTAATGCCTCAAGTGGACTTCATGGTTTCTCATATGTTTCAAAGTATCCTCATGCAAAATTTCAAGCCTTGAAGCACATGTTTTCTCAATCAACTATTCAGATGATTGAAAATCAACTGTATTGGGTAAAAAATTCAAATATGGTCAACATACAGTCAAAATTCAAGATTTTTGGTCAACATCAATGTTTTGAAGTTAAATTCACTATTTAATAAAGGGTTGATCATAACTCATCAAGAAAAATCAAGATTCATCAAAAGTCAAAAGTTGCTAAATTAGGATTTTCTTTAGGAGAAGTCAACTGAACTTTGACCAAGCATAACTTTCACATGCTTCATTAGAAAATTCTCAACCAAAGCTCATTTTGAAGAAAATTCAATTCTCTACAACTTTGTATCTCTAAGCTCAAGGTCCAAAAATGCTTCATTTGAAAGATATGGGCCAAAACATTATAGGTCATTTCAAAAGTCAACAAAAGACACTTTTGGTCAAAGCAATTTACATCAAGATAAATCCTCAAATGGAAAAATGATTAACATGGGAGTTGTAGGGGACATCTTGATATTTCCAAAAAATCAAAGATCACCTTCATATGATAAAAATTGAGAGAGCTATGATTGGTACTAGTGGGACAATTTTGAGAAAATGCATGAAACCCAAATTGAGCAAACTTGAATTTTTGGGTAATGGCCTTATCTTTCAAGGTCCAAGCGTGTTCTTGACCTCATAATGGACCTATAAACCTATTCATACATCCATTTAATTTTTTATTTCATTTATTTTGATTTCATTCATTTAAATTTAAATTGAATCAAATAAATATTAAAGGGAGGTGCAATTCTTAAAAGGCTTTTGTTTCAAACATGTTAGAGGACCAAGATGGTACAAAAATCCGCGTGAAGGTTATTCTTGTATCAAATATTCTTCTTTTGTCTTATCCAAGTTCTATTTTCAAACAAAATCAAAGGTTCTCATTCAAAGTCCAAGTCCATCTTTTAACCTAATTCATGGCCTATAAATATACGTCATATTCAGACATTACACACACGAAACCCTTGCAAGAGAACTCCCTCAAAGAATATCAAAATTTGTTCAAAACTAGGAAAAACTTGAAAACTCTTATACAACCACTTTCAAGGCCAAACAACCATCTAAATCAACTCCAGGGACATTATAGTGTAAGTATTGATCACTCTTGATGATCAAAGAATCCTGAAACAAACATCCATGCATCACAGATTTACAAAATTTCTTGAATTTCATATTTTAGATTTTATCGTGCTTTGATTCATGCTAATGTTTCTAATGTGTCTCTGAGATGTAACTATGCAGGATTGAGCCATCACATGAGTCCATGAGGCTTGAATCATGCATTGCCATTGTTACACCGATTTATAGTATTTTCCTTGTATCTCATCATGCAGGAAGAATTATCCAAAACTAAGGCCACCAATGGATTCGCAACCCTCAAATTAGGGGGGGTCTTATTTGTCCATTAACGGGTGTGGGTTCAATCCCTACCTTTTGCAAATTTTCCTTGTTATTTGCATATTTTTTGCAGGTTTTATATACTATGAAGCGCGTCTATTTTCCTTACACAAGCCAACGCTTGGTTTGGTGGTAAGATATGCATGGAAAAGGCAGGAGGGCGTGGGTTCAACACCCATCCCAGGCAATTTTTTTTCCTTTTTAAAGTTTTAACCCTTTTCCTTGATTTTTCTTCCCCTAACCCTAATTATTTTTATTAACCATTAATAAACCTTTTTTTAACCCTAATTAATTAGGTTTAGGTTTTTAATTAACATTTAATTAATTAATTAATTAACCTTTTTCTAATACTAAAATTAATTAGAATTTTTAGGTTTTTATTAGTTATTATCATAAACTATTTTCTTCATAAAAAATCACCAAAAACATTTTCTTTTCTATTTTCCTATTTCTTTTTTCTTATTTCTATTTTCTTAGATCAATTGTATAGGACGCTTCCTCGAATGTAAATATCTTAGGTTTATTTTTCTTACATTGTTCTTATTATGTAACTGCTTCGAGTATGTAATAGTTTTAGGGTTTATTTCCTTGTATCTTTCATTATTATGTAACTTCCCCAAAGCCTTGTAATATTTTTAGGTTTACATTTCGTATTTTACATCCCGTATTATATTTTTCTATGCAATTGCTAGTAACTAGGGTTTGTATGACAAGCTAAAATCAATTGATAGCAAAACCCTAAATACAAGATAAATAACTGAATCAAACACACTTTGCACACTCGCACCTCTAGGTTAACTTCCCTATTACACACCTACACATGAAAAGTAATACCTTTCCCAATACTATTTGGGCAAGTCTTATCAAAAGTAACATGAACCGGCTCTTCAATAATAAGTAATCTTTTTTTATAAACTCTATATATTTTACTAGATTGTGAGTATCCAAGAAAGATACCTTCATTGACTTTCGCGTCAAATTTTCCAATATTATCTTTTCTTTTATTTGAAACAAAACATTTACATCCAAATACATGAAGATGTGATAAATTTGGTTTTCTATCCTTTAAAAGTTCATAAGGAATTTTGTCAAGCATAGGACGAATAAGTATCCTTTTTAAGACATAACAAGTTGTTCTAATAGCATCGGCTCAAAAATATTTTGGTAGACCACAATCATTGAGCATTGTTCTTTCCAACTCCACTAAAACTTGATTTTTCCATTCCACAACACCATTTTATTGTGGAGTTCTATGAGATGAAGAGTTATGTTCAATACCAAATTTATCACAATATTCTTCAAATAGGTGGTTTTCAAATTCACCTCCATAATCACTTCGAATGGAAACTATTTTTGAATTCAATTTATTTTAAGATAACTTGACAAAACGTGTGAAAGTCGAGAATGTTTCATCTTTACTATGTAAGGAAATAGTCCAACAAAATCTTGAGTAATCTTCTACAATAACAAAACCATAGTAATTACCACCTATGATTTTGGTCTGTGAAGGTCCAATCAAATCCATATGAATAATCTCAAGAGGTCTCGACGTTGAAACAACATTTTTAGATTTAAAAGAGACTCTTGTTTTCTTATCCTTTTGACATGCATCACATAAGTGATCTTTAGAAAACTTTATTTTAGATAGACCAATTACTAAATCTTTTGAAACTATTTTATTAATTAAATCAAAATTAACATGTGCCAAACGTCTATGCCATAGCCAAGAGTCTCCACTCATGGTAACAAGACATTGGGCATTATTCAAGGAAAATTCTCTCAAGTCAAGCATATAGATATTATTAACCCTCACACCATTAAACGTACAATCTTTCTTTTCATTATGTTGTATTATGCAAAAATCTTTGGTAAAAGTCATTTTATACCCATTGTCACATAATTGACTAATGCTAAGAAGACTGTAACACCCCAATTCTACCCCCAAGCAATTATGCAAAATAAATCAAAGTTATAAAATTTTGATCATACAAATGAATCGGGACGTCACAAATTCTTCTAACAAAATTCATTGTATTCATCATGGATATATAACACTTTTTCAAACATCGGATAAACCATCAACATAACATCTTTAATCAAATAAATCAACATCTACGCAGCGGAATTCTTAAATACATCTCTAACAAAATAGCAATTTCGAAACATCTCATATTTAATGATAATCAAATTAAAATTCAACAACTAAAAATCATTAATCAAAACAGCAAGCGTTCACCCCCCGAGTGTTACATATCGGAGAAATGACACTGACTCAAACTATTGAAGATATACAACCTTCACTCTCGATTACCTGCACGTTACCAACATAAGGGCAACATTCAAACAAAAGGGGTGAGATATCTAACAATATAATAAAACGCATGATAATTAATATATTAAATTAGATCATTAACATCACCACTTCTCATCTCATAATCAACAACAATTACAGCATATATACACATTCATCAACATCAAAATACACTTCTTTATTCCATCATATAATGAAACTCAATACTATGCAAATGCATGTGGTACCATTGGAGCAGAACTCCCATCTCAAAAATTTGCCAATTAATAGAGGCATCAACAAGGCATAGCCTTCATCTCAAAATTTGCCAATCTAGGCCATCTCAACGAGCATAAGCTCCATCTCAAAGAATGCAATATATGCGACACAACCATGAATGTAATAACAACACCCAAGTTAACAACATCTCAAAAAAATAACAACATCTCAATCATCTCGAAACATCTCAATTATCATCTCAAAATGACAACATCTCAAAAATAACAACATCTCAATCATCTTAAAACATCTCAAAATAACAACATCTCAAATCATCAAAATCATTCATTGCACATCATTCATCTATTATAATCATCAAATGGAACATCACGAGTAACTAAATAACTTAGCTGTATTTTAGTACTACAATAATCTCTACTGTTAATCTGCAATTTTACATCGTTTCTATCACTAATCCTACTGTCATAATTCTAACAACAGTCTCTAAACATCTCACATTCATCATTCTGTTCAAAAATCAGCACAACGACCAATCACGGGAATTAATTCTAAATCCTAAATTACTTACTAGGATTACACTTCTTATTCAATGTTTTAATCATCTAGAATAAAGTTCATCGCGTTAACTATTCAACGCTTCGAACAACATCTCAAACAACATCCTAAAATTCAAGTTACAACACTTTAAAACTGAATCTGTCAAAAATCAGTCATCATGGGTCGATGCAAAACCCTTGGGATCGACGCGTACTGCTTCATCTGCACAACATGAGTCGACACATCCTCCTTATGGATCGACTCATCCTGGTCTCATACACAACATGTATCAACACATGCCTCTCATCGATCGAGTCATCCTGAGTCTAAAGGCACTCTTGTATCGATGCAAGCCCTTCTTGTATCGACTCATCCTGAGTCTAACATCTCCCATGTATCGACTCATCCAGCTTGAGGTCGACACATACTGACCCTTCCCTGCATAATTCTGCGGTTTCCTCTGTATTTTCACTACGGGAATTCATATTACAGCCCTACAACCTTATTATAAACATGATAATCATCCCCTAACATCAACCTATACTACTACGTCGATTACACATCATCATGACATCATTATTCATCTGAAATTCATCAAATCTTCACCATACATCATCATATACATCCAATTCAAGAACAACAGAAAATCACCTCTAACCCCACATATCAAACATCATGAACCCAATTATAAAGTCAGAACCCCACCCTTACCTTGGATTGAAGGTCGCTCTATAATTTCCGGGTTGAATCTTCGTTCTTGCCGTTTTCCACTTTTTCCAGCAGCTTCACGTTCTTCTCAAATCCTTATTTCTTCCTACTGCTTCATTCTTTCTACTCCTTCTAACAAATAATAAAATAACCTTATTATTCTATTATTCCTTATTTCTTATTGGGCTCAAAACCTACACCCCTTATTACTTCTACTCTCTCAAAATAAGTCCACATTAAATAATATTACACTTCTAATATTATTTCACCATAAAATATTATATCTCTAATATTATTTCTCCACTTAATAAAATAAATCCAATTAATTTTAGCACATCTTCACAAATATTCCAAAAATAATTTAATTAAATAATTAATTAAATTACGGGCGTTACAACTCTCCCCCACTTAGAATATTTTCGTCCTCAAAAATTTACCTCAATCAAAAAATTCAGGATAGGAGTCTCGCATCTTGCTCTCCAATTCCCAAGTCATGCTTTCACCAGCAGCTCCTAGCCAAACCACTTTAACCAAAGCAATCTATTTTCCCCTCAGAGTCTTCATTTCACGATCCGCGATCCGTATAGGCATCGTCTCCACCGTAAGATTATCCCGTACTTGCACATCGTCCATATGAATCACATGTGATGGATCTGAAATATACTTCCGAAGTTGCAACACATGAAACACATCATGAAAATTTGAAAGGTTAGGCGGTAAAGCCACTCTATAAGCAACATTCCCCACCCTCTCTGAAATCTGATACGGTCCAATAAAATAAGAAGTGAGCTTCTTAGACTTCAATGCTCACCCAACACCAGTCACAGGTGTAACTCTTAAAAACACATGATCACCAGCTTGAAATTCTAAATCTTTTCTTCACTTGTCATGATAACTCTTATGTCTAATTTGTGAAGCATTCATCTTTTCTCGAATCAACTTTACCTTCTCAGTAGTCTCACGAACAAGTTCAGGTCCAAGTACTACACTTTCTCCAGATTCATGCCAACATAACGGAGTTCTACATCTTCGACCATACAACGTTTCAAAAGGTGTCATCCCAATACTAGAATGGTAACTGTTATTATAGGTGAACTCTATCAAAGGAAGATAAGCATCCCACAAACCTCCCTGCTCAAGAACACATGCCCTCAGCAAATCTTCCAACGATTGAATCGTTCGTTCAGTCTGACCATCTGTCTGAGGATGATACGCTGAACTCAACCTCAAATTAGAACCCAACGCTTCTTGAAAACTCTTCCAAAAATCAGAAGTAAATCTCGGATCTTTATCTGACACAATGCACAAAGGAACACCATGCAACTTCATAATCACACTAGTATAAATCTCAGCCAACTTCGACACTAGAAAACTGATGTTAATAGGAATAAAATGAGCTGACTTCGTAAGCCTATCAACAATCACCCAAATCGAATCATGTCCTCTTAAAGTATTAGGCAATCCTGTCACAAAGTCCATTTAAATTCTATCCCATTTCCATTCTGGAACTTCCAACGGTTGCATCAATCCTGCAGGCTTCTGATGTTCAACTTTCGACTTCTGACAAGTCAAATATGCATACACAAACCGAGCCACGTCACTCTTCATCCCAGGCCACCAAAACAAACCTTTCAAATCTTGATACATCTTTGTAGCTCCTGGATGAATACTCAACTTAATTCTATGACTCTCTTCCAGTATCACTTTCTCTATCTCAGCATCATCAGGAATACAAATCCGGTTACGAAACCTCAACACACCTTGCTCATCTAGCTTAAAATCACTATTCTCAAATTGATCAATCCCAACCATTAAATCTACCAGTTTCACATCCAAATTCTGAGCTTCTCTGATACTGTCTAGAAATTCATTATTAATCTTCAACATACCCAACATAACACTTTGCGGAGTAACCTCGCAAACTAAGCTCATATCTCTGAACTGCTCAATTAATTCCAACTCTTTAATCATCATTGTTGACATATGTAAAGTCTTTCGACTCAATGCATCAGCTACCACATTCGCTTTTCCTGGATGATAATTCAAACTGAAATCATAATCCTTTAAGAATTCCAACCATCTTCGTTGCCTCATATTCAGCTCCTTCTGATCAAATAAATACTTCAAGCTCTTATGGTTACTAAACACTTCAAATCTAGAACCATAAAGATAATGCCTCCAAATCTTCAACACAAAAACAACTACAGTAAGTTCTAAATCATGTGTAGGATAGTTCTTCTCATGAGTCCTTAACTGCCTCGACGCATAAGCAACTACCTTACCATTCTACATAAGCACACCTCCTAAACCCATCTTAGAAGCATCACAATACACCACAAAAGGCTCTCCTGGATTAGGAAACGTCAAAATCGGAGCGGACGTCAACCTCTTCTTCAATTCTGTAAAACTTTCTTCGCACTGAACATCCCAAACAAAAGCTCTACCTTTACAAGTCAACTTAGTCAATGGAAGTGACAACTTAGAAAACCCTTCAATAAACCTTCTATAATAACCAGCTAATCCCAAGAAACTTCTAATCTCAGTAGCTGACTTTGGATTTTCCCACTGCAACACAGCATCAACCTTCGATGGATCTACAACAATGCCACTACCTGAAATCACATGACCAAGAAAACTAACCTCTTTTAACCAGAATTCACACTTGAACAGCTTTGCATACAACTTCTTCTCTTTCAAAACCTGCAATACTACCCTCAAGTGCTCGACATGCTCTTCTTCTGTCTTAGAGTAAATCAAAATATCATCAATGAACACCACCACGAACCGATCCAAATAAGTATGAAAGATATGATTCATATATTCCATGAATACTTACGGCGCATTAGTAACACCGAAAGGCATCACCGAATACTCGTAATGTCCATAACGCGTCCTGAAAGTCGTCTTCTGAATATCTTCATCCTTCACTTTAACCTGATGGTAACCCGACCTCAAATCAATCTTACTAAACACACGAGCATCCACCAATTGGTCCATCAAATCATCTATTCTTAGAAGCGGATACTTGTTCTTAATCGTCACCTTATTCAGCTGTCTATAATCAACACAAAGCCTCATACTTCCATCTTTCTTCTTCACTAACAACACTGGAGCTCCCCACGGCAATACACTTGGTCTTACAAACTTCTTCTCAAGTAACTCCTCCAACTGCTTCTTTAACTCAGACAATTCAGATGCAGACATCCTGTATGGTGCCATAGACACAGGTCTGGTACCAGGTACAAGATCAATTGCAAATTCAACTTCCCTCTCTGGCGGTACATCAGGAATCTCATCAGGGAAAACTTCAGGAAATTTACACACCACCTGCAATTCCTCAATTATAGCTTGAGTCTCTACAGATAGCGACGCCATCAACGAGAACATATGTACTTCCTCTTGCATCAACTTCCTCAACTGTCTAGCAGACAACAAACCATCTTCCTCTTCTTCAAGAGTAGAAAACTTCACCGACTTGTCATAACAGTTAATATGAACATAATTATGCTCTAACCAGTTCATACCTAAAATTACATCCAAACCTCTTAATGGTAAACAAACCAAATCAACAACAAAGCCTTTGTCGAAGATCGAAAAGGGACACTTAGCACACACAAAAGAAGTAGTCACCGACCCCTTGGTTGGAGTATCGACGACCATTTCTCCATTCAAAGAAGACAGCACAAGACCCAATCTTTCAACACAATCAGCAGCAATAAAACAATGCGTAGCACCAGTATCAATAATAGTGATTAAAGGAGTACTATTAATATAACATGTACCTCTAATAAGTCTGTCCTCAACAGTTGTCTGGTCCTCCACCAAGGCAAACACTTTACTACTAGACTGAGCTCTCTTCGGTTTCGGACACTGGCTACCAATGTGCCCTTCTTCTTTACAGTTAAAACAAACCACACTCTTGTGCTCACACTCAGATACAACATGTATGTTCATGCCACAACAGAAACACCTCTTCACTTCATTAGTGCACACATTACTCTTGTGTCCAGGTTTCCCACACTTAAGACAAACCACACCAGCAGGAGCATCTCCCCCACTAGTCCTCTGACCATGAGCAACTCTCTGCTTACCCTTACCAGCTGGGGCATCATAAGGCTTACCACGATTTTGTGGGTGCTTACCCCTCTTCTCACTGATAATCTTGTAATGTGCATTATTGTCTTCCTCATAAATCCTGCAGCTATCTACCAAATCAGCAAAGACACGGATTTTCTGATATCCAACTGCTTTCATAATCTTCGGGCGCAACCCGTTCTCAAATTTAATACACTTCGAAAACTCAGCATTTTCCTCAGTGTAATACGGATAGAACTTAGCCAACTCAGCAAACTTGGCAACATACTCAACAACAGACATACTTCCTTGCTTCAGCTCAAGGAACTCAATTTCCTTCTTACCACGGACATCTTCAGGAAAATACTTTCTCAAAAACTCCCTACAGAACACAGCCCAAGTGACATTCTCACCTGTAACTTCTAATTTCTAGCAAGTCTCTAGCCACCAGTCATCAGCCTCGACTGCTAGCATATGAGTCCCATAACAAGCCTTCTGCGCTGGAGTGCAATCCATCACGAGAAAGATTCTCTCAATATCTTTCAACCACTCCAATGCCCCGTCAGGATCATACTTTCCCTTGAACGTAGGTGGATTCTCTCTTTGTAAAGTCGCCAAGCTACGAGACCTAGCATTCCCGTCAGCATTCGGCTGATTTTCCATCGCATGAGCCATTGCTTCTAAAGCAGCAGCAAGTGTAGCATCATTCCTTCCATCCATATCAACTTCTCACTACAACATAAACAACGATTAGAACTCAAATAACAATACTCAATTGTTAGACAACTATGACTCGACGACAAGGTCGGACCAACCTTTTACTCTGATACCAACTTTGTAACACCCCAATTCTACCCCAAGCAATTATGCAAAATAAATCAGAGTTATAAAATTTCGATCATACAAATGAATCGGGACGTTACAAATTCTTCTAAAAAAATTCATTGCATTCATCGTGGATATATAACACTTTTTCAAACATCGGATGAACCATCAACATAACATCTTTAATCAAATAAATTAACATCTACGCAGTGGAATTCTTAAATACATCTCTAACAAAACAGCAATTTCGAAACATCTCATATTTAATGATAATCAAATTAAAATTCAACAACTAAAAATCATTAATCAAAATAGCAAGCGTTCATCCCCCCGAGTGTTACATATCAGAGAAATGACACTGACTCGAACTATTGAAGGTATACAGCCTTCACTCTCGATTACCTGCATGTTACCAACATAAAGGCAACATTCAAACAGAAGGGGTGAGATATCTAACAATATAATAAAGCGCATGATAATTAATCTATTAAATTAGATCATTAACATCACCACTTCTCATCTCATAATCAACAACAATTACAGCATATATATACACATTCATCAACATCAAAATACACTTATTTATTCCATCATATAATGCAACTCAATACTATGTAAATGCATGTGGTACCATTGGAGCAGAACTCCCATCTCAAAAATTTTCCAATTAATAGAGGCATCAACAAGGCATAGCCTTCATCTCAAAATTTGCCAATCCAGGCCATCTCAACGAGCATAAGCTCCATCTCAAAGAATGCAATGTATGCGACACAACCATGAATGTAATAACAACACCCAAGTTAACCACATCTCAAAAAAATAACAACATCTCAATCATCTCGAAACATCTCAATTATCATCTCAAAATGACAAAATCTCAAAAATAACAACATCTCAATCATCTCAAAACATCTCAAAATAACAACATCTCAAATCATCAAAATAATTCATTGCACATCATTCATATATTATAATCATCAAACGGAACATCACGAGTAACTAAACAACTCAGCTGTATTTTAGTACTACAGTAATCCCTATTGTTAATCTGCAATTTTACATCGTTTATATCACTAATCCTACTGTCATAATTCTAACAACAGTCTCTAAACATCTCACATTCATCATTCTGTTCAAAAATCAGCACAACGACCAATCATGGGAATTAATTATAAATCCTAAATTAGTTACTAAGATTACACTTCTTATTCGTTGTTTTAATCATCTAGAATAAAGTTCATCGCGTTAATTATTCAACGCTTCGAACGGAATCTCAAACAGCATCCTAAAATTCAAGTTACAACACTTTAAAACTGAATATGTCAAAAATCAATCATCATGGGTCGACGCAAAACCCTTGGGATCGACGCGTACTGCTTCATCTGCACAACATGAGTCGACACATCCTCCTTATGGATCGACTCATCCTGGTCTCATACACAACATGTATCGACACATTCCTCTCACTGATCGACTCATCTTGAGTCTAAAGGCACTTATGTATCGATGCAAGCCCTTCTTGTATCGACTCATCCTGAGTCTAACATCACCCATGTATCGACTCATCCAGCTTGAGGTCGACACATACTGACCCTTCCCTGCATAATTCTGCGGTTTCCTCTGTATTTTCACTACGGGAACTCATATTACAGCCCTACAACCTTATTATAAACATGATAAATCATCACCTAACATCAACCTATAATACTATGTCGATTACACAACATCATGACATCATTATTCATCTGAAATTCATCAAATCTTCACCATATATCATCATATACATCCAACTCAAGAACAAAAGCAAATCACCTCTAACCCCATATATCAAACATCATGAACCCAATTATAAAGTCAGAACCCCACCCTTACTTTGGATTGAAGGTCGCTCTACAATTTTCGGGTTGAATCTTCGTTCTTGTCGTTTTCCACTTTTTCCAGCAGCTTCACGTTCTTCTCAAATCCTTATTTCTTCCTACTACTTCCTTCTTTATACTTCTTCTAACAAATAATAAAATAACCCTATTATTCTATTATTCCTTATTTCTTATTGGGCTCAAAACCTACACCCCCTTATTACTTCTACTATCTCAAAATAAACCCACATTAAATAATATTATACTTCTAATATTATTTCACCACATAATATTATATCTATAATATTATTTCTCCACTTAATAAAATAAATCCAATTAATTTTAACACATCTTCACAAATATTCCAAAAATAATTTAATTAAATAATTAATTAAATTACGGGCGTTACAAAGACTATGTCTAAGGCCTTCAACTAACATAACATTTGAGATAGTAATAGTCGAGGGATTACCTATACTACCTTTTCCAAGTATTGCACCTTTGTTGTGATCACCGTAGGATACAAAATCTTTCTTCTCCGCCACAAAGTCAGAGAATAAAGATATGTGTCACGTTATGTATCTTGAAAATTCACTATCAAGAATTCGTTTTCCCGTCATAGCGTCAAGACACTCAACCTATAGAAATCAAACAAAAGTGGGAGGTACCCAATTCTCATTGGGTTATTGGGAGTGAGTGAAATAATTGTTGCTTTTGGGCAACCATTAGAAATTGCCTTTAGGAACTAAAAAGCACTTAAATTTACATTTTTCAATAATATGGCCTTTCTTGCAACAATAGTGACAAAACAAATTATGATGATGTTTACTTTTTTTATTTGCATCTCTTTTTAACAAATTATAATTTTTGTGAGGCTTTTCAACCTTTGGAGAATTAATACCAAAAATATCATGAGGTTGTGATGTCTTATCCACTTTGGCTTCAAGAGTACTCACCTCTTGTTGCTGATTTTGACAAGTTTCACAACCAAATCGACTAGGTTCCTCATCCTTATTTTTATAATTCTTACCATCTACAATAGATTTCTTTAATGCTTTTAATTCATTATTGGTTTCTTCAATCTTTGCTTCCAAGTATGTAAAAAAAATTCATTGGAAGCAAGCTTCTTAGAAGCATATAATGTTTATTTTTTTAGATTATCAAAAACAATATTTAACTCCATAAAAGACAACTTATCAACATTAGCATATTTAGAATGCCTTACATTCTTTTTCTTGATTTGACATTGATTTTCCATGAAACTATAATTTGCCTCTTCACCACTATCACTTGAGCTTTCATCACTATCACTATCCCAAGCAACACAGGCTTTTCTAGAATTCTAGAGTTGTTTCTTTGGCATTTTCCTTTCTTATTGGTAAGATATTGACACTCCGGTTCATAATGACTTGGTTTTCCTCATTCATAGCATATACCTTTTCCCTTATCCTTTCTATTGTCTTCATCTTTAGAGGATGTGGATTGTATTCTAAATTTTACAAGATTATTGTCGGAGTGTTTGACACCATTCTTCTGAATGTATCGACTTACAAATAATCCTATTTTGTTTATCATCCGAGTATTCTTGATCACTAGAATCATTATTATTAATGTGCTCATAATTTGAGGACTTTGAACTTGAAGCCTTAAGATCTTTATACTTAAACACTTCCTCCTTGTTGGCATCTTTATCTTTTTTCTTCTTTTTCTCAAGCTTCTTTTCATGTTTTTCCAAGTAATTGAGTTCTTGCTCGTGTTCCTTGAACTATCCAAACAAAAGCAGTGAGATCAAGTGTTGCAAGATTATCGGCTTCCTTGCTCGAGGTTACCTTTGGTTGCCAATTCCTAGTAAGACATCTCAAAACCTTGTTAGTAGCAATAACATTTTAAATAGGATTACCTAGAAAATTTAAATGATTAATAAGATGCGAGAACTACTTTTGTATTTGAGCAATGGTTTCACCATGCTTCATGTGAAAGAGTTAAAACTCTTGATTAAGTGTATTAATCCTAGCCTTTTTGACCTCATTAGTTCTCTCATAGGTAACTTGTAGAATATCTCACATAGCTTTAACGGTCTTACAATGAAATGCGATAAAACTCATCAACACCAACAACAGACATGATAATATTTTTCGCTTTCCAATTGTGTTCCCACTTCTTATTATCATCCTCATCCCATAAGTTTTTTGACTTTGGTACAATAGCACAATCAACAAAATATGTCACCGGTGTTAGACCATTTTAAATGGCTTGCCACATACCTTTGTCATATGAGTTGACATGAATTTGCATACAAGATTTCAAATAACTATAGTTTTCTCCCGTAAAAATTGGGGCTCTTTTATAATCCCCTTTAGATTCGTATACCATTTTCTAATAAGTTTTGAAGCTGGAATGAACCGGGCTCTTGACCTCTCTTGTTAGACGATGACAACATATCTAGAGGGGGGGGGGGGGGGGGGGGGGGGGGGGGGTGAATAGATACCCAATTAAAATTTCCAAAAAAAAATTGGTTTTGAAAATTTTATTTATCAAATACTTTGAGCAGAAGGATTTCAAAAAGAGTCGTCTATACGAACCGTTATTGGAAGTCGGATATACAAATATAATAAATCGATTATGGAATGAAATTGATAAATGGAATCAATATGCTTCAACTAATTTACAGCTTATTTAACGTTTATAACAAGTTACTTGTATGTTATTTCCAATGAAAACAATCAAAAGACTAAACTAAATAGTTCATCGAACACTTGTTGTGCAACAGATTTTTTAGAATTTTCCTTTGAGTTAAACAAGCTACATAATTTGTCAAACATTTGGTGTGAAGTCAAAGTTTCCGAATTTTCCTTTGAATTATGTTGATATGAAAAAGCACTTATAATCAAAAGTGATTATAAGCGAATCAACATACAATTCAAAAGAAAAACAGTATAAAAAAATTCCTATGCGTCGATAGATTACTTAATGTTATTTGACAAATTGATGTATGCAAATTAAAGCAAGTAAACAATAAGAGAAAAGAGACGAGAGGATTTGTCTTCACAGTTCCCCACTTTCGTCTTCGTGTGTGGTATGTCTGTGCCTAATTCCAATAGAATTAGGATAATTCTTACCATGCAAAAAGTTGATACAAGAGAAGTGTTCAAGAGAAACTCCACAAATCCTAATGCTTGTTGTTGATTCAAACCCTTCTCTTTCTTTGATCTTGAGAAAGACAAGGACACAATAGCTGCCAATTGGTTATCTAGATCTTGCTACTCCTTTGCGTACTTTATCTCTAAAGCTTTCGCGCACTGCCAATTTCAACTATTGTAACACAAGACTTCAATTTGACTCGTTGTTCTCGCGCTAATTCCTTTGCGTTATTTATATCCAAAGGATCCTTTGCATTCTTTATCTCCAAAGGCTTTCACTAGACCACAATACTCTCTTGAATGTCTTACACGAAAACCCCCAAATCAATCAATGATCTTGGAGGATAAACCCACAGTTTTTTCGGATGAAGACCCCTGCAAATCTCAACCCAATATCCTCGGATACACAAGAACCTAATTAGATGTTATCAAACCTTGTCTAAATGACACCCCAACAAAAGATTATTACAATGGAATGTTAGTGTGTATGCATAGATTGGAGGTTGAATGTGAAGAGCAATTGCAGTAAATTTTTATGGTATCATCAAGTTAGAATGATGCATGAAAGATGTATTTGTAGTTATGGAAATATTGGGGCAAAAGAGGGAAATTCAGAATTAAAAGAAAATAGAAAATTTAACCCATGAAACAGTATGAGCGGACCTGTAGCTTGGATGAGTCGGCTCATAATGTTAATTTTAACAGTATGAGCCAGCCTGAAATGGCCTATGAGCCGGCCTGAACCAAACATAAGTGAACTTCTTATTTAGGACAGTACATGTGCCGACCTGAAATGGGCTATGAGCCAGCCTGAACCAAACAGAAGAGAACTCCTTATCTAGGACAATACATGTGCCGACCTATAATGGCTTATGAGCTGACCTGTATATGCATTTTTAGTGTAGAAACTGATTTTTTGAGACTGGGTCAGTTTTGACTATGTTTCAAATTATTCCTAAGGCCTCTAAATGCTGAGAGTGCCACCGAAACTCAAAGATACCGCTCAATATACATAAATACTATATTCTTGTAGTTTTGACATCATACAAAACACATCTTGAGGAAAGTTGCACTCACACCATTAAGCCTTTCTACCACAAGAAGTAAAAGAAACAATGATAGAGAATCGTCTTGCTTCAACCCCCTATGAATGCTAATATCTAAGGCAAGAGAACCATTCACAAACACCATAAAATTACCATCAAGATCATAAGCACACATCCAAGATCTCCATTATCATTGAATTTGTATATGATAAGCATATAATCCAGAAAGATCAAACTGATCTAATCAAACATTTCCTCGAAATCCACCTTGAAAATGAGACAATTTTTCCTAGTCTTCTTTGCTAAGTCAATCAACTCGTTCATAGTCATCAAACTTTCTACAAACAACATCCCTTTGAAAAAAGTTGATTGATTAGGAAAAATAAGCTTATCCATCACCCTTTACTATTCTAGTTGCCACAACTTTACCTACCAACTTGTACAAGGACCCCATCAGAAAAATTGGCCAGAAGTCATCCAAATAAGACATGGATTTGACATTATGGATTAAGACCACAAATAAGAGGTAAAGCTCTGAGAGAGCAAAACAAACCAATGAAACTGATGAAATATAAACCCCAAATCATTCCTCACCAAATTCCTAAATTTTCTCAAGAAAAAGTTAAAACCATCAGAATCTTAACTCTCATTATCCTCACAACGCGCCACTACCACTCTAACTAAAAGGAGAAGAAACAGAGAAGGAAAGACAGTGTATTTCTCATCAAACATATAGCAAGAAAGCAACTCCATCGACGCCTATCAATTAGAGTTCTTTAAATAAATTAGAAAATAATTTATAACACCTTGTCGAACTTCATACACCACTTCAATCCAACTATCACATATCTTAAAAGTTAAAATGAAATTTATTCTACTCGTACTTTTGACATGATCATGAAAAAACTAGTGTTAGCATCTCTCACATTTAACCACTAAGATTTGCATCTTTATTCGTTTATAAGGACTATAAAATTTATAAGTAAAGTAATTTCGTCATTTGAAATTAATTTAAAATTAAATTTCATGAAAAAAAAATTGCTTAAAATTGGTTGATGATAGTGGTAATAATAGTGAAAAGAGAAGCTTATAGGCTAATCAATTCGTATGTGATTTGCCCATTTTTCTAATTATTACTTAATGAGGTAACAATGATAGAATCTTTAAATGAAGGGGACGTCAATACTATGTGTTTGCATTGAGATCTTAATTTTTACTAGTATTAATTTGCTATAGAATGTGTTCTGCATAAGATCGCAATCATAATGATATAAGACACGTACTTCCTCCATTCTTATTTATAAATAGTTTTTGATTTTTTAAATTTATTGAATAAATAATATATTTAAATTATATATAGAATAAATACATCAATTAT